>CM033472.1:127253758-129653758 GCA_019447015.1 Hymenochirus boettgeri | reverse complement strand
CGTGGTGAAAAAAGTGGCACAAATTGGATATTGAATTTGTTAGTGGGGGCTACATGGGTGAATCTCATAACCTACCACAGCCACTGCAAATCCTTCCTTAAAGTCAGATTTTAAGAAAGGATTTATGCACTGCACCTTTTGGTAAATGAGGCTTAATAAGCTTGTAATAAAATGTTTGAAGGGCTGCCACTGTTTAATGCAGCCTTTAATATTTTATCGTTTGTGACGCAGCAAGAACAGCTGTTTTTGAGCTAAATAATCCTGGGTGGGAGCATTTAATAAGCTAGACTGCTATACAGCCAATCATGGAACAATTAATGCCTGTGAGCATTTGATTTTGATACGTTTGGCAGCTTACCAGCTGCTAATATTTGAGGTGAATTTTGTTATATAATAAATCCATAGTACCTCAACACTTTAATTAAAGTTGTGCCCATTATCTCTTGGGACTCATGTTCCAGACTGTAATGAAATGTAAGGAAGATTCTGTGATATTATTTTACTGTGCTTCCTTTGTTAGGGAGAATTCCAACATTCGTGCTAATATCTTGCTTAGAGGAAGCTTGAGTGGATGTAAGACAGTTATGTGTGTTGTCGTTTCTTGCGTGTTCATTTCTGTATTATAAGGAAACTAGTTTTCTTCTAGTTTGATTCCTTGATTAAGGTTTCTCCAAACAACCAAATGCACCAAACTGGTGCATCTTTTGATGCTGTTTAGTATGTAATCACTAAAGGAGCTTAAAGATAAACTAATATTTATAAAAAAAAAAAAAAACATCTCATGTTCTAGACTGTGCTCTACCACACTGGAAGATATTATTTATACTGCAGGTAAATGGAAAAGCATAATGGCTGATTTAGTACAGAATTCAAATGCAGAGGTAGAGGGAACTGGAAATATCCAATAAATATATATTTCACTTGTTAATTGTAATGAGATTAGGTAGATGTTTGAATTTTACCCTTACAACGTGACTGTGGTGCAGCAGCCTAACCTTGTTTTGTTGCTGTTCTGCAGGGGGAAGTGAGCATCACCAGGTTATATCTGCACACAGAAAGTTTTGGGGGTTGCCTGGGAGGAGACCGGGCTGCCAATAACTCTTTAAAGGAGAACTAAACCCAAATTTTTATACTCCAGAACTCTGAACATATACTCTCTACAAACACCAATAAACTGAAAAATCCCACTACAGTAAATAGCATTAAAGTAAATGTAAACCCCTGAAGAACTGAATGAAATAACTGTGTATATGAACTGTGACTGCGTTGCCTAATCTGTCCTGTAAAAGAATTGGGTAGAGGCTAGTGGGTGTGACCAACTGTAAAAAGTTTCTGCAGTATCTTTGGACTGAGCATGTGTAAAGAAAAAAAACTAATAAAAGTGATTGACTCGAGTATAAACCGGGGGTAGAAATTATGACCACTATTGCCTTCTGATTCTTTATTGTTTTGAGGCTTTAGTTGCCCATTAAATGGACAGCATATTTCCCATACAGTAATAGCCATACTGGATATTGCTATTACTGTATAAGAATTCTGCCGTTCATTTAAAGACAGCTAAATTCTCATTCCTTGGCATTCCTTGGCACTCCAGATGGTTGGAGACTACAACTCCCAGCATGCTTTAGTAGCTGGGAGTTGTAGTTTCCAAACATCTTCACCCTCACCCTCCCACCCAGTTCAGTGGGTGCCTTCTGTGGGCTTTCTTCTGTGTGCATCCATCTGTGGGCTCTCTTCTATGTGCATCCGGTAACTGCAGTCTGTAACTTACTTTAGCAATCCGGCAGCCGCTCGCTCACTCCCAGTACTGGCGTGCCGGCTGACATTACTAATCGCCAGGCAGTGATGTCAGCTGGTGCGCCAGTACAGGGAATGAGCGAGCATCTGCCGGATTGCTAAATAAGTACTGGCTGATTATACAGTCTGAAAAACCCTGGTTTATACTCGCGTATATACGGTAAATATCCTAACAACCTTATGAAAATGAGAGGTGAGACACAGATTACTGCTTTTATATAAAGGTGCTCTTCCTTCTGAAAGAGTGTTGTTCTGAGGCTTTAGTTGTCCTTTAAAATTTCAAGTGTAAAGACGACTGTGTTTTAAAGTTTAAAGCTACATGACTTAGTGGAGACAATGAATGTCCTTTTTAGTAATATGTTTACTTATACCCTTGCTGAGAAAGGTAACAGAGTTTAAGGTGTTAATAAATATGAGAGTACAACTTTCATTCAGTTACATCTATACACAGATTTAAAGAACAATACAAGCAAAGCAAAAACTGTCATCCTCTGACATACCGTAAATTTATACCAGTGCAGTAACAGTTAACAAGCAATCTGGTATTTGGTCAATTCTGGTCCATATTTTATCTACATTAGGTTTATTAAAGCTGATTGCTTATTGGCTGTTAGTTACTGTATTAGTGCAGTTTTACCCATAATAATTTAAATAGCTTTTAACCTTATTTAGCAATTTTAGTAAAATAAAAAAATATCCTGCATACTTTATTGTAGTGTATTGTGAAAAAATAAGTACGGTATACATCCTCAGATTTCTACAATTTTATATTTAGAAAATTGTTAAAGTAGATATACAGGGGACCTCTCTAATTCATACCTTCATACTAAAGCTTGATAGCTTGATGGAGGTCCACCCGAAACGTTGCTGGAGAGACCTCACATATGGGTGAATAAACAAAGAGTTTTTTAATTGCTTTGGAGCATCCAGGTGATTGAATTCATACCTTAGAAATCTCATTTGGTTTGCTGTTTATTGTTGTTTTCCCCAACCAATCAGATGTTAGCTTTTAAATGTTACATAAGTTCTGATTGGTTGGGGCAAAATTAGCACCATTTTAAACGATAAGAACTTTTATTGAATCTCCCTGACAGGTTTCTAAGAAGATATTTCACCCTACAGGTACAGTAGCTTTTACAACAATTAATGTCAAACTTGCATTTATACCAAACTTGGTATAGGGAGAACGTTTGGGACTGCCTGTACCCTCATATTTGAAAACATTACCAATGTTCCAAAGTACCCCTCATGGGTGAGGATCTAGCAGTTAGGTCCTTATTCTGGGTGCATTAAATGGAAGAGATGTGTTTAAGTACTGCAGCACTTTAACAAAATTGTTTCCCACAACTCCTGCAAATTATATGTAAAACTTGAACTGCCACACTGACTCCTTATAACATCAGTGCTAAAGGGACCCATACACATGTGGGTACAATTGAAATCTGTGAGCAATATGTGGTGAAAACCGCATGCGTAAACCCAACCAACCTCCCAAACCTTCTATGGGGATAGGTTGATCGGGTCCTTATACACTTTACAATCATATTGGCTCCCTCTAAGAAAATTAAGGCAGTCGATACCAGGCAACAGAAATTTTACATTGGTACCGACCATCATTCTGACAGCTGTAATTTTTTCATTTTATAGGATATGGTCTGTCATTATGTCTGTTTAATTTTACCTTATTACTGATTATGTACACATATTCCTTTTTAACAGGGAATGTTACCTTATCCTAAACAGTCTATGTAATTTTCCTTATACTGTACCATAGGGTATGTACTTGATCTTATTGCAATGCTACCTTATTCCTACTTTATCATACTGTAATGTTACTGAGGGGTGAGCAAATTATTGTTGACTTTTCAGCCATAGCAGATACCAATATCTGATGATTATGTATGAATTGGGTAATGGTGGATAGCAGCTCTTCAAAAAAATCTTATGTAGGGTCTTGGGCTTTTATTCCCATACATGTGCATAATGACAAAAAGGCCATAAATATGTTGCCTTACTACAGATTTTATTTTCCTATTGACTATGGGTTGTATTTATTCCTGCGTTAATCTGAATGTTTCGCTATGTTCGTGATTGATAATAAATGGGGAAAAGCACCTGACCAAATCCAGCTGAGGTGCTGATGAGGTGCTGATGAAGAGATTAGATTCTTAGGCCAGTGAATTGATTCACACAAATAGCAGCACTGGACTAAAAATGAATTGTAATCATGTATGTGACACAGTTCGGTGCACCACCAGACGGGATTTGTAGATGAATAAAAGAACAGGAATTGCTGATGTCTGCAGTCTTATTTCTTTTTTTTTTTAAATATATATTTTTTGAGAACATGAGAAAGGAAGATAACAGGATACATATATAGTGATGTGAATGGTTATACAATAAACTTGATATTTTACAAAGTTGAATATTTTTTTACCATTCTGAAGGAATGGGTTATAGAGGGGGAGGGGGGTGGTAGTTAGGGGGGTAACATAGGTATTTGTGTTTTACAACTCTTGAGGTTCGAAACAGTGAATTACGTTTCATGGTGTTGTCCTTTATTCGTTCTGTCCCCCCTTTCCCATCTACCCTGCAGTCTTATTTCAAATGCTGATGCGTGCACAAAGCAATAAGTGTTATCAATATCTCAGTTATGAGTTAAGCTACTAAAGGGATAAGGAAGACCCAGTCCATAGAATGTTTCTCTGGAGCTACAAAGATTGTAACACAACCGATAGTGACGACCACCAGGGGATCGCTTGGAAAAAACAAAAATGGCCATCTCTGTGAATGTAGTGAATTTAGAAAAGGGAAAGGCAGTTACATGGGGTCCTGGATAACTGCCCCTTCACTCCTTTCTGCAGAGGAATAATTTCTACCCCTTTGATAGTGTAAAGTCACTATCACTGTACTGTAACTTGCACTTGTCATACATTATAGAATTGTAAATTGAAAAATCATTCATGCTCTTAGGAGAATATTTATAAAGACACAAGGGCTTATTTAATAAGAGGTACAAATGTTTGCCCATGCTGCTGCAGCAGCCAATCAGATATTACTTTTTACCTTTATTGTTCTACTGCAGTTGAAATAAATCTGTTAATCTGATTGGTGGCTGCAGAATAATATCATAGACAACCTTTTGCACCTCTTATATAGTTAGCCCCACAGTATTGCAAAAAACTCTCCAGTAGAATACAGGGAATTGATAATTAATTATTTCATACTAAATAAATTAAAATTATGCTTTTTAAAAAGTGCTCAAGGTCTTACTATAAGGTTGAATGAAGTTTGCAGCAATTCTTTTCAAAAGCCATTAAGCTACCATATTTTATAACTGTCAGTCAACATTTGTTGTCATATCTTTCCTTACTATCAGTTCCTGGCTATGGGGGAAAGAACATGGAGGCAATGAGCTTTCCAGCTTGCAAGAAGAGTCTGAAATGTGAAAGTATTTTAAACATTTTCTCGGTGAGGCTTCTACTTGCAAGTTCCACGAATATCCTGAGCTCTGAACAAATCACCATCTCCCTTGATGTCACTCCGTTGTTCTGCCCCTCCATATAATGTTGGGGTATACTCCATCTCTTCTATCCAGGAAAGAATCTTTGTGTGCAGGCCTGCCAAGTTGTGTACAAATGCACAGCTGTGACGATGGCATCAGGTAGAGCCAAATTTCTTCTGACATTGGAGCTCTGAATCTTCATGGAACTTGCAAGTAGATAAGAACTTTTATTGAATAACCCTGATAATAGTGTATTCATTACTGTTCCCCTTTAAAAGGGAAAAGCATCAAATAGGAAGCAATGCTTTGTAGTTTTCTACATCTAGTTTCATCGTGAAATGTAAAACTTATGTTTGTGATACTATTTCAATCTCTTACAGAGTTCTTATCCCATCTGGGAGGATTTCAATTCAAAAGCCACTAAACTACACTCCCAGCTCAGGTGAGTGCTATCTAAGTGTTTTGTTTTTATAAAAGACACCTGCCCATCAGTTCCATTGCTTTTACTGTACCCATGATTTCTACCTGTCAAACAGGCCATATCTTGTACGTTTGTTTTTGGGATGGCAATCTGACTGGTCCCTTGATAAAAATAGTGCTATGTTTTTCAATACCAATAATGCTAAATTTTCTTGATAAAAAAATATCTTGCAACTAGTGAATCCTTCAGTGCTAAGTAGGTTCCATTGTATCTCTCGACCCCTGTGGATGTGGAGATCAATACCTTTATATTCTGACCACTTTTAATAACAGAAAACACAATCAGGGTTAATCAATAAAAGTTCTATTTGTTACAAATGGTGCTAATTTTGGCCCAACCTATCAGATATAAACTTTCAAATGTTAAATAACATCTAATTGGTGTGGGGAAAATTAGCACCATTTTTAACGATAAGAACTTTTATTGAATCTCCCTGTATGTCTTAATATTCTGACCACTTTTAATAACAGAAAACACAATGTTTACTTTCTAAAGGAAATGTTGCAAGTCTACAGCTTTATTGTAATATATACTTTGAACATACAAGATGTGTTAGGCTGGGTACACATGGAGGGACTTTTTGTCCCGACCGAGCGCTCGCTACGAGTGAGCTCTCGGACAAATGTCTGTCGGTCACAGCAAATTCGTCCGCGGCCGAATTTTTCAAGCGATCGATCGTGCGGTCCGATCGTTCCCGCCCGCCCCACACCAGCCTATATTTTCGGTCGATTGAGTGAAAGTGCCGGGAATCTGTCGGTTGCCCGAAAATATTGGCTGGTGTGTACCCTTACTTTAACTTCAAATTCATATGAACTTTGACAACAGGCTTGCAGACTGTGTTGTAAAAACCATCATATGTTTTAGCCTGAGGCCATATCCCTCCAATAGCTTCTCTTCTCCTACACTTGTGTAGGGGACACAGGCGCCACCCAGGGGCCCAACCGTTTAGAGAGGAATACCAAATAATTAAAACTTCTACAGCCAGAAACCGCCAACAGCAGTAAAAAGCAATACTTCTTGCCAGGCTAAAAGCTGTGATAACTAGCAAAATAATGTCAGCACCAAAAGGTCAGTGTGGGTGGCACACTTTCTGTGAGAAAATGGCTCCTAATCCCTGTACCCCTCCTCTTTTCTTTATGTTGTTCCTTTCTCTTTTGAACCAGTTAGCCTTCTTTCTTCTTTTCAGCTTCTTTTCCAATCCTGTCTATCCCTTCCCACTCCCATAGGTCAAGTACTAAATCGCTTTCCCTCCAATGTTACTTTCACTGTTTTTTTTCTGATCTCAAGGAATGCCCTCATTTAAGAATTTTGTTAAATTACCCGTTTACAGTATGCATTCAAAATTCTGTTATATACAGAAAAATATACAGTAAAATCAAAGCGGTTATGGATGTTACTCCTATTTTTTCATAAGCTACTTTGCTGCAAGTAAAATTTTCTACATTTTCTGTAGTTGCCAACCCCACAGACCCATGTTAGGCTCATGTAAACACAATGTCATACAGCGCGAATGGCAACATTAATTATTGGTTTATTAGAATTTTAGTATTAGATTTTTAAGGGATTTCTGGGTTCTCATTACAAGGAATCTTGTTAAAGTCTTCAGAAAACAAAGCATTTTAATTGTGTTCCACAGAGTACACTTTGTACAAAAATACATTATTCTTAATACATGTCAGACCCCAGTTGCACTTATGGAATACATGTAATGCCATTAGCTGGTATATTTAATACTTTACCTATTATATGTGGCTTTTATTAGGAATTATTAAAGTTGTCACCTAAACCTCAAAAATGCATTAGCACAATACCACTACAGGATGCTGCAGTTAATCCCAAATATTTCTGAATAGAGGCTTGGATCTTAAGAATGGCACAGATCACCCTAGAAGGGAATTTCACTGGGTGGAAATGCCATATACATATACTCATGCTAACTGATGCTTTCAAACTGTGCAAAGCTTTTTGGACTAAGTTAGTTTTGTGATCTCGATACGTGATTACTGCATTGTGGAATCTCAGACAGGTGAGGAGGACACATTAGATTTATTGCATCCCCCTGGAAGCGTCTTTGTATTGCTGTAGGTGAAAGGGCTGTTAAAACTCTGACATAATACCGCATGCAGACAAAAAATATCAAAAAACAAACAAGCTTAAGTTTGGAAAGAACCCTGGGATAGCAGATTGGCTTTTTATGCTATAAAATATGATTGTAACTTGTTTTACTATCAATACATTACTTAAATCATTTTAAAGTGGGTTTACTGTATGACATTGCCCTTGTGCTATTCCATTGACCGTATCATGCAGTATGGCCAGGATGTAGACATTATTATTACTATCTCATATGTTATTATTATTAGTGCTGGCCTTATTGTGCAATTATACAGAGCTCCACAGAGGATATAGCTATGTATAGAGATTCACTAGTTCTTAAATTATAATAGTCGTTATAATGTGTCAGATAATGAACATTTAATACCAATTTGCGTGTGTTAAGAGATTTTTCTGTGACTTAACTGCACAAGCTGTGTAATCAAAATCAATATGGAGTAATAAAGAGAGAAATGGCATTGATATTTAATATTGTTTGACATATAGGTTTCTAAGTACAGAGCCATTAGCAAACAAATCAAACCTGTCTTTCACACAGTACAGTAGACTTTAAAAATCCTTGTAAATTGCAACAGACAATTACTTTAACTTTATGTGTTGGTTTATTTGTAAATAAAGGTATTTAATTTGTAATCTTTGTTAGTATATTTCAATTTTCTGTAGTCACATATTTTTCTTACAGGTTTTGTATGAAGCCCGATTACAATATTATCATGTTCAAAGCACTTCTACATGTTGTTGCTGGTTTACATTGTCCTTTGGTTTTGATTGGCCATCCTGTTTTTCTCATGGAGGATTTATATAGCGCCAACATCTTCCGTAGCGCTTTACAATTACATGTGTACTTTAACAACGTTTTTTTCTTTCTATTTCTTATTCTCTCTCAGGACTACAGTGCTGGCTGCTGTTGCCTTTCTTGATGCCTTCCAGAAAGTGGCTGACATGGCGACCAATACCCGAGGTGCGATTAAACTTGCAGGTCACAGGATCTGGGATTTCTTTTTGAAATCCTTTGTGGGTTCAGATAAATTAGAAGTTGAATAGGAGTCTGGATAAACCTCTATCCATTTTGTAAGCAGTGAAATAACAATATATCTGAGTTCCAATACCCACAGGCAAAAGTGGATCTCATGACAGAAGTGGAAGGAGTAGAATTATATTCCATATAATTAGTGTATCTGTAAGAGTCATGCTGACTATTGCTTGTTAGAAATTGAATGTGTTGTACTGCAGGAGCTACTCGTGACATTGGATCAGCACTGACCCGGATGTGTATGAGGCATCGAAGTATTGAGAGTAAACTGAGGCACTTCACAAAGTAAGAGACTGACAGTAGATCTGGTAAACAATCTGAGTGTTATGTTAAATATTGCTCATCCCCTTACAGATAGAGACTTTTTAATGATTAGTATGGTGTGGAGCTAATTAATTAGTACATTATTAATCCTTGATTTGTGCTATAAATAAACAGTCTCAGTTAGAAATACTGATAGTAAAAGTGTAATCCTATTGCATTGTTCTAAACACATTTTAGTACGGACACATTTGTAGTGTAGGGTGACAATGTATTGTCCTGTCACTGGGCAGTGTCTGTTCTGACTTGGACCTATTTATTTTTTCCCCTTTCTGCAGTGCTCTAATGGAGAGTCTAATAAATCCTCTCCAAGAACGAATAGAGGACTGGAAGAAGACGGCAAATACACTGGACAAAGAGCACGCCCGGGGTGAGATATTACAGTGTGTAAAGAACTGTACGTCCTAGTCCCTGCAGTAGGAACAGTATAATATGCATCCTTCTCTATCTGTACTAATAGCCATTAGTGTCAAATTCACTTTCCATTTACAAATGATATTCTTTCAGTTCTCCTGCCCGTCTGTTCATTAAACAAGATCTTTTCTCCTGCAGAATACAAACGGGCACGTCATGAAATCAAGAAGAAATCCTCCGACACACTGAAGCTACAAAAGAAAGCTCGTAAAGGTGCGCTCTCCTGTCGTGCACGCTCCTTCTAATGCACTCAGAACAAGGGAACAAATGGGATAATATGTCATATAATATCACACCCCTGGCAGACTAATCCTTTCCAGTGATCGGCAAAACAAACAAAGATATAGATCAAGAGAATAACCATTTGCTTGCCAAACTCAAAGCAACGGTACAAATTGCCACCCCTGGAACAGTCAGATATTAACCTCCCTTACAAATATGTAATTCCATTTTAACAAACTAACAGGGTTATTCAATAAAAGTTCTTATCGTTTAAAATGGTGCTAATTTTGCCCCAACCAATCAGATATTAGCTTTCAAATGTTACATAAGTTCTCATTGGTTGGGGCAAAATTAGCACCATTTTATTGAACCTTTTATTGAATCTCCCTGTAAGGGTTTTTTTGCAGTAAAAGTTACAAATGTTTGCCAGTGCTATTAATCTGCAGCAACTAATCAGATGCTATCTAACTGCTAACCCACTAAAAAGCTAACATGTGGTTAGTTGCTGCAAATGAATAGCACAGGCAAACTATCGCACCTATTATTGCATCAGTTCTATTGTGAATGAGGTGCTGTATACATTTCCCCAAACTAGTCATTTCTAGCTTTGAGGAATGTACATTAATGTTATTGTTCTCTCTAATATGGACATGCTTCAACTGCCAAAATATACAGTGCAATGCCAAGGAAACACATTTCAAACATCTAGACAATACCATTCTTTACATAAGCTTAAAAGCAAAACATTTCTAGTGGTTTCTTTCCCCCATAACTTGCATTTCCCCCATAACTTGCATTCCCCCATAACTTGCATCTACCTACAGTGTAATATAAGGATATTACGCCATCGAGAAGTTCCATGACCATAAATACAATTCAGCTCACCACATCTCCTATAGAGTTTTGGTTGCCCAGATGTCTGTTCCTGGACATAAATTCAAAATAAAAGTGTGTAGTAAAGAGCAACCAAAAACTCAGGCAAACCCACAGGTATTGCTATAAACAAACGTGCATTTATTGTGCACACGACATGTTTCGGACAGTCTCTAGACTCTAGAGTTCCATGACAATATAGAAGCACGAGGCCACAGGCCTTTTATACAGGGCATGGAATTCCGAGGTGAAGTAAATCCATTTATTACACTGTAGGTAGCGTATTATTTCTTATAATACATTAGGCTAGCCAAAGTGACATCACTTAGGCTAGTGACATCACTGAGTGACTGTAATATAGATTCTCGCCACTGCACCTCTCCATTGCAAATGCCTTGTCTTATGTAGTATTATATAAACCATTAATCACTCCATAGAAGATGACAGCCAGACTGAGACACAGAGCATAATACGAAGCAGCCCACGAAGACAGTGTATTAACCACAGCACCAGGACTTAACGTTGTTAGAGAAATTGATGTTTAGTGTTGATATACTGAGATGACATGAACATTTGATTATGGGGAAAGAAAAGATTTAATGCTTCAGTCTTAAACCGTTTGTAGAGTTTTAACCATTACTGCTCTCAGCACGCAGCCTTGTTTACCCTCATCTCAACCATAGACTTTTTGAATGAGGCTTATCCTTCTAACCCTACTGCATGGCTAGCAATGGAACTGGGGGGTGGGGGTGTCTGAATGTTGGTGGCATGGGGGCAATGGGAAATTATTGATATTTCTCTTTCTGCTTTTGCTTTTTCTCATATATCTTTTATCTTCTTTTTTCTTCTGCTTTCCTCACATATTTCCCGTAGAAGTTCTTGGTAAGTAAATTATTTACTGTGAATTCTTTAGAGAGAAAAGAGGGGAAAGATAATAAAATGATAGTATAGGTGAGTTACAGTTCAGCCCTTCCTGTATTTGCTAGAATTGCTAGACTGTGCTGTGTGAAATCATTATACATAATAAGCTGTGAGTTATTTAGAGCCATGAATGTACATGGTGTGAATTGTTTCAGGGGATAGACCGTTTGCTGCTGTATAATTTATCTTTTATTGCCTCATTAATCCTCTGGATCAGATTGAAATGTTTCAGATAATCCCTGTCCTTTATCAGTACAAACTACGAAGCTGAGTCAGTAAACAGAGAATTCCATATGTATTTCCTGTTATATGATGGGAAATAGTGAAATTGGCATACTGTGTCCACTTCCTTAGATTAGGTACGGCAAGATTTTTCAGCCTAGCCAACTGTTTGCCACAAAGGTTTGTGCAGCTGACAGTTGCCGCAACCAATCACACAGTTCATAGGAGACTCTACATTTGGCCGTAATTTACCGATATGTCTGATCATCTGATTCGGATGAAAGAATGACCAACATTGGGCGCCCGTGGATAAAAAATATACGCAGATATTTTAGGTATACCATCCAAAATATGGAAATATTGGCCGATCAGCCCAAAATATTTGCTCGTGTGTACCTAGTCCAGTGGTACATGGCATTATATTGTGTATACAATGATGCGGATCTAATTATTGCTTCTTTTGTTATTTGCACCATGGGATACAGAGGAGGAAGAACAGCCTTGAATATCTATAATATATAGGGATAGACAGATGAATATTTTCTCCATGCTTGTCACATCTGCCTGTCACTTTTCATAACTTTTCAGGATATCCGTGCTCAGCAAGTTTAGACTGCATCTGGATCAATCTGTCATTGCACGATAACTGGAAACAATCTGGGAGATGAAATAACATTCTCTGTAATAAGAGTAGAAAACCAGCGTTACCTGATGTACTGTTGGGCTAGCGTGGGTTTTACATTGACTTTATAGGGCCTGAATGAATTCAAACATATTTTAACTTTGCGCAGTGCACCTGATGCAATACGCTTTTTAGTAAAGTCTTGCACTGCCTAGTAGTGGAAAACGTAACCTGTATTCCAATGGAGTCTTATCTTGGCACATGCAGCGCTGCTTAGCTGATCGCAATCCCACAATGTACTAAATCTTACGAAGTGTTAAGTAGATTGTGGGATCTCGGACAAATAAGTAACAAGCCCAAACAATACAGCATTCCCCTAAATGTGTTTAATTGGAGTTTAGGAATAGTGCGTCTCCATCTTTTACTGTGATCTGAAATATTTGTGTTTGTGGGTGGAGTTTCAGTATACATTGAATTGGGAAGTTTTCCGATCTCTGGATTTATCACATAACAAGTTGAGTGTTTCCATGTTAGTATGTCATTTAACACATTGACAGTGTTTATATTATCTTAATTTTGGACACATTAGTCCTCTTAGTGGAGATCTCCATCACATATAATTAGTTGTTAAAAGACAAGTAAATACAAAAAACACCACTTTTCTCTATTGATTTTTATATCATAAAATATCATGGCACACATCTAAATCATGGGGTTTTTGCATGTTATTACTGGAGTGTGCGGGTGTCACAGAGCGCTGCGGGTTGTGAGTAAAATATCTCCCGGTAATGTAAAATAATGATGGTAGTGTGAAATAATACCCGCAAGTGTAACATAATTGTATTTTCCATTTATAAATGTGCTAAACACAATATAGAATCCTTTTCTGTGTGGTGTCTCATGTGAATTTGTCGGGTGGGCTTGATGTTGAGAGGTTACAAACTCTTTGGTTGTCGGGTTACCAAACTGTTTGCACTGGCTTTAGTGCAATTCCCTAATTTCTACCAATAAAACAAATACACTGGGAGACCTGCCTTAAACTGACTGGGATATATATCCACATCCTATGATCTAGTGAAAATTAGAACCTGGGCCTTATAATCTATTTTCAGAAGTGGTCTTACATTGTTTCTGTTTCAGTCCATGTATCCATATCCACTAAGATTTATAGCCTGCAGTGAATGACCTATTGAATTGTAGTGACTTTGTGTGTATTACTGTGATTGGTTTTCTTCAAGTTACCAGAACTGTTCCCAGAAAGCAGTTATTTCAGTAGGACAATGTCAGAGTAGCCTAATTAAATACCTCCCCCTTTCAATCAGTGTCACTTTCCTCTTTCAGTCCCACTATATATTTCTCCTTTAAATGTTCGTATTTAGTTAGTTTAGTAGTTTAGTTTAGTAGTTCGTATCATTTTGTTATTTTCCATGTTTCTTGGCAGCATGTTTAGAGACCTTTAGAGATCAGGTCATGGGAAATTCAGTGCAGTTTCTTGTAAAAGCGGAATCATGTATCGTGGTATATGAACATAAGCAAGGAATTATTGGCCATATTTATAAAGCCGCAGTATCGCATTTTAACGATACCGCGGGGTAGTTAATTTACGACTGCTATCGTAAATGTGCGATCGTACATTTGCGACCAAACGTTTGTTAATTACCGAACGTTCGATTGTAGAATACTGTGTGGTAGTAAACTACCGCAATAGTATTCTATGGGGATCGTAAATCTACAATTTCGTTATTGTGAGTTTACGATCGTTAAACTGATCATTAATCTCCGATCAGTTTAACGATCGTAAATTTACTTCCTCAAATCTCCATAATTACTGGGACTTTAAAGGAAACACTAAACCCACAGCTGTTCTCTCCCGATCGCGCACCCTATCTTTTGTATTGGCGCGCATGCGCCTAAGATAGGGCGCGCGGTCGGGACAGAGCGGCTTTCAGTGAAGGAGCGGCTTGCAGTGGAGCGGCGATAAGGTAAGTTCCAGGTCCCCCGAGCGTCCTATTATTCACAGGAAGGTGAGAATAAGCGTTCTCACCTCCCTGTGAATAATAGAAACGGATGGCACATAGCTATTTTTAAGGATGATGGGGAGTTTACAGTCCCTTTAAATGCTCTGTATTTAGAGAAGGAATAAACATTATCCTTAGTGCCCTGTAGGATTACTGGTTTTAGGAAGCAATAACAGAACCAGATCTTCATGTTTTCACTGGATTAGACACAGGGGACATAGGTATTATAGCTACGATAGATATCAACTCAGCTTTCTAGTGCTAATGTTTACCAAAGATCCGGTATGAACAAACATCAACTGATCTGCAAGTAGCAGTAATGTTATTCTATAAAGCGCTTACCAATGGTCAGAAGATATTCAGGGTTATTCAATAAAAGTTCTTATTGTTAAAAATGGTGCTAATTTTGCCCCAACCAATCAGATGTTAGCTTTCAAATGTTAAGTAATATCTGATTGGTTGGGGCAAAATTAGCACAACTTTTAAGAATAAAAACTTTTATTGAATCTCCCTGAATGTTATCTAAAGGAGCTTTGTCATACAAATCTCAGTATATAAAGATATAATGCAAAAGTAATGGAAGATTGCCAGGGGTGGAACTACCAGGAAAGCAGGGGGGCCCGGGAGCCAAAGGGGCCCCATCTTATCTTTCCTATGACATATATAGCCTCCTCCCAGAAAACCACTGTGTATGAAGCAGGGATCAGGGCCCCATCATAGCTTTGCTTGGGTGATTCCTAGTTACGTCACTGGAGATTGCTGATGTTCAAATCTATTTTTGAACATCTGTCACAGATTGTTGTATATTATCCTCCATAGTATTTAGATTTAGCTAACCTTGAATCCCCCACAGATATGCCCTGATATTAATCTGCAATTTAAAGGGCAAGTCCATCCCTTAAATTAAAAATTGTGTGCAGGAAAATAACTTCCCCACTAAGATAATCTGCTCTGCAGCCCGATGTTCTGCAGCTCCGCTCCCCCTTCCCCCCCCTTTTGTTGGGTAGCAGCAGTCATTCATAGACTTGGCAGCTGATATGACAGCCAAAGTGACTGAGATGCCTCCTCTACATATGCCTGAGCTTGTAAAGGGCTAGCTTTAAGAGGGGACCACAACCTTTTCAGAAGATGGGGTCAGGGAAGTGGGGGTGGAGGGTTATGTTTAGAACTTCACATGGAATAGTCTTGCATCTGGCTTATTTTTAACTATTTACTTGTATACGATGCATTATTTGAGGGGTGAACTTGGCCTTTAACCCCAGATTATATTATAAATATGAGCACATTTTTAAAAATTAGATCAGATTAGGATTGACTGGAATGCTAAAATGATTTTGAATAATGCAAAATAATGAAGTTTATTACACTTGGTATGAATTGGTAACTTTTATTGGGTATTTTATTCTTACAGGAAAGGGGGATCTGCAGCCCCAGTTGGACCATGCGCTGCAAGATGTTAATGACATGTACCTTTTGCTGGAAGAGACAGAAAAGCAGGCAGTGCGCAGAGCGTTGATTGAGGAGCGCGGGCGCTTCTGCACTTTTATTGCACTGCTGCAACCTGTGGTGGTAAGAGCGGGACAACTCTCTAAAACATTCCATTCAAAGACAGTTGCAATTCCATGTTAACAGTACACAGATATTTTAATTTAGTAGCATCAGGGAGGGTCTAACTTTAAAGGATGGGAAAAATAACAGTACAGGACGGAGGGAGAACACAGTTGACACAGTTCTGTTGATTGCAGATGGGAAACTGCAGCTTTTCAATCCCAGCATCTTCACCACAGAATTTATGGGGACGTGTACAATGTGGTTTTCCATTAATTGTTCAACTACAATTCCACAATATAATGGTGTGCAGAAAGGGACTGGAAGGCTGTGAGTCACATGTCCCAAATAATAAGATTGTATATATTTTCACATATCTGTGGGAATATTATGGACTGTTAGCTGGTACACAGTGGCGTAGCTACAGACTTATGGGCCCTGATGCAAAATTTGGGCATGGGCCCCCCAACACCGCAACACAAATTGGCACCGAAAACCAAATAATCATTGGTAAAATGCTTTGTATATAACCACTGGTACAATAGTTGGCATAAAGACTGGTTAAATGCTTGGCATGCAGACACTGATAAACTGGTTGGGAAACTGGCACTGTACACAGCCAGACACTGGTTAAATGCTTGGCACACAGAAAATGGTAAAAATGCTTTGTACATAGACCACTGGTAAAACAGTTGGCACACAGACTGAGTTTTGGAACCTTAGCACCAAATGGGCCCCTTCTTGGCCATGGGCCCTGGTGTGGTCGCATCTCCTGCACCCCTGGTAGCTACGCCCCTGCTGGTACACACGGACTGACATTTAAGCCAGATCCATCATCACTCAACCTTATACTTTGTCAGACTAGCCAGATGATTGGCTGTGAACACAACTAATTGTTCTTGACCAATTTCAAGTAAATTGATTTGACGTGTCGGTAACTTTCGATCCTGTGTATTTAAATACACACGTGATAGATTATTCTGAAACATTGCCGATCAGTATACAGTTGTGTAAATAGGCATAATCACTCTTTATTTCACCAACACTGTATTACAGTACTATGCAATTCCTCTTCCCAGTTTTGTTCGTGGTTATTTTTTTTACATGCGTTTCTTCTCATACCCTGGCTTGTACTGACACCTTGTGGTTAAAATTATATTAAAAGTTTAGTTTAGACTGGTAATGGCAAACCTTTTAGATGCCGAGTGCCCAAACTGCAACCCAAAACCCCACTTTTTATTGCATATGCCAATATGTTTATTTAACCCGAATATGGACATTTTATTCAAATAGACACAGACCAATACAGTAGATAGAATCGATTATAGATTACCTATTAACCTCTAGATTACCACACGGGAGTTGAAGATCTAAAACAGTGACCATTAAAGGACAACTCCACCCTCATAAGAACATCTTTTAGAAAGAATGGCCTCTTTAAAATATGTTGATATATCATAGTTTGTCCTATGAATCCATTACTGTATGCCTGCTATGCTTCTGGAGGCCTCATGGAAACTGAGCAATTTAGAAACCTGTACTGAGCTTGTGCTGAGCCTGGGCATGCTCAGAAGAGGCAGAGAGGGGATTAACAATCAGTCATTGGCTGTGATGTCAACTGTCAAATCCATAACTGACAGTTGCTAACTAGAAGAACCAGGAAACGGGAAACAGGACATTGTGCAGGATTTCAGGTTAGACTTATATATTTCAGATTTCAAACTATTACCGTTTAGGGTTTTGGGGGGTGATTTACCTGTATGTAAGTTTTCATTTTAGGGCTGGACTTGCCCTTTAACCCCTACATTATTAGACAGGAGTTTGAGATCCATAACAGTGACTCAAGCAGAGCTGAATGTTCTAGCATGTGACCTCTCTCTGCTACAGACAGCCGCTACACTTTATCTCTGGCTTTCTGGTAACAAACTCTGGTGAACTCTGCTTTGCATGAGTGCCCACAGAAAGGGCTCCCAGTGCCACCTCTGGCACGAGTGCCATAGGTTTGCCACCACTGGCTTAGACTTTTACATGTTAAAAAAAATATGCTCTTCCACCTTGTAACTTGAACAGTTATACTGTTATTCACACTGTTGCCTATATTTGTTTCTGTGTGACCTGCAATTTACTCTTTAATAAAATTCCTGGAAACAAAGAAAAAAAAATGGATGCCTTTTTATTTCCTGCTACTGTGTATTTTTTTTTCTCTATTTTCAAAAACTGAACTAAGCCAGTCTTATTAAATTGTGATTAAATATCTTGATTAGATATATAAATTTCTTGATTACATATTTAATAGCTTGTTTACATATTAAATAGCTTGATTACATATTAAATAGCTTGATTACGTATTTAATTGCTTGTTTACATATTAAAAAGCTTGATTACATATTACAAATAGCTTGATTGATTACATATTAAAAAGCTTGATTACATATTAAATAGCTTGGTTACATATTAAATAGCTTGATTACATATTTAATAGCTTGATTACATATTAAATAGCTTGATTACATATTTCAAGGAGAGGCAATTTAGTGACAGTACAAAACAAACACAATGAATTATCCACAGGCTGAGGCCAAAATTCATAAACAATTTCAGCAAAAAATTATTTCAATATAATTATTTACATTATTATTTTTTTACAGTTACATGACACATTTTGTGTTTGTGACTTTACTAGCTACTAGGAATAATGGATTTTATACATATAAGAGCAACATTATTTACAGTGAACAATGGCCCAAACTGTAGGACTCGCCGGTTGTGTCATGCTCCTATGCTATGTATTTACTTTACTAAATTACACTCCTAGTGTCAATAATAGTAGAAAATAAAATATATAGAATATAACATTCTTTAACTAGTTTGGATCCACTCTTAACTGATTACAGTCTGCTATTCTTTAGACATTGCTACCCTAGCAAAGCTCTTGGCTTATATTATAAATACTTTTATTCTAATTGTGTAATTGGTAAAGGGGGGGCATAGGTGTTTGCATTCAAGTTGTAGATAATGAACTGACCTTGTGCTGGTTACTTATATTTCCACAGTGCCTCTGCCAACCTGTATATGGGAGGTTTACACCAGCTAATTTACTGTGTTGAACAAAACACCTGCCATTTCATTACATGATAAAATTACTTTGTACGTGTTGATACTCATTAAATTACAATTATTCTTATTCTACTGTTATAAGAATGAAGGTATTTAATAAATTCATTATGTGTACATCATTTGGAAGCAAAAAAGTGTATTTAACAATTAATTTCTCCCCCTTTTTACAGAATGGAGAGATCCATATGCTGGCAGAGGTCACTCACTTACAGGCTATCATTGATGATCTGGTAGTGCTTACTGATGAACCCCACAAACTGCCTCCAGCCAGTGAACAGGTCAGAGGGGACAAAGGTTATAAAATGAATAACTAATTGAGACCTATTTTATTCCCATAACCTGCTAATTACAGTAATAAATGTCTTACCTTTCTAAGCATTTCCTAACCAAATATATACCTGGGTGACATCAATAAAGCAACTTGAAATACCATTTTAATCAAATGTTTCTAGGCAATATGTTTTGGATAAAGGGGGTTTAGTCAGTACCGTATATACTTGAATATAAGTCGATCCGATTATAAGTTAAGGTACCAATTTTTACATGAAAAAGGAGTAAAAAGTGATTGTATATCTTGCTCCCGCGCTATAACAATAATATAAGAGTAATATAGATATTTATTAATATATAAAAACCAAAATAACATAAAAAAACAAAAAATCACAAAATATCTTAATATATATACCCATATATATATATATATATATATATATATATACACCAAAAAATCTAAAAACCTAAAAACATACCCTCTATTCATATAGCTCTATACTAACTATAAAAATACCATAATATATAAATGAAAAATTCAAAATGAACAAAATATAGGGGCCCCTATATAAAAGTAGGCAGTCCACCCTAATATATAGGGAACAGAATGGTAGAACCATAGGGTGAGAATGGTAGAACCAATCTAATGTATCCACAATGATCGATCTTACCCCTCCACTGGGGTTACTATCATAACATGTGTGACAAACTCTGTCCAAAATGAGTGGTCCATGTGTGGAAAAAGATGAACTGTATCAGATGATATACAACCTGACCACACCTGGCCGGCTACAGATTACCCCAGCACAGTGAGTGAACGCCTGCTGACGGCTGGCCAATCTCAGTATGCTTCAGCACAGCAGGTGAGCTCCAGCCTTGATATATATGCTGTAATGGAAGTAAATCAAAATGATATATGACCTGATTTAATGTTTGTCTGCTTAGATGTATTGGTACAATGAATAAGCAACGGCTCCAATCCCGATACTTCTCTTATCCGACGTCTCAGTTTATTAAGGTCCTCAGTGGCCTTGGCTGCTATAGAAATATTGCTTGGATTCCTTTATCATTAGTAGTAGCGGTAGCAAAGTTCCGTGCTACCATCCAACTATGTTAAACCACGTGGCCAGGAAAAATGGAGGAGTGTTGGGGGAGTGGTGTCCTACGCCTTTCGGCTCGTTAGCCGTCCTCAGGGATGCCTCCCCCTGCGTGTCACTCCCTTTTATCCTTTCCATTTTGATGAATTAACTCATTGTTTGCTAGATAGTAATAGTCTCTAATTCCAATGTTATCTACATTTTACAGTGACCGATCTTTTTAGGAAAGTCCATGGTTGAATAAATAAGTAAATTAACAGATATAACATCTTATTTTTCTCTTTATTCATTTGTCACTCAGATGATGTTCTTTTTTAGTCCATTTTCCATCCAATTATATATTTCATTTTTGTTGTTTGAATAGCAGTTATTAATAAGGATGACAATTATTCAGTACCCGTGCATTACAAAAATAAACATGGTAATGATTTTTCGGACACTAAAGTTATTATTTTAGAAAGGGTATGTGTTGATAACAATAGAGAAATAAATAGAGTTCTCAACAATAGAGAGGCTTACTGGATATACCATTTTAATAGATTAATACCAGGAGGTCTTAATGAAAGACTGGAAGTTGCAGTCATCAATTAATATAATTGAAGACTGATAGATATAGTTATTCATCAATATATATATATATATAAATATACACATAATATTATTAATTTTAGGATTGTTAAAATGTCCTTATTTTTATTTTATTTCTATAAATTATTTCTATTTATTATTTGATAAAAAGAAAAAAACAGCAAC
The DNA here is from genome assembly GCA_019447015.1 of Hymenochirus boettgeri. Classification (NCBI taxonomy): domain Eukaryota; kingdom Metazoa; phylum Chordata; class Amphibia; order Anura; family Pipidae; genus Hymenochirus; species Hymenochirus boettgeri. The sequence continues at coordinate 129,632,429 of CM033472.1, read as the reverse complement.
CCTCTCTACTGTTATAACATACAGAAATGTATTGGTGTGGTTTAGATACATATATAACTATAAATATAAATTGATACACATAAGATACAAAACATGATACATTTAAGTGGATAAACTGATACATGCAGAGGCTGATGCAGTTAAAGTGGATAATTAATAATGATTTTGTTGTTTTATATATATACACTTATAAAAATGGAAATAAATATAACATCAATATATAAGGATATAAATAAGTGTATTAAATTAATATAATCTTTAGAAGAACAATATATAAGTATAATAATATAATAACAACAAAACTAAAATATATAATTGGACGGAAAATGGACTTAAAAAGAACATCATCCGAGTGAAAAATGAATAAAGGGAAAAATAAGATGTTATATCTGTTCATTTACTTATTTATTCAACCATGGACTTCACTAAAATGGTTGTCACTGTAAAATGTAGAATTGGAATCGGAGGCTATTACTATCTAGCAAACAATGAGTTAATTCATCAAAATGGAAAGGATAAAAGGGAGTGACACACAGGGGGAGGCATCCCTGAGGACAGCTAACGAGCCGAAACGCGTAGGACACCACTCCCCCAACACTCCTCCATTTTGCCTGGCCACGTGGTTTAACATAGTTGGATGGTAGCACGGAACTTTGCTACTGCTACTACTAATGATAAAGGAATCCAAGCAATATTTCTATAGCAGCCAAGGCCACCACCGAGGACCTCAATAAACCGAGACGTCGGATAAGAGAAGTATCGGGGTTGGAGCCGCTGCTTATTCATTGTACCAATACATCTAAGCGGACAAACATTAAATCAGGTCGTATATCATTTTGATTAACTTCCATTACAGCATATATATCGAGGCTGGAGCTGGAGCTCACCTTCTGTGCTGAAGCATACTGAGATTGGCCAGCCGTCAGCAGGAGTTCACTCACTGTGCTGGGGTAATCTGTAGCCGGCCAGGTGTGGTCAGGTTGTATATCATCTGATACAGTTCATCTTTTTCCACACATGGACCACTCATTTTGGACAGAGTTTGTCACACATGTTATGATAGTAACCCCAGTGGAGGGGTAAGATCGATCATTGTGGATACATTAGATTGGTTCTACCCTATATATTATAGATTGGTACCCTATATATTAGGGTGGACTGCCTACTTTTATATACGGGCCCCTATATTTTGTTCATTTTGAATTTTTTCGTTTATATATTATGGTATTTTTATAGTTAGTATAGAGCTATATGAATAGAGGGTATGTTTTTAGGTTTTTAGATTTTTTTTGTGTATATATATATATATATATATATATATGATATTAATCCGGATTATATTATGATATCAATATAAGGGGTATATATATTAAGCTATTTTGTGATTTTTTGTTTTTTTATGTTATTTTGGTTTTTATCTATTAATAAATATCTATATTACTCTTATATTATTGTTATAGCGCGGGAGCAAGATATATAATTACATAGTGAGTGTCACTGTTTGTGGTCATTATTACCTCTTTTATGACTATCCGAGCGCTATTTGTTTATTGTTAATTATATTTATTTATATTTATTTATTACATTTAAGGTGGTTTCCTTATTATTTAGATGGTCTAAGCCAGTGCGGCTGCATTAAGGTGGTCATGGGGTTTTAGACGCACGTAATTACTGTGTGGACTATACCTACCAGGACCTACAATTCTATCGTAAAAAGTGATTGACTCGAGTATAAGTCGAGGGTAGAAAATACAACCACTACTGCCTTCTGATTCTGTATTGTTTTGAGGCTTTAGTTGCCCCTTAAAGTGACAGCAGAATTTCCATACAGTAATCACATACGGTAATAGCCAAATCCAGTATGGCTATTACTCTATGGGAATTCTGCTGTCCATTTAAAGGACAACTAAAGCATCAAAAAAATACAGAATCAGAAGGCAGTATTTAACAATAGATACCATCCTGCTGATTCTGTATTGTATAAGACATTAGTTGCCCTTTAAATGGGGAGGAATTCCACACACTAATCCCTAATTCCTTGCCACTCCAGATGTTTGGAAACTACAATTCCCAGCATGCTTTAGTTGCTGGGAGTTGTAGTTTCCAAAAATCTGCGGAAGAGACAGGAAGCGTGTGGCTCGCAGATTTAAAGTTAGTGACTCGAGTATAAGTCGAGGTAGGATTTTTAGGATTTTTTTAAAACCTAAAAACCTCGACTTATACTTGAGTATATATGGTAGTTTCCCTATAAGGCTGGGTATACACGGACAAATTTTTCAGCCCAGACCGACCAGTTGCCACAAGAGAGGGATTGGCTGGGAGAAATCACTGTTGCTTGCAGCAACAGTTTGTCGCGTCAGATCGTGCAGTTCTAAGGCGACCGAACAATCGGCTGTGATTTACCGCCACGTTCCAATCATCTGTCCACCAGAAAATATCAGTCAGTTGCCCACAAAATCACCTTTTGTGTACCCAGCTTAAGGACCATTTGCATTTATTTTATCATATAGCACTAAAACTAATCCACCATTGTTTAGTAGAGGTATCCAGATTCAGTGATGGAAGTAGAAAAACACGTAGTTATTAAAACCTTTTATATTCATTATTTAAGAAATGAAATAAACATCCATAGACAATATACTGCATGTCCATAAATTGCAAGGAAAATCCCTCTGGTAGTTAAAGGAACTTGGAAGGATACCCACAATCACTTTATCAGTTGGTAATAGAGGTCATAGCAGCATGAAATGTAATGTGTACTGCACCATATCAATTGGTATTAGAGGTCATAGCAATATATCATATACGTTGCACTTTATCAATTGGCATTTATATCATATAATGTGTTAGTGCACATTGTGCCAAGCATTTGAATGCCTTGTGGAGTCCAGTAGTTACAGTAGCTATAAACCCCTTAGTCATGCAAGATGTGATTTTATCCTTTTCCAGTTGTCTACAAGAACTGGCCATCATTAAACATTACTGTAGTGTTGTATAGAATGCTAAAAGCGGGCATATGCTTAATTATTTTTTGTGCTTTTAGCTGTGAATAGGGTCTTTTAGAATCTATATCAGAATCAGGCTTATTGGAAGTAGATGACCTACCAAGGTACATTCAAGTTATATTTTCATACATCATAGCATATCATTTGTATTATTTTTCATTGCAGGTCATTAAGGACCTTAAAGGATCTGATTACACTTGGACCTATCAGACACCCCCCTCTTCACCAAACAGCTCTGGGTCTCGCAAGTCCAGCATGTGCAGGTAAATCTGTTTGCAGCTTTAGGGAGATATTGGGTCTCTTTTGTCAGATATTGGCAAATGTATCAACTAGGACATGGTACTGGAATTGAAAGTCATTTTCATGAAGCACAGGGATGTTTTTGGTTTAGTGATGTATAAAAAGACATTACTTTAAAAAGCAGAAAGGCATAGAGAGGAAAAAATGTGTCCTGCATAAACTAATGACTACGTATTATTTCTCTAATCCTTCTTACATATAGAAAGAACATTTCTATCTTACCGATACCTTATTTAAACCGAGTCCTAGTTGTACCCCCAAATGTTCCATTCCTGAAATCAAATTTCTTCCCTTCCAATCACCACAGTACAAAGACAACCCCTTCATGGCCTACTGCTGCACATCCTCAGTCACCGGGCTCCACATGTCGATATCGCAGCCTCCCACAGGCTACTGGTGGCCCTCAGCGTCTGGTCAGTGTGTCCTCTCATGATTCAGGATGCAGCTCACACGAAGCCAGTTATTCTAAACCGCCATCACCAATGCCATCAGATATCACTAGCCAGGTAATTAAACACACTGTGTGTATTTGCAGGCAGTTTGAAATACATTTTGGTTTTCTTTCTTTTGTTTAGTTGTTTAATTGGGTTGGTTCAGAGTAAATATCCTCCATAAGTCAAGTGAGAAATAAGAATCAAATTAAACATACATATATTACATGTAGAGGGTGTACCTAGGGCACTACCATCTTAGTGCCCTAGGCACCCTCCCACCAATGTGTGCCCCCCCCCCCCCAAACAATGTACAGTTGCAATTCCCCAGACAATTCCTTCTGATAGACTGTCACTGCTTTAGTGGATGTTTATTTATAGTGGGACATATTCATTAGTTGGTAAGAGGCGCACGTTGTACCAGGCAGGGCAGGCGGGCATGTATACATACTTTGTTGCATATGCATAGTCACTGAGCACCAATGAAATACTGATTGTAGGTCGGAATCGGTTTTCAGTGGATGCATGGAAAGTGGGTCCAGTGTTCTCCCAGATGGGTGGCACGAAAAGTAGCCGGGTGGGGCAGAACATGGAAATTTGGTGAGATCTGAGATGTTAAACTTTTTCAGTGCCAGCAGACTTTCCAAGAATATTGCCATTACAACTTTCAGTGCCAGCAAAGTATAGCCCTCAGACCCCTCTGCTGTCTAATTATTCAATTTCAATTGTGTTTGAAATGGGTGAACAGAACTGCAACAAGTTTTGCGGAACTGCTGGCGAAACAAAAATCGCCAGTTTCCTTCATCTCTAATAGTCATATTACTGGGCATGAAGTTTACTTAATTTTTAGCATGCTATGTAGAAGAGATAAATTAACAGAATTAAAAGCTCTTTTTTAGAAGTTTCTCTCCCTCTTCATCACAGAAATCTTCTAGTTCTGCATCTTCAGAAGCTTCAGAAACTTGCCAGTCTGTCAGTGAGTGTAGCTCACCAACCTCGGTAAGCAATTGTCATATTGCATTCGCTTGCCTTTAAGATTTAAGCTTTCTGCTCCTCTATTGAGGAGCTGTGGATTTGATCTTCCAATAAGCAAACCGGACATGATCAGCAAGTCTAGCAGCTCATTACTAATCTGTCCTCATGATAAGCATATTCATTTATATAATAGCTAGTTATTTTCTTTGAAAATATAGATGATTCTCCCCTAAAACATTTTTAAAGGGGAACTGCGATTTTTATACAAATGCCCTCTATTAAAAACTCCTACCTTAAGAATGACCTCTAGGATCATGCTTCTATGTGAAATCTATCCAGCAGTATAAGGGATGGTGCTTCCTGCTTACACTGAGCTATGAAATCACTAGCACTAATGCTTTGCCCCTTTCGTCGCTGGTTTGAGCATGCCCACTTGTATCCTACTGCTGGGACAGAGCATAATCAGCTGCATCATAAGCCCTGCACCAAAACTTCTTAAAGGACAAGTATACTTACCTACCCCCATCCTTTCCTATTCTAACTGTGTAAAGTACCCAGGACTTGAACCGCTAAGTCCTCACCACTGGGTACACTTTCTATCCCCAGTAATATTTACCGAAAGAATTCCTCGCTGCTTCATTCTATTTCAGATAGTGTCACAACTGAAAATTCACCTTTATTCTTACAGGTAATTTTCTTTCCTGGACTGTAATGGCATAGACCAATAATGGGTTAACCCCCTTGGTCTCCAGGTATGGACAGGAAATACACAAGCAAATAAAAACAAGCTCCACCCCCCTTTCACCAGAGCGGACTGGCTTGAGCGTGGCAAGAAAGGGGCAGGATTGTAGTAACCACTGCCATTACAGTCCTGGAAAAGAAAACTACCAATAAGCATGAAGATAAATTTTCAGTTTTGCTGATCCTTGGCAGTGACATGGCAGTAGTCACTAATAGGGCAGCACGGTGGCTCAGTGGTTAGCACTGATGCCTTGCAGCGCTGAAGTCCTGAGTTCAATTCCACCCTTGGGCACATCTGTATCATGTTCTCCCCGTGCTTGCGTGGGTTTCCTCCGGACACTACGTTTTTCCCCACAATCATAAAGACATACTGATAGGTTGTATGTGTCAAATAAATGTGCTTAGATTGTAAGCTCTTCAGGGCAGGGCCTGATGTGAATGCATACATGTTATTGTAAAGTGCTGAGGAATATGTTAGTGCTATATAAATCCACAATGATAATAATATGCCAAAGCAGTAAGAAAACAGGGAGAGAATTACTCAAAAAACATCATTTATTTAGACAAAGCAGATTTCAAAACACTTCCCCAAACTTAGATGAAGAAAGGTGCAATTTATAATGCTTCAGGGAAGTATGGACCTAACTCAAGGTTGTTGCATTACAGATATCCTACTCTGAAAGGGGCTTGAACTTTTTACACAGCTTATCATGTGCCTGTCAGAGACTCAGAGAGAACAGGAAGTGTTATTTTACAAGCCTTTAGATTCATAGCAGCTAGAGACAACATCTTAGGCTTATTTGAAATGTATGACAGAGCTCTTTACATTGCTCATTGTATTAAGGGCAATTGCATGGAGACCACAGGTACCCTTTAATAGATTATCTATAAAGCAATACTTTTGTGTATCCCTCTTTTTCAGGGTAAGTTGCCATCTTCAGATGCAAAGGATGGTGATCTTAAATAAGGGAGGCAACCCACAACTAGATTGTTATATTTGTTAAATGTTAAATAGTTAAACATGATAAAGTAATAAAAAGCATAACATTTGCATGGTAATCATTTTATACATTAACATTAATTTTTGCTTTTCTTCTCCATGTACTTATTTTTATATGCACCTATACCCTGTACATCTCAGGACTGGTCGCGCTCTGGGCCCTATGAGATGCCACCTGCAGCTTCCCTTCAACGCAGGAAGGACAGAGTGGAACATTTGCGGGAGGCCGAACTTGGCTCAGCTTATCAGAGCTTTGAGGATCCTTATAGACCGCGCATGTCTCCTGCTGTTATTGCTGCTAAGGTGTGCACATCTATCAAACTACTTGAATATGTATTTAATCTGTAAAGTTTAGTAACTAGAACACATACAGGGAGATTCAAATGTTCTTATCGTTTAAAATGGTGCTAATTTTGCCCCAACCAATCCGAACTTATGTAACATTTGAAAGCTAACATCTGATTGGTTGGGGCAAAATTAGCACCATTTTAAACGATAAGAACTTTTATTGAATAACCCTGTAATTCTACAGCATTTATGTTATTTGAAAGTGCAGCACTGACAGGGTAAGGTGAAAAGGACAGGGCAGAAACTAGTGGAAAAATAATGGAAAATTTGTCACAAACAAAAGGGCATTTGAAAATGTCTCAGCCATAGCTTGAATTGTATTTACTATTGTTACATAGTCAAATGATAATAACATGACTATACCAATGCAATCGTATTAAATGCAACACAATGCTTAGATTTTCTGTTGGGCTTTTCATTTCGAGTTTCTTACTGTATGTGTCTCAGTCATCAGCCCCCAGTGCTTAGTCCTAACCCTTCTGTCATAATTGCTCACTGGGGATACGTGTTGCATGTTTATAGGCAATGCTGTGCTATGGCGTGAAAGTGTAAAGGATTATTTTATTAGGTGTATTCTCTCTGTAAGCTCACTTTACCATAAGCTAATTAGGTTCTTAATTATGTAAACTTTTTATTATTAAAGGGTTTGTTATACCCTACAAATACTAAAAGGGTATCTTTACGCAAAGAAATCAGCAGAGAAAAGAAAGAAGGGAGGGAGGGGGAGATGTGTAAGCAGAGCAGTGTTTATGTTGAGGCTGTGCAGACACTACAAGAAGACAGTGAGTAAGGGAGGTGGGGGGGATTAGGAGCACTCACTAAACTTTAAGAATTTAAAGGATAAGTGCACTGTAAAATCAAGTTATGTTCATTTGGTAGCTGCAGCTTCAAAAATACCGTTGCCATATTTTTTTTTTACCTATGTCCCTCCAGAGCCTAGCTTTGTGCCTTGGAAGTTGCTGACATCTTGTTACTGGTTTGCTGAATGTTAAGCTCCTCCCCTCTGCTTTCTCCTGCTTGAGCCTCAAACAGTAATGCTTGTGAGTTCCGTGCACACGCACGTGCACGGAACTCACAGGCATTACTGTTTGAGGCTCAAGCAGGAGAGTGCACGGAACGCACAGGCATTACTGTTTGAGGCTCAAGCTCTGGAGGGCCATAGGTAAAAAAAAAATATGGCAACGGTATTTTTAAAGCTGCAGCTTCCAAATGAACATAACTTGATTTTAAAGCGCACTTATCCTTTAATAACAAAGCAACAAAGCAAACACAGATAAATATGTGAGTATCACCATTTTACTTCTCTCAGATTGTATTTTCAGATAATATAAAAATGTTTAAGTGAGTATAGTGACCCTTTAATACATACAGTCTTTGTAGGAGTTGAAAATGCACCTTTTTGTCATTCTTTGTAAGAGAACCCTCTGACTTCTAATATTCTATTCCAGTAACCTTTTCCTATACCACTATGGAGTTGGTATTTCCTTGTGCTTTATTATCCATCCATCTTGCTTGCAATAAAACCTTCTGATCTCTTTTATGCCACTCCTCCTTAGCCTTCCTGCTATCAAAATGTTAGTGTGCAGTCCCTCTTGAACACTGTAGACTTTGAACAACAATACTTTTCTTATATGCACAACGTTTACTGTAATTACTAAGCAGTCTATGGTCACTATGGTCACTATGCCCTAAAAACAACTTTTCTCACCCTATCAATTTTGCAAGAAATTCTCATTCTGCTTTATTTTAAAAGTAATTAGCTTTAGAAGTCACTGAGTACTTGCAGCTTTTGGTCTCCCTGGCTTTGTAAATACACTAAAAGGAATGGGCCGCCTCCATACTGGAAGACAGTTCCACTGTTCCAGGTAAAGAAACCTTTCCTAACCTGAAGACAAAACTTCTTTTCTTCAAAAACTTCTCCACGATCGTTTGGGGGAGGGGATTGGGGGCCCTCTTACCACCCCTCCCCCCCACACACACAGTCGCAGGCTCTACAGGCCCTGTAGATGTGCCACTGAATTCAAAGTCTCCCATGGCAGTGGTCATTTTACTGTACAGTTTTGTGGCTTCTTATTACTTATTAAATACCAGGGGCTTTGGCAATGGTGGGTATGGATATGCATAATGAAGGACAAATCCCACTGGATAAGATGCTATTTGCATTTGCTGCAACACTAAATTATGGAGAGTCACAGCTTCTCTGCAGCACTCTCTTAAAAGGAAAGTTTAGTGGAAAATATCATTATTCTTAAAATCCTTAGTTTATATTATACATACCTAGGTATTCTACTTATTCTCTCCCATTTTGAAAAACCTGTTGATTTATACCCTTTTTATTCCTGCAGTTGACATTAGTCAGCTGACATTTCAGGTTCTTCCCGGAATGCACACTAGTTTGGAATGTTCCTAACAGTAATTTCTACTGATTGGCTGTTGGACGGTTCAAAGATGCTCAGATCTCTACTGAGCAACTGAATCAACCCAGGGGCTGGGTCAAGGGCAAGACGATAATGGTCTGTATTAGGGGTCCTGCAAACAGGAAGTTGATATTTCAGAAGTATTTATTTTTACAGACAAAATGCTGATTGGGCAGGTTAAGGTCATTAGGTTGGAAAAAATACCGCTCTTTTTTTCCTTATGTATTTGCACTGAACTTACCCTTTAAGGGGACTTTAACCCCTAGGTTACGGCCACTGCGTGAGTATTGCAAAGGTGAATGGTCTAGAAATAATCAGTGGTATACAAATAGAATGCCTGACTGTGTTTTGACAATATAATATACAACAGTTATATTTTATTTAATTTTTTTGCTGTTTGACAGCATGGAGAAGAAGTCTCACCAGCTGCTAGTGACCTTGCCATGGTTTTGACCCGCGGATTGAGCCTAGAGCACCAGAAGAGCAGTCGTGATTCTCTTCAATATTCCAGCGGCTACAGCACTCAGACCACTACACCTTCCTGCTCTGAGGACACAATCCCTTCACAAGGTACAAAGACAAAGGTTTCGGTCATATTTGCACAAAGCACATATTATTTGACCCAAAACAATCATTCTTTACTTAATATTAAAAAGTTACTAGCAATAAAACTATATGTTGATTATAATAATGGGTCAGCTTTTGGTGGATTACTGCAGTGGAACTTTGAGTGACAGGTGTAGTAACCTGTCTGTTTACTTTCCGCATGTTCCAAGTTGTTCCACTCCCTTTCCGGTAAAATGTACCCATTGTGAAACTATGTACAATTCAAGACAATATGTAATTAAAGGGGAACTGTGGTCCAAAAATGACTTTAGGTAAATTGACAGGAATTGCTCCCCTGAGAATTTTTGCAATTTATTTCCATTGTTTATTTTGCATAGTTTTGAAGATATTTACATTTTTGTGTGTGATATGGCAGTAGCATCAGCAGGTCCCCTGCACTTCCTGCTCTGAAACTGTCAGTCAGTCTGTCCTGTGTCTCCTCCTCCCGTTTGCAGCCCCTCTGGTCCCTCCCACTCATGGACCCCATGGTCCCTCCAGTTGCAGGCCCCCCATGGCCCATTATCTTACAGCCCCATGTGGCCCCGCCCACCCGCGGGTACCATGGCCCCGCCCACCCGCGGGTGCCATGGCCCCGCCCACTCGCAGGTGCCATGGTCACTTCCACACGCGGGTGTCTAAGCTTCGTCCACTCATGGATGCGTAAGCCCCACCCACTCAGAGTGAGAACTCTGCCTGAAAAGGCTGTTTTCACACAGTGAAAGAGAAGGGCTGTAGATTCCCTTACCTTCTCTGTCAGGACTTCACACAGCAGAGAGGAGGAGGGACTTCCTGTTTCCCTCACACACTGAGGGGGTCTGAGGCTGTGCTCACCGGCGGTACTGTGCAGGAGAAGCCTTAGGAATGTCACAAGTCAGCCTCCCACCCATTAACTTTCTGGTCAGTCATTTCTGTATATCTTGGGCTGTGGACCACATTTTAAAGGTAGGAAACTGGACTTTCATTTAAACTTAACTTGTTTGGAGACCACAGTTCCCCTTTAATTAATCTTTATTGTACAAGTATGTGTATTTAATTGTAATACAAGTGGGTTATACTAATAAGTAACAATTCTTATACTGCTGGACTAAGCAGCCCTCAGAATGCCCTGAACTAGGACACAGGTAACCTTCTGAGAATCACCTTTAGCCACTGCAAATAACCAATAAATTAGCAAATACGTATTTATCTCTGTATATTATCTCTCTGCAACAACCTTGTCATTTCTGTTCCTCCTCTATTTAGCAATATAACTGAAGTTGATACAGTAGAATTGCTCAATTGGTTAATACCTATAAATCTTTTTTCTTCCTACAGGATCTGATTATGACTGTTACTCTGTAAATGGTGATACAGATGCTGATGGATCTGGTGACTTTGACAGATCATCCACTGTCCCAAGGAGCAGCAGCTTGGCACAGAACTACCGACGTATGCTTCAGACCAAGCGCCCAGCCTCTACAGCAGGTCTGCCTTGTGCTACTCCCCCTCCTGGGTCAGCACCCCCACCCCCGCAAGCTAGCTCTACTCCAGGTGTGGCAACCATTAGGCGTACTCCTTCTACAAAGCCGACTGTCAGACGCACACTGTCCAATGCTGGACCCATTCCATGCCGCCCTCCAATTGTGCCAGTGCGAACACCTACAGTGCCAGACTCTCCTGGAGGGGGGCTGGGTGTGCGGTCACGTGTAGGAAGTGAAGAATGTGTCTTCTACTTGGGAGGTGATGATGGAAGCCCTCTTGACTATGCCAAATCTTCACCAAAAAGGCTTAGTTTACCCAATGCAGCCTGGGGTGGCACTGGAGAAATGTCTGTTTATGGAGGAGGAGGAGGCGGGGATGAAGAAGAGATGGGAGGGGGTCTCTTAGCTGCCAATCGACACAGTCTAGTGGAGAAGATTGGTGAGCTAGTTGCAGGGGCACATGCTCTTGGAGATGGGCAATTTCCATTCCCATCAGCTCCAGATAAGAATCAGGGGCCTGCTCCAACAAGTGGAGGGGCTTCTTCAGAACCTCCAGCAGGTGATATGCTGGCATCTATACGTAGAGGGGTGCGGTTACGCCGGACCCTTACCAATGACCGCTCAGCGCCTCGCATCTTGTGATTATGGTTTGTGGGGCTGTTTTTAGATTGAGGATTGGTGCTCTGAGGGTTGAGGACTTAGTTCAGGATGAAACATTCGAGGGCTGCTTATTGCAGCAGTAAAGGTTATAAGAATTGTTACTAACTGATAACGATGTAACCCATTCCATGCTGGGGAAATACAACCTAACAGGCTGTATGTACTTTACTTATTTGTCCTTTACAAGGTAATTTCCTAGCAGAAGTCAACCTAATGTAGCAAATGGATTTGATGACTTTAAAAGTGCATAGAATGTAAGATTTTTATCACTTCGCCAAGTCCATATGTTCCATACACGTACAGCTTGATTCTGTGTATAAAGATAGTTTCTATTTTTCCTGAGCTGGGATTGGCTGTTATTTGGCCTGAACATGGGCTTGTTTCACCTGTTAGAGGAAATATAGTTTTTTTCCTTTAATTTAAAAAGGGAAATTTGTCACAGAGATTTACTTTTCTTCTAGGCCAACACATTAATATTCTTAATATGCAATACTTACCTATTCTCTGACTGATAGAAATCAGGTTTTGGAACTTTCTATTTTCCATCACCAACTGAGGCAGTAATGCTTGAAATGGCATTTTAATTGCCTGTGAGATTAGAAAATATGTTTGTCTTCTGGGAAATTGGAGGAAAAAGAGATTGTTTCCCTCTGTGAAGATAATGAGACGCTCTTTAAAACCCACCAGATTGTCAGGGGTTTCAATCTTCAGTGACATAAACCTTATGTCTGGGGAAATAAATAACATCTATAGATAAACATGTATCCTACATGTACATGGTTTCCTTAACCTGGAACTAATCGATAAAGGAAATCTGTTTAACCCGAAAAGCACCGATAACTGTTCGGGCAGGACTGGCCTATAGTATTAATTGATGCAACAAGTTACCGGTGAGGGGAAAAAAAAAATCTCCATGTATAAAATATAATACGACTCCATTTTATCTGTCTTGTTGCTCAGAGCCATTAGCTGTGTTTATGGCCCTGACCTCCCTACATTATGTCCTGGTGCTCCTCAGTCTGTCCTGTTTCTTGTCTCCCAGGGTTTTTAAATGAAGAACATTTGGCTACAATATAGAATCTACACTCAGGATTAGAAACACCATAAGGGAAGCAGGAGAGAGACCCAAATATGTGAATATGTAGAATTTTTAAATTATAAAAGGTTTCTTTTTAAGCAAAGGTATACTGTGCCTTTAATTTAATAGCCATAATCTTTCCTTGAGGCTGCTTTCTTTGCAGAGCTGATTTCCTCTGGTATAACAACTTTACGTTCACTGCAGACATATTATACAGGAAACTCTTCTAGCTTTGTATTTAGAGGAAGAAGTAACACAGAGGTTGATGCTCTAGCATTGAATGGGTCCTCTAGCCTTTTAACACTGGTGCGCAAATCTTTTGTCCTTTTTATCTGGTAGACCCTATACAACCCTTTTACAAACGAATGTTTGGGAAGAACAAAATGCATATTGCATAAACTTCCTCTATTCAGCAGGAGGTACGGTAACTCCATACACAGGGATGTCAAAGGCAGATTTCTCCAGCTGACTGGATTTTATGGAACTGTAGCTCATGGCAGCTGGAGGGTAATAAGATTGACACCCCTGCCTTAATGCAAACACAAGTTGCCTGCCTACGTTTGCTCTTAAATACCTTAAACTTTTTTCACAACTCTACAGTATATAGTATATATAATACATGCCAGATCTTTGCAGAAGCTATGTTTTTTTGTTGCATGGCATTTTCTGTATGGGAAGTGGAGGGGCTGTTGAAACCCTTTTTACTTTGTGCACTTTCCTAACAGTTCCTTTCCCTGGCACTGATTAAAACATTGTCAGGGGGCGATAAAATGGGGACTGCGAGGGTAAATGCACTTTCTGAAATGTTACAACTAGGCTGAATTAGCAAGCTCTTATTTTGATTATGAAGAAATATACTGATCCATTAAATGTGCTATATCACAATTCTGCTATAGAAATCTTCTCACACTAAAGGCTTAATGTACTGCTCTGTACCAGAGACAGGCAACCAGTAGCCCTCTATATCTTTAAAGGAGAATTATACTTGCAGTAACTGACTACTTTCTAAAAGTAACCAACAGTTTTCAAGCTCCTCCCACTCCTTCATTAACATATGCTCTCCGATGCACCAGAGATGGGAGAATTGTCAGTAACACTAACTTGTGGGGGAGCCAGAAAAAAGTCAGTTACTGCATGAGTATAATTCTCCTTTAAAAAGTATAATCCCCAGCATCCATTGGGTGCCCTCTGCTGTTGGAGAGGAATGTGGGGGGTTGTAGTGTGAAGGACTACTGGTTGCCCATTCCTGCTCTTATAGTGTCCCTTAGGACTAGGACTGTGTATACTGTACATGTGTGAGTTTTGCTCAACTGACCTATTGGAACAAGGCATACTTTTTATTAGATTAATAAGAGGGAGCTCACTATAAACACATTACGTACTGACATATGGACCAGAATCTGCTAATTAAAGCAAAGTCTTGTATTCCTTTCTGATCAGAAATACGCAAGATATGTCTTACCCCTTCTGTTCTCCAAGCGAATGGCTCAAGCACATGCAATGGGCTGTTCAATTGGCTGCTTTGTATTTAACTGTGTATTGCTAGAAGGAGGAGAGGAGTTTAGGTTTAGGTTTACTCTAGTGATTTTACTTACTGTATCTTTCATTTATGTATTTAGTTAGAAACCATATGAGAGATGCTAATGATTTTTAATCTGCAGTTTCTGGACTATAAGGGAAAAATGCTTTAGCCTTTAAAGTTTGGCCCCAAAACTAAAATTTGGACAAAGCTAAATTACCCCCTAAATCACAATACTTACCCTTCTCCCTGTAAGTAGTTATTCTCCAATACCTCTCAGGAATCTGCTTTTTGTCATTGGCTGTGAGACCAGCTGTTCCCCAAGCTGTCTCCTCTGTGTGTGTGCTCATGAAAAAGCTTGTAGGGGCATTGGAGGAGACAGCTAGGGAGAAGAGGAATGGGAATAATATCTCCTTACTGGTGGATTGAGGAGCAAAGTTACTATTGCTAGTCTGTGATCTGAGGAAGGGGGGGGGGGATATTAACTTACAAATGATAGTTTGGGGGTTGAACTTGCCCTAATATCAATAACAAATGAAGGGGTCTACTTCACAAGATCTTGGTTATCTTGGCAAATATTTTATGTTACTATGTTGCAAATGAGGTAATGTTGTGCTGCAGAAACCTCTGTATTGTTTAACGTTTACTGCGACCAGTCATACTGGGAAATGTTGTAGTTTGATCCAAGCAAGTCAGGAACTCGATATGTTAGGAAAACATTTGAGTCAGAATGGTACCAAACTGAATGAAAGGGATTTCTGGGATTTCCTCAAAAATATTGACATCAAATTAATTATTTTTTCATTGTGTACTTTTAAGGGTGTTTTGCTAAAAGAACTGGGTTCATCTGTATGTAGCAGTTAGTCTAGGATTGGGTTTACATTTATTACTATTTATTAAACTTCCCTTGATTTCTCGTGTTTTATTGAATTTAAATTCAATATCATTTTTAATGACGGGCCACTTCAGTCCACTAATGAAACTTTTTTTCCCAAACACACAAAACCCTCTCTTCAGTATTAGTAAGTAGAGATGGCCGGTTCGCGGACCCGAACCCGGATCCGCCGCGGATTTCTCCCGTCCGCGAACGGCGGATTATTCCGGACTTTCCGGACTTCCGAACTGCGGATTTTTTTTTTGACGGAAATTTCCGAAAATACGAGTATCTCCGTAATTACGAGGATCTACGACACTTGCGGGATACGGAAAACCCGAAGATCCTCGTAATTACGAGGATTCACGTAATTACGAGGATTCACGTAATTACGCGTATTCTCGTAATTACGAGAATACTCGTAAAAACGAGTAATTCGTGTAAATTTTCAAGACGGAGCAAGCCAAATTAGCCAATGGCAGCTATCATAGTTATAGAAAGCCTTGTTTTTTTACGGAAATCTTCGTTTTTACGGGAATCCTCGTATTTTCGAAAAATACCGTTTTTTTAAAGTCACGCTAGCGGACTGTACTTTTTAGGTATTGTTGGCATTTATACGTGCTTCTAAGGCCATTACCCAGGTCCCTGAGTGGTTAAGTGTACGTTAACAAGGCTATTTAGACCACTTTTAATGCGGATTTTGCCGAACTTTCATTTTAATACGTTTTAACGGGTCCACTCGCGGATTTTCGAATTTTCGGATTTTTTCGAAAATCCGCGGATCCTCGCGCGGACCGGATTTTTCGAAGTTCGGACATCTCTATTAGTAAGTATCTTCTACTTACTAATAACAACCAATTGTTATCTGAAATTAACGTTATCATGACCCCTGTGATTTCACGTGTGTATGCATACCATAATGATACCATATAAATAAGGCTGTATGTTCAGATGAAAACATGCCATTGTGATTTACTTACATGTATTGTGCCTATAAGCAACAAAACAGAACAGAAATGTTTACTAAAGAACACCTGGCCCTATTTTAATTATCCAAACTGACTGGAACATTATAAACTAAGCTACAAAGAAACCTTAGATGCACATACGCTGTGATAGTTAAAGCCGGCCAAGTGTTTACTAGGATCTGGGAATAGGCAGTTTGGCTAAATCTATATTTTTTAAACTTGGTAGTAAAACTACTGTATGTTGATTTAAAGAGCAACTCAGTAATTGGGACCAGTCTCTCCATCACCAGGTCTGTAGGGATAATGTGGAAATCACTGATTTTGTGCCAAGGAGATTTTCTTTAAGAAGTCACATATTCATTAGACCAATAAAGATGATGGAACAAGATATTTAATATACGGTACCCGAATAAATTGTCATTGGGGCCAAAAACCAAGACCCTTTATTATGACTCTTTATCAGGGTTATTTAATAAAAGTTCTTATCATTTAAAATGGTGCTAATTTAGCCCCAACCAATCAGATGTTAGCTTTCAAATGTTAAATAAGATCTGATTGGTTGGGGCTAAATTAGCACCATTTTAAACGATAAGAACTTTTATTGAATCTCCTTGTGAGGTCAGAGAGAGAATAAATGTACATATAGTTCTTTGTAAGCTAAATGAACCCCCTTCCCCTGTTCATTGCCTTGTAGCATTGAAGATAAGAGGAGTTTGTCTCCCTGTACCTTCCCTTTGGGAGTATTATTCTGAACTTCACAGGGGCTAAACAGCCATTTCGTGGCACGACTGTTTTGATCCAACGAAATGCGAATGCAATAATTAACCTCAAAGTCACACCACGTGATGAATATGATGGAGGAAACTCAGAATGTAAAGTAGGGAATGACAGAACAGGATGAGCATAATAATTTTAATACCAATGAGCAGAGCTAGTTTTTTATTCATATTAATGATGTTGTTTGACAATTAGTATAGATATTTGTAATCAACTTCTGTCAGTTATAGTTTCCAAGTAGGGAAACTGCTACCAATGGTGGCTGCAAAAAAACATGCACGCAGACGGACAAAATGAACTCTTAAATGTATTAAATGTGCCCCAATAATGGCCCACTGTGTATTAATGATCATGTTTAACCCAAAGGCAATTTAACAAAGGGGAGTTGCCAACTTGCACAATGTCCTCTGCATTCACCCCGGGTCCCAGGTACATGGTACCTAGCCCTGCATACAACAGTTACAATAAACAGGCCCTGGCAGAACAAACACTAAATACCCCTGTTATGATTATTAACGACATGCTGTACATTGGGGGGGGGGGGGTTACAACATTAAAAGGTAATTTTAGAGAATAAAGATAGATTCCTAGCTAATGTGAAAGAGGACGGTAGTTAGCATGTGCTATTAACACTCAACTTGAGCAAAACACATTTCAAGCAGCTCATAGACAGCTAAATGGGAGTCCCGGCTGTAACTAAAAGATCAAAGAAACAAACACATGTGTAACCAAGGTAAATCACCAATAGATGCCCAGCCGAGGCCCCTTTGTGCCGGTCCCACAGAGGTTTGAGTATATGTGGATGGCATCCCCTGAAGTTGAACTGAAAAGAACTGAATTTGTCATGGGGAATCGTTAAATAACAACAGTTAAATAATCATGTAACATATATACAAATGTGAAATAACATTCTCAAGCAAGAATATGAATTAGTGTGGGGAAATGCACCCTAGGGAAAGGGATAAAGATTCTATAGGAGAGGCAATGTGATAAAAAGATTAAGATAAGAAAAAAAAAAGGAAAGAACCTAACAAGTGAAATTGAGGTAAAAAAACAACAACCCCAAAACATACATTCTCAATACTTACACAGCGCTTGGCATTCCTGGAAGGAGATATTTACCATTACAGTAAGTCCCTCTTCATCCACTACTCTTGTGGAGTTAGCTGTCAGTCTGGTGCTGATGGTGATGTTATGGCTGATAATTACAATGGCTACACGAGCCATGCCCTTTACAGCTGCACAAGCTTATGAAGAGCACTTAAGCTGTGGAAGTTGGAGGACACAAAGAAAAAATTGCCCTATTACAAAGTCGCTGTATCGCTAAGTATCAATATTGTGTCTTAATGATCAGCAATTTTATGACTGCAATCATACAAAACGATTGTGAATATCTCCTTCCACTGGGGAGCTGGTAAGTATTGTGTAAATAGGGAAAACATTCTGGGGTTGCACAAGTCTTTTAAGAAAAAGGCTGGAGATAAGGTTTTACCTCCAAAAGTACTTACCCCCTAAAATTGGGGAGGTAGTCCAAACAAAGAATATTTTAGCTTACTGCGGCTGAGCCACAGACAGTCAAATGGATTTATTAGTCCAGTCAACAATAAGAGCAGTGTAGCTACATTCTTAATGCCTCACCTGCTGGCAGGGTAGAAAATGCATTGTATTTTGCATAATTCCTATGATAGCAAAGAGAGCATGTTTAAATGATAGCATTGTGCTGGGAAAAGTACATTCATGATAAAATTTAGATTTCTTTAAAAATATTAACAATATACCATTTTTATAACAAATGTAATAGTTAAATAGGAAAGAAGTGGATACTGGTATTAGACAATGATTTTAAGTAGGGCTGGGAAAATCCCAAGAGCCAGGTAGCCAATGTTTGTCTATAAAGTGCCACCTAAAAAATCATTTGCCAGCATTGAGCAAAAATCCATTAAAGCCTAATGCCCCTTGAAAGAAGTCTCTTTGAAAGAATTTTTCTTGAATGCTAACCAAAGATACACCTATGTGTCTAATGGTGGGGGTAGGTGAGAAAAGTAACTGCTTTGACTGGCAATTGGCTTTACATAGTGTATCTTTAGTAAATAGAGGATAGATTTTCTGCCAAACTTTTCAGTGCATTTTAGTAAGATTTTCAAAACCAGTTGAAATTGAATTTTATTCTATATTGATAGTTAATTAAATTTTCCCAAGACTGGTATTCTAGCACAGGACTTCTAAGGCAGGGATGTCAAATTTTCAGCCCCCAGATGTTTCAAAAAGAAAACTTCCTGACTGCAGTACTGGGAGTTGTAGTTTTTAACATCTGGAAGAGTCGCAAGTTTGACATCCCTGTTGTAAGGCTGTGTATCACGGCAGACTAATGATCGTTAAACTGATTAGTATGTTGTTTGGGAATTAAAGAGACAAGAAATATTTTTGCCCAATTGATCTTTTGGTCCATTGAAGACCAAAGCACTGACCATGATTAAACAACATTCTGATTGGTCAGACCCATCGTCTTTGCTTTGTAATTGTTGGGGACCCAATATTGGTTCAATGAGCGTACGGTTGCCTTGTGATATTGCACAAGTCTCATTGTCTTATGAATATCTTGGTTTTACTTTACATAAGGTAGTACCACTTCTGAGCCCATCATTGTGAATTGAAGATGGAAAAATTCTTTCAAAGAAGTAATTTAATTTAGCTTTACATTAATAATATCTAATTTTCAAATTTGGTTCTACATAAGAAAATATGTATTGTGTTTATGGTACCTATGAAGTAAACCATTAATTATATTTTACGCCTTAGTGTTTTTGAAGTGGTGCACATCTATGCAGTCTTATGTGAAATCAGATTCTTCTATAAGGCTGGTCTGAACGATCCGCCATGTTCTATAATGAGGCTAATATTAGGATATGGGGCCTTGTGGGGTCTGTTCAGTTTTTAAGTACTTAGTTGAATTACCCCTAACGCCACTTGCTTTAGGTTGCACAGGCCACTACACTACAAATTTTTTATATATACACTAGGATATACCAATAGCTTAGGAATAAAAACTTTGAGGCAGTTTGCATGTAAACACTCAATAATTAAAATTACTATCACAAAAAATAATTAACATTATTACGCGTACTCTCACAAGCTATGCAAAGACAAAGCTAGTCACTCAGTCAGAGATGCTAATAGACAAGCCCTTCAGCAGAATCCTACGCTCCAACACTGGACTGCTTTGTCATGGGTAATAATACTTTGCCCAGCAACTTATCATTAGTACCTGCATAGCATGTAGCTACACAAATCTAGTGTTATACAGAGACATAGGCAAAGCTTGAAACCCACAGCAAACAGTCATCAGTAAAGCTGGGTAACACAGCACAGACTTTTGAAAAATGATGGTCTTTCCGTAACGAGCGCAAAGAGCACACAAACTTTCGACGTCCGTGCGCTCTTTGGGTAAGCGGCCACACACAGTGCTTATAAAGCCGACAGTATCGGGGCTTTATTGGTACTGGTGTACCTAGCTTAAGTTTTTATGGTTGTAGCTTAGTTGCAAGAGTAAAAGAAAACCACGGATTGGTTGATGTGGATAACTAAATCAAGGTAAATTTTGCACATGTTTTTGCATAACCAACTAATTATTAGAATGTTTATTTAATACATAAAGGGGAATTTTATATTCCCACAAAAGATAACGTACATTTCATTTATAGTATGTACATTTTGCTGTAAAGTTTAGAGAGAATGGGAAAAGTGGAAAGAAATGCGATGGTGTGAAGATAGGCAGAAAAAGGTGAAGGAGATTTAGAAAGAATAAATACACAGTGTAGCTAAGGATGTTTCCAATTATGGTTGTACAGCTGCTGCCTTACATTTCACTTGGGATTTTTGAGCACCTCTGTAGCGAGATATTGTGGGGCATATTTATAAAGATTCGTTAGCAGCAAAGTCCAATAACAATCTTTATTTAGATCTGAGGCAATATCGTTCTTGGCCGCAGTGTAAATGGCCTCTGTGGCTGTAAAGTCAATACTGGCCAGTATTTCGAGACCGCCCGTATTACCCCTTTACTTCAAAGGGGCCATACCGGATGGTATCATCACCCAGTATCTCCTTTTCAGCCTCAGCACATTTATAGGAATAGTTGAAGATTTTTTCAGGCTCTAAATTTGCAAACATGGAGCCCTGCTAACACTAGTTCCAATACTACTTCCACTCTTATTGAGTCTGTTTTATTGGACTCAATGACCACGCCCATCCGGCCTGGGCAGTATAGGGAAGGGTCATAAAAGGTATTTGTAGATATGTACTGCATGTTCCTGGTAATGGGAAGTGATTGGATGGATTCCAAGTATTGTATGGAAGGTTTAAAGACAGAAAGATGGGGAGCACATTGCCAATGTGGACATTTTGTAACAAAATAACTATGCAGTGGTAGAAAGAAACAAATTCTGAATAGCTATTTTAAATAACTACAGCATGTGGAGGAAGAATAGAATGGGAGCAGCGGCTACAGATGCCAGACACGAGTTTACTGAAAATGCAGGGCATTATGGCCGGGTACGCAGAAACACTGCTCAGTAGATTAGGAAGAAAGCAGAAAAAAATGTCTACAGCACTTTATTAACTTCCAGAATTCAGAAGAACTTGTCAAAACTGCCATGTTCCACAAATACTGGGCTATTTACTTTTCATGGTGTAGGTGCTCATTTGGATTTAAACAACAAGAGAATATATATATGATTCACCCCAGTCTGTCTGCTTGCCAATATTGCTAGTAGGAAACGTTTCGAACAAAGCAATCACTATGCCACCTTCTACACATCTAAAGAATAACTATGTAAAAGGATTATATGAACTTAGTGGAGTTTGAAACCGTAAAGCACAAAGTCCAGATCATATCTGCAAGTCTTTGGCAGTTAAACTGTTCCTTTCTGTTAACAAAATGAGTATTAATACTGTAGTTGGAAAGTTGGAAGTTGAGGCCTTTGAGCCTGACCTAAGCTGTTTATTTTTACACCACAGGATCTCACATTTTAGACAGATGATCTTTAGTGCTTTAAGATTTAGATTTGTTTGCTGGACAAACATCTCGAACCAAGGTTAGTACCTTATACACATGCAGACTTGTTTTTCTTTTATTTTAAAAAAAATTGTCAATGAAACAAACTTTTGTTTAGTAAGGAAAAGGTGGGATTGATAATACTACGAGCTTTCTATTTTGGCCCAGAGACATCCTGCTATCTGGTCAATTAGAAAATGTGGACCTGACAAAACTACAGATTGAATTTATCCACGTGTGGTAAAGGAGAAAAAAGACCAAATGAGAAATAAGAACAGACTTATTCTAATTGTCCTGATCCAAACATCAGTTCCGTCACTTTCAGGGTTCTAGACCTGAGGAAGAAAAAATAAAATTTGGCATCCATAATGAACATTTCTAATGGGCTGGACAGACTATGGGTCCTTCATCCACTTGATTGACCATTATAACTGATTGGATACCAAGAAACAGGAGACTCAAGCACAATATATTTCATCCCTTGCCTGTAACTGAATCACATGGTACTTTCCTTTAACCCCAATGCCCATAACCTACACCATTTTTTACCTAACAACTTTTATGTGGAGAGGAGTATGATGTGTTCAGCTTCCTTTATTAATCCTCATCCATGTGTGTCTATAACACGAAGCACTGTTGTCGTTGTATAGCCAAGTCCTGTTACACTGGATATGTGTGTCTGCATATGTATGGTGTGTCACTAACATCCCTGTAACTTTAACCTTCTTCACACAGGGCAGATCAGTTGCTTGTTTTCCACGTTTATCTTTGTACAGATGTTGAAAAAAAAGATGAAAAAAAATTTGAAAAAACACCAGCCAGTACCATAAACTGAAGATTGACGTCTTAATGTGTCTTTCAGCTGTGCTAAATTTTTTGCTCTGCTGTTAACTGTTTTTCTATTTTGTTTTTAAATTATAATGAGTTGTGGTTCCTCTTTAAATCCACTCACACCATTTTTAAACGACTTCTTTGTGATATTCATCCTTTCTTTCTTGCGCAGAGTAGCGCTGTTTGGTAACTCCGCACTGTGATGATCCAGTATTAATAAAAATTGTACTGTAATAACACTTGGTGTTTCTCTTTTATATAGTTGTTGAATTATCATCAAAAAAACATAAGGGTTATATAAATGCTAGCTTACTATCATCAGCCATGGACTCTTCTACATGCTTAAAGGGCATTCCACCCCGAAATTTAACTTCCAGCCCCAAACGCATTAATAAATTGTTAGAAAGTCCCCTGATTCTTACTTACCTGCCCTCTCTCCTCCGCTGCAGTGTTCAGGCCCTCTGCTTGCATGGAATTGAAAGCAGGGGGCGGGACCGGCAGCCGCGTCCGTGATTGGCTGAGAGGCAGGGAGGGCTGCACTGAGCATGCCTCAACCTTGATGAGGTTGAGGAAGTCTCAGGCACAGCATGAGTCCACACGCTCCACACAGCAGTTTCCTGGACTTTGGAGGGGCACAGCAGGGGAACTATTTTGAGCAGGAATGTAAGGTAAGGATTGTTTTAAACTACTTGATGTGGCCAGTAAGGGGTTAAATTTTAGTTTTGGGGGTGGACATGCCCTTAATATACTGGTTAGAGGGTGTGGAAATATCAGGGAGAAAAAAAAAAGTACAAACTCTCAAACCCTGTTAAACTAACTGTTTTACATATAAGTGGCATCTATTTAAAAGACCTTTATCATACTTTCAAACAGCCTAGGGTGATGTCCTAGCTTCTCTGGATCTACAGTATAGGTTTGTAAAGTTACCCTCAGTCAGGTGTAGGCAACAAGTCCATGATGTGTGTTTAAGATGCCCCACTCACTTTTCTGAAGCTATTTAAGACCTGCAACCATTCTCTTTCCATCCTTTCCATAGTTTTCTTTTAAGGCTTGTGGCTAGTTTTAAATGACCCACAGTATCTTAACTTTTGTACTGCATGTTTTTAACTTGTCCCAGTGTCAAAATACCGTCCAGTAGCTGTCTTTTCAAACCACTTTGGTTAAAAAAAATACTGATCTAACGGAATTTTTGACTGTGATAAAGATCGCTATTGGTCATTACCGATTCAGACAGGATCCCGTTTTTAAGTACAATTATACTACCTTCCTCATTTTTCTCTTCTTATATAGTAGTATAAGTATTTTGAGGTTGAATAAAGGCATATGTCCATCTAGTTCAACCTACTCAGCATACCCACAGTTGATCCAGAGGAAGGCAGAAAAAAACTATTTTGCCAGAGAAAAAATTCCTTACTGACTCCAAGTGGCAATCAGAAATATTCCTGGATCAACTCCAACTTTTTTTTAAAAACTATACAATGAACCTGCCAGTTTTACCGTTCTCACAGTAAAAACCCCTTCAAACTGAAGACTTCTTTTCTTCCAGTCTAAGGGATGTCCGTGTGTGCTTCTGACATGTTCTATTGTTTATTGTAAGACTGATTAATACATTTACACAGTGATCATATACCCACGCAAGAGCCTATTATCTAGTGTGCATAATTGTAAATTATTATCTGTCTTCATATTCAAGCCCCCTTATTATTTTAGTTGCCCTTCTCTGAACTTTTTTTCCCAAGATGTTGCTTTTTGTACACAGGATTGCCATGCTTTGTATAATTTCTTTTCCTTGAATCTATTCCCCCTTTATACAAAACAATATTATGCTAAATCTAGCTGTTGCCGCTGGTACTGCTTGCTACATTTAAGTTTGCTACCTTCTGTTCATAAAAGTACACAGGGTGAGGACTAAGCCCTAAGTCCTCACTACTTACTGGTGCAGTCTAATTCTGCATTTTAAAGCAGTCTCGACTGCCAATGGCAATATGCGCTTCTTGCAGTGTGCATCTTCCATTGGCCTTGTCGCTGACGTCTGTGGGATAAAGTTAGATTGAAGCGGCAAAGGAAGTATAGGTAAGTATATGGTATATAGAGACTATAGCTAGGGGTAAAGACTTGGCAGGGCAGTTTAAGACTAGAGATGGCCGAAACTCACTAGTTTGGCTCCAATTTCGGATTCCCGGTCTCAGGAAAATACAGAAGATCCGAAACCGGAACAAATTTTCCATAATTTTCAAATGTACGCGGCAATTGTCGATAATTTTCAAAAATAGATTGAACGTTCGAAATAATCAAAAATACGTTGGGAGACCATTTCGAGTTTTCCGATCATATTTTCCAAGATTTTCGAAAGTTCAAGGCTATTATTGAAAATTATCGAAAATAGCCCCATACATAAGAAAATTAGCGAAAATAGCCCCATACATAGAAAATAGCCCCATGCATTAGAAAATTACGAAAATAGCCCCATACATCGAAAATAGCCCCATACATTAGAAAATTAGCAAAAATCCCCATACATCGAAAATAGCCCCATACATTAGAAAATTATTGAAAATGTCTTCCCGAAATCCAGATCTTGTCGAACCCGGATTCCATCTCTATTTAAGACCTTGGGTTATTGAAGGTAGCAATGCACAGTATATAACATATAAAATAAATGTATTTGCTTAAAATTTTTGTTATTTTTCAACAATAATGTACCCAATCGGTACAGCAACAGAAAAGAAAATGCACAAAAGAATAAAACTGAACAAAATAAAGTTATGCATATAACAGGTGTGTTTTGGCAAAATCACTTTCAGACCACACCCTTTAAATAATACACCCAATGAATTCCCTGGGCAACACCAGTAGCACGAGGGCATGAGATGACCAACTTGCCAGTAATTGGGGTCTTGCTTCCAGAAGAAGGGGCTTCATATGACAGAGATATGTATGGGTCTTTTTTGGCCTGATAGGTTCACAGGCTTTACTGTAAAGCAGGAGGATCTGTCTGAAATGTAAAAGCGTAGTCTGCAAAAATATATTTTTGAAAGGAATAGATGGTGGAACCGGAACGAATTTGGATTGGCCTTGGAGGTTTAGGGGCGAGAGCAGAACCAAAAAGTGGAACAGTATATTCTCCACCAAGTGGGGAAGAAATTAACAAAACAGCTAGTGACTCCCCTAATTGGACAGGTTCATAGGTGACTTCAATGGTGACCTCCGATCCTCCTTGTGATCCAGGGGCAGCTGTTACTAACTTTCCACATGAAAGTCAGAATATCAACCAAGATAAGAGAAGAAGCAATTAATTAGTCATCATATAGTTATGAAAATATACAGTCAGTGATGTGTTCACCGATATACCTCAAACACTTGATACACATTAACAGCATTATTCAAACAATTACACATTTTGAATTTGCACATAAATAAAATGTAACTCTTCACAGTAAAAACTTAAAACTTTATCCCCATCAAGATTTAATAATCTTATCAGGTGAGGGACTTTAGGGGCCTTCTGAATGCAAGGTGTGGATGCATTGAGGCTAAGGGGTGTTATCGAAACTGCCCAGGGTAAGGTGTCAAGAGGTACCTCTCTTGAACCAGTCATGTTCTTGGTGTCAAAAGCCATTTATGTGAAAATGAAGAAAACCAAGGGCCATATTTATAAAGGCAAGGTATTGCTTTTTAGCGATACCGCGTCTTTAACGATGGGTAAAAACCGATTGTTAATTTACGATCAGCTTAACGATCGTTAAGATCGTTATCGTAAATTTCCTATTGTAATTTACCGATCGTAATCTACGATAACGAAATCATAGATTTCAATCCCCATAGAAACCATTGCGGTCTTTACTACCGCATGGTATCTACAACCGAACGTTTGTTAATTACCGAACGTTTGGTCATAAATATACAACCACAGTTGGAAATGAACTAGCCCCGGTATTGCTAAGCGATACTGTGGCTTTAAATATGGCCCCAAGCCTGAATAGAGGTGTGGGGGGGGGGGGGGGGGTTCGACACCAACTGTCTGCCATGTACAATGCTGTGCTTACAGAGTACTTCTGCTTCCTGGGCTGCTGCTGCAGCGTTTGAATTTGCCTGCTGTCTGCATGCTACCACTAGAGAAGGAAAGGTGTCAGGAGACAGAGTAATAAACCAATGGCGTTGCTAGGTGTGTGATGTCTTCACTTTCAAAAGTATCATTTATTTTGGCATAGTGATGGTGAAGGGGGGTTTATCTATTGCTGACTGACACCAATATGTTAAAAAAAGCTTGCACACTTGCACCAATGAATACTTGGTCAGTTATGTCTAGCAGAGGGGAGGGTGGGAAGACTGACATCATTGATAATTTTTTTTGGGGGGGTATGTATGTATTTTATTTCTTATATAGCGCTACATATTCCACAGCGCTTTACAATTATTAACTCAATTCACACCGGGCCCTGCTCCGAAGAGCTTACAATCTAATCCCTTTATTACACATACAACCTATCTATGTCTTTATTATGTGGGGGAGACTGGAGTGTCCAGAGGAAACCCACGAAAGCACGGGAGAACATACAAACTCCTTGCAGATGTGTCCAAGGGTGGAATCGAACTCAGGACCTCAGCGCTGCAAGTCATCAGTGCTAACCACTGAGCCACCGTGCTGCCCGTGAGGATTTGCTGCGTGGGTTTTTATTGGGGGGGTATCCTGTCACTTGGGGGGCCCATTTTACTATGGGGCCCACTGATTTCTAGCTACACCGCTGTCTATCTTGTATATTATATTAAATGCTCAACTATAGTCCATAAACAGTAGTCTAGCATGGTTTCCTCCCTTTATTTCTTTATTTAGTTAGACCTGATTAGTTAACATGAAATTAATGCAAGAAAATGTAAACTGTTTAAACCCTGCCAGAGGTATGTGAAAAAGAAAAAAGTTTGTTAGCAACAATGCATACCTTACAGGTGTACTCAGTTTTTTGGCGAGTATAGTTGATAAATTTGGCACTAAGGGTCTGACTGGTCCCAAGTGCTGTGCGGAAATAGAGGGGTTTCTCAGGTAAGGCAGGCAGGCTTTTAGATTGAGCTCATAATGAAACAATCCAAGGTGAGTGCTCTGCAGAGCCAAGCGTCCCTGACTCGCCACCTTCAGAGGCTGGTATTCAAACATTAGACTACCCTTGAAGGGAAAATGCAATTGGTGAACATGTGTTAATAATCCAAATAAAATCTAAAACAAACTCAAGATGATTGAATTTCATTTTGAAAATGTAATGGCTGTGTTTGTATTAGACAGAAAACGTATTTTGTTATTTCTTATACATGCAGTATCTAGGAACACAACTTATCATTAAATATCTGGTTAATAAACAAGAGTAAAGTGTTATAGCAATAACACAGCTGTAGCTGTGTGAAACAAGAATTTATTTACAGTAGTACTGAACATGCTTGCAACATGTTTCGGACCGGAGTCCTCTGGTTACAAATGCATGTATAAACGGGGAAAAATATAGCAGTTGGTTTGCGGACGATAACTGACAAGTCACCAGTTTTCGTTTGCTTTAAGATGTTGCTTACCTCAGACTGTGCAGGTACAGTAAGCTGTGGTGGCAAATTAATTTCTGGCACTTTACACTCAGTAATAAAGGTGACTGGTGTACCAGAGGTTTTCCACCTTCACAGTGGCCACTGTGCTTTTGCCGCACTGGTGTCACCATTTCTATGGTGCTAATGATGGCTAGGAGGTGTTGCTTTGAAAGTGATGAAATAGAAGATATTCTTGTGTCGCCTCATTACGAATGTTATCTAGAACCAAAAAAATCAACCAGTTTATAAAATTTAACAATTTCTCTTGTCGGGTTCCCCCTTAGGAAAATTACTGCACACAAATAGATTTGCGTATTGGTGAATGCATGATAAGGATGATGATTCAGAGGCAGCCCGTCGCCATATGGGCCACACTAGCACTGTTCTCAAGCGCTTATAGGTTTTTATGATCTGTTTTAGCGTGATAAATGTAATGTTCTAGGCTAACACAATATGGATGGCCCCATTGTGTGTGCTGCTATCTGTTTTTTAGAGTGCATGTGATCACCATTTTGTTTGCGAATCGCTTACACTCTGATAATGGAATATAGCGGAATCGCAAATGCATATTAACGGACTTGAAACATGCAACATTGCAATTGTGCATGTCACCGTGCGTTGTTGTGCGTCCGCAGCCTAATAGTCCAACATTTTTACTCATATCTATAGTGTTATAGGTTAAGAGCTGTTAAAAGGTCTTAAAGAAAATAGTTATAGTAACATTACAGTTTTTTAGTACACATTTCACAGTTTAGCATCTCAGATAAGAACCCAGTAATAAAACAAATGCAATGATTCACTGACAGAAAGTTCCTTCTTGTAAGAATGAAATGACAATTGTAATCCCTTTTAGAAGCTGCAGGCATCCACATAGTCAAGGCCCTTTACACTAGTAGCACTGTCCAGACGGTCAGGCTTAACCATCTCCACAGTAGCTCGAAACCTAAGACAACATAAAGATGGGTTAAAAAATGGCTATTTCTAAACCATTAATAGAGGAGATACTGAGGACATTACTAACCATGCAACATGATCAGGTGCTAATGTAGAATGCCCACCTAACTCTTCGGCATGGAATCAGGCCAACTCCAATGGAAGGCCCTTTGTCACACCTCCCTCCACTCCGGTACCAGGCTAGAACGCAATCAGCGTACAGAGGTGACTGCATCCAAGCCTTACTATGTTTGCTACCCATTTGCAAATCCCTAGTGCAGAACCAACATAGATCTGCTTGCAAGAACAATGAACAATGGCCAGAAGAGCCGGATTCGGCCCGCGGACTTGAGTTCAGCAATGTGCGGTATTTGATCCTTAGTAAATTATTATTAGAGACCGGGAAACAAGTTGAGCTCTACTATTTAATACACCAAATAGAAAATAAATAAATTAAAAAGAAAATCACTATTAAAAACACCAGTGAATTGCAAAAAAAGAGAGGACTCTAGATCTAAGGATTGCTGGGTATAATACAAAACTATGGAGGGAAGAGGCCTGCCATACAATAAAATTGTATTAGTTACTCAACGACATCAATACTTGGGCAGCACGATGGACTCAGGGTTAGCACGATTCCTTTTACACATCTCAAGGAGTTTGTATGTTCTCCCCTGCTTGCGTGGTTTCCTCCGGACACTCCGGTTTCCATCAACATCATAAAGACTTACTGATAGGTTGTATGTGCGCATAAAAGTTTAGATTGTAAAAAAATTTGTGTAAAAAATTGTAAAGCGCTGCGGGATATGTAGCGCATATAAGAAATACAATACATACATACAATACAAACTGTAAGAGTACAATCTTTTGATGCTCTCCAACTAGAAAAACGGAAAGGGGGGCTGTGGGAGCACTCTATGGCAACATTATTATAACATATAGAGGAAGTGCTACTGATCTGACCAAAACATAAGAACTAGCTCCCCAACACGTCCCTTTAATTGGAGGTTTTACACCTTGAATACTAAGCATTGTCGCAGGCCCTCTTCCCTCCTTGTTAAAAGTGATAGCCTGTAATACTAATCCAATGCAAGGTCAGGGAGACACCTTCCGAAAATGCACCCAACAGGGAGTGTCATCCCAGATAAATGCCAAGGTAAAACTGTTAGGACCTTCCATTCTGGGTTTACCTTGACGTGGTTGGAAGGCTTTTCACTTTTATGCATAAAATTGTAACAAACCCCCCCATGTTTTTACTGTTTGCACTAGCACAGATATTATGATATATGGGGCCCAGGAATTGCATTGATCATCTCTTCTTTCTGTTTGTTCAACTAGAAAAACGCACAATGAACGCACAAGATGAACAATAAAAATAATAAAATGAAAACATTATAAACATGCACACAATATAATATTCATTATGTAAACCAGAGAAGATATTCCCATGAAAACTTCCATTCTTACCTTTGTGTTTTGTTCAACCAGTTGGTACAGACAGTAATTCAGTGTAAGATGTTTTGCAGGGCACCTCCCTAATGATGTTGCCAGAAGATTTAGGAGGATCAGCTAGGCCATATAAAGGTATAATTAACCCTTTCCCATCAGGTATTGGAAAGAAGATCGATCCTATTTGCCACAAAAAAAATGTCGCCTTGTTGCCTAACAGCACACAAATATGTGTAGATTGCATATCTTATTTGAGTTTTTCATTCAATACAGCAAAAATATTTCACAACACATCAAAGGCAAAAGAAACTATTCAAATCTATTTAAAATGGTTTTATGGTTTTACCGACTATCACACAAAGCTGTATTTCTCTGTAACAGCAATAAAAAGGAATCAATGATATACGGTACCTGTTGTTTCTTTCCTTCAATGGTCATATGTAAGAGGGCGGTAAGTAATTTCATAAGGCCTGCTCTGCTGAGCTTCACAGTGATGATCTACTGGCCCTGTCCACTGTTCACCGTCAATGATTGGATGCAAAGTCCAAGTTAAGTTGGTTTTATTTTTTAGTGTGTATGTCTGAGTTCTGTCTACCTCTGACATACATGAAAACTTACAACCTGCAGAACATTCAATGGCGACAGGCATACAATCAGTACATATCAATAAGAGAATAAAAATAAAAGGACACAAGGATATTGTTTGTTTATTGGAATGATAACATAAGTGCTGATGCAAAAAAAGGTGCAAATTTGGCTATTAATGTGTTCACCGATCGAGTACAGTAATAGATAGCTCGTCTCTCTGTAAACAACAGGCAGTGCAAGTTGATTATATACCGGTGATCAAAGTGCAGGTCCAAGTGTTAAAATATGTGTGTAGACATCCAAAATAACCTCACATGATTATAACAACAAAACATTTGGCACTAAATTGCTATTGATTTGCAACAACCAATCAGATGTTATCTAACTTCAATATCCCAGTAAAAAGTTGTTGCTGCAAATTATAAACAATGGCAAACGTTTGCCAGAGATAAGTGGACAATTTTGCATCGTTAAGTTGTTTACCATAGAGGTCTATATTGGGGTACTTTTTTTAATCAGTATCTCTAACTGGATATTGAAAATAAGGTCTATATATTTTTGCTGATTATACAAAGCAATGTACAGTAGAGCACTAGAATCTACATATGATGTATAATTGTTGCAATGAGATCTGAATAAATTTGTCAAATTTGGGGAGTAAAGTAAATCTAAAGTGTGCACAGGCATTTACAGGGCATTGTTTGATGACGGCCATGTTGTACTTAGTTATTAGGGGGAGATGCAATAAATTTCAGTATCGCACGACCTGCACTTGTTCCTGCGATGTAGTAACTACTTTGCGACTGTTTTGCATTTGTGAATGCGAGAGGTAAGTGGCAACCTTTAAGGGATATAAGGGTAATGCAGCCTTACTGTGGCAATATAGGATATAAAGTCTCAGAGGAGTTCCCTGACCACATAATAGCAGGAAGCTGCCTGTCAAGTGCTTTTATGCAGTCAACTCCAGTTGACTTTATATCCTTACAATACACGGTAATATAACAAAAGTATTACTTTTTCACCAACATCATTTTCTTCCACAGCAATTCCGTTCACACCATCCCTAAGTTTACCAAGTCCAGCGCACTGAGCAGAGAGAAAAGAGTGCCTTTCCTATGTGTCATAGGGGGGCTGCTCAGTGCAGCCGGCAGGAAAAGGATATAATTGTATGCATGTATATGCTTATTTATATAGCGCCACTTGGGGACGCAGCGCTGTACAACATAGAATACAAAAATCGTACAAGGGTGATAATAAATAAATAGATACATAAATAAATAAGTATGTGCATCATGAAAATATAAAGTGTGTGGGCTTTGGGCAGATAGAAAACTTAACTTAAAAGAGCCACACCAAAATGACCTTAGTATTATCCTAGTAGTATTAGTATTATCCTTATATTACACTGTAAGGGGTTTATTATCCCTATATATTTTTTTCTTGCCTAAAGCTTTGCACACACAAAAATATGTGTTGCCAGAAGCAGCTTTGAACCTCTGTTGGCTTGTGCGGACTAGTGTTTAGCGTACTTCATTTTAGCTCAATATTACCTCTTTGGTAGCAGGAAGCCCAACACAAGATCCCGACAGTGTCAGCTTTAATGCTTTTTGCCTTCAATGAAGCAGATAAGGTTTTCATAATGAATATCAGCAGAAATCTCATGAGGATGAAAAACCACTTCAAATGTGACCTCAGTGCCAGCAGTTATATAACCAGAGGCTGGTGTAGGATGGAAAATCAGGCTGGAACTTCTTTGTGTCCCACTGAAAACTATAATGGACATAGAATGGGGTATTATATGGTGACTATCAGTCGTCATGTATGACATTTTTATGTCCTAAAGTTACTCATATGATTTTTTCTATTATTTAATTTACGTTGAGTGGGATATCTGTCTCAGTGTCCATCATAGTCAAGTAGGGGATCATTGCTAGAGATGTCAGATTCAAGGCCACTAATGGAGAAAAACACTCCAGGTGATAATGTGAACGATTCAGCAAAAAGATATGTACGGGCTAGGCCACACTGTGTGTTTTCTTGCGTTTGCGCATGCGTTTCCCGATCATTGGAATCGCGGCAATGCACCAAAAATGCATGTTTTCGGGTGCGATGCGATTTGCGTTCCGCATTTTAACGCCAATCACGTGCATTTTTCTAATGTAATGAAAAAAAACGCATGCGCAACACAAATCCACATGAAATTTCATGCGATTTCGTGTGCGTTTGCGTTGCAGTGTGGCCGTGCCCTAAGGGAGTCTTGATATTCATAAATAAGTTTAGGCTCTTTTTAAAGGACATCCACCCTCTATAACATAGTTTAGAAAGAATGGCCTCTTAAAATATTTGATTATCCTACTTTGTGTCCTCGGACTCTGATCATTACTGTATGCCGCTATGCTTCTGGATGCCTCAGGGGAACTGAGCAATTTATTGACCTGTAATGAGCCTGAGCATGCTCAGAAATCCTGCACAATACCCTGTTGCCCCTGTTTCGCTTCCTGGTTCTTCCAGTTAGCAACTGTTGACAGTTGACATCACAGCAATGACTGAATTTTAATCCCCTATCTGCTTCTTCTGAGCATGCCCAGGCTCAGTACAGGTTCTAAATGTTCAGTTTCCACAAGGCATCCGAAGCATAGCAGGCATACAGTAATGAATTCATAGGACAAAGTATGATATATCACATATTTTAAAGAGCCATTCTTTCTAAAAGATCTTCTTATGAGGGTGGAGTTGTCCTTTATGTACATGTGTACACTGGAAATTAAGTTTTTTTTAAGTTGCCCATTACTGGAAACTTTATATCTTCCTAACTATCCTGTTCCCATTTTTTGTTGATCTGTCCCCTATTTCTTTAGTATATCTGTCTAAACATCTTACATTTCAATCAAGTGCTTGAGTATCATAAACTCTTCTGTTATGTATAGTTTTGCTTAGCTGGAATGTTGACAGTTGGTACATGAACTGCATGGTGGGAAATTCCCTTCCCATTGCTGCCTTATAGAGATTACTAAGCTATGCTTGCCAACATGGACATGGCAGGGGTCTGGGGGACTGAGCTCAGCAGTACAGGATTAGTCTCAGCACAACAAACAGCACAGAGTAAGTACTACTTACACATATTCATATAGAGTTAAAATGAGGCAAAGTAATTTTTTCAGTGTACAATTCCAGCAAAAACATTGCTTTAGATAAAAAGCACAGGCAAAACATTTGCAACTGTTATAAAAAGCTCCTTATGAAAAATATGTACTAAAACTATCTTTATCCTGTCCTTTCTTTGGAGACTTTATTTGCATCTGAGCTTCATGAAAGAATATTATAGTGCTAGAGTAAGAACCATTGCTTGTCTCTGAATAGAAAAATTTTGTGCAAGATTAGTAAATTGCCCCATAGGATTTAAAGTCTGGTAAGGGTTATGGGCATTGGGTTATAGGCAATCACATAATCCAGTTGGGACAAGAAGCATCCAACTTTGCAACTTGGGTCAGAGCAGTGTCACTGCTTCTACCAACTTTTATATGAAATGTGTTTACCAAGCAGTTCTCATGCCCGGGTGCTAAAACATAGGATTAGTCAGTGTAGGTGTAATATTAGTCTTTTCAATTTTTTATTTAAGCAGCGCACACATAACCAACATTTTGTCTGTGTTCTAAGACCTTTTTGTAGCTTTAAAATATAAAAACACTGCAAAGTTACAGTTAATGAATTTCAAAACAAAATAGTATCACAAAGAATATTACCTGTCTCCAGTTCACCAGTGTTTTGCTGATACTATCCTCCTGCTTGCCTGGCACTGCAAAACAACAGCTCCAAATGAAATTGTACTCCTGATCCAAGCTTAGTTCGATGCCCTGGCTGCATCCACGCAAACAAGAAGCGATTGTGTTGCTCCAGAAACCTCATCAGCATAACTTCTCTCGTAAACTGGGCAATTCGATCTTTTGGAGTGAATTGCAGCTCCAGTTTAAATATTCCACCTTTGTGGGATTGTTACTTCTAGGCGAAATGCTGAGGACCTAGGGGGAAGACGCACAGTTTTGTAAAAATGTAAATTCATTTAAAACTGCTAGAGGTTGTTGTACAGACTTCATCAAGGATGGACGATTAGATTTTGATGGTAGCCAG
Source organism: Hymenochirus boettgeri (assembly GCA_019447015.1). NCBI lineage: Eukaryota > Metazoa > Chordata > Amphibia > Anura > Pipidae > Hymenochirus > Hymenochirus boettgeri. The sequence goes on along the minus strand of CM033472.1, from coordinate 129,596,723 downwards.
TCAGGCAACCCTTGCGGCCAATATAACTTTTTATGTTAGTGACTTTATCTATGGCAGATGACGTATAACAGGGTTATGTATCTGAGTTTGAAAAATCTAAAAACTACTTATAAAGTAGGAGGTGTAAAAGGCAACTGCGGTCTTGAACTGATCCTCCTCCCTGCATTAATACCAGCTCTACCCAGCTTTAGTTTGTACCAAAGGAAGTGAGAAAGAAAAGAAGCAACTAAACAGTAAAAAAAACTATATACTAACTTTAAGGTTTATATTCTGCCCCTAAAATATTTTGTAGGCACCCCAACCCACCCGCAACTGTAAAAAAGCCATAGAAATATACTACACACCTTTCCGTTACCCTGGTGCTCTGCTACCGGCTCCCTGCTTGCCGGAAGCAGCATAAAGGGCGGGAGTGTAAGGGAGATACTTACGCTGCATGGCAGCAGTTTTGCGCATTAACCCAGTCATTGAAGGGCTCTACACACAGAAGTGGGGAAGGCTGTCAGAGTATGACAGGCAGCAAGCCCGGCCGTTCAGTCTCAGGGGAGGTACTGTGAGAGGCATTGGCCGATACAGCAGACAACTGCGGTAGTTCTTAAGAAGTCTATGGACAATCTCAAAGTTTTGGCCTAATCAAGTTCTTAAGAGGTGTCCAAGCTGCTGCAGCTTGGAGACATTGATTTAACACCTGAGAACAAAATGAAGCGAATAGTAGCTGGGAGGGGTTAAATGCAGAGCAAGTAGTACTTTTAGCTAAGTGTCCACCTCCGCAATAGGCATTTTACCCCAATATCTTGCCTGGTCTCCCAAGTGCTGGGAAAAGAAAAACTGTTTTAGCAACAAACTTCCTGAAGACTTCCTCCTTTCACCAGCTTGTAGCCATGTATCTAACTCTTTTTCTCACTTTTACAGCATTCCACAAGCTAAATGCAAAACCAGAGCACCAACTCATTTAGCTTGTGGAATGCTGTAAAAGTCTTTTTAAAGACACACAAGGAGATTCAATAAAAGTTCTTATCATTTAAAATGGTGCTAATTTAGCCCCAACCAATCAGATGTTAGCTTTCAAATGTTAAATAAGATCTGATTGGTTGGGGCTAAATTAGCACCATTTTAAACGATAAGAACTTTTATTGAATCTCCTTGTGAGTTCATAGAGAGAATAAATGTACATATAGTTCTTTGTAAGCTAAATGAACCCCCTTCCCCTGTTCATTGCCTTGTAGCATTGAAGATAAGAGGAGTTTGTCTCCTCTGTACCTTTCCCTTTGGGAGTATTAATTCTGAACTTCATCAGGGAGCTAAACAAAGCTCATTTTCGATTTGCACAGAATCTGTTTTGATCCAACGAAATGCGAATGCAATAATTAACCTCAAAAGTCACACCATCTGTGATGTAAATATGATGGAAGGAAATCTCAGAAATGTTATAAGTATGGGAATTTGACATTGGTTGAACAGGATATTTGCCTAATAATTAGCTTTTTAATATCCAATGAGCAGAGCTAGTTTTTTATTCATATTTAATGATGTTGTTTGACAGATTAGTTATTTGATATTTGTAATCAACTTCTGTGCAGTGTAAGTTTCCAAGTAGGGAGAACTGCTACCATATTGGTTGCTGCAAAAAAACACTGCACGCAGACTGACAATATGAAGTTTATTATCTGTGTTTTTAAATGTATTTTAAATGTGCCCCAATAATGGCCCACTGTGTATTTAATGATCATGTTTAACCCAAAGGGCATATTTAACAAATGGTAGTTGCCACTTTTTTTGCACATTATTTTTTGTCCTCTGTCATTTCTTTTACCCCTCTGTTTGGTCCCAATGGTACATGGTACCAGCTGTCCTGCCATACCGTTTTAACAGTTACCAATAAACATGCCCTTTGGCAGAACTATAAACACTAGATATTACCCCTTTAGGAAATATTTTTTAACCTGACTATTCTGTTACATTGGGGGGGGGGGGGTTACATTTACATTTTTAATATATGTGTAATTTTTCAGAGGGTATATATAAGAAGATTCCAGCTATTCTATAGTGTGTTTAATATGATGACTGTTTAGTTTAGCATGTGCTATTTAACACTCAATCTGAGCAAAACACATTTCTAAATTCAGCTCATAGTATTCAGCTAATATTGGGAGTCCCTGGCTTTGTAACTTTAAAAGATCAAATTGAAACAAACACATGTGTAAACCAATTATTGATGTAAATCACATCAATAGATGCCCAGTCCGATGCCCCTTTGTGCCAGGTCCCACAGAGGTTTGAGTATATGTGTAGATGGCATCTCCCTGAAGTTAGACTGAAAAGAACTTGAATTTTGTCATGGGGAATCTTGTTAAATAACAACAGTTAAATAATCATGTAACATATATCTACAAATGTGAAATAACATTCTCAAAGCAAGAATATGAATATTTAGTGTGGGAAATAGCACCCTAGGGAAAGGGTATAAAATGAATCTATAGGAGAGGCAATTGTGATAAAAAAGATTTTAAGAATAAGAAAAAAAAAAGGAAAGAAAGACCTAAACAAGTGAAATTGAGGTAAAAAAACAACAACCCCAAAACATTACATTCTCAATACTTACACAGCGCTTGGCATTCCTGGAAGGAGATATTTACCATTACAGTAAGTCCCTCTTCTATCCACTACTCTTGTGGGAGTTAGCTGTCAGTCTGGTGCATGATGGTGATGTTATGGCTGATAAATTACAATGGCTACACGAGCCATGCCCTTTACAGCTGCACAAGCTTATGAAGAGCACTTAAAGCTGTGGAAGTTGGAGGACACAAAGAAAAAATTGCCCTAATTACAAAGTCGCTGTATCGCTAAGTATCAATATTGTGTCTTTAATGATCAGCAATTTTATGACTGCAATCATACAAATACGATTGTGAATATCTCCTTCCACTGGGGAGCTGGGTAAGTATTGTGTAAATAGGGAAAACATTCTGGGGTTGCACAAGTCTTTTAAGAAAAAGGCTGGAGATAATGTTTTACCTCCAAAAGTACTTACCCCCTAATAAAATTGGGGAGGTAGCTCTAAACAAAGAATATTTTTAGCTTACTGCGGGCTGAGCCACAGACAGTCAAATGGATTTATTAGTCACAGTCAACAATAAGAGCAGTGTAGCTACATTCTTAATGCCTCACCTGCTGGCAGGGTAGAAAATTGCATTGTATTTTGCTATAATTCCTATGATAGCAAAGAGAGCATGTTTAAATGATTAAGCATTGTGCTGGGAAAAGTACATTCATGAATAAAATTTAGATTTCTTTAAAAATATTAACAATTATACCATTTTTATAACAAATGTAATAGTTAAATAGGAAAGAAGTGGATACTGGTATTAGACAATGATTTTAAGTAGGGCTGGGAAAATCCCAAGAGCCAGGTAGCCAATGTTTTGTCTATAAAAGTGTCCACCTAAAAAAATCATTTGCCAGCATTGAGCAAAAATCCATTAAAGCCTAATGGCCCCTTGAAAGAAGTCTCTTTGAAAGAATTTTTCTTGAATGCTAACCAAAGATACACCTATGTGTTCTAATGGTGGGTGTAGGTGAGAAAGTAACTGCTGCTTTGACTGGCAATTGGCTTTACATAGTGTATTCTTTAGTAAATAGAGGATAGATTTTCTGCCAAACTTTTCAGTGCATTTTAGTAAGATTTTCAAAACCAGTTGAAATTGAATTTTATTCTATATTGATAGTTAATTTAAATTTTCCCAAGACTGGTATTTCTAGCACAGGACTTTCTAAGGCAGGGATGTCAAATTTTCAGCCCTCCAGATGTTTTCAAAAAGAAAACTTCCTGACTGCAGTACTGGGAGTTGTAGTTTTTAACATCTGGAAGAGTCGCAAGTTTGACATCCCTGTTGTAAGGCTGTGTATACACGGGCAGACTAATGATCGTTAAACTGATTAGTATGTTGTTTGGGAATTAAAGAGACAAGACAATATTTTGCCCAATTGATCTTTTGGTCCATTGAAGACCAAAGCACTGACCATGATTAAACAACATTCTGATTGGTCAGACCCATCGTCTTTGCTTTGTAATTGTTGGGGACCCAAATATTGGTTGCAATGAGTGCAGTACGGTTGCCTTGTGATATTGCACAAGTCTCATTGTCTTATGAATATCTTTGGTTTTACTTTACATAAGGTAGTACCACTTCTGAGCCCATCATTGTGAATTGAAGATGGAAAAATTCTTTCAAAGAAGTAATTTAATTTAGCTTTACATTAATATATATCTATATTTTCAAATTTGGTTCTACATAAGAAAATAATGTATTGTGTTATGGTACCTATGAAGTAAACCATTAATTATATTTTACGCCTTAGTGTTTTTGAAGTGGTGCACATCTATGCAGTCTTATGTGAAATCAGATTCCTTCTATAAGGCTGGTCTGAACGATCCGCCATGTTCTATAATGAGGCTAATATTAGGATATGGGGCCTTGTGGGGTCTGTTCAGTTTTTAAGTATCTAGTATTGAATTACCCCTAACGCCACTTGCTTTAGGTTGCACAGGCCACTACACATATCAAATTTTTTTATATATACTACTAGGATATACCAATAGCTTAGGAATAAAAATCTTTGAGGCAGTTTGCATGTAAACACTCAATAATTTAAAATTACTATCACAAAAAATAATTAACATTATTACGCGTAACTCTCACAAGCTATGCAAAGACAAAGCTAGTCACTCAGTCAGAGATGCTAATAGACAAGCCCTTCAGCAGAATCCTACGCTCCAACACTGGACTGCTTTGTCATTGGGTAAAATACTTTGCCCAGCAACTTATCATTTAGTACCTGCATAGCATGTAGCTACACAAATCTAGTGTTATACAGAGACATAGGCAAAGCTTGAAACCCACAGCAAACAGTCATCAGTAAAGCTGGGTAAACACAGCACAGACTTTTGAAAAATGATGGTCTTTCCGTAACGAGCGCAAAGAGCACACAAACGTTCGACGTCCGTGCGCTCTTTGGGTAAGCGGCCACACACAGTGCTTATAAAGCCGACAGTATCGGGGCTTTATTGGTACTGTGTGTACCTAGCTTAAGTTTTTATGGTTGTAGCTTAGTTGCAAGAGTAAAAGAAAACCACGGATTGGTTGATGTGGATAACTAAATCAAGGTAAATTTTGCACATGTTTTTGCATAACCAACTAATTATTAGAAATGTTTATTTTAATACATAATAGGGGAATTTTATATTCCCACAAAAGATAACGTACATTTTCATTTATATGTATGTACATTTTGCTGTAAAGTTTGAGAGAGAATGGGTAAAGTGGAAAGAAATGCGATGGTGTGAAGATAGGCAGAAAAAGGTGAAGGAGATTTAGAAAGGAAATAAATACACAGTGTAGCTAAGGATGTTTCCAATTATGGTTGTTACAGCTGCTGCTCTATACATTTCACTTGGGATTTTTGAGCACCTCTGTAGCGAGATATTGTGGGGCATATTTATAAAGATTCGTTAGCAGCAAAGTCCAATAACAAATCTTTATTTAGATCTGAGGCAATATCGTTCTTTGGCCGCAGTGTAAATGGCCTCTGTGGCTGTAAAGTCAATACTGGCCAGTATTTCGAGACCGCCCAGTATTACCCCATTTACTTCAAAGGGGCCATACCGGATGGTATCAAATCACCCAGTATCTCCTTTTCAGCCTCAGCAGCCATTTATAGGAATAGTTGAAGATTTTTCAGGCTCTAAATTTGCAAACATGGAGCCCTGCTAACACTAGTTCCAATACTACTTCCACTCTTATTGAGTCTGTTTTATTGGACTCAATGACCACGCCCATCCGGCCTGGGCAGATATAAGGGAAGGGTCATAGTAAAGGTATTTGTAGATATTGTACTGCATGTTCCTGGTAAGTGGGAAGTGATTTGGATGATTCCAAGTATTGTATTGGAAGGTTTAAAGACAGAAAGATGGGGAGCACATTTTGCCAATGTGGACATTTTGTAACAAAATAACTATGCAGTGGTAGAAAAGAAACAAATTCTGAAATAGCTATTTTAAATAACTACAGCATGTGGAGGAAGAATAGAATGGAGCAGCGGCTACAGATTGCCAGACACTGAGTTTACTGAAAATGCAGGGCATTATGGCCCGGGTACGCAGAAACACTGCTCTAGTAGATTTTAGGAAGAAAGCAGAAAAAAATGTTCTACAGCACTTTATTAACTTCCAGAATTCAGAAGAATCTATGTCAAAACTGTCCAGTGTTTCCACAAATACTGGGCTATTTTACTTTTCATGGTGTAGGTGCTCATTTGGATTTAAAACAAAGAGAATATATATATGATTCACCCAGTCTGTCTGCTTGCCAATATTGCTAGTAAGGAAACGTTTCGAACAAAGCAATCACTATGCCACCTTCTACACATCTAAAGAATAACTATTGTAAAAGGATTATTATGAACTTAGTGGAGTTTAGAAACCGTAAAGCACAAAGTCCAGGATCATATCTGCAAGTCTTTGGCAGTTAAACTGTTCCTTTCTGTTAACAAAATGAGTATTAATACTGTAGTTGGAAAGTTGGAAGTTGAGGCCTTTGAGCCTGACCTAAGCTGTTTATTTTTACACCACAGGATCTCACATTTTAGACAGATGATCTTTTAGTGCTTTTAAGAATTTAGATTTGTTTGCTGGACAAACTATCTCGAACCAAGGTTAAGTACCTTATACACATGCAGACTTGTTTTTCTTTTATTTTAAAAAAAAATTGTCAATGAAACAAACTTTTGTTTAGTAAGGAAAAGGTGGAGTTGATAATACTACTGAGCTTTCTATTTGTGCCCAGAGACATCCTGCTATCTGGTCAATTAGAAAATGTGGACCTGACAAAACTACAGATTGAACTGTTATCCACGTGTGGTAAAGGAGAAAAAAGACCAAATGAGAAATAAGAACAGACTTATTCTAATTAGTCCTGATCCAAAACATCAGTTCCGTCACTTTCAGGGTTCTAGACCTGAGGAAGAAAAACAGTAAAATTTTGGCATCCATAATGAACATTTCTAATGGGCTGGACAGACTATGGGTCCTTCATCCACTTGATTGACCATTTATAACTGATTGGATACCAAGAAACAGGAGACTCAAGCACAATATATTTTCATCCCTTGCCTGTAACTGAATACACATGGTACTTTCCCTTTAACCCCAATGCCCATAACCTACACCATTTTTTACCTAACAACTTTTATGTGGAGAGGAGTATGATGTGTTCAGCTTCCTTTATATAATCCTCATCCATGTGTGTCTATAACACGAAGCACTGTTGTCGTTGTATAGCCAAGTCCTGTTACACTGGATATGTGTGTCTGCATATGTATGGGTGTCACTAACATCCCTGTAACTTTAACCTTCTTCACACAGGGCAGATCAAGTTGCTTGTTTTCCACGTTTATCTTTGTACAGATGTTGAAAAAAAAGATGAAAAAAAATTTGAAAAAAAGCACCAAGTACCATAAACTGAAGATTGACGTCTTAATGTGTCTTTCAGCTGTGCTAAATTTTTTGCTCTTGCTGTTAACTGTTTTTCTATTTTGTTTTTAAATTATAATGAGTTGTGTTCCTCTTTTAAATCCACTCACACCATTTTTAAACGACTTCTTTTGATATTCATCCTTTCTTTCTTGCGCAGAGTAGCGCTGTTTGGTAACTCCGCACTGTGATGATCCAGTATTAATAAAAATTGTACTGTAAGAATAACACTTGGTGTTTCTCTTTTATATAGTGTTTGAATTATCATCAAAAAAACATAAGGGTTATTAAAATGCTAGCTTACTATCATCAGCCATGGACTCTTCTACATGCTTAAAGGGCATGTCCACCCCGAAATTTAACTTCCAGCCCCAACCGCATTAATATAATTGTTAGAAAGTCCCCTGATTCTTACTTACCTGCCCTCTCTCCTCCGCTGCAGTGTTCAGGCCCTCTGCTTGCATGGAATTGAAAGCAGGGGGCGGGACCGGCAGCCGCGTCCGTGATTGGCTGAGAGGCAGGGAGGGCTGCACTGAGCATGCCTCAACCTTGATGAGGTTGAGGAAGTCTCAGGCACAGCATGAGTCACACACTGCTCCTACACAGCAGTTTCCTGGACTTTGGAGGGGCACAGCAGGGGAACTATTTTGAGCAGGAATGTAAGGTAAGGATTGTTTTAAACTACTTGATGTGGCCAGTAAGGGGTTAAATTTTAGTTTTGGGGGTGGACATGCCCTTTAATATACTTGGTTAGAGGGGTGTGGAAATATCAGGGAGAAAAAAAAAGTACAAACTCTAAACCCTGTTAAACTAACTGTTTTACATATAAGTGGCATCTATTTAAAAGACCTTTATCATACCTTTCAAACAGTCCTAGGGTGATGTCTCTAGCTTCTCTGGATCTACAGTATAGGTTTGTAAAGTTACACTCAGTCAGGTGTAGGCAACAAGTCACATGATGTGCTGTTTAAGATGCCCCACTCACTTTTCTGAAGCTATTTAAAGACCTGCAACCATTCTCTTTCCATTCCTTTCCATAGTTTTCTTTTAAGGCTTGTGGCTAGTTTTAAATGACCCACAGTATCTTAACTTTTTGATACTGCATGTTTTTTAACTTGTCCCAGTGTCAAAATACCGTCCAGTAGCTGTCTTTTCAAACCACTTTGGTTAAAAAAAATACTGATACTAACGGAATTTTTGACTGTGATAAAGAATCGCTATTGGTCATTACCGATTCAGACAGGATCCCGATTTAAAGTACAATTATACTTACCTTCCTCATTTTTCTCTTCTTAGTATAGTATAGTAAAGTATTTGAGGTTGAATAAAGGCATATGTCCATCTAGTTCAACCTACTCAGCAATACCCACAGTTGATCCAGAGGAAGGCAGAAAAAAACTATTTTGCCAGAGAAAAAAATTCCTTACTGACTCCAAGTGGCAATCAGAAATATTCCTGGATCAACTCCAACTTTTTTTTAAAACTATACAATGAACCTGCCAGTTTTACCGTTCTCACAGTAAAAACCCCCTTCAAACTTGAAGACTTCTTTTCTTCCAGTCTTAAGGGATGTCCGTGTGTCTTCTGACATGTTCTATTGTTTATTGTAAGACTGATTAATACATTTATACACAGTGATCATATACCCACGCAAGAGCCTATTATCTAGTGTGCATAATTGTAAATTATTAATCTGTCTTCATATTCAAGCCCCCTTATTATTTTAGTTGCCCTTCTCTGAACTTTTTTTCCCAAGATGTGCTTTTTGTACACAGGATTGCCAGTGCTTTGTATAATATTCTTTTCCCTTGAATCTATTCCCCTCTTTATACAAAACAATATTATGCTAAATCTAGCTGTTGCCGCCTGGTACTGCTTGCTACATTTAAGTTTGCTACCTTCTGTTCATAAAAAGTACACAGGGTGAGGACTAAGCCGCTAAGTCCTCACTACTTACTGGTGCAGTCTAATTCTGCATTTTAAAGCAGTCTGCGATCTGGCCAATGGCAATATGCGCTTCTTGCAGTGTGCATCTTCCCATTGGCCTTGTCGCTGACAGTCTGTGGGATAAAGTTAGATTGAAGCGGCAAAGGAAAGTATAGGTAAGTATATGGATATAGAGACTATAGCTAGGGGTAAAGACTTGGCAGGGCAGTTTAAGACTAGAGATGGCCGAAACTCACTAGTTTGGCTCCAATTTCGGATTCCCGGGTCTCAGGAAAATACAGAAGATCCGAAACCGGAACAAATTTTCCATAATTTTCAAATGTACGCGGCAATTGTCGATAATTTTCAAAAATAGACTTGAACGTTCGAAAATAATCAAAAATACGTTTGGAGACCATTTTCGAGTTTCCGATCATATTTTCCAAGATTTTCGAAAGTTCAAGGCTATTATTGAAAATTATCGAAAATAGCCCCATACATAAGAAAATTAGCGAAAATAGCCCCATACATTAGAAAATAGCCCCATGCATTAGAAAATTATCGAAAATAGCCCCATACATCGAAAATAGCCCCATACATTAGAAAATTAGCAAAAATAGCCCCATACATCGAAAATAGCCCCATACATTAGAAAATTATTGAAAATGTCTTCCCGAAATCCAGATTCTTGTCGAACCCGGATTCCATCTCTATTTAAGACCTTGGGTTATTGAAGGTAGCAAATGCACAGTATATAACATAATAAAATAAATGTATTTGCTTTAAAATTTTTGTTATTTTTCAACAATAATGTACCCAATCGGATAACAGCAACAGAAAAGAAAATGCACAAAAGAATAAAACTGAACAAAATAAAGTTATGCATATAACAGGTGTGTGTTGGCAAAATCACTTTTCAGACCACACCCTTTAAATAATACACCCAATGAATTCCCTGGGCAACACCAGTAGCACGAGGGCATGAGATGACCAACTTGCCAGTAATTGGGGTCTTGCTTCCAGAAGAAGGGGCTTCATATGACAGAGATATGTAGTGGGTCTTTTTTGGCCTGATAGGTTCACAGGGCTTTACTGTAAAAGCAGGAGGATCTGTCTGAAATGTAAAAGCCGTAGTCTGCAAAAATATATTTTTGAAAGGAATAGATATGGTGGAACCGGAACGAATTTGGATTGGTCCTTGAGGTTTAGGGGCGAGAGCAGAACCAAAAAGTGGAACAGTATATTCTCCACCAAGTGGGGAAGAAATTAACAAAACAGCTAGTGACTCCCCTAATTGGACAGGTTCATAGGTGACTTCAATGGTGACCTCCGATCCTCCTTGTGATCCAGGGGCAGCTGTTACTAACTTTTCCACATGAAAGTCAGAATTATCAACCTAAGATAAGAGAAGAAGCAATTAATTAGTCACATATATAGTTATGAAAATATACAGTCAGTGATGTGTTCACCTGATATACCTCAAACACTTGATACTACATTAACAGCATTATTCAAACAATTACACATTTTGAAGTTGCACATAAATAAAATGTAACTCTTCACAGTAAAAACTTAAAACTTATCCCCATCAAGATTTAATAATCTTATCAGGTGAGGGACTTTAGGGGCCTTCTGAATGCAAGGTGTGGATGCATTGAGGCTAAGGGGTGTTATCGAAACTGCCCAGGGTAAGGTGTCAAGAGGTACCTCTCTTGAACCAGTCATGTTTCTTGGTGTCAAAAGGCCATTTATGTGAAAATGAAGAAACCAAGGGCCATATTTATAAAGGCAAGGTATTGCTTTTTAGCGATACCGCGTCTTTAACGATGGGTAAAAACCGATTGTTAATTTACGATCAGCTTAACGATCGTTAAGATCGTTATCGTAAATTTCCTATTGTAAATTTACCGATCGTAAATCTACGATAACGAAATCATAGATTTTCAATCCCCATAGAATACCATTGCGGTACTTTACTACCGCATGGTATTCTACAACCGAACGTTTGTTAATTACCGAACGTTTGGTCATAAATATACAACCACAGTTGGAAATGAACTAGCCCGCGGTATTGCTAAAAAGCGATACTGTGGCTTTAGAAATATGGCCCCAAGCCTGAATAGAGGTGTGGGGGGGGGGGGGGGGGGGTTCGACACCAACTGTCTGCCATGTACAATGCTGTGCTGTACAGAGTACTTCTGCTTCCTGGGCTGCTGCTGCAGCGTTTGAATTTGCCTGCTGTACTGCATGCTACCACTAGAGGAAGGAAAGTGTCAGGAGACAGAGTGAATAGACTCAATGGCGTGCTAGTGTGTGGATGTCTTCACTTTCATAAAATGTATCATTTATTTTGGCATAGTGATATGGTGAAGGGGGGTTTATCTATTGCTGACTGACACCAATATGTTAAAAAAAAGCTTGCACACTTGCACCAATGAATACAATTGGTCAGTTATGTCTAGCAGGAGGGGAGGGTGGGAAGACTGACATCATTGAGTAAATTTTTTTTGGGGGGGTATGTATGTATTTTATTTCTTATATAGCGCTACATATTCCACAGCGCTTTACAATTATTAACTCAATTCACACCGGGCCCTGCTCCGAAGAGCTTACAATCTAATCCCTTTATGTACACATACAACCTATCTGTATGTCTTTATTATTGTGGGGGAGACTGGAGTGTCCAGAGGAAACCCACGAAAGCACGGGGAGAACATACAAACTCCTTGCAGATGTGTCCAAGGGTGGAATCGAACTCAGGACCTCAGCGCTGCAAGTCATCAGTGCTAACCACTGAGCCACCGTGCTGCCCGTGAGGATTTGCTGCTAGTGTTTTTTATTTGGGGGGGTATCCTGTCACTTGGGGGGCCCATTTTACTATGGGGCCCACTGATTTCTAGCTACACCGCTGTCTATCTTGTATATTATATTAAATGCTCAACTATAGTCCATAAACAGTAGTCTAGCATGGTTTCCTCCCTTTATTTCTTTATTTAGTTAGACCTGATTAGTTAAACATGAAATTAAATGCAAAAAGCTGTTTTAAACCCTGCCAGAGGTATGTGAAAAAGAAAAAAGTTTGTTAGCAACAATGCATACCTTACAGGTGTACTCAGTTTTTTGGCGAGTATAGTTGATAAATTTGGCACTAAGGGTCTGACTGGTCCCAAGTGCTGTGCGGAAATAGAGGGGTTTCTCAGGTAAGGCAGGCAGGGCTTTTAGATTGAGCTCATAATGAAACAATCCAAGGTGAGTGCTCTGCAGAGCCAAGCGTCCCACTGACTCGCCACACTTCAGAGGCTGGTATTCAAACATTAGACTACCCTTGAAGGGAAATAGCAATTGGTGAACATGTGTTAATAATTCCAAATAAAATCTAAAAACAAACTCAAGATGATTGAATTTCATTTTGAAAATGGTAATGGCTTGTTTGTATTAGACAGAAAACTGTATTTTGTTATTTCTTATACATGCAGTATCTAGGAACACAACTTATCATTAAATATCTGGTTAATAAACAAGTAGTAAAGTGTAATAGCAATAACACAGGACTGTAGCTGTGTGAAACAAGAATTTATTTACAGTAGTACTGAAACATGCTTGCAACATGTTTCGGACCGGAGTCCTTCTGGTTACAAATGCATGTAATAAACGGGGAAAAATAGCAGTTGGGTTTGCGGACAGATAACTGACAAGTCACCAGTTTTCGTTTTGCTTTAATGATGTTGCTTACCTCAGACTGTGCAGGTACAGTAAGCTGTGGTGGCAAATTAATTTCTGGCACTTTACACTCAGTAATAAAGGTGACTGGTGTAACCAGAGGATTTTCCACCTTCACAGTGGCCACTGTGCTTTGCCGCACTGGTGTCACCATTTCTATGGTGCTAATGATGCTAGGAGGTGTTGCTTTGAAAGTGATGAAATAGAAGAGATATTCTTGTGTCGCCTCATTACGGAATGTTATCTAGAACCAAAAAAATCAACCAGTTTTATAAAATATTAACAATTTTCTTCTTGTCGGGTTCCCCCTTTAGGAAAATTACTGCACACAAATAGATTTGCGTATTGGTGAATGCATGATAAGGATGATGATTCAGAGGCAGCCCGTCGCCATATGGGCCACACTAGCACGTTTCTCAAGCGCTTGTGATTAGGTTTTATGATCTGTTTTAGCGTGTGATAAATGTATGCTAGGCTAACACAATATGGATGGCCCCATTGTGTGTGCTGCTATCTGTTTTTTAGAGTGCATGTGATCACCATTTTGTTTTGCGAATCGCATACACTCTGATAATGGAATATTAGCGGAATCGCAAATGCATATTAACGGACTTGAAACATGCAACATTGCAATTGTGCATGTCACCGTGCGTTGTTGTGCGTCCGCAGCCTAAATGAAGTCCAACATTTTTACTCATATCTATAGTGTTTATAGGTTTTTATAGAGCTGTTAAAAGGTCTTAAAGAAAATAGTTTAAGTAACATTACAGTTTTTATGTACACATTTTCACAGTTTAGCATCTCAGATAAGAACCAGTATATAAAAACAAATGCAATGATTCTTACCTTGACAGAGAAAGTTCCTTCTTTGTAAGAATGAAATGACAATTTGTAATCCCTTTTAGAAGCTGCAGGCACTTCCACATAGTCAAGGCCCTTTACACTAGTAGCACTGTCCAGACGGTCAGGCTTAACCATCTCCACAGTAGCTCGAAACCTAAGACAACATAAAGATGGGTTAAAAAATGGCTATTTCTAAACCATATTAATAGAGGAGATACTGAGGACATTTACTAACCATGCAACATGATCATGTGCTAATGTAGAATGCCCACCTAACTCTTCTGGCATGGTAATCGAATGGCCAACTCCAATGGAAGGCCCTTTGTCACACCTCCCTCCACTCCCTGGTACCAGGCTAGATACGCAATCAGCTGTTACAGAGGTGACTGCATCCAAGCCTTACTATGTTGCTACCCATTTGTGCAAATCCCATTAGTGCAGCATCTCAACTATAGATCTGCTTGCAAGAACAATGAACAATGGCCAGAAGAGCCGGATTCGGCCCGCGGACTTGAGTTCAGCATATGTGCGGTATTTGATCCGTTAGTAAATTATTATTAGAGACCGGGAAAACAAGTTGAGCATCTACTATTTAATACACCAAATAGAAAATAAATAAATTAAAAATAGAAAAATCACTATTAAAAACACCAGTGAATTGCAAAAAAGAGAGACTTCTAGATCTAAGGATTGCTGGTATAATACAAAACTAATGGAGGGAAGAGGCCTGCCATACAATAAAATTGTATTAGTTACTCAACGACATCAATACTTGGGCAGCACGATGGCTCAGTGGTTAGCACTGATTCCTTTTACACATCTGCAAGGAGTTTGTATGTTCTCCCCGTGCTTGCGTGGGTTTCCTCCGGACACTCCGGTTTCCATCACAATCATAAAGACATACTGATAGGTTGTATGTGCGCATAAAAGTGATTAGATTGTAAAAAAAATTGTGTAAAAAATTGTAAAGCGCTGCGGGATATGTAGCGCTATATAAGAAATACAATACATACATACAATACAAACTGTAAGAGTACAATCTTTTGATGCTCTCCAACTAGAAAAACGGAAAGGGGGGCTGTGGGAGCACTCCTATGGCAACATTATTATAACATATAGAGGAAGTGCTACTGATCTGACCAAAACATAAGAACTAGCTCCCCAACACGTCCCTTTAATTGGAGGTTTTACACCTTGAATACTAAGCATTGGATCGCAGGCCTCTTCCCTCCTTGTTAAAAGTGATAGCCTGTAATACTAATCCAATGCAAGGTCAGGGAGACAACCTTCCGAAAATGCACCCAAGCAGGGAGTGTCATCCCAGATAAATGACCCAAGGTAAAACTGTTAGGACCTTCCATACTGGGTTTACCTTGACGTGGTTGGAAGGCTTTTCACTTTTATGCATAAAATTGTAACAAACCCCCCCCATGTTTTTACTGTTTGCACTAGCACAGATATTATGATATATGGGGCCCAGGAATGTGCATTGATCATCTCTTTTCTTGTTTGTTCAACTAGAAAAACGCACAATGAACGCACAAGATGAACAATAAAAATAATAAAATGAAAACATTATAAACATGCACAAATAAATATTCATTATGTAAAACCAGAGAAGATATTCCCATGAAAACTTCCATTCTTACCTTTGTGTTTTGTTCAACCAGTTGGGTACAGACAGTAATTCAGTGTAAGATGTTTTGCAGGGCACCTCCCTAATGATGTTGCCAGAAGATTTAGGAGGATCAGCTAGGCCATATAAAAGGTACATTAACCCTTTCCCATCAGGTATTGGAAAGAAGATCGATCCCTATTTGCCACAAACAAAAAATTGTCGCCTTGTTGCCTAACAGCACACAAATAATGTGTAGATTTGCATATCTTATTTGAGTTTTTCATTCAATACAGCAAAAATATTTCACAACACATCAGAAGGCAAAAGTAAAACTATTCAAATCTATTTAAAATGGTTATTATGGTTTTTACCGACTATCACACAAAGCTGTATTTCTCTGTAACAGCAATAAAATAGGAATCAATGTATATTACGGTACCTGTTGTTTCTTTCCTTCAATGGTCATAGTAAGAGGGCGGTAAGTAATTTCATAAGGCCTGCTCTGCTGAGCTTCCACAGTGATGATACCTGGCCCTGTCCACTGTTCACCGTCAATGATTGGATGCAAAGTCCAAGTTAAGTTGGTTTTATTGTTTAGTGTGATAGTCTGAGTCTGCTTACCTCTGACATGACATTGAAAACTTACAACCTGCAGAACATTCAATGGCGACAGGCATACAATCAGTACATATCAATAAAGAGAATAAAAATAAAAAGGACACAAGGATATTGTTATGTTTATTGGAATGATAACATAAGTGCTGATGCAAAAAAAGGTGCAAATTTTGCTATTAATGTGTTCAACCGATCGAGTACAGTAATAGATAGCTACGTCTCTCTGTAAACAACAGGCAGTGCAAGTTGATTATATACCGGTGATCAAAGTGCAGGTCCAAGTGTTTAAAAATATGTGTGTAGACATCCAAAATAAACCTCACATGATATAACAACAAAACATTTATGGCACATAAATTGCTATTGATTTGCAACAACCAATCAGATGTTATCTAACTTCAATATCCCAGTAAAAAGTTGGTTGCTGCAAATTATAAACAATGGCAAACGTTTGCCAGAGATAAGTGGACAATTTTGCATCGTTAAGTTGTTTACCATAGAGGTCTATATTGGGGTACTTTTATTTAATCAGTATCTCTAACTGGATATTGAAAATAAGGTCTATATATTTGCTGATTATACAAAGCAATGTACAGTAGAGCACTAGAATCTACATATGATGTATAATTGTTGCAATGAGATCTGAATAAATTTGTCAAATTTGGGGAGTAAAGTAAATCTAAAGTGTGCACAGGCATTTACAGGCATTGTTTGATGACTGGCCATGTTGTACTTAGTATTTAGGGGGAGATGCAATAAATTTCAGTATCGCAACTGACCTGCACTTGTTCCTGCGATGTAGTAACTACTTTGCGACTGTTATTGCATTGTGTGAATGCGAGAGGTAAGTGGCAACCTTTAAGGGATATAAGGGATAATGCAGCCTTACTGTGCAATATAAGGATATAAAGTCTCAGAGGAGTTCCCTGACCACATAATAGCAGGAAGCTGCCTGTCAAGTGCTTTTATGCAGTCAACTCCGAGTTGACTTTATATCCTTACAATACACGGTAATATAACAAAAGTATTACTTTTTCACCAACATCATTTTCTTCCACAGCAATTCCGTTACACCATCCCTAAGTTTACCAAGTCCAGCTGCACTGAGCAGAGAGAAAAGAGTGCCTTTCCTATGTGTCATAGGGGGGCTGCTCAGTGCAGCCGGACAGGAAAAGGATATAAAGTTGTATGCATGTATATGCTTATTTATATAGCGCCACTTGGGGACGCAGCGCTGTACAACATAGAATACAAAAATCGTACAAGGGTGATAATAAATAAATAGATACATAAATAAATAAGTATGTGCATCATGAAATATACAAGTGTGTGGGCTTTGGGCAGATAGAAAAGCTTAACTTAAAAGAGGCCACACCAAAATGACCTTAGTATTATCCTAGTAGTATTAGTATTATCCTTATATTACACTGTAAGGGGTTTATTATCCCTATATATTTTTTTTCTTGCCTAAAGCTTTGCACACACAAAAAATATTGTTGCCAGAAGCAGCTTTTGAACCTCTGTTGGCTTGTGCGGACTAGTGTTTAGCGTACTTCATTTTAGCTCAATATTACCTCTTTGGTAGCAGGAAGCCCAACACAAGATCCCGACAGTGTCAGCTTTAATGCTTTTTTGCCTTCAATGAAGCAGATAAGGTTTTCATAATGAATATCAGCAGAAATCTCATGAGGATGAAAAACCACTTCAAATGTGACCTCAGTGCCAGCAGTTATATAACCAGAGGCTGGTGAGATGGAGAAATCAGGCTGGAACTTCTTTGTGTCCCACTGAAAACTATAATGGACATAGAATGGGGTATTATATGGTGACTATCAGTCGTCATGTAATGACATTTTTATGTCCTAAAGTTACTCATATGATTTTTCTATTATGTATAATTTACGTTGAGTGGGATATCTGTCTCAGTGTCCATTCATAGTCAAGTAGGGGATCATTGCTAGAGATGTCAGATTCAATGGCCACTAAATGGAAGAAAAATCCTCCAGTGTGATAATGTTGAACGATTCAGCAAAAAAGATATGTACGGGCTAGGCCACACTGTGTTTTTCTTGCGTTTGCGCATGCGTTTTCCCCGATCATTGGAATCGCGGCAATGCACCAAAAATGCATGTTTTCGGGTGCGATGCGATTTGCGTTCCGCATTTTAAATCGCAATCACGTGCATTTTTCTATATGTAATGAAAAAAACGCATGCGCAAACAAATCGCACATGAAATTTCATGCGATTTCGTGTGCGTTTGCGTTGCAGTGTGGCCGTGCCCTAAGGGGATCTTGATATTGCATAAATAAAGTTTAAGGCTCTTATTTAAAGGACAACTCCACCCTCATAATAACATAGTTTAGAAAGAATGGCCTCTTTAAAATATGTTGATATATCCTACTTTGTCCTCTGAATTCATTACTGTATGCCTGCTATGCTTCTGGATGCCTCAGGGGAACTGAGCAATTTATTGACCTGTAACTGAGCCTGAGCATGCTCAGAAATCCTGCACAATACCCTGTTGCCCCTGTTTCTGCTTCCTGGTTCTTCCAGTTAGCAACTGTTGACAGTTGACATCACAGCCAATGACTGAATTTTAATCCCCTATCTGCTTCTTCTGAGCATGCCCAGGCTCAGTACAGGTTTCTAAATTGTTCAGTTTCCACAAGGCATCCAGAAGCATAGCAGGCATACAGTAATGAATTCATAGGACAAAGTATGATATATCAACATATTTTAAAGAGGCCATTCTTTCTAAAAGATCTTCTTATGAGGGTGGAGTTGTCCTTTAAATATGTACAGTACACTGGGAAATTAAGTTTTTTTTAAGTTGCCCATTACTGGAAACTATTATACTTCCTAACTATCCTTGTCCCATTTTTTGTTGATCTGTCCCCTATTTCTTTAGATATCAAGTCTGAAACATCTTACATTTCAATCAAGTGCTTGAGTATCATAAACTCTTCTGTTATGTATAGTTTTGCTTTAGCTGGAATGTTGACAGTTGGTACATGAACTGCATGGTGGGAAATTCCCTCTCCCATTGCTGCCTTATAGAGATTACTAAGCATGCTTGCCAACATGGCAACATTGGCAGGGGTCTGGGGGACTGAGCTTCAGCAGTACAGGATTAGTCATGCAGCAACACAAACAGCACAGAGTAAGTACTACTTACACATATTCATATATAGATTAAAATGAGGCAAAGTAATTTTTTCAGTGTACAATTCCAGCAAAAACATTGCTGTAGATAAAAAGCACAGGCAAACATTTGCAACTGTTATAAAAGCTCCTTATGAAAAATATGTACTAAAACTATCCTTTATCCTGTCCTTTTCTTTGGAGAACTTTATTTGCATCTGAGCTTCAATGAACAGAATATTATAGTGCTAGAGTAAGAACCATTGCTGTGCTCTGAATAGAAAAATTTTGTGCAAGATTTAGTAAAATTGCCCCATAGGATTTAAAGTCTGGTAAGGGTTATGGGCATTGGGTTATAGGCAATCACATAATCCAGTTGGGACAAGAAGCATCCAACTTTGCAACTTGGGTCAGAGCAGTGTCACTGCTTCTACCAACTTTATAATGAAATGTGTTTACCAAGCAGTTCTCATGCCCGGGTGCTAAAACATAGGATTAGTCAGGTAGGTAATATTAGTCTTTTTCAATTTTTTATTTAAGCAGCGCACACATAACCAACATTTTGTCTGTGTTCTAAGACCTTTTTGTAGCTTTAAAAATATAAAAACACTGCAAAGTTACAGTTAATGAATTTCAAAACAAAATAGTATCACAAAGAATATTACCTGGCTCCCAGTTCACCAGTGTTGCTGAGTACTATCCTCCTGCTTGCCTGGCACTGCAAAACAACAGCTCCAAATGAAATGTACTCCTGATCCAAGCTTAGTTCGAGTCCCTGGCTGCATCCACGCAAAACAAGAAGCGATTGTGTTGCTCCAGAAACCTCAAGCATAACTTCTTCTGTAAACTGGGCAATTCGATCTTTTGGAGTGAATTGCAGCTCCAGTTTAAATATTCCACCTTGTGGAGGGATTGTTACTTCTGAACTAGGCGAAATGCTGAGGACCTAGGGGGAAGACGCACAGTTTTGTAAAAATGTAAATTCATTTAAAACTGCTAGAGGTTGTTGTACAGACTTCATCAAGGATGGACGATTAGATTTTGATGGTAGCCAGTCAGGCAACCCTTGCGGCCAATATAACTTTTTATGTTAGTGACTTTATCTATGGCAGATGACGTATACAGGGTTATGTATCTGAGTTTGAAAAATCTAAAACCTACTTATAAAGTAGGAGGTGTAAAAGCGCAACTGCGGTCTTGAACTGATCCTCCTCCCCTGCATTTAATACCAGCTCTACCCAGCTTTAGTTTGTACCAAAGGAAAGTGAGAAGAAAAGAAGCAACTAAACAGTAAAAAAAACTATATACTAACTTTAAGGTTATATCTGCCCCTAAAATATTTTGTAGGGCACCCCAACCCACCCGCAACTGTAAAAAAGCCATAGAAATATACTAACACCTTTCCGTTACCCTGGTGCTCTGCTACCGGCTCCCTGCTTGCCGGAAGCAGCATAAAGGGGCGGGAGTGTAAGGGAGATACTTACGCTGCATGCAGCAGTTTTGCGCATTAACACCAGTCATTGAAGGGCTCTACACACAGAAGTGGGGAAGGCTGTCAGAGTATGACAGGCAGCAAGCCCAGGCCGGTTCAGTCTCAGGGGAGGTACTGTGAGAGGCATGGCCGATACAGCAGACAACTGCGGTAGTTCCTTAAGAGAGTCTATGGACAATCTCAAAGTTTTGGCCTAATCAAGTTCTTAAGAGGTGTCCAAGCTGCTGCAGCTTTGGAGACATTTGATTTTAACTCTGAGAACAAAATGAAGCCGAGTAGAGCTGGGAGGGGTTAAATGCAGAGCAAGTAGTACTTTTAGCTAAGTGTCCACCTCCAGCAATAGGCATTTTACCCCAATATCTTGCCTGGTCTCCCAAGTGCTGGGAAGAAGAAAAACTGTTTTAGCAACATAACTTCCTGAAGACTTCCTCCTTTCACCAGCTTGTAGCCATGTAACTAGACTCTGTCTGCATTCATAGGCCCCCTCAACACTATTTTTTTTTCAAACTTTGTGCAGGTAATTCCTGTTTTTTCCAGAGAAATATTTACTGTCAATGATACATATGCTATCATCCTAACCAAGGTGCCAGTCTGATTGCCATAATGGGGCCAGAAAGGATTTTTTCCCTCTCTCTGACAAATAATATACACATTCAGGTGGAGTTGTATTTTTTAATCTACATAGATAATCAGAAACTTAAAACAGGGTAAAAGTACTGAACCTGTACAGTACCCATGTAACCATACCTGTATGTCTGACCTTCCTTTAATCAAGATTTACCAATATGTTGAAACAATCACATCCGTGGGAGGATTGACACAGAGAACATATATAATAAATGTACTGCTGTCTTTCCAGTGTGTCATACCTTGGGATCCTGGAGTGCAGAAACACTTGGGTTAAGTGTGAGGGTACAGGTGACAGGACATACACTATAATTTACAATGGGAATGCTTTTCTTTACTGTTTGCCCAATGTTCACAGCTCCAAAATTTGTCACCTTATATTTGGGGTCAGCAACTTCAACCTGCAGTAAACAAAACAGTAATAAATACTGTAAAGAAATGTACAGTCCATAGTTTGTTCATTAAAACAGTGTTGCAACACAGAGATGCAATAGTGCCTAAGTAGTAAAGTAAATCACTAGAACACAGGCCACTTTCTCTAAGGTCCAATCCCTGAGCAACCTAATCCCAGAGATAGGCAGAGAAAAGGCTAGAGTGCTCCATGTTGTCCTGGTTGTGGGTCTCTAGGTAAAAACTTTCCTTAAAAACAATACATCATTTTAACCAGCAGTTACAAGAACATGAATCAGGAAAATGTGCTTTGGCCTTTAAAGGCCATTTTTACCCCTCAAACAACTAATTATATATAGGTAAATCACCCAAAACTGCAATAGTTAGAAATCTGACGGACATTGGGCTAATTTGTTGTGCAGCAAAATTATGTTCTCCCCCTTCCCTTCCCTCTGCCTATCAAAAGTTTCTGCCTCCCCATCAAGTTTTCCAAGTTTTGTTTTAAATGCATTTACATTCTCAGAGGAGGCAGCTAGGGGAATAGCATTCAGAGATTGGCTGTGATATCATCTGTTACATTCATGACTGACTGCTGCTAAGGAGGTAGGATTGGTTATTCCTACATCTCAATATTGTTTCTTTTAGGAGCTACAGCACAGTTTTCTCTACCTGAATTGTGCCCTGTGCCTTCCTGCATTAAAGATAAGCACTCAGGAAGCCTGGCAGAAGAGCTTTTTTTGTGCTGCCGATCCTCAAAGAAATAATATTGGGAGGTAGAAAGTACCAATCCTACCTCCCTGCCCCAGGTACTTTTCATTTTAACTGTTTTTGAAAAAAACTTTATACACACTATAGTTCACCTTTAAAAAAAAGTGCATAGAAACAGACTTCATTCCCGTGCCTCTACTGCTACTTCCAGGAAATGAATAACAACAGGGGCCAGACTGGCAGCCTGAGAGTCAGCCAATCACAATTAGGGCTGATGGCTATTGAGAGAGCTGAGGGAACGATGGTGGGTTGTCTTTTTCTGTGCAAGTTATAACCATAATGTTTACGTTTTTTTAAAATTTATTGCAGAGCCAAGGGATATGGAAGGGGCGGGAGGAAGGGGAAGATCTACCCTATGCTTGTCAGAGTCCTCCATGAGGACAGGAAGGGGCAGATACCAGATTACACACAGGCAGACTTCTACTCTTCAGTTTCCGGGAATTTCAGCAGGCACTGCAGGGAAACCATAAGGAGCAGGGGAGAAAGGTAAGGATTTATTTTACACTACACGTTGGGGCGAGCAACGGGGCAAATTTTAGTTTTTGGGGTGGCGATAGCCTTTCAACTGTTATAACAATCTATCATTCAATAGCAATTGTAATAAAAGCATTTTATTTGTTATTGTAACAGAGAACATTCAACAAGGGAAACTGTAAACCCCAATCCTTTTATATTCTCATCTTATTAGCTTGGGGAGAATATATGATAGTGGCATGTAAGGGAGAGTTAGGAAAAAGGTTTGGAGTAAAATCCAGCAACTTCAGTGAACTAAATAGTGCAAAGAAGAAGCCTGGGCTTTCCAATACCTCTCATTATGGCCTCAACCAAGTGTAGTGCACTGATCCATTCTTCATGGAAAATTTGCCTTCCTCCATCCATAGGTGCTCTCCTTACTTCTCTACTTATTAAAACAGATACTACAGTTGATCTCAAGCATATCATTCACTTTAGATGGCTGTGTGATGGTGCAGCAGATCAAGGTATTTCTATTCAATAGTCAATTGTAAATACAGCTAGAACTGCACCACTGTTTGCCATCTAACTTGCGTGGATTTCAAGCTGAAATCTGCTCAAGATAATGTGACAGCTGATGGGATCATCTGAACATTTTCCTAAAGGTCAGATCATCTTTCGTTTAACAGACTGACTAATATTGCCAGGCAGTCTATGAAACGCATGCCACACACAGGTCAAACAAACCGGCCCATAACAATCCACCCGTGTATGCCTACCTTTAGCCAAAGAAAGCTCAGATAAGTAAAAAAAATAAAAAAAAATAAACATCTTTCCACTATTCTGATTTTCAAGCTATGGGATTTTATGTTCAGTGATTACCTTCATCTCAGTGCCCTGGCCTTGAAGATTGATAGCTTGTTTCGAATGGCCGTTCATTTGGAAGATCACTGTCTCCTGATAAGGGATTGCTGCACGTGGGTAGAAAGTGATGGGAATCTCAAACCTTTCTCCTGGAAGCAGCACATCTGAATGGAAGTCAACTTCAATATGGGCAGTATTACTGTACAGACAATCAATGCTGAAAGTGGTACAGACACTGATTAAATTACATGTAAGTCACGGTATAATGAGTAAAACATTGCAAATCCAAATTAAAAGACTGTAGCTTGTGTACCAGTCAGTGGTAAAAAAAAAACACAGGGTTTGTTTACTTTTTTCATTTCTGCTCATCGTGGAGATTTATACCAAAGCTTAAACATTTAACAAACTATTACAGAATTAGATTTGATCTACACGGTAACAACATATTGAGAGAGCTGTATATGAATGGTTTTCTAACTTATTCTAAACGTGGTCCATGCTAACAAGTCTGTCAGAAAGGTGATTGGCAGCTCAGGTAAAAAATTAGCTAATAGCTGGCATTAAAATCACGCTGTTACCCACGTGCACTAACATGATAATGAATCACGGAAGGGAGATTTGCCCGGAGTGATAGCGGCTCTGGGAAAATCTTCCCCTAGATATGTAAGCAGATATGCAACCTCTTACAACCAATAAAAATAGAATCTTTGAATTATTAGGAATCCATATAATAAAATCAATCGTTGCTCTCTTCGATTTTTAACCATTTCTTACTGTGGCAAAAAAAATGTATATTGTACGTAAGCTTATGCATACAGATTGTTAAATAAGCAAAATCTTGGGACCTAGACTGTCTGACATCTATTCCTGCTATTTTTAAGAACAGTTTAAACTACAGCACCAGCAGGTTAGCACTAATAACCCTCCATTGGTGGAGACTTAAAGAAGATTTTTAAGCCAATATGGAAATGTTCCAGGACAAAGAAGCACTCATATCTAAAAAAAAAAATTTTCAGGGAGCCAATAAAATTATAGCCAGTGATGGCAAAATGAAAAACTTCCTTCCAGGGGGAAAGATAACAACTTTGGGGCAAAAAGCTGCTGTAAATCTATAATGTGATCCAGACTCTTGTGGAAACCAGTGCTGGACTGGGCAATCAGGATACAAAGGAAACTGCCACAGGCCCAAGTCTCCCATAAATAAATCAATTAGAATTTAAATACAGAGGAAAATTGATGTTACAAAGGAAACAAAGGTACAAAGGAAAGGACTTGGAGATAAAATGTTAAAGGGTATCTCCACTCGTATTTTCAAGATTTGGGAACCCAGATCTATTGAAGAACGGGAGGTAAAGGAGCTGTGCCTTACCTTCCGTTTTTAAATAGAACAAACAGGAGCCAGGAGAGAAGGTAAGAAACTTACCCGCTCGCTCGCTCCCCCGGCGCTTAGTCTGACAGGTCCCGACGGACCTTGTCTTCTATGCGCATAGATTGCGCATGCGCATAGAAGACAAGGTCCGTCGGGACCTGTCAGACTACACGCCGGGGGAGCGAGCAAGTTTCTTACCTTCTCTCCTGGCTCCTGTTTGTTCTATTGAAGAACGGAAGGTAAGGCACAGCTCCTTTACCTCCCGTTCTTCAATAGAACTGGATTCCCAAATGAAAATACAAGTGGAGATACCCTTTAAGTGGAAGTGTGAAACCTGGTTTAATGTCCCCTCCACCCCAGTCTGGCTATTTTCAAAATAAGATTTTTACTGTGTTTACTTATTTAACTCATACATACCTAACCTTCCTGTCATCCTTGTTAGTGATATTTAGAGACTTCCGAACAGGGAGCATCCCAGCATGATAAATAAAGCAAGTGCCAAAGTTATGGTGAGTAAATGAGAAGTGGATTCCAGGCCTGACAGCTTTGCCAATAAGCAGGCATCTTAGCTCAGGTCCATTATCTATCTGCAAGATCAGAATAGACTGTTAGCTAACATGCTTTAAAACCAATCGATGCACAGGACTGCAATTTAAACCTTATTATTTATCTATGTGCAACCGTGACTGGAGTAAAAACTGTATGGAAATAATACACAAAACTATTATACCAAAGTTTGATCAGATTAAACCAAAAGTGATTGTTTAGGTTATAATTAATTAAAAAATGAATATGAATTAAAATCACATATATCATATACCAGAAATTATAATATAATCTTAATGAAATGTATTTAGATAAATAGTGTACCCTTTAAATATATAATTCTCTCACATTAACTCTGTCTACACAAAACACAAACACTCGCACACATACTTACACACGCATTCAAACAGATTGAAACACACAGAGACACACAAACATTCATAACAGGAAACAGTTTCACAATATATTTCATAAAAATATGTATAAATAATACTAATAATAAAAATAATATAAATTAGTTTTAAAATCATTTTTAAATAATATATTATAAAACATGAATATTTGAATACAGTAATACTAAAGGGAAAGTCCAGCCCCAAAACTTACATACAGGTAAACCACCCCCAAAACCCTAAACTGTAATAGTTTGAAATCGGAAATATATAAGTGTAACCTGAAATCCTGCACAATGTCCTGTTGCCCCTGTTTCTGCTTCCTGGTTCTTGCAGTTAGCAACTGTCAGTTATGGATTTGATAGTTGACATCACAGCCAATGACTGAATGTTAATACCCTAGTTGTCTCTTTTGAGCATGCCAGGCTCAGTACAGGTTCTAAATTGCTCAGTTTCCAGAGGCATCCAGAAGCATAGCAGGCATCAGTATGAATTCACAGGACAAACTATGATATATCAACATATTTTAAAGAGGCCATTCTTTCTAAAAGATGTGCTTATGAGGGTGGGTAGCCATTTAATAAACTACTGTTATTTTATATATATATATATATATATATATATATATATATATATATATATATATATATATTATAAAATATAAATATACCCTAATTTACATATTTGCTTTTACTATACATTATTTGTCTTAGTTATTGGTAAGTTTATCATTTCAATATAAGGCTCAGACTAATAAAATCAGCTTCATATATAAGCAATCTCTATCAATGTGCAGGTAACAGGTAAAAAGATAATCATTCATGCCATATTTACGAGGAGGTAGGAGGCTGTGATATTTTTAATCTGCAGTGGTATTACCCACGAGGTGCACACCTCATGGGTAGCCATGTGTTTTTGTTTTGGATGGTTTGCATTCCATCACAGTGAGAGAAGGAACTAAGAGCAGACAAATGCTGGGCCAGTTACAGTTACGCAACACCAGGAGGACGCTCAGCGTAACTGTGTAATGTGATTGACAGAAGGACCCAAGAGTTAGGCCGCGAGATTTAAATGTGAACAACTGTAGAATAAAACAGATTTTTGGAAAATTACCACGGCGGTTCAGGTAGGACACAATACACTGTCAAAAGAAGGAAAGTCATTTTGGGGGTGGTCATGCCCTTTAGGGAGCATTTCCATGGTTTAATATGCTGTTTGAATTATTTCTTTAGAATAAGATTCCATTGAGTTATGCTCAGTGCTTATTATATATACACCAGAAAATCCATTCATTCTGGCTGTATAAAGGAGAATCTTTTCTTTCAACAAGAAACCAAACAAAGTTGGAATCATGTGTCCAGGAAGATTGGAAGATACTAACCTTTATAGTTAGCTGGGTATCCTTTAGGGTACATTTCTTGGTGGGGTAAAAGGTGAATGAAAGTTGTGCAAGCTTCCCAGGCCCCACGCAGCCACTATCCGGACTAATGCTTACACATTCATGAATACTATTAGGAGCAGATAATGAACATGAATAACCGAAGGGAAACTGACAATTGTTCATTACATTAAACTGAAATGAAGCAATGTCATTAACATCCACCTGTGAAAGAAACATCAACATATGTAAATAACTGAGAGAACAAAATGTACAACAAATCTTTTTAAAAGATAACTATATAAATATCAAGACACTGTAATGACTGGTTGCCCTTAGTAACTAGTATACCATACAAGCAGTGATCTACCCATATATTATAGTCAGGATGTCTTGTGTGGACTTGCATGCAGTACTGATGAGCTAAAAATGCTCTAAAAAAAAGTCAAAACAATTTCGATTTATATACAAATTATAATGACAAACCTTATTGAAGGTATGTATACAACACAAAGTAAGGTTGGAAGGTTTTTCATTTATGTGATCACAGTAATGTATACTAAAACCCCTTTGTTTATAAAGTATGCCAGTGTGCAGATAATATGATATTGTATGGGGCCTAGGAATGTGCATTGATTATCTTTTCTATGTTTGTACAACACAAAGTAAAGCATAGCACTTTGTCTAAACGTAACTAGATATTACTATTTACATTTTTAAAACAATCCCATTCCCCAGGGGAGACAATACAGAAGGTACACATGAGGGGGTGGGGGTGGCAAACTAATCTTTCCATGTATTGGCTAGTTAGCCTAGAAAATTGGAGGTGGCTGGATCGGATGAACAAATATGCCTGTCTCCTATGGACCACACAAAGGAATCTGAATTCTGTCAGGCTTCCTGAGTGCTACTTTACTACAGGAAGACCCAGGACTCTAACCTAGCAGATGAAAACTGTATGTGCTGTAGCTCCTCAACAAAAGAATATTGGGAGGTAGGAAAAATCATTCTATTATTTCTTATAGGATTTTTAAGATCTTTTTAAAGATTTTTCTCATGTTACTGTATGTTCATCCAAACCATCATGCAGCCCCATGGGAGATTTTTCAGGTTACCATTTTCCATGGTAAGTACTAGCAGTGCTGAGTATTACTGGTCCACATCTTAAAGCTCACAGACCCCAGAGTAATTGTGCCAATTTACCCATGTACTACCAACGTTGGGTTTTGACAAAAGCTTCCTGTGGTCTTACCTGTCCAAGGTCAATTTTATTGTCTTCATGAGACGTCAGGGTAGTTATTGAGCCTGTGGTGTCCTGAAACTGAACACATGCATCTATAGTGTGTCCTTCTGCCTTCACATTTAAGCAAAGAGGTTCTGTTTTTGTCCGAATGTCACATATTAGGTTAAAGTTTATTTTACCAAACTGGGTTGGCTTGATTGAAATGAAGACAGGCAATCTGTAAAACACAAAAAATCATGTCTTGCTTCAAAATTTTAAATTATTAATCAATATTTGATCTTTAAGAATCATCTGTGTGCAGCTATGGTAGATTATGCTACATAATTGCAAAGCATGAAAAGCCTCCTGTGACATTTAAGCTGGAAGGAATAAATATTTTATACATGATGAATGACTAGGAAACACATGGCAGACCCCGAAACACGTGTTTCAGGGTCTGCCCCCTATGACTAAGGGTCAGATGAGCCTTACTCTGTTTGGAGTTTTTATTCTGTTTGGAGTTTTTATGCTGTATTAATAAAGTTGAGTTTGGATCTTCCCGAAGTGCGGCCTCTATTTTCTGCTTGCTGTTTGTGCACAAGCGGAGCCTGGACCGCGTGGGTGCGCACCCGGATTGATCTGGCAACAGGCTATCCTGGCCTCCCCGATACCTTTAGAGCGGCCGATCTTGTTTCGTTGTTCCTGTACATGGCTGATTTTGCCCAACAGTCCCACAAATTCCAACAAAGTTTAAAATGAAAACATTGTGAGGCTAATGCCCTGTACAGGTATAGGATGTGTCAGCAGCAAATGTCTGACATACGAAAGAAAAAAACAGCTGTTTCGGCCAACAATCAAATGTGTGTGGGCGTTTGGTCAGGGGACATTCATTGATCTGACAGTTTGGACCACCACTGATGCTTGGCTGTGCGCCAACACACATATGATTGTTTGTCACCCATAAAAGATGTATTTCTATCTATCACAGACATCTGTTAATGTGCAATAGAATTATATATTATACCTAAATGTACACAATTATTTACATATGTAATTATTGTAAATAAAATTGAACACGTGGTTCTTCCACACAATTTGTTTTTTACTTTTACCTTGACAGAGGTGAGATGGTTCCTTCCATAGGTTTTACCAGCAAACTTTGGCTAAAGCCTTCAGAAAATCTGGAGCTTTCCCGAAAAGCAAATGCCAGTGGTTTATTTTCATTGTTAATTAGGTAGACAACCTCTTCAGTTTCATGACCTGCCAGGGAAAAAGAATTAAAATGCCTGTATTGACTTGGTTGCTTGCTTTACAGACTTCATACATGTTAAACAAGTCTTGCGCTATAAGTTAGAAAGCGTTTATTCATTAACTTTTATTCATTTGCATTTGAAAGATTTAACCACAACCTGTAAAAATAAAGTAAAGGAAATGGTCTTGTCCTGTGTTCCTCCAACTTTGCTTTACCATACTGTACAGTATTGCGGCGAAGAGAGCTGAAACCTGCCGTACGGAGCAGGGGGCTGGGAGGGGCTGCTGGGAAAGGATTGCGCCGAGGGTGGTCGCCACATGACCCCTTCCCATGACACCCTCCAACGGGGGCACTGATAAGTGCCTTTTGGGGCTTAGGGGGTCCCGCAGCCCGTACTGGGACCACCCTCCCCGGCCCTTGTGGCACTGATAAGTGCCCTTGTTGGGGGACCCACAGATCGAACTGGGAACCCCGTCGGCCCTTAAAAGAGCCCTTGGGCAGTGTATTCTTTCTTCCATCCAGCGACACCGGCTCCGCTGAGGCTACCAACCCCAAGAAGAACCCCTGTGGCCTCCAGGGGTACCTCCTGCGCTGGTGGCCTCAGCGAGGCCTATGTAGCCGGAGTCTTGATCCGAGGTCTTCTTTCTTCACAGCTGACGACACCCGCACCACTGAAGTCGCCAATGCCAGGCGGGCTCACTGCGGCCGCTAGTAAGGCCACTGGCACCACCGGCTTCAGCAGAGCCGATGTTGCCAGTCTCTTCTTTCTTCTGCCATCTACTGCAATGACTTGGCTCTGCGGAGAATTGCAGCTCTTTATATAGGTTTGCAGAAAGTCCTAATCTGATTCTGATTCGGCAGTTTTTCAATGCTTGGTATCACATGGTTATACAGTGCCCAATCATATATGATTGGGTACTGTATAACCATGTGACTGCATAACTGGCCCTATCAAGGCATGGGCCCTGATAGGGCCGGGGAAGAGGGGTCACTGTTTGAGCTGCGGGACCCCTTAAGCCCCAAAGGGCTCTTGTCAGAGCTGCAAGGGCCCTGATTGGGCCGGGGGTCCCGAGCTGTGGGACCATCTAAGCCTCAAAAGGCACTTGTAAGTGCCCCCGCTGGAGGGTCCCTCCACCCCACCCAGCGGGTCCCTCCCTTCCCCTCTCCGCTAGAGTACGGGGCAGGGGTCTGGGAGGGGCTGCTGGGAAGGGGTCACCCGTGGAGAGGTGGGCATGCCTCCCATGGCAGTTGTGACCACCCGCCGCGGGTTGGACATACCCCCCCACCCCGACCCCGAGATCTCTGCCGTTTTCCCCCTTGAAGGTTGCAAAGTGACGGCCGAGATTAATGCCGCGCATCAGTTACTGCCGATTTATAAATAGAAGTGAGCAGTAACTGATGCGATGTTAACGAGGCGTTAACTTTTCGCGGCCGGGTTTCGCCCTTTAAAAAATCGTGTTAAAAGTGATTTTGGTGAAAACGGCAGGAAACTTGGCCGCGAAAAGTTAACGGCCGTTTATAAATATGCCCATAGTGCCACACTTTAGTAAGTAATGGTTTATAACTGTCGTATGTTTGTAGAGTGTCCTGTATATCTCATAACATAAATATACTTAATACATACCAACAAACAGGGATCCAAAGTTATGATGAGCCCTGTTCAGAGCCACAGATGGTTCATTGGCTTTACCAACAAGGAGAAAAGGAACAGTTATATTCTGCTCAGGGATGGTAAATGACCAAAAAGACTCTGTGAGGTCCAAAACATGAGGGACAAATTCAAAGGAAACCTGTGGAAAGTCAAAAACATTAAATTGACATTTTATTTTACATTAGATAGAAAGGACTTGCTGTGAACTTTCACAAGTTCATATATATCTCCTAGCCAAATAGGATGATTAATTACATGCACTGTAATGCATAACAAATGCATAAATTCTGAGAAAATACATTCAATATTTTTTCTTCACACAAAGGCATCTTAGGCTTTGGTTAGTCCATACTCTACCATTTTTTTGACAAAATGTGATTATTCCTATTTATTCCTACCCTTTTTCTTTTGTTTTTCCCTAATAAAATAGGCTTGACTTGCAATAAAGAACATGATTGTTGCCAAAGCAATGAGACTTTCTTGCAGGGGCGTACCTGAAGGGGCCCGGACCCCCCCGCGAGATTAAAGGCCGGGCTACTGACTCCCTCCCCCCTCCACAAAAATTCCACAATCTGCAGCAACCAGCCCTTTTTAAACAGCTGATCGTGCATTTGAAGAAAACATACGCACAATCAGCTGTTTAAAAGACTGGACCATAACTTCTGGAACTGAACTGGAAGTTTGGGTCCGGTCTTTTAAACAGCTGATTGCATTTATTGAATCGGATTGCCATATACAGTATTCTCTAAAAAATGTTGAAACAGCACTGACATGCAAACCACTGAAAAAGCACACAAACCCAATAGGATAGTGGGGGTTCTTCTCCGATATGCCATCTCACCCAAGAGAGAAAAGAACTGTTGAAAGGGGCTACTTTGTATCAACCCAAGGAGAGTAACTGCAGGTGATTTCATGGGTATAAATTTGGTTAGTAATTACTGTACACAGAGAAGCAAGTTATACATTAATTTAATCAGTAGTTTCTTGAATAAAGGCCACAAAAAAAAAGTTTTTGCTTGAACTTGGCAGCAACTATAAAATAGGTGAAAAATCTGCCCGTTTTGTTCTCTGATTTTATTTGTATCTTGTGTGATCTTCTTTGTAGTTAGAGGTACCCAGGTACCGAAGCACGAAATGCTTGTAGGCCACACTGTTCCAGTTGCCACTGTTCTGGATCATTCGTCAGTATAATATATTATTCGGTGTAGCATATGACTTGCACAGATCTATTGCTGTGTATAAAAGCTATATTTAGACAAAACACGCGTGCAACACGTTTTGGATCCACAGGTCCTTTCTCAAGCACGAGAAAGGTGAATGAGAAAGGACCAGTGGGTCCGAAACATGTTGCATGCGTGTTTTGTCTAAATATAGCTTTTATACACAGCAATAATTCTGTGCAAGTCATATGCTACACCGAAAAATAGATTATACTGTATCTTGTGTGAGGCAGGTTGGTGAGTAACCAAGAGCCAACACAGTCTGTTTCAAATTAAAGGACGTGTACACTAGAGATGGATTGGATCGCTGATACGAACCTAGTTCTGAGGCAGATTTCCAAGATCCGCAAACTTTCCGGAATTCTGCTTTCTGGAATTTTCCAAACTGTCGGGGAGATCCAATATCCCACGCCGCGTTACTTCCCTTAGCCCGATCCCGCGATACAATAACTGACGTAAACGAGATAACGTTAGTTATTGCATTGCGGGATCGGGCTAAGGTAAGGAGTGCGACCTTAACGCTGCCAAACATTTACCGTTAAGATTCGCGCTCCGAGGTTAAATTAAAGGGTATCTCCACCCCGAAACCATAAAACTCTTTTGACGTAAGGACACCCCCTCCAAGCCTAAACGCTAGGTTTAAATAGTTTTTAAGGGCTGATTGGATGTTTGAAACCTAGCGTTTAGGTTATTATATGAAGTTTTTCTTTTTTAAAGAAAGACCGATGCAGCCACTGAGGGAGTAGGGAGAGCTCCACTGCGCATGCCCCAAACCTGTCAGAGGAGCAG
This sequence comes from Hymenochirus boettgeri, assembly GCA_019447015.1. NCBI lineage: Eukaryota > Metazoa > Chordata > Amphibia > Anura > Pipidae > Hymenochirus > Hymenochirus boettgeri. The sequence goes on along the minus strand of CM033472.1, from coordinate 129,562,921 downwards.
GAAGTGGCAGGTACGAGTTACACACAGACAGGTTCCTTCTTTTTTTGGACTTTCATCAGGCCCTACAGGACAACAATAAGGAGCAAAAAGGAAAGGTAGGGCTCTAGCACTACACAGTGGGGCAAATATTAGTTGGTGGATGCCCTTTTAGCTTGAAACATGCTGCCTAAAATAAAGGGGTATTGTTTTAGTTGGACCAACTTACATTCGAAAGCTGAAAATAAATATTACAGGACTGTTTAAAAATTATCACAATGATAATTTATTATTAATGTTAATCTGTATATTATAAACAAAATAAAAATAAAAATCAATGATTAAAAAAAAAAAATAGACATTATTCATGTTCATATTTCCACGTTATTAATTGAAATAAAAAAGAAAGGCTTGTGTATATTTAACTAATTCATACTCATTTATTGCAGGATTTTCCATATACTGCACACATCTTTTGGCATTGGTGTTTGATACATTGCTTTTCCAACTCTTACCTCTACTTTTTTTTGAGGCTGAATTACCCCCCGATCATTTAGGCAGCGAAAGGAAGGAGGGGTTTGAAAACTGGGAGGGTCTTCAGGGCTCCACACGAAGGAGTAGGGGGTACTGGTGGGATTAAGAATACTGAAACTCCTATAGAAGGGAAAAACGACAAGGATTAAAAATGAAAAAAACAGCAGCTGCTGTTGTGATATTCTAAAACACAGATTTCCTCTAGTTAAAATACAGTTTGTGAAATTGTAAAATGTACCGAAAGAATATTTAACATACCTTGTATTTTTAGTTTTAATCCCTACAGAGTTGAATTCAATGACCCGAGTATTGGGGTCTAGTGTGGTACCAGAAGGGGCTCCATGTGGCCCTCTTAATTCGGGGTTACGTCTTGCTTTACTGATGTAATCAGAGTCCTCTAGCTGGAAGTGACAAAAAGGCAGCCGGCTGCACCCTTTAACTAGCAGAATTGGAGCTTGCTGATTCACTGTAAGGTTGGGGATACTAAAGGTAGGATAACAAGGAGAAATGGAAGAATATTTTAACAACACTTATAAAATGAATACTCTATAAGCAGGAAGTATTATGTTTTCATATTTGTCCAGTTGCCTGGACTTTACATTCGATACAAAAATCACACATGGGACACAGCAGGCTCCGCCCAACGCGTTTCGTGGCCAATAACCACAACCACTTCCTCTGGGGCCCCTGAGGAAGTGGCTATTGGCCACGAAAAGCATTGGGCGGAGCCTGCTGTGTACCCATGTGTGATTTTTGTATCGAGTTGTAGCGGCTGCTACTATGTGTTTTTATAGATGTTTCTGAATAAATTTTTGACTACTTTTTAAATTAAATCTGGTTGCCTGCCTTCTGTTCACCCGGTTGGGGTCCTTGGAGTTAATCATATACATATGTTGTGTTTGTAATGAAATCAATGTTAAAGGACAATTATACCATTTTACATACATGTACAATGCTAAGTCCTTACTCCTTTGCTTTAGAGCCACTCACTTTTGACACACAAGTTTGTGTGGGGGGTGAACATGCCTATTAGCCACTTTGCCACCATGCTGGCAATAGTTAATGATAATTGGCAAATATACCGTTCCCTCTACAACGTCCTCCAATTGGCCAGACCTAGGACACTAGAGGAACTGGCATTGTGATTGGAACACTACTGACTGATTTCCAGTGTTCTAAGGTTAGTGGGGTGAACATATCTTTTAACACTGATGCCTTAAAACAAAGGCTTCAAATCTACCCTCAGCTACACCTTGAAGGGGTTTGTATGTTCCACCTATAATTGTACTGTATGGGTTTCCTCTGGGCTTCTCCCAAAATTTTTAAAGATTTGATTATGTGTGTGATGGAGTACTAAGGTTGTAAGCTCTTCAGACAGGGTCGGATGTGAATGGATATACTAATTGTTCAGTGCTGTATTAGAAAATAAAACAATAAACAAAATAAACAATAAACATTACTGTCCAACTAATGATAAAGTACCCACTATCTCAAGGAAACACAAGGAAGTAACAGGTTCTTATTGTTAAAAATGGTGATAATTTTGCCCCAACCAATCAGATGTTAGCTTTCAAATGTTAAATAATATCTGATTGGTTGAGACAAAATAAGCACCATTTTTAATGAGAAGAACTTTTATTGAATCTCCCTGTAAGTTTTTCTTAGATGTTCACATAAATCTTTAACCATTTGTTTGTATGCATTGAAAAGTGGACTCTTTAGAGATTTCACCATTTAAAAGATTTTATTCTCCACAAACACTCAATTAAAACAATTAAAAAAGGTAATAAGATTAAACATTTTATTTTAGGTGCAGTTATAGTTGCCTGTGCAGTGTTTCTTACCTGCAAGCAAGATGTCCTACAAACTCTCCAACCTCCAAAGGAGAAAACTTGATAAGAAATTCTTGGGCTCCTCCAGCTGGAATCATACCAGCACTTGGGTAAACAGAAAATGGCAGCATCTCTATACCAATTGGCATCAATGAGGAAACACTCTCAATGACACTTCTGGGGCTACATTGGCCAGAGGAAGAACGTGCACTATTCAAGGAACCTGTAAGGAATAGTATGTAAAACAAAAGCAAAGTTTAGTTGCACACCTGTTCCTAACTTATTTTCTCTAGCAACAGTATCTCTTGCTAGCATTTAGTCAAGACTACTCAATATTATACTATAATGGAGGATTTATTAGCTAAAGGATACTGGCATAATTAATAATACACACATACATACATACAGTTTCTATTTCTTTTCTATTATATCATGGTATTGCTGTTACTAACTCATCACTCTGTGTACTAATATTATGTATTACCAGTGTATGTAATATTCATGACTTTGTATAATGTGCATTACCCTGTATGTAATGTATGACTATGTAGTGGTAAAGCGCCACAGAAATGTTGGCGCTATATAAATCCATAATAATAATATACAGTTCATGTACAAATTTTAGGCCTCAGATGCTAAGTATTGTAGCTATTTGAGCAGGAGTTTTTTTTCTGTTGGTGGGGTGTGAACAGGGCAATTGCCCAGGGCCCCATAAGGGGGCCACCAAACCATAGATTTCTAATAGGCATACAATGTATTGCCATTTGGCTCCTCCAGATCTTACTCCAGCCCTGTATCTAAAACGGAAAAACTAAATCTAACACTGCACTAATGAAGTTGATGGGCCTGTAAATACACATTTCAGCAACTAACAAATCCTTTTTTTTACCGTCAGTGCTATGAATCCTTGGTGAGAGACTGTCAGATGTGTGCTGTCTATCCACACTAAGCTGCCAAGAGAACTGAAGATGGACAGATCCAACATTCTTCATCTGATACCTTCATTAAAGGAATAAAATGAGTTTTGCAAGCATACAAACAGGTCTACATCACCCAATTCTAATATTCCCTGCCTTACTTGTAAACTCGGGTTTGGTAGAGAAGAGTGTCTTTAAACTGCACTTGGTCAAGCTCAGCCATATACTGTGCATAGTCTACTCTTCCAGAGACCAACAGCTCAACATCTCGGAAACACTCATCCAGAGCCATATGAGAGGGCTCTGGGTCTGTCTCAATTATCTGCAAAGGAAAAAAAATGATCTCACATGCATACAGTCACAAAGTCCAATGTTGTTTCCTGTTTAAGGGTCAGCAGCACAAAATAAAGGCTTCTGCATACCACTTACTTCAGATCGACCTCTTTATGAGTGCAGTACCATGCATAGAAAAAACATACATAATAAAAGTACACATACTGTATCTTATATGTGATTTGCAACAAGCATTTTAAATAAGTAAAATAAATATCCATAGTGTGCCCTTCTTTGATAAAATCACCTGCAAACAAATATGCTGAGAGAAACAAGGTTTAAGAAATGAACCATGCTTTCTAGAGAAATCCCAAGAGCCAGGTAAGCAATGCGCCTCTAAATATTTACCTAACAACTAACTGACTGTTTTCTGACTGGCTCCTAATATGAAAAATAACTTGGCCACATATCAACTCATATTTACCAAGGAAAAACCTAGCAATTTGACACAATGCAAACAACCTCATACACAAACAAGCAGGTACATATTTAAACCTCTTAGGTATGTCAATCCACAGCTTTCTTTTCTCTTACTCCTTGTCTTACATTCAAATGTAAGTTTAACATTTAGAAATGGAAATTATTTTTTCCATTTAGTTAAAATATATATATGACATTCTGTTAACTCTCAAGCATTGAGCTGGTGGTGGTGTGGGGCAGAAACCCCATCAGCCTTAGTTAAAACCCCTTTCATTACGACTGGAAGAAATAAAGTTTAGTTTGAAAAGGTTTTTTACTGTGAAAATGGATAAAATATGGAACTGTCTTCCATTGGACTTGGTGATGGCAGGTTCATTGGATAGTTTTAAAAAGCTAAACGAGTTTCTCAGGATAAAGAATGTTGCAGGTTACTGGTATTGGTACATTAGCGTTGGAGTAGATCGAAGGAAGATTCCCATTGCCACTGGCGGTTAGGAACAAACATTTGCATAGATTTAAATAACATACAATTCTTGCTTAAATGGCTAAATGCTGTGGGGAAAATGTTATCACCTAATTGATTAGAAAGTAACAAGCCTCACAAACAAAGCATGTTTCTCACTCATAAATACATTTCAGCCACATAGAAAACAAATCTCCTTAAATGACATGTACCTAATGATTAAACAGTAACTTGCGGGTAATGTTATTGCTTCCAGACAGTAACAAGGCAGGAACCAATTATAGACATTTAAATATGATGCATGTTAGGGCTGATTTGTCTTTAGCTCAGTTACCTTCTTCTTCATTGGGTTTTGCCCAACAGTAGCCTTGCCAGCATCTACCCACTTCACTGTCCTCATTCGATCATCCCAATCAGCCACTTGATCAAGAGGAAGTGCAAATGAAATGCATGACACCTTGCACTTTACAGGTGCCTTACTAAGCACAAGAGCAACATCTGATGTAAATGTTACTGTAATATCCTTGGCACAACCAATGTGTATATGCCCCACCTGTTGACAAAGTAGAAGAAAATTCAGGTCATAGTCTGTTAGATAGACTAAACACTAAATGGAAAATATATCATTAATTGAAAATAATTTCACTCAAAGGTTACACTAGACAGTTGCAGCTAAATGCTGAAAATATAAATTGTTGTCTGCAATCAATTAGTCATTCTGTAAAATGGGTCTGAAGGAAAGTAATTCTGAATTCACTGAAAATATAATCAGCATATTTTACCTGAGGAGAAAATTGCAGAGGTCCTTCAGTTGGCCACTGAAACCTCATTGCATCCATGTTACTGCGATTGGTCATAGTGAAGGTCACCTGGTATGGCTGACCAATGTGGCAATCCCCAAAAATGATATGATTAGTATGAGTGGCTGAAAAGGAAGGTAAGAAACACAAAAAACACTTTAATTAAGCCAATATCAAAATAAAAATCATGGATCAATAATGTCTTGAAAGATACAGTTAGCTCCGGATCCCTCCATTGTCCCAAGGATATCGGTCATTTTGTAAACCTGACAATATTAAAAATGTTGAGCTGCTGGCACGAATGTTTAAATGTGAATTACCATACTTGCAGAATTAATGGCCTGTCTGCCAATGGATCTACCTGAGGGATGATATTGTTCTAACAGTTAAAGTTTTGTGGTGAAGGAAAGTAGGAAAACAAACGTAATCTTTAGTTGTATGTCCAAATTAAGAGGGAGTATCTAAGAATAATGAGCTTGGCAACTTCACAAACAATCCATGATAGTTTAATATTTAAAATAAACATAAATAACCATGCATTTTTGGTCTACATATTATTCCCAAGGCAGAAAGATAGGTTAAAGAAAGGAGTCAGTTTTGGGGATCTTTGTAATTCAGGTTATGTAAAATGCAAGTTTCAAAATTGTACCCAATCAAAAAAGGTTTGGTATTTAGTAGAAATGTAATTGATGAGATCTAGAGACCCGCCACCTCTCAGTAACCTTCTGTCAGCTCAAGGGTGTCTGTAGCATTATGCACTGCAAGGTAAGGCCATTTTTATACTTTTGTCAAAGGTGTTTCTTATACAGAGAAAACAACTGTTTTACCTTCTATGATATCATCTTCCAAAGGTCCTTCAGGTGTCATAGCCTCTACAGGATTGTGAATATTATCAATGGTCAGTTCCTCCTGATAACCCTCACCCACAAGAAGGACACAGCTCTGCTCATACTGATTGTCCACAACAGATAAAATTAAGTTGGCGTCATATCTCTGAGGATTAGTGGGATAGAACATTACATCAAACTCTGCCACATCACCAGGATGCAGGATGAGGGAGACTGCATGAGGACGACGCCCTTAATAGAGACACAAAATTAGAGTGGGATATAATGTAAGATTATATGTAAGGAATAGTGGGCTAAGTACTTGGAAACTATGGAAAAATATATACAAACTAATATACCCCAATGAAGCTTGCTATAGATAGAGCTGCATTGCAACATTTTGAAATATACCTGTTAATTTCAGGTGCACCAGGCAGTGTCTGGTATTCTCACCAATCTACTGTATCAGTATATCACACAGTACCAATAACTCTTACTCTGTCTGTCTCTCTCTGCAGCATTTGAGCCTCTCTGGTGTCACTTGTTGTACAGAATGTGCTGCCCAAACTTAAAGGGCATGTCCACCCTTAAAGCAAAAAACTGGTCACTTGGTTTTTTTTTTTTAACCCTTTTTTACCCTTTAACCCTTTTTAGCACTTTATCTGCATTTCTAGTCAGATATTTAATGATAAGTATTTTCCCTGTTCTCCACCTTTCTGGCAGATGTTACCGTCTCTTTCCCATGCCCAATGAGCTTTTAGGGACATTATTCAGGGTGGACATGCCCTTTAAGCCAAAAGTTAAATTTTATAATAGCGACAGAATAGCATTACTATCCTCAATGTAATGTAGTATAAATATTTTAACAACCATGATGTAAAGGTACCATGAACACATGACAAAAACAAGGTGTGTTTAGCATCCACAGTAGCAGTATTATGAATAAATATACTTTAATTATCCACAGAATGGCCTTGTGGCATGTATTGTTCCTCAAGGGCACAGGAGTGGTGAACGCATCTCCAATCTGGAGTATTTCTTAGCTAATTACTATTGTTATATTACCATAATCACATGAACATAATTAAGAAAATATTTGCCAAGAATTAATCAGTACATGGGTCAGCCAAAGTAAAAAATAAAAATAAAGTTTTAAAATCTGGATTATTCTGTTCCTTTTGTAATCAACCCTGATCCTGCAATGTTACACCAAACTGTGTCACACTTTATTTATTGTGCCCTGACGTGTCCATTGTAAAGATAGTAAATACACATGTAGCATCACAAAAGAATCACAAATCAAAATAAATGTAGTAAAGAGTAAAGTTAGGTTACAGACATAACTCACGATCCCCTGCACTCATTGCTTCCTGTTCTGAAACCATGTGACAGTCCCTCTTCCCTGTGTCTCCTCCTCCTCGTGGGCCCCATGGCCCCTCCCCTTGCAGACCCACCCTGGCCCCTTCCCTTGCAGCCCCCTTGGGCCTTTCCCTTGCAGCCTCCTGTGGCCCCTCCCACTCATGTTCTCTGTGGCCCCACCCACTCATGGGTCATGTGGTCCCTCCAACTTGTGGGCCACGTGGCCCCTTCCCTTGCAGCCCCCTTGAGCCTTTCCCTTGCAGACTTCTGTGGCCCCTCCCACTAGCAGGCTCCATGGTCCCTCCCACTTGGGGGCTCCTTGCTCACTCCTACTTGCAGGCCCCTCCCATTCACAGGCCCTGTGGCCCCTCCCACACATGGGTCCGGTGGCCCCTCCCCTTGCAGACCCATCCAGGCTCCTTCCTTTGCAGCCCCCTTGGGCCTTTTGCTTGCAGCCTCCTGAGGTCCCTCCCACTCATGGGCCCCATTGCCCCTCCCCCACTTGCATCTCAGACCAATACCTCCCTTACAGAAAACTGTAAAAGCAGACTTTTTAGCAGAGAAAGAATCAGCAGTTTTAAACTTTGTCTGATTCTTTCTCTGCTCAAAAGGCTGCTTTTACACAGTCTTCTGTAGGGGGTAATAGGGTATTGGTCTGAGGTGCAAGTGGGGAAGGGGCCATAGGAACCATGAGTGGGAAGGGCCAGCAAGTGTGAGGCATTAAAAAAAGCAGTGCTGTGGGCTGTGCTGTTCTCCCCACCCCCCTCCTACCCTTCAGTCATGCACTGAGCATGTGCCAACCGCAGATTAGAGGAGGAAGTAGTATTTCTGACTGCAGTTTCAGAACCTCCCTCCCCCTAACTTTCTGATCACTGATTTCTTGGTTGATGGCTCGTTTTAAAGGTAGGAACCTGGCCTTTTATTTAAAATAAACTTGTTTGGAGACCACAGTTTAATTGGGTGTTGTTCCATCATGGCACAGATACTTGTGATGGCCATGCTATGTGGGGAAATAAATATTTTCTAAAAGTGTGAAAGTTTTTTTATTGCACCATGGACTAAGTATAATAATTATTAGCAATACCTTGGTTGGGTTTTACAAGCTCCGTCTCCAAACTCAAAGATGAGTAGATACATGGTGTGTTGGGTTTGGGTTTTATACTGAACACACCCAAATCTTCCAGGTCAATGTTTAGCTAAGGAAAGCAAAAAGTTAAGGCATTTTAAGAGTTTGCTTGCTATTTAACAAACATTCCTATAATTACTGTGTCAACCAATTAAAAAAGAATATTGATTGAAACCATTTATTGCTTTTTATTACTATTATTATTTATTTTAATTCAGACGTAATATTGATGTGTCTGTATCTGTGCTGATGCATCATTAGCTGAAACAACTATATTATGCAGATTAGCTTTATGTAAGTATCCTAAAACATGTATGTTGTGTATTAGATGAACAGATTTAACAATGTACAACCAGTAAAATAACCTATTTACCAGTTTCTGGCAATAATTCTTCTCTAACGTGCTATAAACAGGCAGATTAGTGTCCTGAAGCTTGTTTCATGCAATAATATTTGTGTGCATGTTATAATATACAGTACAAGGCAGAATTTATCATTTTTCTTGCAATTAGTTTTATAGGTACACTTGGAAAGCACCATCAAATGCACCCGTGCAAGTATATTATGGGTAGCAATTACTGCTGAAAAATGCCTGTATTTTTTCAACCAATAAACCAATGTGTTGGTTTTCTATTATAATGAATGCAAGCTGTGTGTTTCTTTGGGAAAATATTGTAAAAATGACCTGTGAAGTATACATTTTTAGTTGTAACATCTCAGACGTTCTGTGGTTTCTAAGAATGACTGCCTATGAAATAACAGACCTTTAGACAAAATACTGAGCACAGCTTTCATTAAGCATGGAAGTATTTTTTTATTTTTATTATGTATGGAAATGAACCTTCAGATTTGCAATACCTGTGCTGGGATGGACCCTTCATTCTTAAGAATCAGAGGAAGGAACTGACGCTGGCCCATGAAAAGCCTTTGGAAAAGAAGAAGAGGATTCCCGTGATTGTTGCAAAGAACAGGTCGTAAAATGGTGATGCGCGGAAGGTTCCCCTCTCCACTGATATCAAAGGACAGAACTTTATTCTTTGATAGGGCACTAAAGGAAAACACAAAATAATATACAGTAAGTCATGATTTGATAGCTATTTTGGCATAAGCACAATATCAGAATATCTAGTCAAACTGATATGGCATTTAATTATCGGTCAATCTTAATTTTCCAGAATTCTGAAAGTTGCTAAGATATTCAATATCTTGTTTGGGTTTAATAAGAGTAACTGGGTCCTACAATCTGTGGTGTAAACTCATACAGGGTTATTCAATAAAAGTTCTTATCGTTTAAAATGGTGCTAATTTTGCCCCAACCAATCAGATGTTAGCTTTCAAATGCTAAATAAGATCTGGTTGGCTGGGGCAAATTTAGCACCATTTTAAACGATAAGAACTTTTATTGAATCTCCCTGATAGTTCTTTAAAATTAGAACCTGAGGCAATACTCTGCTTCTGACTTAGATATTATTTAGTGGCTCATGTGCCTTTTATTAGTCCACGGTAACTGGGAATTTTACCTTTGAAAATCCAGGTCTGTTGCCTAAAGCATACCCGCAACATCAGATGTGTATGCAGTATCTTTTGCATTTACCCACTATATACATTGCATTAAAATAATATATTGCCATTAATTCATTGTAGGTTAGCAAAGACCTTATTTTACCTGCCAGTGCCTTCCACATTAGCCTCAAAAATACAATGGTACATCTGCATACTCTGTGGAGTAAATGTCACACTGGCAAATACATGACTATGACTTGGAATCCTCATAAACAGTGGGTTCACTTCAAAGATATCACTGATCCGAGCTGCTGTCTGAAAATATAGACAATAAAAATAAGAATAGATATTTATTTATAATACATAAGTGTGATATGTTATAATGGGAGCTGTGGTGGTATAAATCTTTATAAAAATCACTCTGCTATGTCACTAAGTGAATCATTTCTTATGTTTCACTGCCCCTCCCATTCCAGTGTTCATGTCTGAACAATGACCATCAGCTTTTGCAATGTTCAACTTAACTAACGGGACCTTACGGAGCTGCTTCCTGCCACTTCATAACCAATGTCTCTCTCCTCCTCCACAAAGATTTGTTTAACCGTATAGCTGCTGGGCTGATACGTTTCTTTCTACTGGGTTTAAGTAGGTATTAGTAGCTGGGGGGGGGGGGGTTAAAATTAGATGTGAATAGAAACAAGGCAAGAATTTAAAATGCAATTGGGAGGGGAAGGAAACAGAAACTTATATTTTATAAGTAATAATGCGCCCTTATAATATAAGGATATTACCACATCTCAGAGTTCCCTTCATACACACGATCAGCTGTTTAAAAACGGCTGGTCAATGCAGAGATCTTGGAGGGGTTCTGCAATCTTGCGGGGTGGGGGGGGCTGGCCTCTACAGGTACGCCCCTGGGCCTCGTGGGTCTATATGGTCAGGGAACTTCTCAGTGGCATAATATCCTTATATCAAACTTTAAGTGGTGCATTATCCTCCCATTATGCTCCCATACTTTGAATGGGGAGGTGCAGTGGCGAGAATCCTTATTACAGTCACTCAGCAGGTGCGTCACTGAGTGACTGTAATAAGAATTCTCGCCACTGCACCTCCCAACCTCTCCCCCTCCCTCTATACTCCATAGAATTTAAGCTGTTTTCCTATAATATAAAGGGTTAATCACGTCGTTTTCTATTGAAATGTAAAGCCACTGACCAGGTTACACTCCGTTTATCTTCCCTTCCCATCCGGTTCCTGCCACTGATTTAACTGCACAGAAGATAAGGAGAACAGCCACGCATTCCAATGAGTCATAAATTGACTCGGCTGGCGGCTGGAGCTGCTCCTTATCTTCCCTGCAGTTCAGTCAGTCAGTGACAGGATCCGGATGGGAGGGGGAGATGAACAGATTGTAACCTGGTCAGTAGCTTTACATTTCAATAGAAAATGATTAACACTTTATATTATATAAAACAGCTTCAATTGTATGGAGTATAGAGGGAGGGGAGGGAGGGACAGGGGGGTAGATACAGGGAGGGTGGATAGATACAGGGGGGACAGAGAGGTGGGGGTAGATAGGGGTTAGATACAGGAAGGTGGGAGGTAGATATAGTAAGGTGGGAGGTAGATATAGGGAGATGGGGGTAGATACAGGAAGGTGGGAGGTAGATATAGGAAGGTGGGAGGTAGATATAGGGAGATGGGGGGTAGATACAGGGAGGTGAGGGGTGGATACAGGGAGGTGGGGGGTAGATACAGGAAGGGGGTGACAGGGGGGTAGATATAGGGAGTATCTACAGGAGAGGGTAGGTAAGTGAGTTGGTTGTGTGGTGCCTGTGCTTTTTTTTTTTTTTTTTAGGCACTTTTTTTTTAGGTATTATGTATTATCAGGGAGATTCAATAAAGTCCTTATTGTTTAAAATGGTGCTAAATTTGCCCCAACCAATCAGAACTTATGTAACATTTGAAAGCGAACATCTGATTGGTTGGGGCAAAATTAGCACCATTTTAAACGATAAGAACTTTTATTGAATAACCCCCCTATGTGCCTTATATATTATATGGAATAATACGCGGAGATAACTTTACCTCAGAGTTCCCTGACCTGCCTACGGCCTCGTGCTTCAATATGGTCAGGGAACTGCTCTGTGGCGTAATCTCCATTACACTGCAGGTAGGGTATTGTCCCTTATATATTACCTTTTGTGCTATAACTTCAGTTTTCTTTATCTTTTATCATTAGAAAACGAATAAGTACTCATGCATAAAACAGCTCATCTAATGGATAATTAACATAAGGAAAGCATTAAGCTCAAGTTCCGATAATATCATAAATTGTTACCCACAAATTAAAACTAGCACTTAGTTGATCATCACAAGCTGTAATTATTTTAATTTTACTGGTCCCCACCAGAAAATGCCACATGTATAAATTAAACCATCATTCTTCTCTTTCCCATTCCTTGTCTGCATTCTTACTTCTGCTCCTTCAGTTGGAAGTGAACTCTCTACACTCTGACATTTTAACCTTACCTCCCATTATACAAACTAAGATCTTTGAATCTACCTTGCTTACAGTTATCCTTTAAAGGGCATGCCCCCAAAATAAAATTAACAACTACTGGCCCCACTGTAAAAAAAAAAAAATCCTTACCTTACATCCCTGCTCCTTGTGGTTCTCCTGTTCTGCCTCTTCAAAGTGCAGGAAACTGCTGGGTAGGAGCTGTCAGTGCCTCATCCTGTTTCTGTAGCTTGGCTAGCCTCATCAAGGTATGAGGCATGCTCAGTAGAGCCCTTTCCCCCCTCTCCCTCCCTCCTTTCCGATTTCTCTGTGGCTGGCAGTAGTGTACCTTTAAAAGCTTGTGCCACAATGCAGGGTATACCCTCCCACCCCCAACTGCTCTATTCATTATTTCAATATCGCTTCCCTTCTTTACTTACACCTCCTCGTTCCAGCGCCTTTTCATTAATGGCAGCCACGGTTGTGATTGGCTGCCTCTCAGCCAATCACAGCCGCGGCTGCCTGTCCGGCCCCCTGCTTGCAGTTCCGGCGGGCAGGGGAGCCGGACCAGATCAGCGCAGGATCGAGGAGGTGTAAGTAAAGAAGGGAATCGATTTTAAATTTGTGAATATAGCGGTTGGGGGTGGGAGGGTATCCCCTGCATGGTGGCAAAAGTTTTTAAAAAGGGTGGACATGCCCTTTAATACTTGAGTTACAAAAGCCAGTGACCAGGGCCGTCTCTAGGCTTTTTGGCACCTGAAAAAAAAATTCCAAATGCTGCCCCCCCCCCTCGCCAAACCGCCAGAAGGGGTGTGGTTTTATCATTGGGTGATGCTTTGTTCGGAAGTGGGATGTGGCTTGTCCAGAAGTGTGGGGGGCTTTATACACATGACTGGTAAATAATGCCCACAATGACTGGTAAATGATGCCCACAGTGACTGGTATTAGATGCCCATAGTGACTGGTAAATGATGCCCAACATTGATTTTTAGTCTGCAGGGTTGAAAAACATTGATTTTGATCAAATGAATTGTCAGTTAGAAGGAGGAGGAGTGGTACTGTAGCTGCATTCTGTTGTGCAATGAAATTCATGGCTTCCCCTGCTATTTAAAGTGAAAGTACCTCCCGAAAATGTTTGTTTTTTATAAACTGCAGTTTTAGGGGGGCCTGACATCTGGGCATCAAGCATCAAAACTGCTTCCTGCCTACAGGGTGCTGCTCTGTAATGTGCTTCACCGTGCCTCATTAGAAAGGGGGCCCTGCCAGTGACATGTCTAGGATTCTTCCTTCTGGTGTGTTTTGGTGGGGATTATGCTGTACAATTCAAAGCAAGTAATGTTTACTCTAAACAAATCTAATATACTGTATATTAGTGGCTCAGGTTTCCAACAACAAGACATGAACTGAGTGTCTATTATGTAGCTGCATGCATTATTTTTTCTGAAAGTGTAACTTTCTGTATCTGCAGTACCTTAGAAGAGATAGGCTTGACTGACAACAAGAGATCACAAGGAACCTTTCCAGGGTTCAGGATTTTAAAACGAGCAGTAGATGTCTGGCCTACAAGTACATTCCAGAACAAAAAGCGGTTCTCTTCCTGGAGATACACCCCTCCAGCTTGCAATGCAGGAAGAAGCTGTAGTGTCCTTGTATCTTTCACAATGCGGTGTTCCTCAAATATGCTGGCAAAGTCATCATTCACAAAACCTTAATTGGCACAATGAAAGAACAAGAGAAAAGTTTTATATTTATTTCCTATAAATTTCCTTCTATGGAATTCTGTAACAGTGTTTATGTGAGAGTATATATATATATATATATATATATATATATATAGTATATATATGTATATATATATGTACAGTATATATTTATTAGTTATGCATTCAAATACCAGGAATGCAGGATTCGGCCACAAGTTGGAAAGGTATGCCATTGGGATGGTCTTCAGGATTTCTGTCAGAGATATCAATGGCTAAAAATTCTTCCGATTTTCCTGGCTGGTCAGCGAAACATTCAACATTAACAGTCGCATGACCCCCAACTGGAACTGTTCCAAAGCCTGGAGAAACTGTAAACATTCCGAGAGCCAAACGTGCCTAAGGATATTGACTATGTTAAAACTGGTGCAACAATTTAAAGAGATATGCAAATATTCATATTGCTAAAATATTACAGTGGTAATGCATATAAATTACAAAGATGTAAAACTGTATAGGCAAGGAAGTGTATACCAAAAAAAGGAATCAACAAGATCAGCAACATTTTCCTGCAAATGACACTAAGGGGCCGATGCAATAATTAGTGAAAAAATCAGGCTACCTGATGTAATATTTGGATAGCGTGGGTTTTTAACTAATATTGTGCTGCCCGTCCTGCCATTTCCAAAATATTTTGGAAATAGCACAGCATAGCCAATGTAGTAATGGCTTAGTCAAGATTTGTGCAACAATTTTGCACTAATCTTAACGCCATTGCTAAAGTGGCGTACGGGACCGATGTAGTACTAAATTTTTTTTTATCTTACCCGACACAGGATCCCAGACAGGTAAGACATAACTTTTTTAGTATTACATCGGCCTTTGCAATTGGCTTTATAAAAAACCAATATTTGACAGTATTCTACAGTATACTATCAATCGGCCTACCATTGAGTACTACAGTGCCGTCTCTGGTAAATAGGCATGTGGCAGCTGTGTCACGCTAATCAATCATAAATTGGTTATCGTGACTTTAATCCTTTAAATAGCACTGCCGATTGCACCTCGGGAAAACCCCATGCTTATACATGTAATATAAATAGAAGCATACCTGGCCAGTAACATTTGTTTCCTTCAACTGGGGATCAGCACGTTTGCCTTTGTTCAATCCTAGAGATCTGCTGGAACCAGAGCCCTCCCGAGAGCGAACTCTCTTCATTCCTTGAGGTGGTCTGGAAGAGAAAGTTAAAAAATAATTTAAATAAGCATTTTGGAGATTTTCAAAGGACATGCTTTTTTATCAGTGAACCTCACGTTGCAAAAAAGGACTAGTAACTTAGAGATTAATATATGTTTTATACAGGAATAGTAATCCTGCTTATGTAATTAAATCTGTATATAAGCATCTATATACAATACTACTAGTAATACAAAACTACTAATGAGAAAATAAAGCTAAATACTTCTTTCTTTTCTTACCCCTTTTTTTGTGGGTGGGCCAGTACTTCCCTAATCGCCTTGCTGATTATGTAGCGAAACTCCAAATGGCCACAGTTCTGTATTGTGAAAGAGCTTTGCTCACGAGTTCCCAACACCATGGCACCAAAATTAATATCGGAGGATGGGGAAAGGTTATATTTAGTAAACACTGATTGAACAGACAAGCGTATCGGAATACTTGCAATTGTTTCCCCTCCTTCACCAAGACTTGGTTCAATAACCTAAAGTGATTCAGAAAAGCAATTGTTAACTGAGGAACAACATATTATTATTAAAGGAGAACTAAACCCAAATCTTTACACTCAAGAATCTGAGCATATCCCCTCTAAAAACACCAATAAACTGTAAAATAGCAAAACAGTAAATAGCATTATAGTAAATGTTACCACTTGAAGAACTCGATGAAATAGCTGTGTGTATGTACAGTGAATGACCACACCCTTGATCTCAGTCACATGCTCCCTTGCCTATTCTGACCTGTAAAAGGATTAGCTGAAGGCTACTAGTGGGTGTGACCAACTGTAACAAGTTCCTGCAGTATCTTAGGACTGAGCATGTGTAAAGAACATAATGGCCAGTGACCACACTGTGCGATACTGGAACACTGGGAAATAAGACAAAAAACTTTTAATTTCTCAACAACCACATTAAAATGAGAAGAGATACACTGATTACTGCTTTTATAACAAGGAGATCTGCCTTCTACTTCAATGATGTTCTAAGGCTTTAGTTGTCCTTTAAATAAATAATAGAGTGCTATTCACTTTAACTATCTAATAAAGCAAAACAGTATTTATATTACTTCTGTGAATTCCCCATAAAGTAAACTATACCTTTTTTCTTGCATTGAGGTAATGGTTGTGTTGTATTACTTTAGCAATATCACCATAAAGTAAACTACACCATAGAGAATACAGCTCAATTTTATTTGGTAATGTGATCAAATAATTATATGATATATTATTTGAAATAAACACTAATAAATAAGAAAGAAGAAATAGAATTAGTTTGTTAGCCAACAAATAATACAAACAGTTGCTTACATAAATTTATTAGTGCAAGAGTTAAGCCGAGGTAGACATTGCTTACAGATGGATCCATTCTGACCTGTACCATTAGCCTATAGCCTACTGCAACCCTATTAACAAGACAGACACTTATTTCACCCTGGGGATCTAGATAAGCACTCCACAGAGTAAAGAGTCCAGGTATTGTACACCACAAGGACACACAACAATTACCCAGGTTCCCACTGAAAAAAAAACCAACACTTGTCTAGGGTCAACAGCGCATCTACGCAACACATCTGCTCCCAAATTATGTAATGTGGTCCTCATCTTTTATACCCTTACCAGATACTCCTCATCTATCTAAGTCCCACTCTATCTATCTCTTGCACCAATCAAATCGCCCTTACTTAATTTGGTATACAAATTTTAAGATTACATAATTAGAGTTATAACAATTCAAAATAACATCAGTTATATAACAATAAAATATCCCAGAGCCATCCTCTTTAAAGCTAAAATTTCAGATACATCCTCTTTAATACGTCTGTTAGTCTAACGCAGACTCCATGTTTCCTTGGCTGTACCCCTTCCTTTTGCAAAAGTTGGCGCTAATGACTCCCTCAACCTTGACATTATCTAAAATGTTCAAAACAAGTTATGAAAATGAAGAAAACTAATCCCAGAAAATTAACTATAATTAATATTGGTACATCAGACTAAATAACTAGATCTCTGTTTTAGCAAAATGGTTCTAAAAATACAACATGGCCTTCACTTTGAGCATGGACATCATCCAAATACTATTCAAACCATCATCTATGTCACACACGCATCGCAGTATTAAAAACATTGGAAAGAATTAGGCAGAGATGAAGGGAGATTGATTACTGCCTTACTTTCCACAAGTTTTCTGGTTTTGTTCACTTTTAAAGGGCATGTCCACCCCCAAAACTATAATCCCCCCAACTACTGGCCCCATCATGTAGTGTAGTTTAACCTTACCTCACATCCCAGCTCCATAGGGTTCTCCTGTAGTCCCCCCCAAAGTTCCAAAAACTGCCCACCAGGAGGCTAGCAGAGTCCATATAGGACTCTGCCTGCTACCTGGCCTCCGGGAGAATTTTGGCATGCGTACTGCAGCCCTTCTCCCCCTCCCTCCCCCTCCCTCTCCCTCCCTCTCCCTCCCGTTCTACTATCCCTCCCCCTAACATAAAACCCCTTTAATACAGTATTCCCCCATGTCTCCCAGCTCCAACCCAAATTTTTTATTTTTAGAAAGCTCCCCAAACTCTTACTTACCTCTCCTCTTTCCTCCGCTGCACTGAATGACCGGCAGCCGCGTCCGTGATTGGCTGCCGCTCAGCCAATCACAGACGCGACTGCCGGTCCCGCCCCTCTGCTTGCATTTTCTCGCAACTAGAGGGCTGGGAGCGCGGCGGAGGAAAGAGGTGAGGTAAGTAGAGTTTGGGGGGCTTTCTAAAAAAAAAAATATAGCGGTTGGGGCTGGGAGACA
Source organism: Hymenochirus boettgeri (assembly GCA_019447015.1). NCBI lineage: Eukaryota > Metazoa > Chordata > Amphibia > Anura > Pipidae > Hymenochirus > Hymenochirus boettgeri. The sequence goes on along the minus strand of CM033472.1, from coordinate 129,544,608 downwards.
TGGGGGAATAACATATTAAAAATTATATTTAAGGGTGGACATACCCTTTAAAGATGAACTAAAGTCTCCGCACAACATTGCCCCAATAGAAAGCGTACATTCACAAACATACAAAAAGTTGTGATCACCTCTCCCTTTTCTGTGGATGCTGGGTAATTTATGAAAATAACCTGTGGGTACTAGGAGCCAACTCCCATAATCCACCTTATCTGGGAACACCCAGCTAAGTGTACACATTACACTTCACAGGAAGCTGCAGCCTTGCTTCCTGGAAGCTGACAGCCAATCATGTTAGAGCTCAGAGATCTTCCCCCCTTCTGACACAGAATACAGATTTCAGTACAGTTTTTGTGTAAAAGCCTTTGCTTTTCTTACAAAAAAAAAGTAATCTTTGCTGTTTATTTCTTAGCTAGCATGGATGTAAGAAACAGGGAAAATGTACGGTCCTGTGCAATTCTCTGTTATTTGAAACCTTAATCCTTGTGTATACATATGTGTGGCGAGATTCTCACACGCTTATGATCGTGTTTTGTGATCCTTTAGCGCTTGAGAAATCACATGCCAGTGCTTTTCAATGTGGGTGGCCATACAGTCAGGTAGATAAAAAATAAGCTGCAATTGCCTAAAATGGAGTTAAAGTGTACGTCCACCCCCAACCCCCCAAAGAAAGTTTGTGTATAGAGTAATTCCCGTCTCAATTGCCGCTGCCAGTCCGAACCCTTTTGCAGCTGCCGTGCAAGGAAAAGGCATGGAAGCTAGACAGAAGGCAGCCGAGGGACCGAGGGCTAGTTTAGTATTTGAGATCTAACAATATCCTCATTTCCTACCTAAATGTTGATCCAGAGGAAGGCAAAAAAACCCCCACCAAATTTATGAAGGGGAAAGGGGAAAAAAATTCCTTCCTGACTCCAAGTGGCAATCGGAAATTTCCCTAGATTAACTCAACTTTATGTATCAACCTGCAACATTCCGTAGCCGTTCCGTAGCTTTACCGTCTTCACAGTGAAAAACCCTTTCCGAACTTGAAGTCTAAACCTTATTTCTTCAAGTCTTAAAGGGAAACTTTGGTCTTCAAACAAGTTTATTTTAAATGAAAGGCCAGGTTCCTACCTTTAAAACGAGCTATCAACCACCTCTGTGCTGCACAGCCCAAAATATGAAGAAATCACTGATCAGAAAGTTAAGGGGTGGAAGGTTCTGAATCTGTGGTCAGAAATACTACTGCAGTTGGCACATGCTCAGTGCATGACTGAAGGGTAGGAGAGGGGTGGGGGGAACAGTACAGCCCACAGCACTGCTTTTTTTTAATACCTCCCACTTGCTGGCCCTTCCCACTCACAGGCCCTGTGTCCCTTCCCCTGACAGACCCAACCTGACCCCTTCCGTTGCAGCCCCCTGTGGCCCCTCCCACTCACAGACTCTGTGGCCCTGTCCACTCACGGGTCCTGTGGCCCCTCCCCCACTTGCACCTCAGACCAATACCCTCCTACCCCCTACAGAAGACTGTGTAAAAGCAGCCTTTTCAGCAGAGAAAGAATCAGACAAAGTCTAAAACTAAAAGGCTGCTTTTACAGTTTTCTGTCGGGAGGGTTATTGGACTGAAGTGCAAGTGGGGGAGGGAAAATGGGGGGCCCAAAAGGGGGAGGGGTCATTGGGGCCCATGAGTGGGAGGGGCCACAGGAGGCTGCAAGGGAAAGGCCCAAGGGGGCTGCAAGGAAAGGAGCCAGGAGGGGCCTCTCTTTCCAACAGAATATTGACATTTCAGTAAAAAATAATAAGTATGGGAAATCGAACCTGCAACCTTCTATAATGTGTCTAATAAAAAGCCCTCTACCTCTATGCTACTAGGCATGACGATAGTACATGTAGAATCTCTTTCTTTTGCTAGAAACATAATAGAAACAAACAAACAAAAAAAAAAGCCTAGAGAATTGAACCAATTTCCCAATGGCTTTTTTCCTTCCAAACCCAGCACTTTAGCTGTGAGCCACCAGTAAATGTCAGCAAAATCAGTTCACTATTGCTCCAGGAAGGCAGTCAGCAATTCATGCTGGTTGGTAAATAAAAAACAGAGCTGCTATTTACAAAGTTTGTACGTATGTATAAATTTTATATTTTCTAAAAAAAAATGATGGAAACAAACAAAAATAGCAATAAACTTAGACAATAGACTATGTTATATTGTTTTATAAGTAAACAAGGAGATTTGAACTTGTGACTTCTTGGTCTGTATGTTCCTAAAACTCTGCATTTACATGGTGCACCACCAGCAACTCAGTACAGAAATGTAATCTTACTAGAAATAGAAGCTAGAAACTCTGTATTTAGAGACAGGGAATCTTGGGGTCAGGGGCTGTGGCTTAGAAGCCTAAATGGGCTATGAGTTTTTTTTGCCTGTTTTTTTTCTTTTTCTTTTTTTTTTGTGATGCACTGTCCCTACTAGATAGTTAGCAGTCCCTACGCCCGCTATTCTAAAGTCCCAAGTGCTGGACAAACATGAACAGTGCCTGGACCTTACTGAAATTCTATCTGTGGTGGTGCAGGATCGTGGATCCGATCGTAAAACTGTGGAAATTAAGTTGCGCAAGTTGCACACAGAGTCTGAGTCAGTCAGTGTTGGCATTTACTTCCTGCTCCGACCTCAGCTGCGGAGCTGCGGTACCACGTCTCTGCAAGTTGGGGAGGAGGGGAATACTAATAGAATACTGAGAAGCCTGTGTCAGCTCAGCACCAGAGCCGGATTAAGACCACATGGGGCCCAAGGCACAAGTCAGATTTTTGGGGCCCCTTCCATTAAAGATGGCCACCAGCACATCTCCCTGGAACCACCAGCCCACCCCGTGGCACCACCAGCACACCACCAGGATGTGCTGATGGTGCCAGGGGGTTGTGCTGGTCGTGCCAGAGGCGATCATCCCCCCTGGCACCACCAGCACATCTCCCCTGGCACCACCAGGATGTGCTGGTGTTCCTAGGGGCATGTGCTGGTTGTGCTAGGTGGGATGTGCTGGTGGTGCCAGGGGGATGTGCTGGTGGTGCCAGTGCAGGGGATGTGCTGGTGGCCAGGGGGGATGTGCTGGGGGTGCCAGGCGGGATCATTCCCACTGTATGGGACCTTTGCAGTCAGTTCTAACTGTATGGGACCTTTATTGTGTGAACCCTCCAGTTCACAAATCAGTGTCAGTCAACCCTCCAGTTCAACCCTCCCCTACAAAAAAGCAGTGTTTGTTAGCCTTCCAGTTCACAAAGCATTGTTAATTTAGCCCTCCACTGTGTAAGAGTGTGGGGACACTGGGGTTGGCTGTTGGTGCTACATAAGAGTATTTGTCTGGCCAGCTGCAAATATATACCATTGGCTGACATGGTGTCTTTCTTTTTATCTACATACAGCTGGCTGTAGTTGCAGATTTCCTTTTTTCTAGCTATTGGTTTCTTTAAATATCCCTGTTCAAGCACCGCCCATTCACAGACCATGCCCACAAAAAAGCCACGCCCACTTGTCTATAGCGGCGACGCTGCATGTGCCGCATTTCTTTTCCTGTGCCCCCCCCCGGAAAACTTTCTGCGGATGCCCATGATAATCATATGTTTTGTGCACATTAATAAACGTTTCTGTGCCTTTTAATGTTATTCGCTGCTACTGTTCCTTGAAAAAGTCACAAAAAGCAAACAACGGGGGGTTGCGTAGGGGTTGCTGTGTGTACAGAAACACTGTACTCAAAACAATTGACATAAAAGAATAGCATTACCTGGCATCGTAAAATAGGTTTATCTGCAATCTGCACCTCCTTCCTAGACTGGAAAACGATCTGAACTTGGGTGGCACGGTCACTGGAACTCAGTGTACCCTTCTGGGGTATGACAGTGAAGAAGGAATTCAGATCTGGCATTTCATCTTCCATTATATCCAAAGAGAAACTGTGGTAACACGGATGGCATATAGCTATTTTTACTACAGTAATTACACAAATGTAGAAGTACGGTAAGTACATACACTAATGTCAAAAATAATCATATAGATTTTGAATGTGTTGGCTTTAAAAAAACAAACATGCAGAGTAAATGTAGTAATTCAATGTAAAATGGATACACCAGAAACCTTAAAATTAAACATCTAAAAATACACATACAGAAAAGCTGAAAATAGTAAATAACTCATGCATGGCTGCATAGCAAACAGTGCATTAGAACTAGAAAATGGAATAAGATTTCAAAGGTGTTTTGTTTACAAAGATTAAAAGTACACCCATCTTGCCTGTGGCATAAATGACTTTCTATGCACTCTTATACAAATATGGGGAAAATGTTATTTTAACTTGCTTACAGTGAAAGTAAGTACCAATGGAAATCCAGAGCTACTGGGTATGCAAATAGCGGCTTTTCCTAAGAAAAATGGTGGCCATTATTCATATTGCTGCTGCATGTTTAGACTCACATAAAGTAAACTTGAGCACATGCTGCAGCTGCACCTTTTTTTGTCACACAAATCCCATGACATTTTAGGGATGATTTTGTGGGAGGCTTTTATGTGAGTAACAGAAAGTTTATCAGTCATAATTATATACAAAAATGAGTGAAATAAGCCTTAAAGGGCATCTATAGTGGTAAAATTAAAGGGTCACTATACTCACTGAAACAACTTTACATTTTCTGAAACTACAATTTGAGACAAGTAAAATGATGGTACTCACATATTTATCTGTGCTTGCTTTGTCATTAAATTATTAATGTTTAGTGAGTACTCTTAATTCCCCTCCACCCTCCCTTACTCACTGCCTTCCTTTAGTGTCTGCGACACGTATGTGTTCTGCACAGCCTCACCATAGAGACTGCTCTGCTTAAACATCTCCCCCTCCCTCCCCCCTGCTGTCTTTTCTCTGCTGATTTTCTTAAATATTGCAGAAAGTGTGCTGGCAGGCAAGCATGGGTTACATATTATAATTTCTGCATATTATGGATTTCTCAGAATCTACTGCTCAGATTTCAAATCTGATTTTTTTTTTTTTACAGTAAAGATACCCTTTAACTTTTTTCTTCCTTTCCATGTGTTCTATAATTCCCCCCAACCCCAGAGTGTCTTTACTTTCTTAAGTTTCCCTCTCTGTCCTGAGATACACAAAATAGAAGACGTGATTGCATTCCTCTACTCCTACTTCAAGGTCAAATCCCTGTGACGTGACACTCTTCCCTACTCAAGTCTCTTCTTCCTCCCTGCTCTGTTTCAAACACAGAGAGCATTAGCAGGGGGAGAGAGGTGTCTTTGATGGCAGAGATAAAGCTGCACTTGACCCCCCTTCTTGATAGATTTCACTGTTTGACGATGGGTTACAAAGAGAGAGATCGTGTTGTAGCACTAAATTGTACTGTTCTCCTTATTCCATGTCTCCAGGACAGCTTGCTTTCTATTGGCCACTGTGCATGGGTGTGTTTTTCAGGATGTTGAACTTTTAACTCCTGCACATGAGAAGCTTGTCGGGCAGCCTGTGTTTAGACATGGAGGAGGTAACAGAGGGGAGGGGGAAGTGCTGCAGAGAGATCTAAGCCCATGGAAAAACAGAGCCACTGACAGAGGCAGGAGAAAGGCAGCAAAGAGTACATGAATGCAGCACAGAGTACATGAATTTAACTTTGCAATGAGGCAATGTGTTTGTTTTTTTACTATAGATGCCCTTTAATCTTTGTTAAAGGCACATGTAAGGAAATAGAAAGAAAGTCTCTTACACAGACATGAACACAATCCTTACATGACTCAACTAAACTAAGCAAACCATTAGAAATACAATGAAAAGAATTGGTAAAAAAGCCTTAATATCCAGAGAGTAATGAATAAAATAAATTCCCTTAATTGCGTTATCTATCTGAGGTAATTTTAAGGATTTTTATTAAATGGGTTGAGCATACTGAACGAGTATCCTTGTAGCCAGCACACCATTTATCATAACTGTATCCATTGAATGGGATAAATATTGCACTGGGAAGGGGGTGATTCTTAAAGGAGAAAATGCGCAGACGTCTCAAACTCCCACCCCTAGGGGTATAGGAATACAGCATACAAACTAGATGAGAGAGTCACACTCCTGTACATGTATCTTTGGAGTGCGACTCTCTCATCTAGTTTGTATACGGTGATTCATAAAGGCAATGACTTCCTTATGGTTGCACGTGTGCAGTTCCTCCACACCCCTATTTTGTATTTTAGCAAAGTTTCTCTGTAGGAAGATATGAGCAACACCTTTCTCAAATAAATGCAACCAAGCAGGGGCTTGTAGCCAAGACAAATTAAACATGGGAAGTAAAAAGTACTTTTAAAATTAGGGTTTCCCTATATTGGTTGGAAGGATATTATTTTTTTGATGATAACACCAATACACTATAAAATCCCACTTCGGTAAATTGTATTAAAGTAAATGTAAGCCTGTTAAGAACTGGATTAAGTATCTGTGGGTATGTGAAGTGTCAGACCACACCCCCTGACCTCAGTCACATGCTTCCTTGCTTTATCTGTCCTGTAAAAGGATTGGCTAGAAATTATTAATGGGTGTGACCAACTGTAACAAGTTCTTGCCATAGCAAGAGCATGTGCAGAACATAACGGTCGTGGACCAAACTGTGTGATACTAGAATGCTGTGAAGTAAAGCACAAACCATATGTTATTTAGGTAAATTTCACGGGGGCCCGTATCAAAATGAGAGGTAAAGGTGCCCATACATCTATAAGATTTTACTTACCCGACCGAGCGCTCACCCGATGTTCATCGATGCTGCCGGAACCGCTTCTCCCGATCTTACATTCGACCGACATGCGATCGCAAAATGAATGCGATTTTGCGATCGCATGTCGGTCGAATGTAAGATCGGGAGAAGCGGTTCCGGGCACCTTAAGACACAGATTACTGGTTTTATATCAAGGTGTTCTGCCTTCTGGTTCAGTGTTGTTCTGTGGTTTTAGTTGCCCTAACTATAAGCTCTCGCACAAATACAATAATAATATATGGGGCTTTGGAATATAAAGCAATCATCTTTTTTTGTTCTAAATTTACTTGCTGACTTGGAAGAGAGCAGTGGGGCATTCTGACAGAGATGAATGTGAAGAAGCTTTCATGGCCCATACCTTTGCTAAAGTATCATATAGACTGACACAACTCTATATACTTTATAGGGCCTACTTAATCTTGTTATAACTTTCCCACTACAAATCCAACAATAACCCTCAGTGTCCTAAGTGTTTATTGTTTATAGGTACCTAAAAAGTCAGGGCTTTGGAAGCCAAATAATTACATCTCTATGTGACCATGTGGGCTGTCCAGTTGGGATTGACCCTACAATATCTATTGGGGATCACTGAACACCTTGTTACTGATAAATTCTTCCTTAACAAAACTGTTTTATGCTAAAAATCTTATTTTCATATCCATGTTATCCCTCCCTTCCTAGGGCAATGGAAAGCAGCAATAAATGCTCCCTCCCATATACAAAGTTGATATATACTATACACACATAGACTGTCTGACAAGGCATGATAAGGATGAAACAAAGTAATGACATTGTGTAATTCTTATGTATAGAACTGACAAAAGAGGCAGATTTAAGGGATTTTTCTTCTGTTCTCTAATGTTAAATAAATGGATGATAATATATTTACAGGTTTACCATTGTTTAGTACAAGGTTACACTCATACTGTAAATCACTGTGTATTTAGTTTGAAAATGCTGAGGTTCAACTTCTCTTACCAGTTTTACTTTACTTGTTACTTGCCTTCAAACATCACGATGTGTTTGTTATTTTTGTTTGTATAGCTTTATTAGCTGTATTTTGCATTTTGTCTTTAAGAAAATTCCTCTAAATGGAGGGGATTTTTAAAAAAAACTAAATCCTTTCATCATATGCATATAAAATAGAAAGAGCTCCGTTTTTAATGGTTTTAATTGTAGAATGCAATTAAACACCGATAGTGAAATAGGTTACCTGAATGAAACCTCATATTTGCCTTTGTTTTTTAATGAAATGGTGTGTTTGGCTTCTTCATTCACTTTCACCACCCCAAAGTCTAATCCACCATCTGTTCCTGCAACAATAAATGGAATGGCCAGATTACAAACTATGATTGGGGCTGAAACTTTAGTGTCTGTTACAGTAAATCAAAATAGAACAGAAACTGTCAGAGCTGTTCCAAAAACAGCAGTACACAGTATGAACAATAGTCATGGTTTTAAAACATACAAAATACCCTTCAGTCTTTCTGCTGTTGCAGTTTTACAACTATCAGCATGCCCATACAACTGTATAACAACAGCTGGGCACATTACATAAAGCCTAGTAAAACATACCGTTCTTGGCTTCTAGAATTTACCTTTTGGAAAGACAATATCCAATGCAACGTCATAAGATTCTGCTAGGATTTGTATATTTTCCAGTTGAACTATTCCCAGGATGTTTTCGACATCAGAAACCTGTTAAAATATTTTAATATTTTCACTAGTTTAACTTTTATCCTATTTGTTATGTTTTAGAAATAACATATATATATATATATTATGACTTGTCCAAGCAGTCAATGTAGTGAGACATTAAAGGATAAGTACAGTCAAAAAACAAATAAAGTTTAAATAGAAGCTGTATCCCTAACTACCGTATATACTCGAGTATAAGTCGATCTGAGTATAAGTCGAGGTACCCATTTTTACCTGAAAAATTTGTAAAAACTGATTGACTCGAGTATAAGTCGAGGGTAGAAATTATCACCACTACTGCCTTCTGATTCTGTGTTGTTTTTAGGCTTTAGTTGCCCTTTAAATGGACAGCAGAATTTCCATACATGAATCCCATACAGTAATAGCCAAATCCAGTACCAGTAACCTCCAATTCTTTGGCACTTCAGATGTTTGGAAATTACAACTTTTAATTAAGCTTACCATCATTTACAATTCTCCTGAACCCCATATAGTAAAGGGCCCTCTGACCCCCATATAGTAAAGGGCCCTCTGACCCCTATATAGTAAAGGACTCTCTGACCCCAATAGTTAAAAATGTCACCTGAGAGTTGTAGTTTCAAGCTGTCCTTTGCACTGTACTAGCAGCTGTTTTTTGCCCCAAACTGAGGAGACCCATCAGATTTACAGCATCCAGTGACTGTGCTGAGTGAGTCCAGCAGCCAAAATACAGGAAGCAGGAAGTGTAAAGGCAGATCAGCTCCTGTAATTTTCTATGCAGGTTAACCTACTGGTTACTATGTGCAATTGCAGAATTTGGATCTAAATTAGGACTTGACCCGAGTATAAGTCGAGGTTAGGTTTTCAGGCTAAGTTTAAAGCCTGAAAAATTCGACTTATACTCGAGTATATACGGTAACCTTTTTCTGTTTTTTTTTTTTAGGTCTCTCCAGAGCCTACCTGTGGCCATCTTTGATACAGTGTGCTGTCAGGTAAGCTCCGCCCCCCTGAGACCTGTAACAGCACGCAGCACGTGCTGTTACAAGCACACGCGGCGTGATGATGTCACGCATGCACAACTCCGAATCTGCACATTTGCACTATTATTTAGAGCTTAGTCTACATTTTTAACTTGGTATGGGTGTTTGATTTGAATAAACAACCTAGTTATAGAAATTTCTAATAAGCCTGATGATGTCATTCTTGCACATAGTGCTTATACCTCCAAGCGAATGAACTTTTTCACATTAGTTGCCTTTGTTGCCTTAAAGTGCATCTGTAAGCCATATTCAGAGCGAGGAGCAACTATCCCTTGATCCTGTGAAACTGAAAAATCGTCTCCCAGATTTTCTAGACCAGTCACACGCCATGCAGCAGGTAACAGATTGGTGTTTCTAAGGAAGATAGTCTTTGTATCCTTTCTGCAAGAATGAGATTCAATCCAATTAAATAAAACAAATCATACAGGAGAAGACTATTTGGGTATAAAATATTCCTTTAATGTATTGATTGAAGCCTGGGAGGTTAAGGAGATATGCTTTACCTCCCATTCTTCATTCAACAGCTCAGGAACAAATATTCAAGAAAATTACCTTTTGCGCGATCCACCGCGGCCACAGTGAAATCCCTGATCACTTCCGTGTTCAGTCTAACTATAGCATGCATTATTGGATTCCTGCATGCGCGCTATAGCTGTACAGAACCAGGAAGCAGTTGGGACCTGTCACTGTAGCCGCGGTGGATTGCGCAAAAGGTAAGTTTCTTGAATCTTCGTTCCTGGATCCTGAGCTGTTGATTGAAGAACAGGAGATAAGGCATAAATTTGGGAGTGAACTATTCCTTTAAATAATATTGATTAACCTTTGCATGTAGTCAAATGTAAAACAGAACCTGAGAATAACAAGTAACATTGGTAATAATGTCATAATCTTACATGCTAACCATCTCTTTCCATAAACACAGAAGCAGTTACTTAATACTACTGCATTAAGCCGAATATGATCTTACCGATGCAAAAGAATTTTGTCAAAAGAAATTTGTTTGCGATCTAATTCCAACTCAGGACGCACTCCCCTGCAACATACATGGAATATGGCAGGTTCAGAATTGTCCTTGATACAACACACAATGTTATCCTCAAATAAACCTGGAGAAGTAGGATAGGCCCAGATGGAAAGTTCCTAATAGGGAAATGAATATACATGAAATTATATAAAAAATCAATTTCCATGTGAAAAAGAATTCACGAAAAGAATATATTTTAATTCCTTATGGTTTGAAGTTCAAACACCAAATGAGTCTGATGAGCCAAGGATTCTTTTGGAGAAAAATAGCGGACAGCTTGGCATAGAAATTTACAGAAGCCATACATATCCCTTAGGGGATCTAGACCAGGGTTTCTCAAAGAGGGTCCTGGGTTCCGTATAACTTAAAATTTCAACACATTCTATGTAGTGTAACATTACACTACATTTATTAGACTACAATATACCCTGTAAAGTGCATTAAATATGGGTAAAATCCAACATTAAGTCACAGGGGTGCCTCAAGTACAATTTGCATTGCCAAGTTCACCACAATCTTAAAAAGGTTGAGAACCACTGATCTAGACTGTCAAGGCCAAGCACTCTGTAAACAGAAATGCTGCCTTGGACAAAGACAAGGATATTTCCAATGTGGGATCTTTCATCACAGAAGAAACATCAAGGAGGTAAGAGATGGTTTTGGGGTATTTAGAAGAGCTGTGAGAGCCAATTAAATAGATTATGCCTATTCTGGCATGTTGAACACTGGGTCTAATGGCACACATGGCATCTATTTGATTAAAAGGACATTAAAATTACAAGAAGTGCTTTACAGTCATAACCTGTTTGGAGGACCTGGGTTGAAAGGCTGCCCTTTTTAAGTCAGACACATCAGTAGTGGCACTTTTGCAAACAGCAAAGAACAAGTGGAGAATACAACTGGGAAAAAAATGTACAAAAATGTACAAGAAACTGAAGAAATCACTGGGCCCTTAAAATAATCCATCAGGGGGTGTAATAGTTTCCTATGGGGGGGTTTTAGGGCACGGCCTCACTGCAATGCAAACACAATCGCACATGGAATCGCATGCGATTTCATGTGCGATTTCGTTGCATTTGCGCATGCCTTTTTATATATGTAACAAAAAACACATGCGCAAATGCAACAAAGTCGCACAAGAAATCGCAATTGCGATTTAAAATGTGGAACGCAAATCGTAAGCGCAATCGTATCGCACCTGAAACCGCGCATTTTCGGTGCATTGCCGCAATTGCGATGATCGGAAACAACGCATGCGCAGTCGCATACGCAAACGCAAAGAAAATTGTGACAGAGTGGCCTAGCCCTTAATGTCAATAAAGCAGGTGTGGCACCATGACAGAAGCACAAAAATATTTAAGAGGAGCCAACAGCAGGAAGCAGACGCAGCACAAGAGATTACCACTTAAAATGGCACAAATCTTGTGGCCCACTTTAATGCAGTGCCAGTAAAAAAAGGTTCTACTACAACCTCCCTCCCCTAGGTGTGCGTCATGGCTTACCATAGGCTATACCACAGTACTGTTTAGCATCCTAATATTTGTGAAACTTGTGAAAAGAAAGACTTGATCAATTCTTTTTACAGCAACAGTAAAACAAGGAAGAAGTCTGCTATTTACAGTAAATATTCTAATTCCCAAGCAGTCCTATTTAATAAAAGTTCTTACCGTTAAAAATGGTGCTAATTTTGCCCCAAGTTTTTAGCTTTCAAATGGTAAATAACATCTGATTGGTTGGGGCAAAATTAGCACAATTTTTAACGTTAAGAACTTTTATTACATAGACCTGTACGGTAGGTATTTTACCCAATAGTTCTATATGGGTCCCAAAATTGCCTGAAGGGAAAGTGGAGATTTACTATATCTATACAGTACCTGTTTCTCTTTGGGCTTAAGGTGCATGGTAGGTGGATCCAGAATAAAAGTAGTAGCTTTGATATCATGCTGAAACATGAATGCGATCTCCGAGTCCATAGGGGACTGGTTGCTAATAGTTATTTTTTCCATGTTCTCTGGAAACTGACCCGATTTGTACCTGCAGCAATTAAATCAGAACATTACTCAGTATAAAACCACTTATTGACAGGACAGAAAATAATCCTTGTAATGCCTCTTTATTCAATAAAAGGAATTAAAATTATCTGAATTATCTTAAACATACATTTTATTTCTATCACAGACAACACTTTTGATTATCTCAAAGTAGATCTGGGAGCAGAGGTTCAGCCTTTTAGTTATAACAAAGCACTTACTTCTCTCTAGTTTTACCACAAAGAAGAGGTCCAAAGTCATACGTTTTGGTGCTTAATATGTATTTCCTGTGAACGATCTCATCAGGTCTTGCCTCCTTTTTACGATTTGAAAAAACCACCCTGGAATCAAAACACCAATGTGTCACTTTTTTGCATTCTTATTACAATGTCTTAAGCAGGCTTTACCTGAATGAAAGACAGAGTTATACATGTCCATGTTGCTAGCTTAGAGACATTTAATATTGCATCAACAATCTAAACTGTGTTGTGTTAGTAGAACATACATTGTTTATTTTTACTTGGATTGATAAGTTTAAACACAGTACATTGATATGTGTAAGTAAAAAATGAATAACAGAAAGAAAAGGTTAGAAATGTTAAATTCTGCAACTTTTTCTGCAATTCGACTATATTTACCTTGGATCTGTGCTGATAGAGGGGAAGGCACAAACTCCCCTACAGTACAACTGATATCTGCGTCGCGTCCCTAAAAGTTCAAAGTTGAGGGTCTGGTCAAAGTTTCCAACCCTAGTAGATGCAAAATGAATTTTCAAAGGTATTTCTCCCCCTCCAGGAACAATCCATCGGAAATAACTTAACCTGAAATCACCAAATACCATAGAATTGTCATACAAGATAAAAAAGCACTGCACAAATAAAAGGACAAACTTACTACAAAAATGGAAACTTCTAATTAATCGCACCTTAATAGTTTATCCTGAGAGGATTCTCCAATAATGCTGCTTTGATCCACATCAGAATTAGGTGTTCTGGGTGGCGGAGGTGGAGAACGGCTCTCCTGGTTCTGCTGGATCTTGCGTACAGAAGCTGAACGACGCTTGTCTTTCTGGCTCTCCCGACCAGGATCTGTAACCTTCTCTTTTTTGAATTTACTTTTAGTAGGGGTAAGCTGCTCTTCCTGGGGCATAAGAAGATTAACTAAAATATTTTCTTTAGGCTCCTCACAACACGTAGCAAGCATTACTAAAGAACTACATGGGCTTTGTTTAGATTTGTAAAATTGTAGTTGCACAGATTTTCTTCAACGTTTATAGTATAGGGGTAAAAATATGGGTGAAACTGAGGTAATCTCATGGTTCATGATGTGTAGGCTCCAGCACATCTTGTGCAGCTATAAACAAAAAGGCATGATCTGTAAAATCACGCTTGATTCTGTGTAAGTTACTGTGGATACCATGAAATACTCCATGCGCCATCTTTAGTTCACAAAGGAAGGTTGGCCCATGCCTATATAGATCCAACCCATAAAGTGCATTTAATCATATTAAAACTAAAGTACATTTAATCACATTATTATACAGTTTTCAGTATATAAACATTTTTGCATAGACCTGTCTTGGTTTATGAGCTAATAACAAGTGGTTTTGTGATCATCAAAGTGTTTTATCAGAAAATGCTGGCAGGTAGTGCCTCCTTGCCTTACCTTAAGAGCCTGGACATTAAGTGTTGAATCTGCATCTGGTTCAGTTTCTTTCTTCTCATCTATAATTACATTGGGGTCATCTGGTGAAGTCGCAATAAAGGAGAAGTGACCAAGGGTTTCCTCATCAAAAGACAAAGCCCTATTTTCTGGAAAATGGGTAACTGAGAACAAATATGGTGGTGGAATAGCAGGGCCAGATGGCCCTAATCCTAGGCCATTAAGGATCTATAGGAAAAAGAAGCATTATTAACACTGAAAGCTACTTGGAAAGTTAACACTTACATTATAGTTTCATCTCATTTATATCTGAGCAAGAAATCCTTTCAACAACATCACAAACTTTTCTCTAATAAATGTAGGTATTTTTCTGTTTAACCAGTTATTAAAGTTTAATGCATTGTTATTATATAATCCAGTGTTATTCAGATTTAAAAAAAATAATCACAAGTGAAATCTAAAGCTCACATGACCATAGAAACCTGAAAGTTGTATTTAGAAATTCAAGAAACCTACTTCTTAGGCACCGCAACCAACCAGGCGAAACAGAGCATGGACACAGACCTTAATCTTATAAATGGGAACATCTTTATTGGTTACAGTTTGATCTGTTATATGATTAAGGCGGTCTGAGTCCGTGCTCTGTTTTGCCTGGTTGTATGTGTGTCCTCCTTGTGGAATTTTTGACTGTTGAAGGTTCAAGTGGCACTAAGTGGATAAACTATACTTTCAACCTCTTGCTTCCTTTTCCACTGCTGCTGCTACGTGCCTTATTCAGTCACGAGCAGCAGCAGCAGCAGCAGTGAAGGCTTGTGCGGTAATGGCCGTCAACCATTGGCCATGATGCCACTGTCACAGCCGTGACTGACAGTCTTACCAGGAAGTAGCAGGGAGCTGCGGCGGTGGATCGAAGAGGTTGTAAGTATAATTTCTCTCTCTGGTAGCAATATTACAACTTTAAAGTAAAATGTAACTGAGGTTTTGGGGGGGGTCCTAAATAATATATTAAACATATTTATTGGGGGTGGACATACCCAGACACTGCTCATTAAAATGTTGCAACACTTGCCTATGTAATTTCAAATATAAATGTAAGAAATACATAAAAATCCTTTATCCCCTGTTCACCTTAGTAGAAAGAAAGAGAGATAAAACATAGTCTATAGGGATGAGTCCCTAGGGGCGTAACTACCAGGAAAGCAGGGTGAGAAAAAGCGGGGGGGAGCAGGAGCCAAGGGGGCCCATCTTCTTAGGGTGAGAAACTGCGGGGGGGGGGGGGGCCGGGCCCAAGGGGGCCCAATTTTGTGGGGGTGGGAAAGTGGGGGGGGGGGGGAGCAGGAGCCAAGGAGCCCATCTTCTTAATTTTCCACTGTGGAAGCACGGATAGGGGCCCCATCATAGTTTTAAAGAGGGACCCTGTGATTCCTAGTTATGCTACTTTGAGTCTAGGTTTTCAAAAGGAACCTGGTTAAGAATCAGAAATCTGTGGATCCAATGGATTTTTCGCATTTTTGAAACTGCTTCATTGAACTTTTCATTGAAAACCAAATATTAGGGAATCAAAAATTTCAATTCAATTGGGTTCAAATTAGATTTCTGGAACAAAATTCACCAGTTTTGTTCATCTCTAGAAGTCAACTGTACAGCTTCTCTCTTTCTTAATGAATGAAACACATTTTCTGGGTTGTGAGTCTGGGTTGTTTTACTTCCCTTTGTCATTAAAAACAGGCATGTAAAATACTATTTCAAAAGGCACTTAAGAGGCAGGCGTAATGTCTGGTATCTTTCCAACAATTTTTAAGCAAAAAACTATACAATCTACAATGACTATATTTTAGATGTTGTATCACATAGAAAATAAATAACAGTAAACAAAATATCAATTAAAGGATTTTTTCACTATGTAGAGAATTTTAATGTATACTTTAAACACTTAAACATCATATTATACTAGCAAACCCCTGATTCTGTACAGAATAGTCAACCCTGCGGTGCTACACTCCCCCCAGTGCACTGCCCCCCCCCGCACAAGTAGGTTTAAACTGTCCCCTCCAGTCACACAAAGTAGAGAAACCCCTCCAGTCACAAAAAGTAGAGAAACCCCTCCAGTCACACAAAGTAGAGAAACCCCTCCAGTCACACAAAGTAGAGAAACCCCTCCAGTCACACAAAGTAGAGAAACCCCTCCAGTCACACACAAGTAGAGAAACCCCTCCAGTCACACAAAGTAGAGAAACCCCTCCAGTCACACAAAGTAGAGAAAATAATAAATTATGAAAACACGGGTAAAAGTTAACAAAGAAAAAAAAAATTAAAATTAAACACTGATTAGGTCCCTATCCTATGGTATTAAGTTTACATGGCCTTTGTTTTAATATTTTTGGGTTGGCCCTTAGCATACCTGCTTAACACTGTACAAGGTCATACACTGTTACTTATTTACCTCCTCTACTGCTGGTAATTTGCCACTCTGTATAATCTTCTTTCCACTTGGCTCCCCAGAATTAGAAATTTGGAAGCTTAAGTATGGCACTCCCAATTCTGTCTTCTGCTCCTCTTCATGCTCCTCATTGCCCTCTCTATCTAACTGAGATTCAGCATCATCCTCTGTAATTCTCATTTTATTTAGTCTTTCCTTCTCTATTTTTTCCTGCCTTTCTTTATCTGCTTTGTCACGCTCCATTTTCTCCTGCCGATCTCGCTCACGGTCCTTCCGATTCCTCTTACCAGAAGGAAGTTGACGATCAGCATTATCTTCACCTTCATTTTGACTCCCATCTGGTATAGGGGGAAAAACAAGACCCTGTACACGATCCCAGAAAGTGGAGATGTACAGAATTTCTTTTTGGCAGAACACATAGCTTTTAAACTTTTGGATTAGAATCTTTTCACTTTCACTGACTGGTTCTTTCTCAGTTATCTCCGGAACCCCTAAATATTGTGAGATATCTCCAAGACCATTCTTAAAGTCTTTACTTTTTCTTCTTTTGATGCTATCATCATTATCATTTACTGCAGATTCTGGGCAATCTTTAAAGGGTGCTTTTTTTTCAAAACCAGAATCCATTCTCACGTCAGACTTTCCAGCAATTACGTTATTTATCTAAAAATAAGAGAGAGAGGTTAAGAACAAAGTATATGAAGAATATGTTTGTACGGAGTTATTTTACATTTAATAGATATTTATATAGAAATGTAACAACGGTTTAAGCAGATTGCGACACTACATGTTGCGTCCTGTTGCGTCTCAAAAGATGAAAGCTAACTACTGGATTTATTTAAAAAAATAAATTAAAAATGGTGCCGTCTATGTGGGCAACGAACATTCGCTCCTGTGCCCGCATCGGCAAACAGAGGTTGCATGTATATGGGCACCTTTACTCTAGCAGAAATTACTGATTTACTGAGGAGTGGAGTTCTAAAAAAGAGAGGAGCAAACATTTCAACTGTCCTATTTCTGCAGGAAGGATCCTAACTCCATGAGGATGCTTGGATTCCTCAGTGTCCAATAGGGAAATATACGTGAATGTGGATGTGATGCTATGTCACTCAGCAGAACTGTAGACAAAGATCCGTTTGGGGATCGAAACATGTTGGAGTGTAAACACTTTGTTTATGCAGCACTCCTGTGCTGCACATCCCTTCCTTTATTTTGCTATTTGTAACTAATACTGCTGGGAACAGAGTAGTAGGGAGGAGAGACCCAACCAACCCACCTGGCAGCAAAGCGTGCAAATCTACATATTTATTTTATATAAAACATAATATGTAGGCTCTTCATTTTCTGTTGCCATTTGCAGATCAAATCTAAACTCTTCTGTAGTTTACTTACCAACAGAATTTATAAAGCTCCCCTTTAATAGCAGGATCATCTTAAAGGGAATGTTTAGTGGAAAATATCAATATTTTAAAAAAAGCCTTAGTTTATATTATGCCTACCTAGTTATTCTACATATTCTCTCCCATTTTGAAAAATCTGTTGAATTACTACCCCTTGCTATTCCCTGCTGTTGACATTAGTGAGCTGACATTTCAGGTTCTAATGGTCCTCCTTCCCAGGATGCACAACTTCCTTGGAATGTTCCTAACAGCAATTTCTACTGATAGGCTGTTGGATGGGTCAAACATGCTCAGATTTCTACCGAGCAACTGAATTTACCCAGGCGCTGGGTCAAGGGCAAAACCATAACAGTCTCTATTAGGGGTCCTACAAACAGGAAGTTATTATTTCGGAAGTATTTATTTATACACAGACAAAATGTTGAATGGGCAGTTTAAAAGCATATGTATTTCCACTGAACTTCCCCTTTAAAGGGACACTATACTGAAAAAATGACTTTTCCTCATCTTAATCTATAAATAAATATATGTAAGTAGCACTTACTCTGATTTGCGTGTGTTGCTGCATGCCTTCAATCCAGCACACATTTTGTTTTGGAGCAGTATCCCCCCTCCCTTTTTTAAACACTCCCACTTTCATCTGACCTGACTTTCTCCCCACAAACCAACTGTCAAGCCTGCACAAAGCATACAGTATTCCAACTGTCAAAACTCTGTCACCCTCCAGCTACAGTAAAACTACTCACAGAAGAATAGTTTATGACAGCAAGGCACTTGATTGACAGCTGAAATGTAAGTTGTTTTAGATTGGATATCTAAAGAAATAGGGGGCAGATCAACAAAAAAATTATATAGTGGTGGTTGGGAAGAATTATAGTTTCCAGCAATGGTCAAATTAAAATAATTTGTTTTTCAATATAGATGCCCTTTCAGAAAGCATACAGTCAGGACCCCTGTTAGGAATAACAGAGCTATTCGGTGAGCCTATTGGCAGGTTTAAAGAGTAAAATCATCAAAATAAGGAAATGCCAACAAAACATAACACACATTCATGTATTGCAAGAGTTATATTTTTTTTAAACAATTTGTTGTACTAACTTTAATCTCTGAGTTACTAGAGTGATAGAATTTAAAAGTGTATTTGCAGTAGCTGGGGACCAAACAATAAATACATGTATAACTTGTAATTCACAATAGCTTTTGCCATAATATTTCTTCATTACATTAAAGACTAAAGAAAAAAATATTCTGTGGAAGGGAACAAAAATATTGATAAGAAGCCCTTTGGGATAACCTTTAGTTTACAAATTATTTCTATGCAAAAAATGTTTTAAACTAGTAATACATAATAATAGTCTAATAACCTGGAAGGCATTTCAAATATTACAAATGAATGAAATGCATAGTTTGTACTATCTTGGTGTGTTGCAGGTCTTTTGCACAAATCAATGGCCATACTCTGAATCTTATTGAAAGAAGAACAGCTTGTTGCCCCTTACATCACAAGCCATGGTATATGACTGCTACTACCTGAACAGCACAATCAGATAACTAACTCTTTCAGAAATGGATTATGAAGACATCTTGGATATAAAGTAATACCTTTTATTACTTCTTCACTTTCATCTATGGCTAACACGGTACAATTCTCTACTACTACAGAAATGGATTATATAATCATTAATACTAACACTGTGTGTACATTCTAACATCAGTAGGTCTTTAGTATAAAAAGTTAGTAGCTTTATGAACAGCAAGGTTTAGAAACTAGCTTTTACAAGCAGTGTACTCCGAAACACTAACCATTTTTAGTACATGAACAGGAATAAAAAATTATTTCATTATTAGTACTTTCGTGAAGGTTCTAATGGAAGGGTGATATTTATTCTCTACCTGCTTGTTTCCTATTTGACTTTTCTTTCCTCCTATGTCCTCTTTGCCGGAATCTCTTTTTCCTCTTCTGTGCTTTTTCTTTAATTCTTCTTCTTCTCGTAACCTTAATGACTCTTCCTGCATCTTTCTTTCTTGCTCTTCCTGAGCGAAGCGCTCCTGCTCCCTGCATCGCAACATAATACACATTAACAGCTGGAACACATGTTCAATATTCACAGTACAAATAGTACTTGAGTTCAAAAAGACATTAATACAGACACCCAGTAATACAGCATTAAAGGTCTAACAAACGGGAACGTGTTTCTTAAATAGGGCCCTAGATTAACTAATAACCTGCATCCGATGATTAAAAAGTGTAGTGAGAGTAATAACTTCTTTGCTTCAATGACATGAAGAATTATGATGGAAAACTTGCTTTGGATCACTATGCAATCACCTTTGAATACATATTATCTCAGACATGAGGATAATCCTGTTTACACAATTAAAAAATCTAATTTAGAAAAGCTAATAAAGGTAATCTACATATTGTCAGAAAATGCACAATGGTTGCATAATGGAATATTAATATACAAAATGATCTAGAACTTGCTAATCTTTAGTATGGCACACTTAAAGGCCCAATAAACATCTGTTGACAATATGCAGGGGCAGCTGCTACCCCGACCAGCCTCGGCTGGTCAGACATCCATACACAGAAGGCCGGGCAATCGCATTGGCTCCCTTTATTTGAAGTAAAGGAAATTTATGCCAACAGAAGGACAGGGATTTGTCAAAGATCAGCAAGGTGCATGGCCACTTTAAGGTAATAGTAGCAATCTTGTGATTGTAGTATGAGGCTGTTTTAGCTAGTCATACATGGCTAAATAACCAGCAGACAGAACACATGATCAATGACTCCCAGACTGGAAATCAATTTTTGATAACATTTCAGCATAAATCTGGCCAAGAATCTATCAAGACACATTTATACAAAGTATTTGACCATTGTTCCCCAACACTCAGCCAAATATTTTCTAACTTGCTCTGACAGATTTTTAATTGATAAACTCCTAAAACTGATCATGAATCCATTGATCAGGCTATTTGCAATACACAGAATTGGAACCAATTCCATTTGGAATTGGAATCAAGTTTTTTAGGTGTTTAGAATAGTATTGGACACACCCCTAATTTAGTTATTTTAAACAGTTAATTTTATTTGCTGTTTACATATTTCACCATAATTCTGTCATATCTGTTTTTTCTTCCAAAAATAGAAAGTGGTGTGTTTATCTGCATTCCTATGATGTTTCTTGACCAAACCATGTTTGCAATTGTAATTAGGACTGATATAGAATATCGCAAAATAAATGGGCCGGGGGTTGTTGCAACGTCACACAGTACTGTTGGGAGGTAAGTTAAAGGACAATTATACTCACCTTCCCTCCGCTCCTCTTCTTTGTGCATTAGCTTTTACCCAGGGTGAGGACCTGAACCGCTAGGCCTATTTGCCTCATCGCCGACGGGGAGGAGGGGGCGGAGCCTACCAGAGCAGTGTTGCTCTGAGACTCTGCAGTAAGTTACGCGAAACCAGGGGTGAGGACCTAGCGGTTCAGGTCCTCACCCTGGGTAAAAGCTAATGCACAAAGAAGAGGAGCGGAGGGAAGGTGAGTATAATTGTCCTTTAATAGTGTAAGGCCAGCTTTAGGTTTCCAAATGCAACACATATTTATCTCAGCTTTAAGGTATCATGTAAAAACACATGCTCTTCATTCACCCTTCCTACCCTTCTTAAGTACAAAAATGGACATGCTAGAACTGTGGACAAGTATTGTTTCCTTGTGGAACTACTTTCATTAAAGGATAAGTACACTCAAAAAACAAATTAAGTTTAAATGAAAGCTGTATCCATAACTTACCTTTCCCCCTCCTTTTTTTTTAGGTCCCTTCAGAGCCTACCTGTGCCCCAATAAAGTGCTGGCCATCTTGGATAATGTCTTCAGTCAGGTAAGCTCCGCCGCCCGATACTTGCAGGACCTTGTTGCAGACTTGTGTCCAAATATCCAGAGCAGTTCCCTCCGAGTGACGTTGTGCGCTTGTAACAGTGCGTGGCGTGATGACATCACATGCGCATGACTCCGTGCGCGCACTGACGTCACGCCTAGTGGTGCACGCACGGAGGGAACTGCCACTGGATATTTGGACACAAGTCTGCAACGAGGTCTTACAAGTCTCAGAGAGCAGAGCTTACCTGACTGAAGACAGTATCCAAGATGGCCAGCACTTTACTGGGGTACAGGTAGGCTCTGAAGGGACCTAAAAAAAAAAAAAAAAGGGAAAAGGTTAGTTAGGGATACAGCTTCTGTTTAAACTTAATTTGTTTTTTGAGTGTACTTATCCTTTAATATTTTCATATATTTTACCCAAGCATGTTTCTAAAACACCTTGGGGCATATTTATAAAGGTTCGCGGCCGTTTTCGCGGACATTAACGCATAAATCGCGTTTACCGCGATTTATAAAAGTCCGAAAACGGCCGCGAAAAGTTAACGAAGCGTTAACCTTTCGCGGCGATACTTACCTGTTACCGCCGCTTCTATTTATAAAGCGGCGGTACTGGTTTCGCTCGGCTAGTATTGGCTGTTTTACTTCGCCACCTTGAAGGTGGCGAAGTCAGCCGATACTAACCTCCCGCGGCGGGGATGGGCAGGCAACCCGCGGCGGGTGGTCGCACCTGCCCCGGGAGACACGCCCACCCCGCCCACACCCCCCGCGGCGGCGGCGACCACCCGCCGCCGCTTCCCAGCAGCCCCTCCCAACGCGTTCCCCGCTCGCGTCAATCTCGGAACGGGAGGCTAGGAGGGGCTGCCGGGAAGGGGCCGCAGCAGGTGTTCGCGACCACCCGCCGCGCACCCCCTCCCCGGCAACCCCTCCAAGCCCCCGGCCGCTCCCGGGGAGGGGACAGGAGGGAGCCGCTGGGGGGGGGGTGGAGGCTCCCTCCAGCGGGGCCCTGAGAAGGGCCTTTTGGGGCTTAGGGTGTCCCGCAGCTCGACACAGGACCCCCCCTCCCGGCCCTTGTAAGGGCCTTTGCGGCACTTACAAGTGCCCTTGCGGCTCTGACAAGAGCCTTTTGGGGCTTAAGGGTCCCGCAGCTCGAACCGGGACCCCCCTCCCCGCCCTATCAGGGCCTTTGCGGCACTTACAAGTGCCCTTGGGCTGCTCTAACAAGAGCCCTTTGGGGCTTAGGGGTCCCGCAGCTCGAAACAGGACCCCCTCCCCGGCCCTTGTAGGGCCCTGCGGCGGGGTCCCGCAGCTCGAACCGGGACCCCCAGTGCGCTCTTAAAAGAGCCCTTGGGCGACGCTTCGTGCTGGCGACACCAACCCCACTCAGGTCGCCGATGCCAGGCAGACTCACTGCGGCCGACATGAGCCCGCTGGCACCGCCGGCCTCAGCGGAGCCGATGTTGCCAGCCGCTTCTTTCTTCTTTCTTCAGCCATCTACTGCGATGGCATCTGAGTTCCTCGGCGGAAGCTCCTCTTTATAAGGTTTGCAGAAATCCAAATCCGTTTCTGATTGGTCAATTTTTAATACTTGCTTTACATTAACCAATCAGATTTCCAGACGTCGCGTCGGATCAAGACGCCGGCAACATCGGCCTCGTTGAGGTCGCCGGCGCCCGCCGGGGTACCCCTGGCGGCCGCAGGGGTACCTCTCGGGGGTCGGCGGCCTTGGCGGAGCTAGTGTCGCCGGGACTGGAAGAAAGAAGACGCTGCCCAAGGGCTCTTTTAAGAGCCGCACTGAGGGTCCCGGTTTGAGCTGCGGGACCCCCGCCAAGGGCACTTGTCAGTGCCGCAAGGGCCCTTATAAGGGCCGGGGAGGGGGGGTCCCGGTTTCGAGCTTCTTCTCTCATCTACTCTAATCATCTCTTCCAACTTTCGTATACAGGACTCTTTTTTTTGCTGCCCCTCTGCTCTGAAATTCCCTTCTTTGCTTTATACGACACTCACCATCACTTTATATCTTCAACGCAACCTCAAAACTCACCTCTTCAGGCAAGGTTACAATCCCCCCAGACTAAACCCACTCACCGACACTGCCTTGTACTGTTTAATACATACATGGAAAGACACTTTCCATTCAAAGAATACTGTTCTCGCATTATTACAGCTATCTTCTTGTGCCCATTTCACACCTCCACTACTGTTTTTCCCCCATTCCCCCCCGAGTCTGTATCTGAACCTGGTCATCTGTTCAATTTGTTTGATGTTTCCTGTGCCAATGTGTATAAGTTTGTGATTTCTCAATTTCTTTTGTAACATCCAGCCTGATGAAGGGGGCTTAGGACTCCCGTAAGCTTGGTTAATTTTTTTTTAATCTAGTTAGCCAATAAAAGGTATCACAGCTCTACTTATCTTCTCTAACTTATGGCTAACACGGTACAAACCTCAACTATTAATCTGGACCTGGACACTCCTACCCCTCTTACTGACCCATTGTTGACCTGTTAGTTATACTCCACTGACAACTTACAGCCTAGTGATCTGCTTCACCTTATGTTTCATCCCCATCTCCTCTAGACTCTAAGCTCTTTGGGGCAGAGCCCTCCTTCCTATTGTACCACAGTAATGCTGTAACTTACCACACTAAATGCTGCTGGACAAGCACTTGAATTATTTGCACTTTGTATTACTTGCACTACCCTTCTATGTAACATGTATGTTTTCCTCATGTATATCAATGCAAGTGTAAAGGGTATATGGCGCTATATAAATTTACAATAATAACAATAATCTTGCTTTTTGCATCAGTAAATACCATGCTCACATAAGTCCACCATTCCTGCATCAACGTGTCTCATAAGGACAAAAAAAATGTATTCCTTACCTTTTCTTTCTCTCCCGTAATGCTATAAGCCTCAGACCATCTATACGTGCTCTCTCTTCAGTTGGTAGGTTGTCATACTCTTCTTCATCCATGTCCTCTATGTGAGTCCTATCCTTGGCTTCTGCATTCAGCCTTTCGATTTCTGTTAAAACAGATATCTGTTATTTTCTTCTACAGCAGGGGTGCCGAATTGCTTCCCTCCAGATGCTTGAAATCTGCAACTCCCAGCATTCCCTGGCTGCAGTATGCTGGGAGTTGAAGTTGAACATCTTGAGGGCCACAAGTTCAACATTCCTTTTGTACAGAAAGAAAAAATGAATCTATTTATCTATACAGTGAATTCTGACCATACTTAAAGGGACTGTCCATCCCTCTTTTGAAAAATGAATATGTGGTAGATAAGCCCCCAAAACCTAGACATCATTTAAGTCTCAACCTTTAATTCGGCTCCCACACAGAGATAGTATACTTACATCCTCCTCCTCGCTCCACCGCTGCGGCTCTGCACTTCCGGGTAAGGCAGTCAGTGTCGGCCGTGACTGTGACGTCACGGCCAATCACTGACTGCCATTCCCGGACCAGCCTCCACTGCGGCTGCTCGGGAACAGAAAAAGAACAGAGCGGCCACAGTGGAAACTGGGAGAAGAACCCGGAAGCGGCGGTGGAGCGAGGAGGATGTAAGTATAATATCTCAGTGTGGGAGCCGAATTAAAGGTTGAGAATTAAACGATGTCTAGGTTTTGGGGGCTTATCTACCACATATTCATTTTTCAAAAGAGGGGTGGACAGTCCCTTTAAGTTACTATTATGGAGTGAATCTAAAAAAAGTCAACAAATAAACATGTCACATAATATTTTGTTGCATTGTCATTATCTCACACATTACACATCAACATTATTTTACCTTGCTGTAATTTCTGTTCTTTTTCACGTTCTTTCAGGGCAGTATACTCCTGGTGCAGGTTTATTATGTATATGTGACGACGATTATTCAAAGATTTCAGCACAGACTGAAGAGCTGTAGGGGCATTTTGAGCAAACAGTGTGTCTAGACCATCAAAGACAACCCCCCGGAAGCAATCATTTAGCTGGTTTAAGAAGTCAAAAAAGAGGAGATTACAAATTAACAAAAATCTTGGAATTACGGAAATAAAATAAAAGCACTTAGCAATGCATATTCTAAATTAGCAAATGATCAGCTACAATAACATTTTTTAATATTATAAAACATACTAAAATCGGCACAACTGAAAGTCTTCTGCCCTTTTTCGAACTCTTTTCCCATGGTGTTCTCTTTTATTATTTATGAAGTAAAAACATAAAGACAAAAATTCAAACTAATATATATTTATTACAAAATAGGGACAACAATTTTTTTAAAAAAGGCAGTAAAACCATTATATATAGGGATTATTATTTCATGTAGTAAATTAACAATACATACATAAGGATTTATATAAAGGGCCGAGATAGCCTTTAAGTAATCCTAAAGTGTCATATCCTGCAGAAAAGTAGACCTAGATATGGCTTCCTTTGCACCTATATTTACCAGTCTGTGTGGGTACTTATATTTACCAGTCTGTATGGGTAACATAATTACCAGTTTGTGTTGTGGGCACTTATATATTCCAGTCTATGTGGGCCACTTATATTTTCCAGTCTGCATAGGCAACTTACACTTACCAGTCTGTGTTGTGGGCACTTACATTCATCAGTCTGTGTGGGCAACTTATATTTACCAGTTGGTGTATGTGCAGTACTTATATTTAGCAGTCTGTGTGGGCAACCTGTATTTACCAGTATGTGTGGGTAATCGTTTTACCAATTTGTGTTGTGGGCACTTATATTTACAAGTCTGTGTGGGCACTTATATTTTCCAGCCTGTGTTTTTGTCAATAATATATTCCAGTCTATGTGGGTTCTTACATTTTCTTAACAGTGGCTGCTGAACATGTAAGCCAGTATTAAGAGCACCCTCCAGCTCAGCAGTCACTGTTAGGCCAGCCTTCCTGTTCACCAGCTAGTGTTAAGTCAGCCCTCCAGTCAGTGTTAAAGGGCATGTCCAGCTATATAAATAAATTTAACTATAGCTTTAACCCACACCCACCCCCTTTTGCTTTACTTACCTACCCCAAAGATGCCTCTGGAAATACTTACAAGACCCAATTCCTCGCCTCCTGCTGCTGTTGCGAGCTGGTTTTAAAAAAAATACAGCAGCAGTGAAGTGCTTCCTGGTCGTAGCGGTCAGTTATTTTCTGTGACATTACCATCGCAGCTAAGACCGACAGCTGCAACCAGAAAAGAGAGCTGGGTATAGGAGCTTCGCCACGAGGGACCGAGTCTTTTAAGTATCTCCAAAGGCATCTTTTGGAAAAGTGAGTATAAGGAAAATGGGTTGGGTGGGGGTTAAAGGGCCAGCCATATAACTTAAATTGAACAACCGCTTAAAGTCAGCCCTCCATTTCACCAGCCAACTTCGTGCCACAGGAAGATACAGGGGGTGGCTTTAAATATTTTGTTTCATGTGATAAAAGGTATAGAAACTCCCCTGTATATATGTATAGAACATAAAGGTATGACTAGCATATGAATTTCCATTTATTAGCCATTATTAGGCTAATCATTTGTTAGGCTAAATAGATTTTACAAAGTAATCTTGGACCAAAAAAAATGTTGTAGAGCAGTAACAAGAATCAAGGTCAAGTACATTACATTTCAGATTTATCAATCAATATTTCTGATTCATAGGATTTGTGAAGACCTCGTGTGTACCTGCAGCCTTTCACTTAGGATATCTTGTAACAACTCATCTGGCAGAACACAGCTCATCAGACCAAACTCACCACCCACACTAGCACTGACACTTAACCTCTTCTGTGCAGGTCCAGCTGAAAAGGGAGAACTCTCAGTCTACATAGAACAGAGAAAAATATAGGTACGAATGAGAACAGGAGTTACAATGAAACTTATCCAGTAAAATGTGTTGCCTTTTTATTGGCAGCAAGAAGTCTGGATATTTAAAAGACTTCGAACTATGTTATGGCTTCACTTACCTGAGATCCTGTGGGTTCAGATATAAGTTGTTGCTTAGTTCCCTGTATTTGTTGATTATCTGACCTCCCCTTTCCAGCAGCAATGCTTCCACGATTAGTTCGGGAAATAACAGAATGTGGAACAGTTTTATTCTCAGTTACTTGTCCTCCATCTGCAGTGTGCTTGGCCAAAGCTTCAACACTAAGTCCAGGTTGTACACCAATAACTTCTGTCAACTGCATGGCTATTTACAGCATTTTAATAAATGTTATTTTTGGCATCATTTCGCTATCATGAAAATATTCACAGAAATATAGATAGACTAAAAGGAGACAAACTTTCAAGTAGTTATTTTCCATTACATTCATATTAAATTATAGTATCTGTGACATCAACAGAATTTTGGGGTCTGCCTCCAAGTTTAAAGGGGAAGTTCAGTGCAAATGCATATGCTGTTAAGAAAAAAGAGCAGTAATTTTCAATCCCAATGAGCTTAACCTGCCAATTCAACATTTTGTCTGTGTTAAAAGAAATGCAACTGAAATACTGACTTCCTGTTTGCAGGACCCCTAATAGAGACCGTTATGGTTTTGCCCTTGACCCAGCGCCTGGGTTGATTCAGTTGCTCAGTAGAGATCTGAGCATCTTTGACCCATCCAACAGCCAATCAGTATAAATTACTGTTAAGAACATTTCAAGGATGTGGTGCATCCTGGGAAGAAGAAAGGACCGTTGGAACCTGAAATGTCAGCTCACTAATGTCAACAGCAGGGGACAGCAGAAGGGTATGAAATCAACTGATTTTTCAAAATGGGATAGAAGATGTAGAATAGCTAGGTATGCATAATACAAACAAAGAATTTTAAAATATTGATATTTTCCACTGAACTTTCCCTTTAAGGTTGGAGCATGCCCACTGCTGGGACAGAGCATCATTAGCTGCATCATAAGCCCTGTCCCTGAACCTTTAAATCATTTTTAAAGCTAGCCACCAGCTGAAAATATTTTTTCTTTCCCTAAGGTGTACATACAGTAGGTAGAGGAAAGGACAGAAAATGGTTGCAGGTCTGTAAATAGCTTCAGAAAACATATATTTTTGGGGGTGGGGCTTCTTACACAGAACATCATGTGACAGTCAGAGACTCAGACAGACAGGACAGACCAGGAACTGTAACTTTAAAAGCCTATAAGTTATGGCAGTGATGTAACTACTGCCCCACCACCCCCACGGGGGGGGGGGCGGACAGTAACAGGGCCCACCACAAGCCCATAACATCCGTGAACAGCTATTTAAAAGACCCGAACCGGAAGTTCGGGTCCGGTCTTTTTAACAGCTGATCACACGTATGTTTCCTTCATACGCATGATCAGCTGTTTAAAAACAGCTGATCGTGGAGGGGGTAGGGGCCCGGCCTCCAATCTCACGGGAGGGCTCAGGCCCCTGCAGTTACGCCCCTGACTTAAGACCTAGAAAAGCTAGATACATCATCCTAGGCTTGTTTGAAAGGTATGAGAGCACTTGTATGGAGACAAAAGTTAGGCTTTAACTAACATATATCCATATCTCTCTACCTAGCTCTAGTTAAAGACGCAAAGATGCAATTTGGTAGAAAATTAGTTTGTTATGAGTGTACGGTTGGGCGTTGTTGTTGATCAGCTGAAATTGGCTGTTCATCGTGTAGTTGGGCATTGGGAGTGCATCTTCATGTCTGTACCTTGCTTAATTTTACTGTCTTTCAGATATTATTATAGGAACCACTACTATAACACCTTAGATTTCTTCTGCATCTTCCTGTCTCCACTCAAGTAAAATGGGAGAACTATACAATATTCTAAGTACAGCTAAATACTCAAATCTAAAGTCTGTAAAAGCTGGGACAACTTGAATTTTGGGTATATCTTTGGGTATATTTGGGTGTATCCTGGATCTACCTATTATAGATCATATAGTTTACATAGATTTTATTAAATATGATTATTTAAAGTTTAAAAATGACTATAGTGCATAACACCTGTCATATCCAACACTTTGATGAGTTAAACTTGCGCTGACCGATATTAAATCACTGTTCACCACTAGAGATGTCCGAACTTCACAAAATCCGGTCCGCTCAAGGATCCGCGAATTTTCCAAAAAATTCGAAAATTCGAAAATCCGCGAGCGGACCCACTAAAATGAAAAATATCCTCGAAATTATGAGATTTCTCGTAATTTAGAAATCTCGTAATTTCGAAAATTTTCAAAAATACGTATTTACAAAAATAAGAGAAATCCTTGTATTTTCGAAAATTACCGAAAATACGAAAAATCTCGTATTTTGTAAATTTTTGAAAACACGAGAAATCCGCGGTTCAGAAGTTCGGAAGGCGGAAAATCCAGAAAAATCCGCCGTTCGTGAACGGGATAAATCCGCGACGGATCCGGGTAAGGATCCGCGAACCGGCCATCCCTATTCACCACCTTATTTTCCTCAAAGGAAATGCTCGAGATAAAAATGCCTTTCATCAAGTCAAGTAAGTACATGTCTATTGTCCTTTGTTCACACCTACTAAAGCTGGGGACACACATCACAGATGTTTGAAAGATGACAGACAGTATCTGCAACATCCTGTCTGCCATTTCTCAAAGATTAGGATATGCACAGCATTGGGAGAACGTTCAGGACTGCATGTTCCCCACAACCGCGGTCGACACCCCTATACTTTAGTAAGAAGGGAACATTTGTCGGCCTTGCGATTAGATAGAAATCCCAGGGCCTCACAGCATGATTTTAGATGGGGCCCCTAACTAGAGATGTTCGAAACTGTTGAGTTTCGTTTTCGAATTTTCTAAATTTTCTTTTTTTTGATTTTTGAAAATTGTCTACTTTGGATTTTCGAAAATCGCGATTTTTCAAAAATCGTCTACTTTCAATTTTCGAAAATCATTACTTTTCGAAAAATCGTCTACTAATTACTTTAGAAAATCGTCTACTTTCGATTTTCGATAATTATCTACTTTCGATTTTCAATAATTATCTACTTTCGATTTTCGATAAAAATCGAAAATTCAGGTTCCGGGAAATTCCGGAGCTCCGAAAGATTGTTGGGACTTCGAAACCCTCAGATTCTTTTCAAAACTGGGTTCTAATCAAACCCACATTACATCTTTACCCCTAACCGGTGCAGTTCAACCCAACCCAGCAAAACTGCAGTCATGTTTTTTAAATGGCATAACTACTCACATAGTTCAGCCACACATTCACATTTTCGTTTTCCTTAAACCTTTCAAAGATGCTCACAGGCTCAGATATTCTACTTATAAAACCAGATCCCCGGCTGGCACGGCCACACCTCCTCTGCTGCTGTTGCAAGCTGATTAGAAATTATCCTGCACTGCAGCAGAGGAGGCTAGTTCTGAAATGGCCACCAACCATTGGCCATAATGTCTCCATCACGGCTGCTTAGCTGTTTGTCATCATTGATTTCCGATTACAAGGGATTTATTAATGAGAAGAGTTTTAGCACAGATGCTATGGAGACAGGGAGATTTCACACAGAACAAGAACAACAACAGTCTGTGTGGGCTAGGCATGAGGGTATTTTATATTCCCCAGTCTGTGTGGTCTGGGCATGAGGGCATCTTATATTCACCAGTAGAGATGTCCGAACTTCGAAAAATCCAGTCCGTGCGAGGATCCGCGGATTTTCGAAAAAATACGTAAATTCGAAAATCCGCAAGCGGACCCATTAAAACGTATTAAAATGAAAGTTCGGCAAAATCCACATTAAAAGTGGTCTAAATAGCCTTGGTAACGCACACTTAATCACTCAGGGACCTGGGTAATGACCTTAAGAACACGTATCAATGCCTACAATACCTAAAAATTACAGTCCGCTAGCGTGAATTTTAAAAAACGGTATTTTTGAAAATACAAATATTTCCATAAAAATGGGGATTTCCGTAAAAATTAGGGTTTTCGTAAAAACGAGGAACCGGAACCTTCTGCCTGCACAATGGCGAGTTCTGTAAGGCAGATGTATGCCACACAGTACCTCCTAGCCAGGGGGTACGATGATTTCCCCCCCTGGCACCTATCATGTGCGGCGCCGAAAGCGCAGGATTATGGAGGGGCTCCAGCGCCGGCTCCTGCGCCGCTTCGGCTACCAGACCCCTGTCTCTACCCTCCAGAGACAGTGGTCTGATCTGAAGAGGCAGAGGCCTCATTATGTTCAAGCCATGCGGCAACTGATGGAAGGCAAGTATACTTTTTATTATATTACTATATTCTAATAAGTAGTAAAATATTTTAATTCACTTCTGACAAAAACATATTTATTGTATATACCTTACCATTAATGCCATTACACACACCACATTGGCCACATTCCCCTATATAGTAGTTTGCACACAACAAGGGAAAGAAGGCGATGGGGGTACTGGGTTACATAATGTCCACTGCGGTTTGCCACCATTGTTGTGGGGCCAGGCAGGCTTGGCCCCACTGGACATACCCCTCACCCCATTGGCTTCTCTCCCTCAGAGTATGCTTCGTGCAAGGGAAAGCGGGTGAACGGGTAGGAACAGCACCATTGAGTTACAGCACGCCCACTGCAGTTTGCCACCATTGTTGAAGAGCCAGGCAGGCTTGGCCCCACTGGACATACCCCTTACCCCACTGGCTTCTCTCCCTCAGAGTATGCTGGCTTCGTCAGGAAAGCGGGTGAAAGGGTAAGGCTTCGTAGGAACAGCACCATTGAGTTACAGCAGGCCCACTGCAGTTTGCCACCATTGTTGAAGAGTCAGGCAGGCTTGGCCCCACTGGACATACCCCTCACCCCATTGGCTTCTCTCCCTCAGAGTATGCTTCGTGCAAGGGAAAGCGGGTGAACGGGTAAGGCTTTGTAGGAACCGCAGGCCCACACTTATAATATGTAATATGGAGTACTGCTCTAGTGCCAGGCAGGATTGACCCAGAGCTGAAAACATTAGCCACAGAGTAGCTGTTGCGGCTGTATGAGATGGTCAGAGTAGGTAACACCACAAAGGTGCCTCGTGGAGAGAGAAGGAAGAACAAAGTAAGATCGACCCAATCTTAGAAAAATTAGCCACAAAGTAGCTGTTGTTGCAGAGCATTTGTTATTTCACAACTTGAATGCAGTAGAGCAAGGTAGGACCATATATGGCCCTGCCAATAAGAAAAATTTGCCATTTGCCAGCTAAGCTGGCATCAGCTAAGCCTCTAGGCGGAAAATGAGGCGGAAGGAGCAGTACGGGTGTCCAGGGGCAGGAGGCCTTCAGTCACGGGCATCAGCATCAGCAATAGGGGTGCTATACTGAGATGTGATCCACGCCTCATTCATCTTGATGAATGTAAGGCGGTCCACATTCTCAGTGGAGAGACGGGTCCTCCTCTCCGTTACAACAAGGTTAGTCCTTAAAAGGACTGTTGGGTCTCAAGATGTGTGAATACAGGGGTGGTTAACAACAAGTGCTAAACCACCATAATGAAATCCACACACAGAAAACTCAAAAAAAGCTCAAAAAGCACAAAAAACTCTCTCCAACTCCTACACTGTCAGGTCTCCACTAAACACACTCCAACACACTGAGAAAATGGCGCCTGTGAAGCAGCCTTTTATACCCAGGGGGCTGGAAATAATCATGTTAGCTGCCATTGGATAATTTGGGACATGTGGCTTGCTCCGTCTTCAAAATAATCCCCAAAATGCAGAAATTCCGCGAATTTACAAGAATTTCTCGTTTTTTCTAAAATTTTCGAAATTACGAGAATTCTCGTAATTACGAGGACCTCCGTTTTCTCTGTATTTCGAAAATACGGAGATCCTCTTAATTACGAAAAAAAATCCGCGGTTCGGAAGTTCGGAAGGCGGAAAATCCGGAATAATCCGCTGTTCGCGGATAGGATAAATCCGCGACGGATCCGGGTTCGGGTCCGTGAACCGGCCATCTCTATTCACCAGTGAGTGTAGGATGGACATGAAGGCATCTTTAATTCACCAGTCTGTGAGGGCTTGGCATGAGGGCATCTTATATTTACCAGCCTGTGTGGACTGGGCATGGGGGCAGTCAGCCCTCCTGTTCCCCAGTGTACAGTAAGCTTCTATAACACTCCGTTTAAAATAAGCAGGATTCAAAATAATCTTTCATATTCTATAGCATACTTAAAACAAAGCATATCAAGAGCACCTGTCTAAAGTGCATAGCATTAAAGTACAACAAAGAACATAAAGTTCATAAGCATATAAAGAATGTAAAATGCTTAAAAGTACAAATTACAGGGGGCGGAGCCAACGGACCATGTAAACGGCCGCACTTGAGCACAGGAGATCACCACCATCACCTACATGGTCCCAAACTAAACCGAAACAACAAAGACCTCTAAAACCTAACACCCAACTATAACTTAACCTGGAATCATCCACAACCAAACAACAATCACCGTACCTCTCTACAAGACCCACTGACCAAGATACAGGCGGTAAGGCCTACACGTAGGCAAAACCTTTCTTACTTTTACCTACCCTACGGTCCCAGACCCCCTCATAGTCTCTGAATGGCCCACCCCTGTACACACAAACTATATATAAAGCTCCCCAAGCAGAGGCCTCCATCCCACTGTTTTAACTATAGAAGAGCCGCAGGGACTCAGACACTCACAGATCAACCTGTAACCCGATTCCCGAAAACAGAACTACCCCAGAATCACCAGAACCCAGGGCCCGGAGGCTGCCCCGGCCTTGGAGCACTCACCGTTCAGCCAGTGAGCCGGAGTCCGGATGACCTCTGCCTTGGCACCAGGAAACGAAACCACAACCCTTACGCCTACCAAGGAACAGACGCATGAGACAGCCTGCCTGCCCCCAACCCAGTGGTTCCCCGCCGAGGACCCCATCAATTCCCGCCCACTTACCCCATCTCTATCCACAAACTGCCCTATCTACCGAAGGAACCAACAGACTCTGTACACCTCGGCACAAGCCAGATGGGGCACAACCACCTCAGGGCGCTCTGACTCTGGCCTCCGCGGCGACAGCCAAGGGCAATATATTAAGCGCTTGGGACAGGTTGGAGGCTGCACACAATTTGTGCCTAACTTTTGAATGCATATAACAGTTGTAAAATGGAATAATTTTAAAGCTAATATATATCTAGCTCTTTCTTTTTATATTACTTGCATATAGTTAAAAAGCTATATTACCTCACTACCTTTTAAAACCAATGCATTTCACTAGACAATATACCGTTTCCTAACCTCCAAAGGTAACCAACCAGGGCCCTTTAGCAAACTATATCTTACTATATGACTGGAGATAACTACCCCTACACATCTCCAGCACCCCACTCCCCCTTCCATCCTCTGCTAATATCCACCCACCTGAACCAACCTCCAGACTACCCCCCCCCGAGCCAAACAACGACAAGGTAACCAGGCTTCAAACCAACCCTTGTCAACGGACGACGAGCGGAAACAAAATCCAGAAATATCTAGATCTAACCCCAATCACGAAAGCCAACAATAAGGGGTCAAAACCACTATAAAACACACCACAAAGTACCTAATAGACAACTAACAGCTAACCACCCTCACAATATCCTAAAAAATTCAGGTTAGATAGCCAAAACATAAAACCCCAGAACAGACCCCCCAGCATGAATAGAGGGGCATGACCTCAGTCGACCCATACTAAAACTTTCTCCCAATAAACCTGTAGGTGGTATAACCCACCCGCTAACACCCTCATGGGTACCCTCACCCCCAGATTTATAAGACCCACAGAACAACAGAGCCGAGCTGCCCCAACCCAAACAACCTCTACCGAGACTCCTAAAGCCTCGACCCCCCCACTCGGTACACCGCCAACCCAGGTGTACCCACACACAAGGGTGCTCTGGCGGCGGCGTGTCGGCGGATCCCCCTGCAACTACTACAACAGGACAAGCCTTCCCCACCATAATCACAGATACACCAACTGTAAGTAAACTCGATCATTTAGCACAGCTCGCTGTTTTTGATGTACCACCATGACTAACGACATAGTGATCCTCTCTCACAACGTCAAGGGCCTAAACTCCCCACACAAAAGAAATATGGCACTGAAATACTATAACACACCAAACCCAGACATCATCATCAGACTCCAGGAAACCCATTTTAAAACAGGCCACACCCCCAAATATTGGGGTAAAAAATACTCCCAAACATATTTTGCCTCTGCACCCACAAGGAGAGCCGGGGTGGCGATACTAATTCGAAACTCATTGGGATTCATTGAGGAATCCTCCTACTGTGACCCTAACGGGCACTTTATAATCCTGAATGGCCAACTACAGTCCACAAAGCTGACTATAATAAATATATATGCTCCAAATACCGCTCAAAAAACATTTTACCGCAACTTGAATCTCAAAATCACACAACACGCAACAGGCTTGCTGGTCGCTGGAGGCGACTACAATGCCACACTACAAAATGCACTGGATAGATCCAAACCCCTCAGCTCCGGCTCTAACCCTCCGAACACACTAAACTTCCGGTCCTTTCTGACAACTAACAACCTGGTGGACCCCTGGAGACTGGCAAATCCAAAACTGAGAGAATACACCTTCTACTCAACAGTCCACAAACTATTCACCAGACTGGACCATATCCTCCTCTCTCCACAACTCTTGCCCTCAGAGCAGAAGCCATATATCTCAGAAATCTCTTGGTCAGACCACGCATACACCACAGTAACACTCAGATCTCATACAGCACAAACCTCCCCCCACGTGGCGACTCAACGAATCCCACTTAAATATCCCTACAGCCTATGAAGAAATCAAACAAACAATTAAACTGTATTTTGAAGAAAACAAATCCCCGGCCATCTCCCCCTCCCTCCTCTGGTCCGCACACAAAGCGGTTTTCAGAGGGAAATGTATCCAAATAGCAGCTAGACTCAAAAAAAAGAGGAACGCCAGGATATTAGAACTAATTTCCACAATAAAATCTCTGGATAAACAACTTAGCAGACAATGGGAAACCTCTACGCTTCAAACAGCAGAATCATGCAAAAGAGAACTAAGCCAACTACTCGCCTCCAAAGCCGAGAAATCCCTCCGTCTCACGAACCAAAAATTCTACCAGAAAGCAAATAAACCCGACACCATGATGGCAAATAAATTAAACAAAAGGCTCACGGCAAATAAATTTACACCTATCAAAGATAAGAACGGAGCCCTACATTTCGATCCACAATGGATAACGAACCATTTTGCAGAGTACTACCAGACCCTGTACGAAGGTAACACAATAAGCCACAGTCCAGAAACTCAATTCAGAATAGAGAAATACTTGGACTCCCTGCAGTTCCCACAAATGCCCCCCACTCAATTAGATTCCCTTATAGCCCCCATTACTTCAGAGGAGCTTACGCACACCCTGAAAGAATTCAAAACCAGAAAGTCTCCTGGCCCAGACGGATTCACGACCCTATATTATATACTTTAGATCGGAAGCTTAACCCCCCAACTACTAGAGCTCTTTAATGCCATCCTAACAGGAAAAGATATATTCCCTCCCGAAATGCTCGACGCCAACATCATAGTTATCCCTAAGACGGACCGAGATACACACTACCCCCAAAACTATAGACCCATCTCATTAATAAATGCCGATATAAAACTCTTTGCCAAGATTATAGCTAACAGACTTAGAACTACCTTGCCATCATTGATTCATTACGACCAGACAGGCTTCATAAGTCACCGCCAACCCACCGACAATATAAGAACAGCACTTAATGCAACCTAATGCAAACAGCTATATTAAACAAAAACCCAGCAATGCTTCTCTCTCTCGATGTAGAGAAAGCATTTGACAGAGTTGATTGGGCATACTTGCAAACTGTCTTGCGCCGATTTGGCCTTCCGGATATCTTTATTAGAGCTATCTTCAGCCTATACAGAGATCCACAAGCCAGGGTTCGCAACATGGGATACCCTTCAACCATAATTAAAATACGCAACGGGACAAGACAGGGATGCCCCTTATCCCCCCTCCTATTTGCACTAAGCATCGAGCCACTAGCAATCCATATCAGACAAAACCCGGACATATCGGGAATCTCCATGGGACGACTAGAAACCAAACTCTCACTATTCGCAGACGATACCTTGCTCTACCTGTCCAACCCAGAGAAATCCCTACAAGCAGCTATCCAGGTCTTAAAAGAATTTGGCTCGGTCTCTGGATTTAAGATAAATCACACAAAATCCACAGCCTACGCTATACACATCCCAGAACAAACACGGAAAAAACTAAATGATAGGTTCCCATTCAAATGGGCAGCAGACTCATTTGGATACTTAGGAGTACAACTGAGTGCGGACACGCAGATATTATATAACCACAATTATACAAAACTACTCTCCCATATATCTAAACTTCTAAAGGAATGGTCCCCATACCCTCTATCACTATCTGGCAAAATATCAGCAATCAAAATGACCATTCTTCCCAAAATCCTCTACCTTTTTAGAGCACTCCCGATCCACTTCAAACTGAAAGATGCCCAAAATCTACACAAGGAAATAAGACAGTTCGTGTGGCACAATAAAAGGCCCAGAATCAAATACTCTTACCTAGCCAGACCCAAAGACAAAGGAGGCTTTGCCTTGCCAATGTTTTACCAATACTTCCTAGCAGCCAGGATAGCACAGCTGACACAATGGACCAATGGACACAAAAAAGTAAGATGGGTGGACCTCGAAAACACCTTGCTCTCCCCCCTCCATGTGTACTCTGCGCTGTGGGTGAGACCCGGAGACAGAGACATACACCTCCCTCACAACGAATACATCATCCGAACATCCCTCCAAATCTGGGACAGATGCAATAAACAATTTAAATTTATTCAATACCCATCCCCATGTATGCCCCTCTTCTTCACCCCTTATTTCGGAGGCAAACCATCAGTAGTCGATGATGAAATATGGACCAAGCTGGGGATTCTGAGAATAACAGACATTATCTCAAACACAGGCGCCCCACTGTCTTGGGAAGAGGCCCAAACAAAATACAAACTTCAAGACTCGGCATGGTATGCCTATACAAGAATCCTCCACTACACAAGGAAAACCTTAGCAAATTGCACATCAAAACACCCAACAGAATATGAAACCATCAGCACCCACTCAAAAGACTCATAAGAACTTTATATCTAAGCTATATAAAATAATATGGCACAATACCCAACCCACCAAAATCTCCCCACTATTTAAGTGGGAGGAGAGTCTTCAAACCCCACTGGAAGAAAAACAATGGACACAGATCTTTATGGCATCAGCCAAATGTACTTCAAATGTACTATTAAAAGAAAAATCATACAAAATCTGGTACAATTGGTACGTCACCCCGGCCTCCTTACATAAAATCTCACCCTCTCTATCACCATTATGCTTCAGAGGGTGCCAGCTAGCGGCAGACCAGCTACATTGCTGGTGGCAATGTCCCAGCGTCCAACTTATTTGGCACTCCTGCGAACAAATCTTAAAAGAAACAATTGAAAATTCCTTCACCTTAACCCCCTACACAGCCTTATTCAACCTCCCCATCCCAAAATACAACAAACACATTAATATTCTAATCAAAACCATATGTGCCATTACTAGAAACACTATAGCCAAAACCTGGAAGGGAGGATCTATCACAAAAACTGAATTAATAAATAGAATATGGTGGGTACACGACAGCGAGTACACAATTTCCTTATCCCAGAACAGCCTGAGAAACTGGACCAAAACCTGGGAAATATGGACCCTAAAAATGCGACCGCAGCTTATAAGAAACGATTAGATCCAACATGTTGGGGGGTCCGCGGGCACGCCGCCGGCGGGTGCAACAAAGGTTTGTTTTACAGGTACCCCCTTTTTCTTGTTACTTATCTTAACACGACCTCCCGGAAAGACTGTAATACTGTAGCCATGAGAAAGTACCGAAATAATTATAATGGCATGGGAGGAGGAAGGACAATCTGTATTCTTTATAATAAATGTGTACAATGCTGCCAATAACAATGTTTACCAAGCATTATGTTATTCTGTTAAAAACTATAATAAAAAACTTATTGAACAAAAAAAAAACAAAACAAAGCATATCAATTAATCAAATGATCTAGCTCCCCTTACTCTCTATAGAGAGGGATTGGTCAGTGTACTACACATGGGAAGATTGTTATAATTTCTATTTAGTATAGGGAGCCTATAACAACAGATGTTAAAACTTGCAGGATTTGCGTATTAGCTTCCATATTTATGGCAACCTTAAAATCATGGAACTGATAGTGTGGTTGTCCACCTCACTTTCCACACCTGGAACAGCAATATAAATCTACATTTAGACTTAACTCACCTGTTGCCTCAGGTTC
Organism: Hymenochirus boettgeri; assembly: GCA_019447015.1. NCBI lineage: Eukaryota > Metazoa > Chordata > Amphibia > Anura > Pipidae > Hymenochirus > Hymenochirus boettgeri. The sequence goes on along the minus strand of CM033472.1, from coordinate 129,504,379 downwards.
ATGAGTGACTGGATTATAAGATGCTTTGGCACACAATTGTTTAGCCCTTATACCAGCGGGGCTGTTTCCATCCGAAATGGCATCCAGAACCACAGAATCAATGGTCAGACAGGGGATATTATAATGCTGAGCCAAAGTCACAGCAGCACAAGACTTTCCTGCATCACATAATAAAAGAACCATTACATCCATAGCAATAAGCAGCAGCAATAAGACACAATCAGGGTTATTCAATAAAGGTTCCTATCATTTAAAATGGTGCTAATTTTGCCCCAACCAATCAGATCTTATTTAACATTTGAAAGCTAACATCTTATTGGTTGGGGCAAAATTAGTTTAATGTATCATATATGGTGTAGCATACGATAATCACAGACCTATTGCTGTGTATAAAAGCTTTATTTAGACCAAACACGCATGCAACATGTTTCGGACCCACTGATCCTTTCTCAAGTGCTTGAGAAACTGGAACAGTGTGGCCTACAAGTATTTCGTGTTTCTGTACCTGGGTACCTCCAACTACAAAGAAGACTATATGGGGCAAAATTAGCACCATTTTAAACGATAAGAACTTTTATTGAATAACCCTGAATAAGTGTTACCAGTCTAATGACCTCACTCTCAATATTTCATTTTTGGTATTAAGTCTCTTAAAATTCGAACTTGTTCTATGTCAAATCTTAGATAAAATATGATTTACCAACTTATTATAAATTTGTTACCAAGATTTCTTCTAGCACAAATACATTTTGCAATGTTTGAATTAAAGGGCATGTCCACCCCCAAAACTAAAATTTAACCCCTTACTGGCCACATCAAGTAGTTTAAAACAATCCTTACCTTACATTCCTGCTCAAAATAGTTCCCCTGCTGTGTAGGAGCAGTGTGTGACTCATGCTGTGCCTGAGACTTCCTCAACCTCATCAAGGTTGAGGCATGCTCAGTGCAGCCCTCCCTGCCTCTCAGCCAATCACGGATGCGGCTGCCAGTCCCGCCCCCTGCTTTCAATTCCATGCAAGCAGAGGGCCTGAACACTGCAGCGGAGGAGAGAGGGCAGGTAAGTAAGAATCGGGGGACTTTCTAACAATTATATTAATGCGGTTGGGGCTGGGGGAGCATGCCCTACCACATATCAAAAGTTAAATTTCGGGGTGGACAAATTTATGCACCACAACATTTTAACCCCCAACAAAAAATGTATAAATATTTAGCCAAATTTTCACCAGCCCCCCCTGTAGAGGTTCCTGCATTTTTTTTTGGGAGCAGCAATCAGTCAATGGCTGTGACGTCAGCTGTCTGGAAGAACTCGAAGAACCGTTAGGTAGAGAGAAGGAATTGGCAAACATCTCTCGGCTATATCCTGCTGGTTCAGGCTTGGCCTGACCTAATGTTAATCCGCCCCTGTGCTGGTGTATTGTGGTCTTGGGTTTTAAGGAGGTGGGTAAGCTATTTCTAAATTCAGTTTTGGGGTGAACTTTTTAAACCAAAGCTCAAACACAATTTTTTTTCATGTTAGATTTAAAGGAACTTTCCATTATTCATGTACCCATACCCTCTCATGTTTTGCACTCTTATTTACCAGTAAGAGGAGCTCCATACACTATGATGGCAATGCCTCTGCGATTGCTTGCTGCTCGACCTTCACTGCTTGTATCAATTCCCATGTACCTGGCAATAGCTAGAGTCACAGGGTTTTGATCCAGCTCCCCCACTGCCCTGGCAATGCCACTGTCAAGAGGTTTATTCCCTGTAAAATAATAACATGCAACAGTCATATCTAGTTTTAGTTGCCATGTGAAAGAACACTGACTTCCATTACAGCAATTCAATTACAATAATAATTTTCCACTGACCTGAACCTGCTTTCCTTACTGGCTTTTCTTCTGCTTCCTCTGGATTGGCTCCAACTGGGGAGGAAGGGCTTTTAATGCAGTTTGCAGTTTCCTGGGTACCTGGCTTCTCCGCCGACTCACCTGGATCAACATCAAAAATGTGGGAAATTTATGTAAAGACTAAAATAAAACAGTAAAGACACAGTACTGACAAAGGAAAAGGAAAAGTTTAAAATAAACACATACTATAAAGCATGTCTTGTTGAATCTAATATCAGGCTGTACAACAATACTAATTGCTTATGTTGCACAGTATGGATGATTAATGTGCAAGCAGCATTACAGCATAATGTCGATCACAAAATTATTGGGCCTGGTCGCAGGAACAACACCAGGTATGTCTACTAATGTATGGCAAGCATAAGAAAGAATGAAAAGTAAAAAATATATACATTATAGCCAGGCATGTATGTTGTACAGTATATGAGAATCAACTCTATAAAAATATATGCTGTGCTCATGCATTGTTCTATGTAATATTATTAGAAACATGCAGAAACATAGGCAGTGATGACAGACAAAAGGCTTCTCTTCCACACATGGAAACTGTGAAAACCAAAAACATATAATATACTGCAGATAGTCATGTTTTCTTAGCTAAAGAAACCCATATGGCACAAGGTAAGTCATGAGTTGGTTACTAGAACACAATCATTTAAAGTTTTCTCAGGGGTTCTTTAGGATTCTCACCGTTCTCCTGATTTTCAGCACCATTAGTTTTTCCAATATCATCTTGTATTCTCTTCTGCTCCTTGTAATACTCCATCATTTCTTGTGGCAACTTTTCTCCAGGAAGTCGGGGAGGAAGCAGCAGAGTGTTCTGGGAGTCATAACCCTTGAGCATCCGTAGAATCTTAATCCAAGCAACGTTACAATAATCACATTTACTTAGCAGTCCCTTAAGCTACCAAGTCACTGTAATTTTCCCATAAAAAGGAATAAATTAATGCAGTAACCACACTGGTGGCCAGTGGCAATTCTCTGTGCATTTTCTTAAGCTTACTATTTCGCTTTCAAGCATTAAAAGGATATTTCTAAATGTCTCCAAATACAATTAACTCAACTAAACACAAACACTTATGTGGGTTTTAATAAGTGATTGTTTTACCATAACTAATTGAACTACTGTACAATAACAGTGCTTGCTTAAACCTAGGTTAGCTTATTAATTATTTTAATCTAGTTTGCACAGCATTCTACCTACCTTTTCTTCTTCCAAGTATTGCTTGTCCATCTCTAAGCAGTAGAACTCTATAGGAAAACTGCAGGGGTTCTTAACCAGAACCTCAACATCATCCCCAGAGCTGAATGGAAGGATGGGGCCCAGTTCTAATACAGAGGGGGTAAACTCCAGTCGAGGTTCCATTCCCTTTCCTTCCACAAGCAACATCACCCGGCTGCTGCTCTGAGACACTTGTAGTACCAATGGCTGACTGTACAGCTTCTGTTTAAGAATTACAGAGAAATAGGTAACCCAAAATTGCAAACAGGTGGAAAAAAATACATAGGAATATAAGGTACACAAAAGTGTTTTACACCTTTTCGCCTCTCACTGATAATCAGTAGAGTTGTATTAAGCTAATACAGAAGATTGCAGAGTAGCCCTAAATCAGTGATAATGCATAGCTTTAAAGGGGAACTGTTGTCTCCAAACAAGTTGAGTTTAAATGAAAGGCCAGTTTCCTACCTTTAAAATGAGCCATCAACCACCTCTCTAAGTGCTCCACAGCCCAAGATATAAAAAAAATGACTGACCAGAAAGTTAATGGGTGGGAGGCTGACATGTGACATTCCTATGGCTTCTCCTGCACAGTGCCGCCGGCGAGCACAGCCTCAGACTCCCTCAGTGTGTGAGGGAGATAGGAAGTCCCTCCTCCTCTCTGCTTCTCTCTCACTATGTGAAAACAGCCTTTTCATTCTGCCTGAAAAGGCTGTTTCCACAGAGTTATTTTTTTGGGGGTGGGGGGGTGTCAGAGTGGCCCACAGCACCTGTGAGCGGGTGGGGCTTAGGCACTGACTGACAGGTTTCAGAGCAGGAAGCAGGTAGTGCAGGGGACCTGGTGATGCTGCTGCCATATCACACACAAAAATGTAAATATCTTCAAAACTATGTAAAATAAACAATGAAAATAAATTTCACATCAATTTCCTATCAATTTACTTAAAGGGTATGTCCACCCTAAAAATAATTTTTTAATACAAGATTCCCCCTGCCCAGCCCCAACCGCTATATTTATATGTTTAGAAAGCTCCCCAAACTCTACTTACCTCCCCTCTTTCCTTTTTCTCGCAAGCAGAGGGGCGGGACCGGCAGTCGCGTCTGTGATTGGCTGAGCGGCAGCCAATCATGGAAGCGGCTGCTGGGAGCTCATTTCGGTGGAGGAAAGGTAAGTAAAGTTTGGGGAGCTTTCTAAACATATAAATATAACAGTTGGGGCTGGGGGGACAGGGGCAATACTATATATTAAGGGTTTTACAATAGGGGGAGGGAATCCTGAGAGGGAGGGAGAGGGAGGGGGAGAAGGGCTGCAGTACGCATGCCAAACTTCTCCCGGAGGCCAGGTAGGAGGCAGAGTCCTATGTGGACTCTGCTATCCTCCTGGTGGACAGTTTTTGGGACTTTGGGGGGGGACTACAGGAGAACCATCTGGAGCTGGGATGTGAGGTAAGGATTACACTACACTACATGATAGGGCCAGTAGTTGGGGGGATTATAGTTTTGGGGGTGGACATGCCCTTTAAAGTCATTTTTGGACCACAGTTCCCCTTTAAAATAGAGAGTTTATAGTTATACTCTCTCCATGTACCCAGTGTGAAAGCACATATTAAGTGGATTGCTGTATCTGTTTGCTTTGCATATTGAGAAAACAATTTGTAGTGCTTTAACTATAACACATCACATAAAGTGAGCCTACCAGCATTAAAAATACACTTATCCAGCCTTAAAATACCATTTTATATATTTATTTTCAGCTACTCCATAACCCTATTTTCGCCTTATTGAAAAGTTCCAAAGATGCCCCTAAAGGGACCTAACCTGGACCCCTTCCACCTGGGTACCACCCCTGATGCTGTTGCAAGCTTGTTATTAAATAAGAACATCAGCAGTGAGTCACAGAGAGAGTAGCATGGCAGAGTGGTGAGGGACAGGATCAGGTAAGTATAATGCAAAAATGGGGTTTGGAGGGTAGTTGAACCTAAATATAAAATTATATTTTAAGTCTGGACATACCCTTAAATAAGAGGTGTAACATTTGGCATGTGTTGTTAATATTCAGAAACAATCATGTGCTATAAAATATTTTCCAACTGTTGTACACCGGTAAAAAGGTATCATCTGATTGGTTGTTGCAAATTATAAGCATGGGCAAATATTTGTACATCTTATTAAATAAGCCTGATTGTCTCCTAGCCTCTGAAGTAAATGTTACAGCTCTGTTATATGTGTTAATAATTTGGCTTGAAGAGCCAAATTACTGTTCTTTCTATTTCTTTTTCTTCTTCTGTTTTCTTCTTCTGCTATTTGGACTGTATCTCCTCCCACAGTTTTTGAGCTAGAAACATGAAATTCGCAACAGATGTGCGGGGCATATAGGAGATGTATGCTATTACCTAGCTAAGGAATACGCGGAAGCGTTACGGCGCTATCAGTGAATTTCGGGACATTATTTCCCATAGACTATAATCCTCAAATGTGGATATGCCAAAACAGTTTGTTTCATGGTTATAAACATAAACGCTGATACCTCTAACCCCCCAAACAGACACAGGTACACCCACCTACTGACCTACCTTTCCATTCCCATGGAAGCCATACTTAAAGGGTAACTATCGTCAAAAAAACAAATTTTGACTAATCATTAAAAAAGCTTGTTTTTTTAACCCCCAACCTGACACAGGTAAACACACCTACTGACCACACACCTACTGACCTACCCCTCCATTACTGTGGCATCCATACCTAAAGGGTATCTAAAGTAAAAAAAAATGTGATCAATACTCAAAAAAGTTTTTTTTTAACCCCCAATGTGACACAGGTAAATACATCTACTGACCTATCCCTCCATTACTGTTGCAGCCATACCTAAAGGGTATCTAAAGTAAAAAAAAAATTGATCAATAATCAAAAAAGTTTGTTTTTTTAACCCCCAACGTGGCACAGGCACACACACCTACTGACCTATCCCTCCATTACTGCTGCAGGGTAACTAAAGTAAAAAAAAAAAATATTTTGATCAATAATAAAAAAGTTTGGTTTTTTTAACCCCCAACCTGACACAGGCACACATACCTACTAATCTACTTTTCCATTATTGTGGCAGCCATACTTAAAGGGTAACTAAAGTCTAAAAAAACAATTTTATTCAATAATAAAAAAAGCTTTTTTTTTAAATTCCAACCTGATCCAGGTACATATAACTACTGACCTACCCCACCATTTCCGTGGCAGCCATACTTAAAGGGTAACTAAAGTCAAAAAAACGAATTTTGACCAATCATCAAAAATGTTTGTTTTAACCCCCAACCTGATACAGGTACACATACCTACTGACCTATCTTTCCATTTCTGTGGCAGCCATAATTCTATGGTCAAAAATAAATTTTGATCAAAATAAAAAAGTTTGGGTTTTTTTAACTTCCAACCTGACACAGTTTCCGCTCAAGCATATTTATAAAATGTTGAATTCAATTCCCCAAGTCTGAGGGGGCAAAAACACATAAGTGGCCATTTATTTAGCCTGCCAATGGGTCCATGGAAGGTGTCAGTACATTGTGGAGTGTTTCTTAATACTCAGGGGGGTGTTAAGGTGGCCATACATATATTAGATTTTACTTTACGAGCGCTCCCGCAACATTTAATCGATCCTGCCAGAACCGCCTCTTCCATTCTTTTATGTGACCACATGCTATCGCAAAATCCCATTCATTTTGCAATCGCATGTCGGTCGCATAGAAGAACGGGAGAGGCGGTTCAGACTATATAGTGGGGGGTTATTTGCGGGGGGCATTTCCAAGTTTTGGGGCTGTTTAAAATTACAGAGCACCTCGATTTTTTTTTTCTTATAATTGCACTTATGCATGCTTCCCATTTGAGTTACCGTATATACCGTCCCGAGTATAAACCGAGGTACCTAGTTTTAGGTAAAAAAAGGAGGAAAACCACACTGACTCGAGTATAAACTGAGGGGGTATTATTTGCCACTAAAGATGTTTTGGAAACTACAACTCCCAGCATGCTTTATTGCTGGGAGTTGTAGTTTTCAAAAAAAAAAAAAAGCAAAGTGAGAGGCGCCAGGTAGTGACATCATCCGGATGCGCAGAGGCTGTGAAGCGAGGATGCAGATCGCGCGGCCGCCGGACAGGTAGGAGAAACATTTACTTTATTTACAAAGGGACACACTTAAGTGGCAAATACTTACAAATAAGAGTAAAACCTTCTTTATTTGTGCATACTGTATGCACAAATGAAGGTTTTATTGTATAATATTCCTGATTTACTGCAAGGTTTGCTACTGTAAAATTAGTCTAAAGCGATTAAGGGCAACATCCTGAAAATTCTGCTGGCACTTAACGCAAAAATAAAATGAAATTCTTCTGGCACTGAAAGGGTTAAATGCACACATTGCACAGTAGTCTTATTTTGCAAATAAGAAATGGATCTTTAGCCTTAACCCCGTTACTACCCTAATCCCTTGATAACAGGCTGTATGGATATCCTTCATGGTGAACCCAGAACTATTTGCTATTAAAACGAAGGATGTGGATCCTTAATTATCCTGGTAATTGCATGGTTTTAATTTAAATTACAAAAGTTTGCAGTCTTGTTTCCAGATCTTCATTACTTCATTAGGTAAGCTTTAAAAAGTTCTTACCGTAAATGGGGTTTTCAATGTGAAACCATTTCCATCATAGTATGCAAACGTATTCCAGAGCTCATTCCCTTGAGGTGTAACGAATCCGGCCGCTGCTCGCTTGCTGTCTGAACTTATCTGCCGGAACTGACATCACTGCCCAGCGCAGAGTAGTGAGACAGACACAGAGTAGTGACATCCCGGCAAATCAGTACATGCAGCGAGCGAGCGGAGGCTGGATTTGCAGATTGGTGAGTGACTGAGCCGAGTATAAACAGAGGTTGGATTTTCAGGCTGATTTAACAGCCTGAAAACCTTGGTATATACTCAAGTATATATAGTAATCGGTTATAGTTTAAGTCCTTCTCTGCTGTAAGAATAAAGCCCAGAATAAGGTCCAGATGAGCTATTATTGTAAAAAGTACATTCGTGTAACATGTAACTAGCGGCACTAGGACCAATTTCCACATAAATTTAAAACTTTGCTTGCCTCATAAAATAAATGCATTTGATATAAATTTATATTGTTAAATGAGTGCATTACATATGCTTAGCTATAGCTATTTTGAGCCAACCTTAAGTATCTTCATTCAAGTTGGCTGTGGCAGGACATGTAGTGCACCAGCTTCCTAACCAGCAGTTGTTACCAAAAGCAGACACCATCTTTATATAGCTGTACAATTGCATGTTGGCAGTGATAAAATTACTTGTATATTGGGTTATTTAACTACTTTCAATCAACTTGGAAAATACAATTAGTATATTAATAAATTGAAGAGTATGGGAGGGCTTGAAGGATTATGGACTGACTCCACAGTCCTGGTGTTTCTAAAGTATATTAGAAACTGCCTTTGTCCTCAAACCATTTGAATTTGGAAATTTCTACAGATTGTATACAGTATTTCATTTTACATATGACTCCTTATCTTTTGCAGAATAATTGAGCCTTTAACATCTCGGTGTAGTAAGTTTCGTTTTAAACCACTGGCTGATAAAATACAAACACAACGGTTACTGGAGATTTGTGAAAAAGAAAATGTAAAAATTACAAATGAGGTATGCATATTAGAACAAAAAAGACTAACTATAGCATAGGTTTGGTTTATATCCTTAAGCTGGGTACACACCATAAGATTCGTCCAACCGACCGATAGTGACGTGTAGCGGTCGGTTGTCCAGAAATATCTTATTGTGTGGGGTGGCAGGCTGTGACTGAGTTCCGTTAGTTCCCTATGGGACTGTACAAACAGCTGTGGCCGACAGTCCTTTGTCCCAGCCAAGCACTCAGTCGGGACAAAAACTTTGCTCTGTTTTCCTGGCCTAAGATGCAGTTAAGGAAAATGGTCTTTACTGGAATATCCTTTATCCAATGATAATGTAATAAAAGTAAATGAAAATTATTCCCAAACAAATAGCCAGTACCTCCTACAGAATGGGCGAATGATTTGTGATAATCACATGCTTGTGTTTGTAGTACTTTCATTGTTCGATTTATTTATTGATTATTTGCTGTCCATCTTTGATTTGGTTATTTTTTTACCAAATGTCTTTAGGCTAGGTATTATAAAGCCACTTTTTTTTTCTTTCAGGCAATAAGCTGTTTGGTTGAAGTATCAGAAGGAGACTTAAGGAAAGCAATCACATTCCTGCAAAGTTCAACAAGATTAACGGGAGGAAAAGAAATAACAGAGGAAACAGTGACCGAAATAGCTGGGGTATGAATATGCATTTTTCTATGTTTTCTTTATGGACCCTGTCAAGGCGATGCACGAGAGACTATATCTAATTCAATCGTATTGTTATGTAATAAAGCGATAACCTGGTATCACAGCTTCGCAATCCTGGCAGTAAGTTTTGTGAAACCATTACAGCTACCACTAGTCTTAAAGGGTATCTCCACTCCCAAACAAAAATTTTTTGTGGTATAGGGTACCCCAGCCCACCTCCAACCACCATGTTAATTTTTAAAATAAGCCCCAGAAACAGACTTACCGCTGTTTGTTCCCGCGGCTCTCTCCTCCCCCGAAATTGCGAACAAGAGCCGTTCCGGCAGCTGCGTCTGCGATTGGCTGAGAGTCAGCCAATTACAGATGCAGCTGCTGGCTATGCAGAGAGCTGAGGGAACGAGGCCGTGTAAGTATTTCTGAGGCACGGCAGGTTGGGGGTGGGCTGGTGTACACTACAGCAAGTGTTTTAAAGGTAGGGGATGAGGCAGCTATGCCAGATTCCTCAGGGAGGACAAGGAAGAAGCAGTAACCGGATGACACACACAGACCTACTCTTTACAAGGATTTTTTAACACTATTTAGTGGGGCCAGTAGTGGGTTAGATTTTAGCTTTGTGGGTGGACAGACCCTTTGTCATGACAACCTTTATTATACTAGTAAGAACTACTTTAAGACTGGTTTACAGTGATAGTAAGACTTGGTTTATTGTCATGTTTATATAAAATCTATATATACAAAACTTCAGCATCAGTGTAATATAGCAGGCTCAAGGAAGGTGTCATTCAAGCCAGCTCTGTTCTAGCACAGTTCGCAAATGCTGATGTATGCTACGTTCATACTTTAAAACTGGTTACAAACTATTTGGCAGATTGATATGTTTCTTCTTTTTATCTTTTATAATATTTTTTTTTTTATAGGTTGTACCAAAAGAAACACTTGATGGAGTTCTAGCAGCTTGTCAGAGTGGTTCCTTTGAAAAGCTAGAAGATGTTGTCAAAGTAAGCAGTTGTACATGATAAGTTGGTTTCTATCTGATTTTACTGAAGAACAGGAGGTAAATGCACGCTCTCTTACCTCCCGTTCTTCAGTAAATCTTACAGGAGAGGAGGAGACTTTCACTGACTGCATCGGGGAATACGGCGCTGGAGCGGGTCCGCGGGTTAGTGCCTCCTCCTCTCCTGTAAGATTTACTGAAGAACGGGAGGTAAGAGAGAGTGCATTTACCTCCTGTTCTTCAGTAAATCAGATAGAAACCAACTTACTTTTTTGATGGACATACCCTTTAACAGCAAAAAAAATGGCTGCGGCCACACAAACACGTGGTAACGCCCGTGAAATTCTCAAATGCAATGTCACGCATTTCACGAGTTTCCATGCATTTGCACTACGATTCAGACAATATTCCCTTATCATAGCGCACACGATCCGCGAAGAAATGGATGTTGCACATGCTACAAAAAACGGGTCGCAGCACAAACATTGTGGCCACTCACATTGTGAAAACCGCATGCGATTCCGTTTGCGTTGCAGTGTGGCTGTGCCCTTACACAGTTTTTGCTCTAGAGCTGCGTAGAAGTCGGCCTAATATAAATGACATATTAACTTTGTCGTTTTGTGGGTACAAGCCCCCATTAATCACCTGATCAATGGGGTTAAGTTCTGGAGACATGCTTGGCCATCCCAGCACCTTTACCCTCTGTTTATTCAGCAAGGGAGTGGTCATCTTGGAGGTGTCTTTGGGATTGTTATGTTGGAATACTGCCCTGCGGCCTGGTTTCAGAAAGGGATAATGCTTTGCTTCTTTATGTCGCAGTATGTATTGACATTTATGGTTTCACCAATAAACTGTAGCTCCCCAGTGCTGACTACACATGCAGCTCCAAACCATCAAACTCCCTCTTGACTGTATGCAGGACACACTTTATTTGTATTCCTCACCTGGTTCCCGCCACACATGCTTGACATTATTTAAACCAAATAAGTGGTCTGATGAGACCAAGATAAACTTTACATGGCTCAAGTAATCCAAGCCTTTAGTCTGCTTGTCTTCAGCAAACTGTTGACTGGCTTTCTTGTGCATCGTCTTCAGAACAACCATGCAGAGCATTTGATGCTGTGTATGGATGAAGCACTGACAGGCTGACCTGTCGGTGTTTGTATTTGATGCAGTGTATGTTGGCAGCACTCTGGCATCTATTTGCAAAAGACAGCCTCTGGATATGATGCTGAGCAGGTGCACTCAACTTCCTTGATCATCCATGGTGAGCCCTGTTCTGAATGGAACCTAGTCTGTTAAATGCTGTATGGTCTTGGCCATCATGCTGCAGTTCAGTTTCAGGGTATTGGCTATCTTCTTATAGCCTAGGCCATCTTTATGTAGAGCCACACTTTTTTCATACTTTCTGTGAGAGTAACGCCAAATAAAAACCCCCTCCCCATTCACACCTGAGACCTTGCACTGCTAATACATCACATGACACTGGGGAGGGATAATGACTAATTGGGCACATTGGGGACATTTTTCACTGGGGGAGGGGTACTTTTGTTGATGGCTGTGTGCTGAGTTATTTTGAGGGGATGGAAGATTTACACGGTTGTAAAAGCTGTACACACTACTTCTATCAAAGTGTCACATCATCAGTATTGTCCCATGAAAAGGTAAATTTACAAAAATGTGAGGGATGTACTCACTTGTGTTATACTGTACCTATATATCCCCTACAGCTTGGTATACATTATGTACAGAGTAGGTGGATAAAGTTTTCTTACAACGAACATTTTTTTTTCTCTACAGAACCTGATAAATAATGGCCATGCAGCTACACAGCTCATAAACCAGCTTCACGATATGATTGTGGAAAGAGGAGACTTGACTGACAAACAGAAAGGAGTTATCACAGAAAAGCTTGCAGTAAGAATAATGCACAGCTTCCTGTGTGCAAATGGTCTGGACTCCATGAACTCCTGGGTCTCCTTGAAGATCAATATTATTTATTTATAATATTAGTAAAGTGCAGAAATGCAAGGCAATGTTTCGGTCCGAGTTTCTCAAGTTTGGCTTGAGAAAGGTCCTAGAACTCGGACCGAAATGTTGTCCTGCATTTCTGCACTTTACCAATATTATAAATAAATAATATTGATCTTCATGGAGAGCCAGGAGTGCATTGGATTTTTTGTTTTTGATTATATATACATACCAGTATACCCCAGATATATTTAAGAATCTGCAACTCCCCTGCCAACCCCCCTCCCCCGCAGAGCACTTCCTTGTTATAACCAACCCTCCTAGGAGAAGGGCTATCCCCAAAAGGTCGCATCATGATGGACATGGTGTAATATTTCTATATATAGAATAAAATTATTTATCTGATATTGTGCTGCTGCTATTATAAGCCCCTTTTTCAAGATACTAAAACAATGTTATCAAACAATTGGCAGTAATTATGTCTCCAGATAAACCTACTGAACATGATAACCAGGAAATGGCTACAAACTATTAGATTTTGGTTACATAGTGAGTTGTATAAACAGTGTCCCCCTGTGGCCAACTGAGAAAGCACATTAAATACACTTATTAGAATACATAAAGATCATAGTCCCGGTTTAACTGATTAGATCTCTTCCGGGCACACACTGTGGCTTGGTGGAGATGAATAGAGGATGTGCTCGTTGTATGGCGGGGTGATGTTGATACCCTATTGCTGTTTCACGCCGAGCTAGATGGACTCCATCCAGACATTCAGTTCGATATGAGCAATAGCTCTACTGAAGTCCATTTTTTGTACTTGTTGATTTTCAAAAATGAAAGTGGTCTGACCCCCAATTGTACCAAAAACTCACACTGCAACCAACTCTTGCAGGGTTATTCAATAAAAGTTCTTGTAGTTTAAAATGTGCTAATTTTGCCCCAACCAATCAGATATTAGCTTTCAAATGTTAAATAAGATTTGATTGGTTGGGGCACCATTTTAAACCATAAGAACTTTTGAGTCTCCCTGTTGTATACCAGTCAACATCCACCTCATACAAAACAAACTATCCCCTTTAGTCAAAGAGAGTTGATAGGCTTGTACGGGACACATTAAGAGGAACCAGGAATGTGAGGGATGGGGATAGTGCAATTGGCTGGAGGCTAGAAATGAGTGCTTGTTTCCATGCCTTAACTGTAATTTTTTGCCCAAAGGTTATTAAGGGTAAGAAATTTGTCCTGTAGGACTTCTGCACTCATCCAGCAAATTGTCTAGGTACCACCATGTAGTGCAACTTCATGAATTACATCAAATCCGGAAACAGTATATAGGTAATCCCAGGCACACTGGTTTCTTTAATTCCAAAAAATATACTTTATTTTGACTATTCAGCAACACTTAGTTCACCCCACAACAGGCCAGGAATTCTTCATTCATGGATGTCACACATGTCACACAAGTTTGTGGTGTATGCTCTTATTTGTCCTTGTGGGCTAAACAACCCAAAGGGTTAAATTGCATATGACACAACACAAATCGTGAAAGACATACCTTTTTGCCTGTACCCAAACACTAAGTTGAGATGGGACATAGGACCAATTTAAGTTTATCGTATTGGAGCAAGTGAAACTTGGCTAGAAAAAGGGGGGGCAGAGGGTCCTTAGGGAGCATGAAGTATGGTGTATACATCACTTGGATTCCCTGGCCCCCAAAGGGTTAAACCAGGACTACGAACTTTGTGTTCTTAAAAGTGTTTAATGTGCTGACACAGGGGGACACCTGTGTATCCTGGTTTGTATTCAATTCACTGTGTATACTCTGTAACCAAAATCTAATTGTTTGTAGCAATTTCTGGTTTTAAAGGGTAAGGCTGAGTACACACCAAGCAATATTTTTGGCTGACCGATTCACGGCACTTTGGGTCGATAGGCCGAAAATATTGGCTGGTGTAGCGCGACTGACATCAAACGAACGGGCATGTCTGAAAATTCCTATGGGAACACACGATCGATCGTTCGTAAATTTGGCCATGGTCGAATTTTTCCCCCCAGGAACTTCCTGTTTTGTCCTAGCATTATGTCTTAACTGAGCATGCTTCTCTCTCGGGACAGGCAGAGCTCAGGTGATGTCACTCAATCTATTGGAAACAGGAAGTTTGAACATTCACCCCAATATAATTTCTCACAGGCTTAACGCAGAGATATGATTGTCGGCTCATTTTAAAGGAAATACTACATGCTTCCATTTAACCCTAATTTATTTGGAGACCACAGTTGCCCTTTAATAGGTTTATCTAGAGACATAATAACTGACAATTGTTTGATACCATTGTACTAGTAGCTTGAGAAAGGGGCTCTAAGAAATTGCTGCTCTGGTCTATCGCTTATGTGGCTTATTGCCTTATCTCAAACTCTGGGGAATAGCATTGAAGGAAAGTTTTTAGGTCCTCACTTAGGGTATTATACATGACAGGAAAAAGAGCAGGGGGAGGTGAGGAAGATGCATTGGGGTTCTATGCAAGAATGTATATATGTTTTCACAACTGAGGCTTATGCATTTTTCTTTTCAGGAAATTGACAAATGTTTGTCCGATGGAGCAGATGAATACCTGCAAATGCTGAGTCTTTTTGCAGTTGTCATGCAGCAGATGACACGGAACACATAATTATCTTTCTCACATTAAAGAAATGAAATGTTTTAATGGATGTCAAATGTGTATAAATTTAACGTTGTTAATGCAAATAAAGTGCTAAATATAACACAAGGATCACAATTTTAAATAGGGTTAAAGGGACACTAAGGGCAAGGCCACGCTGATGCACTTTTAATTGGAATCCGAACATGCTTTTAAACGCGCATGCTACTGTGTGCGATAGTGAAATGGTGAAAATAGCGATCGTTTATAAATATGCCCCTAAGTTGTATTACCACTTAATATTTAATACAGTTATTTAGTACAGTTACTTTACCTCCTCTAGGGGCATGAATCGAATTTCTACATTTTTTTGCTGTGAAGGAAGTATGACACCAGATGCAGGCAACATCTCAAAGATAACCGGCTTAGGCTTCAATTCCTGTCGCAATTTCTTACGCAGGTGCATGGGCACGTGTTTGCTAATCTACAGCATAGGAAATACAAGCAGATTATTAACCTGATTCTATGTACAAAAAAACCCACACATGGTGTGTTGGCCAATCTGTCTGTTTTAAAATATACATGTTACACATTGTATTAAACAAACGTTTGACCTTTTTACCTTGATCTCATTGTCCTGGTTCACTAAGGCCCATTCACACTGAACTGGGTGTGGGTTGTACAGTTGTATAGATCTGATCTCACACTGACCACATTGTACTGGGTTAAATTCTATCTTGTTACTCGAGGCACAAAGAGATGGCATTGTCACTGTTGCCCTTAGTTTTACTGGGAATTTAGGACCTCCAGACACCTAGTAAGGAAATATAAAAATATGATACACTAGAACCATAAATAGTCTGAAAATTAAATACCTGTATATGGTGTTTAGCTATATAATCAGTGTACAAGGTCTAATTCAAAGTTAACTATTACGTATAGACAATAATGCCCCCTTCTTTAAAGGATATGTACACTGGGAAATTCATTTTTTAAATTGCCTATTAGTGGAAACTATAATTTTCCCCAACTATCATTGTACCTGTTTTTTTGTTGATCTGTCCCCTATTTCTTTAGATATCCAGTCAGAAACATTTACATTTTAGCTGTCAATCAAGTGCCTTTGATATATAAATATATACAAAATGGCAAAAGATGTAGATGGTCTATACAGGACATTTAAGTTGGGGAAAGGTAAGTCTAAATATGAAACCGAGGGTCGCACTCCAAGTGAAAAGCTTAGTTTATTGAGACCACACATATCACATGTGATATGTGAATAAACTAAGCTTTTCACTTGGAGTGCGACCCTCGGTTTCATATTTATCTTATTGTATATCTTGGTTCCTAAGGGAGGACTTTTTGAGGGTGTCTGCACCCCCTGCAGAGTGCACTTTCCCTTGTTTGTTCCAGTGAAAGGTAAGTCTACCCTGAATATGAAAGTCAAGAAAAGTGAACAAGAAAGTTCACATTTTATAGAGATGTTACTATTAGACTTGTTTTGACATATTTCTTTAAGTGCTTACATATTAATCATCATAAGTAGTCAGCAAAACATTAACCTGGGGCTTTTTTGGTACCTGGAATGAATGTATTTATTTGCTTTTCAGTTTATTTAAACATTCTCTTTGCTAAATAATTAACACAAGTAACTAGTGTTTTACAATATCCATATTTATATTTTACCTGAATAACCATTACAGTCTCTGAAAGTCCAAGATTTAGGTTGGCACCTCGGGGATCAAACTTTATCTGAAAAGTTTCAGTATGACAGCAAGTAGGTTTTCTTCACCCGATCTAACTCTGTACTAAACTCCGCATAAATGAGAACAGAGTAAATGTTTTATTACAAACAGGGCCTTTCTAGACAAAGGAAACCTAGGCCAACTGCTAGGTCACTGAGAGGGTGGAGGGATCCATTCAGAGATTTTGCTTTTTTAAGACAGGGATCCTTTCAGACTTTTCTGACACTTTGTAAAGACAGACATTGCCAAATAAGGATGATTTCCAATATCTGTCAATTGCTTCTGGTTTTCTAATCTATGCAAAGAATACTGCAAGAGGTGGCTTGTGGGGATTTAAGTTGGGAGGAAGGTACCAGGGGAGACTTGCTTAGGGCAACTTACAAATCTTTCTTTGGAAATAAAAAAGCATTTGTGGTACACACTCTGTTTTAAAAATCACCTTTGTTATACTTATGTGAACATAATAAATGTAAAGGTATTTTTAAGTATAATCTGGAATAAACCAGGGGATACAACACAATGTTGGAAAGGGAGAAACTAAAATGTAACATAAGGAACCTCTTGTCCTAGAAAACAGTGAGTGAAACATGTGTCATATTTCAATTATTACAATACAGGAATAAAACATGTCACATTCTCAGATCAATGAAAGTAGGAGTAATGAAAAGCCTGTTGCTTAAGTCCTTTAAAGGCTATGTCCACCCACAAAATAAAAAATTAATATCATGCTCCCCCATGTCCCCCAGCCCCAACCGCTTCTTTAGTTTTTTTAAAAAGCCCCCCAACTCTTACTTACCTCCCCTCGATCCTCCGCCGCACTGCCGGCCCCTGCTTGCGAGAATGCAAGCAGAGGGGCAGGACCGGCAGTCGCGTCTGTGATTGGCTGAGCGGCAGCCAATCACGGACGCGGCTGCCGGTCAGTCAGTGCAGCGGAGGAAAGCGGAGAGGTAAGTAAGAGTTTGGGGAGCTTTTTAAAAAAAAAAACATGCGGTTGGGGCTGGGGGACATGGGGGAGCACAATATTAAGGGGGATTTTCGCTGGGGGAGGGATAGTAGAACGAGGGAGAGGGAGGGAGAGGGAGGGGGAGGGAGGGGGGAGAAGGGCTGCAGCACGCATGGCAGGATCTCCGGGAGGCCAGGTAGCAGGCAGTGTCCTATATGGACCTGCTAGCCTCCTGTGTTCATTTTTGACTTTGGGGGGGGACTACAGGAGAACCCTATGGAGCTGGGATGTGAGGTAAGGATTAACACACTACATGGTGGGGCCAGTAGTTGGGGGGATTATAGTTTGGGGGTGGACATGCCCTTTAAGTGTTTCCACACTCTAAATCTTTTAATGGCTTTGGATGCTGTTCAGGGATCCATGCACGACTACTTGGAAGATGTATATGATACAATACACAGTGGTGTCGCTATTTAAAATTTGGGCACGTGCCTGGATCTTTGGCAAAGTGCCCTGAATCTCGTATTTCTGGTATTCACAGCTGTATAGTGACGTCATGATGCTCGCGCATGGCGAAATGATGATGTCAAATATGCTTGGTGTACTACGCCCCCCAGGGCCAGGGCACGCCCACCGTGAAGCAAACTGAGGAGTTTGCTCAAAGTGCGCCCCTGTACATTACATTGGCTTGCTTTCTGCACGCGCGAGCAGGGAATGCTTATAGCTGCTTCTCCATTAGCATATTTAGTAAGTGCCTTTACTTCATAGTTTTTACTTTATCATTACAAGTCTGGTTCTGGAAGTAGGGGGATTTTATCATATTTACAACTGCTTCTGGAAGGTGGGGGCATTTTATGTTACCAGTCTGTGCTCTGGGCATGGCGGTAATTATAATATGTACCCTTGTGCTTCTGGGCATGGGGGCATTTATAATATGTACCAGTGTGTTCTTCGGGACATGGGTATTTATAATATGTACCAGTCTGTGCTTTTGGGCATGTGTGCATTTTTAATATGTACTAGTCTGTGCTTCTGGGCAATAGGGGCATTTATAATATGTAACAGTCTGTGCTTCTGGGCAACAGAGGCATTTTATAATAAGTACCAGTCTGTGCTTCTGGGCAATAGGTGTTTTATAATATTTACCAGTCTGTGCTTCTGGGCACTAGGGACATTTTACCATGTTTACCAGCATGTGCTTCTGAGCAATTGGGGGAATGAAATAATATTTACCAGTCTATGCTAAGTAAAGTTTACCTGAGTCAGCTAGTCCACGTCGGTCTGCGCGAAAAGATACCGGGAAGTGTCCATATTGTAATTTTGACAATATGTGTTCGAACCTCTCCCAAAATAACAAAGCCAAAATCCAAATGTAATCAGGCAGAAGACACTGAAATGTTGAAACATTAAAACGTTGTATGATGCGTTGAGAAAAGCAGTAGAGCAAAAATGCTGATGTTTGAAAACTCTCATTGGAAACAGGATGGACATCCCTAGTATAGTACCTACCATTATTATCTGTTTTCTGTTCAAACATTATGGCATATTTACTGTTCTACAGTTGCATAACAAAACTCCTCTAAATTTGGTTCTAATCTAAACACATAGGGGTTTATACATTAAAAGGTGCAAATGTTGCTCATGCTTTTATTCGCATCAACCAATCAGATGTTATCTAAGGTCAGTATCCTAGTAAAAAGCTAAAATCTAATTGGCTGCTGCATATTATTAGCACAGGCACACATTTGCACCTTTTATTGCATGAGCCCCTCAGTGTTTTCGACTGGAACAAACTTTAGATTCGTACTGTTATTGCAATTACAGAACAATAATATGCCAAAAAGTCCTGAACTGGAAACAATAATGGTAGGTACTTTCTAGGGATGTCCAACCTGCAGGTTGGATATTTCTGTACTATATTGTAAACGCCAGAATAATGGGTAAGGATCAAGTTAATCACAAAAAAAATTACACATTTAACAAACTCTGGGCAAGAGACTTTTCCTTAAGTATAATAAAAACACCTTGAAGCATAATATTGCTTAACCGACAGTTACGTATGCTTACTTGACAAGTTTGGGAAGGTTCTCTGAGTCCCCTCTCCATATACTCCATAATCAATTTGCTCTGTTGCATTTTCCTTCAAAAACAATCGTTCCATCTCCATCAGGAGCAAAGTGTCCATCTGTAAAAAACAATAACAAAGAAAATCAAAGAACGTGCTTTTTTTTACTAGTATGAATCTGCTATGCAACATTAAAACTTATCATGCTGATTGTTTATTTTACCAGATACATGTAAATGCGTGTACATGTAAAGTAATTGATCAGTATGTATGGTATAATGAGTTCTTACAGCTGTATCAGATGTAATGTAAGAAGATTCCATGCATGATGATGTGTGTGACAAGTAGCCATATCTTTTTCACCGTAATTTCTCTCTTTGCTTCACATCAGATAGAATTAAACTTCTCATCCCCTAAAGTAAAGCAAGAGTATACAATCACACTTAGCATAGGATGAAGTTTGAGAAGTGAAGAATTCTAAGATTCTATAAGTTACACCTAATTTCCTTGAAGATATACAGGGAGATTCAATAAAAGTTCTCACCGTTTAATGGTGCTATTTTCCCCAACCAATCAGATCTTAGTTTACATTGAAAGCTAACATCTGATTGGTTGGGGAAAAATTAGCACCATTTTAAACGATAAGAACTTTTATTGAATCTCCCTGATAAAGTATTACTCAAAGGCTTGTTTGGTTATTAAAGTCTGTCCATTTATTTCAGGATTGCAAGCCAAAGAAATGAATAAAGTTTTCAGACTTTAACTGGATGTGCACTAATATTTTGTTTGTCTCCATCAGTTAGAATCGTGACATAGTTACCGTAACTGAAAAACAGTGTCTGACAATTTCCTTCTCTTTAGACTTAATTATAGATTGCTATTCTAAAATGATGCATGTTTAGGTGTATTGATTGGGGTTAGGAGGGCACGTGACATTTTCGTTAATAGTCAGATTAGCTCATTCTACACATTGCACTGGTAAACAGCATATGCTAATCACACTGTTGACTGTGGCTAATATCTGCAACTAGAATTTCAACTGGATTTATACCTTCGATATCACGAGGAAGATCCAAGCAAATTCTAGGAAAAACGGATCCCCTCGAAGAGTAATAATTTCTGGCTCCATGGGGGCCACTTGAAGTTGAATAACCTTTGGTATGATTCTGGAACTCCTGGGAAATAGGAACCTCAGAATTTTCTCTTCATCTGCAGCAATATGACCTGAATTATGGAAAAATATTTAGTATCTGAGTATAGCATCAGAGTATATAGCATATTTAGTTTTACATATTTGAAAAGAGGGTAAATACAAGTGATGGTCTATAGAACTTGGTCAGTCCAGATGGACACATTCACTCATTTTTTAAAATAATTTACATGCTGACCAGTATTTCTAAATTAGTCCCTTAAAGGGCATGTCCACACCTCCCAAAAAATGTGTATATCAGCTGAACAACCTCTAAAACCTAGACCTCGCTAGGTTTATTTGTTTCAAATCGGCCCTGACATACTTACCAGCCCTCTTTCCCTTGCTGCCTTCTGCTTGTCCTCGTGCCTTTCCGTGCAAGGAAGCAATCAGAAGAGGCTGGACCGGAAGCAGTGAAAGTGATTGGCTGAGGCAGCGTGCCTTAGCCAATGACTTTCACGGCTGCCGGTCTAGGTTTTGGGGGGTGTTCAGCGGATATTCACATTTTTTTGGGAGGTGTGAACATGCCCTTTAAGTATATCTGTAATTGATTTACTATCTGCAATGCAATTACAGTATAGAACACTTACACAGAAAGGCGGAACAAGTGGTTCCCCAGGCCTTGGTGTTAGAATTCCTTCTGAGGTCTGATTCAGCACCGTGAAAGGAAAGCTGACCTTTCCTGTATTTCTGAGAACTATTTCTGCTTCAGCAACCTGATCAAACCTCTGTGGAAAAATACAATAAAATGCAACACCTAAAGTAAACTTAAAAAAAGCAATGTTTAAAAGGCTTATGCTAAAATGTTAAGCAGTAGGGTGACAGAATAAAAGATACCAGCAAAACAAATACAGTAAATGCCACAAGGCAAACTGATTTAAGAAGAACAAAGGTATATCTTTAGCAATTAGGCTGGGTAAACATGGGACTTTTCGTCCTGCCCAAGCGTCAGCTACTAGCGAGCGATCGGCAGGGACAATGACTTCAGCCGCAGCAATAGTGGCTGACAGTTTGCACGACCGATTGTGCGGTCCAATAGGGAACCGCACAATCGGCCATGATTAAACAACAGTCCTGTTGCCAATGGGCGACCGAGTTCTGTCACGGCACGCCAACCCACACCATGCGATATTTCCGACCGACCACTACACGTCACTATCGGTCGGCTAAAAATATCTTATGGTGTGTACCCAGCCTTACGTATACAGGCAAGTGTCAGAGAAGTTTAATCAGCAAATTTGGACTATAAGCGTGTTCAGCCTATGCCACATTTTCAACCCTGGACAAAAATACAGAAAATTGCCCTTTAAAAATGAAAAGTTTGGGACCTGAATCCGAACCCAGCTCCAAAGCAAATTTCACAGATCCGCCGGAACTCGGACTTTGCGGATTTCTGACTTAACGAATATTTCGAAACGCCAAACTATTTTGAAAATTCCTACAAATATTGAAAAATGTGGATTTCATAAATTCAAAATTTCTAGAAATTTCATAAATTTTTGAAAATAGGAATCGCATTAAGTTTCCGGTACTAGACAGTGTTTTTTTTTTTTATTCGAGAGATGTTGGGCATTGATACATGTTTGCGGATTTTAGAATCTGCAAACGGAACAGATTTCAGTGAGTTCCAAACAGTAGCCAACCTAAAGGGCATGTCCAGTGTAAAAATAACGTTAGCTAGGAATGAAGATCAACCCCTCAAACCTAGGATTCGCATTAGTAAAATTTTCCTAAGATGTCCCTGTAGTCACTTACCTGACTGGTCCCTCACCTCTCCTCATCTGATCTGCAGCTAAAAGCCCTTCCATTTCCTGGTTGCGTCTGTCAGTAAAGGACACGGCGTGACATCACGCCCAATCGCCTGACAGCCACAACCAGGAAGTGGAGTGGCTGTCAGCGCAGAAACCCTCTGTTCCTGGTTTTGCTTGAAACAGGTGCAGGAGGCAGCGCCCAAGCGGCGAGGGACCCAGTCGGTTAGTGATTTCAGGGGCATCTTAGGAAAATTTTATAAATGCGAAACATAGTTTGGGGGGTTGATCTTCATTCCTAGCTATAGTTATTTTTACACTGGACTTGTCCTTAAGAACATTATAACAGAATAGTACGATGCTTCAGTTAACCTGCTACAAATATCTGAATATTAACTATAACGTGATGTGTGTGTTTGAGGTTTGATACTGGTTAATTTTAGGGTTTCCAATGGTAGATGTGTAAAAACCAAGTTCAGGCACAGACTAAGCTGTGACTATCACTGTGTTATTTTAAACAAATACATGATTTAACCCACGTTTTGGCGACTAGCCCCATGTACTCCAAAACATTTGTGTGTAAAGCATGTACCTTTAAACCAGTTGTATTTACAGCTTAGTTTGCCTGAATTAGATTAACTTTAGTGTGATGTTTTACCATGTATACTATTTGTATACAAATGATGCAATAACATGTATTTGCAGAGCAGGAATGAAAACATCCTCAATCCGAACCTGTTTAAAGAAGGATAGCTATGTTTGAAGAGTCAGGTTACCTGTATTCCATAGTCAATTCTCTCGAGCTTAGTGTATAAACAAACATGTATGCTTCTCCTTGAGACTGACTTCATATGTTGGCCCCCAACCACTTTACATATTGACATTGCACGTGCAATGATACCAGCATGACCATAAAAGGTGAAGCAAATAATTTGACTTTCACCTGGCTGCAATGTCCCAATAGAGGCATAATATCAAATACCTAAAAAGTAAAAAAAAACAGTGTTATATATATACATTATTTTATGTACACTTTCTCCAACAAGCAGTTTCTTAGTTAAGCAATTACACTGGTATTTTTACACTGATCCCTCTGCTTAAGTGTCTTCCTTCTTACTTTAAATTAAGCTACATGGGTTTGGATACATATGTGACCTTGACGTGGAGGCGAATTGGGATTCTTCTCTTGAGATGCTTCTCTTAATGTGGACTATAGCTGTGTTTAAACCCTCTTAGTTTCTAAATTCATCCCACTGGATTACGCGGGGTCACTGGGTCATAATTCAGGGAAGAAAAGTGAACAAGAAAGTTCACATTTTATAGAGATGTTACTATTAGACTTGTTTTGACATATTTCTTTAAAGTGCTTACATATTAATCATCATTAAGTAGTCAGCAAAACATTTAACCTGGGGCTTTTTTGGTACCTGGAATGAATGTATTTATTTTGCTTTTCAGTTTATTTAAAACATTCTCTATTGCTAAATAATTAACACAAAGTAACTAGTGTTTTACAATATCCATATTTTATATTTTACCTGAATAACC
This sequence comes from Hymenochirus boettgeri, assembly GCA_019447015.1. Taxonomy (NCBI): domain Eukaryota; kingdom Metazoa; phylum Chordata; class Amphibia; order Anura; family Pipidae; genus Hymenochirus; species Hymenochirus boettgeri. The sequence goes on along the minus strand of CM033472.1, from coordinate 129,480,066 downwards.
ATTACAGTCTCTGAAAGTCCAAGATTTAGGTTGGCACCTCGGGGATCAAACTTTATCTGAAAAGTTTCAGTATGACAGCAAGGTAGGTTCTTCACCCGATCTAACTCTGTACTAAATCCTGCATAAATGAGAACAGAGTAAATGTTTTATTACAAACAGGGCCATTTCTAGACAAAGGAAACCTAGGCCAACTGCTAGGTCACTGAGAGGGTGGAGGGATCCATTCAGAGATTTTAGCTTTTTTAAGACAGGGATCCTTATCAGACTTTTCTGACACTTTGTAAAGACAGACATTGCCAAATAAAGGATGATTTCCAATATCTGTCAATTGCTTCTGGTTTTCTAATCTATGCAAAGAATACTGCAAGAGGTGGGGGGATTTAAAGTTGGGAGAGGACGGTACCAGGGAGACTTGCTTAGGGCAACTTACAAATCTTTCTTTTGGAAATAAAAAAGCATTTGTGGTACACACTCTGTTTTAAAAATCACCTTTGTTATACTTATGTGAACATAATAAATGTAAAGGTATTTTTTAAGTATAATCTGGAATAAACCAGGGGATACAACACAATGTTGGAAAGGGAGAAACTAAAATGTAACATAAGGAACCTCTTGTCCTAGAAAACAGTGAGTGAAACATTGTGTACATATTTTCAATTATTACAATACAGGAATAAAACATGTCACATTCTCAGATCAATGAAAGTAGGAGTAAATGAAAAGCCTGTTGCTTAAGTCCTTTAAAGGCTATGTCCACCCACAAATAAAAAATTAATATCATGCTCCCCCATGTCCCCCAGCCCCAACCGCTTCTTTAGTTTTTTTAAAAAGCCCCCCAAACTCTTACTTACCTCCCCTCGATCCTCCGCCGCACTGCCGGCCCTCTGCTTGCGAGAATCAAGCGAGGGGCAGGACCGGCAGTCGCGTCTGTGATTGCTGAGCGGCAGCCAATCACGGACGCGGCTGCCGTCAGTGCAGCGGAGGAAGCGGAAGGTAAGTAAGAGTTTGGGGAGCTTTAAAAAAAAAAACATGCGGTTGGGCTGGGGGACATGGGGAGCACAATATTAAGGGGTTTTTCCTAGGGGGAGGGATAGTAGAACGGGAGGGAGAGGGGGAGAGGGAGGGGGAGGGAGGGGAGAAGGGCTGGCAGCAGCACCATGGCAGGAATCTCCGGGAGGCCAGGTAGCAGCAGGGTCCTATATGGCCTGCTACCCTCCTGGGTTCATTTTTTGGGACTTTGGGGGGGGACTACAGGAGAACCCTATGGAGCTGGGATTTGAGGTAAGGATTAAACTACACTACATGGTGGGGCCAGTAGTTGGGGGGATTATAGTTTTGGGGTGGACATGCCCTTTAAGTGTTTTCCAACACTCTAAATCTTTTAAATAATGGCTTTTGGATGCTGTTACAGGGATCCATGCACGACTACTTGGAAGATGTATATGATACAATACACAGTGGTGTCGCTATGTTAAAAATTTGGGCACGTGCCCTGGATCTTTGGCAAAGTGCCCTGAATCTCGTATTTTCTGGTATTCACAGCTGTATAGTGACGTCATGATGCTCGCGCATGGCGAAATGATGATGTCACAATATGCTTGGTGTACTACGCCCCCCAGGGCCAGGGGCACGCCCACCGTGAAGCAAACTGAGGAGTTTGCTCAAAGTGCGCCCCTGTACATTACATTGGCTTGCTTCTTCTGCACGCGCGAGCAGGGAATGCTTATAGCTGCTTCTCCATTAGCATATTTAGTAAGTGCCTTTACTTCATAGTTTTTACTTTATCATTACAAGTCTGGTTCTGGGAAGTAGGGGGATTTTATCATATTTACAACTGCTTCTGGAAGGTGGGGGCATTTATATGTACCAGTCTGTGCTTCTGGGCAACAGAGGCATTTTATAATAAGTACCAGTCTGTGCTTCTGGGCAATAGGTGTTTTATAATATTTACCAGTCTGTGCTTCTGGGCACTAGGGACATTTTACCATGTTTACCAGCATGTGCTTCTGAGCAATTGGGGGAATGAAATAATATTTACCAGTCTATGCTAAGTAAAGTTTACCTGAGTCAGCTAGTCCACGTCGGTCTGCGCGAAAAGATACCGGGAAGTGTCCATTATTTGTAATTTTGACAATATGTGTTCGAACCTCTCCCAAAATAACAAAGCCAAAATCCAAAATGTAATCAGGCAGAAGAACACTGAAATGTATTGAAACATTAAAACGTTGTATGATGCGTTGAGAAAAGCAGTAGAGCAAAAATGCTGATGTTTGAAAACTCTCATTGGAAACAGGATGGACATCCCTAGTATAGTACCTACCATTATTATCTGTTTTCTGTTCAGAACATTATGGCATATTTACTGTTCTACAGTTGCAATAACAGAAACTCCTCTAAATTTGGTTCTAATCTAAAACACATAGGGGTTTATACATTAAAAGGTGCAAATGTTTGCTCATGCTTTTATTCTGCATCAACCAATCAGATGTTATCTAAGGTCAGTATCCTAGTAAAAAGCTAAAATCTAATTGGCTGCTGCATATTATTAGCACAGGCACACATTTGCACCTTTTATTGCATGAGCCCCTCAGTGTTTTCGACTGGAACAAACTTTAGATTCGTACTGTTATTGCAATTACAGAACAATAAATATGCCAAAAAGGTCCTGAACTGGAAACAATAATGGTAGGTACTTTACTAGGGATGTCCAACCTGCAGGTTGGATATTTCTGTACTATATTGTAAACGCCAGAATAATGGGTAAGGATCAAGTTAATCACAAAAAAAATTACACATTTATAACAGAACTCTGGGCAAGAGACTTTTCCTTAAGTATAATAAAAACACCTTGAAGCATAATATTGCTTAACCGACAGTTACGTATGCTTACTTGACAAGTTTGGGAAAGGTTCTCTGAGTCCCCTCTCCATATACTCCATAATCAATTTGCTCTGTTGCATTTTCCTTCAAAAACAATCGTTCCATCTCCATCAGGAGCAAAGTGTCCATCTGTAAAAAACAATAACAAAGAAAATCAAAGAACGTGCTTTTTTTTACTAGTATGAATCTGCTATGCAACATTAAAAACTTATCAGTGCTGATTGTTTATTTTACCAGATACATGTAAATGCGTGTACATGTAAAGTAATTGTATCAGTATAGTATGGTATAATGAGTTCTTACAGCTGTATCAGATGTAATGTAAGAAGATTCCATGCATGATGATGTGTGTGACAAGTTAGCCATATTCTTTTTCACCGTAATTTCTCTCTTTGCTTCCATCAGATAGAATTGAAACTTCTCATCCCCTAAAGTAAAGCAAGAGTATACAATCACACTTAGCATAGGATGAAGTTTGAGAAGTGAAAGAATTCTAAGAATTCTATAAGTTACACCTAATTTCCTTGAAGATATACAGGGAGATTCAATAAAGTTCTCACCGTTTAAAATGGTGCTAATTTTGCCCCAACCAATCAGATCTTAGTTTAATTTGAAAGCTAACATCTGATTGGTTGGGGAAAAATTAGCACCATTTTAAACGATAAGAACTTTTATTGAATCTCCCTGATAAAGTATTACTCAAGGCTTGTTTGGTTTAATTAAAGTCTGTCCATTTATTTCAGGATTGCAAGCCAAAGAAATGAATAAAGTTTTCAGACTTTAACTGGATGTGCACTAATATTTTGTTTGTCTGCATCAGTTAGAATCGTGACATAGTTACCGTAACTGAAAAACAGTGTCTGACAATTTCCTTCTCTTTAGACTTAATTATAGATTGCTATTCTAAAATGATTGCATGTTTAGGTGTATTGATTGGGGTTAGGAGGGCACGTGACATTTTCGTTAATAGTCAGATTAGCTCATTCTACACATTGCACTGGTAAACAGCAATATGCTAATCACACTGTTGACTGTGGCTAATATCTGCAACTAGAATTTCAACTGGATTTATACCTTCGATATCACGAGGAAGATCCAAGCAAATTCTAGGAAAAACTGGATCCCCTCGAAGAGTAATAATTTCTGGCTCCATGGGGGCCACTTGAAGTTGAATAACCTTTTGGTATGATTCTGGAACTCCTGGGAAATAGGAAACCTTCAGAATTTTCTCTTCATCTGCAGCAATATGACCCTGAATTATGGAAAATATATTTAGTATCTGAGTATAGCATCAGAGTATATAGCATATTTAGTTTTACATATTTTGAAAAGAGGGTAAATACAAGTGATGGTCTATAGAACTTGGTCAGTCCAGATGGACACATTCACTCATTTTTTAAAAATAATTTACATGCTGACCAGTATTTCTAAATTAGTCCCTTAAAGGGCATGTCCACACCTCCCAAAAAATGTGTATATCAGCTGAACAACCTCTAAAACCTAGACCTCGCTAGGTTTATTTGTTTCAAATCGGCCCCTGGACATACTTACCAGCCCTCTTTCCCTTGCTGCCTTCTGCTTGTCTCTCGTGCCTTTTCCGTGCAAGGAAGCAATCAGAAGAGGCTGGACCGGAAGCAGTGAAAGTGATTGGCTGAGGCATCGTGCCTTAGCCAATGACTTTCACGGCTGCCGGTCTAGGTTTTGGGGGGTGTTCAGCGGATATTCACATTTTTTTGGGAGGTGTGAACATGCCCTTTAAAGTATATCTGTAATTGATTTATCTATCTGCAATGCAATTACAGTATAGAACACTTACACAGAAAGGCTGAACAAGTGGTTCCCCAGGCCTTGGTGTTAGAATTCCTTCTGAGGTCTGATTCAGCACCGTGAAAGGAAAGCTGACCTTTCCTGTATTTCTGAGAACTATTTCTGCTTCAGCAACCTGATCAAACCTCTGTGGAAAAATACAATAAAATGCAACACCTAAAGTAAACTTAAAAAAAGCAATGTTTAAAAGGCTTATGCTAAAATGTTAAGCAGTAGGGTGACAGAAATAAAAGATACCAGCAAAACAAATACAGTAAATGCCACAAGGCAAACTGATTTAAGAAGAACAAAGGTATATCTTTAGCAATTAGGCTGGGTAAACATGGGACTTTTCGTCCTGCCCAAGCGTCAGCTACTAGCGAGCGATCGGCAGGGACAAATGACTGTCAGCCGCAGCAATAGTGGCTGACAGTTTGCACGACCGATTGTGCGGTCCAATAGGGAACCGCACAATCGGCCATGATTAAACAACAGTCCTGTTGCCAAATGGGCGACCGAGTTCTGTCACGGCACGCCAACCCACACCATGCGATATTTCCGACCGACCACTACACGTCACTATCGGTCGGCTAAAAATATCTTATGGTGTGTACCCAGCCTTACGTATACAGGCAAGTGTCAGAGAAGTTTAATCAGCAAATTTGGACTATAAGCGTGTTCTAGCCTATAGCACATTTTCAACCCTGGACAAAAATACAGAAAATTGCCCTTTAAAAATGAAAAGTTTGGGACCTGAATCCGAACCCAGCTCCAAAGCAAATTTCACAGATCCGCCGGAACTCGGACTTTGCGGATTTCTGACTTAACGAATTATTTCGAAACGCCAAACTATTTTAGAAAATTCCTACAAATATTGAAAAATGTGGATTTCATAAATTCAAAATTTCTAGAAATTTCATAAATTTTTGAAAATAGGAATCGCATTAAGTTTCCGGTACTAGACAGTGTTTTTTTTTTTTTATTCGAGAGATGTTGGGCATTGATACATGTTTGCGGATTTTAGAATCTGCAAACGGAACAGATTTCAGTGAGTTCCAAAACAGTAGCCAACCTTAAAGGGCATGTCCAGTGTAAAAATAACGTTAGCTAGGAATGAAGATCAACCCCTCAAACCTAGGATTCGCATTAGTAAAATTTTCCTAAGATGTCCCTGTAGTCACTTACCTGACTGGGTCCCTCACCTCTCCTCATCTGATCTGCAGCTAAAAGCCCTTCCATTTCCTGGTTGCGTCTGTCAGTAAAGGACACGGCGTGACATCACGCCCAATCGCCTGACAGCCACAACCAGGAAGTGGAGTGGCTGTCAGCGCAGAAACCCTCTGTTCCTGGTTTTGCTTGAAACAGGTGCAGGAGGCAGCGCCCAAGCGGCGAGGGACCCAGTCAGGTTAGTGATTTCAGGGGCATCTTAGGAAAATTTTATAAATGCGAAACATAGGTTTGGGGGGTTGATCTTCATTCCTAGCTATAGTTATTTTTACACTGGACTTGTCCTTTAAGAACATTATAACAGGAATAGTACGATGCTTCAGTATACCTGCTACAAATATCTGAATATTAACTATAACGTGATGTGTGGTTTGAGGTTTGATACTGGTTAATTTTAGGGTTTCCAATGGTAGATGTGTAAAAACCAAGTTCAGGCACAGACTAAGCTGTGACTATCACTGTGTTTATTTTAACAAATACATGATTTACCCACGTTTTGGCGACTAGCCCCATGTACTCCAAAACATGTTGTGTGTAAAGCATGTACCTTTAAACACAGTTGTATTTACAGCTTAGTTTGCCTGAATTAGATTAACTTTAGTGTGATGTTTTACCATGTATACATATTTGTATACAAATGATGCAATAACATGTATTTGCAGAGCAGGAATGAAAACATCCTCAATCCGAACCTGTTTAAAGAAGGATAGCTATGTTTGAAGAGGTCAGGTTACCTGTATTCCATAGTCAATATCTCTCGAGCTTAGTGTATAACAAACATGTGATGCTTCTCCTTGAAGACTGACTTCATATGTTGGCCCTCCAACCACTTTACATATTGACATTGCACGTGCAATGATACCAGCATGACCATAAAAGGTGAAGCAAATAATTTGACTTTCACCTGGCTGCAATGTCCCAAATAGAGGCATAATATCAAATACCTAAAAAGTAAAAAAAAACAGTGTTATAATATATACATTATTTATATGTACACTTTCTTCCAACAAGCAGTTTCTTAGTTAAGCAATTACACTGGTATTTTTACACTGATCCCTCTGCTTAAGTGTCTTCCTTTCTTACTTTAAATTAAGCTACATGGGTTTGGATACATATGTGACCTTGACGTGGAGGCGAATTGGGATTCTTCTCTTGATGCAGTTCTCTTAATGTGGACTATAGCTGTGTTTAAGAACCCTCTTAGTTCTAAAATTCATCCCACTGGATTAGCGGGGTCACTGGGTCATAATTCAGGGATAGATAAAATGCTGGTGTAGGGACTAGGGTAAGCCAAAATGGGTTTATTCGGTTATGTTTGTGATTGAGGTGCCCAACGGTTCTATGGAGACTAATGAGAAGATTAGGAAGTCTAAAAGGGTCTAAAAGTCCTCTTGGTAGGTGAGTGACTTTACAGGGGAAGTTCAGTGCAAATACACATGCATTTCATGCCAATTCAGCATTTTGTCTGTGTATAAATAAATGCAACCGAAATACTGACTTCCTGTTTGCAGGACCCCTAGTAGAAACTGTTATGGTCTTGCCCTTGACCCAGCGCCTGGGTTGATTCAGTTGCTCAGTAGAGATCTGAGCATCTTTGACCCATCCAACAGCCAATTAGTAGAAATGACTGTTAGGAACATTCCAAGGATGCGGTGCATCCTGGGAAGAAGAAGGACCATTAGAACCTGAAATGTCAGCTCACTAATGTCAACAGCAGGGAATAGAAAAGGGTATAAAATCAACTGATTTTTCAAAATGGGAGAGAATATGTAGAATAACTAAGAAGGCATTACACAAACTAACAATTTAACAAATATTGATTATTTCCACTGAACTGTCCCTTTAAAGGTGTTGGAATATGTAATCTAGATGGGAAAGGGTGCCGTGTGTAAAGGAGTGACACATATACTTCTTTAGTAATGGGTGTCTATCTTGCCAGGAGTCTAACCATCTCAACTCCTGTATCACATTTTTCCATAATGCATAGTTTAACTGAAAGGCATTAGAGCTCACCTCCTCTACACCAACTTCATCATTTCCTTTATTGGGCATTGCAGGGTCCAGATTAAAAACTTCTGAATCAGAATACAGCATCGCCTCCTGATTAGAAAAACAGGTAAGGTATTTGTATAGATTGTACAGACACAGTTCAATATCGATAATGAAGAACCCCATAACTAAAAAAATAACCACTTAGATTGGAAAGATTAAAGAAATTATATTAGAATGTAAAATGAGCACAAGCTAAAGGTGCCCATAGATGGATCAATATTATCGGCCAATCACGATAACAAAACCGGGCGGATTTTACCATACACAAAGCTATAAGTGGTCAATACCTACAGTAGTATTGGAAAGCCCTCCAAGAAGAATTTGTACTATGATGGACTATAATGATTTTAATGGACTCATGAACACTGAACTGGGGTGGGTTTATTGTGTGGAATGCTTGGTTCTAAGCATCTCCCTTCACGAGGGATTGGTTGGTGGGTGTATGATGTCACTTCCTACCCTTATAAATTGTTGTGTTAACACTGGCTCATTACAGTTGAGAAAGGACCACGTATCTGTCTGAAACATGTTGTGTGTAAAATAAATACTTAAGCAATTTGAGTTGCATTAAGTCCTTTGGGTACTTTATCCCTTTTACTTCCTACATGTTCTGGGGCAGAACTTTTGAGGATAGCACCCAAGGCAGCTATCAGCAGTGGAATTGTCAATACCTGGTATTGGCTGATAATATCCCTATGTCTGTAGCCACCTTAAAATAAATAAAAGTCTGTAAATAATTACAACAGTTAAAACACTAACCTTTTCATAAGATGTTTTGAAGTAGTCATGGCAGCGTATCTGGGTACTTGTTTTTGTACTATTGTCCTCTGTGCAGCTTGTCTGAGCAGTTTCTGGTTCCTGAAGATCAGCTACTCTGTAAAATAGAATCCAATGTTACAAGAAATATGAGTCTGCACTAGTAACCTTGTATTCACTCAAATACCAAGCTTGTGTCTTTTTTTATTTAAGGATGCTTCTTATAAAAAACATTTATAGTGAGGAAATAACCTACCGTACTCATGCATTTTATAGTATATAAGAGGTAGGAGCTGGTATTCCTACCTACTGTTATGATTTCTTAAAAAAACTAGTGAGATCTTTTCAATAATAAATAAATAAGAAGAGGAAGTAGGAATACTGGCTATCTTCTTACTACTGATGTGCACTCTTTTCTACTGTTTTTTCTTGTAAAGATAAACTGCATTTGCAGTTTTCCATTAATCTGAAACAAAACCGGTTAGCAGCGACTGATTAAATAGATTTAGCTATTGTGTTTTACATTTTACAAACTCTTTGCAATATAGTGTCAAGAAAATTACTCATGTGACTGGGGTCTGGAGTTATATCAATGACCTTTATGTTTTATATGGTATGATAAAACAAACTGATGTTCAATTAATATTCCATTAATCATATGTCCTCTGCAAAAATTCTGCCGTCCTATTGAACCTCAACCAATATGGTAGGTTGTCTAGAGTGCACAATTAGGTGCTTTTAAATGTCAAAAACGTACAGACCATTTTCCCTCTAATTACACAAAGCTACAAAAAGGCCACGATAGATGACCACCTTGGTGCAATAACATTTAATATTTTTGTGCGACCCAGACTTTACAATTTCATTTTAAACTATTGCAGCAGAAGTAGGGGTTCCCTTAAATTACCTGATCTGCTTGTCATGGCTTTCTGTCAGATATGACCAATGATACTGAACAGGCATTGGACTACAGTTTGTAATAACAAGTTCTTTTACACTTTCAGTGTTATTCAGGATGCAGCCGAAGTTGATTTCTGTTGTAGGGAACTGCAGGTTTGGGAAATGCACCTCAGCGTTTATGGACACACAGTCTGTGTGAGGGTGTTCAGCATATTTTATAGTAAGAACATCATCTATAATCCGACTTTTTAGATCAGGAATATAAGTTGGGTCAAATCTTATTGTTAGTTCCTTTTCTTCTCCAGGATCCAGAATCCGGGACTGGAAAGGAAGACTTACATTACTCATATGATAACTAATGTTAGAAGCCAACAAACATCAGCTATATAACAAATATATAAAATAATATTCCTGTGATGATTTCTTGTATAATATACTAATATTATGCTTAATGGTTTGAGTATGTGTTGTAGAAAGGCTGTTGCAGGTTAAGCCTAATTACATATAAGGGCTTAACTTTATTTTAATGCTAATAAAAATATGGCTATTCCTTGAACCCTTTGTATCATTCCTAGATTGTAATAAGCAGTGAAAAACTATGAAGATAATGAAGGATCTCAGCAAACCTAAAAGCCAGATCCTAACAACTAAACATGATCTATGTATATACTAAAAAATTCTTGGATAGTTATATTACCGTTAGATCCCCATCCTCAGATGTCTCATTGTTGTATAAAGTAAAAGGCTCATTAAGCAACAGGAATATAGTCAGAGGAAGCGAAGAAACATTTCTCAGTTTCAAAGATTCATTCAAAGGGAACAGTGAGGTTTCTGGCCACTAAGGGAAAAAAAAACAATACTGTCAAAAAGAGAATTTACTAAAATATAAGGTTTGGAACACAGGGGTGGATATTATGATCCGGTCAATCGGCCAGTACAAAATTTCAGATCAAATTAATGGTGATACTTTTCACATGATTTTCTTTGTGCCAAATCGGGCAGAAAAGAATTGGTAAATTTAATTTCATCGTTAATAAAACACACAATCAGTAGCGCTAAAATATGTGTGACACCATCCCCCCCCCCTCAATAGCCAGACTACCGATCAGTTTGCTGATTGGTGGTCTGTTGGGTAAGAACATCAGATCAAAATTGACCTGTCTGTACGAATCCTAGCAAAAAAAACCTGGCATATTCCTTATCAGCTAATCAATCAAATAACAATAAAATAGCTAACTGCTTGTTATTTCATTTAGGACATGAAACTCAAGCTGGATTTTACAAGTCCTTACGAACTCGAACTATGTAGAACTCTCTGAACTATGAACTTTTGGTTCTCCCAAACTCACAAACATATTTATGCTAATTATCGAAAATTCGAGGAATATAGAATTCTCGAATCGATAAACTTAGACTTTAGCGATCCATAGAATGTGGCATTTGGTGACCATCAAACTTGGTGATAACCCTCGAATGTAGCATTCGCTAACCCTTGAAATTGACCATAAACCTCAAATGCGGCATTCGGTAACCCTCTAATACAGCAATAACCATCGAATGTAGCAGTCTCTAACCCTTGAAATCGCCCATAACCCTTGAATGCGGCATTCGGTAATCCTCGAATACAGCAATAACCATCGAATGTAGCGGTCACCAACCCTTGAATTCCGCCATAACTCTCGAATGTACCATTCGTTAACCCTCGTTTTTGGTGATTACCCTCAAATTCGGCCATAACCCTCAAATGCGGTGTTTGGTAACCCTCGAATTTGGATATAACTCTCAAATGTAGCAAAAATTCAATGCAGAAACCTGACAATTGCCCGATCATGGGGAAAGTTACAGGGTGAAGCTCCGAGAGCTGCTATCGGCAAACCTGTGCAAACAGCCCGGCCACGTTTTATGCCGATAGTGGCTCTCAGAGCATAACTATCAGCCATTTTTCTATTTTGGCACTTTTAACGCCAGCTATCAGCTGGCGTTTAAAGAGCCGCAATAGAACGCCGCTTTTGGCATATAACAACGCTTGCTGCGGGTCCCTAAGCCATTCACAGTAAGTTACCATTGTATTTTATCGGAATGTTTCAAACAAATTTTCCCCATTGACTTTAATGGGTAGTTTTCAAACGATAGAACTATTACTGAAGTTCTATAGTCCTAAAACGAACTAGGAAGTTCGGTCATCTCTACTAATTATAGTTAGTTACCTTCTCAATGTAGAAGTGAAGCATCTTAGAAGAAAGATTTAGAACAGGAGCAATAAATTCACAGATTACATCCACAGTCATGATTGTTTCCTTTCCTGTCTGTTTTCCAATGATGGCCTGACCAACTAGCCTCTCCTTCACCACCTATGAAATACAGTGATAATTTAGAAAATGACCACAGTCCCAAAGAATACGTAGTCCACAAATGCACTAACCCACCTTGCATCAGCCAAGCACAGACACTGTAACAGAACTTTACATCAAAACATTTGTTACACATTGCAGTTTATATAGAGGAGTTTGATTCTCCGTATACAAACATTTCAACAAATACAGAATTATGTCATTTTTGTTAACTGTAAAAAAAAAAGTAAAAACCTGATAAGCACCTGGGGTTGATCTGAGAATCCTTCCAGAAGAACATCTATGCTTTGTCCTGGAGTCAGCTCCATTCGTGATGGGCAGAGCTTGAAGATTGGACAATCAGGCTTAACGTTTGTAGTTCCCACCTTAATACTAGGGAGTTGAGAGTGCTTACGCATCAGAGAGAATCCTTCAGTCATCCAGTACAGCTGATGTGTACGACGGCCTCGATTAGTCAAAGTAAAGTGATACTGACATGGGCCAGAACTAGAAAAGATAGAGTACAAAAAAAATCCACATATAGCATTCTGGTTGTAGAAACATGTTATTAAAGACCATACACTGGAAAATTACCTTCTGATGTTCCTACAATTACTTGGCTAGTAAAAGTTACAGGCATATCGTCAATTGCAAAACATTATCTATCTAGGAAGTTAAGGGGATGTCGCAATGTTACTACTGATTCATCATTCAGGTTGGATCAAACATTGAAATGATGTGGTATCAGGCTAGCGTATGGCCAGCCTAAATGTAAGGCTACAGACATCGCAGATTTGTATCATATACAAGACATTGTATCATTGGGATTTGTCTGTCATCTACTCCTAATCTGCACATATATTTACTTATTTAAACTCCTTACACTGTCATATTGATTAGGTGGCCACACAAGTAGCAGCACTATAATTTCCCTATAGTGTAATGAGAGCTAACAGTGACCAATAGAAATTACAGTAAGTGGATCCATATTGATGATTTCTTGAGCTAATCTTCGTACACACGTACAATGTTAACAGCAACCCACAACTTCTGAGCGCGTCCACGAGTGCAACACGCGCCCGTTATGGGTGCTAATCATACATGTGTATGTGTTCGGTCGTTCGTCAACCCCCACCCAAACCCATACACACGTGATTATCGGACAAAATGGACGTTTATCCATTTTGAGTCGTGGTCGGGGGTCATGTGTCGCTGCTAACATCGTATGTGTGTACAAAGCTTTACAATGCCAATAATTGGGAAATCCTGTCGGATCTGTAGGGAATTGTCTATTATCATGTACTTGACAGTGATCTGTGACAGAGCTTCCACAGTAACATCAAAACTACATGGAGGGCTGCTCTTTTAAGTGGCATAATGGTAGGGGAAATCCTGTGTACCTGAAATGGCAATTTGTTGACCTCATTCATATACTATTTATATGCTACAAACAAAACATGCCAACATATGGAATTCTGCATTAGTACATAGATCTAGTAGTCATCAGCATTTAAACAGCAGTTTGCCATTTTACATTCACTACAAAATGCTGTCAATAAAAGAAAAAATATCCTATATACAGTAATAAATATTATCTCTTTAAATAATGGACAAGCAAATTAATAAGGCCATAGAATGTTGAACAATGTTGAAAAATGTATTCTTTATATACTCCCATGGGAGATGCCATACTTAACACTGTAGAACAATCAAGCATTAAATACAAATGCATTGTCTTTTAGACCACCAAGAACTATTCTGTATTCCTCAGCTAAATAGAAATGTGCATCCTTCCTGTATATCCACTGACTACACAAGTAAGCAGAACAAAAGTTATATACTTCTACTGTTCATCTATGAAACCTATAAGTTTGTGGTGCTATAGTAAATGACCAGCATGAAGCGCCAGTGAATCAGACAATTCCCATGGCAAAATTAAATTTCTCTCCCTTAAACCTGCTTAAATTACTGCAAAAACCCATTTCATATTATGGTTCTCTATATCTTCCACTGTACTCCATTACAGTATATGTTATGTCGGGTCGGATCAAGGAACAATGCCTGACTGAACAGCTACACATGTGCGAATATCTGTCAAAATGGCTGCTCAAGCCTTCATTTCCATCCTATGTATAAGCAATAAAACTGTGTGGAGGAATGCTAGGGTTTAGGTACACACATATGATTATTGTTTTTTTTTTTTTAAAAACTTCCTATTATACTGTTGTGTGTGTTTAAATATTTAAGGGATAACTTCCAAAAGACCACTAGCGACTCAACCAGAAGATACACTTCCACACCAATCTTAACAGCAATCTGTTCTAATTCTCTATAGCGCGCACGATCATGCACGCTACAGAGAATCAGAACAGGAAGCAGAGGAAGATTTGGAGTTCTGCAGTGGTGGATTGCGTGAAAGGTAAATATACTTACCTTTGGCCCTGGCTCTTGCCTTATTGATTGAAAAACAGGGGGTAAGGCATAGCTCCTTAACCTCCAAGGCTTCAATCAATACATTAAAGGAAAAGTTCACTTTGGGAGTGAACTCTTCCTTTAAATATTTTAGCACTTATCCACAATAAACAGACGCAATAGCAACCAATCACCAGTTGATTAGACATATTTAAATATATAAATAAATAAGTAATGAATCTAAATCCAAACATCTGACTGGTAGCAATGGAATACTGGCCACCGGAAATTAATGGCAATCATAAACAGTGTGTAAACTGGATCTTCCCATTTGTATATTCCTTTTGATATTGGTAGTTTTCCGACAATACTCTTACCTGAAATGAGCTCCAAGATGTAGGACTGGAGCAAATTTCTTGTTGGTGACAATAGTGGTCCCAATTCCCTTGGCATACAGGGGAATGAAATAGGTGTTGCTGTTTTCAACAGTTAGTTGGATCTTATCTTTGAAATTAACTGTGTCGTCCAAATGAGCCACAATTGTCAATTGCATTTCTCCCTGAGGAGGGACCTCACCATCACTTGGCTCGATACGCCAAAGAGAACGCTTTCCCATCTACCAAACAGTAAGGGTATGAAAGACAGGTTTTAAAAAATGATTCTACTGGAACCACGCAGCAGTATAAATTAAATGATCTAGACACCTGGATATAAGAACCAAACTGATGAAGTGAGATAAGTGAGGTAGGGAATTATAAGGTACAATCTGGTACCAAAAAGGGCTACTTTGCAATGAGCTGGTGAATATAAGTAGGAAAATGTAGAATGGTGTAGTAGGAGCAAATGTCAGAAGAGATGGCATAAAAGAACAGTAAGGGTCTTAATTCTGGACAGGATAAAGGTGACTTGATAGGAAGTTGAGTTTCAATAAGGAATATTTTATAGTTAACTAAGGGGGGAGGAGCAAAATGTTAGCATGGCCAGGAAGTAAGAAACCTTTGAGGGGAACTTTCTATTGACACCACTGTTGTAATAACGCAGTGCCTATTGGTAATACTAGCAGGGAAATGTTTGTTGTGTCTTGCTTACCATATGTGCAAGAAAACGAGCTGGGATTAGTGATTGGTTACTCAGATGCAGAGTTCTTGTAACATCAGTCAGGACCTTGATATTGCCAAAGTTTACTTCAGTGGGATAAACATGAACAACAGGTCCTTCACCGGTGCACTGCAGAAGTACCTCCTTACAACACAAATATAATACAAAGTATATTAATCATCCTCTGAACCACACTACTTTTTGTTTTTTGTCAACATCTTTTTCTTAAATGGCATGTCCACCAATAAAACAAATAAAATGCCTTTTAGTCTGTTACCTGCTACAATGCCATCAACCCCAACCACTATATTCATCTCTGTGGAAGATGCAGTACAAGAGTTGCAAGTATTTCCCTGTTTTGGGAGAGGGAGACACATCTTCCCAGTAAGGTAAGAACAGTCAATCATTGGCTGTGACTGGGCAATACGAGTGCTGCATCTAACACAGATAGACATGGAGGACTAGTGAAATGTCTTCAAGAACTAAACTCCAAGTCCATTTGATCTAACTGAATACAACAGATATAGTTTTGAGTATTAATCATGCTTAAAGTTATTCCCTCACCCAACAGGAGTTAATTTGCAACGAGGGGCAGATAAATTGAACATGGGACAGAAGTTAAGCACGGGCTCGACATTTGGGGTGATTTCAACATTTTGAATTTTGACACTTCAAATGTCAAATCCCATATTTTCCGATCGACCGTTAGACAGAAAATTTTCTGCTGACCCCATCTTCTGTCCCAATCTCTCTGCAGGTTTCAAGCTGAAATATGCAGAAAGATTGAGGTCTCAACACAGGGAACTTCGAGCTGTTTTTCTGGTCGGATTTCTGATCGCTGCCCTCAATCAGAAATCATGTCGGAAGTAAGTCTGCCTGTGTATAGCTATAGCAGACAAGCTATAGCAGACAAGATACATAAATAAACCCCCCGAGTGACGGGCTGAGGAGCAGCTGAAGAGATGTTGGCAGCTCTTTCTACAAGAGGGATTTTCCTAAATTAGTTTTTCATTTATTTAGTTTTTCCTAATTTCCTAATTTTTTTCATTTTAATTTTTTTTTTTTTTTTAAATGAGCTGTAATTTCAAACCTGACCAATTTTTGGTAATAAGATTGCATGGTTGTATGGCCAGTTCTTTGAGAAAGGATGTTGGCAGCTCTTTCTACTAGAGGAATTTTCATTTCCATTCTTTATAACACTTTTAATTAAAGAGATCGGAGACATAAACATACACATAAAAAAATGCATCTTTGGCTACGAGCAACCAATGTGCTTTCCAATAGAAAAGTAGTCCATTAATAAAAACTGCTGCTCACCAGTGGATCCCCTTGCCACCCAAAGACACCAATATGGGCCTTGAGTCTTTGCTCGCCTGTCACCTGAGCCTCCAATACAATGGGTAACTCAACTCTGCCAAGTGGCTCTATAATACCGCATGGTTTGGGGCTATAATATCGCACAATACAAGTGGTGTCTTGCTCCTAGAAAAAAGAACAAAATATGTACAATGTAGTTCAAGCACACTTTTTTAACAGAATTAATGATGCATGATTGCACTTAAAGGGGAACTAAAGTCTCCAGACAACATTTTCCCAATAGACAGAGCACATTCACAAACATACAACAAGCTGTGTGTTACCTCTCCATTTGCTGTGGCCATTGGGTGATTTATGAAAATAACCTGTGAGTACTAGGGGTCAGCTCCCACAATCCACCTTAGCTGGGTAAACCCCCAGCAAAGTGTCTGCGTACAGGCACATGCTCTGTAGAGCTCAACAGATCAAAACAAGGAAGTTGCAGCCTTGCTTCCTAGAAGCTGACAGCCAATCACATTATAGCAAAGAGATCCCCCCCTCTCCCTGACACAGAACATGGATTTCAGTTTTTTGTTTTTTAAACACATTCGATGCTCCTGTCCTAACAATGATTTAATCCTTGACTTTTCATACAAAAAGAAAAGTAATCTTTGCAGTGTATTTCATAGATAGCATTGATGTAAGAAACAAAATACTAACATTTCAGCCAAAATAAAAGTCTGGGGAATAGAACCTGCAACTTGTTCATTTACTCTGTCTTGCTAAAAAGCAGAGCTCTTACCTCTAGGCTGAGAGAGACACAACATAAATCATTGGTACATGTAGAATATTGTACTACGAACATAATGGAAACAGAAAATAAATATAAATTTGAGGATTCAAACTCGTGACCTTCTGAACTGTAAGTGTCTAAACCTGGCGTCTTACAAGGTGAGCCATCACTGAACAAGCTGAGAGCCTCAGTACATTTATAAGCTTAATCTTTTGCATGGAATATAATAGAAACAGAAAAAGGTATATCTGGGGTATTGAACTTGTGATTTCTGAACTGTATGTGTCTATAGCTGGTGTCTTACAAGGTGAGCCACCACTGAATAAGCTGAAAGCCTGCGTACAATTAGAAGCTTTATCTTTTGCTTGGAATATAATAAACAAAATGCATATAAGGGGTATTGAACTTGTGACCTCCTGAACTGTGTATTTCTTAAACCCGGTGCCTTAACCGGTGCGCCAACACTGAATAAGCGGAGAGTCTAGCTACATTTGGAAGCTTTATCTTTTGTTAGGGAAAGAATCATTTTAAAAAATGGAATCCCTGATAGACTTTGAAAGCTGCTTGTTACCCTGCAGTTTATTTTCCAGCAACTCACACTGACTAGTAAACTGCAGGGTAACAAGCAGCTTTCAAAGTCTTATCAGGGATTCCATATTGGTGTGGAGACATCTGTATAGAAAACACTGTACATAGAGACAGTGAATACTGGGGTCAGGGGGCGTGGCTATTTGATGACTTCATGGGCTGTGGGTTGACCTAGGGGTAAGGGTCTGTTAGGAGTAGTATAGCACCTAGGGGTGTGGATGTGCATTGGAACATTTGTTGAGAAATATCTTACTACCTATAACTTGACTTTATAACTTCTCTTCTTTTGGGGCATTTTACATTCTTTCATACAAATTACATCACTTTTTTCCAAATTCCCAGCATCTTCACTCTAGCATGCAGAGGGTACCTGTGGCATCAGTCTATAGCAAGCAGGAAGATCGCTCGTGTTTGTTAGTGTAACAAAATTTTCATACGGGTAATAAAGGAAGCAGCGGTTGAATTTTAGCAAGGAGTTCTCTAGACCCAGGGATGGCACAACACACCTGCAAGTAATGGACAAAAGATGAAGACTAATAATGGTTTCTTGCTTTGGCTTTATATTAAAATTATAGTCTGTCAAAAAATACTAATAACAATAGATTTTCCTATCTATTTTCTATGTTCTATGTGATTTTAATTTAGATACCAAAAAATTATTTAGCTCCAAATACCTGGCAGTAATGGGCAGAGCTAAAACTTCCTCTCCAATGCCATCCACGTCCACTAATAGAGCCAGATCATATTTCTTCACTTGGTTAGAACAAAGTGTGACCTTTAGAAAAATTAATTAATTTATATAGTCTCTTTCATATACTTACATACATATTTATATTAAGGGATTAATAATGTGTAAGGAAAATACAGGTGGAAGAACCAAGAGGAAACAGCTGTCTAAACCAATAATTTTAAGATTTCAAAAAATATGATCTGTAATTTCCAACCTGACCAATTTTTGGTAAAATCAGGGTGCCTGAATGATCAATCATGTGGGTAAATCATGGTCAATCCTGCCATGGCAATTTTCTGCTGTTTTTGTACCCCTATAATTTTCCTCTGGTTGTATGACCAGTTTTTTGAGAAATGTTGGCAGCTCTTTCTACTAGAGGAATTTTCGTTAATTTCCACCCTTTATAACACTTTTAATCAAAGATAGATAAACATACACATAAAAGAAAATGCAAAAACCATTTCAGTTCTTTGAGATGATAACTTAACAGTGTGAATTTTGAAACTGGTGTTGACAGCAGCTAACATATATTCTCTGAATCAGTGAATCCCTGCACATTGGCGCTTTGCCTGGTGCCAGTTTGTGGTGATGCGGCAGAATGCCCATCTCCACAGTGGATGGAAAGGTTGCCTTAAACCAACAATGGATCATGCAATCTTTGAAGGTTACATTCAGTCATGCGAAAACATTGGTGATACTTTTTAAAGGGCATGTCCATTGTCCACCCCTACCATATGCACAGAGAATACAGCCCATTCAACAACAATCATTATCATTTACTGGCCGTGATATCATCCATGTATACAACTGCTGTGTTTGGAAAAAGCAGTTGGACAGACTAAAAGGACAGCAGAGACTACCATTCTATTTATCAGTCACAAGGAATATCGGGTTTTGGTCAACCTGTGTATTCCAGGCCTAAGATTAGGGGCGCAATAAGGAAAAGAAACACTAAAAAAATAAAAACAAAGATATACCTTTTTGGAAGTTAGACACCACCTACCTTCCATTCTTACCTTGATGAAATTGTCTCCTTTACAGATGGCTGTGACAGGGTGGCCGACAGCTTAATTATCAGTCCATGACACCCCAATAGACCACATGTGTGGCAGTGTCAGGGATAGGGTTGTGTTGGAGGGGGGAGGAGATAAGAGCTTTTAGTTGCACTGCTGCATGCTGTGGTCACCTTTGAAGGAGGCAATCTCATCATTAAGTTAAGAATGGGAGATAGAGGTTTAAGTGTCCTACCTCTCTGAAAGGTATACCTTATACCATCTTTTTTCCAGTTTAGTGGTCCTTTAAAGCTGAATTACAGCAATTGTTGATAGAAATAAATTCATCCAACATACAATTTGGTCCTGTGATCCTTAGATAGCTTTTTTGTTTTACTAGTACTAGATACAGTAGAGAGGTTAAACTGTGGCTTTTGAGAAACACCAACACATTTTCTAGAATTAAATATGTCATACAGATCAAGCTGTCGCTTTCTCTAAAGCCATCAAGACGTGTTACTCAGTAAAAGCAATAGGAAAGGTGGGTTTTATATCTTGCACCAGAAATTAGTTATGGCTCTCTTATAAGCAGTAAAAGTAAAACACAAAGAGTGGGGACTTAGTACGCTGTAATACCTGGATATCCATGCTTCCAAGCGCACGGATGGTGCCCTTGAAGGGAGAGATAGAGAATTCTTTTTGTTTGGTAATTGTATTAGCTCTTTGTCTCCACGCTGACACTCTGTCATCCAAAATCAGCTTAGAACTTGGGATGCTTGGCTCTCCACTGCCATCTCCGGGGATGCGCAGGATAAAGGTCATTGGTACCAGTGATGTATTGCTAATAGAACAACTTAAAGTGGATGGAAAACCTAAAAAAAGTTTTTATAGACAGTTTAAAAGATAGTTATTACTGATCTGGCAACTTTTTCCTAGTTACACAAATTAGAGAATAATTTTTTTTTAGTAGGAGATTTGGCCACATAGCGATTTCAAATGTAGCAGAAGTGACAGTACCCAAACTTACCAAAGGAAACATCTCCGTAATCTAGGACTGGAACATTGAAGTGAAATGTAGGTCCAATGATACAGCCACTGCAGAGCCAAATTCACAGCATTAACATCCACCATGAAATTTACAACATTATATTATATACAAGATACAGACTGAGTTTATTTGAAACTTACCAGCAATAAACTAAATTAGCTTAAGAGTTAAAAGTAAAACATTACATAAAATAAGGTGGGAACAATGCGGGACCACTTTACCCAAAGTCCAGATTTGAAAGTGCTGCCCAATCGGCAGTGTCTACCTCCATTCACTCTGGGCTGGCAACTAGAGGAACGGTATTCAAATACCACAGTTGACCAGAGGGTCCTGGTCTCACTTAGCTGGTACATACTTCACAAGATCAGACTTATTAGGCATTTAAAATACATGATTTTAAAGGTGTCCCAGTGAATGCAACATTTGCGTATATAAGTGTATTTATATATATCTATATAAGTGTAGAAAGCTTATTTTAATTTCCATTTAACACAACACCAATCATATAGCTAAACTTGAATGAGGACACTGTTGAAATATCATTTGAAAATAAACAGTAAGTAAATATTTTAATAATTTTGTCTATTATATTCTACAAGGAAAGAATGCAGATACTGTAGTTTACCTGATAGTTAATGTTACAGGGTCAAGGTTTCCATCCACAGCAAAGAGGAATTCCTCCTTAAAATCTCCCAATATGCTGCAGCTCAATGATATCTGGATGGCTTGGTGACCTGCTGGTAAAATGATGCCTTCATTGGGGGTAAAAGTAAAGCAGGACCCCACAGCAGTGGAGGGCGGTGTAAGAGTGAATATTCCATCAATGGCTCCACGGTTTGTCAGAACAACCTTTTTAAAAGACAAGAGAACACTCAGCTGCCAAATAGCATCAGGAATACTTAAGTGGTTTGCTACCTATTTCCATAACATGCACTAAAATAGGTTACAAGAAAGAAAACATAAATTCTATAATTCACTACAAAAGGAATAATGCCATAAAGCTTATACCCCACAACATATTAACTAATAAAAAAACATACACACATACCGTACATCCATACATCACCCCATGTAAGCTTTGAATCAGACTTTCCTCTGCTAACACAAAAAATACTCTGGGCTAACTCCCTATATCGGGTCTACTTATAATACAAATATAAAATATTAATAAATGCGGTAAAATAATCCACTATCAAGTCACAGGGAGATTCAATAAAAGTTCTTATTGCTAAAAATTGTGGTAATTTTGCCCCAACCAATCAGATATTATCAGAATTAGCACCATTTTTAACAATAAGAACTTTTATTGAATAACTCTGTAAATGTGTGGTGTGTGAATTTCCCCCGGACCCATCTCAAAATCCCAAACCCATCAATGCTGCTGATTAATCTTCCAATGACATACAAAGTTATTAGCCAGATATATGCTCGCCACTGTTCCACAGTGGCCTGGGTGCTGTCTGCCCTGGATATGTTGCTACCGGTTTGCAGTCTATTCAGCGTTCTCCAAGTCAGAAACGTACACGTAACATTTTTAAATCCAAACAACTTTATTTTACACATACAAACACCACAAAAAATCTCAACCTTACATGTTTCAAGCGTGCACAACACTCTTATTCATTGGCATGTGAGAGTGTACTTCCGGGTGTGCGCATCTACCCCATCCTTTTCTTTCCCCTGCCCAGTACTACTTTAAATTAGCCCTCCCTTAGGCTGGGTACACATCGGCCAATATTTCAACAAGATTCGCTGGTCGCTTTTATGGACATACATACAGCCGGATCAAAATATCACCAGTCAAACGTTGGCTGAATCAGCTATCAAACGATCACTTTGGCCAACACTTTAACATGTGTTAAAGTCCCCCATGACAAGTCTGATTGTACAGCCCTTCTTTGAAAAATGGTCATTGGAACAATTATCTAACGATCATTCCAAGCAACATTTATCCAACGTGTACAGAGGGGGTCAGAGAAATAACCCTGTTATTGCTGTGACCTCAGAGACCACGGTATTTTCACCAGTGCTACCAAGCATACCATGTTTGCTCATGTGTACCAAGTCTTAGAAGATTTATTTATAGTGCAGAGGAGGTAGGTTTGCATGTAGATGAAAGGCATTTAGCAGATACACAACACCCTAAAGCCAAACAATGGAAAATACTGAGAAAGATAATGTAACATATAAAACACTGCAAGCAAAGTCAATTCATTTATATTTATTTTATTCAGATTAATTAAGATGAACTATAAACAATTAATCTTGAATGTCACCTCATAGCTGTTTCTGGAACCAACAAAGATTTTGCCAATATCCAGCTGCTCAAAGTTGAAGCTGAGCTTTGGACCCAGGCCCTCTCCTCTTATTCGTAATGGAAGTCTTGCTACTCTGCCTGGAAAATGGGAATTGAAGGGATATAAAAAAAGAAAAAATAGCAACTAACTCACGATCAGCAGATGGAAAATGTACACAAGCCTTAAATATTTCTTTTTACTGTAGGTTTCATTTTTTTAAGTAATAAGGGCATGTCCACCTCCAAAACAACAATTTAACCCACTACTGGTCCCACTGGGAAGTTAATAAAAATCCTTACCTTACATCTCTGCTCCTTACGATTCTCCTGCAGTGCTTGTTCAAAGTCCAGGAAATTGAAGAGTAGGAGCTGTCTTCCTGTGGGAAAGGTTTTTTTGCCTCCTCCTTGTCCTCTAAGAGGACCGTGGCATGTGCAGGGGAGCCCTTCCCTCCCTCCCTCCCATTCCCCCCTCCTGAGTCCTCCATGGCTGCCCTTCACCTAGAGTAAAATGTTGTTATGTAAGGTAGGGCATCCCTGCCCACCCCCTACCACTATTTTAGATTGCTTAAAAAAAGAATCAAAAGTTTACTTAGAGCCCTTCGCTCCTGCGGTGCTCTGCATTGTTGGCAGTGGCGTCTGTGATTGGCTGTCTCTTAGCCAATCACAGCCACGGGTGCCAGTCCGGACCATGTTTGCAAGTTCCGGGGGGGAAAATGGTCGGATCAGAGCCCCGCATTAGTGAGTGGGTTTCAGTAATTCTAGTTCTTTTTTTTAGCAATCTAACATAGCGATTGAGGGTGGATAGGGGTGCCCTACATTATATAAAAAAATACTTAGAGGGTGGAAATACCCTTTAAAAAATAATAATTTAAAAACTGTAAATAAATGTTATAGGTAGAAATATTGTTCCCCAGAAGGGAGACACTCCAAACCTATTTATAAATATATTCACTGTTCACATGCACTATGCTTAGTGTGTACAACCAATTTGAATCATAGGTTCTGTATTGTAAGATACTTTAGTAATTTATCCTGGGAACAGTGGGTGGAAATTAATTGTGCTAGGAATTGTCATTTCTTAAGTAGGCCCTTTAAGATATCAGGAAAATCCTGCCTATAAAAGGCAACATTTAAAGGATTTGTACGCTGAGAAATTTTTTTTTTAAACTGCCCATTACTGGAAACTATAATTCTTCCCAATTATCAGTGAACCTTTTTTTTATTGATCTGTCCCCTATTTCTTTAGATACTGAAACATCTTACATTTCAGCTGTCAATCAAGTGCCTTAGTATCATAAACCTTTCTGTCATGTATAGTTTTGCTGTAACTGGAATGGTGACAGTTGGTACATGAACTGCGTAGTGGGAAATTCTCTCTCCTAATTACTGAGCATGCTTGCTCTCACAGAGTCAGATAGTCTAGCAGGGGGACTGAGGGTCTGAGCTTTAACATAACAAGTACTAAATTGATGTCATGCAGCAACACAAACACATCAGGAGTAAGTGCGGCTTACATGAATTCATTAATGATTATAATGAAGCAAAATCTTTTTTTTAGCGTACATTTCCTTTAATGACTGGTTCTACATTGTAACCTTTAAGATATTCCTATTTTTAACTGATCTGTTTTTTTGGAAACAACATTTATTATTATCATTATTATTATTTTCTGTTTGCTTTATCACAAAACAAAGCTAGTTTGGAGGACAGATGCAAAACTAAAATGCCTTAAAGGGCATGTCTCAGCCAATCACTTTTGCGGCTGCCGGTCTGGCTTGTTTCCGTGCACGGAAAAGGCACGGGAGGCAAGCAAATGCAGTGAGGGAAAGAGGGCTGGTATGTATGTCTAGGGGCCGATTTCAAAAGTTTAAACCTAGTAAGGTCTAGGTTTTGGAGGGTGTTCTGCCAACAATAACATTTTTGTTGCATTTTACTGCAGGTAGTAATTACATAAGGGATAATGTGTATCTTACAGTGTAATATATGGATATAATCCACCCCTTCCATGGAAGTCAATGGGACCAATCTGTGAATAATAGTCTTGTAATCGGCGCACTACTGCGTAGTAGCATGCCAATTATAACTTTACGGAAAACGTTTCCCCTCTCCTCTCCCCCTGGCTCACTTCCACCACCTCTGCTTTCTCCCCCCTTTAGATTTACCGTCATTCCCATTGCCTTTCACTGTGTTCTGCATCTGCTGCACCACTGTGGATGGCACGGCTCCTCCTCTTCCTTTTACATCCTGCACAGTGCTGATAAATCGTGCGAGTGACTTCCGAATAACTTTCGCAATTGATCAGCACTGTGCAGGATGTAAATGGAAGAGGAGGAGCTGCACCATCCACAGTGGCGCGACAGATGCGGAATGCAGTGGGAGGCAAAGGAAAAGATGGTAAACCTGAAGGGGGAGAAAATGGAGGTGGGGAAAGTGATCAGGGGGAGGGCTAGGAATAAGTGACAGAGGGTTGCACAGAGGCCAGGGATGTTCTCCAATGAGGAGTGGATTATAATAAATAATGCACCCCCTACAAAAAAATTATTTGGATATTAGATGTCACCTTGGAGTTCCGTGCCCTTTATAAAAGCTCTCGGCCTGCGGCCTCATGCTTTTATATGGTCACGGAACTTCTCGGTGACTTCTAATATCCTTATAATTTACAATAGGGGATGTATTATCTACTATATTAAGTCACAGAGGAATTACATGACCAAATAATGCCTCAGGCATTATGCTTTCATATAGTTTTATGGGTTTGGTGTTTTTTTTCTTCTTCATTTTTTTGGTATGTGTGACTTATATATATTGTTAAAAATTATTCCACATGACCAGGTGATTTTTATTATGAAATATTTTAAATGTTGCTCCCATTCTAATTTCAGAGCCTTATGTATTGTATCTGTATCACCACTACCGAGTACCTGCTATGTCACAGTAGATAGTACGTTGGTAGATTTTGGGTTCTTGGGGTTTGAAGAGCACATTCACTTCTACAGATGAATTTGGCCAGACCTCCCCTTCCTGCCAAAAGATATATAAAACAAAGTTAAACAAATCAAGCATAAATTCACAGTTGCGTTATGTTTTGTGCAGAATTAGCTAGGTGTGTTTATCTCAAATAATATCTATACACACAAAATAGATATGAATTTAGTATATATTCCTTTTGATTTTTCCACTGAGATGAGGAGAAAGCAAAACAAAAAACAAAAACACATGGAAAATTACTATTATTAGTATTATTCCTAATGTTAGAGATGTAGCGAAAGATACTATTTTCCTTTCCGCACCAGAAATTGTGATGTAGTGAAGCCATAAAATCTCAACACCACCAGCCTTTGGCGTGACCTTTCGCATGGCCCATTATCATACTTTTAGAGAATTTTAGTTTTAAATGTTAGTTTGCCTGAACCTCAATATACTGTAATTTCAAAAAGTGACCAAATGAATTGTTGCATTAATGTATGAATTATATATTTATAATGCATGTGGTGCAAGTTTATGAGGAGCTGGAGTGTGCAAGCTCTCTACTGTTTTCATTTAATAAAACACATGCCATATACCCATGTTCATGGACTAACTTAATATATATCTGACTCTTAGAAAAAAGTTTTTTTTTAGTCTGGTCAATGGATGACTTCTGTATTAAAGGAGAACAAACCCCAAAATACAGGCAGCTCCATAGACTCAATAATTGTTACTTAGTAAAACCATTTGTCTCTCACATCAGAATTCAGCCTTAAGGTTCATACATGTTGGCGTGACTAACTGCCTTTTCGGCAGATCGCCGAACGACCCCCGAACAAACCAAACAGTCGTTCAGAGCGCGAATGTATCGGTTCGGGTCGTGGCTCGGTGCACATATCGGACGTGTGTACGAGTCTTAAAGGGCATGTCCACCCCCAAAAATATAATCCCCCAACTACTGACCCCATCATGTAGTGTAGTGTAATCCTTACCTCACATCCCAGCTCCATATGGTTCTCCTGTAGTCCCCCCCCAAAGTCCCAAAAACTGCCCACCAGGAGGATAGCAGAGTCCATATAGGACTCTGCCTCCTACCGGGCCTCCTGGAGAAGTTTGGCATGCGTACTGCAGCCCTTCTCCCCCTCCCTCCCCCTCCCTCTCAGGATTCCCTCCCCCTAGTGTAAAACCCTTAATATATAGTATTGCCCCTGTCCCCCCAGCTCCAACCGCTATATTTATATGTTTAGAAAGCTCCCCAAACTTTACTTACCTCTCCTCTTTCCTCCGCTGAAATGAGCTCCCGGCAGCCGCGTCCGTGAATCACAGACGCGACTGCCGGTCCCACCCCTCTGCTTGCATTTTCTTGCAAGCAGAGGGCCGGCAGCGCGGCGGAGGAAAGAGGGGAGGTAAGTAGAGTTTGGGGAGCTTTCTAAACATATAAATAGAGCGGTTGGGGCTGGGCTGGCAGGGGGAATCTTATATTAAAAAATTATTTTTAGGGTGGACATACCCTTTAAGTGTAGAAATCATTTATAGAAAGTACAAATTAGTGGCCTGTTCTAGTAATTTATCAGGGAATATAGCCCAGATCCCAACCCGACTATAAACAGCACTCGCTCCCCAAGTGCCTGGTAGTAGACCAAAAACAAAAAGGTCCCCCTTGAGGGAAATACGCCCAATAACAAAAATTACAATTGATTTTATCAAATTTTATTTATTATTAATTTTGTAGGAAATTTGGTGAAACTCTGGAAATCATTTATAGAACATTTTAGTGTACTGGCAATCTATGATGTCTTGCTGCTTTCTAGATTGCGGCAGGCCGGTACTTACCAGGCCGGAGCGCATGACAGGGCTGGTCCGGGAGGGCATAGGAAGGAAGTAGGAGGCGGAGCCACGGAAGTAGGAAGTGGAGGAGGAACGGGAAGAGGAGGGGGCTGATTAGGGCGCCAAAGGAGGACAAGGAACGGCACGGTGTTTTTGTGCTATCGCCATGTCGTCCATCCTGGAACAGCTGTTAGCCAGAATCAAAGAAAGAGCGGTGGAAGGAGGAGAGGCCTGGGTAAAGGAACAGCTGGCGAGGTCCGAGTTCCGGAAGATGGATTCACCCCCAAGACACCGACAATCAAAGGCTCCTTCTAGATACAGCCCGTCGCGTGAGCAGCAATCCGGTAGCAGGAGAAGACGGCCGTCATCGCCAAGGACCATGGATCCGGTGTGGGAAGGCCAAGACAGCGTTGTGGGTGCAGGTGAGCCTTCAACCCCAAACGTAGGGCCCGACTCCAGCCCGGTTCTTTTCCCCACTCAAATAGTAGAGCCAACCCCCGAACAACAGGACAGTTTGGTAGATCTTGCCTTAGGCAGTCGGGGCAGGCGCGTGGCCCAGTCACACGGCGGGAACGCTAACCCCCCACGTGGCAGGCCTCAACTTGCAAAGAAAAGAGGTAGGGGCCCCAGTAAGAACCCCTTTCCAAAACGGCCCCCTCAGCCAGCCTCATCCCATAGGAACCAGGCAGCCCAATCTTCCAGTAGGGCAGCATTGCTAGCCACAGGGCACTTGGATGTTTCACGCCCTGGGCCTTCCATGCAGAAAAATGTCTCGGCCCCTCCAGCGGGCGCTTCAGGGCCAGCTCAAGACACACTAGTACAGCCTCCAGCTGTCCAGTTCCTGCCTCTGCAAGCCATCAGTGACCCTGCGGCCACTCTTTTGGCACCCTTGAGGGATACAGCAGGGATAGGGTCAGCCAGACCCCTCAACCCGGGGGCTCAACCTCAAGACCCGCAGGCATATGGAACCCGACAGAATTTAGGGGTGGCTCCCGATCAGCAACCGGGCATTTCCACTGTTACACTCCCGTTCGGGGGTTGGGCCAGTGGAGTGTCCTCACTTCTCCTGCCAACAATTGGTGTGGATAATTCTCAGCCTGGCAGGAACACAAACCCTGCAGGCTTACACCCCAGCCCAGCCACAGGGCTTCCACACACCATCACACCAACTACTCAGGCATCGGTGAAGGCGGATCCATGGGTGACTTCAGTAACTTCTACTACCATGCAGCTCCCTTCAGGTGAGAACAATATTTATCTAATCAGAGGTCGAGATTGGGCATAGGACATGGGAACGATGGGTCAATCACAGGTTTTTTAGCTGGTTTGAAGGAATGGTGGGAAGGTGGGAAGTGGGTGTTGGTACAGGCGGCCCCACCCAAGCTTGGTCCTCAGCGGGTGTCATCAGAGAGACGGAGAGTTCTAGGATGGGCTTGGGTCCCCAACAGTTTGTAGAAATGGGGGTCTAAATGCAAGGGGGGGGAGAGCGGACAGGAGAATTTAGTTCAGGACAATCAACTTGTTTTCACAATCACCCATAGTCAGCCCATTAGTTTCACTACAAAAGGTCCAAATAGTGGGGAGCCACAAGCTCCTAGCAAAACAGGACAGCCGCAAGGATCTCAAGCGGCAAAAAATGTCACAGACCACAGTCTTGTCTGACTCTGCTTTGGGAGCACCTACGTGTGTTTCGAGGGTCCGTTGGGGGCCCATTTAAAACAAGAAACAAAGAGAAAATTTGGGGAAAAGAATATATAGACATATTTACTTTGTTTGCCTCTGGAGAGGTTTAATATGAGAAATGGGAGCGGGGAAAAGAGCATAGGAAGGAAGAGGATGAGGACAGACGTAGATATCGTCTCATCCCACGAACCTTAGTAATTGGCTACAGGCCCTTGAGGGCCGGGTTCCTTACAGTCAGCCACCAATCGCCAACTTGGCATTTCTCCTTTGGGTTTGGTTCCGAAAAAAGAGGTGGGCAAGTTCAGGCTAATCCACCATTTATCATACCCAGAAGGGACATCTGTCAACGACGGGATTGATGAAGCCCTCAAAACAGTCTCCTACACATCTTTTGACCATGCTGTCCGGTTGGTCCGGTTACAGGGTAAAGGTGCCTATGGCTAAAGTAGACATTGAGGCGGCATTTCGTTTGCTGCCGGTGCATCCGGACAGCATGCACCTACTGGGCTGTTGCAGTGCAAGGACAAATCTATGTAGACAGGAACCTCCCAATGGGATGCTCACTTTCATGTGCCTACTTTGAGATGTTTGCTACTTTTCTTGAATGGGTCATGAAAGAAGAGACAGGTTCATCCGCAATTACATTATTGGATGATGATTTTTTCTTGGTAGGCCGGCAGGGTCGCCATAGGTGCTTGCTCATCCTACAGACAGTACGGAGATATTTGGCCGTTTGGGGGTGCCGTTAGCTGAGGACAAGACAGAAGGCCCAAATACGGTAATGAGTTTTCTTGGGATCGAGATTGATTCCGTGGAAATGGTCTGTAGACTACCCCGGACAAAGTCATCAACCTACAGGCAATAGTGAAACTGGCCCTAGCGGCAAAGAAAATGACGCTGCGCCAGGTTCAATCTTTGCTTGGAAAATTGGCTTTTGCCTGTCGGATCATGCCGATGGGCAGGGTTTTTTGTCGCCGCTTGGCGTGGCAATGTCCGGGGTGGCCAAGGCTCACCATTTCATACGTATATCTCGTCCAATAAAAGCTGATTAAAAGTGTGGGGAAAAGTTTTTAACGGAGTTCAACGGGAGATCCTTGTGGTTAGATGGGCCCATGACCAACGATAGCCTGGAGCTTTTCACGGACGCGGCGGGGGTCCATTGGTTTCGGCGCTTACTTCAAGGGCAATGGTGCATAGGCCAGTGGCCAAAGGATTGGGAAGAAAAAGGGCTTGACGGCTAATGTCGCTTTTTGGAGCTTTTCCGATCGTAGTGGCAATGGAATTATGGGGTCCCCAGTTGGCCAACAAAAAGGTTATTTTTAGATCTGATAACATGGCAGTAGTGAGCGCTATTAACAATTGTACAGCATCTTCACTCCCCATTCTTCCCTGCTGCGTTATCTGGTTCTAAGGTGCCTACAAAATAATACTTGGGTTAGGCAGTGCACGTGGCTGGGGTTTCTAATTCTGTAGCAGATTCCCTTTTCGCCTGCAGCTGGACCGCTCCGAGAGTTGGCGCCAGAAGCGGATCGGGAGCCTCCATGTCCAGAGCATATCTGGAGGATCTGCGCATAAGAATGGCTGGATGGGTGCGGAGTTCCCTAGCCCCTGCTACCTGGGCATCATACCAAAACACTTGGTCATTGTGGTTGGAGCTGCAGGTTGGTTTAGGTCAGCCATACGAGGATAGTTTAAAGAGAAGACTTGTTTATGGTTCCTAGCATCTCATTAAATGAGGGCATATCAATTTCCGGGGTTTAAAAAAGACTGGCAGCCCTATCTTTTCTTTTCAAACTCAGCGGGTGCAAGATACCACAAAAACCTTCTGGTGACACAGATCTGTAAGGGTTTTAAGAAAAATTGGGGAGTGAGAGCGATACTCGCAGGCCGGTCACTTTTCAGATATTACATAAGATTTTTCAGGTTTTAGATAAGATAGCGAAGTCTCATTACGAATTACTTCTTTTTCGGCTAGCTTTCGCATTAGCATTCTACGCAGCACTACGCCTAGGGGAATTGGTGGCCCTTCTTGTGGTGTACAAAAGGGGTTACAATGGCTAATGTCAAGATGTCGCAGGGGCATTAGCAGTTTCGTCTTCCACTCAAAAACCGATAGGTCTAACCGGGGGCTGCACGTATTTTTGGCAGGGTATGGGTCAGTAACATGCCCGCTTAAGTGTTATGAGGATTTCTTGGCAACTAGGGACGCAGGCGGTTCGTCCTTGTTGCTACATTATGACGGCAGTTCTCTTTCTCGTTTTCAGTTCACCGCGGTGTTTAAAAAGTGCTTGGCGGCCTTGGGCCTAGAGGGACGGGAATACGGGTCACACTCGTTCCGCATCGGTGCAGCAACCGAGGCGGCGAGATGGGGACTCCCCTTCAGTTCTATAAAGCGTATTGGCAGGTGGGAGTCGGATCGTTTTAAATCATACATAAGACCACACCTGGCACAATAAATAAATTAATAATTAAAAAAAAAAAATAAATAAATAAATAAATAAAAAAGCGAGAAGTCTATTTTACTGTCGGTAGTAGATGTAGTATTAAGATTCTGTTGTGTTTATAAAGCCTGGGTGCTTGTACTTACCTGTTTTTTCCTAGGTGCTGAAAAATGTGTGATAGGGTGACGGGGCATTCCTTCGTTTTTTGGGCCGAACGACGTGAGGGTAAGGTTGGGCGGAGCTCATTAGGCTTGCCTGAGAATGAAGTACAGGTACGGTGGCTGGGGGAGCGGGGCATGTTATGGGCACGAGTTAGGTCAAGGCTGTGGAGAGTGAATTCAGAAATCAAGGTCATCCTCACATATTGCTGATTCACGCTGCGGGGCAACGACCTCGGGTGTCATCCCTATGAGGGATCTGCAAAGGATTATGAAACAAGATCTAGAGGCTCTTGGGCTCGCTTTCCGGAACTCATGGTCCTTTGGTCAGAAATGATACCCAGGTGCTGCAGTGGCGCCATGCCAGGTCTTTGCCGGCATTCATAGGTCCCGGATTAAAATCAACAAGACCATGTCACGTTTTGTTCAAATTCATGGAGGTATTTCCATCAGGCATCAGTTGGAGAAGGTCATCCGGAGTATTTTCGCTCGGATGGGGTTCATCTAAGGACCTGGGAACGGACATATTTAATTATGTCTGCGCGAAGGTGTGGAATTGGTCTTTTCAATTTTGGAGGAGCCTACAGGTCTAAGGTGCTCA
Source organism: Hymenochirus boettgeri (assembly GCA_019447015.1). Classification (NCBI taxonomy): domain Eukaryota; kingdom Metazoa; phylum Chordata; class Amphibia; order Anura; family Pipidae; genus Hymenochirus; species Hymenochirus boettgeri. The sequence goes on along the minus strand of CM033472.1, from coordinate 129,447,185 downwards.
GGCCTGTAGTCTTTTGGCAGTGCCTGGCAGTGCTGGGGGGGTTAGTCCCAAAATTGGGCTACCCATCTGGTGGACGTTTTACAATGGCTAGACTTGGAATAACCTCTCAGTGGGGGGAACGGCCCACAGGAGAGTATGGATATAGTATCGATAATATGTAAATGTGGTGTCTCCTGGGCTGGAATGGTAAGCGGCCGGGGGACTTGGATTATGGAAGATGGTTGCACTGCCAGAGATAGTTATTTACAATAACCTAGTGATATTTAAGGAAGAGTGTTTACATTCGTGCTAATGTTTATTGTTAATTTGAATAAAGTTTAAAAGTAATATGTTATGAAAATTGTCACAATAAACGTGGCCAATACCATTTTCCTCGGAAAAAACACTGTGTCGTGTCTGTTATTGGGCAAGGAGAAGGTGGGTTAGGAAGGGTGGTATTGGTTGGGGGGAGGGGGGTGGGGGGTAACGAAGGTTCATTTAAGCCCAATCTCGGACCTACCCCTGTCAAGATTGCGGCAGGCCGGTACTTACCAGGCCGGAGCGCATGACAGGGCTGGTCCGGGAGGGCATAGGAAGGAAGTAGGAGGCGGAGCCACGGAAGTAGGAAGTGGAGGAGGAACGGGAAGAGGAGGGGGCTGATTAGGGCGCCAAAGGAGGACAAGGAACGGCACGGTGTTTTTCCCTCCCTCCCCTCCCTATGTTTTATTATGGATAGGGTACTGTTTTGTCTTTCTTGCAGGTGGCAGTGCCTGGCAGTGCTGGGGGGGTTAGTCCCAAAATTGGGCTACCCCACCCCCCTCCCCCCAACCAATCCCACCCTTCCTAACCCACCTTCTCCTTGCCCAATAACAGACACGCCACAGTGTTTTTTCCGAGGAAAATGGTATTGGCCACGTTTATTGTGACAATTTTCAAACATTACTTTTAACTTTATCAAATTAACAATAAACATTAGCACGAATGTAAACACTCTTCCTTAATATCACTAGGTTATTGTAAATAACTATCTCTGGCAGTGCAACCATCTTCCATATCCAAGTCCCCCGGCCGCTTACCATTCCAGCCCAGAGACACCACATTTACATATTATCGATACATATCCATACTCTCCTGTGGGCCGTTCCCCCCACTGAGAGGTTATTCCAAGTCTAGCCATTGTAAAACTTCCACCAGATGGGTAGCCCAATTTTGGGACTAACCCCCCCAGCACTGCCAGGCACTGCCACCTGCAAGAAGACAAACAGTACCCTATCCATAATAAAACATAGGGAGGGGAGGGAGGAAAACACCGTGCCGTTCCTTGTCCTCCTTTGGCGCCCTAATCAGCCCCCTCCTCTTCCCGTTCCTCCTCCACTTCCTACTTTCCGTGGCTCCGCCTCCTACTTCCTTCCTATGCCCTCCCGGACCAGCCCTGTCATGCGCTCCGGCCTGGTAAGTACCGGCCTGCCGCAATCTTGACAGGGGTAGGTCCGAGATTGGGCTTAAATGAACCTTCGTTACCCCCCCCACCCCCCTCCCCCCAACCAATACCACCCTTCCTAACCCACCTTCTCCTTGCCCATAACACACGACACAGTGTTTTTTCCGAGGAAAATGGTATTGGCCACGTTTATTGTGACAATTTTCATAACATATTACTTTTAAACTTTATTCAAATAACAATAAACTTAGCACGAATGTAAACACTCTTCCTTAAATATCACTAGGTTATTGGGGGGGGGAGGGAGGCGGGCTGAACTGCACATGGCAAAATTCTCCTGGAGGAGTAGACAGGAGGCAGAGTCCTATATGACTGTGCTAGGCTCCTGGTGGCCAGTTTTTTGGGACTTTCAGGGGACATTACAGGAGAACCTTTGGAGCTGGGATGTAAGTAAGGATTTTATTACACTACACAGTGGGGCCAGTAGGGGGCATTATAGTTTGGGGGTGGACATTCCCTTTAATATTCTGTTTTTTAATCCATGCTAGCTAAAAAATGACTGTAAATATAGCTTTTTCTTAAATTTCTATAAAAAAAAGGATTAAATCATTGTAAAGGGACAGGAAATTTAAATATGTTTACAATATAAAACCTGAAATCCCTTTTCTGCATCGGGAGGGGAGGATTTCTGTGATGTTATATGACTGTCAGCTGCTAGGAACAAGTAGCTGTCAACAGTGTGGATGGAAGGGAGATGGTACAGATCTAAGTGAGGTAGACAGAACCTATACCTGACAGCTGTAGAAGCTCCAACATGGTCCCATGGCAAGTTGATAATTATGCTTAAAAAGCGTAATAAATTTTATTACTATAAACATAGCTAAATGTTTTGACATAGTGCGTTGTTATATTGTGGAATGAAACTGACGTTCAGATTAGAGAAAGATTAAAATTGACCAAACCTGAAAAACAAAAATTGGCGATCCTCTCCTGTGTCATTTACAGTGCAGTGGGAGAAAGCCACTGCGGTTGATTCCTTGCTCTCCTTGTGGTAGTGAGATGAACAAAACCACAGTTATTTCTGAAATTGGATGTTTTAAAAGTTTGAATAGTTGAAAATTAACCTAATAAAAGTCAATGTTAATCAATTTCAGAATTTTTTGAAAACTAAATTTTTTATCATATATCAATATTAACATTGGTACCAATGGCATTGGGGCCTGGAAATGGTCTGGGGAAAATGTATAAATGCCCACAGCATTTAAAAATCATTCAATAACCAAGTTTCACAGCAGGTCCAATTGTATTTTAATATTTTATCAACTTGTTTCGATATTCCTAATAAAAATTCAGTGGGTTTTCCGAAAATACAGTAAGGAAACAGAAACTAAAGAAAATTCTGTAAAATACAAAGAAAACATGAAAAATGTCAATCGCTAAAAACATCAAAACTTTCAAAAGTTTCAAAACATTTCAAAAGTTTAGTATGAATTGAACACCAGCAGTTTCGACTATGAACTGGTTCATTTTAAGCCCAAAGCTAGGTCACTGATTAATGCTGCCTAAGCAGTGGGAAAGCAGAATGAGCTCTGAACAGGCAAATCATGCCAGATAATAAATCTATTACTGCAGTCTGGCCCTTCCTCATTTGTTTGAAACCTTATATTTAAAGCAGAACAACCCAATTTTTTATACTCCAAATCTGAAAACAACCCCCCCCTAAAAAAACACCAAAAACTATAAAATGCCACTATAGTAAACTCTGTTAAAGTAATCAAAGCCTGTTAAGAACTGGATGAAGTATCTGTGTGTATGTGCAGTGTCAGGCCACACTCCTGACCTCAGTCACATGCTTCCTTGCTTTATCTGTCTTGTAAAAGGATTGGCTAGATTTTTATGGGTGTGACCAACTGTAACAAGTTTGTGCCATAGCAAAGGACTGAGCATGTGCAAACATAATGGTCGTTGACCAAACAGTCTGATACTAGAATGCTGAGAAGTAAAAACAAACCATATGTTATTTAGGTAAATTTCCCCAGCACTCGTATCAAAATGAGAGGTAAGACACAGATTACTGGTTTGTCCTGACTTCTGGTTCAGTTTTTGTTCTGTGGCTTTAGTTGCCCTTTAAGTCCATTGGTAGAGGACAAAAGAGGCTTGGGCCTTAAAGACTCACACAAGTATCCATGCACAGTGTAAATACATTAAAGCTTGCACATATAGCTTATCACAACACTTTCCCATGATTACACTGTTACTACGGAGCACAGGTTGGGTTGCACAGTTTCCTTGTTTACTAACGCTACCGGAAAAGAATCCAGCAATAGTCAACAGTTACTTTATTTTAGTGCTTTGATCACTGATGGCATCCAGTCAATTGGAACTTGATAATACAGACAATCAGTGACCAAGAGAACTGAGTTGATTTAAAAATGAGCGGGAACATTGGTTTTGAAACAAGCAAACTCTTTACACATTGTAGAGACTGTCGGACAATACGATGTACATGTGTAAATTTTTTTTAGGTGGAAGCTTCTATTTCAATCTTCAATTTTGCATCCATGCTTTGTTTGCATGCATCAGCAAAAGATTTGACAGCTGAGATCTTTGGATAGAAAGCATAATTATTGATTGCATAGTGAGTTTATTAAAATGCAGGTTGGAGACCGCAGGTTTGGACATCATCGCTGTGTATCAATGTGTTTCCTTTTTACTAAATTCTGTATTCATACATTTCTTGATTTAATGAAACTTACTCCCTTATTTATTTCAGATGCAATGCAAATAGTTCTATGTGTAGAGGCAGTATTGTATTTCAGTAATATGAGTATCTCCCGGTTTTAGATGGTGTAACAAGAACATCAGCCATGGCAAGCCAGCAAACTTCAGCAGGCACCAAGCTTAGACAACAGAATTGCCTTTTAAAATGCCACAATTTTCAAAGCAAAGTGGCTTCACCACGCAACCCAAGCTCATCAGAGATAAGGACCTGAGACCTACGGTATCCATTGTGCAATACATTGAATCCCTTTAACTATTAAGGGCATGTCCACCTCTTATACAAAATTTTCTGTAGGTGTAGGGGACCCTCTCCCACCCCCATCCTCTGTATTTGTTTGTAAAATAATAATCCGAACTAAATTTACTGAGACTCGTTCCCCTGGTGTTTAGTACGTGGCCCTATGTTTGCATGAAATTGCAAGCAGAGGCTGGACCGCAGCCATGTCACGTGATTGGCTGAGAGCAGGCTGCCAGCAGTGTAGGCTTTGTAAGTACAGTTCAGATTAATTATTTTACACCACAAATACAGTGGTTGGGGGTGGAGAGGGTCCCCGACACTACAGAAAAAGGTTTTCTATGCTAGGGCACCATGGAGCAAACGGGATCGGGAGGTAGGGGGGGGTAAAGGGCTGCACTGAGCAAGCCAGAAACCTCTTAGAGGACACCTAAGACCCGAAACTTTTCCCTCCCAGCTAGGCTCCTGGTCTTCACTTTTAGGACTTTGGCCAGACATTGAGGAGAACCATTTGGAGCAGAGATGTAAGGAAGTATTGTTAACACTACACAGTGGGTCAGAAGTGAGGGAGAATGTAGTTTTGTGGATGGAACCCCTTTAAGTAACTAGAGTTACCAAATTACAAAGAAAAATCAGCCTGACTATTTGCTAGAATTGACAGCATAGAGGAATCTATTCCATAGCATATAGGGGTGAAATGCATTGCTAAAATTGGGTTTTCTTTAAATAAAATAACATCCTAATTAATAGGATTTAACATTGTAAAAATACATTTACAGTAAATCCTGTTTTATGTTGAACATTTATAAACATTACAATTGGCGTGTAATTTAGGAATATTCTATAATTGAAAATCCTTATAAATGGTGGAGCGCATAGAATGGTTTACGTGGAAGATTGTACAGCTAATTTCCTCCCTTAAAGGATAGTTCACTCTAAAAGTATACTTTAGTTCTCCATTAATAGCATGGCCCTCAATAAATTTTTTATTATGTCTTGCTTTGTTAAAACAATTTTTTACAAGTGTTCCCAAAAAACATTTTATATCATAGGTTTTGCAAAGATACTGCAAGGAAAACTGTACACCATTTAATACATTTACTGTTTTTCTATAAATTATTTTGTGTTTTGGTTTGTGTCCATAATCACTAATAACTTATCACCTGCCAGCTGACTCCATCTGCATTTCTTAAAGAAATGTCCTTCACCACAGAACAGAGACTGGCTAATACTCGGAGATGCACCCCCCACAGATCATTCAGTTACATAGACATGGGGGAAACCACCCACCAGAAGGTGATTATTTTATATCTTGCTGCATAACTTTGTGTGTCCCTAGAACTCTCTGTCATAACCGCACATTCTTAGTTCAAGAACCTTCTCACCATGAAAGGGTATTGCCAGAAACCCCAACATGCCAGACTTTCATCAAAATCATGTGACATTTTACAGCGCTCCTCTCTGACAAACTTCGCAGCCCCACAAACCAGGAAAATAATGTTACAAACAGGAACGTAGTTTACTTATCAACCCAACCAATTGGAGAGCTTGCAGAAACGGTCATACAGTGATAAAAAGGAATAACATACACTACATTAAAGTTTGATAGATCTCCGAATCTATCTAGCATTTAAAGACAGGTTTGCAAGATGGCTTTTAATGTAACTTTCCCTGTCCTGGCCCATTCATTTTGCAGATAAAATTCAGCTGAAAAATGTATTGGGTCGGGGGTTCTTCTGATGTTGTGTTAATCACCGCGGGAATGTCGGAAGGTTAATGTAGTATAATATCAGCATTTAATTTTTACCCTGTTTTTAATCCCTGAAGCTTAACTTGGAAATATTTGTGTCATTTTTCAGTGCTGATATTACACACGTTTCATGACAGAATAATGTGTAAGCCTTATAGTGAGGCGTGGAAGGGTAAATGAGTTGTGGACCTGAATGACCAATGACTCTAGAACCTAAGAAGACCAAGTTAATGGACCCTAGCCATTTCAAAACTTAACCTTTCCTAAAAACAGACCCTAGGCCTGTTAAACATCAGGGAATATGGTCTCTAGAGGTTAAACAGAGTTTCCAAAAAGGTCATAGATAGAATATTAGTTTACGGAAAGGTGATGTACATAAACCATATATATATTAATAAATGGGAAGATAGGGTAGTAAAATCAGTAATCACACAATGGTTTTATGATAGACCTGTGGAGATAATATCTCGATAATATGTCGGGGCCAGTCATGTTGATATCGATTGTTTATATTAATCACGTGGAATAAGAATCAGGTTGTTGAGATATTACCATGTACAGATTTAAGTTACAGGGGTCTTTGTAAATTGAGGATTAAAGGAAGGTTGGGACACGTTGTACTCCTACCCGCATTCAGATGGGGGGGGGAATTCTTTGTGAAGACCTTTAAAGATGGGAAACTTCTAAGGTCTGGTGGTCATTTATATACCATTTGTACCATTATGTATGTCTATGTGTTGTACCACCATTTTTTATTATTTTTGTATTATGTGCGCTGTCCACCTTTTGGAATATTAAATCTAAAATGTAATGTTTTCTTTGATGCACTAAAGAAACTCGGGCCCTGATAAATTTTTAGGTGTTTGGGGTCTTTAAGCACATTGAATCCTTTGCTTGTGTAAATGCTTTAATTAACTCGGTGACTGCTGTGAATGTCTGATGCTGATTAACCTGTTGGTTGCTGGAGTGAGTGGTGTAGTGTTAACCATTTAGCTGCCAGAACAGGGGTGTGCATAGCCATGGAGGTCAAGAGTGATTCTTTGGTGTTCCCAAGGCCTTAAACTTGGGGTGGTGGTGAATAAACGATTAATTGGTCAGATCATGTGCCCAGCAAACTGGCGTTCATGACACCACATAAATGGGTTACAGAACATACTAAAAAGAAAATAATTAAGGAAACCTTGAGTTTTAAACTCTTGGAGCAGAAAAATAACAATTCAGCATGTAAGGCTAGGTCACAAAAGCAGATATTTTTGGTCACCTGACAATATTTTATTATTTAGTTGTTGGCCCAAAATTGGTGGCATTTTTTAGCCCAATAATGTCGGACTTTCTTTTGCCCAAATGAGACAAAGGAGTTCAGACATCGTAAATCAACAGGTGATTGTGTGTTCTCCTATGTATCTATGTTTATTTTAATTTCATCATTTTTTAAAAAAAAACTGTGATGTAACTGTGAAAAAAGTGATGTCAGCAGCATTGATCAAGAAAAAGAAAAGTGCTAGATTGGAGACTTACCTTCTCTGAAAGTTAATTACTTAAGGTTCAATAAGATATGATGCAGAGTCGCACTCCAATGCAATAGGTGAATTTATTTTAACCACACATCAAATAATCACACGTTTCAGGGTCTAAGCCCTCTTCATCAGGTGATGGGGGTCAACAAACAAAAGGGGTTTAAATAACTAAGTGTATCCAGAGCGTCAAGTGCAAATTAGCATATTAACAGTTGACTGTAGGATATAAAAGTGCAAATACATACGGCATAAAATCATTCCTCACAAGGTGTATGATATAAAACACAGGTTATTAAAAATTTCATATAGGTGACCTAAAATACTAAAGTGTAAAATCTAAAAAGCATCTAATACTGCTAAAATTCCAGGTGATATTAATAAATACAGTGTTACTGTAAGTAATATGTTAAAACAATCAGGTCTTATCTTGTTCCATTGTGTTCAGTGGGAAGTCCAAGAGCTACGTAATATTTCAGTCCAATAGTCTAAGATGTAGTATTCTAAGGCTTCCACAAGATGGCGACCATGCTAAAAAGAAAAAAAAATGGAAACAAATAGTGTTGCCAACTACACCGAAGAGAGTTACTTTTTATAACATAAACTGGCACAAGCAAAATAAGTATCCAATATTTCAGTTGTTATTAATCCACAGTAGCCCCGGCACATCCACTGGTGCACACAACTGATACACACCATAATTAAATTATAAAAAGGATGACCAGTTGATCTCTTATTAAGAGAGGATAATGTTTCAAGTTTCTACACCCAGAAGCATTTCCTTCTGTCGTAACCTTTTGTCATGGTTACAGCCCCTTGGTTCTTTTCTCACTACCTCCAGGACAAGCCACTTGGTTATTTAAACCCTTTGTGTTGTAACCCCCTTCACCGATGAAGAGGGCTTACCCACCCTCGAAACGTTGTGATTATTTGATTGGGGTTAAAATAAATTCACCTCTTGCATTGGAGTGCGACTCTGCATCATATCTTATTGAATTCTATTACTTCCTTGGAAGTGGGGAATCAAGGTCTGCACCCAGGTGGACAGTGTGCATATGGACTGCTTTCATAAAATGTACTTCAGTTCGTACACATTGCGATTGCGGGTCCGGACCCGCGACACACGATGTGTAGGAAGGAACATTTCAGCCATAATCGGCCCGTGTAGGGCCATTTATCGTCCGAAACGTCCATTTCAGATGAAAAGGGCCATACACGGGCCAATTATCAGCTAAACGTTCGTTCCTACACATTGTGCATGCAGGTCGGGACCCGCGATCGCACGTGTGTACGAACCTTTCGTTTTTGTGATCTGCTATAGAATGGAATAAATTTCCCCCCCCCTTCTGTTCATTACACAGATTGGGGTATTTTATTACTTTTAAGCTTTTTCCAGATTGGGATATTTTTTCCCTTGCCTTTTCTTTCCTTAGCCAAGTGCATGGAAACAGGCCGCAGTAAAAGTATTTTATTAATTTGATTTACCCAATATGTAGATGTTTCCTCATTTCTGAATATTTTTAGATCTCAACAGTAGACTTGGACAAGCTCTTTTCCAGCCTTTCCCTTCAGAGATTGTGTTCCAAAACTACACAGCCTGTGAAACATATGAGGTGCCACTGATCCTAAGGAACAATGACAAGGTGAGGTATCTGTTCTTACTTTTTGTGAGTTTTATTCTCATGACAAAAATGGAGGTTGGCAATGTACAAGTATAACTATGTCTGCATTTCCTGTGTTGGTCACTGACTGGAACAAATTTGAAAATCCTTAGTAAGTTCTGCTTCCCCCCTTTCCAGAGTAGTGTAGTCATTAGTGGACTGACAAATATATTTGAATTTAATGAAGAGGGAGGAGCTAGGGTAAAGAACTCAAGTATATCTATAAATCGGAGGAAGTAACCGATAAGATAAGTACAGAATGTTATACATTGTAGAATTTGTTCAGACCACTTTTATATCTTTCTAAGATAAAAACACAATTAAAATAAAAAATACCTGGTAAGGGAGGAAGAATTTATAATTACCACCTCACAATATCATTGTGTGAGGAGCCTCATCATGAAGCAAACTGCTTCTGACGGGCTTTTTTTCTAGATTCAGCACTATCTTAAACACAGGAAGGCACAGGACACCACCTGGCTGTTAAAAATTGGATGTGTTGGCACTCCTTATTGAAATGATATTGGCAGTTAGGTATAATAACCCCTACCTTTCCATCCTAGATAATTTTAATGTTTAGTATGTTAAAAAGAAAGTTTAGTGGATTATATAATTATTTTTAATCTTTATATTATGCATAACTAGTTATTCTACATATTCTCTTCCATTTTGAAAAATCAGTTGAATTTATACCCCTTTCTATCCCTGCTGTTGAAATTAGTCAGCGGGACATTTCAAGTTCTATAAGTCCTTCTTCCCAGAATGCACACTATCCTAACAGTAATTTCTACTGATTGGCTGTTGGATGGGTCAAACATGCTCAGATCTCTACTAGGGGTCCTGCAAACAGGAAGTCAGTATTAAGAAAGCATTTATTTCTACACAGACACAATGCTGAATGTGCAGTTTAAAGGTCATTGGAATGGAAAAATACTGCTCTTTTTTTCATTAAAAGTACATGCATTTGCAGTGAATTTCCTCTGTAATTATTACAGAGCAGTTGTTCTTTATGCTTAAACTTGTTTATCTTTTTTTTCTGGTGTTGAATTTTTAACAGAGACCCTATATTTTTTAGAGCAGCAATGTGGTTTCTTTCTCATTATTCAGAAAATAAGCAAACTTAAGACAAAATCACATTCTGCTCCTTAAGGGGGATAAATCCCTGGTTTATTGGTGCAGACAGATGAATTTCAGCTCTAAAAACCTTGGCAAGTCAGTTTTGAATTCACCAATTTGTGCTACTTTCCTTCTCTCCTGAGTACTAGAGATGTCCGAACTTCACAAAATCCGGTCCGCTTGAGGATCCGCGAATTTTCGAAAAAATTCGAAAATCCGCGAGCGGACCCATAAAATGAAAATTTCTCTGAAATTACAAGATTTCTCATATTTTTGAAAATTTTAGAAAATACGAGAAATCAAATCTCGTAATTTCGAAAGTTTTCGAAAATACGAGTGATCCTCGTAATTGCGAACATTTTGAAAATACGTATTTTCTAAATACGAGAAATCCTCTTAATTTCAAAAATTTTCGAAAATACGTGGATTCTCGTATTTGCGAAAATTTTCGAAAATACGAGAAATCCGCGGTTCGGAAGGCGGAAAATCCGAAAAATCCGCCGTTCGCGAACGGGATAAATCCGCGGCGGATCCGGGTTCAGATCCGCGAACCGGCCATCCCTACTGAGTAACCCCACTAGTTTAGAGTGAAGGTAATAAGTGTTGAGCATTGTTAGCTATGTATTTATTTTAACTGTGTAGAATGTGTATTGAGTTATACTCATAGTTGTATGTAAATGTATTGAAAATTGTGTATTTGCAGTCCAGCATGACAATTGTTTAAAACACATAAAACACATGCGGAAGAAAAAAAATGACAGGAGGGGTCATGCAGTGTAATGTCATATAGAAAGGTTATAAAATCTCAACATAACCAGGAAAAAACCCATCTGGGCCGCACTCTTAATAATATGAATTTACTTTCTTTTTATTAATTCAGAATGATTATTTCTATATAGAGAGATCTGTTTTCAGCTAAGCTAAAACTGTCCACTGTACTTAGAAAGCAAATTTACAAAAGTGTAGTTAGTGATTCAACTCCCTGGCATGATTCTTTTTTGTTGTTGCATGTTTAGTGGTTAACAGTGTTAACAGTCAATAGTGTCAGGCAACTTGCATAATATAGGCTAATGTCAAAAGGTTTAATGTGCATTCTTTATTTTTAGTGACTTATTAAGGCAGAATTTGAATTTTTCGTGTTTTTTTTTTTTAGGTGCCAAGACTTGTGAAAGTCACTCAGGAAGATTCACCTTACTTTAAGATCATCTCCCCCAATGATGTTTGTAACAAAGTTGCTCCAGGGTTGCAATCTCTTTTCCCTCATTATATTCACTCCCGAACAGAACAAGGTAGTATATAAGCGCTCTACCTGCTTGCTAGCCAAGAAATCAAAAATGTGAACGTAATGCCAAATCTCTGTATAATTCTGTACAGAATTTTGGTTTGGATTAAATGTTTTTCTTTTGAAAAAAACTTCAGAAATACAAACGGATTAGTGATGTTTGCAGTGTACTTTGTATTCTGGTAACATAAAGGTCCATTTTATCTGTAATACCCATCTAGATACAGTTTTGAGCATCAGTCTTATTCTACTGCTTTGAAAGGGTATTACATTTTGTTTAATGGAGAATTATTAGTGGTAGTTCAAGCCTTATTTTATACATAGGGTTGCCATACACAACATGACCTATCGGCCAAATGGAAAAGTTCTGTCATATCATGAACTGATAATATTGTTACCATTTATGTGGACAACAAACAATCCTTCCACATAAGTATATATGGAATGATCATTCCTGTGTATTTGTGCATTGGGCAAATATATGATCAGAATCTGATGTGCGACTGAAGTCACTTGTGTATGTGCACTTTTAGTGGCAGCCAGTGTACCCAGTGCTTATGTTGGGTGCCTGCAGCTAACCTCAGCAGTTTAAACAATCTGCTAACTAAATGCTGTTTCTACCCACAATTCTGTATTCCAGATAAATATAATATTACTAACTTTACACTTTAACTTTTTTCTTAGTCTGAGTAAATCTGTAATATGCCAGATAACAATTGATATGAACATTTTAGAAAGCTTATTTTAAATTTTAGTATTGTCTTCACTTAAGGTAAACATATAAATACTTTTGTTTTAAAATTGCTTTACTTCTCTTTAAAATATTATGGATTATGAGCCAGATATATTGGTTTTTTTTTTTTGTTTTTTTGTGGATTTTCTATATAAATGTATAAATATTTTGCCAACTTGTCCGCTCCAGATTGTCTAGATGTACGGTAATCTTTCATATTATTATATGTAAATAACATTTCTGTTTGTTAATAATTATTTCTTTATTCACACAGACAATTCTATTCTCTATATGATTGGTTATTAAATCCTGTAAGGAAAGGATTTCAATTTATTTAACCCATTAAAAGGAATCATACTACAGGTTATAATGGGCATGGACAACTTGGCCACCCAGGTGTTTAACAACAGATATTTAATGATGGCAAAAGGCATTTATTTTAGGGAACAAGGCATTCATGTGAAGGCTTTCTTTTTTTGTAATGTAATACGTTTTAGAAGTAGTCTTAGTATTTAGTGAATATATAACTTTTTTCAGTTGTGGGTTTCTTTTTCTTAAAGAAAAAAAAATAACATTACCCCCATTACATGTCCACACTTCCAGCAGCTGAAATCGCTTACTCTCATTTACAACTGTGCTGCCTCCCTTAAGGTGGCCATACATATATACAATTTTCTTACCCGACCGGGCGATTCCGCGTCATGCAATCGATCCTGCCTGAACTGACTCTCCTGTTCTTCTATGTGACCGACATGCAATTGAAAATCCCATTGCAACATAGAAGAAGGGAAAGGCGGTTCCGGCAGGATGGGTCAAGGTCATGGTTGCGCTTGGTTGGGTAAGAAAATTGTATATATGTATGGCCACCTTTAGAATCACACAGCAAAGATGATAAACGCCTCCTAGACGTCCCAGGGCCGGTTAACATGACACTTGTAATTGGCTGGTGGGATTGTCGCTACAACACTCTCTCCTCCTCCTCCTGCCAGTCAAACAACTTAAAATGTCCTCTTGCTAGGATACAGCCTACATAATCAAGCTGATCAAGGGTGGGTGGAGAAGTGTGTTTTCTCACATGCTAGCTTTGAGTGACAGTTAGAGGCAGACAGAATGTTAAGCCCCCTTCACAGGATGGCTAATTGAGGCAGAGAGGCTCGAAATCAGGGGGAAAAATGTATGGGGAGGGCTGCATACCTTTACTCTTTTTAAAGCAATTTTAAAAAAAATGTATTGAGGCAATATAGTTATCCTTTAATTACTCGGATGTTTCAAAACTATAAATTTGGAAACCAATGGAAAAAAATGATACACAGTGAGTAAAATCGCTGATGTTGGTGCATTTCTGATAAGTTTAATAATTTACAGCAGCCAAACAATGGAATATACAGTGAAAACATAGTAAAGAAAGTTAATGTCTGTTACTTATTAATTTACACATATAAGTTGATCCTCCTTTGAGATATGATCCTCCTTTGGGCACCTGTACTTAACAAGGATTGGAGAAAATCTGTTAATCTCTTAATTAATTTGTATCATTAGATAAAATATTATTCCTTTAAATTACCATCTTCTTGGTAAGCTTTTTACCAATTAGGGACACTAACTGTAGAAATCATATTAATAAAAATGATGTGTTGATTTTCTATGAACAGCATACACTTTTCTAATCTCTACACTTTTATTCCATTTAGGACTATTTTCATGAGCTAACTTGCATCACAGAAAGAGAAAAATTTGTTGTTCCAGTTCGGGCTATTGGACCCCGCGCACTGCTGGATTTTCCAGACCAACTAAGCTTTCTCATGTGCCCAGTAAAATATAACTCAGAGAAAACACTCCTGGTGCGGAACATTGGAAATCGGGATGCACATTTTCAACTTCGCACTCAGTGGTATGATGCTGGAGAGACCAGTGATAATTTATTTGAATAGCTTTAGTTATGGGATAATGTAATATGTTTGTTATAAATAGCTACTCTCTTAATTGCTGGAGTTCTTTTTGGACTTAAGTCTTAATCCAAGTGCAAAACAAACTAATTTTAAATGAAAAAAAAAATTATTTGAACACGGTCTGGTAGACCAGTCCATACATGAACACTTGTGTGTTACATTTTGTGTAGAGATGTCTGTAAATTGGGACTCTATTTGGGATCAAGATGTTAAAGGTAGATTGTAAATTATCGCTGTGTGTATGGCACGAGAGTGACAATCTAACAACCTACTCCTTGACTATTAGAGCCACAGAATTGGACTTTGCAGATTAGAATTTCTTAAGTATAGGAATCTGTTAACAGGTGTGATGCCATGGGTGGCAAGGGAAACTGTGGTCTTCAAACAAGTTAGGGTAAATGAAAGCCTGCAGTATTTTCTTTATAATGAGCCAACAATCACATTTCTGGCTTCACCCTGTGAGAAATGATAGTCAGGTGAATGTTCAAACTTCCTGCTTCCTGTAGGTTGAGTGACATCACTTTACTTCTGCAAGCCCCCTCTGCCCCGGGGGAGAAGCATGCTCAGTTAAGACTTAATGCTGGGGAAATCAGGAAGTAGCTGGGGGAAAATTGACGGTTGAGAAGGGGAGCTATTAATGCAGACAGGCTGGCACATTATTACAAGCTGGTCACATGGCTGAAAACAGGAAGAGTTCAAGCAGAAGTAATATTGCTGAACCTTTCCAGCAATAACTTCTCACTAATTTTATCTAGAGATGTGATTTAGGTTTTATTTTGAAGGTGTGATGGAAGGCTTTTTATATAATTCCTACTAGTTTGGAAGAATTGGAGACTACAGTTACCCTTTAAAGGGCAAAAATGTCCTATTTAATAAAACATCCCCCTTGACTTCAATTAGATCAACTCGACTTAAAGTTTAGTTCTTGAAGACCTTTCGCTAGTTATCCGACTGGCTTTCTCAATTCAGAATGACAAAATCTGTGGCAATTATGTATCCTGGAAAATCCCAATTAGCATATCACAGCCAGGTAATTGAGAAATCCAGTCGGATGACTAGCAAAACGTCTTCAAGAACTAGACTTCAAGTCCAGTTGATCTAATTGAATACAACAGAATATACACATGACCTGGTCATCCCCTTGACCTTTCCAGGTAAAAATCTTCCCCCTGCGGCTACTAAATATACCTACCAAGATCAGATCCCTCGGCTCTCTGCTGCTGCTGTTCTGTGTCTTTTTTGTGCAGCAGAAGGGGCGGACCAGCAGTGTCAGTGGGGTGCCAGACTGATGCCTCTAGTAGCGGTATCAGTTATTGGCTGTGACATTGTGGTCTCAGCCACCCACTTATTCTGCTACTAGTCTTGCTCTCTAAAGGCTGGAACACACACTGAGATGAAATTAGCCATGGCTGACAGTTTTCCGCAACCAATTTTAAAGTGCATAGAGACAGCAAAATCAGACATGACTTACCGAATATGCTGGGGGCCTGAAAAATCACTGCAGACATTTCAGGCTGACGAACTGATATACAAAAATATCGATCAGTAGGCCTCAAAATATTTGCTCATGTGTACCCAGCTTAACCCACATGGTAAGGCAGATACCCCTCAAATGTGATTGTACGGCCTTCAGTTCTGACTGAAGTTATACTCAGCATCCTGCTGATAAGCTCCTCTTTTTCTCAGTACTCAAATAGCTAGGGCCAAAAGCATATCTCTGATTTTACTGTGAAACAATTTCCTACTGTACTGTACAGTAGAAAAAGGCAAAAAAACCCTGACTGCACTCCTAGGCTAGTATGTAGAAAAATGTCCTTTATTAGATATAACAAGGGACACTGCATCAAAGTAAAAACAATTAAAACAGCCCTGAATCATAGCGTGGGACAATAATCAGAGAAAATGTTATCAAGCCAATACACTACACCTGGGTGAACCACCCTACTCACTTGTACATACTAGCCTAGGAGTTCAGCTTTTTTTCCTCCTTTTCTATTTTGCATTTAGGGCTATGTCTCACTATGTGCGCTGCATTGTGCTGTCCATTTTGAGTGTGTTTAGGACAATGCATTTTGTCCGCGTTCCTGTCCATTTGCAGGTACAGACATGTGGTTTTCTATGCATTTGTCCACGTTTCCAGTCCATTTGCATACGGGTGCAGTTTTTGGAGAATCACAGGAAACACTGGAGAAAATGCAAAAAAAAAAAAAAAAGCAAAAAATACGTTGTCCGGGTTTTTTTTTGCATTCCCATGGACTATTATTAAAGTGCGATTCTGACAACACACACCAAAAGTCGTGCACGCATGCAGATAAAAAATGGACTGAATAGGTTCGGAATGCAAATTATACAGTGGGAACTGATTCTTTCTATTATATTTGAAATTAATTGTGATTCTCAAAAAGGTTAAAAACGGAAAACAGAAAAAAAATCTAAAATAATGTAAACTACCCAGCTAAACATAGCATATCTAGCTAAACAATTGGGTTCCTTAAACATTTGAACTAACCTGTATCTATGTTTTTTTCCAGTCCATTCTCTGTCAGTCCTGCCTATGGGTCTTTGGGTGTTGGTGAATTATCCAAGTTACGTTAGAGTTTCTTCCCCAGGAGGTGGGAGATCACGCACAGGAAATGATAATCCATTATGACACAGGTAAATTGCATGTCTGATTTTATTTCACACATTACTATCATTTCTCATGTTCTAATGTAATTTTTTTTTAAAATCATTCTAAATCTGCATTTTTTTGAAAAGTAAGGGCACGGCCACACTGCAACGCAAGCGCAATCGCAAACGGAATCGCATGTGATTTCATGTGCGATTTCGTTGCGTTTGCGTGTTTCCATTAAGTATTGGAAAACGCATGCGGTTGCAATTAAAATGCGGAACGCAAATCCGTTTTTGAAAAAACGCAAACGCAGAAAAATCGCAGCAGTGGGGCCTAGCCCTTAGACAGGCTAAGTTTCTACTGAATGTCTGTCCAATCTAATGTAAAATTTTATATTCTTAGATTTAGTTCTAAATCTAATATTCCTACAATTTCCCCATCACACTGTAGGAGAAGATATCCATGTGGCATTATATGGATCTGCCACTGACATTAATATCCGGCTTGATAAAAACTCTCTAATGTTAGAAAAAACCTTCTTATCACTGACCAATCAAAGGACTGTTACCATTGTCATCGCAGTGACATTATTGCTCATTTTAAGTGGAAGCATTCTCAAGTCAACATGAAGAGGAGGAACAAAGCTAAGGTAAGATATACAACAAACAAGTATGTTGCTTTATTTAAAATTCATGAGTAAACACTATTGTCCATAGAATAGGGATGGAAACTAAATCAGCAGGGCTGTCCCTAGGGTTTTTGGCACCTGCAACAAATTTTGAATGCCGTCGGTAGGCAAGGGGGTACAAGCAGCAAATTAGGTGTGGCTTCTTTGCAGGGTGTAGAAAGCTTTGATTTATTTTGTATTTGAAAATAAAGTTTATTTATCCACATAAAAACATGTGTTGGTACAAGTGGTTAGAAATCCCTACCATACTTTATGTAGCATTAAAAATATTAGCCAAAAGCCTGCCACCCCATCAAGCTTCATTCTTGCTTCAATATCCACCGTACCAGGGTGCCATTACCATGGTGTAAATATTACCATAGATAAGGATAGGTGTGTCAGAACCTTAAAGGGAATGTCCACCCCTCTCTACCAAAATCTTTGTCTTGTACAATACCCCCCAAAACCTTGACATCGTTTTATAAAAATTTTTAATTCACGCTCCCGCCAGAGATTTTATACTTACAAGCTCCTCGATCCACCGCCGCTTCCGGTCTCCTCACTGTGTATCTGAGCAGCCACAATGGAGACTGCTCGGTAATGGCAGTCAGTGACTGCCTTACCTGGAAGTGCAGAGCGCGGTGGAGAATCGAGAGGAGCTGGAAGTATAATATCTCTGGCTGGGAGCAGAATTAAATATTTTGTATAAAACAATGTCCAGGTTTTGGGGGTATTGTATAAGATATAGATTTTGTAGAGAGGGGTGGACAATACCTTTAACCATAGCGTTTCAGCCACACGTTTCAGGCTGGCATCATGGTTCTCTTTTAATTAGCTAATTTACAGTGTCAGACACTCCCCCGTTTCCATATTTATTCATAGGTTACTATGTTAGCATGTATTGCTGTGTATGTTATTTGATGCAGTGCTACTGGAGCATCTTTATTAGGACAGAGTGATGTCTTGTCACTGTGCCAGGTTGTTTATCATTATGTATATAAGGCATAATATGCTACCTAGGCGTTCCATCACCATATATGGGTTGAATTATATCTTTATATACAATTCATACCAGACAGTTGTCCTCTAGCTGGCGGAGCTTGTGGTTCACTGGCTAGCGGCGATTGTGGGCCACTGGCTGGCGGAACTTGGGCCCTGCACACAAGGGCCCTCTGCAAAAATGGGCCTATAGAGTTCACACATTAGGGCCCTGCCACAAATGGGCCCACCCACAAGAAAGACTGACACTTAAACCAATCCCCACAAGAGAGCACTGCACTAAAACGGGCCCTTCCACACAAGAGGGCCT
Source organism: Hymenochirus boettgeri (assembly GCA_019447015.1). Classification (NCBI taxonomy): domain Eukaryota; kingdom Metazoa; phylum Chordata; class Amphibia; order Anura; family Pipidae; genus Hymenochirus; species Hymenochirus boettgeri. The sequence goes on along the minus strand of CM033472.1, from coordinate 129,428,157 downwards.
ACTCTTAAAAGGGCCTTTACACAAGAAGATCCACACTTAAAGTCACCTACCCACCCAAGTTCAGAACCCCCACCTGAAGACCCCAGCTCCCACTCTCACACAATGATGCTTCTGCTTGTGCAAAGGAGGCAGCAGCTTTTTAAAATTTTCTTTTCCCTTACCTGCGCTGGTAGGCGATGCACTTGGAGGCTTCAGTACCAGGAAGGCGCTTCAGTGGCTCAACTCCCTACCAATCAGGGCATGACTCAGGATGCCTGCATGCCAATTGATCTTGCAGCCGCTCCGGTACTGCCCCTGTATGTCATGTAATTTATGCATTGGGTTGGCGTACTGGAGTGGCTGCAGGACTAATCAGGCGTGCAGGCATCCTGAGGCATGCCCTGATTGGCGGGGAGTCCAGCAACTGAAGCTCCTTCCTGGTTCTAGAGTTGAAGCTGCCAAACACAGCGCCTACCGGCGAGGGGTAAGGAAATATGTAACAAGCTGCTCTGCTGCCGCCTTTCTTATTCTATGAGGGGTGTGAATGGCGTGAGCATTTGTTCATACCGCTTAATGGTAGGAGCTGGAGTGTACAGGCCAAAAGTGAACTCCTGGTTCTCTTGGAAAGTCACCACCTTCTCCTCCCACAGGTGCTCTCAGTTACTGACTGAGAGAGAGAGGATTCTTAAGCTGTTAAAATTAAAACACACACAGGGGTGAGGACCCTGCGGTTTAGGTCCTCAACCTGGATACTATTAACTAGCTGGTCTGGTAGTCGGAAGCATATAATTATTCTTTAATCCATCTATCACTGCAAAAGGATTGCGGGTGTTTTAGTTTGGTCCCATCATTACAGCATTCTTTCTATTCATGTGTGAAGAAACATTCCTACCACGTAAACACACACATGCCTCTCTCTCTTGCTGCTCTGCAGTCTTGAAAAGAGCTGATGCACAATAGAAGTCTCTCCCCCTCTTGCTTCCTAAATATTTATAACATAAGTATTTCTAACTTCATGCTAGGAACGGCCCTGTACTAGTTAGTTAAAAAAATTCCAAATAGTAAAGGCAGTGAACAGTTTTTCCTTACTGCATGTTTATCCCTGTTGGTATCGTACTGATTTCCAGTGTATTGCTACTGAATTTCCTTTCTGATTGAAAAAACAAACTAAGCACTACATTATGGAAAATGTGAAATTCTAATGTACTGTTTTCTTTATATATAATGGTCCGATGGGATTATCTCATGATTAAACCCTCTGTTTGTATAATCTGGTATGTGTAATTGTTCTTTAGACATTAGATGTTATTGTCTTGATATTTCTAAGTAGAAAAGCACTTTACAAGCTGACCATAACGGCCTAGTTTATGGTCAGCTTACCTATTAGCGTCATTAGAACATTTCTTTAATATTCATTTATAACTCTTCTACAAGATCTTTTTAAACAGGTTAAGCTGATAGCATTCAACTAATCAGGACCTAGTGTAATAGAACATGAAATTGGATTATCTTTTTTTTTTTTAAATATTTTTTGTGAATACATTAGTGTCATGTTCCCAGAAGTAATTTCTGTCTATCTCTTTTGTCCTGTTTATTTGAAGGTTTTGCTCAGATCTGAAATTAGAAGAGGGGCAGAGACAGAACATTTTTTAGATGAGTGCGACGCAGATCCTTTCCTTCGCGAACGACTCGTTTCAGTGCATTTTCGACCTATTTCCTTTACCTTTTTTACTATCGAAGCAAGATGGTCCAGAGTGATCCTATGCGTTCACAGATGAATCTTTCATATTGACAACCTCCACCGGTACAAGTCCTGTTAGATATTAATGTTCTAGGGCACTGTTATTTAAATATCCATGGATAAGATAGCACTGTAATAGTTTAAGGAGAATGAAACCCTGAAATCAAAGTTGTGTTAGAAAGTACTTGCTAAACACATCGTCTTAAGCATGGAGAGTTTTCTCAGTTGGTATTCCTTTTCCTTTGAACTCATTTCCTGTTCCATTGGTTGTCCCAAAGCTGAGCTGACATTTTCCCTTGCATGCCAGTGCTCTTACCCTTCTACACTCATTACACTTCAGCCATGGTGAATGGCCGGCGGACTGGTCACAGATAGGTCTGAGGGGCAAATGCCCCCCGGGCTGGTCTTCAATCAAAAATTTAGGCTGCACATAAAGCTATTAGTAAGTTAACATGCTTGAAAGGCACAGCGCATGCTTCTAGCTCTAACATGGGCAAGGACAGTAAAATCCTCCTTCAGTTTATTTACCAGTCAGCCCACAAGTTCATTAGCAGTGGTATTCAGCCCCTCCAGTTCATTAGCCAGTGCTATCAGTCCTCAAGATCTTGCCGGCTTTCTCTACAAGTCCTGTATTAGCCGTTTCTGTCGTCCTCAGAATCCTTAGCCAGTGTCATCAGCCCTCCGTTTTGCCGTTGTTTGGCGCGCCTCAACGTCACTTACCCCCGCCAATCGTCTTGGTGCAGCGTTTCTTTACATAAAAGTGCTAGCCAGTTGTAAGTCAGCCTCCCCCGTGTTCATAGGCGCGTGCTTGTAAGCCCTCCGTTCCATTGCCAGTGTCATGCTCCTCCGCCCACCAAGATAGTTAATCAGTGTGTCCCGCACCCCAGCCCTTCCCCCGATTTTGCTTTGTTTATTTTTGCGGTTCAGTGGTGGCCCCCTCCCGGCAGTCGTAAGCTCTGCGGCACTCCTCGTTTATTAGGACCAGGAGTTCCTCTCCCAGGTCGCGGCCCCCCCCGCCGCGCCACCGTCTCGGTCGGCGGCCGAACCGCCGTCGCCCGCGCCAGCCCGCCCTTCTGCGTTACAACACAAGTAAGTTATAAGTATGTTATTAGAAAGGGTACCACCATAGTTGAGGACTTAATTCAGTCTCTTTCAGGTCCTCACCCTGGGTACTTTGTTAAGGCCGTAGGGGGAGGCACATTTATCAGATACTTATTTTTTTTTTAATTGTCCTTTCTAACGCACATCGGAGTAGCAAGCTCATTATTTTGATTGGGGCTAAAGACAATGTCCGACATTTGGGGAAATTAGCTGGAACGTTTTTTTGGCCGCCGGCCTCTGTTTATTTAACCTGGAGGCCTAAATTTAAATACCCCCAGCTCGTTCGCTGACACTTCTGAGACCACTGAAAACGGGGCCTTGCCCGTCAAACTAATGCCCCCACTTGCACAGTTAAACAACGAGGCATGCCGGCGCCACTGGGTTCGGTAGTTGAAACAGAAGCCACGGAAAAAAGGGTAAGTAATCCCCACCGGAGCAAATGAAGAGAGAGAATGGAAGAGGGTGCGGAACAAAGTATTACCAATTGAGCAGCAGCCTTCCACTCTCACCCCCCCCCCCGCCCGGTCCCCACCGGCGTGCCCGGCCGCCTCCGCTCACCTCCCCGTTGAGTGTATGCCAGCGACGCCACACTAGGGTACAAGACGCCACCCCCGCCCAGACCTCTACCCATGTGTAGCACATAGCAATAACACTATTCAAAATAGCAGAAATGTCTGGTTGTGCAGAGAGATTCACTGATTAACCACTTCTCCAGTAGCAGTGCGCTAGTAGGTGAAGGTCTCTAGCTCTCGCTGTCAGCAGCAGCAATATTAGTGGAAAGTGTATTTTCTTAAAAGGCATGTCCACCACCCACCAAAAACTTAATCTCCCCCCCACGGCCCTACGTGGATATGTATGTAAAAAACCTTACCTTACTTCCCACTCTTTTCAAATGGTTTTCTTGCGCTGCCCAAAGTCCCAGAAAGTGTAGTGTCGGATGTCATGTCATGAGTCATCCTGGTTTACCTGTGATTTCCCTACCTCGACAAGGTATTGCACAAACTCGAGGCCGCTTCAACCCCCCTCCATCTCCCTCCCGTTTGGTCTCCCTCCCCCTAGGTAAAACCCTTTTTATATGTGGTAGGGCTTGCTCCCCCAGCCCCAACCCAATAATATTATGTGCAGAATCCCCTGATAGTTACTTATCTCCCTCTTCCTCCGCCGTGTGAACTGCCAGAAGCCAGCGTCCGTGATTGGCTGCCTCTCAGTAATCACAGAAGCGTCTGCGGTCCGGCCCCTGCTTGCAGTCCCATGCAAGCAGAAGGCCAGGCAGAGCAGCGAAGGATAGAGGGATGGAAGGAAACTACGGGGGAGTTTCTGTAAATAACATTAATGTGGTTGGGGCTGGGGGAGCAAGCCCTACCACATATTAAAAGTTTTTTAAAGGGTGGCATGCCCAGTTTCGGGGAATGCTGAAGGGTAGGACGAGGTGTTTTTGTTTATGCTGTATATAGAATAGCATAAGAGCCCGGGGCATAGTTAGGGTCACAGGGCCCGATATCATGTATTTAGATGGGGCCCCCCAACCCCATTAAAAACAATTTGATGCAGTTAAAACCTAACCCAGCCAAACAAGAGACAGGTTTTTTAAGTTTCACCCTCCCTAAGAAATTTTTACATCACACTAACTTCAGTCCCACAAATCCGCTTTTGTTTAATTAAAACAAAGACACAGACCAGCCTCCTCTGTTGCGAACTGGTTTACAAAGCATGCACGCAACAGCAAGAGCAAGGGGAGGCTCATTCTGTAGTAGCCACCATCCATTGCCGGTAACGCCACCATCCTGGCTGTGACTGACAGCCATTCCAGCTGAAGAGAGAGCAGTGGTTTTGGAAGTACCCGTATATACTCAAGTATAAGGCGATACGAGTACAAGTCAAGCTACCTATTTTACCCCGAAAAAATTGTAAAAAACAATTGACTCGAGTATAAGCCGAGGGTGAGAAATTAGTTTCCCTTTAAATGGAGCAGCGAATTCCCATACATGAATCCCATACAGTAATAGCCAAATCCAATACCATTAACTCCCAATTCCTTGGCCACTCCAGATGTTTGGAAACTACAAATCCCAGCATGCTTTGTGGCAAGGTTCGTAAACTTTTAATTAAGCTGACCATCATTTACAATTTTCTGACCCCCACCGATAAACGGCACTCTGTCCCCCAATAGTAAAGGGAACTCGACACCCTATAGTAAAGGGCACTCTGACCCACGTATAATAATGGACTTTCTGACCCCAAAGTTAAATATGTCACCTGAGAGTTGTAGTTTCAAGGCTGTCATTTGCACTGAACTAGAGCTGTTTTTTGCCCCAAACTGAGAAGACCATCAGATTTACAGCATCCAGATGAGCAGTGACAGTGCTGAGTGAGTCCAGCAGCCAGACTACAGAAGGCGGAAGGAGTGTAAAGGCCTTTCTATGCAGGTTAACACAGTGCCACTAATGGTACTATCTGCAATTGCAGAATTTGGAGCGTCAAATTAGGACTTGACCCGAGTATAAGTCGAGGTTAGGTTTTTTTCTAGGTTTTAACTTTAAGCCTGAAAATTCGACTTATACTCGAGCGTATATACGTGTTTGTATCCGTGCCTAGGAGCATTTTGAAAGGTTTAAGTAAAATGAAAACGGGGGTGTCAGGCTGAACTACGTGAGGTAACATTTTTCTAGAAGGATGGAACATGCTTGCAGGGGACCTGATGATCCCTATGCCCCTGTTACAGAGCTGTAGGGGGAGGATAATGAAGTGAACCTGTATCTAGCACAACTCGTGAAATGTCATTTCCTTAGTAGTTACCTATTCAAGCATTCGCCCTGTTTGGTGAATCACTATTTACCTATGTTATTAGATAGCTGGGACGGTAATCTGAACATGTGTTCTTTTTTTCCCTTCCCAATCCTACTTCAGTTTAGTTTTGGTGGTTTCCTCCTCCATGGTAATGTGGCTCTAGGATCACCCCCACGAGTGTGTCTTGCATATAAACAAGGTGTCTCGAGAAATCTATAAATATTGTGCAGGGGGCTGTCTTAGGGGGCATTTTGCATAAACAAAACACACTCACCCACTGAGTTTCCAGATCATTGGTTTAGTAGGGACGCTTTAAATGCAAATAGCAGGGCTGCACTGATTGCAATAAAACAGTAATTCCAACTCAGCCATGGTGTCCTTACTTGTTTCACTGATTGGGACCCTGCCTCCAATGTTCCCTGTTAAAATAGAGCTGTGTAAGATAGGTTCACTTCAATATGCAGCACCTGAGCTCTTTGCTGTTTTGTTTGTAAGTACCTTGTAAAGGGTCAGTTCATTCTACTGGAGTTGCCACCCTTTCCTTAAAGGGCATGTCCAGCCCTTTTTTAATCTTTTTATATTTAGCTATTGGCCCCCAGCCCACCGCCGTAATAGAATTCTTAGAAAGTGCCCGATAGTTACTTACCTTCCCTCTATCCTCCATGGATGCAGCAGGGCCGGGTCCGGCACCCGGTTCGTTGTGTTACGAAATAACCCTGTAACCGCGTGCTTCCACTCAACCAATGGAAGGAGTCCACTGCTTCCCCCCCTTTACCTACCCCTTTCACCGCACGCGCCCAGTAATCCTCCCGCACCCCCTCCCTATTTCCCTTGTGGGGTGTGTGTGTTTCTGCTCGATGCGGGCTGGGAGACACTGAGGTGGGGACTCGGTTCATTTTCTTCTTTACAGGTTTTTTGCCAAGCCCCATCTCAGATCTTGAGGGGGACGTGGGAATTTTCCTTTAAACACTAGGATTAGTATTTTTGTTTTTTTTCGCAACATTTTTTGAAGGGGGAGTTTGTTTTTTTTAGAGAGGGGACCCCCCTTAACATTTGTTTTTTTTTTATTTTTTTAACCATTGAGGTACACACATCCACCCCCCTCCCCCCAACCAATACCCACCCTTCTAACCACCTCCCTTGCCATGCCCAATAACAGACACCGACACAGTGTTTTTCCGAGGAAAATGGTATTGGCCACGTTATTGTGACAATTTTCAAACATTCTACTTTTAAACTTTATTCCAATTAACAATAACACCTTAGTCACGAATGTAAAAACACTCTCCTTAAAATATCACTAGGTTATTGTAAATAACTATTCTGCCGCGCGCAGGACCACTTCCATAATCCAAGTCCCCACGGCCGCTACCATTCCAGCCCAGGGCAATACCCCATTTACATATTATCGATACTTAGATCCAACTCCTGTGGCCGTTCCCCCATTAGAGGGTTATTCCAACGTCTAGCCATTGTTACAAGCTCCACCAGATGGGTAGCCACGTAACGAAGGTTCATTTAAGCCCAATCTCGGACCTACCCCTGTCAAGTGTTGCCTCTTCCTAGTGTTTCCCACTCCCCTTATGCTAAGCTGCATGTAACAGTTGAACTCAGAGTCCCCACCTGCCAGTGTCTCCCAGCCAATCATCAGAGACAGCAGTGAATATTATTAGCAGATTTACTGCTCAAAGTTGGAGAAGCTATTAACCCTTTCCATATGGATTTATGAAGCAACCTGTTACATGTTTATTTCTGAACATCACAGGGACGCGGCTGCCGGTCCCGCTCCCTGCTTGCATTTCCATGGAGGATAGAGGGAAGGTAAGTAACTATCGGGGCACTTTCTAAGAATTCTATTACGGCGGTTGGGGCTGGGGGACCAATAGCTATAATATATAAAAAGTTGAAAAAAGGGCTGGACATGCCCTTTAAAGGGAAAGGTGGCAACTCCAGTAGAATTGAACTGACCACTTTACAAGGTACTTACAAAAACAAAACAGCAAAGAGCTGCAGGTGCTGCATATTGAAGTGAACCTGATCTTAGCACAGCTCTATTTTAACAGGGGAACATTGGAGGCAGGGTTCCCAGATCAGTGAAACAAGTAAGGACACCATGGCTGAGTTGGAATTACTGTTGTTTAATTGCAATCAGTGCAGCCCTGCTATTTGCATTTATAAAGCGTCCCTACTAGACCAAATGATCTGGAAACTCAGGTTGGATGAGTGTGTTTTTGTTTATGCAAAATGTCCCCTAGACAGCCCCCTGCAGCAATAATTTTATAGATTCTCGGACCACCTTGTTTGTAATGGCAAGCCACATCTCGTGGGGGTGATCCTAGGAGCCACATTACCATGGAGGAGGAAACCAGCCAGAAACTAACACTGAAGGTAGGAGTTGGGAAGGGAAAAAAGAAACACATGTTCAGATTACAGTCCCAGCTATCTAATAACATTAGGTTACGTTTTCAGCGTAGATATGCTTTAAATAGGTACACTACTAAGAAATGAATTTCACAGAGTTGTGCTAAGATCAGGTTCACTTCATTATCCTCCCCCTACAGCTCTGTACAGGGGCATAGGGATCATCAGGTCCCCTGCAAGCATGTTCCATCCTTCTAAGAAAAATGTTACCTCACGTAGTTCAGCCTGACAAACCCCCGTTTTCATTTTACTTAAACCTTTCAAAAATGCTCCTAGGCACTGATACCCTACCGTATATACTCGAGTATAAGTCGAATTTTTCAGGCTTTAAAGTTAGAAAACCTAGAAAAGAAAACCTAACCTCGACTTATACTCGGGTCAAGTCCTAATTTAGCTCCAAATTCTGCAATTGCAGATAGTAACCATTAGGTGGCACTGTGTTAACCTGCATAGAAAGGCCTTTACACTCCTTCCTGCCTTCTGTAGTCTGGCTGCTGGACTCACTCAGCACTGTCACTGCTCATCTGGATGCTGTAAATCTGATGGGTCTTCTCAGTTTGGGGCAAAAAACAGCTGCTAGTTCAGTGCAAATGACAGCTTGAAACTACAACTCTCAGGTGACATATTTAACTTTTGGGGTCAGAAAGTCCATTATTATACGTGGGTCAGAGTGCCCTTTACTATATGGGTGTCAGAGTTCCCTTTACTATATGGGGGACAGAGTGCCTTTTACTATGTGGGGGTCAGGAAAATTGTAAATGATGGTCAGCTTAATTAAAAGTTTACTGAACCTTGCCACAAAGCATGCTGGGATTTGTAGTTTCCAAACATCTGGAGTGCCAAGGAATTGGGAGTTAATGGTATTGGATTTGGCTATTACTGTATGGGATTCATGTATGGGAATTCTGCTGTCCATTTAAAGGGAAACTAATTTCTACCCTCGGCTTATACTCGAGTCAATTGTTTTTTACAAATTTTTCGGGTAAAAATAGGTAGCTTGACTTGTACTCGTATCGACTTATACTTGAGTATATACGGGTACTTCCAAAACCACTGCTCCTCTCTTCAGCCTGGTAATGGCTGTCAGTCACAGCCAGGATGGTGGCGTTACCGGCAATGGATGGTGGCTACTACAGAATGAGCCTCCTCTTGCTCTTGCTGTTGCTGTGCATGCTTGTAGCTAACCAGTTCGCAACAGAGGAGGCGTGTCTGTGTCTTTGTTTTAATTAAAACAAAAGCGGATTTGTGGGACTGAATTATGTGATGTAAAATTTTTCTTAGGAGGGTGAAACTTTAAAAACCTGTCTGCTGTTTGGCTGGGTTAGGTTTAACTGCATCAAATTGTTTTTTAATGGGGGTTGGGGGGCCCCATCTAAAATCATGATATCGGGCCCTGTGACTTCTAACTATGCCCCTGGCTCTGTATGCTATTTCTATATACAGCATAAACAAAAACACACTCGTCCTACCCTTCAGCATTCCCTTTAAAGGGCATGTCCACCCTTTAAAAAACTTTTAATATGTGGTAGGGCTTGCTCCCCCAGCCCCAACCACATTAATGTTATTTGCAGAAACTCCCCCGATAGTTACTTACCATCCCTCTATCCTTCGCTGCTCTGCCTGGCCTTCTGCTTGCATGGGACTGCAAGCAGGGGGCCGGACCGGCAGACGCGTCTGTGATTGACTGAGAGGCAGCCAATCACGGACGCTGCTTCTGGCAGTTCACAACGGCGGAGGATAGAGGGAAGATAAGTAACTATCAGGGGAGTTTCTGCAAATAATATTTATGTGGTTGGGGCTGGGGGAGCAAGCCCTACCACATATAAAAAGGGTTTTACGCTAGGGGGAGGGAGACCAAAACGGGAGGGAGAGGGAGGGGGTGAAGGCTGCACTGAGTTTGTGCAATACCTTGTCGAGGTAGGGAAATCACAGGTACCGGATGACTCAGTGACAGGCTCCTACACTACACTTTCCTGGACTTTGGAGGGGCACAGCAAGAAAACCATTTGGAGCTGGGAAGTAAGGTAAGGATTTTATTACAATACACAGTAGGGCCAGTAGTGGGGGAGATTATAGTTTTGGGGGTGGACATGCCCTTTAAGAAAATACACTTTCCACTAATATTGCTGCTGCTGACAGCGAGAGCTAGAGACCTTCACACTACAGCACTGCTACTAGGAAAGTGTTAATCAGTGAATCTCTCTGCACCACCCAGACATTTCTGCTATTTGAATATTGGTGATTTGATATATTCCTACATCATAGGGGTTAAGAGGTGGGAGTGGAAATTACACAGGTGCTCAGGGGAGGACTGGGACCTTTTGGCCGAGGGGGCAAATACAACCAAGTGGCCCATTCACGGTTGATTGCAACATTATTGACCAAGCCCTTTGCTAAGGTCACAAACTTATTTAAATTAGGCCCATTTTTAAGACCACTATTTCCATTTCACATTGTTGCCTGCCACATTTTTGAGTGTATGATGTGGTTAAAGGACAATTATAGTACTAAAATCCTCCACCACCCCTTACAAGTACCCATGGTGAGGACCTGAATCGTTAAGTCCTCAACTATGGGTACACTTTCTAAGACAATACTTATACTTACCCAAAACTTTCCTTTGTTCCTAATAAACAGGAGGGCTGACTAACACCAGCTCATGCTGAACTGCTAACTAACACCAGCTAATAATCTGAAGGGCTGGCAAACACTGAATAATATACTGGGGGGCTGACTAACACTGGCTAATGAACTGGAGGGCTGACAATACTGCTAATGAACTGGATGGCTGACTTACACTGGCTAACAATTTGAAAGGCTGACAACATTGGTTAATGAACTTGAGGGCTGACAATACTGGCTAATAAACTGGAGGGCTGATGACACTGGCTAAGGATCTGAAGGACTGACAGAACTGGCTAATGATCTTGAGGACTGATAACACTGGCTAATGATCTTGAGGACTGATAGCACTGGCTAATGAACTGGAGGGCTGACTACCACTGCTAATGAACTTGTGGGCTGACTGGTAAATAAACTGAAGGAGGATTTTACTGTTCCTTGCCCATGTTAGAGCTAGAAGCATGCGCTGTGCCTTTCAAGCATGTAACTTACTAATAGCTTTTGTGGCAGCCTAAATTTTTGATTGAAGACCAGCCCGGGGGGCATTTGCCCCTCAGCCTACTGGGCCAGTCCTCCCCTGCAGGTGCTGAAAGTGTAATGAAGGTAAAAGCACTGGCATGCAAGGGAAAATGTCAGCTTCAGCTTTGGGGAACAAATGGAACAGGAAATGAGTTCAAAGAGGAAAAGGAATACCACCTGAGAAAAATCTTCCATGCTTAGAAGATTGTTGAGCCAAGTACTTTCTAACACAAACTTTGATTTTCAGGGTTTCATTCTCCTTTAAACTATTACAGTGCTATCTTATCCAATGGATATTTAAATAACAGTGCCCTAGAACATTAATATCTAACAGGACTGTTACCACTGGTTCAATATGAAAGATGTCATCTGTGAACAGCATAGGATCACTCTGGACCATCTTGCTTCGATTGTAAAAGATACGGCTCAAAAGTGAAAGTCGTTCGCGAAGGAAAGGATCTGCGTCGCACTCATCTAAAAAATGTTCTGTCTCTGCCTCCTCTTCTAATTTCAGATCTGAGCAAAACCTTCAAATAAACAGGACATAAAGAGATAGACTAGAAATTACTTCTGGGAACATGACACTAATGTATTACCAAAAAAATATTTAAAAAAAAAAAAGATATATCCAATTTCATGTTCTATTACACTAGGTCCTGATTAGTTTGAATGCTATCAGCTTAACCTGTTTAAAAAGATCTTGTAGAAGAGTTAATAAATGAATATTAAAGAAATGTGTTCTTAATGACGCTAATAGGTTAAGCTGACCATAAACTAGGCAGTTTATGGTCAGCTTGTAAAGTGCTTTCTTTAGACATTAGATAGATATCAACAATCTATCTAATGTCTAAAGAAAGCACTTTACAAACAGAGGGTTTAATCATGAGATAATCCCATCTGGACCATTATATATAAAAAGAAAACAGTACATTAGAATTTCACATTTTCCATAATGTAGTGCTTAGTTTGTTTTTTCAATCAGAAAGGAAATTCAGTAGCAATACACTGGAAATCAGTACGATACCAACAGGGATAAACATGCAGTAAGGAAAACTGTTCACTGCCTTTACTATTTGGAATTTTTTTAACTAACTAGTACAGGGCCGTTCCTAGCATGAAGTTAGAAATACTTATGTTATAAATATTTATGGAAGCAAGAGGGGGAGAGACTTCTATTGTGCATCAGCTCTTTTCAAGACTGACAGCAGCAAGAGAGAGAGGCATGTGTGTGTTTTACGTGGTAGGAATGTTTCTTCACACATGAATAGAAAGAATGCTTGTAATGATGGGACCAAACTAAAACACCCGCAATCCTTTTGCAGTGATAAGATGGGATTAAAGAATAATTATATGCTTCCGACTACCAGACCAGCTAGTTAATAGTATCCAGGTTGAGGACCTAAACCGCAGGGTCCTCACCCCTGTGTGTGTTTTAATTTTAACAGCTTTAAGAATCCTCTCTCTCTCAGTCAGTAACTGAGAGCACCTGTGGGAGGAGAAGGTGGTGACTTTCCAAGAGAACCAGGAGTTCACTTTTGGCCTGTACACTCCAGCTCCTACCATTAAGCGGTATGAACAAATGCTCACGCCATTCACACCCCTCATAGAATAAGAAAGGCGGCAGCAGAGCAGCTTGTTACATATTTCCCTTACCCCTCGCCGGTAGGCGCTGTGTTTGGCAGCTTCAACTCTAGAACCAGGAAGGAGCTTCAGTTGCTGGACTCCCCGCCAATCAGGGCATGCCTCAGGATGCCTGCACGCCTGATTAGTCCTGCAGCCACTCCAGTACGCCACCCAATGCATAAATTACATGACATACAGAGGGGCAGTACCGGAGCGGCTGCAAGATCAATCTGGCATGCAGGCATCCTGAGTCATGCCCTGATTGGTAGGGAGTTGAGCCACTGAAGCGCCTTCCTGGTACTTGAAGCCTCCAAGTGCATCGCCTACCAGCGCAGGTAAGGGAAAAGAAAATTTTAAAAAGCTGCTGCCTCCTTTGCACAAGCAGAAGCATCATTGTGTGAGAGTGGGAGCTGGGGTCTTCAGGTGGGGGTTCTGAACTTGGGTGGGTAGGTGACTTTAAGTGTGGATCTTCTTGTGTAAAGGCCCTTTTAAGAGTAGGCCCTCTTGTGTGAAGGGCCCGTTTTAGTGCAGTGCTCTCTTGTGGGGATTGGTTTAAGTGTCAGTCTTTCTTGTGTGTGGGGCCCATTTGTGGGCAGGGCCCTAATGTGTGAACTCTATAGGCCCATTTTTGCAGAGGGCCCTTGTGTGCAGGGCCACAAGTTCCGCCAGCCAGTGGCCCACAATCGCCGCTAGCCAGTGAACCACAAGCTCCGCCAGCTAGAGGACAACTGTCTGGTATGAATTGTATATAAAGATATAATTCAACCCATATATGGTGATGGAACGCCTAGGTAGCATATTATGCCTTATATACATAATGATAAACAACCTGGCACAGTGACAAGACATCACTCTGTCCTAATAAAGATGCTCCAGTAGCACTGCATCAAATAACATACACAGCAATACATGCTAACATAGTAACCTATGAATAAATATGGAAACGGGGGAGTGTCTGACACTGTAAATTAGCTAATTAAAAGAGAACCATGATGCCAGCCTGAAACGTGTGGCTGAAACGCTATGGTTAAAGGTATTGTCCACCCCTCTCTACAAAAATCTATATCTTATACAATACCCCCCAAAACCTGGACATTGTTTTATACAAAATATTTAATTCTGCTCCCAGCCAGAGATATTATACTTCCAGCTCCTCCTCGATTCTCCACCGCGGCTCTGCACTTCCAGGTAAGGCAGTCACTGACTGCCATTACCGGAGCAGTCTCCATTGTGGCTGCTCAGATACACAGTGAGGAGACCGGAAGCGGCGGTGGATCGAGGAGCTTGTAAGTATAAAATCTCTGGCGGGGAGCTGAATTAAAAATTTTGTATAAAACGATGTCAAGGTTTTGGGGGGTATTGTACAAGACAAAGATTTTGGTAGAGAGGGGTGGACATTCCCTTTAAGGTTCTGACACACCTATCCTTATCTATGGTAATATTTACACCATGGTAATGGCACCCTGGTACGGTGGATATTGAAGCAAGAATGAAGCTTGATGGGGTGGCAGGCTTTTGGCTAATATTTTTAATGCTACATAAAGTATGGTAGGGATTTCTAACCACTTGTACCAACACATGTTTTTATGTGGATAAATAAACTTTATTTTCAAATACAAAATAAATCAAAGCTTTCTACACCCTGCAAAGAAGCCACACCTAATTTGCTGCTTTGTACCCCCTTGCCTACCGACGGCATTCAAAATTTGTTGCAGGTGCCAAAAACCCTAGGGACAGCCCTGCTGATTTAGTTTCCATCCCTATTCCTATGGACAATAGTGTTTACTCATGAATTTTAAATAAAGCAACATACTTGTTTGTTTGTATATCTTACCTTAGCTTTTGTTCCTCCTCTTCATGTTGACTTGAGAATGCTTTCCACTTAAAATGAGCAATAATGTCACTGCGATTGACAATGGTAACAGTCCTTTGATTGGTCAGTGATAAGAAGGTTTTTTCTAACATTAGAGAGTTTTTATCAAGCCGGATATTAATGTCAGTGGCAGATCCATATAAATGCACATGGATATCTTCTCCTACAGTGTGATGGGGAAATTGTAGGAATATTAGATTTAGAACTAAATCTAAGAATATAAAATTTTACATTAGATTGGACAGACATTCAGCTAGAAACAGTTAGCTGTCTAAGGGCTAGGCCCCACTGCTGCGATTTTTCTGCGTTTGCGTTTTTTCAAAAACGGATTTGCGTTCCGCATTTTAAATTGCAACCGCATGCGTTTTCCAATACTTAATGGAAACACGCAAACGCAACGAAATCGCACATGAAATCACATGCGATTCCGTTTGCGATTGCGCTTGCGTTGCAGTGTGGCCGTGCCCTTACTTTTCAAAAAAATGCAGATTTAGAATGATTTTTAAAAAAAATTACATTAGAACATGAGAAATGATAGTAATGTGTGAAATAAAATCAGACATGCAATTTACCTGTGTCATAATGGATTATCATTTCCTGTGCGTGATCTCCCACCTCCTGGGGAAGAAACTCTAACGTAACTTGGATAAATTCACCAACACCCAAAGACCCATAGGCAGGACTGACAGAGAATGGACTGGAAAAAAACATAGATACAGGTTAGTTCAAATGTTTAAGGAACCCAATTGTTTAGCTAGATATGCTATGTTTAGCTGGGTAGTTTACATTATTTTTAGATTTTTTTTCTGTTTTCCGTTTTCTAACCTTTTTGAGAATCACAATGTAATTTCAAATATAATAGAAAGAATCAGTTCCCACTGTATAATTTGCATTCCGAACCTATTCAGTCCATTTTTTATCTGCATGCGTGCACGACTTTTGGTGTGTGTGTGTCAGAATCGCACTTTAATAATAGTCCATGGGAATGCAAAAAAAACCCGGACAAACGTATTTTTTGCTTTTTTTTTTTTTTTTTGCATTTTCTCCAGTGTTTCCTGTTGATTCTCCAAAAACTGCACCCGTATGCAAATGGACTGGAAACGTGGACAAATGCATAGAAAACCACATGTCTGTTAACCTGCAAATGGACAGGAACGCGGACAAAATGCATTGTCCTAAACACACTCAAAATGGACAGCACAATGCAGCGCACATAGTGAGACATAGCCCTAAATGCAAAATAGAAAAGGAGAGAAAAAAAGCTGAACTCCTAGGCTAGTATGTACAAGTGAGTAGGGTGGTTCACCCAGGTGTAGTGTATTGGCTTGATAACATTTTCTCTGATTATTGTCCCACGCTATGATTCAGGCTGTTTTAATTGTTTTTACTTTGATGCAGTGTCCCTATTGTTATATCTAATAAAGGACATTTTTCTACATACTAGCCTAGGAGTGCAGTCAGGGTTTTTTTGCCTTTTTCTACTGTACAGTACAGTAGGAAATTGTTTCACAGTAAAATCAGAGATATGCTTTTGGCCCTAGCTATTTGGAGTACTGAGAAAAAGAGGAGCTTATCAGCAGGATGCTGAGTATAACTTCAGTCAGAACTGAAGGCCGTACAATCACATTTGAGGGGTATCTGCCTTACCATGTGGGTTAAGCTGGGTACACATGAGCAAATATTTTGAGCCGACTGATCGATATTTTTGTATATCAGTTCGTCAGCCTGAAATGTCTGCAGTGATTTTTCAGGCCCCCACAGATATGTCGGTAAGTCATGTCTGATTTTGCTGTCTCCTATGCACTTTAAAATTGGTTGCGGAAAACTGTCAGCCATGGCTAATTTCATCTCAGTGTGTGTTCCAGCCTTTAGAGAGCAAGACTAGTAGCAGAATAAGTGGGTGGCTGAGACACAATGTCACAGCCAATAACTGATACCGCTACTAGAGGCATCAGTCTGGCACCCCACTGACACTGCTGGTCCGGCCCCTTCTGCTGCACAAAAAAGACACAGAACAGCAGCAGCAGAGAGCCGAGGGATCTGATCTTGGTAGGTATATTTAGTAGCCGAGGTGGAAGATTTTTACCTGGAAAGGTCAAGGGGGATGACCAGGTCATGGTATATCTGTTGTATTCAATTAGATCAACTGGACTTGAAGTCTAGTTCTTGAAGACGTTTTGCTAGTCATCCGACTGGATTTCTCAATTTACCTGGCTGTGATATGCTAATTGGGATTTTCCAGGATACATAATTGCCACAGATTCTTGTCATTCTGAATTGAGAAAGCCAGTCGGATAACTAGCGAAAGGTCTTCAAGAACTAAACTTTAAGTCGAGTTGATCTAATTGAAGTCAAGGGGGATGTTTTATTAAATAGGACATTTTTGCCCTTTAAAGGGTAACTGTAGTCTCCAATTCTTCCAAACTAGTAGGAATTATATAAAAAGCCTTCCATCACACCTTCAAAATAAAACCTAAATCACATCTCTAGATAAAATTAGTGAGAAGTTATTGCTGGAAAGGTTCAGCAATATTACTTCCTGCTTGAACTCTTCCTGTTTTCAGCCATGTGACCAGCTTGTAATAATGTGACCAGCCTGTCTGCATTAATAGGCTCCCCTTCTCAACCGTCAATTTTCCCCCCAGCTACTTCCTGATTTCCCCAGCATTAAGTCTTAACTGAGCATGCTTCTCCCCCGGGGCAGAGGGGCTTGCAGAAGTAAAGTGATGTCACTCAACCTACAGGAAGCAGGAAGTTTGAACATTCACCTGACTATCATTTCTCACAGGGTGAAGCCAGAAATGTGATTGTTGGCTCATTATAAAGAAAATACTGCAGGCTTTCATTTAACCCTAACTTGTTTGAAGACCACAGTTTCCCTTGCCACCCATGGCATCACACCTGTTAACAGATTCCTATACTTAAGAAATTCTAAGTCTGCAAAGTCCAATTCTGTGGCTCTAATAGTAGCAAGGAGTAGGTTGTTAGATTGGTCACTCTCGTGCCATACACACAGCGATAATTTACAATCTACCTTTAACATCTTGATCCCAAATAGAGTCCCAATTTACAGACATCTCTACACAAAATGTAACACACAAGTGTTCATGTATGGACTGGTCTACCAGAACCGTGTTCAAATAATTTTTTTTTTTCATTTAAAATTAGTTTTGTTTTGCACTTGGATTAAGACTTAAGTCCAAAAAGAACTCCAGCATATTAAGAGAGTAGCTATTTATAACAAACATATTACATTATCCCATAACTAAAGCTATTCAAATAAATTATCACTGGTCTCTCCAGCATCATACCACTGAGTGCGAAGTTGAAAATGTGCATCCCGATTTCCAATGTTCCGCACCAGGAGTGTTTTCTCTGAGTTATATTTTACTGGGCACATGAGAAAGCTTAGTTGGTCTGGAAAATCCAGCAGTGCGCGGGGTCCAATAGCCCGAACTGGAACAACAAATTTTTCTCTTTCTGTGATGCAAGTTAGCTCATGAAAATAGTCCTAAATGGTAATAAAAGTGTAGAGATTAGAAAAGTGTATGCTGTTCATAGAAAATCAACACATCATTTTTATTAATATGATTTCTACAGTTAGTGTCCCTAATTGGTAAAAAGCTTTACCAAGAAGATGGTAATTTAAAGGAATAATATTTTATCTAATGATACAAATTAATTAAGAGATTAACAGATTTTCTCCAATCCTTGTTTAAGTACAGGTGCCCAAAGGAGGATCATATCTCAAAGGAGGATCAACTTATATGTGTAAATTAATAAGTAACAGACATTAACTTTCTTTACTATGTTTTCACTGTATATTCCATTGTTTGGCTGCTGTAAATTATTAAACTATACAGAAATGCACCAACATCAGCGATTTTACTCACTGTGTATCATTTTTTTCCATTGGTTTCCAAATTTATAGTTTTGAAACATCCGAGTAATTAAAGGATAACTATATTGCCTCAATACATTTTTTTTAAAATTGCTTTAAAAAGAGTAAAGGTATGCAGCCCTCCCCATACATTTTTCCCCCTGATTTCGAGCCTCTCTGCCTTCAATTAGCCATCCTGTGAAGGGGGCTTAACAATTCTGTCTGCCTCTAACTGTCACTCAAAGCTAGCATGTGAGAAAACACTTCTCCACCCACCCTTGATCAGCTTGATTATGTAGGCTGTATCCTAGCAAGAGGACATTTTAAGTTTGTTTGACTGGCAGAGGAGGAGGAGAGAGGTTGTAGCAGACAATCCCACCAGCCAATTACAAGTGTCATGTTAACCATGGCCCTGGGACGTCTAGGAGGCGTTATCATCTTTGCTGTGTGATATCTAAAGGTGGCCATACATATATACAATTTTCTTACCCAACCAAGCGCAACCATGACCTTTGACCCGATCCTGCCGGAACCGCCTTTCCCATTCTTCTATGTTGCAATGGGATTTTGCAATTGCATGTCGGTCACATAGAAGAACAGGAGAGTCAGTTCAGGCAGGATCGATTGCATGACGCGGAATCGCCCGGTCGGGTAAGAAAATTGTATATATGTATGGCCACCTTAAGGGAGGGCAGCACAGTTGTAAATGAGAGTAAGCGATTTCAGCTGCTGGAAGTGTGGACATGTAATGGGGGTAATGTTATTTTTTTTTCTTTAAGAAAAAGAAACCCACAACTGAAAAAAGTTATATATTCACTAAATACTAAGACTACTTCTAAAACGTATTTACATTACAAAAAAAGAAAGCCTTCACATGAATGCCTTGTTCCCTAAAATAAATGCCTTTTGCCATCATTAAAATATCTGTTGTTAAACACCTGGGTGGCCAAAGTTGTCCATGCCCATTATAACCTGTAGTATGATTTCCTTTTAATGGGTTAAATAAATTGAAATCCTTTCCTTACAGGATTTAATAACCAATCATATAGAGAATATGAATTGTCTGTGTGAATAAAGAAATAATTATTACAAACAGAAATGTTATTTACAATAATAAATATGAAAGATTACCGGTACATCTAGACAATCTGGAGCTGGACAAGTTGGCAAAATATTTATACATTTATATAGAAACATCCACAAAAAAACAAAAAAAAAAACCAATATATCTGGCTCATTAATCCATAATATTTTAAAGAGAAGTAAAGCAATTTTAAAACAAAAGGTATTTATATGTTTACCTTAAGTGAAGACAATACTAAAATTTAAAATAAGCTTTCTAAAATGTTCATATCAATTGTTATTCTGGCATATTACAGATTTACTCAGACTAAGAAAAAAGTTAAAGTGTAAAGTAGTAATATTTATATTTATCTGGAATACAGAATTGTGGGTAGAAACAGCATTTAGTTAGCAGATTGTTAAACTGCTGAGGTTAGCTGCAGGCACCCAACATAAGCACTGGGTACACTGGCTGCCACTAAAAGTGCACATACACAAGTGACTTCAGTCGCACATCAGATTCTGATCATATATTTGCCCAATGCACAAATACACAGGAATGATCATTCCATATATACTTTATGTGGAAGGATTGTTTGTTGTCCACATAAATGGTAACAATATTATCAGTTCATGATATGACAGAACTTTTCCATTTGGCCGATAGGTCATGTTGTGTATGGCAACCCTATGTATAAAATAAGGCTTGAACTACCACTAAATAATTCTCCATTAAACAAAATGTAATACCCTTTCAAAGCAGTAGAATAAGACTGATGCTCAAAACTGTATCTAGATGGGTAATACAGATAAAATGTGACCTTTATGTTACAGAATACAAAGTACACTTGCAAACATCACTAATCCGTTTGTATTTCTGAAGTTTTTTCAAAGAAAACATTTAATCCAAACCAAAATTCTGTACAGAATTATACAGAGATTTTGGCATTACGTTCACATTTTTGATATCTTGGCTAGCAAGCAGGTAGAGCGCTTATAATACTACCTTGTTCTGTTCGGGAGTGAATATAATGAGGAAAAGAGATTGCAACCCTGGAGCAACTTTGTTACAAACATCATTGGGGGAGATGATCTTAAAGTAAGGTGAATCTTCCTGAGTGACTTTCACAAGTCTTGGCACCTAAAAAAAAAAAACACGAAAAATTCAAATTCTGCCTTAATAAGTCACTAAAATAAAAGAATGCACATTAAACCTTTTGACATTAGCCTATATTATGCAAGTTGCCTGACACTATTGACTGTTAACACTGTTAACCACTTAAACATGCAACAACAAAAAAGAATCATGCCAGGGAGTTGAATCACTAACTACACTTTTGTAAATTTGCTTTCTAAGTACAGTTGGACAGTTTTAGCTTAGCTGAAAACAGATCTCTCTAATATAGAAATAATCATTCTGAATTAATAAAAAGAAAGTAAATTCATATTATTTAAGAGTGCGGCCCAGATGGGTTTTTTCCTGGTTATGTTGAGATTTTATAACCTTTCTATATGACATTACACTGCATGACCCTGCCTGTCATTTTTTTTCTTCCGCATGTGTTTTATGTGTTTTAAACAATTGTCATGCTGGACTGCAAATACACAATTTTCAATACATTTACATACAACTATGAGTATAACTCAATACACAATTCTACACAAGTTAAAATAAATACATAGCTAACAATGCTCAACACTTATTACCTTCACTCTAAACTAGTGGGTGTACTCAGTAGGGATGGCCGGTTCGCGGATCTGAACCCGGATCCGCCGCGGATTTATCCCGTTCGCGAACGGCGGATTTTTCCGGATTTTCCGCCTTCCGAACCGCGGATTTCTCGTATTTTCGAAAATTTTCGCAAATACGAGAAATCCACGTATTTTCGAAAATTTTTGAAATTAAGAGGATTTCTCGTATTTTAGAAAATACGTATTTTCAAAATGTTCGCAATTACGAGGATCACTCGTATTTTCGAAAACTTTCGAAATTACGAGATTTGATTTCTCGTATTTTCTAAAATTTTCAAAAATATGAGAAATCTTGTAATTTCGAGAATATTTTCATTTTATTGGGTCCGCTCGCGGATTTTCGAATTTTTTCGAAAATTCGCGGATCCTCAAGCGGACCGGATTTTGTGAAGTTCGGACATCTCTAGTACTCAGGAGAGAAGGAAAGTAGCACAAATTTGGTGAATTCAAAACTTGACTTGCCAAAGGTTGTTAGAGCTGAAATTCATCTGTCTGCACCAATAAACCAGGGATTTATCCCCCTTAAGGAGCAGAATGTGATTTTGTCTTAAGTTTGCTTATTTTCTGAATAATGAGAAAGAAACCACATTGCTGCTCTAAAAAAATATAGGTGTCTCTGTTAAAAAGTTTCAACACCAGAAAAAAAAGATAAACAAGTTTAAGCATAAAGAACAACTGCTCTGTAATAATTACAGAGGAAATTCACTGCAAATGCATGTACTTTTAATGAAAAAAAGAGCAGTATTTTTCCATTCCAATGACCTTTAAACCTGCACATTCAGCATTGTGTCTGTGTAGAAATAAATGCTTTCTTAATACTGACTTCCTGTTTGCAGGACCCCTAGTAGAGATCTGAGCATGTTTGACCCATCCAACAGCCAATCAGTAGAAATTACTGTTAGGATAGTGTGCATTCTGGGAAGAAGGACTTATAGAACTTGAAATGTCCGCTGACTAATTTCAACAGCAGGGAATAGAAAGGGGTATAAATTCAACTGATTTTTCAAAATGGAAGAGAATATGTAGAATAACTAGTTATGCATAATATAAAGATTTAAAAATAATTATATAATCCACTAAACTTTCTTTTTAACATACTAAACATTAAAATTATCTAGGATGGAAAGGTAGGGGTTATTATACCTAACTGCCAATATCATTTCAATAAGGAGTGCCAACACATCCAATTTTTAACAGCCAGGTTGGTGTCCTGTGCCTTCCTGTGTTTAAGATAGTGCTGAATCTAGAAAAAAGCCCGTCAGAAGCAGTTTGCTTCATGATGAGGCTCCTCACACAAATGATATTGTGAGGTGGTAATTATAAATTCTTCCTCCCTTACCCAGGTATTTTTTATTTTAATTGTGTTTTTATCTTAGAAAGATATAAAAGTGTCTGAACAAATTCTACAATGTATAACATTCTGTATCTTATCTTATCGGTTACTTCCTCCGATTTATAGATATACTTGAGTTCTTTACCCTAGCTCCTCCCTCTTCATTAAATTCAAATTATATTTGTCAGTCCACTAATGACTACACTACTCTGGAAAGGGGAAGCAGAACTTACTAAGGATTTTCAAATTTGTATCCAGTCAGTGACCAACAACAGGAAATGCAGACATAGTTATACTTGTACATTGCCAACCTCCATTTTTGTCATGAGAATAAAACTCACAAAAAGTAAGAACAGATACCTCACCTTGTCATTGTTCCTTAGGATCAGTGGCACCTCATATGTTTCACAGGCTGTGTAGTTTTGGAACACAATCTCTGAAGGGAAAGGCTGGAAAAGAGCTTGGTCCAAGTCTACTGTTGAGATCTAAAAATATTCAGAAATGAGGAAACATCTACATATTGGGTATAAATCAAATTAATAAACTACTTTTACTGCGGCCTGTTTCCATGCACTTGGCTAAGGAAAGAAAAGGCAAGGGAAAAAATATCCCAATCTGGAAAAAGCTTAAAAGTAATAAAATACCCCAATCTGTGTAATGAACAGAAGGGGGGGGGAAATTTATTCCATTCTATAGCAGATCACAAAAACGAAAGGTTCGTACACACGTGCGATCGCGGGTCCCGACCTGCGATGCACAATGTGTAGGAACGAACGTTTTAGCTGATAATTGGCCCGTGTATTGGCCCTTTATCATCTGAAATGGACGTTTCGGACGATAAATGGCCCATACACGGGCCGATTATGGGCTGAAATGTTCCTTCCTACACATCGTGTGTCGCGGGTCCGGACCCGCAATCGCACATGTGTACGAACCTTAAGTCATTTTATGAAAGCAGTCCATATGCACACTGTCCACCTGGGTGCAGACCTCTGATTCCCCACTTCCAAGGAAGTAATAGAATTCAATAAGATATGATGCAGAGTCGCACTCCAATGCAAGAGGTGAATTTATTTTAACCCCACATCAAATAATCACAACGTTTCGAGGGTGTAAGCCCTCTTCATCAGGTGAAGGGGGTTCAACAAACAAAAGGGGTTTAAATAACCAAGTGGCTTGTCCTGGAGGTAGTGAGAAAAGAACCAAGGGGCTGTAACCATGACAAAAGGTTACGACAGAAGGAATGCTTCTGGGTGTAGAAACTTGAAACATTATCTCTCTTAATGAAGAGATCAACTGGTCATCCTTTTTATAATTTAATTATGGTGGTATCAGTTGTGTGCACCAGTGGATGTGCCGGGCTACTGTGGATTAATATACAACTGAAATATTGGATACTTATTTTTGCTTGTGCCAGTTTATGTATAAAAAGTAACTTCTTTCGGTGTAGTTGCAACACTATTTGTTTCCATTGTTTTTTTCTTTTTAGCATGGTCGCCATCTTGTGGAAGCCTTAGAATACTACATCTTAGACTATTGGACTTGAAATATTTACGTAGCTCTTGGACTTCTCCACTGAACACAATGGAACAAGATAAGACCTGATTGTTTTAACATTATTACTTTACAGTAACACTGTATTTATTAATATCACCTGGAATTTTAGCAGTATTAGATGCTTTTAGATTTTTACACTTTAGTATTTTAGGTCACCTATATGAAATTTTTAATAACCTGTGTTTTATATCATACACCTTGTGAGTAATGTATTTTATGCCGTATGTATTTGCACTTTATATCCTACAGTCACTTTAATATGCTAATTTGCACTTAGACGCTTCTGGATACACTTAGTTATTTAAACCCCTTTTGTTTGTTGCACCCCCATCACCTGATGAAGAGGGCTTAGACCCTCGAAACGTTGTGATTATTTGATGTGTGGTTAAAATAAATTCACCTATTGCATTGGAGTGCGACTCTGCATCATATCTTATTGAACCTTAAGTAATTAACTTTCAGAGAAGGTAAGTCTCCAATCTAGCACTTTTCTTTTTCCTTGATCAATGCTGCTGACATCACTTTTTTCACAGTTTACATCACAGTTTTTTTTTTAAAAAATGATGAAATTTAAATAAACATAGATACATAGGAGAACCACACAATCACCTGTGATTTACCGATGTCTGAACATCCTTTTGTCTCATTTGGGCAAAAGAAAGTCCGACATTATTGGGCTAAAAAATGCCACCAATATTTTGGGCCAAACAACTAAAATAATAAAATATTGTCAGGTTGACCAAAAATATCTGCTTTTGTGTACCTAGCCTTACAGTGCTGAATTGTTATTTTTTCTGCTCCAAGAGTTTATAAACTCAAGGTTTCCTTAATTATTTTCTTTTTAGTTATGTTCTGTAACCCATTTATGTGGTGTCATGAACGCCAGTTTGCTGGGCACATGATCTGACCAATTAATCGTTAATTCACCACCACCCCAAGTTTAAGGCCTTGGGAACACCAAAGAATCACTCTTGACTCTCACTGGCTATGCACACCCCTGTTCTGGCAGCTAAATGGTTAACACTACACCACTCACTCCAGCAACCAACAGGTTAATCAGCATCAGACATTCACAGCAGTCACCGAGTTAATTAGCATTTACACAAGCAAAGGATTCAATGTGCTTAAAGACCCCAAACACCTAAAAATTTATCAGAGGCCGAGTTCTTTTAGTGCATCAAAGACAAAACATTACATTTTAGATTTAATATTCCAAAAGGTGGACAGCGCACATAATACAAAAATAATAAAAAATGGTGGTACAAACATAGACATACAATAATGGTACAAATGGTATATAATATGACACCAGACCTTAGAAAGTTTCCCATCTTTAAAGGTCTTCACAAAGAATTCCCCCCTCCCATCTGAATGAGGGTAGGAGTACAACGTGTCCCAAACCTTCCTTTAATCCTCAATTTACAAAGACCCCTGTAACTTTAAATCTGTACATGGTAATATCTCAACAACCTGATTCTTATTCCACGTGATTTATATAAACAATCGATATCAAACATGACTGGCCCCAGACATATTATCCGAGATATTATCTCCCACAGGTCTATCATAAAACCATTGTGTGATACTGATTTTACTACCCTATCTTCCCATTTATAAATATAGTATTGGTTTATGTACATCACCTTTCCGTAAACTAATATTCTATCTATGACCTTTTTGGAAACTCTGTTTAACCTCTAGAGACCATATTCCCTGATGTTTAACAGGCCTAGGGTCTGTTTTAGGGAAAGGTTAAAGTTTTTGAAATGGCTAGGGTCCATTAACTTGGTCTTCTTAGGTTCTAGAAGTGCATTGGTCATTCAGGTCCACAACTATTTACCCTTCCACGCCTCACTATAAGGCTTACACATTATTCTGTCATGAAACGTGGTAATATACAGCACTGAAAAATGACACAAATATTTCCAAGTTTAAGCTTCAGGGATAAAAACAGGTATAAAAATTGAAATGCTGGATATATACTACATTAACCTTCCGACATTCCCGCGGTGATAACACAACATCAGAAGAACCACCCGACCCAATACATTTTTCAGCTGAATTTTTATTGCAAAATGAATGGGCCAGGACAGGGAAAGTTACCATTAAAAATGCCATCTTGCAAACACTGTCTTTAAATGCTAGATAGATTCGGAGATCTATCAAACTTTAATGTAGTGTATGTTATTCCTTTTTATCACGGTATGACCGTTTCTGCAAGCTCTCCAATTGGTTGGGTTGATAAGTAAACTACGTTCCTGTTTGTAACATTATTTTCCTGGTTTGTGGGGCTGCGAAGTTTTGCAGAGAAGGAGCGCTGTAAAATGTCACATGATTTTGAATGAAAGTCTGGCATGTTGGGGGTTTCTGGCAATACCCTTTCATGGTGAGAAGGTCTCTTGAACTAAGAATGGCGGTTATGACAGAGAGTTCTAGAGGACACACAAAAAGTTATGCAGACAAGATATAAAATAATCACCTTCTGGTGGGTGGTTTCCCCCATGTCTAGTAACTGAATGATCTGTGGGGGGTGCATCTCCCGAGTATTAGCCAGTCTCTGTTCTGTGGTGAAGGACATTTCTTTAAGAAATGCAGATGGAGTCAGCTGCAGGTGATAAGTTATTAGTGATTATGGACCAAACCAAACAACAAAATAATTTATAGAAAACAGTAAATGTATTAAATGTGTACAGTTTTCCTTGCAGTATCTTTGCAAAACCTATGATATAAAATGTTTTTTGGGAACTTGTAAAAAATTGTTTAACAAAGCAAGACATAATAAAAAACATTTATTGAGGGCCATGCTATTAATGGAGAACTAAAGTATACTTTTAGAGTGAACTATTCCTTTAAGGGAGAAATTAGCTGTACAATCTTCCACGTAAACCATTCTATGCGCTCCACCATTTATAAGGATTTCAATTATAGAATATTCCTAAATTACACGCAATTGTAATGTTTATAAATGTTCAACATAAAACAGGATTTATCTGTAAATGTATTTTACAATGTTAAATCCTATTAATTAGGATGTTATTTTATTTAAAGAAACCCAATTTTAGCAATGCATTTCACCCCTATATGCTATGGAATAGATTCCTCTATGCTGTCAATTCTAGCAAATATGTCAGGCTTATTTTCTTTCTGAATTTGGTAACTCCTAGTTACTTAAAGGGCGTGTCCATCCACAAAACTACATTCTCCCTCACTGCTGGACCCACTGTGTAGTGTTTAACAATACTTCCCTTACATCTCTGCTCCAAATGGTTCTCCTGCAATGTCTGGCCAAAGTCCTAAAAGTGAAGACCAGGAGCCTAGCTGGGAGGGAAAATGTTTCCGGGTCTTAGGTGTCCTCTAAGAGGTTTCTGGCTTGCTCAGTGCAGCCCTTTACCCCCCTCCCTACCTCCCGATCCCTGTTTGCTCCATGGTGCCCTAGCATAGAAACCTTTTTCTGTAGTGTCGGGGACCCTCTCCCACCCCCAACCACTGTATTTGTGTGTAAAATAATTAATCTGAACTGTACTTACAAAGCCTACACTGCTGGCAGCCTGCCTCTCAGCCAATCACGGACATGGCTGCCGGTCCAGCCTCCTGCTTGCAATTTCATGCAAACATAGGGCCACGTCTAAACACCAGGGGAACGAGTCTCAGTAAATTTAGTTCGGATTATTTATTTTACAAACAAATACAGAGGATGGGGGTGGGAGAGGGTCCCCTACACTACAGAAAATTTTTGTATAAGAGGTGGACATGCCCTTTAATAGTAAAGGGATTCAATGTATTGCACAATGGATACCGTAGGTCCAGGTCCTTCATCTCTGATGAGCTTTGGGTTGCGTGGTGAAGCCACTTTGCTTTGAAAATTGCTGGGCATTTTAAAAGGCAATTCTTTGTCTAAGCTTGGTGCCTGCTGAAGTTTGCTGCTTGCCATGGCTGATGTTCTTGTTAACCATCTAAAACCGGGAGAGAATACTCATATTACTGAAATACACATACTGCACTCTACACATAGAACTATTTGCATTGCATCTGAAATAAATAAGGGAGTAAGTTTCATTAAATCAAGAAATGTATGAATTACAGAATTTAGTAAAAAGGAAAACACATTGATACACAGCGATGATGTCCAACCTGCGGTCCAACCTGCATTTTAATAAACTCACTATGCAATCAATAATTATGCTTTCTATCCAAAGATCTCAGCTGTCAAATCTTTTGCTAATGCATGCAAACAAAGCATGGATGCAAAATTGAAGATTGAAATAGAAGCTTCCACCTAAAAAAAATTTACACATGTACAGTCGTATTGTCCGACAGTTCTCTACAATGTGTAAAGAGTTTGCTTGTTTCAAAACCAATGTTCCCGCTCATTTTTAAATCAACTCAGTTCTCTTTGGTCACTGATTGTCTGTATTATCAAGTTCCAATTGACTGGATGCCATCAGTGATCAAAGCACTAAAATAAAGTAACTGTTGACTATTGCTGGATTCTTTTCCGTAGCGTAGTAACAAGGGAAACTGTGCAACCCAACCTGTGCTCCTAGTAACAGTGTAAAGCATGGGAAGTGTTGTGATAAGCTATATGTGCAAGCTTTTAATGTATTTACACTGTGCATGGATACTTGTGTGAGTCTTTAAGGCCCAAGCCTCTTTTGTCCTCTACCAATGGACTTAAAGGGCAACTAAAGCCACAGAACAAAACTGAACCAGAAGTCAGGACAAACCAGTAATCTGTGTCTTACCTCTCATTTTGATACGAGTGCTGGGAAATTTACCTAAATAACATATGGTTTGTGTTTTACTTCTCAGCATTCTAGTATCAGACTGTTTGGTCAACGACCATTATGTTCTGCACATGCTCAGTCCTTTGCTATGGCACAAACTTGTTACAGTTGGTCACACCCATTAACAATATCTAGCCAATCCTTTTACAAGACAGATAAAGCAAGGAAGCATGTGACTGAGGTCAGGAGGTGTGGCCTGACACTGCACATACACACAGATACTTCATACAGTTCTTAACAGGCTTTGATTTACTTTAACAGAGTTTACTAAAGTGGCATTTTATAGTTTATTGGTGTTTTTTAGGGGGGTTGTTTTCAGATTCTGGAGTATAAAAAATTGGGTTGTTCTGCTTTAAATATAAGGTTTCAAACAAATGAGGAAGGGCCAGGACTGCAGTAATAGATTTTATTATCTGGCATGATTTGCCTTGTTCAGAGCTCATTCTGCTTTCCCACTGCTTAGGCAGCATTAATCAGTGACCTAGCTTTGGGCTTAAAATGAACCCAGTTCCTAGTCGGAACTGCTGGTTTCAACTTTCATACTAAACTTTTGAAATGTTTTGAAACTTTTGAAAAGTTTTGATGTATTTTCGCGATTGACATTTTTCATGTTTCTTTGTATTTTACAGAATTTTCTTTAGTTTCTGTGTTCCTTACTGTATTTTCGAAAACCCACTGAATTTTTATTAGGAATATCGAAAACAAGTTGATAAATATTAAAAATACAATGTGGACCGTGCATGTGAAACTTTGGTTATTGAATGATTTTTTAAAATGCTGTGGGCATTTATACATTTTCCCCAGACCATTTGCCAGGCCCCAATGCCATTGGTACAAATGTTAATATTGATATATGATAAAAAATTTAGTTTTCAAAAAATTCTGAAATTGATTTAACATTGACTTTTATTAGGTTAATTTTCAACTATTCAAAACTTTTAAAACATCCAATTTCAGAAATAACTGTGGTTTTGTTCATCTCTACTAGCCACAAGGAGAGCAAAGGAATCAACCGCAGTGGCTTTCTCCCACTGCCACTGTAAATGACACAGGGAGAGGATCGCCAATTTTGTTTTTCAGGTTTGGTCAATTTTAATCTTTACTCTAATCTTGAACGTCAGTTTCATTCCACAATATAACAAAGCAATACTGTCAAAACATTTTAGCTATGTTTATTAGTAATAAAATTATTACGCTTTTTAAGCATAATTATCAACTTGCCATGGGGACCATGTTGGAGCTTCTACAGCTGTCAGGTATAGGTTCTGTCTACCTCACTTAGATCTGTACCATCTCCCTTCCATCCAGCACTGTTGACAGCTACTTGCTTCCTAGCAGCTGACAGTCATATAACATCACAGAAATCCTCCCCTCCCTGATGCAGAAAAGGGATTTTCAGGTTTTATATTGTAAACATATTTAAATTATCCTGTCCCTTTACAATGATTTAATCCTTTGTTTTTTATAGAAATTTAAGAAAAAGCTATCTTTACAGTACATTTTTTAGCTAGCATGGATGTAACAAAACAGAATATTAAAGGGCATGTCCACCCCCAAAACTATAATGTAACCCACTACTGGCCCCACTGTGTAGTGTAATAAAATCCTTACCTTACATCCCAGCTCCAAATGGTTCTCCTGTAATGTCCCTGTAAAGTCCCAAAAACTGGCCACCAGGAGCCTAGCAGAGTCCATATAGGACTCTGCCTCCTGTCTCTCCTCCAGGAGAATTTTGCCATGTGCAGTTCAGCCCGCCCCCCCTCCCTCTCCCACCCGTTTTGATCTCCCTCCCCCTTGGTTATTTTGTAGGGCTTCCTCCCCCAGCCCTAACCGCTATAATAGAATTATCAGAAAGTCCCCCGAACTTTACTTAACTTACCTCTCTCCCCCCGGCGTTCTAAGCAGCCGGCAGCCGCGTCCGTGATTGACAGCCTCTCAGCCAATCAGAGACACGACTGCCGTTCCGGCAGAGGGCCGGGACAGTGCGGCGGAGGATAGAGGGAGGATAAGTAAAGATCGGGGGACTTTCTGATAATTCTATTATAGCGGTTGAGGCTGGGGGAGGAAGCCCTACAATATGTCAAAAATTTTTTAAAAGGGTGAACATTTCAGTAAAAAATAAAAGTAAGTCTGGGGAATCAAACTTGCAACCTCATGTAATGTGTATCTGTTGTATTCAATTAGATCAACTGGACATGAAATGTAGTTCTTGAAGACGTTTCGCTAGTCATCCGACTGGCTTTCTCAATTCAGAATGACTTGCCAATCTGTGGCAATTATGTACCCTGGAAAATCCCAATTAGCATATCACAGCCAGGTGTTAAGGGTGTGATTAGATAGTGGCTAAGAGGTGTTATAGGAACGCCCAGAGTAAGGTGTTAAAACAGCATGTGTACATGGCAGACAGTTGGTGTCGAACCCCCCACCTCTATTTAGGCTTGGTTTCTTTATTTTCACATAAATGGCCTCCTTAACACCTCTCTTGAACCAGTCACGTTCCTTCGCCAGTATGTAGCATTACAATCTTCAAAGGTATGTCCTTTATCCTTAAGATGCAGATACACGGCTGAGTCCTGACCCGAGGAATTGGCTCTTCTGTGCTGGGCCATACGTTGATGCAGTTGCTGTTTGGTCTCCCCCACATACATCAGAGCATTTCACTGCACTGCATATATGATGTCGCTTTTCTTGTGTTTAGGTATTGGGTCTTTCGGATGTACCAATTGCTGCCTCAGTGTGTTGTTCGGTTTAAAGCAGACAGGGATACGATGTTTTTTGAAAATTCTTCTTAATTTCTCGGAGACCCCTGCTACATATGGGATGACCATGTTCTTTCTCATGTAATGTGTCTTACCCCCCTCCCCCCCAAAAAAACTAAACAAAAATGGCAGTAAAATTAGCCAATAGCTGCACATGCTAACAAGGTTCTAAGTTGTACTGGCAACAACATGGAAGCCTTCTTAGTTATAGAATCTACTTCTCACGTGTACATAAATGCAACTTACTAGAGAAGAAACTTACATAATATAGGTGTTCTGGGGAGAAAAGCTTTCACATTAAGATTTAAAAAATGTTAGTTTAGTTCTCCTTTACATTTCTTGCTACAAAGTAGTGTGAAACTTAACACAAACTTCTTACAAACTCTTTACCTGTACATGCTGCCACAAATGCCATAACTGCTGCAAAGTTATTATGCCATTATGGGAAGGTAGTCAGGTAAGCAGCGCCAGGAAGCGAGTTAAACAAACACTTTTCCTATGTGTTCTTACACTGTAATACAACCTACATTGTACTAGCGGTTTAAATATTAAAAGAGATATGAGCTTTGGCTGCCCCCTTCCTTCGCAGGTGGACCAGGCAATGACAAAAAAAAATGCTTCCTGTGAAGCATTCTAGTTGGTTTGATCAGTAAAAAAAAAAATGCTTCCTGTGAAGCATTCTAGTTGGTTTGATCAGTAAAGATGCAATATGCAATGAAACCCTGTAGGAATATAATAGTGGCGAGGGAACACAACTGCAATGTACTGACTTGATTGTGACTCTTTTGTGTGACGTTCAAAATCACAATTTGCACAATTGTGATGGTACATTTGATTAAACAGCACAAAGGAGAGAGATTGTGGCTCTCTTTGCATTGCACTAATATTCTCTTGAGCACATTAACAGACAAATGACTCTGGTACACAAAACCACACACTGCCACACAGACACATGCACAGACATACTGTATACATACTGTATACACAGGCTCTCTTTACAAACACTCCACTTTCTCTCATTTTGCTTCAAAAAAAGAACATGCTCTTGTTAAAAAATCATTACATAATTCAAATAGCAAAGTAGTAGCTTAATAATGTAAGTATATTATATGTCTCATATAATGAATATAATAAATGGTACTAAAAAAACTTAAAGGGGATGTCCACCCCTCTTTTCAAAAATGAATATATTGTAGATTACCCCCCTGCAATAACAACAAAACTGTCAGAGAGAGAGGCTCTGCGTAACTAACTTTCAGCCGGGAACACAGAGGCTTAGAAGACATTGGTTGAAAACGGACGGAAGTCCCGACCATAATCCACTTCCATTTTTTTTCCTACTCTGCTAAAACGGGACTTAAAGGGACAGTGCGGGATTTTGCTGTATGTGCAGGGATGGCGTGATAATCACCCGAAAACGGGACGGTTGTGAGCTATGCTGGCCAGTGAAATGGATGAGAGCTGGTAACACTGGTTAAATGCAGTTATATCCCCGAGACCACCATAAATTGTTCTGCTCTCAGCTTCCTACAAAGTGCTGTCCAATGTTGCTATGCTGCTAATGTGGCAGTCTGGGCACAACTGAAAGAAGCTAAAAGCAGAGAAATGTATGGGGGTCTCAGTGATAGAATAGCACATAACACCCCCTTCCCACCAGGCACCACATAAACAGTCAGTCGTAATGATCTCCTGTACATAAATTCAGTCCACTTGATATCCAGTCCAGTCCTTAACTCCACTAACTCCACTAACTTCCTACTGACTGGCAGTGTCAGGTTCAGTAAAGTTTTATTTTTTTAGTTTTAAAAAACTTTATTTCTACCAGACAGTACTATCAGGTACAAAAAGGAGACAATTCCTAAACACGGGTGTGTGTGCAACTGACAGGAGAGGGCCCATAAGGACCAGGGTTGCCAACCTAATTTCAAATTTTTTACGGACAAGAGGGCAAACAAATTTCACGGACAGGGGGGGGGGAGCTAATAGCGTACCCATGCCACGCCACCTTTTAATGATTGTCCTAGAAAAAACTGACTGTTAAAGGGTATCTATAATGGAAAAAAATGTGTTTTTGAATTGCCCGTTGCTGAAAACTATAATTCTTCCAAAATGTATCTCCTATTCTTAGATATGCATTTCAGCTGACAATAAATTGCAGTTTGCTGTCTTACACTAATTGTAAAGGAGGGCTGACTAAAACTAGTTTGTGAACTGGAAGGCTGATTTAACAATTGTTTGTGAACTGGAGGGATGATTTACCAATGGTTTGTTAACTGGAGGGCTGACTGTAAAGCTAGTTTGAGAACAGGAGTGCTCACAGACACTTTTTTGAACAAGAGGGCTAACAGACACTGTTTTTTGAACAGGAGGGCTGACAGACACTGTTATTTTAAATAGGAGGGGGTGACAGATCCTGATTTTTGAACAGGAGGAGGGCTGACAAGCACAGGTTTTTGAACAGGAGGAGGGCTGACAGACACAGGTTTTTGAACAGAAGGACAGACACTGGATTTTGAACAGAAGGACAGTTGCTGGATTTTGAACAGAAGGACAGACACTGGATTTTGAACAGAAGGACAGACACTGGATTTTGAACAGAAGGACAGACACTGGATTTTGAACAGAAGGACAGACACTGGATTTTGAAAAGAAGGACAGACACAAGATTTTGAACAGAAGGACAGACACTGGATTTTGGACAGAAGGACAGACACTGGATTTTGGACAGAAGGACAGACACTGGATTTTGGACAGAAGGACAGACACTGGATTTTGAACAGAAGGACAGACACTGGATTTTGGACAGAAGGACAGACACTGGTTTTTGAACAGAAGGACTGACAGACAGTGGCTGGAGAGATGATTTGGGGGATTTCCCCTCTCCTAGGCAGCAATTCAGTGTCTCCCAAACCTACTGACCTCAGCTTGCCTTTGATTAGGAGTGGGCACCCTGAATGCAGTTGGTTTAAATCATTCAGTAAAAGCAGTGGCGGCTCCAGAGTTTTTCAGGGGCACAACATGGGCAGAAAGGCTAACAAATAGGGCACATTAAAAAACACCAATAATCTATGTCAGTATAATGTTATAACAGCTATTACACACCTTACAGGTAAACTGTGTGTTTTTAACTAAGAATTTTAAGTTTATGGAATTAAACTACAAGAATAGTTGAAAAGCATTGCCTGGCTACATACAGGGCAATGCCGCTGTCTGTCCATCTATCTATATCTGTCTTTCTATTTCTTTTTTTTATCTATCTATTTGTGAAGTCTATCTATCTATATATGTATCTTTCTTCTTTCTCTGTCTGTCTATATCCATCTATCTTATTATCTGGGAGATAGATAGGCAGATATGGAGATAGATTGATAGATAGATAGATAGATAGATATATAGATAGATAGATAGATATATAATAGACGGACGGACAGACAGATAGATAGATAGATGGACAGATATAGAGAGAGATAGATGGACAGATATAGAGATAGATAGATAGATAGATAGATAGATAGATAGATAGATAGATGGATAGATAGGCAGATATGGAGATAGATAGGCAGGTAGATATGGAGATAGATTAGATAGATAGATAGATAGATAGATAGATAGATAGATAGATAGATAGATATCCAATCTTGAAACAAATTTGCAGAGCACTCACAGGACTTGTGCAGAAGTTCCACTTTATTATATGTGCAACAAAACACTATCTGTTTGTTGCCACTATAATAAAGGTGAACTTTGCACAAGTCCTGTGAGTGCTCTGCAAATTTGTTTCAAGATTGGATATTTATGAACCACAGCAGCACCCAGGCCTATTAAATCTGAAGGTAGAGCGCACAACCCCCCAATGTTATTAGATAGATAGATAGATAGATAGATAGATAGATAGATAGATAGATAGATAGATAGATAGATTAGATAGATAAATAGAGAGATAGATAGATATATAGATGAGAGAGAGATATAGATAACATAGATAGATGAAAGAAATAGATAGATAGATAGATAGATAGAGAGAGAGAGAGAGAGATAGATGAGAGACAGAGATATAGATTACATAGATAGATGAAAGAAATAGTTAGATAGATAGATAGATAGATAGATAGACAGACAGACAGACAGACAGACAGACAGACAGACAGACAGACAGACAGACAGACAGATATGGAGATATATAGGCAGGTAGATATGGAGATAGATAGATAGACAGACAGGCAGATAGACAGACAGGCAGATATGGAGATACTTAAACAGGCAGGTAAAGATACTGAGCAGATGTGGACCACTTTTAAAGGGATATTAAACTATAACATTTCCAAATCGGTACCTTTAGGAAACAAGTGTAAAAAAATTAGGTCCACTCCTGCATGGCTTAATGCTCAGGTAAAAAAAGGGAAATGGAAGAAAAGAAAAGGGCTTTTAAAATTTTGAAAGCAGAAGGCACAGAACAGGCTTACAGGGACTTCAAAAGTTGTAATAAAGAGTGCAAGAAAGCAATTAAACTAGCTAAAATAGAAAATGAAATACGGATTGCCGAAAACAAGCAGTCCAACCCCAAGATGTTTTTATAGTATATAAATGGTAAAAAAATGAAGGACTGAGAATGTGGGACCATTAAATAATGGAGCTAAGGTGGTTGTAGAGGATGCCGAAAAGGCTAATCTGCTAAACCGTTTTTTTACATCGGTTTTTACTGTTGAGAATCCTTACAGTAGGGATTGTAACAATGTGCAGGGAGGAAATGAAGAGTTTTCACATTGGATAACAGAGGATATGGTACGGAATCAATTAGACAAAGTTAATATCAATAAAGCGCCAGGACCAGATGGATTGCATCCTAGGATTTTAAAAGAGCTTAGTTCAGTTCTAGCAAGACCACTGTGTCTCATCTTTTCAGATTCGCTTTTGTCTGGGGATGTGCCGCTGGATTGGAAAAAAGCCAATGTAATACCAATATTCAAAAAAGGTAGTCGTTCACAGCCTGGTAACTATAGACCTGTAAGCCTAACATCAGTGGTAGGGAAGGTGATGGAAACTTTGTTAAGGGATCATATCCTTGACTTTGTCTCCAGAGATCATCTTATTAGTAGTAGTCAGCATGGATTTATGAGAAATAGATCATGCCAGACAAATTTAATTGGTTTTTATGAAGAAGTGAGTAAGAAGTTAGATTCAGGCACAGCTGTGGATGTGGTATATTTGGATTTTGCAAAAGCCTTTGATACTGTGC
Organism: Hymenochirus boettgeri; assembly: GCA_019447015.1. NCBI lineage: Eukaryota > Metazoa > Chordata > Amphibia > Anura > Pipidae > Hymenochirus > Hymenochirus boettgeri. The sequence continues at coordinate 129,391,128 of CM033472.1, read as the reverse complement.
CACATAGGCGACTAATGTATAAACTGAGGACTGTTGGCCTTGAAGAAAACATTTGTTCATGGATAGAGAACTGGTTATTGGACCGCAAACAGAGAGTGGTGGTTAATGGAGCTACATCTATGTGGGCTAAAGTTCTAAGCGGAGTTCCTCAGGGTTCTGTACTGGGGCCGCTTCTGTTTAATCTGTTTATAAATGACTTAGAAGGGGGCATTGAGAGCAAGGTCTCTGTGTTTGCTGATGACACTAAATTATGCAGAGCTTTGGAAACTTCCAATGATGTGCAAGTGCTGCAAGCAGACCTAGATAGATTATCAAAATGGGCAGCAGAATGGCAGATGAGATTCAATGTTGATAAATGTAAGGTGATGCATTTGGGATTTAATAATCCCTGTGCCACCTACACCATAAATAACTCTGTGTTAGGTGCATCTGAAATGGAAAAAGATTTGGGGGTTCTGGTAGATAACAGACTTAGCTGTAGCAAACAATGCCAGGTAGCAACAACTAGAGCTAGCAAGACATTGTCTTGTAAAAAGAGGGGAATAGATTCAAGAGAGAAAAATATTATTCTCCCTCTTTACAAGGCACTGGTAAGGCCTCATTTGGAATATGCGGTGCAGTTTTGGAATCCCATATACAAAAGGGACATCTTGGAAATGGAAGCAGTCCAGAGAAGGGCAACTAAATTAATAAGGGGAATGGAGGGGCTTGACTATGCAGGCAGATTAGACAAGTTAGGGCTGTTTACATTGGAGAAGCGGCGGTTGCGTGGGGACATTATAACCTTATACAAATATATTAATGGCCCATACAGTGAACTCTCTGGTGCATTGTTCACTAATAGGTCATATCAGAGGACTCGTGGACATCCTTTAAGGTTGGAAGAAAAGAAGTTTCATCTTCAAGTTAGGAGAGGTTTCTTTACAGTGAGAACGGTGAAACTGTGGAACTGTCTTCCAGCAGAGGTGGTAATGGCAAGTTCATTGAATAACTTTAAAAAAGGCCTGGATAAGTTTCTAAAACTAAAAAATATTGAGAATTACTGGTATTAATGCATATAGATCTGGTTGATCCAGGGATACTTTCCGATTGCCGTTTGGAGTCAGGAAGGAATTTTTTCCCCCTTTTTTTAGCTGGGGTATTTTGCCTTCCTCTGGATCAACTGTTAGGTAGGGTTAAAAAAAAAAAAAAAAGGGAATAGGTTGGACTTGATGGACGAATGTCTTTATTCAACCTTAATTACTATGTTACTATGTTACTATGTTATATGGAGATAGACAGACAGACAGAGAGACAGATATATAGATAGATAGACAGACAGGCAGATAAGGAGAATATATAGATAGATAGATAGCTAGATAGATAGATAGATCTATCTACTGTACTCAATGTTCCATGTAAGTAACAGAATCACAGACAATAGCTAATCTTTGCTAAAAAAAAAAAAAAAAGTTACCTCTACAGGCAGTGCTCATATTTAGCATGGCTGTGAGTGAGAGGAGTGCCCAGCTGCTGTGACGGAAGCTTACAGAGCAGCAGTGAGCACTAGGACCCAGCATTTTAGTACTAACAGCACAGACTGTTTCCATGTGGGAAACGGATAAGAAGATTTACTGCACACATCTGATGGATGCCGACTGAACGGGACACTGTGTAATATTGGGAAACAGATGTAGATCTCTCCCCAGTCTCCACAAGGTAGGACTCAAACTGCTGCTCATCTCCGTCCCCCAATAAACATCCGGACCCTGAAGAATTGCCCAGTTTGCCATGTCCAAACCCCGGATCTGCACAGCCCCCTTTGGCTCAGTTCCCGATAAAAACCGGTTTCTATTCCCCACGCCACTGCTTTCTGCGGTACAGACAGTCACACTAACATCCCTGACAGCAATCCCACCAGGACACAAGGAATCTCTACTTACAAATCTTCCGTGTATCCTGTACTCTCTACCACTTCACCAGTGCAATGGAAACGTTAGACTTTGTGCGTCCCTGGTTACCACAGCAGCAAGTCTCCGCCCTCCCCAACAAACTCCTTTCATTGGGTTTCACCGGCTCCTTAAATGTTCCGTAGATACCGGCCATACTTGTTCTGCGGGTTTTCTTTGCATCGCAATGTTTATTATTAATGTGCCATACTGATAAAGATATCCCCTAATTCCAGATGAAGCAGATTGTCCCAGAGACACATTCTCCATCCCAGAGCCAACAGTGAAATGCAGGCTCACTGTCACACTACACAATTGTACATCGTCCAATCATTGTTGGAGTTGTGAGGAGGTGGTGCCTAGAAACCGGTTACCGGGGAAACTACAGGTACACAGTGCTGGTCTCTAATACTAGAAGGTAATGCAGGTGATAAGACTGATGGTGTGCCATAGAGAAATCACTGAATCGTAGGGTTTGTATGGGGATGTGACCTGGTTGTGGTTTAAGTCTTCTCTAGCCGTTTAACGTTAGATAGGAAAGTTTTGTATTGCAGTGGGACAAGGTTTCCCTGGTCCTACCACGGCAGTGGTTAACAATGGGTTAATCCCCTGATCCTCCGGATTGACAGGCTGGTCCCTCCCCTAATTAAATAAATTTTGGTCAGGAACCTACCCCCATAGTCTTTTTTCTCCTGTCCTCGCTTGACATGGAATCTCATCAGCTCCCCCAGCTATCTGGTAGTGGGTCTCAGCCTCTCTTTCCCCTACTGCAGCAGCACTTAAGCGTCCATGCGATGTGCTGTCTGGGGCTCCTTGTACAGCCGCGATCGCTTCCATGGCCGTGCGCGCACGTGACCATGAGGTCATCGTGACCGGCGACGGACCTCTTTCGCGGGACATTCAATAGAAGCTTGCTGTACCCAGCCCTGCTGTCTGCCACTGCTGTAAGCATGGTTTCACAGCCTGTGAGTACTTTATCATGGTTATTGGTTGTAACCCATGGTTTTTCTTCCTTAGGTGCCTGCCATGAGTCACAAGAGGAGATCAGATTCAAGGGGGTGAGCTGCCTTTTTAAAGAGAGAGCGTCACAAAACTTTAATTTCAAGTAAGCTGATTATTTAACCAATTTCTTTCAGATCTTCTTCCAGACATAGAGAGGAGGATGAACATGGATACCATAAGGAATATAGAATGGAATGCTCGATGTGTGACCAGCCTGCAACCAGAGGGAAGAAACTCTGCAGTGACTGTGTCAACTTCAGAACAAATCTCTCTCAAGGAAACCTGCTAACTTCAGTTCAAACAATGATGGACTCCACATTATCCAAGTTTGCTGATAACATGATGGTTAAAGTTGCGGATATGATCCATCCACAGCCAGCATCACCAAGACTACAATCAGAGACCCAAAATCAAAATCTACTGGAATCGGGCGAGGTATCTGATAGAGAATCAGATTCAGACAAAGGGCATGAATCTTTGACTCATGAAGCCCTAGTCTCTCTGATAAAAAAGATGAAAAAATCTTTGAGGATTTCAGAGCCACCTCCAGTAGACTACTCAGACATTCATGATCAAATCAAGGAAACGATTTCACAGGAATGGGAACTTCCAGATAAAAAATTCTCCCTATCACAGGGGTTTCAAAAGACTGACCCCATTATTCCTTCAGATTCTACATCTTGGGACACTTGTCCCAAAGTAGATACAGCCATCATAAAGACCAACAAAAAATCGGCACTAGCCACAGATGATGCTTGATGCTGTGGCCCCAAAAGACCCCATGGAAAGGAAAGAAGATGCACTTCTAAAAAGAATATATCTTCTAGCAGGGGCATCCATCAGACCCTCGGTGGCCATCACAAGCTTTGCCAGGGCTAATAAGGTCTGGATATCGGACCTTGAACGAGCGATCAATGGTGGAACACCGAGGGATGAACTACTGCAAAGCCTAGCAGACATCAAACTTTCTAACGAATATATGGCCGAAGCCTCCATGGACTCTATGAAACTATCCTCAAGGATAATGGGATCTTCTGTGGTGGCTAGGAGAGCGTTATGGATAAAGCAGTGGAAGGCAGATGTGCACTAGAAGCAGGGGTTGACTTCAATTCCCTTTGAAGGAAGTTTATTATTTGGCTCTAAACTAGAGGAGTTAATAGACAAAAACTCCATCAAAAGAAGCCTCCCTCAGTCCAGGAACCCTAGAGGTCCATTTCCTTCCACGTCATTTTCTTCTCAAGCAGGCCTTAGAGAAGCTAGACAATATCGGCCTAACAAATCATACGGCCAAAGAAATTCTTGGAGGCCATTTCAAAGCCAACAGCCCTTTCGAGGCAAGCCCAACCAAACCAAAAGCAGACCTTTATGAAGGTGTGCGAGCCCTGTCCCCAAAGGTGGGAGGAAGAATCTCCTCATTTCCGGAGACATGGGCTCAAATAACGTCAGATTCTTGGGTCAACAAGATCATTCATCTAGGTTATTCCCTAGAATTCCAAACTACTCCGACATTCAGCAAATTTCTTGTATCTCGACCTCCCAAGATACTATCAATGAATGAAAGGTTACAGCAGACTCTGAACCTCCTTATACGAAATCAGGTCATAGAATTGGTCCCGGCTTCTCAAAAGAAACTAGGGATTTACTCCCCAATCTTTCTAAAAAAGAAAAAATCAGGGGAGCTCAGGCCAATTCTCAATTTAAAGTCAGTAAACCAATTTCTCGAAGTTCAAAGGTTCAAGATGGAAACCATCAAGACAGTAATAATCCAGATGCAACCAAAAGATTGGATGGCAAAGATAGACATCCGAGATGCTTATCCGCATATTCCCATCTGCCCGGGAAGCAGAAGGTTCTTACGTTTCTGCATTCTGGGAACTCATTATCAATACAGGGCTCTGCCCTTTGGACTAGCCACAGCACCAAGGGTTTTTACCAAAGTCCTAGCACCAGTGATGGCACACCTAAGATCGCAGGGGATACAGATTTTCTCGTACTTAGACGACATCCTGCTGAAATCCCAGCATCTCCCCACCCTACATCTCCACATACAAAGTACCCTTGCTTGCCTTCAGGATCTGGGATGGATCATAAATTGGGAGAAGTCGAATTTGATCCCGTCACAACAAATACAATTTTTAGGCATCATTCTAGACACACAGAATATGACAGCTTTTCTGCTGATAGAACGCCAGAACGACTTAATACGAACAACTTCAAACATTTTGAAATTTCCAGTCACGACAGCTTGGATCTGTCAACACCTTCTGGGGAAGCTTACGTCAACACTAGACTCAGTGATGTGGGCAATGAGCCACATACGAACCTTTCAAATTTCCTTTATCAAACAATTCAGGAGGAAGAACAGAACTCAACTGATCCAACTGAATCAGGAAACAAGAGAGGACTTGATCTGGTGGACCAGAAGGGAAAACTTTCAGCCTGTCTCTCTACTCACACCTCCATGGTTAACCATCTTCATGGATGCCAGCCCTTCGGGGTGGGGTGCGATTTTTGGGGACCAGACGGCCCAGGGCAAGTGGGACAAGAATGTGAAATCATTACCTCAGAACCACAGGGAGATGATGGCGGTTCTTCAGGCTCTACTGGCTTTTCAACGCTACATCCAGGGGAAGCCTATCCTCATACTGTCGGACAACATGACAGTGGTAGCCTTCCTCAAGAAGAAGGGAGGTACTCGCAGTCAAAAACTTTGGCTCATAGCGAAACAAATACTCTCTTGGGCAGAGAATCACCTAACAGACCTCTCGGCAGCGCATATTCCAGGGGAATACAACACATCAGCAGACTTCCTGAGCAGGAAAACCATTCACCCGGGGGAATGGCAGCTCCATCCTCAAGTATTTCAACAGATCTGCAACAAATGGGGAATGCCACATATAGATCTAATGGCAACAAAGGAGAATCGTCAATTAAGGAAATTCATCTCCAGGTACCAAGACCAGAAAGCCATAGCAGCAGATGCAATGTCTATTCCCTGGGGCCAACAACTAAACTACATATTCCCACCAATTCCCTTGATTCCTCAAATCCTCAGGAAGATTCAAGACGAGAAAGCGAATGTGATAACAATCCTACCTTGGTGGCCATGGAGACCATGGTTTCACTGGGCTCTGCAACTATCAGTCCAGCCGCCCTTCAGATCCCACTCAGGCCAGACCTCTTACGGCAGGGTCCATTCCTACACACGACATAGTGAATCTATCTCTAGCGGCCTGGCGGTTGAACCTCAACATTAAGAGAGAGAGGATTCTCTGAAGAAACTATCAAAACCATATTGCAGCAAGGAAGCCATCCACATCCACAAGGTATTATAGGATATGGAAAACATTCTGTAACTGGTGTCAGTCAAAAGACATTTCTCCACTTTCACCCTCATCATGTCGAGAATATCATTGAATTCCTTCAAGAAGGGTTCAATAAATCTAAGTCTTGCATCGCTGAAATCTCAAGTCTCTGCGCTATCTGCACTCTGCAACATCAGATGGGCACTGGATGCAACAGTGACCAGATTCCTCCATGGGGTTAAACACCTCAAACACACAGTAAGATCCATAGTGCCTCCCTGGGACTTACCTTTGGTACTCCAGGCACTGCGAACAGCTCCATTTAAGCCAATCCTTTCATGCAGCATGGAATACCTCACTTTAAAAACAATCTTCCTAGTGGCAATTACTTCAGCCAGAAGAGTCACAGAGATCAGGCTCTAAGGGCATCTCATCCGTTCATCCTCTTTCTCAACGACAGAGTTGTCCTGCGCACAGATCCATCCTTCCTACCTAAGGTAGTTTCTACATTCCATATCAATGAGGATATCATCCTTCCTACTCTGGGAAACTTGAACTTTCAGAATCTGATAAAGACAGCCATCTCTTGGATTTTGGCAGATGCCTTAAAACTTATATTGAAAGATCTGCAGGGTTCAGGAAGACAGACTATCTCTTCATTCTTCATTCGGGGAGAGAAAAAGGATACCAGCCATCCTCACCACTATATCAGCATGGATCAAAGGTTGCATCAGGCAGGCCTATGCAGCAATGGCAGCAGTTCCACCCGATAGGGTTACAGCGCACTCACCGGTCTCTGGCAGCCTCCTGGGCTTTCTCTGCTCGAGCATCTCCTGAGGAGATTTGTAAAGCTGCCACCTGGACATCACTTAACACCTTTATAAAGCACTATAACCTAGATTGTCTTTGCATCTTCCCAAGCAGACTTTGGCAAAAAAGTTCTTGTCTGCTTCATCCAAAAATATTTCTGCACTTATCACTACTTTGTTTCCCTCCCTATTATTTAGCTTATCAAATCCCATTGTTAACCACTGCCGTGGTAGGACCAGGGAAAACCGAAAATGTATACTTACGTAATTTTCTTTTCCTGGTCCGTCACACGGCAGTGGTTAGGATTTCCCCCCCTTCTTTAATTCTATCTCAAGCTCGTACAGTCGGCAAAGACTATGTGTGTAGGTTCCTGACCAAAATTTATTTAATTAGGGGAGGGACCAGCCTGTCAGTCCGGAGGATCAGGGGATTAACCCATTGTTAACCACTGCCGTGTGACGGACCAGGAAAAGAAAATTACGTAAGTATAAATTTTCGGTTTTTAAACAGCAGTAGAGCACAGAGCAGGAATGTGGAACCTTGGCACTCCAGATGTTCGGAAACACAACTCACAGTAAGGCATGCTGGGAGTTGTACTTGGAACATTTGGAGAGCCAAGGTTCCACATTACTGCAATACAGTATAAAACGGTAAAGTTTGGGCTAGGCCACACTAGCGCGTTTCATGTGCGTTTTGCGCACATGATTGCGCATGCGATTTTGTTTTTTTAAATGGAAATCGTGAGAATGCAAAAATTCCTGTGATTTCTGATGCGCATGCAATTGCGCATAGATTTCCGTTTTGGTAATGCATGCGTTCACCATTTTTGGTGCGTTAACGCATGCATTTCAATGCACAATGACAAAACGCTCAGGAATCGCACACACAATATCATGCGATAACACTCCCGATTGTATGCACAATTTGGTGTGTTCTAGTGTGGCCTTGGCCTTGAGGATCTGGGCAAAAGGTAAAATGTGATGTTGGTTAATATATTCTTAAGGTGGCCATACACTATTACGATTGTAATTACGATCTTAAACTGAACAATATTTTGATAGATGTATACTGTTAATTTTATGTCGATGTACCATACATATTGTTTGACATTCAATTCGTTTCATGATTAATGTCAAATATCGTCCATTGTGAGGTTACATTACATTTAATCGGAACACTACAATAATTTTACCAATTGACTTAAAAAAACGTTCCCAATCGTAATTATGATCGATTTTACGATCTAATGTCGCATAATAAGAACTAATGTCAAAATAGAGTTGGCAATAGAGTTGATTTTTAATCAACATATTTTTCAGATAAGCGCTTATTAAATGATATAAAGGTATATTTTTGGTTCGGATATTCATAGAAAAACAAGGTATATATAATTTTAATCATTGGTTTATGGGCTGTAAGTTTGATATATGTACAGCATTTTATATCCTAGTTCCCCTTTAATGTTCCTTTACATTTCCTGGTAACAATTTATAGGTTATCAATTTATTCCACTGCTTGTTTTTGAGTAAAGGTCCCATATTTTTCCATATTTCGTTATAGTTAATTGTTAAAGTACAGTTTATGAAACTAGTAACCTTATTCAACGCTAATTTTTCTCAAGGTAAACTATTGTCATAATGGAATACATAGTAAACAATGGCGCAGAAGCATTTCAGGAAGATGAACAAGAAAGTTTGGAGGATGACAATCTGGAGGATAATACACTCTATGAGATGGACAAGCCTCAAATAGAATCATTCACACATAGGTTAGAGCAAAGTAATTTATAATTTAATTGATTATTCATTTTAAAGGGTCACTATACTCACTCAAACAACTTTACATTATCTGAGACTACAATTTGAGAGACGTTAAATGGTGGTACTCACATATTTATCTGTGTCTGCTTTGTCAGTAAATTATTAATGTTTAGTGTGTGCTCCTAATTGCCCTCACCCTCTCTTACTCACTGCTTTCTTGTAGTGCCTGTAACACAGTTCTGCACAGCCTCACCATAGACACTGCACTGCTTCCCCTCCCCCCTGCCTTCTTTTCTCTGCTGATTCTTTTAAATGTTGCAGAAAGTGTGCTGGCAAGGCAGACAAAGATCCTAGTAAGAGGTCAGGGATGGGACATATTATAATTTCTGCTTCTGGATTGAAAGGTATTTATATGTAAATGCTGATTTCTCTGGATTTACAGCTGTATCTGTACAATTTTTGAAACTTAATACCCTTTAAATTAAATTATTGTTTATAATTGTTTAACAGTCCTTTAAACTGCCCTTGTACACTTAAAGGGCATGTCCACCCCTTTTTCAATTTTTTAATATATAGTAGGGCTAGTTCCCCCAGCCCCAACCGCTATATTATGTTTTCCAGAGACTCCCCCGATCGTTACTTACCTTCTCTCTCTCCTCCACCGCACTGCCCGGCCTTCTGCTTGTGTAGAACTGCAAGCGGGGGGCCGGACCATCAACCGCATCTATGATTGGCTTAGAGGCAGCCAATCACGGACGCGACTGCCAGCAGTTCAGAACGCCGGAGGAGAGAGGGAAGGTAAGTAGAGTTCGGGGGAGTCTCTGGAAAAGATAATATTGCGGTTGGGGCTGGGGGAACTAGCCCTACTATATCTACAAGGGGATTTACACTAGGGGGAGGGAGAACAAAACGGGTGGGAAAAGGAGGGGGGGAGGGAGTGAAGGGCTGCTCTGAGCAAGCCAAAAAACTCTGAGAGGACATCTTAGAGGCGGAAACAATTTCCCTGGTGGCCAGTTTTCTGGACTTTGGGGGAACTTTACAGGAGACCCATTTGGAGCTGGGATGTAAGGTAAGGATTTTTATGCACTACAGAGTGGGGCCAGTAGTGGGGGAAATTATAGTTTTGGGGGTGGACAAATGCATTTAATGTTTGCAGAATATTTTGTAGCATTACTTACCACCGACCCCTTACTTGTAAAAGTGCTTTCTTGAGTATTTTTGCCATATACTTGTATTACTTTTTTTATTTTCATTTTTATGTGTCTAATGGAGGCAGCAACATGACCAGACCCTCTGCTCTTCCTGGAGAACCAGAGCCTCTGCTGTCTGTAACTGCTGATTACAGACAGAGGGAAGCCTACTCAACTGACAGTTGCTTAATAGCATACCAGGAAATCTTATTTTATAAAGATGCCTCCAAGAAGTGCAAAGGATGCTGCCTAAATAAGACACATACAAATATTTTGTATCCGTTTTTAAAAAAGTAATTAAACCATATGGCAAATATACTTAGGAATGTCATTTTGGGACCACAGTTGCCTTAAGACCTGCAACCATTCTCTGTCCATTCCTCTACCTAGTTTTCATTTCAGACTTGTGGCTATCTTTAAAAATGATTAAGTGCTTTGGACTTATGATGCAGCAGATGGGGTTCTGTTACAGCAGTAAGATACCACTGGGCATGCTCAGTGCCTCTGGCAGTAGAGGCAGAGCAATTGTGCTGCTCATGTGCTGGCTGAAAACACTACCCTATATACAGTACTGCTGTAACTTTGGATAGACTGCAGCTAAAAGCATGATCTCAGAGTAATTTTTTAAAAAAACATTTTTAAAGTTGAAACCATGGCATTTAAGTTTGGAGGGTGGTCCCCTACACTACAGAAAAACTTAGATTTTGGGTTGAGAACAGACAGGCTCCTACTCTTCACTTTTGTGTACTTTGAATAGGCACTGCAGGAAAACCATAAGAACACTAACAAGAGAAACAAGTACCTCACAGAGCACTCACACACTTTTGTCAGGCCTGCTATTTATAGCCTACAAAAATTCCCAAACCAGTAATGTCTGGACCTTATATAATTTAACTAGGAGACATTATTGATAAAAATTCGATTTTATTATAAAAACCATCAACCCATTCCCCAAACAATGAACACTCCCCTTTAAAATACTTATGTGTGTTAGCAATAAAGAGACCCAATTCGGGGAGTCCCCGGATGGGTAGGAGCTGAAAGTTCCTGCTTCACCTGAAAGGGTTAAACCCCACAAGTCCGGAAACATGTGGTTGCTGGAAGGTGCCAGGTGTATCAATAACTCTCAGTACTACGAGCCTCACCATGAAGGTGTTCTTATATGTGAAACTTGCTTCCACCCTATTATTTTATTTTCTACCTGAGATACATAAGGACCCACTGAATCCTCCAGGTTGACCTATTGTGGCGTGCATGGACTCTTCTGTGTTCTGCCTGATGTCCACTAAACTGAGATATTTTCTGGGACATCCCACGAAGGGGATGTATTCTTTCAGTTCCTGAATTCAGTTTTCTTTTGTGGAAATATTTTATTGATTTACACATTTCCATAAGAAATGTAGCATACTTTACTGGCAGCTATTATACGTGATACTAATTTTTACATGTTACAATGTTACAATGTCCCTGTCACAGACTGCTCTATGTCAGGGAAACTAAAACACTGTAAGGAAGCAGGACATTCCTGCAACCAAAGCTTTTTATTATTCAAACAGGTGGGGAGCTGAAACTTTGTCAAATAGAAGTATATTGTATCCATACATTTGACTTTTTATGGCCCAGGTGTCTTCTTATGACTAAAATTTATATGTATATATTTGATACAGTTGATATGTTATGAGATTCCTTTAAGACCCACTTTGCAATCATACTGGTACCTGGATTGGTCACATTCCCATCATGTGATTGGGATTGTGTGATTTCAATCATTTGCAACATAATACTTGGGGAATAAAGGTGGGAGAAAGAGAATGGAGACTATTGAAACATCACCCTATGTAAGGTTCTTTATACAATAACTGGGAAATTCACCGCCGGCTGCAGCAGTAGGAAGTGGGATCACCAATGTACCAAGATCTAAAAGTATCATTAGGCTACCTGGGCCCTTTTCTGCCAAGTAGGCTTCATTCCCCTCAATGGAGTAAAACCTTAGATAACAAAAGGCTTTCCCTGGGCTTTATATTAGGGTAGAACATTTTTTGTTTATGTACCTTATTTTTGTCTGTAGTTCTCTCACTGGGAGTTTACAAAGATCACAGCATCCTTAGAAGCACGTTTGCCAACAAGGTTATGTTATATTCCTGCCTTGATAATATTCTTCTTCAGGCTTTATCAGAAAAGAAGGAACCTCATTGCCTGCAATGGTGTACCCAGAACAACATGCCTTGACTGGTTGAAAATACATTTTATCCCAACAAAGGCCTTCTAAACGCATAACTTTTCCATTGAAAATGAAAGAATATTGTTCAGTGTTATACCCTTTCACCTCGCTCCAAGTGACTATAAATTTACAGGACCCAGTAGAAACTGATGCAAAAACCGGAATGGTTACTTGTTTACCAGTCTTGCCTATTTGCAAATGCACTGCATTGTATATGTGGTCAGTGTCGGACTGGGGTGTTGGGGCCTACCAGGAAATCTGAGACCAGAGGCGAACCAGGGCGAGTTTAGGGGCCCACCTAACATTTCATATATCTATTATCACTTATTTACATATCTATCTTACTCCTACGAATTCATAATGGTTATTAAAATACATTTCTTACTGTCTTACTTGGCTCTGTATTTACATTTAGCATTTTATCTGTTTTCTTGGGTGAATGGGCTGTGGCCAGTCCGACATGTGGTATGTGGTACATGTTTAAACATGTGATATTATAATTATTATTAATTGGATAGCTTTGATTGAATCTGATAAATCTAATATTTAAAATGTTTTGTCTTGCAGAGATGTACAGTTAGAAACTATGAATGTTACTGATTTTCCACCCTCCTACAAAACCAACTCTGAAAAGGAGCAGATGCTGCTAAAACTAGCTGAGAACTTTTGGCATCAGTACACACACCTTTACCCCGAGCGGAAACCTCTCTTCCTGTGTCCCCTAAATGAGTGTGATGTGGAGGTGAGGTGAACCTATGGTAATTGTTTACCGTAGCAAACAGGAATTTAAAGGGTATCTCCACTGATAAAAGTCACCTGGGTTGTAAGGATAGATATGTGTAAGGTGGATATGTACCTGCAGTATCCTGTGTCTTTCAGCAGTAGTTTAGAAGAAATCCAATGAGTTTCCCCCAGAACGCTGTGGATGGTGCAGGTCCGCCCACTTTCAGTGACTGCCTGTCTGGGAAATGTCCGACGCGCGTTTTCCTTTAGTGCATGCGCAGAACGTGAGAGGATCCGTCGGGACTGCTGTCGGTGTGATCTGACTGGTTGGTCGATTCTACACACACCTACACACACACCTACACCCACACCCTCAGCACAGGGGAAGACACACCCCCAGGAACCTGCACAACTTTCCCATGCTGGATGCAATCAAACGAAAGGGAATTCTGGGGGAAAAAAGGTAGGGGGAGGGTTGGAGGATGGTGTACTTTAAGATAAACCAAAAAAAAAAATGCTTTTTCCATAGTGGAGATACCCTTTAATGATTGCATCCTATTAACATCACCTGCCATATGGATGTGTTTCTTTTCTGTGAATGTTTACTGCTCACTTGATTTGTGGTTGATGATCTTATATTGTTCCGTTCTTAGCTAGAGTTAATATATATTGTGGTCTTCCTTTTTTAAAATTAGCTGTAATCTTGAACTAACTTAGAGTGATGTCCCTTCTGTTTTATTCTTACAGAAGTTTGTATGCACCACTATGCGTCCAACACTCCTCCCATATTCTGAGCTATATAACTGGAACCAATGTGCCCAATTCGTGTGTGAATACTTAACCATGGAACCACTGAGTTCTCCACTGGAGCTGGTAAGCTTTGGCAGAGCAATGCATTTATGTTTCCACTTTTACTACTACCTCTGGCTTATAAACATGCAATACAGCCTATGGTATAGAGCCAATCATCTGACCTGCCAGCGTCTCCTGTGCTTGGCTGAGATGCGGCGTCTCAAGCAGACATGACGTGCTTCGATCTTGTTAGATCTCGTCAGTGCACGATACAGATGCATGGCTCCATGCACCGATGAGATCTAACAATATCGAAACATGTCATGTCTGCGGCGCATCTCAGCCAAGCACAGGAGACGCTGGCGGTTCGGCCCCTTTTACTTGCTTCCATGCACAGAAAAGGCACGGAAGCAAGCAGATGCACGCCGGAGGAAAGAAGGCTGGTTAGTACATGTAAGCAGTAACTTTAAAAAGTAAAAACCTTGCAAGGTCGAGGTTTTGGAGGGTTGTCACCATAATATCAAAGTTTTTTATAGCTTAAAGGGTATGTCTATCCCCAAAAAACTTTGATATTATGGTGACAAGCCTGGTATATAATTATTTAAGCAATTTAGTAAAAACGCCCCGCTCTCAGGTAAGACCAGAAGCACTGGTCCGGATTCCAGCATCCACAGCCACGTGGTCCACAACCACTCAAAGGATCCGTATAGCAACTCGGCAGCACTTCCGTTTCCGGATAAAATCAACTTTATTGAATACATAAGACAAACATCATCATTCGACGCGTTTCAGGGAACACGTCCCTTAATCATGGATTAAGGAGGCGGCCCCCGAAATGCGTTGGATGATGATGTTTGTCTTATGTATTCAATAAAGTTGATTTTATTCAGAACCGGAAGTGCTGCCGAGTTGCTATACATATAACTATTTAAGGTGTGTATCGCAATGCCTTTCAAATGTTGATTATTTTCTTACCCAAACAGCCCCACAGCCTATTCTCTTCTGCAACAGTCCTGAAAAGGCAATCGGGGAACTGCTTTGACTTCAGTGTACTGTTATGTTCCCTACTGCTGGGCGCTGGATATGATGCATACTGTGTCAGTGGTTATGCATCACTGGACATGTGTCTCATGGACAAGACACGTAGTATTTGCCCTCTGTTAAAGAAAAAAGAGGAGGTAAGTAAACCAGTCATTATTCATTTAATATTTGAGCCTCTGACTTGTTATATCCCATTGTTTTATGCTATATTTGATTATTTTTTAAATGATGAATGTAAAATCTACCTTCCCATTACGTACATCTATGAATTATTTATTACGTCAAATCTAATATGTTCACAGAGCATAGAGGAAAGCCCTCAAAAGCCATTAAAGAAATATAGTGTTAAACCACCTCGTAATCTGGTCAGTAAGTTTGAAATCCAGCAAAAGGCCAAACAGCAGGCTAAACTTGAAGAAGATGTACGCAAAGAGCAGGAGAAGGTGGAAAAACTACAGGAGGTAATAGGGGAGATTTAATTCACATTGCGGTGTTTATCCGACTCACGGACTGATGAACAACCCCCAAGTGCACAGTGAACGCGCAATTTGGCAGATAGTCGCGCTTGTTTATGCATTAGATCAGGTGTCGTTCATTCATCCGCCATGGCGTATTAACGAATGACGCCTGACCAAATGCATACACATGTGCGGTAAATGGGCGTTAGTCACGCGTGTGGACACGCTCGGGGGTCATTCCTCGGCCCATGCTTCAGATGTGTGTATGAGGCCTTATAGTGCAGCTGTATTACCAGAATAATTACTACCATTACATTGTTGTCTGCTGTTACTAGATAGACAATGTTCATTTTGATTGCACTGATGTGATTCTCAGTTTAAAGAGCTTGTAACATAACACAGAAATAGAATAAATACAAAAGTACTGTACATTATCTGTTTGCAACCAATAAGCCAGTGATTTTTTCTGTGATAGACATGTCTTTATTGCAATGTGCAATGCAATTTATATGCAACATGCTACTATCAACACTGCAATGCAATCATTGCAGTGTTGCAATAAATGCATCATCTTACCATGGTCAAACCAGCATTCTCTTTCTGTCAGCAAAACTCATGTTACTGAACAGTCTATAATATAATACTGTACTAAAACCTATATAGACAGTTTTGTAAATAAAATCACACCCATCGTCTGGCCCCTCTTAAAAAGATGTTATTTTTGCAACAAAACATTTGTAGGTAAAGATGTCCTATAACCCAATTTAAAAAAAATAAAATCAGCATTCATTTTATTTGTAATAATGTTTTTGCCTACTCACTAAAGGATTGACATAGATGTTAATAGTTGGTCTGTCTGTCTGTCATCTAATTGTCTTTTGCTAGGTGCAAACAAGGCAATATTTTGACCCAATAGACCAGTTGTCCAGATCGAATAATAGTTAGATTGGACATGTCAATTACTGCCAATATTTCAAACTGACTCACCAAACAGTCGGTCACTTGATCAGGTAAATAAATTGCCTCCTGTATACCTAGCCTTGGGGGTAGTTTAGGTTACCTGAAGTTGGAAAGCTGTAGAGAGACTTTACTGGACAAGGTTAAAAATAAATGCAGTGGTGTATTTTGTACTTTTATACTTTTGTGCAGTTGCAGGACAGGTAGTATTATCTAGGTTTCTTACTGTGCCTGATAAAATGAGGTATTTTGGAATCTGCCTAAAAAATACAACTTCTCTCTAAAGTCTTCAATTGTTCTGTTCTTCAAGTATGTACACTACAGTATATAACACAACCTTAGTTTTTAGGAAGCAGAAAAACCTGGTCTAGATAAACTTCATGGACTTCGAGTACATTGTTGGGTTTTGGTTCTCTCTGGAAAACGGGAGGTACCAGAGAACTTCTTTATCGATGCCCTTACAGGCAACAGCTTTGCAACAGATGATGAACATTTCCTTGGTATAGAAAGCGTATGGAATCATGAGGACTACTGGGTCAACATGCATGATTGCCACAATGGCTGCAAGGTCAATATTGTTTAATTTAAAATAGATATGACTTGGGAAAGAAAGTGCTAAGAAATCATGAGGGCCCAATGGTAAAATCCTTGAGAGGTGCACCTTGCAATTAAAGGGCATCTATAGTGGGAAGATTATTTTTTTCCCCTTTCCATGTGTTCTATAATCCCCCCCCCCCCCCCACCCCCAGAGTGCCTTTACTTTCTTCATTTTCCCTCTCTGTGCTGAGATACACAAATTAGAAGAATACGTGATTGTATTCCTCTACTTGTACTGTCAATCAAATCCCTGTGACGTGACCCTCTTCCCTGCACAAGTCCCTCCCTGCTCTGTTAGAAACACAGATGAATAAGAACATGAGCAGGGGGAGAGAGGTAGCTTTGACTGCAGAGATAAGTGTGAACTCAACCCCCCTTCATCATAGCTTTTACTGTTTGATGATGGGTCACAAAGAGAGTGGGTAAACTGTAAACTGTACTGTTCTTCTTCTTCCTCCGAGTCTCCAGGACAGCTTGCTTTCTATTGGGCACTGTGCGTGGGTGTTTTTTTTATGATGTTGAACTTTTAACTCCTTCTGCACATGAGAAGCTTGTCAGGCAGCCGGAGTTGAGACATGGGGGAGGTAACAGAGTCACTGAAAGAGTTATGGTTCATACACACGTGCGATCACGGGTCCCCACCTGCAACACACGATGTGAACTAACGTTACGGTCGATAATCAGCCCGTGTATGGGCACTTTATTGGCGAAACAGCCGTTTGTTCGGAGGTCGTTGCCCGATCTGCCAGGTGGATCACCGAAGGAGCGGCCGCTTCACCCGATAAAGTGCCCATACACGGGCTGATTATCGGCCAAAACGCTCGTTCTTACACATTGTGCGACGCGGGTCGGGACCCGCAATCGCGCGTGTGTATAAACCTTTAGGAGAAAGGCAGCACAGAGTACATGAATTTAACTTTGGACAATGTGTTTTTTTCACTATAGATGCCCTTTGAAGTTTGAACATGCCTGCTTTTCATAAGCCCTATCCCTAAATTCTGATCTTTTCTCAATCTAGTTACAGGCAATCATTGTCTGGGGTTTTCCTCTGCCTATGAACACCTTAAAGAGAATTTTTTTTTTTCATATTTGTGGATAGCTTTAACAATTATAAAGACTATAATGCAGTATCTTCCCCATGTCCCAGCAGTAGGATACAAGTGGGCATGCTCAAGCCAAGAGGTGGAGCAATTGTAATGGTGATGTCACCCCTTCTGTAAGTTTGGATAGATTGCAGCTAGAAGTATGATCCTAGAGCTCTATGTGCTCTATTTAATGGATGGTACTTGTATGGAGACCACACTTCTTTAAGTAAATATTTCAGCTAGGTAAAGCTGAAGAACTTCTAATAGTGGTCTATAGTTTAAAGACTTATTTTTCTTCTTTGTTAAGAATTTGATAAACATTTTAAGCTTTAATATATATATTGTTCATGCAGGGAATGAAATTTGACTTGGGTGATCCTGTTTACTGGGAGTACATGCTGGCTGGAGGTTCAAAGCCGCTACTTCTTATCCCAGATGTGGAAGAAGAAGAAGAGGAAGTAAATGAAGGCAACGTAAGTTACACATCATTAACATGCAAATTGTGTAATTGCATTAACTTAAAGTGTGTCAACCATTATTTGTATATAAAGGCACACTAAAGTGAAATTGAAAAAAAACAACTGTGTTATATAATTTACTGGTAGGAATGATGGGAATTCTTCTCCCCTGATGTGCTGTAGGGGCGATTGCTTGCCATTTTAAGTTCAGATTATGCACTGTATTCTTCTCCTTATCTTTTCCTATCTGCACAAGCGTGGCACATATAAAGACAGTAGAGGCTGTGAGTGACCTAAAGGCAGCTGTTGAGCATGCCACCCTTCTTCTTCTACAGCATGATGGAAGGTCTAATTATGGGCTTAAGGACAAGTAAATTAGATTTGATACTTAGTCTTCTTTTAGCAAAAATAAAATGTAACTTAATGTAAAAAGGATATAGAAAGAAGTAATTATTTGTAAAACATGTGGATACCCCTTAAATGAACAATCAATAAGTTGCAGTGACTCAAAGGAAAAAGAAAAAACAGGCCAATCATTTTTCAATCACAATTCAATTGCAAAATAAAGAATCTAGGCTAGGGAATATTGCAGATGTTTTGACAGGTGAGTTGATTGTACAGACTGACATCAGATCAGTTTGATGATCAACCATCAAATCCACCTATTATCAGGGCAGTGTATGACCAGCATTGGGTCTAACAATAAATGAAGTTCAGGTGGTACTATATTTCCTTTTTTTGACAAGCTAATACATACCTTTAAAATAATATGATTATTGATAGCTTTTCTGTTCCTGTTTCCCATGGTCCTCTGCATCTGGTAATATCAGCCCTAGTTGAGCCATAAGAGCTGATGCCAAATTATAATTTTTCTACCAGCAGCAGAAAACCATGGGAGGAAGAGGAGAAACAGCACACACACTGTCATAACATCAAGTTTTAGGTAACATTATAACTTATTTGACTTAAAAATGTACCATCATTGCCATAATACAGAAAATTGCCTAATTTTATTATTAAGCTAGTTCTTCAAAGACATGTTATGCAAATGCTAAAGAGATTTTTAAAGGTGTTTAAATTAGTGTTTAACTTAGTTTTTTTACAGGTTTGCTATTGATTGGTGATACCGTGCTGCTTTTTTTGGTACTGATCATTTAGTTTATTGTGAATTGTTTATTCCCAGTTTAAAGGAGAACTAAACTTCAGTTTTTCAGATCCTAATGTAAAAGTTTTTCTCCCCAGAACACCTACACGTTGAAAGATTCTTCTCTAGTTATTTGCATTTAGTAGATATGAGTAATAGATTCTGTAACAAAGGAGGCTTCCATCTTGTTGCCAGTACAACTCATAGCCCATGTTGGCTTCAAAGAGCCACACCCCCTGACCCCAGCATTCACTGTCTCTATGTGCAGAGTTTCTAGCATCTCTTTCTAGTGAAAGATAAAGCCTCTATATGTACCTGGTATCACAGTTGATTTGCTGGTGGCGCACCAAGTAAATGCTGTGTGATTAGAAACAATCAGACCAAGAAGTCACAAGTTCAAATCCCCTAGCTTACTTATGAAACAATATAACATGGTCTACTGCCTGAGTTTAGTGCTTTTTTAGTTTGTTTGTTTCCATGTTTCTAGAAAAATATGAAGTTTCTACATATGTACAATCTTTATATATAGCAGCTCTGTTATTTATTTACCAACCAGTGTGAATTGCTGACAGTCTTCCAGTAGCAATACAAAACAGTGTACTGATTTTACTGACATTTACTTCTACTGATTGAGAGTTCACCTGTGGCGTGCTCTGCTAAAGTGCTGGGTTAGGAAAAATATCAGATTATTGGGACACAGGTTCGATTCCCCATGTTCCCTTTTTTTGTTTTTATTATGTGTCTAGCAAAAGATAAAGACTCTACATGTACTAGCCCATTACTTATTAGCCCTTGTGGCCTAGTGGTAGAAAGCTTTCTTTTTAGAAAGACACAGAATAGAAGGTTGCTGGTTCGATTCCCCATACTTACTTTTATTTTTTGCTGAAATGTTAAATGTTCTGTTTCTTTCATCCATGCTAGCAAAGACATATACTGCAAAGATTACTTTTCTTTTTTGTATGTAAAGCATAGGAATTTATCATTGTTAGGTATTCCTGGTATCTGTGTTCTGTGTCAGAGGGAGGGAACTCTGAGCTGTAACATGATTGGCTGTCAGCTTCCAGGAAGCAAGACTGCAGTTTCCTGTGAAATGTCCGGCGGACACTTAGATGGGTGTTCCCAGATAAGGTGAATTATGGGAGCTGACCCTTAGTACACACAGGTTATTTTCATAAATCACCCAGCATCCACAGCAAAGGGAGACATGAGACACAGCTTGTTGTTCGTTTGTGAATGTGCTCTCTCTATTGGGACAATGTTGTCTTGGGACTTAAGTTCTCCTTTAATAACACAAATCAACTGTTAAAAATGAAACTATTTCTATATTGACTAATGATACATTACAATATGGGTCTAGTTCTGTAGACATACAATCAGGGTTATTTAATAAAAGTTCTTATCGTTTAAAATGGTGCTAATTTTGCCCCAACCAATCAGATGTTAGCTTTTAAATGTTAAATAAGATCTGATTGGTTGTACTAAACCAGTACATTGGCTCTGGACTAGACTTACACACACCCTACATTTTGTAGGAAAAGGAATGGACTTCTTGAGATTTTGCAACTGATATACAAGTTTTTTAACTATGTTGCTAAAACCTGTCGCTTTTTTCTTCGTAACATTGCGAAGATCCATAGATTCCTTTCTCTTCCAACTACTGCTATGCTCATCTGTGCTCTCATCCTATCACGTCTGGATTATTGTAACATTTTGCTTTCTGGTCTTCCTGCTTCCCATCTTTCTCCTCTTCAGTCTATACTTAACTCTGCCGCACGCATTGCCTTGCTCTCTAACAATCGGTATATTATATCTCCTCTCTGCCGCACATCTACCTGGCTCCCCATTAAACATCGCATAACAAAATCCTTCTCTTAACATTTAAATCCCTTCGCTCTGCTGCTCCTTCTTATATTTCTTCTCTTGTGTCCCCATATGTCCCTGCCTGTACCCTTCTCATCACAGAACCATCTCATATATAGACCCCCCCACTCACACTGCTTCCTCTTGCCTTAAACCTTTTTCTCTTTTGGCTTCCGTCCTCTGGAATTCTATTCCCCCCTCTCTATATCAAGATACCTCAATAAACAAGTTTAAATCTAAACTGTCAAGCTATCTCTCTGAGCACAGCACAACATAGGACTGTTGATACTGCACCAGTTATTACTTTAGCACTTCCAGCCTTTCCTATGTATCTGTATGTTACCCACCTAAGTAGATTGTAAGCTCTAAGTGGCAGGGACCTCTTTCCTCATGTTACGTGTTTTAAGCACTTGTACCGTATATTTAGTGATGCTTATACTTATTTATATATTTATGTATTTATTTACTATCCCCCTTGTATGACTTTTTGTATTCTATATTGTGCACCGCTGTGTCCCCTAGTGGTGCTATATAAATAAACATATACATACATACATACAAGTTAAGGTAAACAGAGAAACCAAAAATATAATAATGTAGGAACATAATTTCCGATGAAATGTTCTGAGTTTTGAAAGTTTCAAAAAAATCCATTGGATACATGGAAACTAGGAAACATCCAAACTAGGTTCGTTACATCACTACTTCTTACATGTACGTTAATGCAACTTAATAAAGAAAAATCTTACAATGTATAGGTGTTCGGGGGGGGGGCATAAGGATAAAACATAATTATGCAACCACGCTCTAAATGTTCATTTAAAAAAAAAAAAAGCTTTAGAAGATTTCAGTCTGCCTGGCTCAATAAAAAATATTGTTAGGCAGAGAAATTGCTCCCTCTACATAAAGTAAAGGTAACCGATAATGACTCATGGAAATTTTCCAATTTTTAAAAAAAAAAATTTTGGTCAATAATGACTACAATGCCGATGTCAGATCCAGCGGGCTTTGTCAAGTATCGGCAATGTGTATGGGCACCCTTAGCTGGCTTTTAACAAAATTTGCAACATTGCTTTTCATTTTAAATATTAAAATACAATGGTTGTACATTGCCTCTTCTATGGAAGATAATTTAGGCACAAAAGTGGCGGCACTCCGATCCAACAAAGAAGACCCACGTGGTGTATATACATCAAAAGTATATGCCTCCCAGTACTATACGGATAGTGATACTGTAGGCAAATAGATGTGATGTGCTACTCAACCGGATTTTTAAAACTTGATTTTATCAGTACATAGTCAAAGATAAAAATGTGGAATAGCACACAGGTCACCCACCATCAGAAGCTGGATGAGTACCTCCCACAGATGACTATATATAGGTATACACTAGTGACATTATAGAGGTAAGTATAAAAGGTTAGTATAAGAGATACAGAATAAGTAAGAAATGAAATAAATAAATGCAGAAAAATATTGCTACACCACAAGCTATAGAATAAGAAAAAAGGAAGAAAAAGAAAATCAAAGATAAAGATTAAACATTAACAAATGCACGGACGTGCAAGCCTATTAGATAAATATAACAATGGATAAAAATAATGATTAAGCTAGTAATAAGCTATAATAATCAGACACATATCGTATAAACATAGGTTCACAGTAATAGATAAGCCAGGCCATGGATATGAAAACTTATACAATGTAAATATGGATACAATAGAAGATATAAGATGTATAGATAAAAAGTTAAATTGAACACACAGGTATAGCTGAGGATATTGCTGGGAGTAAAAAACTTTTTATTGAGCATTAGAGATCAAAAAAACAGTTACACTCAAAGTCCCTAGGGAGACCAAACTGAATTTATGCATCAAATTTTTTTAGTAGTGACTCTATCTATTAGCAAATGTGACATCCAAAATTCCATTGTGAGTTTCCAGTTCATGTTTGGAGATGACAGAAGTATCACCTCCTCTCCTACTTGCATATAAATGCTCAGATGCAGCACGGTGGCTCAGTGGTTAGCACTGATGACTTGCAGCACTGAAGTCCTGAGTTCTATTACACCCTTGGACACATTTGAGTTTGTATGTTCTCCCCTTGCTTGCTTGGGTTTCCTCCAGGCACTCCGGTTTCCCCCACAATAATAAAGACATACCGTATATACTCGAGTATAAACCGACCCGAGTATAAACCGAGGTACCCAATTTCACCTAAAAACCCTAATAAAAGTTGTTGACTCAAGTATAAACCGAGGGTAGAAACTTGGCATTCAAGATGTTTGGAAACTACAACTCCCAGCTAATAAAGCATGCTGGGAGTTGTAGTTTCCAAACATCTTGAATGCCACCCTCACCCTCCCACCCAGTTCAGTTTGTACCTGTGGGCTCTTCTCCATCCAGGAACTGTGGGCTCTCCTCCATCCAAGGGCTTCCTGTTGGGACTGTGTGCCAGCATTGAAGGTAAGTGTCCTCTCCATTCCGGCATCCGCGCGCTCATTCCTGTACTGGCGCGCTGGCTGACGTCACTAATTGGCGCCAGGCAGTGACGTCAGGCCGGCGCGCCAGTACAGGGAATGATCGTGCAGGTGCCGGAGTGCTAAGGTAAGTAGTGACTCGAGTATAAACCGAGTCCAAGTTTTCAGGCTGATTTTACAGCCTGAAAAACTCGGTTTATACTCGAGTATATACGGTACTGATAGGTTGTATGTGTCAAATAAATGTGCTTAGATTGCAAGCTCTTCAAGGCAAGGCCTGATGTGAATGTATACATGTAATTGTAAAGCGCTATACAAATCCACAATAATAATAAAATAAATGATTATTAGTTGATCTTATAGTTTTTCCCACGTACTTGAAACCACATTTGCATATAGCTAGATAGATAATAAATGTAGTGCGACAATTAGCATACATTTTGATGTTGAGAGTCTATCCTATGCTAGTAAAATATTTTGTGGGTTTTATGTATCTACTTCCCTTAAATGTGAGCCATGTAGGTTTGATGTATTCCCATTAGTGAACAAACTAAGTGAAATTACCAAAGCTACTGTTTTGTCCTTACAGAAAGAACATGATGATTTTTGGATAGGCTCATAGGCTTCTTTGATCAGAACTGTACTATATCCCCACTCTATTAATCTGTCCCACAATTCCATGACATTTTCTTGGATTTTTTGCCATTATGAACAGATTATGCGTATACATATGAACTGTCCATAGGATAAGCAGTGTATAATGGGTTTGGGGTGATTGGAATCAGCCCTTAACAGGGTATTTCTAATTTGTTTACAGTATAGATAAGTATGGACCATATGTTCATCTGCTACAAAGGTCACGTCCAAAAAGTCAATACTTTTTTTATCCATAGAAAAGGTAAAACTTAAGCCCAGTTATTATTACAATATTCAAAAAAATGTACTGAATCCTCATCCTCATTCCCATCCCATATGAGTATCATATCGTCAATATACCTGTAAAATTTAATGATAAGTTGGAAGAACTTATTGGATAGGGTAGATATATAACATGCTTCCCAAAACCCCACAAGGAGGTTGGCATACGATGGGGTAAACCTTGCTCCCATCACAGCCCCCCTCCTATGGAAATAGCTCCCATCAAAAAGGAAATAATAAGTATGGTCTAGGGTTTTTACTATAAAGTCATCATACAGTTGAGGGTAAAAAAAAAATTTCAACCAAAATTGTACAGCTTCCAAGCCTTTGCAATGAAGGGCATTTACATCTAAAGTAACCAAGACGTAACTAGGTTGCCAAACCACACTATGTAATGTATTAATAATGTCTGTGGTGTCTTTCATATATGATGGTAATTTTAAATCCATGGGGAGAATTACAATCAATGTATTCCGCCATATGTTCATTAAAAGATCCTATTCACTTTTTTTATATTCTCAATAGATTTGTACACCTTAGGGAACATGTGAAAAATAGGTATAACCAGATCTGTAATTTTTAAATAAACAGATTCTTGGTGGTCAAGAACTCATTATTGTTACCAAACTCTACCAGTTTATATAATTGTGTCTTAAACAACTCTGTAGGATTATGAGTAAGTAGAGTATAAGAATTTCTATCAGACAACTGCCTGAAGGCAATAAAAGAAAGAGTCCAAGATGACAACAGATCCCCCTTCATCTGAGGGGTGGACCACAATGTCATGGTTGTTCGATAGGGTTCAGTACATAGCTTCTGTAATTTCACCTAGTTTGTTCACTAATGGGAATACATCCCTCAAACCCACATGACTCACATATAAGGGACGTTATCCCTGTGGTCAGTAAAGATGTGTCACTTTTAGATACATAAAATCTACAAAAATGTTTTCTACCACTACCACAGGACAGACTTTCAACAACAAAATGTATGTTAATTACCACACTACACATTTTATGTATCTAACTTTATAATATTTTTATTTATAAAGCGCCACTTGGGTATGCAGCACTGTAACATTATAAAATACAGAGTATACAAACAAGGGGATAAGTGCAAGTAATTATACAGATAAATAAAAATGAAATACAATTTCACATATAATATATGTGCATATATTTATAAATTATGGATAAATTGATATAAGTGCAGCATGCCTTGACACATTAGGAATTAGATGTGAGCTTACAATCTGGGTGGGACAACATAAAGATACAATTGGAGGAATGGGTACAAAGTGCTTGAGGTGGCTAACAATCTTTTGTTGTACTGGTGCTTAGAATAGGAATAGGTAGGATAACAGTCTAGATTTGAAAGTATTAATGGATGTCACCTGGTAAAGCGATAGAGTTGTTGGTTTAAAAACAACTGATCGCACGATAAGGTTTTGGGGGGCCCTTGTACTGTCTGGGTAGACAGAGATAGATAGATAGACAGATAGTTATATAGAGTTAGATAGACAGACAGATAGAGATAGACAGATCTTTATCTCTGTGTCTATTTCTCTGTCTTTATCACGATCTGGCTGTGTATCTATGTTTGTGTTTGTCTATCTGTCTATGTCTTTTTGGCTGTCTCTATTAAGTACCTAGTGGGTGTGGCTTAATTGGGGAGGAGAAAGGGGCATGGCCTAAAAAATTGGAGTGGCCATAAGTGCCCCAGATCTACTTAGACCCTAGAGATGCCCCTGCAATCTATGAAACTCTAGAGAAAATTTGGGGGTTCTGTTAGATAACAGGCTAAGCTGTGGCAAGCAATGCCACAGCTAGCAAAATATTGTCTTGTATAAAGGCAATGATTCCTCATTTGGAATATGCGGTGCAGTTTTGGAATCCCATATACAAAAGGGACACCTTGGAAATGGAAGGAGTTCAGAGAAGGGCAACTAAAATAATAAGGGGAATTAAGGGGCTTAATAATGCAGGCATATTAGGGCTTTTTACATTGGAGAACCAACGTTTGTGCAGGAATATTTATATATATTAATATATATTTCATAGTTCTGGTAGATCCAGGGACACTTCCTGATTGGAATCACAAATAGGCATGGGTGGCACTCCAAATTGTAAATTTTATTTAATACAGACCAAACATCTCACAACGTTTCGGGGGGTACGTGCCCCCTTCCTGATTGCCATTTGGAGTCGGGAAGGATTCCCACCACCTTTTTTTAACTGTTTTTTGTTTGTTTGTTTTTTTGCCTTCCTTGGTATCAAATGTTAGGTAGGGTTAAAGAGGAGGATAGAAAGGTTGGACTAGATGGATGTATCTTTATTCAACATCAACTATTATGTTACTATCAAAGAATTTGACAGTTTTTTCTTTCATCCATTTTTTTCTCTATGTTGCTCTATCCTTAGGACCTGGAAAGCAAGAAGATATTACACATTCCGCCATCTTGGGCTTTACCCATTGTGATAACACCACAAGGTTTGTTTTACATAATGTCCTAGATTTAGTAATTTAGAAAAACACTGTTTCTGTTTAACATACTATTCCGATAACAGTTTCTAATGCCAACGCACTAGAAGCACCTTCAGCATGTACTGTATACATAGGCCTATAATCCTATAGATTACTTTCTTGCAGCAAAGGGAAGTTGCCCAAACAGTGATTAGTACCACCCAAGGAGGCAACACATATGTTCCTAACCATTTCTGGGCTGCACTCATTTCACCAGAAACCTCAGAACTCTGTAAAGTAGGTTAGGAAGAATCTGGGGACTGGTACCAACTTCTGTACAAAATCTTTGGGAAGCCTAGTCAAATGCAGAAATGTATAATATATTATTATAATACTTAATCTAAAGCCCTGAATAAATTCATGCTGGCCGGGCCATTCGCCACTATTGGCTGGTCAGGTGGGATGACCTAGTGTTGAAAGAAGCAACGGGCAAAAGTTTTCCGTGACTAATTGTGCGGTATCTCACGATTGCTGTCATTTACCAACATGTCTGATCCGAAATAACGGAAGACTAAAATCGGACACAAGGAACTGTAAAGGTGCCCATACATTAGGAACTTACCTTCCAATTTTTTTGTTGTTGCAAAATTAATGGTCCAGGTGGGACCGTTGGAAGGTAAGAAATTTTATAGACACTGTATTTACACATAGCAAAACATACACACATTATTTCTACCGTGCACCAATGGGCACACTTTTGCTAGTATATATATAAATCTATTCGCTTATATTTTTGCTCTAGAGTATGAAACACGTTGCCCACATGGTAAGAAAATTTTGCAATATAAAAAGGCCAAGCTTGAGAAATGGGCTCCATACTTGAAAGGGGATGGACATGTTTCTTGCCTCACAGCCTACCAAGATGCAGAATGTAAGTACCATAAAATAAAGCAAGTAAATGTTTTCTGGTCAAGACCATTTGATTATGCGTTGTCTTTGCATTTAAGACTTGCAAGAAGTTGAAATCCAAGACTGTTTTCAAAACCGAATGGATAAGCTACATATGAGGCAGCAAAATAAAGTGACTCGTACCAATACTGAGTTCTTCTTCCCTGGACGTTTTGACTCTTTAAAAGGTGAAAAATAAGACAGCAGTGATATGCACAAGGTTCACAAGTATACTAGCTATCATACTAATTTATTTATTATACTATTTTCTACCTATAATAAATTGTAAAATCATTTTGTTGTATTAATTAACAATAAGACACTAATTTATCTTTTTTACATCTAGGACAAAAAAAGAATAGGAATCAAAAACCCTTTAGAGGTCTAGGAAGTGCAGGACCCGACACCATTTCTTATTGATGTATTTTCCTCCAATAGGTTGAGTCATGCTTAAGGGAGGTAGCCATCAGAAAGGGTTAGGCCACACTGCCGTGTGCCTATGGGTTGTGCTTGCAATCCGTTAAGAGAGTGAGAATTGCAGAGCAGTGCAGGTTAATGTCAATGGCCACATTGCATGTGCTGCAAACTCTGTTAACAATGGATGGCGAGCCATCTTAAAATGTTTGGCAACTGACTAGTAAGGATGTGGATCCAAGAATCTTGCTGCCATTATGTGCACGTGTTTGCAGAGATGACATCACTGCGCGCCTACAGCCCTGGGTTCATGCGCAGTGACGTCACAGGACACAAAAGTTTTGTCTATGGTTGTTTGGTGCTTTTCAAACTAGGCTGGTTGCCGTTTCTATTATTCACAGGGAGGTGAGAACGCTTATTCCCACCTCCCTGTGAATAATAGTATGCTCGGGGGACCTGGAACTTACCTTACCGCTGCTCCACTGCAAGCTGCTCCTGCACTGACAGCCTGCTCTGTCCCGACCAAGCGTCCTATCTTACGCGCATGTGCGCCAATACTAAAGATAGGGAGCGATATCGGGACAGTTAGTGCAGGAGCGGCTTGCGAGTGGAGCGGCAGTAAGGTAAGTTCCAGGTCCCCCGAGCGTACTATTATTCACAGGGAGGTGGAAATAAGCGTTCTCACCTCCCTGTGAATAATAGAAACGGATGACACATACTTAAAAAACTGTATTTAGTGTTCCTTTAAGGATGATCGTAGTGAAGTGTGGAGGGAGACTTTGAGTAAAGTACCCAGAGGTAAGGACTTGGCGATTTTGGTCCTCAGACTGGGTACTATACAGCTATGGAGAAAGAGGAGGTGACAAAAATAATTCTTTTTAAAGAAAACTTAATCTGTTTTATTCTTATTCCAAAACATATACAGATTTTTCTGTAAGTCATTAGTGTAAATCATTAATGCTTCTAATTCGTGCACACTGAACTAAAAGCAATAAAATAAGCAAATGTAGATTTGATGAGTAAAGGACATCTGGATACATAGTTTTTGCAACTGCAATGGACAGGGCAGAAATCATTTTGTTTTTTTGACAGTGCTTAGGAATTCAAAGACGTGTTTTAGGAATTTGTATTTCCAGCCATTGATGATCTCAACCATCTGTAATATTATAATAATTATAGTGGGTTGATGTACGTGCAAAATGTTTGCTTGCATACTTAAAGGGAGATGTAAAAGAGTTAAGACTCACTCATTACTTGTCCAAGATCTTGCAATTCAATATGGAAGTTATTGCATCAAGGGATCTTGGCAAAACTTTACTTCAAGTGTATTGAATCGAGTGTGCTGAGCTACATATTCTGTCTGTCATCTTTTAAAAGTTGTTTAAGTGTGTAACCAGTTTTAGGATTATGGCATATCCTATTCTAGCATGTCATCATTTTTTGTGTCTGATACAAGTGATTAAAAACAAATGATTATGCAGTAAATGGGGGAGTACCTCTACATGCTGACATTTCTAAAGCTTGATTGGAACCTCGATTTGCTTATCTTTATATACCTTAAGAACAGCACCCCTTTTGGTTATAATAAATCATTGCTGTTACTGCACAGGTATTTTGACAAAAGCATATTCATTTGGGCTTTGATGAGGAATTCCACCGTTTAAAAACTAGTTTCCACATCAAAACAATGTTTCAACATTGAAATCTTATTAGTTCTGCATCAAACAGTTTGGTAATTTTCATGGTGGAACCGGAAACCAGGTTCTTGTCCAAACTCTGCTACATCGTTACTAACAAGTAATTAAAGGGCATCTATAGTGGGAAAATGAACTTTTTTTTCTTTCTTTCCATGTGTTCTATAATTCCCTACAACCCCCAGAGTGTCTTCACTTTTTTCAGATTCCCTCTCTGTCCTGAGATACACCAGTTAGAAGAATATGTGATTGCATTCCTCTACTCCTACTTGGACTGTCAATCAAATCCCTGTGACTTGATCCCTCCTCCCTGCTCTGTAATAAACATAGAGATAACAGCATTAGCAGGGGGAGAAAGGTAGCTTTGATGTTAGATATAAGGCTGCACTTGACCCCCCCTTCTTAATAGCTTTCACTGATTGATGATGGGTCACAAAGTGAGAGATCGTAAACTGTACTGATCTCCTTCTTCCGTGTCTCCAGGACAGCTTACTTTCTATTGGCCACTGTGCGTGGGTGTGTTTTTCAGGATGTTGAACTTTTACCTCCTACTGCACATAAAAAGCTTGTCGGTTAGCCGGAGCTGAGACATGAAGGAGGTAACAGAGGGGAGGGAGAAGGGGGTAATGCTGCACATAGATCTGACACCGTGGTTAAACAGAGTCAGTGACAGATATAGGATTAAGGCAGCACAGAGTACATGAATTTAACTTTGCAAAGGGGCAATGTGTTTTTTTCACTATAGATGCCCTTTAAGTTCTATGTTTCAGTTGTTCTACCTATTCTAGAATAATACATTACGGTAATAATGCATTGCAGTAGACTCATGACATCTGTTGATTTATACTGGAAGGGAAATAATCAGATTGAGCTATGAATTCCATTTTCATAAAATGCAATTTCTACCTGATTCTTTTGCTATAATGGCTTTTCAGGGAACAAGTTCTCTTCTTTCAGAAGTCAGCACATTATTGCATTAAATTATTTATGCTTTGTTCTAGTATAGGTTGGATATCTTAAACAATGATTCTTATCTTAAACAATGATTATCTTATCTTAAACAATGATTATCTTATCTTAAACAATGATTATCTTAGGTTGGATATCTTAAACAATGATTCTAAATATTCAGATTTCTTCTAGCAGAAATACCTTGTGTTTCTATATTATTATTATTACTGATTTATATAGTGCCAACATTACATACAGGGTAATACATGTTATACAAAGTCATTCTTATTACATACACAGGTAATACATAATATAAGTAAACAGAATGAGGAGTTTCTTACAGCAATACCGTGATACAATAGGAAAGAGGACCCTGCCCAAAGAGCTTACAGACTAGAGGATATGGGGGTGAGACATACGGTGTTGGGAATTGGTTGGCAGTGGAGTGTGAAAGGCGGGTTGGATCATATTGGGTAGTAAGAGGGGTAATGTTTAGGCCAGGTTACCGTATATACTCGAGTATAAACCGTCCCGAGTATAAACCGAGGTACCTAGTTTTAGGGGAAAAAAAGAGAAAAAACATATTGACTCGAGTATAAACCGAGGGGGTAGTATTTGCCACTTAAGATGTTTGGAAACTACAACTCTCTGCATGCTTTATTGCTGAGAGTTGTAGTTTTCTAACATCTTAAGTGGCAAATACTTGCAAATAGGGGTAAATCCTCCTTCATTTGTGCATACAGGTTTTACTCCTTTTTGTAAATATTGCCCTCCCTGGCGTCCATGGTATTCTCCTACCTTGTCCGGCGGCTGCACGCTCCTCGCTCCACATCCTCAGTGCGCATCCGGATGATGTCACTGCTCGGCGCCGCAAAGTGAGAGGCGCCGGGTAGTGACATCATCCGGATGCGCACTGAGGATGCGGATCGCGCGGCCGCTGGACAAGGTAAGAGACAGGTTTACTCGAGTATAAACCGAAGTAAGATTTTCAGGCTTTTTTTAAAGCCTGAAAACCTCGGTTTATACTCGAGTATATACGGTATATTATGCCTTTCAAAGTGATTCCTACAGAGTTCAGCAGTGAAAAATCCAAAAATCACTAAAAATAAACCTTTCAATGGGCTAGGCCACACAAGCGCAATTTCTCACATGCTTATGAATGATTGTGATCCCTTTTGGAGCACATGCAAACTCACGTTTCACCCAAAGCATCGACAATACACGGAACATTCCTTGGGCAAAACGGACATTC
The DNA here is from genome assembly GCA_019447015.1 of Hymenochirus boettgeri. Classification (NCBI taxonomy): domain Eukaryota; kingdom Metazoa; phylum Chordata; class Amphibia; order Anura; family Pipidae; genus Hymenochirus; species Hymenochirus boettgeri. The sequence goes on along the minus strand of CM033472.1, from coordinate 129,358,678 downwards.
ATACACATCGTTCCACTGTCTTTTATATGGACTTACAAGAAGCTTACCATTTGTTTACTTTTATTGCTGTAACTACTGTGTCTTTATCTAGGAAACACACAGGCAAATAAAATATCATTTAAATCAACAGTTTGTGGTCTGTGAATTAGGAAATAGGAAATTGTTTAAAATGGTGCTAATTTTGTCCAAACCAATCAGATGTTAGATTTCAAATGTTAAATAAGATCTGATTGGTTGGGGCAAAATTAGCACCATTTTAAACAATAAGAACTTTTATTGAATAACCCTGACTCAGACTTATTCAATAAAAGTTCTTCAGGGTTATTCAATAAAAGTTCAATGGGGCTAATTTTGCCCCAACCAATCAAATGTTAGCTTTCAAATGTTAAATAAGATTTGATTGGTTGGTGGTAAATTAGCACCATTTTTAAAGATAAGAACTTTTATTGAATAGGTAACCTTGAGTATTTTTTTTAGTATTATTAGAAAGATGCATTCATGATGTCTGTTTCAACCCATCTGATTATGAAAATCTGAAAAATCATGTCATGTGCTTCTGCCAAGCATTTATTACTACATAAGGTAAATTGGGCTCCTTCTGTCATGAGATGTCACATCTACGTAAGGCACAGAATTAACTTCTGTCTACATTTTACTATTTCTTGTTTGAGGGAAATGTTTGTGCTTGTTACTGTTTTTTTTCTTGTAATAGCTGGCAAAACGTTAAACGATCATTAGTTACAATTCTAGATTTTTTGATTATTGTTTGTTCTATGAATGTTGTTTTGTCTTTGAATATTTATAGACAGCTACTAGTACTTTATTATTTCTGGCTACAAAATGTGCTTTCATTACAGTGTTGGACATGAGGTGGACTGCTGATGGCTGTGTATGGTTTGGTTCAATGCCAGGACACTGTGACTCTAACGTATTCGATCAGAAATACACATTAAGCCACTATGACATTGTGCGAGTTAAGCTGTGTACAATGGGTAAAGGAGGGACTTTGATTGAAGGACTTTGATCTTCATTAAGCTGGAGCTGGTCAAGTGCCAGTAAAAGCAATCCATGCTTCTCTCTTCTCACCCCCCCCCCCTTCCTTACAATAATTAGCCAGTATCCGGATGGACTTGCTGAAACAGTATGTCTAACCAAAGCAACATTGCCCTGTTAGGGGAATGCCTAATTTGCTACAGGAAAACAAGTGAGTCTGTCTTATTAATGATTATCATGGCTACTGTTAGGGGAAATAACTTAAAGTCTGAAAAACATGCAGTTGCAAAATACAGTGTATGTAGCAAGTTGGTTTATAAGAATGACAATGTTTGAGCCTGTGTTGTTTTGATTTTTAGGTGTATTTGACGAAGCGCTGTGTTATGACACTTCCTTTATTTCCCTTAAAAAGACTTAAATTATTCACCTATGGTAGAAGATCTACAGTACTGAAAACCTATAACACCAGCTTGTACTTTTTAGTTTTTATTACACAACTGCCATGTCAGACTGGGGTATCAGGGCCCACCAGGATGAGTTTAGGTGCCCACCTAAGGCTGGGTACACACCAGCAGATATTTTCGGCCGAACGACTGATTTGCGGCACTTATCTGCTGGTGTGTGGTGGCCGGCCCGCGACCGACCTCGATCGTTCATTCGTCCGGATCGGACAAACGGTCGTTCAGACATGCCGGTAAATTCCGATCGATTGTGCGGTTCCCTATGGGAACGCGCGATCAATCCTTCGCAAATTCGGCCTCTGACGAATTTGCAGCAACCGACGGACATTTGTCCTGGCCGAGCGCTTGCTCATAGCGGGTGCTCGGTCGAAACAAATAGTCCCTCCGTGTGTACCCAGCCTTACATTTCATATATCTATTGTCACCCATTTAAATATCTATCTTAAAGGTTATCTCCACTACTAAAATCACTTATTTCAATTCAGGAGCTGTGTCTTACCTCCCGTTCTTCAATAAAACATTCAGGAGACATGAATAAATTTACAGACCTTACACGGTCTCTTGCTTCTCCGATGCGTCCTCTAACAGGTCCTGATGGACTTAGTAGCTGCTGACCGATCCTGTTTCATTCAATCAATATTTCCAGAACCCGTTTTTCATGTTCTTTTTCAAGTTCGACATACGATCGCAAGGTCCTGCCTGGCCCATTCATTTTGCGTTGTGAAGAAGAACCTCAAAGTCGGTTCCAGTAATATTGCTTGAATGTTGCAGGATTGGTTGGCAGGTAAGTTCTAATGTATGGGCAACTTTACTCCTTCTGGCTTCTTTTGTTTGTATGAATACATTTATTCCTGTCAATTTGGCTCAGCATTTAAATTTAAGCAGGTGAGTCCACCAGGGGATAACCCTGTTACCTTGTAGGCCAGCCCGACACTGCTCAACTGATCTTAAAGGAGAGCTAAACTAAAAAAATTTAATCTTAATATGAAAGCTTTTCTCCCCAGAAATCATATACATTGTAAGATTTTTTAAATTGCATTTAGTACATGTAAGTAAAAATTCTGTATCTAAGAAGACTCCTATGTTGTTGCCAGTACAACTCACACCCACTGTAGTCATCAGAGCCACACACCCTGAACCTAATGTTCGCTTTCTCTATGCATAGAGTATTTTCTATACAGGTGTCTACACACCAAAATGGAAGTCCCTAATGAGACCTAGAAAGCTGCTTGTTAACCTGTTACCAGTCAGTGTGAGTTGCTAGTAAATAAACTGCAATGTAACAAGCAGCTTTTAAAAGGCACCAATTTTAGAATTAAACAGTCCAAAAGGTCACAGGTTCAAATCCCCAGAGTTACCTTTTTTTGTTGTTTCCATTATGTTCCTAGCAAAATATAAAGATTCTACATGTACTAGTTTTCCACATAGAATTTCTGGTAGGACAGAGTTAAGAGCTATTCTATATACATGTATAAGTTGCTGGTTCAATTGCCCAGACTTTTAGTTTCATTATTTTTACTGAAATGTTAATATTCTGCTTCTTAAATTCATGCTATGTAAGAAATACACTGTAAACATGACTTTTTGTATGAAAGGTTTATATCATTGTTAGGACAGGAGCATTGAAAGCAATGGTGCTACTTCTTTGATTTGATCTGTTGAGCACCACAGAGTATATACATGTATGGCGACACTTAGCTGGGGGTTTGCCCAGCTAAGGTGGATCTCTTCCTGTTATAAAGTGGTTGTTAATCCAGAAATGCATGCCTTTCTTTAAATCAATTGTTTCGAAAGTTGGTGGACATAATAGATTGGGCAAAAGGATTGAGCTACATTAAAATTTATCTTTATTCTACCTCAACAATGTACATTACAAGTAAGATTCTTGACACACACATATATATTAGTGTAAATAACGAATTCCAATAACCCCATGTTCCTATTTTTAGAATAATACTGATGTTTAAGTCAAAGTTACAATACTGTTATCCAATTTAAATCATCTGTCCTATAACAACTGTTCATTTTATTAATTTATGACCAGGGACGGATTTATACTTTTTTCTCCCCTAGGCCAGCTAACTTGTTCTTCCTGTCTGTCCCCCCCCCCCCCATACGCGGTAATTCATTGGCTGAAGCGGAGCTTTGTGAGTGGGAGAGGGACCTGGTGCCCATAGCAAATCAGCAATCGCTGCACATTTAACAGAGACCGGTAAGGCTCTGTTGTGTGCCAAATAATGTGCGTTGAGTAAATTTAATATGGGGGTGCAATACTGCCTAACTTGGGGGAAAAAATTTTTTTTGTTGTTTTATTTTGCCGCCCCTGGTGGCTGTGCCGCCCTAGGCCGTGGCCTAGTGGGAAATCCGGCCCTGTTTATGACTCTAGAAGACTCATCATTACAAGGTTAGTCATATACACATATGACTCTTGTGTATGCAGCTTAAAAGCCTCACTAAGTTAAGACATATCAGGTTTAAGAAAAATCTGTTAAAGGGACAGTTCAGTGGAAATTATCAATATTTGTTAAATATTTAGTTTGTGTAATGCATACTTATTCTACATATTCTCTCCCATTTTGAAAAATCAGTTGATTTCATTCCCTTTGCTGTTCCCTGCTGTTGACATTAGTGAGCTGACATTTTAGGTTCTAACGGTCCTTCTTCTTCCCAGGATGCACCACATCCTTGGAATGTTCCTAACCGTAATTTCTACTGATTGGTTGTTGGATGGGTCAAAGATGCACAGATCTCTACTAAGCAACGGAAACAACCCAGGCACTGGGTCAAGGGCAAGACCATTACGGTCTCTACTAGGGGTCCTGCAAACAGGAAGTTAGTATTTCGGTTGTATTTATTTATACACAGACACAATGCTGAATTGGCAGATTAAGGTCATTGGGATGGAAAAGTACTGCTCTTTTTTCTGAAAAGTACATGTATTTGCACTGAACTTCCCCTTTAATTTTCACTGCTGTATATTCCCAGTAAAATAGAAATAAAAATTTAAAGGGAAAGTTCAGTGGAAAAATCATTATTTTTAAAATTCTTAGTTTATATTATGAATACCTAGTAACTAACTGTAATTTCTACTGATTGGCTGTTGGATGGGTCAAACATGCATTTCTACTTAGCAACTAAATCAACCCAGGTGCTGGGGCAAGGGCAAGACCATAATGGTCTCTATAAGGGGTCCAGTAAAGAGGAAGTCAGTATTTCTGAAGCATTTTTTTTCATATGTATTTGCACTAAACTTCCCCTTTACGTTGATTTTAATGAGCTCCAGGGTATCATTTCTTACATGTTTGTATTTGGAGTTGCTGGCAATTTTTTGGGGATGAGAATTTAATGTCCGATCATTTGGGCTGCCAAATGTATTGATTTTTTTAACCTTGGTTTCTTGTCGGAGCACTTATAAGCATTTTTCTTCATTGCTTTCTTAAAATAATAGTGTTCAAGTGAATTGCAAACTCTGTGTCAATTCGCATTAGTCTAAAACACAGAAACAATTTTTAAAGCTGTTGCTAAATATGCATAATATATGCGCCATCCTATAATTCTGCATTCACGCTTTCATTAAATGAAGAGCACACAAGCGGACTGCTCTGTAGGGAATGCTGCAAGATTTCTTTGAACTTTTAAATTGCTATTTATTGATAAAAGCTATATGGAGAGAGCGTGGAACAAGAGATTTTGAATGCATTGTATACATAATTGATTTTTGGATTTATCCATTTATCTTTCCTAAATGAAGCAATGTGATTAAATCACAACATAGATTAATTTTATAAAGCATATATTTTATGATAATTTCGTGCAACCGCACAGCTTTGTTCATCATGTCGGTGCAGTCACTGATTTGTTTTATACAGAGTACGGATAGAGCTGCTTTCGGATGATGGTCTACATGTACATGGTTCAAATGTGGCTGCACAGGAATGTTGTTGATAAAACCCCTAATATATGTTTAAATGAGCCAACTATACTAGTTTCTTTATGGTAATTGTTACCATTGTCACCAGAATGATGCAATATGCTATATGGGCCTGTTAGAACAGTATTTGTTATGTGAAAAGGATTTATAGCACAAAATTCATTCTGTTGATTGCACATAAAGGGTCCCATGCAATAAAAATGTCCTCTAACTGCAGTAACAAGCTGCAGGGAAAAGCTAAAATCTGATAAGTTTCTACAAATTAATAGCACCTCTTATTGCGTCAGCCCCATAGTTCAACCTGCAAATTAGCAGATTTTTTTTTCTAAAAAAAATGTCGGATTTAAAGAGAATATCCACCCACAAAATACATTTTTTAATAACGTTTATAGCCCATAACTTTTGAAAAATGCAAATATGTTTTTTAGGTAATTTACATTGTGTTACCAGGTTATTTTTTTTCTCAAGCGACCATGTGAGCTATTAAAATACTGAAGTAACCAAATGGCCATTTAGCATGATGCTGCCATTTTCTTGTCGTGCCCTGTAATTTTTAAGAAAGGTGCAGGCAACGTGCCTTTTATCCTTTAGCATAAGGCTGGAATGTTTTTTCTGCCAATGTGGCAACCCTACCCATCTCCCTGGCTGATTAGAGCAGGGTAGCACATCAACATTGATGCTCGAGACCTGCTGAAATATGAGTGCTTGTTTGTTACTTTTTCTTTTATACAAGTTTTATACCAACCTTTTAATGTTCCTTCAACATGAAATAATGTATTTTTCTGCCTTATTTTCAGCAAATGTTACTAATTGTTCTACTTCACACATGTCAAACACAAGGTCCGGCCCCTCTGGCCATTTTTTGTTTCCCCCGGTGACTGTACAGCATCCAAGCCTTACTACACTTCTATGCATTTCTGCAGTCCCAAGCAGCAGCATAACTATAGATAGCTTTTTAAACAGCACTTGCGATCAGGTGTTTATAAACAGCTGGACACTCTTTCTACTTTAACAGTTTTTCTAAATACGAACAAGGTTTAAATGTGTGAGATTTGCATTATTTCAACAGTTTTGATTTATTAGGCCTTATTTACATGCTTGACTAGTCATGTCTTTAAAAATGCAGTTCAATGCAGTTAACAGAGGCCAAACATAAAACCAGAGGTGGGTTTCAGGGAAAGCTAATTATTACAGGGACCGGTGAATAATTGTACAACTCCCATAGTTGTTTTTTTAGTTAGTTTAGTTGTTAATGTGCACGTGCAGTAAAGTAAGAAATACACTATAATATCAGTAACAATTATTAACAATAATAGTAATGATGGTGAAATGTTATACATATTTAACATAAATCTGCATATATTTTTGTTTGTGCTTAAAGGGCAATTATAGTGAGAAAATTGTTTTTTTTTAATTCCTTCTAATATATCCTATAAGTCATCCCAACCACCAGGGTACCTTTAGTTTCTTTAAATTCTTCATAGTCCCAGAGATATAAGCATTTGAATATGCTGTGATTTGTAGGAGCTGCTACACCTCATCTGTCACTCAAAAGCACACACCCACACAATCCAAAGCTCCCATGCAGTACTGTCACATACCCCTTCACCTATAGCTGCTGTTACACTGACTCTTGTCTTCAGTGATTATGATCTCAGCTAAGCAGGGGGAGAGATATGAACTTTAGGTAAAAAATAAATAACAATTATCAAAGTTAGAGAACAGGCAGAGTAAAGAATCTCAGCACCACTTGTCCTCTCTCCCCCTCTGCCCCTCCCTTCAGCATATTGCTACTTTATCCCACACTTTGATTGCTTGCAGTCTAGCTCTGGAAGGGAGGGGTCAACAGGATGTCAGCACTTCATTTAAAGTCCTTTCAACTGACCATGCTCGGACTCTGTATACAGCCCTTCACTGCTTGAGGGGGAGTAGACAGAGAGGGGAGGGGGACTACACAGCTTGGTACAAACTTCTGCCAGTGTGAAGAAACGAAGCCACACCGCAACATGAAAGTAAGGCAGCTTATACGAAGTGATCTATACATTGTATAGAGACAAAGTTTTTTTTTCACTATAGTTGCCCTTTAAAGGTTAAAAAAATGATACTTTCCAATTCTGTATTAATGTATAAAGTGGTTTGCCTTTTGTTATGGTTAACGTGTTTCTCTTACATAGATTATTTTTGTACTGACACAAATGGCAGTAAAATTTTTATATTTCTATTATGGTATAGAAGTAGATTTGCTGTTAAACCCCTGTCTAAAAAACGTTTTAAGGCACAGGGAATGGTATTGCTCGTTTTAATAAACAGATTGGCATAGCTGTGAGTAAAGCAAGATGATCCTTATACATCTGGAAACAGACTGCCTAGAAACTGATAACACAGCAGCCAGCATGCATCTTCTCTCCAAAGACCTAATTACAAAGACAGACAGCTGACCTTTCATGCTTACTTTTTTTCCATCTTACCCAAACATATGACACAGTTGCTATGGTTGTCTTACACAAGATTTTACATATGCCCTAGATGGCTTCACTGCCCTTTTCTTTCATAACTGTGTTTTCATAACAGAAATAAAATCAGTTATATATTATTTCCGGTTTATAAATTAATTTCAAATCTATGCTTAAAACAATTTGCAGACAAAATCAAATGTAATCAAATGACTAGTTAGGACTTGGGCATACACAACTGTATTTGTTGATTATCAACATCAGGCCAAAGTGACACTTTAACATGCTTCTGTGTCTTTCCCCCGGACCCCCTCACCCGGAGCCGGGAGGAGAGACACAGAGCTGCAGGATCTTGATTTAGTAAGTATTCTGATCTGAGCTTAAGGGTTCAATATAGGGGAACTGGATCAAGTGCCCCTGTTTCCATTGTAATTAGGCATTTGATTAAACAAGGGTAATTTTGGGGGGGTTTAGTGCCCCTTTAGAATAATAGTTTGCTCAGGGGACACAGCCGAACTTACCTTACCTGGCACTCCTCTTGCAGGTCCTTCTGAACTGACAGCCGCGCTCTCCCGATCGCATACCTATCTTTTGTATAGGCGTGTGGTCGGGAGACAGGGGCAATGTGGCTGTCAGATCAGAAGGAGCGAGTGGAGCGCCAGGTAAGTTAAGTGCCGCTGTGTCCCCTGAGCAAACTATTATTCACAGGGAGGTGAGAATAAGCGTTCTCACCTCCCTGTGAATAATAGAAACGATTGGCAAACACTTATTTTTTAGGTTTACAGTTCCTTTAATATATTACATGCTTATAATACTTAGTAACAATGTTTTGGGAACAATAACTTATTAAAACAACAATTAACATAAAACAAAGTTCCAATAAAAATACCTACAGGAAGTTTATCTGGAACCTTAAAATACCAACACAATACTCATGGCATGTCAGTGGAAAACTGATTCCCTAAAATGAATGATTATTGACCTAAATAGATTTCCTGCTTTCCTTTTGATATTTGTTTAATTAATGTAATTAAGTAGTTTTTTCCAAGTTATTTTAATTTTTTTTTTACAGTTCATGAATATCAATCATTGGCTACAGAAACCAAACGCAGCATGCAGTTTTACAGCAGATCACGTCTGGATGGATTGCTAAGACGAGATGACAGCCCTAAACAGATGACTGAAATCTACGAAAGCCGAGATGATTTTCTTTATTACAAACACATAGTGTTTGGAAAAAGACCTAAAAAGGTGGCAATAGCTGGAGGACCAAGTGAAGCAAATCCAAGACCAATACTGGTATTAACCCTGAGAGATCCCTTATTATATGAACCTGAGTAATACATTTGAATATTCTGTGCCCTGGACACTCCTCTCTTTTACCTTTGTTAGAGATAGGGCAGACTGGAGGGAGGGGTGCGCAGCAGAGCTATTATCTGCTGCATGAACAGCTCGTTGGCAGCTCCATGCTCCTGTTAGGTACTCTCTCTTAGGTACCCAGGTAATTTAGATAAAAAAACAAAAAGGTCTAAAGAGCAAGTGTACCCCCTATTTGAGACTTTTACTATCCATGAAAAGACCACCTAAAACCCTAAGACCGAAAATCTTACCTTTAGCCCAATTGCTCCTAAAAGCAAGTCTCGTCAAAGTTCCTTCTTCTGAAAGTTAACACCTCCTCTTCTCACTTTACAAGCTCATTAAAAGCTTGTGCAACTGCAAAGGAGGCAGCTTGGGAAGCAGCAGCAATAGTTATTGGTTGTGACTACACTATTACAACCTTGACTGATGGCTGCTACCCAGAAGGACAGGAGAAGATTAGAAATGTGCTGAAAAGAAGAACATTCAGGAGTGATTTGGCTTAAGTAAGTTAAGTTAATCAATCTTTCGGTTTTGGGTGTCTTTGATGGTTAGTAAAAGTTTTAAATAGGGGTGGATTTGCCCTTTAAATCTGAGGGAAATTCCCAAGCCATGGCAAGAATGGCAGTATACTGTAAATATATTTTGTTAACAGTCCCACTGTAAAAATGGAAGAGGAGGTAGAGAGGAAAACTCAGCTGTTTCTTGATTATTGGTTAGGGCAGGGGTGTCCAGCCTGCGGCCCCCAGATATTTAAAAACTACAACTCCTTGCATTAAGGAAAGATGGGATTTGAAGTTTTCAACTTTAGGGCCGCAGGTTGAACACCCCTGGCTTAAGGGGAAAACATATTTTTTTACAATGGACATTTCAAGAAAAAGAACCTATGGATTTTTTCTGTAAGTCTGATGTGATAATAATACTATTGAAAATGAAGTCCACAATATAGCTATTTCATTTCCCCACTTTTCCACCAGAAAATCATAGAACGTTTCTATAGGAACAAGGAAAAGCCAGCCAATGAAGATGTGGCTGAACGGATCTTTTTGTTAACAGAAGATCGCATACATGTACGTAATCACAGAGAAGATGACCACATTACCACATCCTATTGGGAATACCTCAAACCAACCAATCTGGGGAAGAAGGGTGTGCAAGATATGCTAACTCCTGAAACCTGCATCTCTTATCAGGTAAATAGGAATAAACAAACTGTAAATACAGTATATGCATCTTACCTTTTTAAGTGGTTGTTTTATGTCGGTATATACAGTACACAAGTGTTCTGTGTTCGCAGGTAAAGCCTTCAGAAAAGTTAAACAAGCAGCTTTATGTCTACCAAACTCTTCTAAACCTGCATCAAGCAGAGCAGAATTCGAAGGATAATGTGAGGAAATCAGAGGCAGAGGTAAATCTATGTTATCGTCAAGCTGTGAAGCAAACTAGTCTTGCTGGCGTTGCTGCATTTAACTTATTTAAACTGCAGACATTAAAGGTGAAATGTTTTTTAACTTAAGTAAATAAACTTACAGCTCATTTGCTTCTTGCAAGGCACAAGGCTAAAAAGTGTGTGCATGTTTAGTCCTATAATGCCTTTTGCAGTTACAGGACTCTACTGTATACTATTCTAGCTATGTTGATTCCTCTACTAATGGGAACTTGAACCACTAAAGTTATAATTAAAAAAAAAAAAACTTGCACATCCGTTGACGTCATTGCGCATGAACCCAGGGCTGAAGGCGCACAGTGACGTAATTTGTGTAAACACACGCAAATAATGGCAGCACGATTCTTGGACCAAACAGATGGGAAGGGCACGTCAGAACTCGTGGGGGCGGACCAATGAGCAAACTTACTACGGAGGAGGAAGCCAGCCACAAAACAACACTGAGGTAGGGGGTGGGAAGGGAATAGAAAAAAAACAAAAATACACAGCTTACAGCCCCAGCTAGCTAATAAGTATAGGTTACTATATAGGTGTACATATCCTTACCAGTCAGTTGCCAAACATTTTAAGATGGCTCGCCATCCATTGTTAACAAATGAGACAGGTGGCCATTGACTAGAAAACCTCAAATATTTAGGAACAAGCAATTGTTATTGTAAAAAAAAAAGAGTCTAGGTGAATTAAGGGTATTTATACTCCAAATATCGAATTTTTAAAATTGATAGTGTATAGGTCAACACTTTTTCCACCTGCACTGTGAATCTTTACATTGTGTGTTCAATAAAAACATTGAAACATTTAATTATTTGTGTGGCATTAGTTTAAGCAGACTGTGATTGTCTATTGTTGCAACTTAGATGAAGATCAGATCACATTTTATGACCAATTTGGTCCAGTTCACCAGTCACTTTTACGTCACCCCTCCAGTTCACTAGTCACTGGAGGTGAACTAAAGGGCTGGCATAAGAGTGGCTGGTGAACTGGAGGGCTGACTTAACACTGTCTGGTGAACTGGAGGGCTGACCCTTTAGCCCTTCAGTTCAGCAGACACTGTTAGGTTAGCCCTCCAGTTTAGCAGCAACTGTTAGGTCAGCCCTATAGTTCAGCAGCCACTGCTAGGTCAGCCCTCCTGTTCACCAGCCAGTGTTGACTTAACACTGGCTGGTGAACTAGGGGGCTGACTTAACAGTGGCTGGTGAAATGGAAGGCTGACTTAACACTGGCTGGTGAACTAGGGGGCTAACTTAACACTGGCTGGTGAACTAAGGGTCTGACTTAACAGTGGCTTATACCTATTTTCATAGAGAATGTTTTGTTTGCCATTACTATATCTTAATGTAGTAGTTTTCCTAAAAGAATGCAACTCCTGACCCTCCAGCATTGTTTCCCTCACGTTTTATATCCATTAAGTTGTATGTTCGTCTTCCCACTTGTCCATTCTGAAGTAGTTGTGTACCTCCATTAATCTAAATTTTTCATTCTTTATTTTCTGGTACCTTCATAACAAAAGTACAATGTGTGTCCTGATAGGATGCAACTTGCATTTGATTTATTTATATCTCATTTGAATCCAGATTAAATTTGTAAAATTTATGGATTTAGGGCAAAATGTGAGTATGTTTGTCACATACTCATATGATCATGAGTATGGTTTACTATTCTGCAACTTTTTTCCTTGTAACCCCATCACCAAAGAGGAACAGCTACTGGATGTTTGTTGGACTAATTACCTTTTAAACACTTATGGTGGAACACATTTTTAATGCATTACAAAATAACCATTATTTTAGCTAACTCGTGCATCTTTACTGCAAGGTTCTTAAGATACTTGCTGAACGGGCCCAGGAAGAAAAAGATCCTAAGCTCACCATATCCATCTATGACACAGACAGAAATGAAAAAAACAAAGAGAAAAGAGAAGCTATGGTGAGTATGTTGCAAGAATCAAGTTCTCTTGGTTTGAAGCAAGAAGTAGACAAAGAGAACATATCCGTACATAAACATAAATGTGTGCAACATGGAATACACATATTGTGGGTATTTATGGACTCCAGAGACACTAAAGTGACTATTTTTAATAGCTGCAAGATTCTATTGATATGTAGCACCAATATTTAAAGAGCAGTACAGCTCTGGCAGACTTTCCCATCACCAATGTTCCCTCTAAACTCAAATTAGTTGTGTGCGCAGAAATATATTTTCTGTGCGAATGCAAAAGTAAATGTTGTGCGCTCCATACTGCAGCACTTACATTCCAGAAGATTTTTGTGTGCGCACCACTTTAACCTGTGTGTGCAGGCCTGCAGAGATGTGTGTGCGTGCGCACAACTTAGAGGGAACACTGCCCGTCACCTAGCATAGTGATGGAGGTTGAATAAAGATATCCATCCATCTAGTCCAACATTTATAGCCTACTTATTAAACCAGTTGAAGTTAAAAAAAATCTTTTTTGACTCAAATTGGCAAACGGAAAGTACCCCCGGGATCAACCAGAACTACAGTATATGTAACACACAATATATAAAAAAAATTGGGATGTTGTACATCCATATTAAAGTGCAACTTGAGACCAAAAATATAATACAAACAAAAAATAGAATTCTAGTGCACAAACAATTCTAATTGCATATTGGCTACCTCCATAAGGTTGCGACTACAAACAGTCTGCTAAACCCTGGATAAATAAAAGCAATTAGTTCAATAAGTTGGCCAAATTATTTTAAGCCCAGTCACCACGTCAAGGTTGCTTTCTTTAACTGGGTCCTAACATACTGGTACTTGCCTTTTTGGCTGCATGAGCTGACAGCTTTTCCTGTGTGGCTTGGATGCTTAATGCTGACTCTCTAGTTTAAAGTATTTTGAGCACATGACCTAACTCTGGCCATATTAATGGCCCATTAATATATTTGTATAAAGTGATCAATCATGTCTCTGCACAATCTCTGCTTCTGGAATGTTAACAGCCATAACTTGTCTAATTTGTCAGCATAGTCAAGCCCCTACATTCCGCGTAAGTATTTAACGGCAGCTATCAGCACTGGCATACAGCCAGACAGTCTGTGGTGAAAAGGATGTGTCGGCAATGCAAGTGACGATAGTCGTGCATATAAAGTAATTTTGTATCACCTGCCTGATTGCTTTGCAGTAATGGTGTACAAACATCACCTCACTGTCCATGTGAATATCAGGGTAGTTTTTCCAGTATTATAAGGGTACATGCTACTGCAGACATTTCTCTTGTATTATTATTATTATTATTGATTTATATAGCGCCAAAATCTTGTGTTGCAATTTACAATTACATAGTCATAAATTATATACAAGGTAATGCACATTATACAAAATCATACATATTACTTACATAGGTAATACATAATATAAGTACACAGAATGATGAGTTTCTTACAGCAATACCTTGATACAATAGGAAAGAGGACCCTGCCCAAAGAGCTTACAGTCTAGAGGATACACTTATCTGCAACACTGACTACATCTGTACCCATTTTTATTTAAGGTTATTTGCTGTATAAACATCCTATATAATAAAAGCCTAACTGCTGCGTTCGTGCAACCGTGCGTGCGTGTGTGCCACTGCAATTACCTCCCCTGGCCGCTAGATATCCCCACTCCTCCCTTACAATACAACTGCTGCTAAACCCCGACCGTTTCTCTACATAGACAGGGTTCTTACCAGCACTGATGTTAGTCCGCTTTTTCAAAAATCCTCAGCTCTTTCCCTCCGAGTGTATATACTGTGCTGCCGGCGCCAAGATAACCCTTTTCGTTTTATCAACTGTGCGTTCGTTTCTCCATTCAGGCCCCGGATCAATGTTGCTATAGCGGCGGAAGTGCATTTCTATAGATGCGATCAGAGTATAGACTGCAGAGGGGAAATAGGGGAGAAGTAAGAAAAAGACAATTAAAGGGACATTACAAAACAGAGGAAAAGACAATTAAAGAGACATTACAAAACAGAGGAAAAGACAATTAAAGAGGCATCTTCCCCCAATTGCTACAGATCCTTTCATCCAACAGCTCATGACAGGTCAGCATCACTACAGCAAGAATTTATTCATATATATACGATCTATAAATAGTTCCCTTGCATTTGCCTCAATGGGAGCAAACATTACTCCACCTCCTGGGTATGGACCATACTGTTTCTGGATCCATGGTTCAACTTGTCACAGAGCAGGCACACTGCACCCGCAACAGGGATAAAAAAGGCAGTATGCGCAATTATATATTTTAGATCCCTGAAGCTGCAGAACAAAGAATGCAAATTTTACCAAACTCAGGAATAAATCCTAAACTTATGCAAACTCTAAGCACCCTTTTTTTAGAGGCATGCAAAATGTTGCACCAGGTTGAAAAAGAAAATGAAGAGGATGCCGCAAGAACAAGCAATTTTCCTAAGGAAGTGTCTATGACAATAGTACAAGATCGTAGAAATGACCAAAGGCGATATAATGCGCCAAAACATAATAAGGTTGCATTTATTTTTCAAAATGGTGATGAGGAACCTCCACTTGAAAGAGATCTTCTTATACACTGCAAACCAAGTACAGATGATCCAAACCAAAGAATAAGTGTACTTAATCCAAATCTGGTTTACCATTGCTATTCCCCTTTGGAGATCAGAGCTGGGGAATCGGTATACCTTTGCAAAACAGGCCACAAGCCACGAATCAGTCATTAAAGTAAGGGTAACCCAAATGCAATATTATGGCTACCGTCTTTCCATCAGAGACATATTTAACCCATTCTTACATGCTGGTCGCCTTACACAGCAATATATAGTTGATGCATATGTCAAAACTGAAGCCAACAGACAATTACATACGCCAAAATCAGCAAAAGTTGAGAGTAGAAAAATATTCCATTTAATTAATGAAGCCAATGAGGCAGGCCTGATTCCTGAAAAAACATATATTTTGCCTTCATCATTTGCTGGAACCCCTAGAAATATGCTACAAAATTATCAAGATGCACTGGCAATTGTCAGAAAATATGGTAAGCCTGATCTTTTCATTACAATGACTTGCACCCCAAATGGGAAGAGATTGAACCCACAACATGATCAAACTGCTGATGCTCAACCAGATTTAGTTGCAAGAGTATTTCACCTAAAACTGAAATCTCTGATCCAGGATATCTGTAAAACCAATATTTCTGGAGTACCAAAAGCCATTGTCTATGTACTACTCATTCTTAAAGACGAAAGTAAACCAAAAACTGAATAGACAAAATAGTATCTACTGAAATCCAGAATATAACCATTACTCCTCCCCTATATGCAATTGTAACAAAACATGATTCATGGACCATGTGGAGTACACAATCTTAATTATCCATGTATGACAAATGCATTAAGGATTATCCAAGCAACACCAGCAACACACTATTGCTAAGATCAATGGATATCCCAAATATAGAAGAAACACGGGCCAAATAATAGTTGGGTTGTACCATATAGTCCATATCTAGCTCTCAAGTATAATTGCCACATTATTGTCGAAGTTTGTGCTTCTGTGAAAAGTGTTAAAGGATAAGTACATGCTAAAATCAAATGCATTATATTTGGAAGTTGCAGCTTTATGTAATCATTTGCTGTTTTTTTTCTAGGACCCTCCTGAGCCTACCTGTGAAGCTCTGAACATCCTGACATCCTGACATCTTGGATTGTGCTTGTCCTGCCTTTAGCTCCCCCCCGAGATTTTCTGAGTCTCCTTCTTTTGATGGTCTATGAAAGTGCGGGGGCCGTTTCGCCAGTGCGTGTGACATCACGGCGTGTGCGCCACAGAGTCTGCGCGTGATGTCAATGCACTGTGTCTGCAAGCACGCATCCGTGATGTCACACACACTGCCGCATGCACGGGCGCAACGGGCCGTACTTTCATAGACCATCAGAAGGAGACTCAGGAAATCTCGGGGGGGGGGGGCGGTAAAGGCAGGACAAGCACAATCCCAAGATGTC
Source organism: Hymenochirus boettgeri (assembly GCA_019447015.1). Classification (NCBI taxonomy): domain Eukaryota; kingdom Metazoa; phylum Chordata; class Amphibia; order Anura; family Pipidae; genus Hymenochirus; species Hymenochirus boettgeri. Next base: position 129,342,060 of record CM033472.1, on the reverse strand, counting down.
AGGAACTTCAGAGCTTCACAGGTAGGCTCAGGAGGGTTGTAGAAAAAAAACCAGCAAAAGATTACTTAAAGATTACAAGCTATTTGGAGACCACTGTTCCCCTTTAACACCATAAATGAAAAGGTGCTCGATGTGTTGAAAGGTGAAACTGTGACATACTTCAGCTCAGACTCAATTGATGACTCAAGTGAGGAAGAACTATTGAGTTCCTAACTCCAACAGGTATGCCGTGCCATACACTATACACTCAACCTTAAAAAAGGAGCAATAAATATGCTCCTTAGAAATTTAAAGGGCAAGTCCAGCCCCAAAATGAAAACTTACATACAGGCAAATCACCCCCCAAACCCTAAATGGTAATAGTTTGAAATGTGAAATATATAAGTCTAACCTGAAATCCTGCACAATGTCCTGTTTCCCGTTTCTGCTTCCTGCTTCTTCCAGTTAGCAACTGTCAGCTATGGATTTGACAGTTGACATCACAGCCAATGACTGAATGTTAATCCCGTCTGCCTCTTCTGAGCATGCTCAGGCTCAGTACCTGTTCAGTACAGGTTTCTAAATTGCTCAGTTTCCATGAGGCATCCAAAAAGCATAGCAGGCATACAGTAATGAATTCATAGGACAAAGTATGATATGTCAACATATTTTAAAGAGGCCATTCTTTCTAAAAGATGTTCTTATGAGGGTGTAGTGGTCCTTTAAACACTAAAAATGGATTGTGCAATGTTCATTATTAATGACTTGAAGAACAATATCATTATTGCTCAAATAATAACAGGTTCAGCAGAAGGAGACATAGGGGCATATTTCTAAAGGGCCGTTAATACCGCCCAAAAATTACTGCCGCAAAAATAATGTTCTCGCCATATTTATAAAGGCTAAGCACATCACCGTGAAAAGCGTTACTGCGGCGATGTGCGGCGGTAGTTTGAACTCCTGTACTGTATCGCCACAAATGGAGCAGAAAACCCAACATTTAGTGGAGGCTGGGAGGGGATGCTGGGAAAAGATTGCACCACTGGTGGTCGCATCCACCACCACGGGGCAGGCGGGGCATACGCCCACCCTGCCCCCGGTGGCGACCGCTGGCCACATAATCCCTTCCCAGCAGCCCCCCCATCCCGTACATTCTCAGGGAGGGGCCCATTGTGGGGGGTCGAGGGACCCTCCAGCAGGGGCACTGATAAGTGCCTTTTGGGGCTTAGGGGGGTCCCGCAGTCCGAACCGGGACCCCCCCTACCCTATCAGGGCCCTTGCGGCTCTGACAAGAGCCTTTTGGGGCTTAGGGGGTCTCGCAGCTTGAACCGGGCCCCCCCCCTCCCTGGCCCTATCAGGGCACTTGCGGCTCTGACAAGAGCTTTTTGGGGCTTAGGGGGTCCTGTAGCTTTAACCGGGACCCCTCTTCCCCGTCCCTATCAGGGCCCTTGCGGCACTTACAAGTGCACTTGCGGTTCTAAGAAGGGCTTTGGGGCTTAAGGGGTCCTGCAGCTCGAACCTGGACCCCCCTCCCCGGCCCTATCAGGGCCTTTGCGACCCCGACAAGGGCCCATTGGGACTTAGGGGGTCCCGCAGCCCGTACAGGGACCCCATCCCCTGGCCCTATAAGGACCTTAGCAGCCCATACAGGGCCCCCTCCCCAGCCCTTGTAAGGGCCCCTGCGGCACTGATAAGTTTTTTTTTACGTGCCAGAACCAGTATTCAGTCATGGTCAGTTAAATGTAGCATTATCAAGAGTTAGGCGTTTATCTGACATTCCGGTGAAAGTTGGAAAGGGCACTGACCAAGGCAAACTCAGAATATTTACAAGGAATGTTGTCTATAAGGAAATCTTACAAAGATATGACATGGAATGATACAAGAACAACTATTTCTACATCTCTTCTTTGTATTATATATTTACATTATTACAAATGTTTAAATTCAGGCAACATTGTTTATCTGTAATTTTATTTACTTTTATGTATACTATGTTTATTCATTTGGCTACATATTTCATTTAAATTTTTTTTGAAGTTACATTTTTATATTATAACTGTTTTAATTCATATAAATAAATATAGATTTGTGTAATAGTGCAAAATGGTCCATGACCTTGCTCTGGAAGAAAACAAATGTTTCTACACATGTATTCTAGTGCCCGTTTACGTAACAGGCTTAATTTCTAGTTTGTTATAAAAAGTTAAATGTTTATAACATTAATATAACTGATGTATGGGCTTTCTCATTGACTTTCCCCAGGAAAAAGCTATGCAAGCAGAAAATCATCGCCATCGTCTGCTGGATTTGGATTACCTGGCACCATTCCTTGCTAAACTGGGAGATCCTGAGAAGCTGACTCATCATGAAGCTCAACAAGTAAAGGAAAATTGTTTAAAAGACCTGAAACAAAGAATAACTGATAAAGCCAACCTTATGCAAGCACGATTTGAAAAGGTACCTTGGGTTAATGAAAAAAAGCACTATTTAAATTGATACCGCGTGTGTCTCGAAGCCGGCTGGCTGCATGTTTATTCTGGATTTCTTCCATACACATAACTTTACAGCTGCTATTGGTTGAGAGGGAAAAGAGGGCGGGATCCAGGGGTCAGACCATTACTGATGCAACTTCCTCTGTTCTCACTGCTGGATGTTAACAGACATGCTCAAGAACATGAAAAGAACAGAGGCAAGGTGATGTAACCTGTCTCTGTTCATCGCTGTATTGGTCCATGCTGCAGGATTAAGCCAGCTACAAAGGTCTGTAACTTTTGAACCACTGGACCGATTTACATGCTGTAAAGTTTGTTTCGGAGCACTTATTTGGGCCAAATAAATATAGAAAGTTAGTTTTGGGGGTGGACATGCCGTTTAAAAGGATTATGGTCCCTAAAACCTGTGGTTTTAATAAGATGAAAAATATGTTTTAATGGATATTACAGTACATTTCCAATATTGACAATGGGCCTTTTTAAAAGAGAACTATATAGTGTATAATGTTTTTTTTTTTTTAAACGGTCAAAATGAAAAGTACTTATGCCCAGGGCCATCTAGGGACCTAGTCCCGCAGGGTTACATCACTATAATCCCGCTCTTGTACTTGCTAAAAAATTATTTACACACTGCACTGTGACCGGCCAGCACATAGTGTGTACTTACTACCTATAAATGTGTCTGGGCCCAGTGCTTCCAATGTATGTATGTATGTATAGTTTATTTATAAAGCGCCATTTGGGGACAAAGTGCTGTACAGTAAGAAAATGCAAGGGGAACAAATATAGATAGTTCAGTACATAAATAAATAAATTATAGAAAATAGAAGTGCAAGAGCTTTGCCACAAGAAGTAAGGACGCCCCCGCCCCGTAGATCTTACAATCTACATACAATCCACATACTTGGTCTCCATCACCCATTGGTAATTCAGGCATGATGCACGTACCGTCAGTGCGGCACGCAGGCAGCGCACCTCTCCTCATAAAAGCCAAGTGCATACACTGTTGCTGTTCATGCATTCTGCTTTCATGCTGGATCCTCTTCTGACTCTCAGTGGCGTAGCTAGAAATCGCAGGGGCCCCTCAACCCACAAAAAAAAAAATAGTTTGGTGCAGTTCAACCCAACCTGGGCAGGTTTTTTAAAGGGCAAGTCTACTCTTCTAAAAAAAAATTTTGCCACGTAGTTCAGCCCCACATTCCCTGTGTTCATTTTACGTTTACCTTTCAAAGATGTTCCCAGGCTCAGATATTCTACTTATAAACCCCCCAATCCCTTGCTGGCATGGGATCCTCTGATGCTGTTGCGAGCTGGTTGGTTATGAGCATACATAGTAGCAGATGAGTCTCGTTCTGTGACAGGCATCAGCCATTGGCTGTAATGTCACTATCACGGATGAAGAGAGGAGCCCCGGTTTTGTAAGTAGAATATCTAAACCTGGGAGTCTCTTTGAAACATTTAAGTAAAATTAAAAGGGAGTTTGTGGGACTGAACTACGTGAGGTAAAATTTTTGGAGGGTGGACCCTCCTCGACCCCCTTTGGCTCGGGGCCCCATAGCAATCGCTATGGTTGCTACGGCGATCCCTACGCCCGTGCCCACCCCTGGACTAGATGAACGTTGGTTTATTCAACCTGTAATACTTTGTTGCTATGTAACTGTTAGACATTATGGGTAGGGTATAAAGGTTAGACTAGATGGACGTATGTCTTTATTCAACCTCCAATGCTATGTTACTATGTAACTGTTCTAACTTCGTTGATCCACCCTGGCTCGGTGTGTACATTGTTTGTGTGTACGAGCCTTAAGACAGACATTATGGGCAGGGTATAAAGATTGGACTAGATGGAGGTATTATACCTGCTTGGGGCAGGGTTAATAGTACTAGTAATTCCTACACTCCCAATATTATTTCTTTGAGGAGCACTAGCCCAAAGATTCTTTATTACAGGACTAACTTGGCAAATTAAAACTGTACGTGCTTTAACTCCTCAACAAAACCATATTGTCAGGTGGTAATAATCAACCCTACCTCACTGCCCCAGGTACTTTCCATATTTAAAGTTAGTTTTTAGAGTATAGTTATCCTTTAATCTCCCTAGTTTCTTTGTTGCATTAGCTCTCTCATTCTTTTGTTACAGGAAACACAAGAACTTCAAAAGAAGCAGCAATGGTACCAGCAGAACCAAATGTCCATGAGTAAAGATGACGAGGAAGCTTATTTAGATTACTGCTCAGATGCTATGTTTCGAATCCACATCCTGGAGACCCGTCTCAACAAGTAAATATTAAAACTTTTTTTGGATCCTCCAGCAACTCTTATTGGGTATTTAGGAAGACAGCAGTTTTTTTAACAGCTGATTGAACATATACAGTTAAGGTACGCAGGATCAACTGTTTTAAACTTCTGCAAATTGGTACCAGCTTTTTAAACAGCTGAACGTGCGTGCCTTTAGGCAGAGGCCACACTGATTGTGCTCGTTGGTGCCCGCTTGTGCTGTGGCTGTGATTTTCAGGGATACGAGCGCATGCAAATTGCACCAAAAATGTTAATCGCAGTGCAACAGGCACCAGCGCACCTAGTGTAGCCACACTAATTGGCCAACACTAGCATGCACTTTTTAAAACACAGCAATGTGGCCTAGCCCTTACTATTTATGCGTGATCACAGCTGTGGAGATACTACTGGTCTTCCCCAGTGTTAAGCTGTAAGAGAGCATGCTCTGCCTTTGGGGAAAGAAAGAGAAGAGGGTCAGGGGATGTCATGGAAGCTACTAGAAGTTGAAAGTTTAAACAGACTGCAGCCAGAGATGATTTTAAATCTAAATTGTACGGAGACCATGGTTGCCTTTTAAAAAAGGGCTTTACAGATTCTGCAAATCCCATGCATATTTTGAGTTTCTGAGGCACAGGTGGTGTAATTTTAGACCAAATTACTTAAACATACGCAAAAGAAATAGATGGAATTGCAGGTTTTTAATCATATATCTGCATTTTTTGGGTGTACTTTTTTAGTACCCAGTGTGAGCTAGTTCTGAATCCCAGGGTTTTATTGTTTCCTAAAACAAAGGAGTTATAAACAGACTAGTTGTGACATCCACTTGTAGGAGTACAGGACTCCTCCCAGACTGTCCAATGCTTTCCATTGATAACATGCAGACACGGAGGCAGACTGGCACTTCAAGCTGGTCTTTCTCAGTTTGGTATGGGGAAACTTACTGAAACTCAGTATGAGAGGTGGGAGGCACTTTTAGAGAAGGGGGTTGGTTTTGGGGGGGGTCTGATGCACTACGGTTCACCTTTAACCTATGTAAAAGAGAGTGTGCTAGATAATTAGAAGTAACTATTTCCCACTTGTTTCTACACCAAACAATTTTGCCAAATGAAATCCATTTAGAAAATTGTAAATAATTAAATTGGCTAGGTTGAACTAAATAACTATTTGTTTTCTGATTTTTTTTATAGGCACAAGGAATTGGCTCCACATAAATATCTTGCTCTGGAGGAGCGTCTTAACAAGGACCATCGGTTACGTGATCCACTTCTTCCTTCTTAATTGGAATATTCCTTTTTATATCATTTATCAAGGATTTATTTGCAAAACAGCGATTTTATCCAAGCAACATTTTAAAACTTCGAAAAAAGCATTGAAGGAAGCAACACTGTATATTAAAGAATTTCTAATATTAAAGAATCATTTCTTTAAAGATGTTAATTGTATTATCTACTGTTGTTCATTATAAAATCCTTTAGAAATTTGATTTCATGAAGTAATGTACAAAGCTTATGTATTATTTCAGACATACTACATTGCCATGTTACTTAGTAATTTTAACCATTACCAAAAACAAATTACTTTACAAAGTCAACCCATTAGGCCTGCAATGCATTTTGCCATTTGTATAGTTAAATAATAACACATGCAATGCGTTAAAAAAATAAAAATGTCCACAAATGTGGCTATTACATATGGTAGGTACTGAACACAGTTTTAGTGTTCTATATTAAATGGACAGTATAAACTATTTTTGTGGGGGGTCATTCTGAAAGTGGATTAAAACAATCGGAGCCAATATACTGACAGGGGTGCTTCTAGACCTTTTGGCGCCTGAGCCAAACTTTTCGAGCAGTCCTTATAATTTTCTGTGGTGAAAGCATGTGTGGCTTGTGGAGGTGGGCATTGTGGAATAATTAACAATGGCGGCTGAACCCTCCAGTACACCAGACACTGTTGGGCCAGCCCTCCAGTACACCAGGCACTGTTGGGTCAGCCCTCCAGTACACCACGCACTGTTGGGTCAGCCATCCAGTACACCAGACACTGTTGGGTCAGCTCTCCAGTACACCAGACACTGTGGGATCAGCTCTCCAGTACACCAGACCAATGTGGGATCAGCTCTCCAGTACACCAGCACACTGTGGGTCAGCTCTCCCAGTACAACCAGACACTGTGGGATCAGCTCTCCAGTACACCAGACACTGTGGGATCAGCTCTCCAGTACACCAGACACTGTGGGGTCAGCTCTCCAGTACACCAGACACTGTGGGGTCAGCTCTCCAGTACACCAGACACTGTGGGGTCAGCTCTCCGTTACACAGGGACCCACTGTGGGGTTCAGCCCTCCAGTACACCAGACACTGTAGGGTCAGCCCTCCAGTACACCAGACACTGTAGGGTCAGCCCTCCAGTACACCAGACACTGTAGGGTCAGCCCTCCAGTACACCAGACACTGTATGGTCAGCCCTCCAGTACACCAGACACTGTAGGGTCAGCCCTCCAGTACACCAGAAACTGTAGGGTCAGCCCTCCAGTACACCAGACACTGTCGGGTCAGCCCTCCAGCACACCAGACACTGTCGGGTCAGCCCTCCAGCACACCAGACACTGTGTCCGGTAATCCCTCCAGCACACCAGACACTGTCGGGTCATCCCTCCAGCACACCAGACACTGTCGGGTCAGCCCTCCAGTACATCTGACACTGTTGGGTCAGCCCTCCAGTACATCAGACACTATTGGGTCAGCCCTCCAGTACACCAATCACTGTTGGGTCTGCCCTCCAGTACACTAGACACTGTTGGATCACCCCTCCAGTTTAGCAGCTACTGTAAGTTCAGACCTCCAGTTCACCAGCCAGTGTTTACTTAATGGTGGCTGGTGAACTGGCTGACTTAGGTCAGCCTTTCAGTTTAACAGACATGGTTAAGTCAGTCTCCAGTTCACCAGCCACCATTAAGTAAACAATTTCTGGTGAAATGAAAGGACTGACTTAACAATGGCTGCTGAGCTGGTGAACTGACCTAACAGTAGCTGCTGAACCCACCAGTTTAGCAGACATTAAGTCACCCCCTCTAGTTCATCAGCCAGTGAAGGACAATTTTCACCATATTCCTGTCTTCTTTAAACCAAACAACACTTTGAGGCAGCAACTGGTGCATCGAAAGACCCAATACAGAAACACACGAATAGAGACATCATATACACGGTGCAGTGAAAAGCTCGGATTTGTATGTGGGAAAGGTCAAACAGCAGCTGCACCAATATATGGCACAGCACATTAGAGCAAATTCCTGGGGTCAAGACTCAGTCATGTACATCTTAAGTAAAAAGGACATAAATCTGAAGATTTTAATATCAACATCTAGGCAAAGGAACATCATTGTTTCAAGAGAGGTGTCAATGAGGCCATTTATGTAAAAAATAAATAAACCAACCTGAATAAAGGTGGGGGGTTCGACACCAATTGTCTGGCATGAACAATGCTGTTTTGACACCTTACCCTGGGCAGTTTCGACAACACCTCTTAAGGTTTGTAAACACGTGCGATCTCAGGTGCCAACCCGCGACAGGTGATGTGCACGAACGGCCGTTCTGGCCGATAAACGCCCGTGTATGGGCACTTAATCGCCGAAACGGTCGTTCGGTCGGGGACCGTTGCCCGATCCACTGGGCGGATCTCCGAATGTTTCAGCCGATAAAGTGCCCATACACGGGACAATTACCTTCCGAAATGGCCATTCGTACACATCGTGTGGTGTGGGTCCGCACCCGCGATCGCACGTATGTACGAACCTTTAGCCACAATGCAATCAACAACTTGTTGTTATGTCCAAAGATAGATAGGGAGAAGCCAAAAGCTGTGCCAACTGTGTTTATTTCACACAACATGTTTTGGTTCACATGGAACAACATTGCAAAACATGGTTATATTAGTGTCCTTAAATAGTGCTCAACAGAAAGTGTATTAAAACAGACCACTCCACTCCCTCTCTACCTACATATAATATTTTTATGTTCAAAAAGGCAAGTAGTATGGAAGAAGATAACATTATATACATGTAAGTTAACATCAATAAGTTCTATTAAAATAGCATTTCAACCAAGTGTTGTCTTAGAATATCCAACATATGAACATTTGATAAAGTGCATCTAGCCATAAAATGTCCATTTTTAATAAAGTATCCAAATTTATAAAGTGCTTTTTTCTTCGAAGTGTTAAAGTTTTGCACTTTATTAAATAAGCACATTGGATATTCGATGGAACATGGCACATTGGAAAACTGTATGGTATTGGACACTTCGAAGCAAAAAGCACTTTATAATTTTGGGCACTTATTAAAAATGAACACTTTATGGCAAGATGAACTTTATGTAACTTTTATTCTAAGACAATACTTCTTTAAGGTTGAAATACTGTTTTAATAGCACTATTTTACCTTCTTCGATATACATTTTTTAACATAAACGTATACCTAAGGGTTAATGTAGGTAGAGTGGGAGGGGGTGGTCTGTTGTAATACACTTCCTGTTAATCACTATTTAAAGACACTAAAAAAACAATGTTTTCCACTTGAAAAAGGTTCCATGTGAACCAAAACGTGTGAAATAAACACCGTTGGCACAGCTTAGCCTGGATTCTCCCTATAGATCTATGGACATAAATGTGTATTGAAGATCAGTGGAAACTCCTAGTGATGGAGGATTGAGGCCAGGAATGTTGATTCAGCCAGTGTGTAAACTCAAAATCTAGAATTTACACCTTGCGGTCATATGCCAATTGGGGCATTCCAGGATATTTATTGCTAACAGATTCTAGTACAAGTCATTCTGAATTGAGAAAGCCAGTCGGATGACTAGTGAAAAGTCTTTTAAGAAATAAACTTCAAAACCACTTTATCTACCACAACAGAATACAACAATTTAATCAGATATTAACCAGGGGTGTTGCACCTAAAATGTTTCTCATGGTGGGGACCATTTTCTGTTGCTTCTATTAAATTCCTCTCTATGCAGTCAGTGCACCACATGGTTAACCCTTTCTATCATATACTTGTAGGGCAAGGGGATGGCCTCTCTTTTGTACTTGGATGTGCCACGCTTGGTTGTGGCTCTATGACTTTACATGCGCGCTATACAGACAGCTGCTCACAGCAAGATACTAAAAACGCTATTTCAGAGGAGGAAGCCAGCAACATACAAGCAGTTCAAGCCACAGCTATACATAAAGCTAACTTTACTCAACATAATAAAGGTGAAAAGGAACTGGTGTGATACATGATAATTATATAATTAGTCGTTTGGTCTCACACATTTCTGGGGGGGGGTATGAAATTGTCTAAAACCCACACAGAGCTCACTTCGTCTGTAACACACAAACCAGACCCTAGCAACTGCCACAACAACTTAAAAGTGCAATACTGTTTTAAGTCTAACAACCCACAGAACAACACAAGCCACAACATCCAAGCTGAACCATCAATTTCCGGCTTTAAAGCAGCTCTCCTCTTGATTGGCTAGTAGTGCTAGGCACGTGGTACAGTGAGGTCACGCGTGACCTCGCTTTGGATTGGAGAAAGCCCATTCAGCGGAGATTTGTTTTGAAACTGGTTGTTAGGGTGCGACCAATCAGAAGCTGGGTTGTAAGCAGGTGTCGGGAAGTAGTTACCGGGGATACGGTTAGAAAACTGTCGGTTGTGAAGTATAAGGTATGTTGGAGGTGTCAGGACAAAATTAATAAATACATGGGGTGTTTGAATGGATGTTAAAGTCTGTGTTAGCATGTTTACTATCAATTTACATATTGGTCTTTTGTAAAAGGCTTAATGTTTGCTAACCTGTTATCAGTCTTGCTACGGGCTTCCTATACTTTCCTATGCGTTATATATTAGAGGCCGGCCTAGTTTCCTGTAGGAGTGTGTGTATACCTACCTAAGAGATTCCGGTATCCCTCATATATGTATGGATGGATCATAGTTTGCTAAGAGTTGCTGCTACATTTACAAAGGTGAAAAATATTGCAAAAAAGGACTAAGGTTTCAAGTAAATGAAAAGGATTAGTATGATTACAACTGATTTAAAGACACTAGTACTGTATACTAGGGCAATATTAATTAGACTAACAGATCAACATCAGTACCTAAATGCTTGGTTTAATTTTTTATATTAAGAGATTCATGCTTGACTCGATTTTATATATATATATATATATATATATATATATAAAATAACTAGCAGTTGCCCATGTACACATGTGGGTATAGTATTTGTAATGTGCAGGTGTGTGTTTGGCTTAGATGCAAGAGATGGGGTAAAGAAGTGCACAGTTGGTAATGTACGTCATGTTTTTAATAGTGGAGGAGGTGACATTGCTTGAGGGATGTATAGCACATATGCTTAAAGCAAAGCTTTATATACAACATTACCAGGTTTTCCATTTGTTTCTGGTCCGAATTTAAAGTGCATGGTGTATTTGTTGAAACTGTGCATGAAGTGTGTGACATATGGGCAATGTGTGTCTGGTGTAGGGTTGCAAGGTGTCCCTATTTGGATGGGATTGCCCAGACTGCAGGGACAAAATCCTGAGTCCTGCATTCAGGGCTGAAATCCAGTCCAGAGACCGGCCCTGGCAGTTATGCCCTAAGTCCGCCTCCAACCGCAGCCCTGCCTTTGTCATACACCAGGCCTGCCCATGTCACTCCTTCCAAGATCTGGCAACCCTGGTTCTGATAGAAATGGGCACTGTAATATCTTCATCCCCCAAGGGTACAGACTTCATAATGTCATAATATAAGTAGCTTTTAGATCTTCAAGGTGACCATGTACTGCAGTGTACCTTTCGATGTAACGTGATCATAATATGTTATGTGCCAAGGGAACATTGTAGGATTGTTGTTAGGCAAGAACTGCTTTGGCAGTAGACAACGATGAATCTACTGTAACATTAGCCTGACAATATAAAAGTTAAAGTGAATTAATTATCAATGGTAATAAGGGCAAGTGCAATGCAATATAACCATGAGTATATTCATTGTATGTGTATCACATTATATGCCATATTGATGTATTTGATTGTTCATTTTACAGAGACTCTGAAAGACACCATCATTCCTATGGAAAGTTTTCTGGAATTGTTACTGCACTATTAAATTACTTCTCCTTAAAGAGTACCCTTCTTTTGGTATGTACATTTTTCCTTCAGCTGATAATCCATGTTGAAATATTGTTGGTACATTTTGGATGCTACAACTGGATGTCGGATGACCTTTCATCCAAACAGGGTATTGGTACGTTTTAACTGGTCTTTTATGGACCACACGTTTCATCACATTGAAATGTCGTCTGTGCCTATTTTCTATCTGCTGTTAAAATCTCAGCCTGGTCAATTGCTTTTAAATACCGCCTCATGTGTATCCACATTTTGCCTTTTGCTTTTTCAGATCAGTTGGCTGTATCCATAGGCAACTTTTGCTAAAAATTAGCAGCAAACAGTATTAATTTGTTTATTATTGTATAATAATTATTAGATTAGTTATAGGGTATTAAGAATAACAAAAGAGACATCTTATAAGAACTGGAAAGTTAAATGTCTCCACAATTTTAAAGGGCAAGTTTTTCTATAAATACAGAGGGCCCTCCTAACCCCATTTTCTCATTCTAAATATATGCCAAAGATGTCCCTAAAGGGACTAACCTGACCCGGTCCCTTGCTGCCAAGGCGCCACCCCCTGCTCCTGTTTCGAGCAAAAACAGGAGCTGGGGCCTCTGTGCTGACAGCCACTCTACTTACTGGTTGCGGCTGTCATGTAATTGGGCGTATAGTCACATTGTACAGGAGTGGCGAGAGACCGGGTCAGGTAAGTCCTTTCAGGTACATATTTGGCATATATTAATGTAAAACTGGGCTTTGGGGGGGGGGGGGGGTCCTCACATAGCTTTCTCTGATCCTTGTTGAGTTAAAGGAAATTAATTTAGAGAGATACATTTTATAACAGGACCCAGCAATGGGTAATTTTGAAGTGTTAGAACGTAAAGTACACAAATTGATATTTTTGATCTGTCAAAAGACCATTTTCATTACCGGTAACCAACCTGTTTTATAAACTGCTCATCAATTTCCATCAGTTTATTTATTGAAAGGTGATTAGACATGGCTTGAATTTTTTTTAGATCCAATATGCAACCACAGCACATTTTCTGCCATTAAAAGCAGAGTAGTACCAAGAGTGGTTATAAAATATATAAATAAAAAAATTAAGTATAGTATCATCAGTGTATGCCAGTCTGCTGAATAGGGAGCACGAAAGAGCTTTTTTTTTTTTTTTTTTTTTTTTGGAGCATCTTTTCAAAGGGTATTAAACTATTTTAATGTAGAGGGCTTTGCCTTAGAAACAGTAAATGTTGCCTTTATTTGCCTTAGTTATAAGGAATTTTAATTTGGGTACATTTTTAAAAAAAATTCAGCAAATGTTATTTTGTGGGTTAACCAAGCTGTAGTGTTTTTTTTGTTTTTTTTTTATCAACAGGTACTACAGTTACTCAATATTACACATATTGTTATACTGGCATTCTTCAAGAATTTAAATATCTAGAATATCTGGTCTCTATAGAGAGATTTCTGGGGGGGTGAACCCCTCTAAATAGTTCCTGGTAAATTCCTGTTCCAGTTATTGTTTTTGGTACAAACATGGCAAACTCTTCAGCTACAAAAACAGCATGGAAGCTACGTGAGTAACTTACAATTTACTTATTTGAATTTTTCACCAATGCTTTTTGCTCTTTTCTATCCTGAAAGTTTACATGATTTAATTTATATACGACATTAAAATCACCCTACCATTCTTTTACGTCCACTTAACTAACAGAAGAAATAGTTGCCCATGGAAGCAATGTGTCTGCTGTGGTTTTGGGGAAAAATTCTGGCCGCCTGGTTGCAACAGGAGGAGAAGATTGTCGTGTTAATCTGTGGTCAGTTAACAAACCCAACTGCATAATGGTGAGAACTCTGATCAAACCATACATTACACCTGAGATTCCACTGGCCCTACATGCCTTTTTTAAATTTATATATATATATATATTATGTAGAGTCTGACAGGACACACATCTCCTGTGGAAAGTGTACGTTTCAATGCCTCTGAAGAACTAGTCGTGGCTGGGTCACAATCTGGATCCTTGAGGATTTGGGACCTAGAAGCAGCTAAGAGTAAGTGCAATTATTCTTGCCCTTGAAACCAAATCGAGATTTTTTTGCATTATATGATATATCGAATAACTAAATAATCTTAAATTTTAGGACACTCCAGTGCATTTTAAAGCTCAAACAATCTGTAATGATGAAAGGTTTTGCAGGGCACACATTCATACTTTTAGTATATAGAAGCTATAAGAATTATACATTTTAAAACAAGGGGGTTATGTTATGAAGTGCAGCTTACAATTGGATGCTACAATCCATTAACTTAAAGCTGCAAAAGAGAGACCTTATGACACAAATTTACAGCAGATTTATTTGGAATCTGTTGTGAATTTACAAATACACCCTAAAGGGTATCTAAAGTAAAATCACAAGTACCTTTTATAAGTATAAATCATTGTGTAGCTGTGTTCTCTCTCTGCATTCCACAACTAAAGGCTTAGTACATGTCTTCCCCTTGCTGTCCTTATTCTCCCTCCACTGTGATTGTGTTTTGAGAAGCCACGTATGCAAAAACAAATTGAACTTAGCAGAATGTTAGACATAACGATAACCCAAAATTACCATTCCCCTTTTCTAGCCAACAATGGAATGCAAGCATCTCTGCTATCATAGATGCTTGCAGTGCATGCATATTACTTTCTCTGCACACTTCTTTAGCTTACTCTCTATATGTCTCCTTCCCTTGTGCCACTTGGCAATAGTGAGGTGTGCCACATTTTGTAATGCATCATAAAAACAGCTTTATATCAAATGGTCATGGCTTGTCCCCCAGCACTTATCCAACTTTTAAACCATCATATTACGGGGAAAGAAATTGTTTTCATAGAAAAGAAAAGTATTGGGGAGAGAAAATATTGAGCATTTTTACACTTTATGCTTTTTAATCTACTATACTATGCTCTATATAGTTGAAGATTATTCACTTCTCCAATCACTGACAGGGGGCTCTGTTGCAGAGGGGGCAGATTCTGCCACAGAGGGAGGGGAGACTGTCACAGAGGGAGGTGACTTTGTCACACGGGGGGACTGCCACAGAGGGGGTGACTTTGTCACAGAGAGGGGAGGGGCGACTCTGCCACAGAGGGGGGACTCTGGAACAGAAGAGGGGAAATCTGGGACAGAACAGGGTGGCTTTTGGGTCATAGGGGAGGAATCTGCTTTTTGGGACAGAGGGGGGGACTCTGCCTTTTGGGACAGAGGGGGGGGGGCTTCTTTTTGGGACAGGGGGGACTCTGCCAAAGAAGGGAGACTCTGCCACAGAGGAGGGGGCTTTTGAGGCAGGGGGACTCTGCCTTTTGGGACAGATGGGGGGGACTCTGCCACAGAGGGAGGAGAGACTATCACAGCAGGGGGGACTTTGTCACAGGGGGACTTTGTCACACGGGGTGACTGCCACAGAGGAGGGTGACTGCCACAGAGGGGGGCTGTCACAGAGGGGGTACTCAGGGACAGAAGAGGGGAACTCTAGACAGAAGAGGGGAACTGTGGGACAGAATGGGGTGGCTTTTGGGTTAGAGGGGAGGAATCTGCTTTTTAGGACAGGGGACTCTGACTTTTTAGGACAGGGGGCTTCTCCTTTTGGGACCGAAGGGGTCCATACGGGGTGACTGCTTTGTCACAGGGGGTGACTGTCACAGAGGGAAGGGGGACTCTGCCACAGAGTGGGGGACTCTGGGACAGAGGAGGGGAACTCTGGGACAGAATGGGGTAGCTTTTGGGTCAGAGGGGGAGGAATCTGCTTTTTGGGACAGAGGGGGGGCTCTGCCACAGAGGAAGGGATGACTGTCATAGAGGGGGGACTCTGCCACAATTATTGGTGGTTTATCACAGAGGGGGGAACTCTGGGACAGAGGGGGCTACTCTGCCTTTTGGGACAGAGGGGGGGACTCTGCCTTTTGGGACGGGGGGGCTCTGGCCTTGGGAAACTGAGGGGGTCTCTGGGCTTCTAGCGCCCATTAATGTAACGGGCTTAATGTCTAGTATTTTAATAAATCTTATTTAAGCAGTATAGTGTAATTTCATGTTATATTAACAAAAGAAATGGGATAAAAATTTGGATTAGGTTGGAAAACTATTTTCACTAAAATAATTGAGAGGCGCACCCCCAACTCTCTCACAGCACACCGATGAGCCCTGACAAACCTTTAAATAAACGTTACTTTTCTGTCTAGAAGGACAGATGGATCAGTCTTTTTATGCTATACACGCAGCCTATAACTTCCAAATCTAGATTGCAATAATACATCCCTATACCAAACCAGCAGTGATAAAAAGCTGGAAGGTCCTTTTCTTTAGCCCAGTGGTTGTTGGGTCAATGATAATTAAAACATTTATCAAACCACATGACAGGTTCAACTTAGTTTCAGTCCATTTAAAATGAGTTTGAGACCAGAAACAATGAAATCGTGTTTTGGATAATGTATATATTTTATTTTTCTTAGATCAGGGATCCTCAAACTATGGCTTTCCAGATGTTTGAAAACTATAACTCCCAGCATTCTTAGGCTTCCCTCTGTAGTTGAGGAATGCTGGGAGTTGTAGCTTTCAAACATCAGGAGAGCCGTAATTTGAGGACCCCCTGTGTTGGATGAAGGACTTTACTTGAATTTGTGGATTCAGCAATAAACTGTTAAGACATTGGGTTAAGGAAGTGAACCCAAATGCAACTTCTTTGCATAGATTGCAATTTTGCAATAAAGGTTAAAGAAGTTTGAAAGGAATTTATTAAACAAAAAGTTGCCATTTTCCAGTCGTGTGTAAACCTTTTATATTCACTTTATTAAGTGTGGATGTGAGGAATTGTATATACATACTGTATATACATAGTATGTGTGGTTTTGGGGTATAAACAGAATATTCTTGGAATGAGTTAACATTTTGATTTTTTTTTTAAGTTTTAAGGACATTAATAGGCCATAAGGCTAATGTGTGCAGCCTTGATTTTCATCCTTATGGGGAATTTGTTGCATCTGGATCGATGGACACAAATGTCAAAGTAAGTTTTTTTAGCTATATAACACCTACGTAAATAAAAACCCTCAGTATGTTCTCTAAACAGTCTAAATTAGCTAAAGAGCAATCTACCCACCCCCCTCACCTAATAAGTACCCAGGCTGAGGAACTAAACGCTAAAGAGATTTCTAAAAGTGCCCACTTTAGAGGCATTTGCTTAATATCGGCAATGTGTATAGACCAAAAACGACCCCCCCCTACTGCCCACCATCTACTGCTTATGGCATTGGGGTTGATCAGTTTGGATTAGAGATGTCCGAACTTCGCAAAATCCGGTTCGCTCAAGGATCCGCGAATTTTCGAGTAAATTCGAAAATCTGCGAGCAGACCCATTAAAATGAAAAAATCCTCAAATACGAGAAATCCTCGTAATTTTGAACATTTTCGAAAATACGTATTTTCCGCATTTTCGAAAATAAGTAAAATCCTCATATTTTCGAAAATACGTATTTTCATGCATTTTAGAAAATACGTGAAATCCTTGTAATTTCGAAAATTTTTGAAAATACGGTTTTTCATGTATTTTCGAAAATACGAGAAATCCTCGTAATTTCGCGGGATTTACAAGTAATATGTAAAAGGGAGCAGCAGCAGAATATTTTCTAATAATAATCACTGAGCTATGCAGAGAACAGGGGCCATACCTAGGAGTCCTAGGTGTATACTCTTAGCAAGCAAACTGGATTGTTGGTAAAATTTATGCACCTCCCATACATTTTTACTGTTTCTAGTGTACAGCAATAAAACACATTTTGACAGTTTGTCTGTGCTATCAAAGGAGTTCCCTGACCTTTATAAATGCATTAGGCCTGCTTTTATATGGTCATGGAACTTCTCAGTGACTTTATATTCTTATATTACACATTATGCAAATCTGCATGTCACTGTGTAGTAGCACACCAATTATATATTTATTTATTTTTTACAGTTTGGGCTCCATATGATTTTACGCAAGATTATATTGAAAGGATGAAGATAATCTGTAAATTTTTAGCATTGTGATTTTCTGAACAGTTCATTTCAGTTACTATGTATTTAACATTCTGCTTTATCATCCTAATTTCAGTTTTTATGTTGATTGCTGTACCAACAATTTATAGGGAAAAGGCCTACCTAACCTTACCCGTACAATTTATTTTTCAAGGCAGAGAACAGGGAAGCACTAATGCTGTCTCTAACTTCTGAAGAGAGAGAAGCACAAATTGCATGACTTTTCTGTTTTTAATTTTCTTCAGTTTAATGCCACTATTTCCTCATTTATTTTGTAGTTGTGGGATGTACGCAGAAAAGGCTGTGTTTTCCGCTACAAGGTATGTTTCCTTAAGATTCCAAACCATTTTTTAAAAAAAAAAAAACTGTGTTATTATGGATATTTAGTTTATCACATAGAAATGTTTTTATCAAATATTGTTGCAGAGCCTTGCTTGCTCTATTTGTTAACATTTTGTTTCTCTGTGGGTTTTTAGGGTCACACACAGGCAGTTCGTTGTCTCCGTTTCAGCCCAGATGGAAAGTGGTTGGCATCTGCATCAGATGACCATTCTGTAAAGGTATAGACATTGTACAGGACATAATGAATTGGTCTACTGACCAACTCAGTGGGAATGCACCTGGAACAGAATGCTAATATATTACATAAGGCTCTGGATTTAGAAAAGGGAGGTGCAGTGGCGAGAATCCTTATTACAATTACTCCGTGATGTCACTGAGTGACTTCCTGCCTTCCACTGCACCTCCCCCTGTCTCTCCCCCTCCCTTTATTAGTCATTTATATAGACAGATGATGTTCGGTTCTTCTGTCTCTTTTCAATAGGAACAGTAATTAACTATTATACACTATAAATGACTACTGTAATACAGGTGTCTGTGCTGTTTTTGTTTGTTGTTGTTTAGCTGGCCTTATGTATTATAATAGAATGTGCTACTTACACTGTAATATACAGATTTACTTCACCTCGGAGTTCCATGCCCTGTATAAAGGCACTTGGCCTACAGCCTCATGCTTCTATATGGACATGGAACACCTTTTGGCGTAATATCTTTTTATTGCACTGTGGGTAGCGTATTATGCCTTATATTATACTTGCTTACAACAGCGAGAACAAAAAAATCAGGCATTAGGATAAATAAATGCTTAGCCCCCAAGAATTACTAACTGCCCATTAAATCTTGTTTTTATGCACAAACATTAACAGTGTAAGCTGCAAAAAATTATTAAACTTGATTGTGTCTTCAGCTCTGGGATCTGACTGCTGGAAAAATGATGGCTGAGTTATCAGAACACACAGGACCTGTTAATATAATTGAATTTCATCCCAATGAGTACCTGTTGGCATCAGGAAGTGCGGACAGGTATGGGTACTAAGGCACTTATTTTAAATGTAGAGAAAATTCTATATTTTAGACATACTATATATACAATCCTTCTCTACAGAACTGTACGTTTCTGGGACCTGGAGAAGTTTCAGCTGGTTGGCTGCACAGAAGGAGAGACTATTCCTGTAAGGTGAGAAACCGCACAAACATGGCACTTCATATATATGACTAATTACTAAAACTATGCAAACAATAAAGGTGGTGGGCCCCGAATTACAATTTAGTGCCCCAATTTGTCAAAATCAGACTATTGTTATGTAACCAGTAGGATTGTGGCCGATTACATAAGAAGCCTGTGCTAATTTGTTCTAATGTTATCATTAATTTTGCAAAATAATCTCATAAAAATTCTTCTGCAAAGGGCAATCCTTTTTAGCAATGATGGAGGCTGTCTGTTCTGCGGGGGACGAGATCTCTTGCGTGTCTATGGCTGGGAGCCTGAACGTTGCTTTGACTCTGTACCAGTTGGATGGGGCAAAGTTTGTGACCTTGCAATCTGCAACAAGCAGCTGGTAAGTAAATATTTATTCCAGTTTTGTTTATTAAACACATTCCAGTTCATGCACACCGAGGGGGACCAAGAGTACAGTTGCTCCTTACATTCCATGTAGTTAAAATGACAAGTTATTACCTATGTCTTACTTACCGTTCTTCAGTTAAACTTACAAGAACTTTCCGAGGACCGCTCCAGCGCAGGCTTTTCACTGACAGGTTCCGACTTGATCCACTCTTCCTTGCACTGTGTGCACATGTGCACACAATGCAAAGGACTGTGGATGTATCGGAACCTGTCAGTGAGAAGCCAGTGCCGGACAGGTCACCGGTAAGTTCTTTTACAGGCCATCGATGGACCGATAGCTGGACAGTTCTATCCTGTCTCTTGCAAGCTGAAGAACGGAGGCAAGACAGCTCCTTTACCCTCCTGTTCTTCTGTTAAACTGAAATATCGATAGTTAAAAAAAAGAGTGGACATACCCTTTAAGAGTAATGTGATAGTGGTGCATTTTGTTTTTCCCATAGTCTTGGTGTAAAATATAGAGGAGTAGCAGCAGCATCCACATAAATTTTGTTGGGATTTTATAAAATTAAAAATATAACAATTCAGAAATGTAAATGATCAGACTAGTTTTCCTTTAAGCAAGCCCATTTGTGTAGTAATACATTGGTATTTATCTTTGAACAGTAACATATTATTTTATTTACAACTGACTTTCAGATAGGAGTCTCCAGTCTCCAGTCCAATATCTCCTCATTTGTCATTGATTTGACCCGTGTAAAGATGACAGGTTGTGCAATGCAAGGACCTGTTCTGCCAGAGTTACCCGTCAACAAGCTGACTCCAAGTGGGCCCTCACTCAGGCGTATATATGAACGCCCATCTACTACTTGCAGCAAACCAAAAAGGTAAAAAATAAAGGTTATAGGCTATTATAAATGCTTAACACCAGCCCTCAAATCAAAATTTTATACAGGTAAATCACCCACCAAACCCCAAAACTGCAATAGTTAGAAAGCTTAATTATATAAGACTAACCGGAAATCCTGCACAATGTTTTTCCCCTGTTCCTGCTTCCTGGTGGTTCTTCCAGTTAGCAACTGTCAGTCATAGATTTGACAATTGACTTCACACCCAATTATTAAATGCTAATCCCCTAGCTTCCTCCTCAAGCTCATAACCAGCTCACTAAATTGCTGAAGGGGTGTGAACAAACAGTTTCCATTAGGCATCTAAGAGCATAGCAGACATACGTAATGATTCCAGAAGCCAAGTTATATCAGACAAGGATATCAGATAAGGACATATTTTAAAGGTGCCATTCTTTCTAAAAGATGTCATTATGAGCGAGGCGTTGTCCTTTAATGAATGTTTTAACCTCCATAAAAGACACTCACCTCTAATTAAAATTCATATCTCTCTGCAATTCCTTACCAGATATCTTATCTTAAGTATTTTGGTATAGCTGTATACTGTACTGCCCCTTTTTCTAACTAAGTATATCCTAACTTCTCAAGGGGAAGAGAGAAAGATCAACTAATTGGCAGACATAAAAGGAAAATCAGGAAACGTGTTATAGGCGTTACAACAGAAGAAGCTGGAAAATATAAGTCTAATCTGAAATGCTGCACAATGTTGTTTGTCTGTTTCCTGGTTCTTCCAGTTTGCAACTGTCAGTCATGAATATAACAGTTGACATCACTGCCAATGACTGAATGCTATTACCTTAGCTTCCTCCTCTGAGCATGTGCAAGTACGTAACAAGCTTAGGCAGAAACTTTTTTTAGAGGCAGAGGGAATAGGAGAAAATGATTTTGCTGCATAAGAAGTTAGTCCTGCCAATGTCAGCTTTCAAACTATTGCAGTTTGGGGGGTTTGATTTACCCACTGTATATACTCGAATATAAGTCGACCCAAGTATAAGTCGAGAGACCCATTTACCTGAAAAAGAAGCAAATGGGATTGATTCGAATATAAACTGAGGGTAGAAATTATGACCACTACTGCCTTCTGATTCTGTATTGTTTTGAGGCTTTAGTTGTCTTTTAAATGAACAGCAGAATTCCCATACAGTAATAGCAATACTGGATTTGGCTATATCTGTATGGGACTACTGTATGGGAATTCTGCTGTCCATATAAAGGGCAACTAAAGACTCAAAACAACACAAAATCGGAAGGCAATCTTTCACAAAAGATACCATCCTCCTGATTCTGTATTGTTTTTAGACATTGTTTGCCTTTAAATGGAGTTATCCAACACAGTTACCCCCAATTCCATGCCACTCCAGATGTTTGGAAACTACAACTCCCAGCATGCTTTAGTTGCTAGGGAGTTGTAGTTTCTAAACATCTGTAGTAGCAAGTTCAACAAAAAATGCCCAACTCTGTAACCCAGCATCATTGCATTGTTTTGAGCACTACAGATGTTTGGAAACTACAACACCCAGCATACTTTAGTTGCTGGGAGTTGTAGTTTCTAAACATCTGTAGTTGCAAGTTCAACTAAAAACATGCTCATGCCCAAGTCTCTGTAAAACACCATGGACCCAGAAAGAAGAAAACTGGCAAACATCATAGAGCCCCAAAGAAGAAGAAGGAAGTCTTCTTACCGGTCCCAGTGAGAGTCTCCTTCCCTGCTCCCTATTACCAGTACGTTGGCAAGAGGCATGTAAATTACGTAGCGCCGTGCCCGCGCTGACGTGCTCGCGTATATTTGTATATCTCCTATATGTAGTCCATTCTCCTTACTGTACGCAGCTCTGGTCTCCTTATGAAGCTTCCAAATGAAAAGATATGTAAGTTACTGATATTTACTTACATTTACCGTTCTTGTAGCTCCGTTGCAATGCGTCTCTGGTCTCCTTTTACTTGCCTTATTTGACCCGAGTATAAGCCAAGGTTATCTTTTCAGGCCAATTTTAAAACCTAAAAACCTCTGCTTATATTCAAGTACCGTATATACTCGAGTATAAACCGACCCGAGTATAAACCGAGGTACCCAATTTCAGCTAAAATCCTAATAAAAGTTGTTGACTTGAGTATAAACCGAGGGTAGAAACTTGGCATGCAAGATGTTTTGGGAACTACAACTCCCAGCATGCTTTATTAGCTGGTAGTTGTAGTTTCCAAACATCTTGAATGCCAGTGAGGGTGGCATTCAAGATGTTTGGGAACTACAACCCCAGCATGCTTTATTAGCTGGGAGTTTTAGTTTCCAAACATCTTGAATGCCACCCTCATTGGCATTCAAGATGTTTAGAAACTACAACTCCCACCTAATAAAGCATGCTGGGAGTTGTAGTTCCCAACTCTTGAATGCCCCCCTCACCCTCCCACCCAGTTCAGTTTGTACCTGTCTCTTCTCCCTGTGGGCTCGGTCTCTTCTGTGGTGCTCCCGTTTCTCTTCTTCTGTGGGCTCTCCTCCATCCTCCATCCTTCCTGGCAGGTGCGGTATCCTGAGCATTCCGGCAGCCGCGCGATCTTACTGTGCACTGGCGCGCCGGCTGACGTCACTGGCGCCAGTACACAGAAGGATCGTGCGGCTGCCGGAATGCTCAGGTAAGCTAGTGACTCGAGTATAAACCGAGTCCGAGTTTTCAGGCTGATTTTTCAGCCTGAAAAACTCGGTTTATACTCGAGTATATACGGTATATACGGTATGTGCAATTTTTCATTTGAGAGGTGGAATTGTCCTTTAAATTGAAACTGAACCTTTCCGTCAATAGAACTTTATTGGTTTTACCTTGAGATGTGATCCAGAGCTTATTTTAATGGTATGACTGAAGGCTTTTCGGAACCCTAACATGTTTGGAGTTCCTCCTATTCAATTTTGTAATGTTTCCATTTATAATAGTGAAAACATGGTATTTTACATTGCATCCTACAACCCTTTTAATATTTTTAGTAAAAAATAAAAGTAAATCTTTTTTTGCATAGTGCTCATAAGGTTTATATCCATGCAAAAGCTAAGTGAGGTAATGTACAAATCTCTAGATTAATAAAATTAAATTTATTGTGATGTATTTAGGGATTTTCTCTACATATTAAATTCTAATTTTTGTGTTTTAAGACCACACAAAATCCAGACACATTTGGTACTGTTGTGCACACCACAAATGAAATCTTAATGCTAGCGCCTTAATACATTGCTGCAAACTACTTTGCACATTATTAGAATCTTCATTAGGGGCACATAAGGCATCACCCTGTGTGTTTGCTAGAAATTCTGGCAAAAGGCTTCCAGTTTCATATCCTTTCCAATTCACCTGAATTTTCTTATTGACTACAGGGTAAGTCCTACAAGTGATGATGATGAAAAAGAATCCAGGGCTGAGATTCAGAACCCAGAGCAATACAAGGAGATTTTCCAGCCCAGGAATGCAATATGTGAGTTTGCAAAGAGAAACATTTAACATTTTTAGTCTTCTCTCCCTACATTTTTCTTTTCTGTGTTTTCTTTTAATCTCTTGTACTTAATTTTTCTTCCTGTATTTTGTTTGTTCACTTTCCATATACTGTACTACATTACATTTTAAAGACCTTCTTTGCAACATTTTTCTCATATTATATATTAATTTAGCACGGACACCCCCACGGAACAATGAACCATTCCCAGCACCTCTTGAAGATGGTAAGTGAGATAGGAAAGGAACTATGTTAAAAGAAATACTTTTATATAAACAGTTTACAAGTTTGAATGCATTTATTTCTGACCCTTTGTGCTCCACCGATTCCATTTTTATGCAATCTTCATTCCCTGCCCTATTTCCAGCAGCAGATGCAACAGACAGTAATGTTAGTGAAGGGAACACCACACATTGATTCAATGCATCAGAAGGCCCCAAAGCATGTTGCAGAATGTTTTAATAAAATGATTTGCAGTTTGAATCTTGGAATGGTGCTTCCTCCCCTTTTGCTATTATCAACTGTTAAACTTATTTTTATTACATTGATCTTAAATTTGATAAACATAGTGTAGCTGTCTTGTATACATTTCTAAACAGATGTACTTTTGACTATGATAGAAGATTGTATGGACTAGATATAAGGACTAGATATTTCCTAAAAATACTTCCGATTAGATGTACTGATTTTTTAGATCTTTAGCATTTAGCAAAATACGAGGTCATATTTCTGTTGTGTTACTGTAGTCTAGGGTTTCTCAAAAGGTGTGCCGGGGAACACTGGTGTGATTTCAAAGAGTCAGAGGTGTGCCTCAGAATTTTGGTAGTATTAATAATTTCATCAGTATTTTACATTTTTATTATATTGTACTCTAAATATAAATAGAATTATAACATTTCTATACAGTCAATGTAGTGTAACTAATTCAACATTTAGATTACAGGTGTGCCTTGAGAAAAAATTGCATTACCAAGTGCGACACACTGTAAAAGTTTGAGAACCACTGCTGTAGCCATTAAATCTTGGTCATAAACATTTGCCACACAAGTTAAAATTGTTTTTTTTTATACACACGTTTTGTAGAGGAAATTGTATTTTGTTTAATACAGAAACGATGGATTATGTTTTATCCTTTTACTAAAAATTGGATAAGATTGAGTAACATTCCCAATATAGTATTTATATTATACCCATTATTCTTGAAGAGTTCATAGTTAATGGTAAAATTGTAGTTTTATCTGTGAAAAACTGTTTGTTTAAATGTTTACCTAAAACAGGAGATCTGAAACTTAGCCTTCTCCCTCCTCTCTACATGGTTTAGGGCAGGAAATGCATGCAGGGAAAATCTCTGCAGTATGCAGGATTCATTCCTTTTACTATCACCACGGGTGAAGCCAAGGCATCATCCTATATAGTTTACAATATATATATATATATATATATATATATATATCTTTTAAAATACATTTGAATGAAAGGGATACAAAAATACCATATGGTACATAACAAATGTTAACAATACATTTAAAAATAAAAGGGCTGTGTTTCAAAAATTTCTGGTGCATTTTTAGGTTCGATAGGTTGTATCATTTTAAGGACATTAACTTTGACCAGAACAGAGCTCACCTGAGATGTATAGCTTTCACTTAAGGAGATATAGCAGCAGAGTTACAAATCCCAAGAGTATCAAAAATACCCCCCATACTGTTTTTTTCCCTTAGCCAGTTTTTAAGGTTATGGTAAAGCAAAGATTTTTTGTCCAGAGCGAGCTTTCGCTAGTAGCGAGCACTTGGCCGTGACAAAAGACTGTCGGTAGCGGCAACAGTGGCCACAGCCAACAGTTTGTATGACATTGTGCGATCCCATAGGGAACAACACAATTGGCCGTAATTTACTGGCATGTCCATTCGTCCAACTCGGACGAACGGGCGACTGACATCAGTCATGGCACGCAAGAAAAACTACCACAGATTTTTCGCTCCAACCGATCAATACCCGGAAGTCGATTGGCCCGAAAAATATGCCCATGTGTACCCAGCCTAACCGATGTTATTCTATATCCAGAGACTATAGCGAAAGACTGAAACGAACTGTGTGTGACCAGACATTTTTTCCCATGTTAACGTTCATTTGTGTTAACATGTTAATTTTTTTAATCCCAGATACAAATAATGTAAAGGAAACGGTGACACCCACTACAGATGTGGTGACTCCTGCAGTGTGCAATAGAAAAAACGTATGTATAACGTACTAATTTCCTTTTGCACGCAGATTTACTATTATTTACTTTTGATGTGTGTGCACACTTAATTTACTTGTGTTTACTTTTGTTGATATCTAATAATGCTTTTAACATTTTTAGACCACTTTCATGTAACTTTATCACCCCTTATTATAACGCAATTAAGAATAAATCCTTTTCATTGTCCTAACTTTTTTTTAATTTCATTACCTTTAGACCCAGATTCATAGTGTCACACACGCATTACTACTAATATCTACTAGTGCACTGTTTTGCTACTTTGTATAGCTTAAATGACTATTTCCCATCTTTAACCCACCCTCACTATCACAATATACTGTATAAAATATTTAATTACAAGTTGCCCCCAAAACGTAAACCTACAGTTTTGACAAAATAGCAGCAACGTTCTTCCAACCCATGTTTATGATGGTGCTATAGTTGCTACCTAAAATTTATTATCATAGAGTAACTTTTCTTTATCGGCCTCGGGGGGACCACGCATACTGGGGTTAGGTTTCTACCAGTTTAAGTGTCTGCTCAGGAGTAGGATTACCAGCTCACTTCTGTGTTCAAGAACAGGAATGCTCACAGAAATGATAGTCCATGAAGGAGGAGAGAGTGCCTAACAGACACCCAGCAGGAACCCTCAGCACTTCTCTTCTCCATATGGAAGGAAAAACTTTACATGTTTCCCATCTCATTATCAGCTCGAGAAGATTGTTTCTGAGGAGTGGTCAGTTTTCAGAAAAACCATTAAAGCTTAGTCAGCAGTTCCACAACTCTTTTCCGTTTCCTAAATTGGATGTGGATCGTTGCCCACCCATAGTCGACCCTCCAGTGGGCTAAGCCCATTTCCAATTTTCTACCCTCACGTTCAGTCTGGACTCAGCGCCTCGGGTATTCACTAAAATCATGCCATGCCATGCCATGCCATGTTCATATGACTCCAGAACATCTTTTTCATGCCTGATCAAGACCCCTTCCTACGCACTTGCACAAACCCAGGTAGCCAAGTGCATCATCATCCTATCCCAATTCGGATGGATCCTCAACTTCGATCCCAGAGGATGTCATTCCTGGGCATGTTGTTCAAAATGGAGGATCACAAGATTTTCCTTTCACACGTCAAAGCAATTAACCTCCAGACCATGGCAGATCATGCCATGTCCAGGAGTCAGTTCACCATCAGACAAGCCATGAGACTCCTAGGCAAAATGGTGTCCTCAGCAGAAGCGATCCCATATAGGATAATCCACCTAAGGCCTCTACAGAGACACGTCCTGAGACACTGGGACAAATCCCCTTTCTCTCTGGATTTTCCCTTGCTCCTCCCTTTACACATCAGGCAATCTCGGCACTGGTGGACTCTATCAGAGGTGGGCCAGACAAAATGGAGCCATGAGCAATGCCCTTCTCTTTTGGAATGGGCCCTTCACCCGGAAGTCTTCGAACAACTGGTACATCGCTGTGGCCTTCTAGACATAAACATTATGGCATCCAGATCCGCAAGGTGCCAATCCTCTGCTCCAAGTACAAGAACCCCCTTCGGGGCGGATGCCGTGGTTCTTCCCTGGAGATTCAGTCTAGTCTATGCCTTTTATCCAATTGCCATGATCCCCCGTTTACTGAAGAAGGTCAAGATGGGAGTCCCCACCATCTTCCTCACCTCATTTTGGCCCTGCGGAGCCTGGTTCTCGGACCTCCTAGGCATGGCATCAGACAGCCTGCAGCTTCGAGAATGCCCAGGCCTCCTGTTGCAAGGTCCTCTGTTCCATTAAGACTACCAACATCTTCACCTGACTGCGTGGAAACTGAATCCAAAATGCTAAGTTTGAGAGACATTCCTTCAGCAGGGATTCTGACTATGCTTGCATGATTGAGGGTGGGAGAACCTCCCTTCTTAAGAATTTAAAGTGTCCACTCCTTGGGGTAGAAACTTAATCCCAGTATGCCTGGGTCCCCCTTTGGCCTCAGAAAAGCATTTTACATAAGTATAAAAATTCTCTTTTGACAGCCCACTTAACTTCCACTGGTGTAGTGTGTTACTTGTTGCTGATAATATAAACAAACGGCTTCCCTTTTACAGGTAATTTTCTATTTTACTTTTAGTCTGATCAGCTCCAGCGACCTCCAGTAGCTGCTTCTACACCTATTGTGTGTCAGGATCCACCTCTTTCAGCACCACAAAACAAGCCTTCCGTAGTGTCTGCTGCTCGAAATGAGCCAATTGGATTAAAAGCCATTGAAAACAAGCCTCCAGTTATATCAGCCGCAAGAAATGAACCAATTGGACTCAAAGCAGCGGATTTTCTCCCAGTGAGTACCGGTAATTAAGTCGCAATAGGATCAGAAGTGCCTGCCACATTAAATTTATAAACTGCTACTAGGGTTATTCGCTTTAACAGGGTGACCGAGATTAAAGCAGGAATCTGGTCATAATGTTTATGTTGATGATCCCATTGCTCTTGCACTGGCTTAATATTTTTGATATAAAGGACACTCCTGGCTTTCTATGCACTTAATATATGATTGTATGACGTGATTATAGACGCGAGGTTTGGGTCTATTAACTGTTTTTAAATATTTCTCCCTGTGTACAATAAAGGACAGATTTTTCTACATTTAATTGTTTAAAGGGCAACTGTGGTCTCCAAACAAGTTAGGATTAAATGAAAGCCTGCAGTATTTCCTTTATAATAAGCCGACAATCACATTTCTGGCTTCAGCCTGTGAGAAATGATATTGGGGTGAATGTTCAAACTTCCTGCTTCGAGTAGCTTTAGTGACATCGCCTTACCTCTGCCCGCCCCTCTCCCCCGGGGGAGAAGCATGCTCAGTAAAGACTTAGTGCTGGGGAAATCAGGAAGTACTGAAGAGAAACAAAGTAGACTTGCACTCCAAAGTAACATAGTAACATAGTAATTAAGGTTGATTAAAGACATACGTCCATCAAGTCCAACCTATTCACCCTCTTTTTTTTTTTTTTTTTTAATTAAGCCTACCTAACAGTTGATCCAGAGGGAGGCAAAAAAAAAACAGCTAAAAAGGGGGAAAAAATTCCTTCCGGACTCCAAACGGCAATCCGAAAGTATCCCTGGATCAACCAGATCTATATTCATTAATACCAGTAATTCTCAATATTTTTTAGTTTTAGAAACTTATCCAGGTCTTTTTTAAAGCTATTCAATGAACTTGCCATTACCACATCTGCTGGATACAGTTCCACAGTTTCAACGTTCTCACTGTAAAGAAACCTTTCCTAACCTGAAGATGAGACTTCTTTTTTTCCAACCTTAAAGGATGTCCACGAGTCCTCTGATATGACCTATTAGTAAACAATGCACCAAAGAGTTCATTGTATGGCCCATTAATATATTTGTATAAGGTGATCATGTCCCCACGCAAACGTTGCTTCTCCAATGTAAACAGCCCTAACTTGTCTAATCTGCCTGCATATTCAAGCCCCTCCATTCCCCTTATTAATTTAGTTGCCCTTCTCTGAACTGCCTCAATTTCCATGTCGCTTTTGTATATGGGATTCCAAAACTGCACCGCATATTCCAAATGAGGCCTTACCAGTGCCTTGTAAAGAGGGAGAATAATATTTTTCTCTCTTGAATCTATTTCTCTCTTTATACAAGACAATATCTTGCTAGCTCTAGCCGTTGCTACCTGGCATTGTTTGCTATAGCTAAGTCTGTTATCCACCAGAACCCCCAAATCTTTTTCCATTACAGATGCACTTAACACAGAGTTATTTATGGTGTAGGTGGCACAGGGAATATTAAATCCCAAATGCATCACCTTACATTTATCAACATTGAATCTCATCTGCCATTCTGCTCCCCAGTACAGAACCCTGAGGCACTCCGCTTAGAACTTTAGCCCACATAGATGTAGCTCCATTTACCACCACTCTCTGTTTGTGATCCAATAACCAGTTCTCTATCCATGAACAAATGTTTTCTTCAAGGCCAACAGTCCTCAGTTTATACATTAGTCGCCTATGTGGCACAGTATCAAAAGCTTTCGCAAAATCCAAATATACCACATCCACTGCTGTGCCTGAATCTAACTTCTTACTCACTTCTTCATAAAAACCAATTAAATTTGTCTGGCAAGATCTATTTCTCATAAATCCATGCTGACTACTACTAATAAGATGATCTCTGGAGACAAAGTCCCGTAACAAAGTTTCCAGCACCCTCCCTACCACTGATGTTAGGCTTACAGGTCTATAGTTACCAGGCTGTGAATGACTACCTTTTTTGAATATTGGTATTACATTGGCTTTTTTCCAATCCAGCGGCACATCCCCAGACCAAAGCGAATCTGAAAAGATGATAAACAGTAGTCTAGATAGAACTGAAATAAGCTCTTTTTTAAAATCCGAGGATGCAATCCATCTGGTCCTGGGGCTTTATTGATATTAACTTTGTCTAATTGTTTCTGTACCATATCCTCTGTTAGCCAATGTGAATACTCTTCATTTCTTCCCTGTATAGTATTACAATACCTACTGTAAGGACAGGGATTTTCAACAGTAAAAACCGATGTAAAAAAACGGTTTAGCAGATTAGCCTGTTGAGTGTGAGCCAAGCATCAACAAGTAACACAACGTTTCGAGGGTAACACCCCCTCCATCAGGTGATCCCCCTTCCTGATGAAGGGGGTGTTACCCTCGAAACGTTACCCTTGAAACGTTGTTACTTGTTGATGCTTGGCTCACAATAAACAGTTCACTTTGGAGTGCAAGTCTACTTTGTTTCTCTTCAGTACTTTGTTCCCTTTGAAGTAGGGGGATTGGACTTTTTGCACCCACTTGGGGATAGTGTGCATATGGACCTTTGTTACCTATCTGGAAATCAGAAAGTACCTGGGGGGAAAAATTGACAGTTGAAAAGAGGAGCCTATTAATGCAAGCAGGGGCTGGTCACTTGACTACAAGCTGGTCACATGGCTAAAAACAGGAAGTGTTCAAGCAGGAAGTAATATTGCTGAACCTTTCCTGCAATAACTTCTCACAAATTTTATCTAGAGATGTGATTTAGGTTTTATTTTGAAGGTAAGATGGAAGGCTTTTTATATAATCCTTACTAGTTTGGAAGAATTGGAGACCAAGTTTACCCTTTAAAGTGCTTCTATTTTTTCTTCCTTTTTTATATTTTATCTATGCAGGCTAGCTGGATATTGCCCTTATACAAAATTTCAGTGTTGCGATTTTATTGACTACTAGACATTAAGCCCGCTACAATAACGGGCGCTAGAAGCACAGAGTGCCCTCTTAGTGTCCCAAGGCCAGAGTCCCCCCCCCTCTTAGTGTCCCAATGGCCAGAGTCCCCTCCCCCTCCCTCTAGTGTCCCAGTCCCAGGCATAGTCCCCCCCCCCCCCTCTTAGTGTCCCAGGAGGTCCCCCCCCCCTCTTAGTGTCCCAAGGCCAGAGTCCCCCCCCTCTTAGGTCCCAAGGCCCAGAGTTCCCCCCTCCTCTTAGTGTCCACATTCCCTATCCCAGGCCAGAGTCCCCCCCCTCTTAGTGTCCCAGCCAAGTCCCCCCCCCTCTTAGTTCCCAAGGCCAGAGTCCCCCCCCCTCTTAGTGTCCCAAGGCCCAGTCCCCCCCCCCTCTTAGTGTCCCAAGGCCAGAGTCCCCCCCCTCTTAGTGTTCCCAAGGCCAAGATCCCCCCCCTCTTAGTTCCCAATGCCAGAGTCCCCCCCCTCTTAAGTGTCCCAGGCCAGAGTCCCTCACCCCCCCCTCTTAGTGTCCCAAGGCCAGAGTCCCCCCCCCTCTTATTGTTCCCAAGGCAGAGTCCCCCCCCCCTCTTAGTGTCCCAAGCCAATCCCCCCCCCTCTTATGTCCCAAGGCCAGAGTCCCCCCCCCTCTTAGTGTCCCCAAGGCCAGAGTCCCCCCCCCTCTTAGTGTCCCCAAGGCCAGAGTCCCCCCCCCTCTTAGTGTCCCAGGCCAGAGTCCCCCCCCCTCTTAGTGTCCCAGCCAGATCCCCCCCCCTCTTAGTGTCCCAGCCAGATCCCCCCCCCTCTTAGTGTCCCCAAGGCCAGAGTCCCCCCCCCCTTTACGTCCCAAGGCCAGAGTCCCCCCCCCTCCTTAGTGTCCCAAGCCAGAGCCCCCCCCCTCTTAGTGTCCCAAGGCCGAGTCCCCCCCCTCTTAGTGTCCCAGGCCAAGCCCCCCCCCCCGCTTCCAAGGCCAGGTCCCCCCTCCCCCCCCTCCTCCGACACTCCCCTTCCCCTCCCCCCCCTCCCCCCCCGTCCCCCCCCCCCTCCCCCCCCCCCCCATCCCCCCCCCCCCCCCTCCCCCTCCCCCCTTCCCCTCCCCCCCTCCCCCCTCTCCCCCCTCCCCTTCCCCCCCCTCCCCTCCCCTCCCTCCCTCCCCTCCCCTCCCCCCCTCCCCCCCCCTCCCTCCCCCTCCCTCCCCCCCCCCCCTCCCTCTCCCCCGGTCCGCCTTCCCTCCCCTCCCCCCCCTCCCCCCCCCGTCCCCCGCTCCCTCCCCCCGCTCCCCCTGCCCCCCCCCGCCCCCCGCCCCCCTCCCCCCCCCCTCTCCCCTCCGTCCCCCCCCCCCTTCCCCCCGTCCCGTCCCCCCCTCCCCCCCTCCCTCCCCCAGTCCCTCCCCCCCCCCCCCCGTCCGCTCCCCCCATCCCCCCCCTCCCTCTCCCCTCCCGCCCTCTCCCCTCCCCCCTCCCCCTCCCCCTCCCCTCTCTCCGCCCTCCCCTCCCCCATCCCCACTCCCCCCCCTCCCTCCCCCCCCCTCCCCCCCTCCCCCCCGCCCCCCCCGCTCCGCTCCTCCCCCCCTCCCCCCCCCCCCCCCCCCCTCCCCCCCTCCCACCCCCCCCTCCACCCCTCCCCCCTCCCTCCCCCCCCTCCCCACCCCCTCCCCCCCCCCCCCCGCTCCCCCCCCCCTCCCCTCCCGTCCCCCCGTCACCCCCTCCCCTCCCCTCCCTTCCCCTCCCCAGTCCCTCCCCCCCCCTCCCCTCCCCTCCCAGAGTCCCCTCCCCTCTCCCCCCTCCCACTCCCACCCCCCCCCTCCCTCCCCCCCTCCCCCTCCCCCCCTCCCCACCCTCCCCCTTCCCCCCTCCTCCCCCTCCCTCCCCCCCCTCCCCCTCCCCTCCCTCCCCCCCCCCTGTCCCGCTCCAGTCCCCCCCCCCCTCCCCCCCCCTCCCCCTCCACCCCCAATCCCTCCTCCCCCTCCCCCCTCCCCCACTTCCCCCCCCCCCTCCCCCCCCCCCCGATCCCTCCCCCGTCCACCCCCCCTCCCTCCCCGAGTCCCCCCCCCCCCCTCCTCCCCAGATATGCCCCCCACCCCTCTTAGTGTCCCAGGCCAGATTCCCCCCCCCCTTAGTGTCCCAAGGCCAGAGTCCCCCCCCTCTAGTGTCCCAAGGCCAGAGTCCCCCCCCCCCTCTTATTGCCCAAGGCCAGAGTCCCCCCCCCCTCTTAGTTGTCCCAAGGCAGAGTCCCCCCCCCTCCTCTTGTCCCAAGGCCAAGATCCCCCCCCCCTCTTAGTGTCATCCCATCGCAGAGTCCCCCCCCCCTCTTAGTGTCCCAAGGCCAGAGTCCCCCCCCCCCCTCTTTAGTGTCCCAAGGCCAGGTCCCCCCCCCCCCTCTTAGTGTCCAAGGCCAGAGTCCCCCCCCTCTTAGTGTCCCAAGGCCAGAGTCCCCCCCCTCTTAGTGTCCCAAGGCCAGAGTTCCCTCCCCCCTTAGTGTCCCAAGGCCAGAGTCCCCCCCCCTCTAGTGTCCCAAGGCCAGATCCCCCCCCTCTTAGTGTCCCAAGCCAGTCCCCCCCCTCCCTCTTAGTGTCCCAGGCCAGAGTCCCCCCCTTAGTGTCCCAAGGCCAGAGTCCCCTCCCCCCCCTCTTAGTGTCCCAGGCCCGAGTTCCCCCCCCCCTCTATATGTCCAAGCCAGAAGTCCCCCCTCCCCCCTCTTGTGTCCCAAGGCAGATCCCCCCCCCCTCTTAGTCCCAAGGCCAGAGTCCCCCCCCCCCTCTTAGTGTCCCAAGGCCAGATCCCTCCCCCCCTCTAGTTCCAGCCAAGTCCCCCCCCCCCTCTTATGTCCCAAGGCCAGAGTCCCCCCCCCTCTTAGTGTCCCAAGCCAAGTCCCCCCCCCCTCCTTTAGTGTCCCAGGCCAGAGTCCCCCCCCCTCTTAGTGTCCAAGGCCAGAGTCCCCCCCCCTCTTAGTGTCCCAAGGGCCAGAGTCCCCCCCCTCTTAGTGTCCAAGGCCAGAGTCCCCCCCCCCTCTTAGTGTCCCAAGGCCAGAGTCCCCCCCCCCTCTTAGTGTCCCAAGGCCAGAGCCCCCCCCCCCCTCTTAGTGTCCCAAGGCCAGAGTCCCCCCCCCCTCTTAGTGTCCCAAGGCCAGAGTCCCCCCCCCTCTTAGTGTCCCAGGCCAGAGTCCCCCCCCCTCTTAGTGTCCCAAGGCCAAGTCCCCCCCCCCTCTTAGTGTCCCAAGGCCAGAGTCCCCCCCCTCTTAGTGTCCCAAGGCCAGAGTCCCCCCCCCTCCCCCCCCCTCTTAGTGTCCCAAGGCCAGAGTCCCCCCCCTCTTAGTGTCCCAAGGCCAGAGCCCCCTCCCTCTTAGGTCCCAAGGCCAGAGTCCCCCCCCCTCTTAGGTCCCACAGGCCATAGTCCCCCCCCCCTCTTAGTGTCCCCAGGTCCAGAGTCCCCCCCCCCTCTAGGTCCCAAGTCCAGAGTCCCCCCCCCCTCTTAGTGTCCCAATGCCAGAGTCCCCCCCCTTTAGTGCCCAAGGCCAGAGTCCACCCCCCTTTATGTCCCAAGGCCAGAGTCCCCCCCTCTTAGTGTCCCAAGGCCAGTCCCCCCCCCTCTAGTCCCAAGGCAGGTCCCCCCCCCTTAGTGCCAGGCCAGAGTCCCCCCCCCTCTTATTCCCAAGGCCAGAGTCCCCCCCCTCTAGTGTCCCACAGGCCAGATTCCCCCCCCCTCTTAGTGTCCCAAGCCAGAGTCCCCCCCCCTTAGTGTCCCAAGGCCAGAGTCCCCCCCCCCTCTTAGTGTCCCAAGGCAGAGTCCCCCCCCCCCCCTCTTAGTGTTCCCAAGGCCAGAGTCCCCCCCTCTTAGTGTCCCCAAGGCCAGAGTCCCCCCCCTTCTTAGTGTCCCAAGGCCAGAGTCCCCCCCCCCTCTTAGTGTCCCAGGCCAGAGTCCCCCCCCCTCTTAGTGTCCCAAGGCCAAGTCCCCCCCCCTCTTATTGTCCCAAGGCCAGAGTTCCCCCCAATCCCCCCCCTCTTAGTGTCCCAAGGCCAGAGTCCCTCCCCCCCCTCTTAGTGTCCCAAGGCCAGAGTCCCCCCCCCCCTTAGTGTCCCAAGCCAGAGT
The DNA here is from genome assembly GCA_019447015.1 of Hymenochirus boettgeri. NCBI lineage: Eukaryota > Metazoa > Chordata > Amphibia > Anura > Pipidae > Hymenochirus > Hymenochirus boettgeri. Next base: position 129,306,266 of record CM033472.1, on the reverse strand, counting down.
CCCCCCCCCCTCTTAGTGTCCCAAGGCCAGAGTCCCCCCCCCTCTTAGTGTCCCCAAGGCCAGAGTCCCCCCCCCCTCTTAGTGTTCCCAAGGCCAAGATCCCCCCCCCTCCTTAGTGTCCCAAGGCCAGAAGGTCCCCCCCCCTCTTAGTGTCCAAGGCCAGAGTCCCCCCCCCTTAGTGTCCCCAGGCCAGAGTCCCCCCCCCTTAGTGTCCCAAGCCAGAGCCCCCCCCCCTAAGTGTCCCAAGGCGCAAGTCCCCCCCCCCTCTTAGTGTCCCAAGCCATAGTCCCCCCCCCTCTTGTGTCCCAAGGCCAGAGTCCCCCCCTCTTAGTGTCCCAAGGCCAGAGTCCCCCTCCCCCCCCTCTTAGTGTCCCAAGGCCAGATCCCCCCCCTCTTAGTGTCCCAAGGCCAGAGTCCCCCCCCCTCTTAGTGTCCCAAGGCCAGAGTCCCCCCCCCCTCTTAGTGTCCCAAGGCCAGAGTCCCCCCCCCCTCTTATGTGTCTCCGAAGCCAGAGTCCCCCCCCCCCCTCTTAGTGTCCCAAGGCCAGAGTCCCCCCCCCCCCCTCTAGTGTCCCAAGGCCAGAGTCCCCCCCCCCCTCCTCCCTGAGTGTCCCAAGGCCAGAGTCCCCCCCCCCCTTAGTGTCCCAAGCAGAGTCCCCCCCCCTCTTAGTGTCCCAAGGCCAGAGTCCCCCCCCCCTCTTAGTGTCCCAAGGCCAAGTCCCCCCCCCCTCTTAGTGTCCCAAGGCCAGAGTCCCCCCCCCTCTTAGTGTCCCAAGGCCAGAGTCCCCCCCCCTCTTAGTGTCCCCAAGGCCAAGTCCCCCCCCTCTTAGTGTCCCAAGGCCAGAGTCGTCGTCCCCCCCTCTTAGTGTCCCAGCCAGAGTCGTCGTCCCCCCCTCTTATGTCCCAGGCCAGAGTCCCCCCCCTCTTAGTGTCCCAACCAGAGTCCCCCCCTCTTAGTGTCCCAAGGCCAGAGTTCCCCCCCCCTCTTAGTGTCCCAAGGCCAGAGTCCCCCCCCTCTTAGTGTCCCAAGGCCGATCCCCCCCCCCTCTTGTGTCCCAAGGCCAGAGTCCCCCCCCCTCTTAGTGTCCCAAGGCCAGAGTCCCCCCCCCTCTTAGTGTCCCAAGGCCAGAGTCCCCCCCCCCCTCTTAGTGTCCCCCAAGGGCCAGAGTCCCCCCCCCCCTCTTAGTGTCCCAAGCCCAGAGTCCCCCCCCCCCTCTTAGTGTCCCCAAGGCCCAGAGTCTCCCCCCCCCTCTTGTGTCCAAGGCCAGAGTCCCCCCCCCCTCTTAGTGTCCCAAGGCCAGAGTCCCCCCCCCCCCTCTTAGTGTCCCAAGGCCAGAGTCCCCCCCCCTCTTAGTGTCCCAAGGCCAGATCCCCCCCCCTCTTAGGTCCCAAGGCCAGAGTCCCCCCCCCCTCTTAGTGCCCAAGGCCACGAGCCCCCCCCCCCCTCTTAGTGTCCCAAGGCCAGAGTCCCCCCCCCTCTTAGTGTCCCAAGGCCAGAGCCCCCCCCCCCTCTTAGTGTCCCAAGGCCAGAGTCCCCCCCCCTCTTAGTGTCCCAAGGCCAGAGTCCCCCCCCCCTCTTAGTGTCCCAGGCCAGAGTCCCCCCCCCTCTTATGCCAAGGCCAGAGTCCCCCCCCCTCTTAGTGTCCCAGGCCAGAGTCCCCCCCCTCTTAGTGTCCCAAGGCCAGAGTCCCTCCCCCCCCCTCTTAGTGTCCCAAGGCCAGAGTCGTCGCCCCCCCTCTAGTGCCCAAGGCCAGAGTCGTCGTCCCCCCCTCTTAGTTGTCCCAAGGCCAGAGTCCCCCCCCCTCTTAGTGTCCCAAGGCCAGTCCCCTCCCCCCCCTCTTAGTTCCCAAGGCCAAGTCCCCCCCCCTCTTGTCCCAAGGCCAGAGTCCCCCCCCCCTCTTATGTCCCAAGCCAGAGTCCCCCCCCCTCTTAGTGTCCCAAGGCCAGAGTCCCCCCCCTCTTAGTGTCCCAGGCCAAGTCCCCCCCCCCTCTTAGTGTCCAAGGCCGAGTCCCCCCCCCCTTAGTGTCCCAGGCCAGAGTCCCCCCCCCTCTTAGTGTCCCAAGGCCAGAGTCCCCCCCCCTCTTAGTGTCCCAAGGCCAGAGTCCCCCCCCCTCTTAGTGTCCCAAGGCCAGAGTCCCCCCCCCCTCTTAGTGTCCCAAGGCCAGAGTCCCCCCCCCCCTCTTAGTGTCCCAAGGCCAGAGTCCCCCCCCTCTTAGTGTCCCAAGGCCAAGTCTCCCCCCCCCTCTAGTGTCCCAAGCCAGAGTCCCCCCCCCCTCTTAGTGTCCCAAGGCCGAGTTCCCCACCCCTCTTAGTTCCCAAGCCAGAGTCGTCCCCCCCCCCCCCTCTAGTGTCCCAAGGCCAGAGTCCCCCCCCCCCTCTTAGTGTCCCAAGGCCAGAGTCCCCCCCCCCCTCTTAGTGTCCCAGGCCAGTCCCCCCCCCTTAGTCCCAGCCAGTCGTCCCCCCCTCTTGTCCAAGGCCAGAGTCCGTCGCCCCCTCTTAGTGTCCCAAGGCCAGAGTTCGTCCCCCTCTTAGTGTCCCAAGGCCAGAGAGTCGTCGTCCCCCCTCTTAGTGTCCCAAGGCCAGAGTCGTCGTCCCCCCTCTTAGTGTCCCAAGGCCAGAGTCGTCGTCCCCCCTCTTAGTGTCCCAAGGCCAGAGTCGTCGTCCCCCCCTCTTAGGTCCCAAGGCCAGAGTCGTCGTCCCCCCCTCTTAGTGTCCCAAGGCCAGAGTCGTCGTCCCCCCCTCTTAGTGTCCCAAGGCCAGAGTCGTCGTCCCCCCCTCTTAGTGTCCCACGGCCAGTCGTCGTCCCCCCCTCTTAGTGTCCCACGGCCAGAGTCGTCGTCCCCCCCTCTTAGTGTCCCACGGCCAGAGTCGTCGTCCCCCCCCTCTTAGTGTCCCAAGCCAGAGTCGTCGTCCCCCCCCCTCTTAGTGTCCCAGGCCAGAGTCGTCGTCCCCCCCCTCTTAGTGTCCCAAGGCCAGAGAGTCGTCGTCCCCCCCCTCTTAGTGTCCCAAGGCCAGAGTCGTCGTCCCCCCCTCTTAGTTCCCAAGGCCAGAGTCGTCGTCCCCCCCTCTTAGTGTCCCAAGGCCAGAGTCGTCGTCCCCCCCTCTAGTGTCCCAAGGCCAGAGTCGTCGTCCCCCCCTCTTAGTGTCCCAAGGCCAGAGTCGTCGTCCCCCCCTCTTAGTGTCCCAAGGCCAGAGTCGTCGTCCCCCCCTCTTAGTGTCCCAAGGCCAGAGTCGTCGTCCCCCCCTCTTAGTGTCCCAAGGCCAGAGTCGTCGTCCCCCCCTTAGTGTCCCAAGCCAGAGTCGTCGTCCCCCCACTCTTAGTGTCCCAAGGCCAGAGTGCGTCGTCCCCCCCCTCTTAGTGTCCCAAGGCCAGAGTCGTCGTCCCCCCTCTTAGTGTCCCAAGGCCAGAGTCGTCGTCCCCCCCTCTTAGTGTCCCAAGGCCAGAGTCGTCGTCCCCCCCTCTTAGTGTCCCGAATCCAGCCCCTGTCCCAAGCAACCTTATCTGCAGGTAATCGGAACTGCAGAGACTGTCCCTCTAGTGGTGAGTCAATAGGAACTGCAGTGACACACACATACGGACACAGGGACGCACACTTAGGGTTTTATTATATATGATTTCAGATATATGTCCCCACACAAATTTTTTTTTTTCAGGCAGTTAAATGCTCATCGCCAACTGAAGTGGCTGATGATGAAGCAGTTAATCAAATTCGTAAAGGACATGACACTATGTGTACGGTGTTAACAAGCAGAATGCGGAATGTGAATACAGTGAAAACTGTGTGGAATTCAGGAGACATCAAGGTAGAAAAATTAGAAAAGCTAAAAACATTTTTAAGCATTTCATCTTTCAGATAACATGAGCAACTGTTGACTTCATAAGAAACGTAGGTTATGGGCCTAGGCACACTGGCTATTAGCCAGTTAGTCGCAAGGTGCTCCCCCACTAAGTCCTCTACCAAGGACTCACTGCTATAGCACAAGCACAAAATGATGTGAGGGGCACACTTGAATTCCAATCAAAGGTTGTTTATTTCAATCACATACACAACGTTTCATGGATCACTTTGTCCCTTTCATCAGGTGTCAACTGAGGAAAGGGACAAAGTGATCCCTTAAAATGCTGTGTTGTGTATGGTTGTTGTTCCTCCAGCCCCATTGTGTCCCAGTGACCATACAGTTGTCCTTTTAAAGAGGAGCTAAATGAAAAATCCCCCCCCCCCATTCCCTTTTGCTAATAATAATACAACCATGGATGGGACAAAGAGATTATTGCAGAGCATGTCCTACCATTTGTTGGCCCATCTGCTGGATGATAAGTATTTAACCTGCTATCTGTATTCCCAGGAGTGAGGGTCTAGCATTTTAGGTCCTCGCCCTAGGTACAGCTTGGAGGGAAGGGATGGGGTATTGTGTTTTGGGCGACAAAACCTTTTAACCCACAGTCCTATTAAAAGTACCCCAAAACTTTGTGAAAACATAAACTGGCTAATGGTTTCCATTGACAGCAGGTAGTACCTACCTACACTTGCAATTGCTGGTCTGCTCCAGATCCACCCCTAGCAGTTTAGGTCCTCCCCGTGAATATTTTAAATCAGAGAGGTGGCTGGTTTAAAAGGGTTTTGCTGTTGTTTAAGATGTTTGAAAATACCAGTTATTGAGAAAACTGGCCACTTGAAAAAAATTACAGGGGTTATAACAATGTATACATTTTAGGCAATATGAACTTACAGTTGCATTGTATCTGTGACTTAAGGTGGCCATACACATTAGCGATGTTAGGTAAATTGTATAATATTTACCCAAATTCGCTAATGTGCAGGGGCCAAATCAGACGACCGAATGACGACGAACGTCTGTGGTTGGCATTACATTGTCAGGAAAATTTCTGTTGGTCGGTATTGTGAAGAACGCCGATGTATGGCCTCATGGCTGACTGATCCCCCATACTGCATAAGGCCGAACAGTCGGGTCCATGTGTGTGGTTCCCATCGCAGTGTGCTGACATGAACTGACGGCACATTGTGATGGAAATCCCATGTGTATTGCCACCTTAACAGTTGTGAACTTACAGTTACTTTCTTTACATGGCAGGCATCTATGGATTCAGCTGTAGCTATTAATGATCTCTCTGTAGTAGTGGATCTGCTAAATATCTTGAACCTAAAGCCGTGAGTATAAATATATATATACGGTATACATTTTCTAGAGTCAAAGCAATAAAATATGAGGAATTGTGTGTGCTAATTATTGTTAACCTGTCAGTGTATTGCATACATGTGTGGCCATAAAGGCCTTTTTTTATTCCTATTTATATACAGATCTGTTTTGTACTGCTTGAGCAATAGAAAAATGTCTAGATTTAAAAAAGCAGATAATTTTAATACAGATTAGGGCTCATTCACACAAGAAACGGACCACAACGGACAGTCTGTTTTTTGTTTTTTAGCACGGAAGCACACATGATCACAATGCCACAATTTCCAGTAATATAACACTATATGTTTTAGTGTGCACTTACATAAAGGGAGTCTTTTATGTATCTCTCTTTAAATAGGTCTCTCTGGAAGCTGGACCTCTGCTTAGTTGTGTTACCTCAAATTGAGAAGCTGTTGCAAAGCAAGTATGAGAGGTTAGTGTTCACGTGAGAAATTTCTTACTTTATTATAATGATATTTTTCTGTTTTTTTTTTTTTTATAAAATAGAACGGGTAGGGAAAACAATATCCAATATCCAGTTGTCACAGCCTTGATCGACTGCTGAAGGGAGGAGACAGATTACTCTGCCAGAATGGGGGCAATAATAACCCTTAAAGGACAACTCCACCCTCATAAGAAAATCTTTAAGAAAGAATGGCCTCTTTAAAATATGTTGATATATCATAGTTTGTCCTATGAATTCATTACTGTATGCCTGCTATGCTTCTGGAGGCCTCATGAAAATTGAGCAATTTAGAAACCTGTACTGAGCCTGGGCATGCTCAGAAGAGGCAGACAGGGGATTAACATTCAGTCATTGGCTGTGATGTCAACTGTCAAATCCATAACTGACAGTTGCTAACTGGAAGAACTGGGAAGCAGAAATGGGGAAACCAGGACATTGTGCAGGATTTCAGGTTAGACTTATATATTTCAGATTTTAAACTATTACCATTTAGGGTTTTGGGAGTGATTTACCTGTATGTAAATTTTTATTTTGGGGCTAGACTTGCCCTTTAAATATCTGGTTAGTAAAGCAGGTAATAAAGTGCAAAATATATAATTTTTGATTGGAAACAGGTAACTAAACTGAAGGTGAATGCCCTTTAAATCCTTGTAGTAATAGAGAGGAATTTTGAACTAAAGGGTCTGCATTTGCATTTTGCAGCACAAATTCCATTGGAACATGCAATATGCTACAACAGGCACAAATACTCACCCCAGCGACTTCACGCATTCTTTATGTGGAAGGTCAGCTGGGTCACGGCCCAAACGCATTGGCTCCCATACTTGAAGTAAAGGGAGCAATTGAGCTTCGCTAGAAATTTTCCCATCTGATCTGCTCTTTATCATTAGGTGTATTCAAACCTTTACATGTTTTTCTCTTTAAGTTATCTGTTTTTTTTCTAGTTATGTAAACACTGGCTGTCTGTCTCTAAAACTGATTCTGCAGAGGTTCCTTCCTCTGATTACTGAAAGTTTGGCTGCACCTCCTTCAGTTGGGGTGGACATATCTCGTGAGGAAAGGTAAGTGTAATTAATGTGCAGTTTTAAATTTCTTTTTCATTTTTATTACCTCCACTAAGGTAGTAGATATTTTTTCTATAATGTGTGCACAGATGTTTTGTTAACTTTATTTATTGTAATTTTATCAGTAGCAGCCAGGTATTATGCAACAAAATACCATATGAAAAGTAATTTGTAACTTTACTTGCTCTTTTTGATAGGTAGGATTTATGGTTTGGGTTGAAGTGTTGGACTTAGTAGTCCTGTATAGATTGTGTACTATTTATTTGTGATTGCATGGCTTTTGCTGTTAATATCTAGTTCTTCTTTTAAAATATATACATCCTGCTTCCTGTAAAAGAAGGAAAGATTCAGCAGTATCATTGGTCGGGTCAAAAAAATCTGTTCCTTTAGACAATACAAAAAAAAAGGCCCAAAAAGTCTTGATTGTCTAATGCAGGCCATAAACAGTCCAATGTAGTTCATACAAATGAGATTGTTACGATTAAAAAAAATCTTCCAAAAAAGGCGTACATTGGGCAACGATTGAGCCCGTTCGCCCATACATGATCTAACAATTGTACAAGCAGAGATTTTATAGTGCATGGGCCCCTTTATTGTGACTGCTGATTATCCCTGGACATAAATGGAAGAAGGGAAAGCAACAGGCTACAAATAAATCCCGTATAAACTAGAGTATAAACAGAGATTTTCGGTTTATACTTGAGCCAAACACTTAACTGCTCCGACGGCCGTTCGCTCTGCATCCTCTGCTGGCTGACGTCACGACTCTGCACCAGGAAGTGAGGCCGGCGCCGAGTAGTGACGTCAGCCAGCAGAGGAATGCGGAGCATGCAGCTGAGGAAGCAGAGGATCCAGGACAGGGGAACCGGAGCAGGTAGGATAAGGCAGATGTTGGAATTGCCACTGCAGATGTTTGGAAACTACAATTTCCAGCAACTAAAGCATGCTGGGAGTTGTAGTTTCCAAGGAGTGCCAAGGAATGAGGCTTTAGTTGCCTTATAAATGGACAGAAGAATTCTCATACAGTACCGTATATACTCCAGTATAACCGAGGTTTTTAGGTTTTAAAATAAACCTAAAAACCTTACCTCGGCTTATACTCGAGTCAAGGTCCTTCCTTACCCCGTTCGATGGTTGCTCAACTCCAAATCCGGCTGCCGCACGCTGGGTAAGTCCTGTGGGTTTGCCGGCTGCGTCACTACTCGGCGCCGAGCTGTGAGAGGCGCCGAGTAGTGACGTCAGCCGCAAATCCACAGGACTTACCCAGCGTGCGGCAGCCGGATTGGTAGTTGAGCAACCACCGATCAGGGTAAGGACCAACTTACTGGGGGGACTCTCCGGGGAGGGAGGAAGGGGGCTCTACTCTGCATGTTTCAGTTGCCTTTTAACTGCAAGATTCCCATACAGGTTGTTTGGAAACTACAACTCACAGCACTAAAGCATGCTGGGTGTTGTAGTTTCCAAACATCTGTATTGGAATTCTGCTGTCAATTTAAAGGGCAACTTAAGCCTCAAAACAATAAGGAATCAGAAGGAAGAAGGTATGTATTGCAGTAGATTGCCTTTTGATTTTGTATTGTTTTGAGGCTTAAGTTGCCCTTTAAATTGACAGCAGAATTCCCATACAGATGTTTGGAAACTACAACTCCCAGCATGTTTTAGTTGCTGGGAGTTGTAGTTTTCAAACATCTGTATGGGAAATCTGCTGTCCATTTAAAGGGCAACTTAAGACTCAAACAATACTGAATCAGAAGGCAGTAGTGGTCATAGTTCCTAACCTCGGCTTATACTCGAGTCAATCAATTTTTCCTACTTTAGGTAAAAAGGGTACCTCGGCTCATACTCAGGTCGGCTTATACTCGAGTATATACAGTAATAGCCAAATACAGTATGGTTATTAATGTATGGGACTTCTGTTCATTTAAAGGCAACTAAAGCTTAAAAACAATACAGAATATAGGAGGATGGTATCTATTGTTGCCTTCTAATTCTGTATTGATTTGAGGCTTTAGTTGCCCTTTTAATGGACAGCAGAATTCCCATACAGTAATAGCCATACTGGATTGGGCTATTACTGTATGGGAATTCTGCTTTCCATTTAAAGGACAATTAAAGCCTCAAAACAATACAGAATCCGAAGGCAGTAGTGTTCATATTTTCTACCCTCGGTTTATACTTGGGTCAATCATTTTTACTCCTTTTTAAAAGTAAAAATAGGTGCCTCAGTTTATACTCGGGTCGGTTTATACTCAAGTATATACGGTAGCTTTTAAAGAGGAAAAGCAGTTATTTCAATTAGAATGGATTACATGAGCTATTATTCCCTGGAAATACAGACCTTCACATTTTAATATAATACAGGAGTTGCTCTCCTGAGCCATCTACAGGCTGCCTGATGTGCATGCCTCTGCATCTCCAAGAAGTAATGAAACCAAAGTGGTTTATGTTTTGTTTTTTTTTAATTTTTGCGGTGCCCATAGATATATAAATAAATAAAGCAAGCATCCTTCTGAAAAAAGAATGGAATCTATATAAAGCCAGTACATTATCATTATTATTATTATTTAGTGTGTGTCTTTTAAGTTTGCCCATAAGTTAGGAAAACAATGCAACTTTTTCTGGCAGATTTAATTAGAATCTGTCTGTAATTTGCTGTGATTCACATTTACACATTAATTGACCAGAATGACATCACTATTCACAGACCCAAGTGTTAGTGAGTTACCTTTCATAGTGGGAGCCTAATACTGACCAATGGAGAGGGTTTTTAAATATGCCTCTTGGAGACTTCATGGATAAGTATGTATGGTACAAGGACTTATAAATGCATATGAAAAGAAATGTTTGTAATTTGAAGCGAAGTGACAAAAACCTGTGGTTTACTGTATCTGATTTTAAATGGCTTTCCTTTCACCTCAGACTATCAAAGTGCAAAATGTGCTACAAACACCTTCGTGCTTTAAATCAACTAGTGAAGAGCAGATCCACACAGAGTGGCCGTTATGGCAGTGCCTTCAGCGAACTTCACCTACTAATGTCTGGGTTAGAATAACCTTCCCATCCACAAGGATTACTTTTTCCAATGCCTGCAAGGCAGGATTATCTGATCTACTATTGCACCTGTATGTGCCACTTAAAAAGATCACACGTGGAAAAGGAGGAAGTATTAGGTTTTTGCACGTTTGGGTTATTCCAGAGAGATGTATGAATTATTTATTCAGAAATCCCCACTACTTGGAATTGTGAAAGACACATTATTTAAAACTGCAATATGCAGTTTCTGATCACTCAGATACCAACTATACAAGTAACTGGGACAGTTCAACTGACTTACTTTTCTAGGTAATTTATAGTGTTGGCCAATAATATCTATAACAATTTCCTGGGCAGAGCCAGCTCACAGAATCACGTGTCTCATTTGTTTGTTAATATTGTTTATCAGTTTATTATGTACCAATTTAATGAAGTACTGAGATGGAACCCAGTTCAATTACATTTGCTTTATACTAATGTGGATCAACGCATTCATGTTTCTTTTTAAAGGGTTTTTTGCTCCTAGAAATAGACCAGAGGAAACAAAAGCTGGGGGACCTACTCTGGTTTTCTCTATTGTTCTATGTAATTTATAGTTAAATGTAATTAAAACAAGTGTTTTTATTTTTTCTCGTGTGTGTGAATCATTTTGTATTATCGGCATTCCTAAACTAGACCTTTATAACTGAAACCAGTAGATCTTCAAATGTTGTGTAAAAACTAAAACTTCCAGCATTCCCTGCTTTCCACATTCTTGTGGTGGAATGCCGAGTTATAGTTTTCAAACAGCTACAGATCTGCTGGTTTTTATGCCCGACCTAAACTAACAAAAAGGTTAAGCTTCGCTAAATATAGAGCTGTATTTCTATTTAAAGGGAGTCGGTAAATCCTGCAAACCAATATTCCAGTTATGTGAGCTAGTTTTTAACATGTTTAGTGACTATTGTTTAGTACTATTGTACTGTTTAGTACTGTGAAAATGGTCCTTGTTTGTGCCAAGTAGGCAACTAATGGTATAAAAATGCATGTTTAACTTTAATTTCTAATTCTATTCACTGTATTTACCTGACCACACAACCATTAACGGGATTTAGAGACAACACTAAAGCTTTACTATTCTCTTTTATTCACTGTATATGGGAAGGCGTGCACAAAAATCCTACTTACAGTATACTAAGAAATTTTTAGGGGGGGAAAAAAAAACGTAAAACTTTTAGGGACATATTTATAAAAGGTAATACTGTATTTAACATTTAAATTTTATGGTTGTAAAATAACGGTACACTGCATTTTATGACCGTGGTGTATAATAAGTGTCATGGAATTCTGATGCTGCATGGCATTGTACTATGATGGCTATTGCCCATACAATTCCATAGCGGACATCAATAACCATATTGATATTGTATGCCCCCAAATGGTAAATTTAGGACCATGAGCGTAAAAGAATGATCTGCCATAAGGTAACGATAATGATCGAAATTAACAGCTGCACCATTACCTCTTGATATAAACCTGCGGTATCGGACCTTTCGTATACCGCAGATTTATAAATATGCCCATTAGAGCCATATTTAGAAAGAAGGGATTTTGGATAATACCAGTATTGCTACTTTTTCACCACAATTGTTATTTAACAGCTGCCTCATTACAAAACAACAATGCAGCCCCATAATGCAGATAGTTATCAGTATGTTCTTACAGCAAACCTCTACCAGTGGTATTTTCTAACCATGCTAAAGGAGCAGTATTGTCGTTTATGGCCCATGTTTTATAATTTTACAATTAAACAAACATACTGAAAGTTGAATTCTTTTAATGACGAAATAGTTTGGTGTTCTTCCTTGGCGAGAAGAGTACTGAAAATATACATAATAACATTTTTGTAATAAATGTTGCATATAAATGTACAAATACATTAATGAAAAAAAATAACACGTTTATGCAGCAATAATTTTTGCTTAGACATTTTGCAATCGTTAAAGTCAATATTGCTTTTCATCAAAATGGTCTAAGTAAAGTGCAGTGTTCATGGTCCAATTTAAAGACTGTCTTTTGCAAGGAATTATTTGGAATCCTGGATGGAGAATAAAAGGGACAAAGAATCCTGATTTTTCTCAGGGTTGCATAGTTTAATCCCAGAAGATAATTCCAATAAATAAAAATCCAACATGTTGATCTGTTCACTGAGGATGTATCCTCTGACGAGCTAGAAAGAAAAAATAAACAAAAATGAGAATTTTGCAAATTGTGCATGATATTGGACCAAAGCTAACACATAGAGAACAGATAGTTGGAAAGTGTCGAGGAGATGTAATACTTACCCTCAGTGCTCCTGGGTTCTTGCGATGCAGTAATCAATACATCACGTGAATGAGGCATGTAAAGAGCACGCAGAGTAACTGCGGCTTTTAAATAAAGTTTGTTTTTGCGCTACCATTTACCACAAAAATGAAGGTTTCCCTTTTTGCATTGGGAGCCTGTGCTGTTAATAGAAAATGGCGCAGGCCCTGCAAATAATGAGTTAAACCCACATTAACCCGATTAGTATTACTCCTGATAAGGTTGTATAGACAATGCTCTGTGAATAGAGATAAATACTGGGGCCAGAAGGTGCACATGCTCACAAAGCGGTTTGAAGACTAAACAGGCTTCTTTACTGGCAGCAGCATGGAAGTTTTCTTAGTTACAGAATTTACTTCTTAAATGTAAGTAAATGCAAATTACTGGAGTAGTATGCTTTATGAAGGTTCTCATTCATCCAGGTCATGGTATATCTGTTGTATTCAAATAGATCAACTGGACTTGAAGTTTAGTTCTTGAAGACGTTTCGCTAGTCATCCGACTGGCTTTCTCAATTCAGAAGCTTTCATGTTAAGAGTAAACATTTTTCATTTAGTTCTCCTTTAATAGAATTATCCAAAAAATAAGTTTTGTACCTGAGCTTTGAAATTTCTTCTTCAATGAAGTGTTTCTAGAACTGCGTAGAATTTGGTGGTTTTCATTCTGGAAAGAAATCCTTGTTATGGAACAGATCTGAAAATCTGTGCAATGTTTCTAAAGGCCAAAATTAAAGGGTCACTACTTGCTGAAACAACTTTACATTTTCTGAAACTAAAATTGAAGACAAGTAAAATGGTGGTACTCACATATTTATCTGTGCTTGCTTTGTCATTTAAATTATTAATGTTTAGTGAGTGCTCCTAATTCCCCCCCCCCCCTTACTCACTGCCTCCTTGTAGTATCTGCGACACGTATAAATTTTGCACAGCCTCACCATAGACACTGCACTGCTTAAACATCTCCCCCTCCCTCCTGCTGTCTTTTCTCTGCTGCTTCTCCTAAATGTTGCAGAAAGTGTGCTGTCAGGCAGGCAAAGAGGTCAGGCATGGGTCACGTATTATAATTTCTGGTGCGACTTTCCCTGTAAATAATGTGTTTTCAAATTATGATTGCTCAGATTTAAAATCTAAAAAATGTTTTGGAGCAGTGGGAGCTTGCTGTAGCTATTTCAGGATACCCTTTAAAGTGCAAAACAAATCAAGATTTCTGGAAAGAGTAAAATCTGCTAATAGCTACAAGACTAATGTAAAGGCACTAAGGGCTAGGCCACACTGCTGCACTTTTTTTGCGCTTGCATTTTTTCATATCATTGAAAATGCAGCAACGCACCAAAAACGTGCATTTTCGGGTGCATTGCGATTTGCGTTCTGCATTTTAAATTGCAATTGCATGCTTTTTTCAATAGTTAATAAAAAAACGCATGCACAAACGCAACGAAATCGCAAATGAAATCGCATGCAATTGTGTTTGCTTTGCAGTGTGGCCGTGCCCTAAAAGTTTTAATCAATACCACACAAACAGAAGGACACTATTTACTACCTCCCCCAAGTTAGACCTGGGACATAAAAGGATAAGTATACTCAAAAAACAAAGTTTAAATGGTAGCTGAATCCTTAATCCCCATTTTTTTTTATTTTTTAGGTCCCTCCAGAGCCTACCTGTGCCCTTGTTAAGTGCTGGCCATCTTGAAACATGTATGCAGTCCGGTAAGCTCCGCCCCTCGAGACTTGCTGGACCTCGTTTCAAACTCGTCACTCACGGCGGGTGCTGCACGGATTGAACTGCCACTGGATATTTGGACACAAGTTGGAAACGAGTTCCAGCAAGTCTTGGGGGGCGGAGCTTACCGGACTGCATACATGTTCCAAGATGGCCAGCAAGAAGTTCAGTGAATAGTTTTGTTTAAGCAAATAACATGTGCTGTAATGTTATTCTTTCATTTGTGTAAATCTATTTAAATTTTTATTTTTCTAAAATTCTTCATCTACTTGCATATAATAAGTTATACCAGCAAGAATTCGTCTTTATCTAGAAAACTATTAATTAAATCAAGCCTTACTGACTAGTCATTTAAATCAGTTTAATTTAAATCATATCCACCCTGCAGGGAGATGACCGCTACACACACAATAAAGCACCATTACCATTGGATCTAACCGTTACTGCGTGTACCCACCTTTTGTAAAAGATACAATAATAGATCACAGATTATAAAACATTGCACCTACTATATGTATAACTAGTATATAAAAAGAATCTTTTTTATATAAGGATATTATGTCACCAAGGAGTTTCCTGACCATATATTACACAATATATAACTCAGAGTCGACATAATATCCATATTTTACAATGTTAAGGGGCGCTTTATATCTTATAATTCATAAGGCAAATAATTTTTTAAAATTTAACTAAAAAGCTGCATAAAGCAGATACACATTGCTGAACTGCAGCTCCCATTACCATTAAACACCCCTGCTCTGCCTCTTAACATTTTAAATAGTTAAAAACATTAACCCTGACCACAGCCGCTTTTCACATTTAACAGGTAATAAAGAAACCCCCAGTACATTACAAACTACCCCAATGCTGCATGTACACATTTCAAACCAGAGCCCAGACAGTTTTCATATGTAGGAGATAAAGCACAGACCGTAACAAAATGCCCCACGCTGCCTGTACAGACTAAAAAGTAAAGGTTTGTACACGGACAGCAATCCCCGAACGAGCAGCCGTTTCGGTCGATAAAGTGCCCATATGGGGCGATTATCGGCTGAAAGGGCCGTTTGCCCACAATCACATGTGTACAAACCTTTAGAGACATAACTTATAGCCCAACTGTTTTCGTATGTAAGAGATATAGCAGAAATCCAAAGTACTTTTCTAACCTTTGAAGTTCCCGAGTCCAACCGGTGCAGTGAACAGGGACTGCCCGTTTCTATGACTCACCAGAAAAGAATGAGAACAGTCTCTGTTCACTGTACCGGGCAGGCTTGGGAACTTTAAAGGTTAGAAAAGTACTTTGGATTTCTGCTTTATGGTAATGTGGAGGTGCAGTGGAATATATTCTTATAAAAAAAACCTCTTAGCTACGTAGTTGAGAGGCTTTTATAAGAATATATTCCACTGTACTTCTCCATTCAAAGGCCAAAGCCTTGTGTATTAATATAATACTAAAAAAAGATGTCCACGTCCTAAATATAGGAATAAAAAAAAAAGTAAGAAGTAATAAATGTCAATCTTGATAAGTGCCTGTCTGAGATCAGCAGAAACTAGAAACATACATTTTTGGACTAAACTGGAAATTATATTTTCACTACACTTGTAAATTTGAAATAATGGATAAATGTTTTTATTACATAGACATATACTAGGTGCAATTTTTTAAAAACAATGATAGATTATTCTATTTATGTACTAAAATAAAATTGTATCCTAACTTATTGCTATACATCCCATTATTGAACTCTGTTAAAAAGCCAATATCTGATTGGTTGCCTTATTGGATCAGCCCCTTAATTAGGAATAGGTGTGTTTTTTTGGAGAACCTGGCCCTTGGCAAACACAATTGCTTTACATTTCCCCCATAATCTCTAAATGAGTCTCGAGATTGCAGCTTTCAAACTAAACTAATTAAAAAGAGATTGAAAAATAGTGTTAAGCCCAGAGTAGATATATATTAATTAAAAAGACTATTGGAAACAGAGGTTATGTCTTAACTGAGAGCTCAGCAGATAGGATAAATAAAAATCCTATACATAATAAAAAACAAATTCCTGGTCCTTATTCTCAAATAATGAAGGGGAAATACCATTTTCTTAACCAAAATATTTCTTACCTCTGTCTGTTCACCAGGATGCTCGATTTTTCTTGTTGGAGCTCCCAGCTCCACCGTACGGACCCTGTCACCAAATCGCAAGGAACAAAGAGACTCGCTACCATTCTTTTCAGCAGGGGATACCTAGAATATGATAAATTCCATAGTTGTACAAATAAACTGAACCCTTATACACCAAATAAGCATACATACATTATGAGTATATATAAAATATATATATAAAAGTAAAACTTTTTAGAAAAACTATTTCCTTTGCTTTTATGACTTCTACATTGGGGAGATGTTCTATTTACCCTCCACGATTCTCTTCCAGGTTCTCACTATGCTGCATTCACTTACTAAGTCGCAGATACTCAGAAGGTAAGAAGTGCGGAGGTAATGCCTCTACTTAAAAGGTTTTCATTTTTGCGATACTATGCAGCACAAAAACTAATTCTTGAGGCGTTACATCAGGTGACTGTGTCATTATTACACCTGTAGGCATGGGTTTAATTCCATTTACCCCATATTGTGGAATATTACATCTTCCCATATGTTCATTAAGGAACGGAGACTTCTGGGTAATTTCCATGTTTCCATGGCAGCTCTCAGGAACGTTATACCTTTTAAAAGGGTTAACAGCATTCCACAAACTAAAAGCAAAACCAGAGCCCAACTACAGACGGGTAGTTGGTTTATTGGGAGGGAGAGTACATTTATTCTGGAGTTGTATATGTAAATCTGGTCCTATATTTGCAAACTTTAACCATAGGCATCCTGTGCTCACCTGTAAAAGCAACAAGGCCTTTCCATCACGGCTGAGTGGCTCTTGCAAAAGATAAGTGAGCTTTGAGTTACGATAGGGAATATGCCCCTGCTGTGAGCGTAAAGCTGAAAACACATCTCCCAATGCAGACAGAGAGCGGTTAATGCACTGAGCTTCACGAAGACGATCTCCAGCTGCACCTGAACGCGATACCCGTTCTGATCCTGCTAAGTCTACCAGGTACAAACGTGCCTGTGTGAATAGTAAGGAAAAGTGGTCACAATCATTAAGTGCAATCAAAATTAAGATGGTCATGAAATTAGTGGCAAAAGTTGCACGTGTATGGCCAATTTCAAATTTTCAAATACTCTTTCCTATAATTTGACCAGGGACCAGTAATTTGGTTGGTCACAATCTGCAATCATATTGTCTCTCAATACTTAATTACAGCAGTCATTTAAAATTCCAAAATGACCAATTGGTTGTTTTTTAAGACAAACAAATGCTAGATAATTGTGTAACGCTTGTGTAGACCTTTCATTACCCTCACTGCTGACAGTAGAAAGGGTTGATTCCTAAATATTTTATCTAAAATCTATTAAAGGGACAGTTCAGTGGAAATTATCAATATTTGTTAAATTGTTAGTTTGTGTAATGCCTTCTTAGTTATTCTACATACTCTCCCATTTTGAAAATCAGTTGATTTCATACCCTTTGCTGTTCCCTGCTGTTGACATTAGTGAGCTGACATTTTAGGTTCTAACGGTCCTTCTTCCCAGGATGCACCACATCCTTGGAATGTTCCTAAAGTCATTTCTACTGATTGGCTGTTGGATGGGTCAAAGATGCTCAGATCTCTAATGAGCAACTGAATCAACCCAGGTGCTGGGTCAAGGGCAAGACCATAACGGTCTCTACTAGGGGTCCTGCAAACAGGAAGTTAGTATTTCGGTTGCATTTATTTATACACAGACAAAATGCTGAATTGGCAGATTAAAGAGGGAACTGTGGTCCAAAAATGATTTTAGGTAAATTGAAAGGAATTGCTCTCCTGAGAGTTTTTGCAATTTATTGTTTATTTTACATTACATTTTAAATAATAATTCTACATTTTTGAAGATATTTACATTTTTGTGTGTGATATGGCAGCAGCATCACCAGGTCCCCTGCACTTCCTGCTCTGAAACCTGTCAGTTAATCTGCCCTGTGTCTCTTCCCCTTTGCAGCCCCCCTGGTCCCTCCAGTTGCAGGCCCCCTTTGGCCCATTCCCTTACAGCCCCATGTGGCCCCGCCCACTCGTGGGTGCCTAAGCCCCACCCGCTCGCAGGTGCTGTGGGCCACTGACCACACCCCTACCCCCCGAAAACTGTGGAAACAGCCTTTTCAGGCAGAGTGAGAACTGAGAGTGAGAAAGGGCTGTAGATTCCCTTACCTTCTCTGCAGCTGCAGGTCCTTCACACAGCAGAGAGGAGGAGGGACTTCTGTCTCCCTCACACACTGAGGGAGCTGAGGCTGAGCTCGCCGGCGGCACTGTGCAGGAGAAGCCTCAGGAATTTCACATGTCAGCCTCCCACCCATTAACTTTCTGATCAGTAATTTCTGTATATCTTGGGCTGTGGAGCACGTAGAGAGGTGGTTGATGGTGTTTTAAAGGTAGGAAACTGGCCTTTCATTTCAAACTCAACTTGTTTGGAGACACCAGTTCCCCTTTAAAGGACAACTCCACCCTCATAAGAACATCTTTTAGAAAGAATAGCCTCTTTGAAATATGTTGATATATCATAGTTTGTCCTTTGAATTCATTACTGTATGCCTGCTATGTTTCTGGAGGCCTTATGGAAATTGAACAATTTAAAAACCTGTACTGAGCCTGGGCATGCTCAGAAGAGGCAGACAGGAGATTAACATTCAGTCATTGGCTGTGATGTCAACTGTTAAATCCATAATTGACAGTAGCTAACTGGAAGAACCAGGAAGCAGACACAGTGGAAACTGATTTCAGGTTAAACTTATATATTTCACATTTTAAACTATTACCATTTAGGATTTTGGGGGGTGATTTACCTGTATGTAAGTTTTCATTTTGGGGCTGGACTTGCCCTTTAAGGTCATTGGGATGAAAAAATACTGCTCTTTTTTCTGAAAAGTACATGTATTTGCACTGAACTTCCCCTTTAACTCAAATAGAATGTAGTGATTTAAATATACACAGCAGAAGCCACATTAAAAAAACAACGGTAATAGCACACTATATAACATTTAATTATCAATTATGTTGTGTTTCTATATAAACACAATTTAAATATATTTAATATATTGCAGTGACACTTTATAAATGTCTGCCCCAAATATTGCCATTTTGTGAGCCTTATTAAAAAGGTGTAAAGGGGGATTTATACAGAAGACGAGTTCCTTATATAGACAGGATGCTCCATATAGACAGGATGATCCTCATATAGACAAGACCGGATGCCAACACACCCTTTTATATAATGTAGGTACACACCCAGTATTGAAAATAGAAGCTTATTATTTTCTTTAAAGGGCATTTAAAGCATTCAAACAACACTGAATCAGAAGACAGAACACTTTGGTGGCCCTTACTGTTTATTAATCCAGTCCCGGGGGGGGGGGAGCATTTGACCATTGACATTCATGGGGTTGTGTTTTTAGATCTTGGGAGTATAAATATGTAAGTTCTCTTTTAATCTTCTGTATTATAAAATTTAAAACACAAACCTGTTGTACAGATCCCAGTGCTGGTTTCTCTCCCTTTTGCAGTCAGAATAAGTAGTGCATGGGATCGGGAGCTGTGAGTGTTGAGATTAGTGTGTTCTGTGGCTCGCTGTTTATGTCCCAAATCTAAAATCTAATTCCAAATAGGAGAGAAAAAAAAATAGTGCATTCATTCAAACTTACAAATTATATCTACTACTACTTTTAATAATGTTATTGAATGCTGCACATGGTTAAAGCAATTCATATGCATATTAAGGAATCTTAATTTTCAGCTTCGGGGGACAAAAGTTACAGAGCGGGAAAATCAAAATACTTTTCACCTTATTGATATCTTCCATGGTCTGTACACGGCTATGTGTTAACCCAGGAACATAGAGCTCACCAGTACTCCCTGGTAAGATCTTTATATCAAGTGAGTTTAAAGGATCTGACCCAAGCAAGTCCCTGCAAAAATAAATTCACAATCATTACTTGGATCATTAGATCATACACCTTCAATCTAACCACTCAGTCACTTAGATTATTCACTTTCATCTTATGAGGAAGGAATGCAGTTCTAATGGGAGAAGAATGTTTTAAAGGACAATTATACCCACCTTCCCTCCGCTCCTCTTCTGTGTTCATTAGCTTTTACCCAGGGTGAGGACCTGAACTGGCTGTTCCTCACCCCTGGGTTCGCGTAACTTACACCAGTCTTAAAGCAACGCTGCTCTGGTAGGCTCCGCCCCCTTCTCCCCGTAATGACGAGGCCAATAGGAAGGCACGCTCTGCAACAAACTTGCCTTCCTATTGGCCTTGTCGCCAATGGGGAGGAGGGGGCGGAGCCTACCAGAGAGGAGTGGAGGGAAGGGGAGTATAATTGTCCTTTAAGGCAACATCTAAACCATTTATAACATTTTTTATAACTAGACATTCGAAACTGCCGAGTTCCGTTCCAAAAACGGAGCCACAGAAGTTAATAGCTAACAAAATCCAAAAGTTCCAGTTAAATTAAAGGTATAAATAGCAATAGTAATAAACAGTATAAATGGCTCAGGGACCTGGGAAATGGTCTGAGGAGCATGTAAATACTGTATAACCAAAACTTATTTTATAAAAAACAAACTTTCTTCACGTGCAAGCTATTCTCGCGTTTGCACATTACATAGTAACATAGTAATTAAGGTTGAATAAAGACATATGTCCATCAAGTCCAACCTATTCACCCTCTTTATATATATATATATATATATATATATATATATATATATACACACACTCACTCCATTTTCAAGGTTTGCATATTCAATGTTTTTTTTTTAAATCAGCCAGTATATTAGATAAATTATATTTGAATATTTGATTTTTAAAATGTAATAATTGTAGAATGTTCCATTTTAAAAATCGGTGGAAAGTTCCAAAATCCGATAGCTCCATTGGGGCCGGATTTGCCCCGGAACCGGACTTCATCCCTATTTATAAAAGGTTTTAACATTTTTAAAGACATCACAAAAATGGTAGAAAATATAACAAATATTTTTTTTTTTATAAACAGAATTTTTATTGGTTTTACATATGTAATATAACAATAAATCTTTCGTTATCATTTATGATCATTTATGATATATTCAAACAAATATAGCTTTACATTTTGTTGTAGTTTACGTATACAGTGGTAAACATTTTACATGTCATACAAATATTATAATTAACCAGTTATAGTTCCCCTAGATGTACGCCTGCCACACTGCTTTCCCATTACATTAATCCAGCTAGGCTTTTGCAAATTTGTTTTTCTGCAGTGTTTTAGGAAGAATTAGATTTTTCAGGTACCCTGCCACTTATTGAAGACTAAAGTGCTATATAATTGACCTTTCCCCCATTTGTATTTGTACCCACTTAAGGAGAGATTCAATGGTCCTGTCGCGTTACTTACCTTTGCGCAATCCCGCGATAGAATATGAGACGTAAACCAGCTTACGTCTGGTATTGCATCGTAGGATCGCGTAAAGGTAAAATGCCTTGTATTAAAGTATTAGCGCAAAACTTAATGAAAGTTTTGTATTGGTAGCACAGTGCTATTTCCAAAAACATTTGGAATGGTTCTGTGCCCTAAAATCCGTGTAAAACACACGTTAACCCGATATTACTTCGGGTTAACGTAGGTTTTAAATGGATTTTGGCATTACTGTCCGTTTGAGCTGCATTTGCACAATAATCCGTTATCGGAGTGTGTGCAATCTAAAAATAAATCTCACATTCACTCCAAAAATGGATCGCTGCACATGCAATGTGGACACCCACAATGGCAATGACATTAAATGGCTTCTTACCTCAGTGTCTCATTGTATATCTCAACCATGCTGACACTAAGCCATGTTCCACGCGTTTGATCTCTCCTTAACCTCAGAGAGAAGGAGTCGAAGGGCTCTTTGATTTATACCAGGGTCAGATGGAATTCCCTGATGGAAGGGAAAAAAAGGTTACATGTGATATATAACATCATTATAGCTTCTTCTACCAAATTCAGACATTCTACCAAGCAAGCACTGTCCTTGGGATGCAGTCTCTGGGATATCTGGGCTCGACTCTCTTGGCTCCAAACTTGCTGGGCTGCTGCTGGCGTCTCCTGGGCTGCTGAATCCCTTTATGCCTGCTGGATCCCTTGCTCTCAAGCTAAGGGACAGGGTAGTGTGCTACAGCTCTGAGCTGCTGGACACTGCGTAAGCATGTGTCCTAGCTCTGTTCTCTCTTGCTCGGCTTTCCCTTCTGGCAAGCCTTAGTCTGCCTCCTCCTGCAGACTAGCCTCCTGTATCCCTTGCTCTCAAGTTAAGGGACAGGATAGTGTTAATCAGGTCTTAGCTACAGGATACTGCCTCAACATGTATCCTAGCTCTTCCTTTGTATATATGTGCTTCCCCATGTGGACTAAAGCTGCTCTTTCTATTCCCAAAATTCCCTTTGAAGTTCAAATGACCAACCTTCAACCAGCAGCCAATCATCAGTCTTGCTGAACAGCAGACCAATCAGCAATTACTTAACTCAATCCAGCCAAACTGGCACCGTACTAATGAGTTTATGACAGGCAGTCCTGGGAGTTTTACCCATTGAGCCATCTTGTGGACAAAGGACTAACTGTATATCCCCAACAGTGTTGTGCTTGGTACATTTTACATATACGTTACTTACATAGGATATAACACTGGGAGAGGTGCCAGGAAGAAACACTGTTGTATTATTTATTAAAGACTGGGCACCACTCTCTCCCCTACATAGCATTCATTATGTAATGACATTATAAACCCCCTGGTGCTCCATCATAGTACCATACATAGTTCTTTTCAAAATAACTGTTTGCCATCAAACCACAATTTTTTTCCCCATACTGAAAATGTCACATTTATGTTGATGGAAAAACTTGATATACTTCCGTTGTGCCAATTCCCAAATTAAGCTTGCCATGGAGACTTCTCAATAAGGTTAATTAGTTCCCCTTAAAGGTTCATTAAAGTCTCCAGACAACTGCCCCTATAGACAGCGCCCTATTCACAAACATACAAAAAGCTGTGTCTCACCTCTCCCTTTGCTGTGGCTGCTGGGTGATTTGTGATAATAACCTGTCAGTGCTAGGGGTCAGCTCCCATAATACACATTAGCTTTGTGAAACCCAGATTAGTGTACGCAGTACACTTCACATGCCCTGTAGTGCTCAACAGATCAAAACAAGGAAGTTGCTGCTTGTGTCCTAGAAGCTGACAGCCAATCATATAACACCACAGAAATTCCCTCTCTCCTTGATACAGAACAGGGATTTCATTTTTACCCCCAAACACATTCAATGTTCCTGTCCTTACAATGATATAATCTTTTGCTTTTCATACAAAAAAGAAAGGCAACCTTTACAGTGTATGTCTTAGCAACCATGGATTCAAGAAACAGAATAATAACATTTCAGTAAAAAAAGGTCTGGTGAATTAAAGGGCATGTCCACCACCAAAACTAGAATTTAACACACTACTGGCCCCACTGTGTAGTGCATAAAAATCCTTACCTCACATCCCTGCTCCACATGGTTCTCCTGTTATATCCCTCCAAAGTCCAGAAAACTGACCACCAGGAGCCTGGCCGAGTCCATATAGGGCTCTGCCTCCTGTCTTTCCTCCGGGAGAATTTGCACATGCTCAGTACAGCCCTCCCCCCCTCCCTCGCCTTCCCGTTTCTCTCTCCCTCCCCCTAATGTAAATCCCCTTTTCTGTAGTGTAGGGCTCCCAACCCCTATAGTTATTTCCAGTAAAACTCCCCCGATCTATAGTTACTCTCTCCCCCGAAGTTCAGTACAGCCGGAAGCCGCGTCCATAATTGGCTGCCTCTCAGCCAATCACGGACGCGGCTGCCGGTCCGGCCCCCTGCTTGCAGTTTCATGCAAGCAGAGGGCCGGGACTGAATGTCGGAGGAGAGAGGCAAAGTAATGATCGGGGGAGTTTTGTGACAAATTACTATAGCGGTTGGGGTTGGGGGAGGGAGCCCAACACTACAGAAAAAGATGTAAAAAAGGGTGGACATGTCCTTTAAACATGCAACCTCATGTACTCTGTCTTTCTAAAAGCAAAGGTATCAGACCTGCCTGCCTGCAAATGCCATTAAACTATATTTGACGATGAGAGAGACCAGGTAACTAAAAGACAAACATCTTATACCTACCCCATGTGTACCTGCACATGCTTTAACTAAGCAGAGGTTTTCTCCATCTCAAGCAAATATCACCTCTGCGGATTTGCCTCAGTGTTTATGGCTATGTGTGCAAACCTGAACCAATGTATCGTAATGTTTGTGTAAACTTACCTCCATGCTGTATGTTTTCCCTGATCCAGTCTGTCCGTAAGCAAGAATACAAACACTGTAGCCATCAAGACAGGAAGTGATGAGAGGAGAAACCTCTGTGAATACCTTAAGAGAAAACACAACAGGTCAGATTTGATTCTGTAATTTATTTACCATTCAGATCTCATTCTATTTTTTAGTTTTCTTTAACTTACCTACTTTTATCCTTCCACAATTGGTTGGACCAGTATTTCCTATAATGCCTTTGTATGCCACACCCACAGTTTCCATCAGTATTTTCTGACTACATTAAAGGGCATGTCCTCCCCCAAAACTAAAATTTATTTTTTAGTTTAACAATTCTAATGTGTAGTAAATGTAGTAAAAAATACAATATCGACCGCATCTCTACTGAGGCAGAGTGAGAAATTTGTCTCAGGTGGGTCTCTGGGTTAAAGGGAAAGTCACAGGGGGAAAAAAACTACCCCTTTAAAAAAAATTTTTTAAAATCTATTCACAAATAGAGCAGGCTCTGTTTGATCACAGTTCAGTACCTGCTATATAGTAAGCTGTCACACTGACAGCTTACTATAGAATTTGTAAATGGATCAAAGAGATCCCTTCACAAATAGTCCTGGCTAGTGGAAGACTTTAAAGGCACAAGGTGATCAGTTCTGATCCATTCAATTTAGATATTTGCCAATGGAGAAAAAAATCATCTGGAAAACGCTTTCTGGAAAGTGATTTGACTGCAAAAACAGGCATTGATGCCCATATTCCAACTTCATTATCATTCCCAAAGAAGATCATCAGATGATAAATGATGATAAAAAAAAATTAACAATTGAAACACATTTACAAAAAAATCTTGAATTGATAAACACACTGCCCATGCTATATATATTACAGTTATCTATAGTTATGCATTTCTATTGCAATTGTCTTCTTTACTTTTCCCATTAACCACCTTTGTATCTTTCCCAGTTATTCAACTGTTCCTTTTACTGTTAACCACCGCTTTCTACCAGCATATCTATCAATAGTATTATCTATCTATCTCTACCAAGTGTTTAGCCACAACCGAAAGCCACACACACAGCCAGAAGTCACACCAACCCCACCGCAGCGGAGGCACCTAATACAGATAGGAAACACCTTTTTACAAAGTTTGACTCAGGTGCCAAAAACCCTAGAAGCACCCTGAATATCGGTTTTGAATTATTTATGCCACCATTAGCAAAATATTGCATTTTAATAGCAGCTTATTCTGCACATTTAGGAAGTTTAACAATTATTTCCTGTAGATTATGTTAGCTGCCATACTGCATGCATTAGATAGCAATGGCCACAGGCACAGCTGGGTCTTCCAACAACCAATAGAGCATTTTTGATATTCTCTTTAAAACTTGCCTAAGAACAGGATACACATACAAATATTTCAATATATTGTTTTTATAGTAAACTTAGAATATATAATAGGTCTAATATAAATTTTCCCATCAGGTAATAAATTAACCTAAACCTTCTAAGTTGCCATAATGAACCATGTGACTTGGAACGGAGCAAAGAGATTATATGACCTCTTTTGCTGTACAGGTTGTGTTAGTGAAAAGAAACAATGCCTCTCACCTCTTCCTGTGTTGCAGATGGAGTGAAGACTTTGTCAAGCTCAAAACTCAGATCCTTTCCTTTGTGAGTTACATATAAAACGCCATCATCATCTTGATCAAACATTAAAATGTTCTCTGCCCCTGGGCCTACTCCATCATCTGCTGTGATTGGTCGGACACGTGCAAGGACACGGATATTGCCTAGAGTAAATTTAAGAAGAATTTTTTAAAAAGTAATTGTATATCAGGCATTGGTACATTTGGAGCTGCAGGTATACTTTATAATTCTCACCCACCTCTAAGTCGCACCAACTGGTTGTGGCGGTCTTTTCGCAGAGGCAGACCTTTCCTGTACTTGCGGAGAAGTTCAGCATTTGTGTCTCTCACATTTTTGACAACCTGTGAGAACTGATCAAGGTAGAAAGTATTAGGTCGGCCACATTATTATTTATGGCTGTCTCATATTTGTTGCATAGTTTACAAAATTATGTATGTCAGACATAAAAGCCTAAATAAGAAGACATAGGGTACATTCACACAGTTGCACTATTAGGAAATAAGGCAAACACTTCAATGATTTGCTAGACATGTCGCCCTTTTAATTTCTCCAATCACAAACCCCCACATCTTGTTTGTTTACAATTACAAAGAAAATACCTCAATCCGAGCCTCATTCATTGCCTCATTTAGCAGAGCAGGGAAGTCGCGAACCTGTCGCTTTAATGCATTGTAGTCGTGGGTCAAAGTTCGCAGTGCAGGCTGCAAAGTCAGGAGATTTTTCCGCACACCTGAAGTAGAAAAAAACAAACAGTTAAACAAGAATAATTTTCACCAAAACTGTTGAGTGCCCATACACTATTGAGATATTATAAAAATTAGACATTTGACTTTAGACAAATGTCTAATTTATCTAATATTTTAATTGCCAGCGGTATCTCACCATGCGACTTTCCCGCAAAGGTCCCGCCTAGCCCATTCATTTGCAATCTCATGTCACCGCAAAAAATAATTGGCTAGGTGATTCCTAAAGAATTGCTCGAAAGTCATGGATTGGTCAGAAGGCAAGTTGTAATTTATGGGCACCTTTACCGTTTCCCTAAATTGGTCAAAAAATATATATGACATGTCTGTACATTTTGGCCAATCCTGCCTGATCTCAAAATCCCTCTATTGTATGTATTTATCAGGTAGGCCAAGCTTACATGTTGTGAAGCACCCTTAACCCACCCATTCATTGAAGATCTTGTGCCTTTAAAGGAGAACCAATTGTAATTTTTAGGAAGAAGCATAGAAAAGTATTTACCTTACTGGGGTCCTTTACTGACTCATGCCACTCTCTAGAGCTTACCATCTTGAATCCTACTGCAAATCTCCATATTGTGCTGACCTAATCGGGTGACCAGTGACATGACCACAACAACCAGCACCAGAATGGCATATTTTGCCATGAGCTTGATTATGCCGATTACCTGCAGCAGTCCAGCTTATGGCAAATAATGCTGTTTCACTGCCGACTGTTGTGGTCATGGGAAAGGCCAGCCAGTGAGCTTAGTGCACACAGGGCATTTACAGAAGGATTTAAGATGACAGATGCCATGAGTCAGTGAGGGGCCTTATGAAGGGAAGTATGGGCCTAAAGCTAAACTTTATTGTTGGATTCCTGAGTGCATAGGAATGTTGTCTACTTTTCCATGCACGACAAAAGTTCTAGTTCTCCGGCTTACTATAAATGTACTATGGTACCCTCATATATTTTGTGAACTTCTACTACATAAGCTATTTTTTTAGCAGAGAATAATCTCTACTACAATGACTCCGTTTGCATGTGATGTCAATGTGGGAAGCCACACCATGCGATATTCTGTGATTCATTTTCAGAGCCCATGCGATAATGATTTTTTTACAATGTGCTCTGCGCCGGGCGGATCGACGAACAAACAACCCCTGACTGAACGCATACACACGGACGTTTCTCGGCCAAAACAGCCGCTCGCCGCGGGTAGCGGACGGTGCCGGGGGTCGTGGCTCAGTGCGCACATCGTGCGTGTCAAAATGCAGAACTTTTACGTGCGTTACCATGCGGTTGCACTGCAAATTTTGCAATAAGTTTACAGAGAACATTCGATTCGCACAATAAATGGTGGTGGATCACTGCACAAAGCACAGTGTGGCCACGCACATTGAAATGCACAGGCGTGCGATTTTCACGAGCACGTAAAAATCATGCCAGTGTTGCCTAGCCCTTATTGAACAAAGTAATTTAAGTGATATAAAAAGTGCATTATGGGACAGCTATGCATATATCACAACAGCACATGATTAAAGTGATCTTGGTTGATGGGTAAACTACACTTCCCATGATTCCTTACCATACATGGTGTTCTCATAACATTTATTGCTGCCCTAAAAGATGCGATTTTGGTAATAAGGCATGTGGCTTTTTTCAGTTTTAAGAACGGGTGATAAAAGGAGCTATGTCTTTCCTCACATTCTTTAATTAAACAGCCAGCAGCAGGCAGGGAACACAGAGAACTTACCTGCGTTCACACTCCTTTGCTGTTTTCTCTGACAGGTCCCGACACTTCTTTGCACTGTAAGTGCATGTGTGTACATAAGGGCACGTGGGGACCTGTCAGAGAAGCCAGCTCTGGAGCACAATCGTGGGGAAGTTCTCTGTGTTCACCTGCTTAAGGATCAGGATAGCAACCAAACATATAATTCCAACAGTTGTATTTAGATGGGTATAGCAACCATATTGGTAATTTCACTGTTATGGAGATAGCGATATATAAAAGCAAGAACCAGTTATAAATATATTCATAAAAGATCTTATTACTAGTGACATCCGGTTTACATTTTCATTTTAAAATAGAAAAACTATGTAAAAAGTTTACATCATCTACAAAAGGAGACAATGTGTATAAACATGAACATAAGCCTGGCTCTAACAAAAATGCAAAGGGAGGGATTCATTGTAAAGTAAATAATTAGGCTTATGGTAATTATTGTCCCTGATCATTCTTGAAGGGGGTTTTTGTATTTAGTATACAACCATGTACTAGCTTTTACAAATTTAACTACACTACTCCATAATTGTTTTTTTTCTATTTTGCTGCATGTTGATTGCAGGACAAAGGTGACATAGAGGTAAATAATATCTTACCATCCAGGCTATGATGCACTGCCCTCATTTCATCCTGGGCTCTCTCAAGGGCATCAGAAACTGCCCGTTCTTTTTCTTCCTGTAGAGTCTGATACTCCTGCATCATTTGAGCCTGAGCCTTGTCCAGCTCTGAAGAATACAGCTTCACCTAACCAGTACACATATTAAAATTAGTTCCAAAATACTCCATATAATGTATTCACTCTGCAACAGTAAAAGACCTGGCTTACAATGAGAAATTTGGGTTGCATTTACATTTGTTTGCCATGTAGTAGCACACAACTAAATTGTGGGTTAGATACTGAAATAATTTGGCAAAAAAAACCAAAGCATTCCTGTGGCACAACCACTAAATTGGTCTAAAGCAGTGCCCATTTTAGTGGCCAGTCGGCCAGGACGAAGGACTGTCTGTTGCTGCAAATGTAGCCACGGCTGACAGTTTGCCGTGGGCCAGCGCACGGCCCATAGAGGATTGGCCAGGGTTTTTGGAAGCGTCCAATAGCCCATTCAGAAGAACAAATGACTGTGGACAAAACAAAACATGCAATTTTCGGCCCAATTGACCAGTCGATCGGGTCAAAATATTGCATTATGTATACACAGCTTTAATGTGCAGTGATTTTCTTTCAGATTCACAAATGAATACTGACAACAATAATCAATGGTGTCCAGTATGTAATTTATACTAGGCCCATTCAATGTCTCAGCTATTGCCAGAAATTTACCAAGTACGGAGCCCAGAATTTTTTTATGACAGCCCTGTTATCCGTCACATGGCTCTTGACAACATCCTATATATTGCTTATTTCCTTCTGTGTCAATGTCCACCCCACTGACCTGCATTCTGAGCTTTGCTACATCCTGCTGGTCCAGCTGAATTTGTTGCTGCATCTTCTGCAAAGTATCATGCTGCATTTCCACTTTTTCCTCCAGGTAAACATTACGGCTTTGCAACTGGCTAAGCGCACCCTTTGTCTTTGCTGAGTCCACCTCCACCGTTTTCACCATGTACTGCAAAAAGAAAAAAAAAAGTTAACCATTCTGTTGTATTGACTTCAACTCAAATAGTATAAATCATTGGAAGAAAAAACCCTGCTACACATACATATTTATATACACATAGATCTGCTACATTGCAATCAGGGTCTATACTCCTACATAAGCAACACAGGCAACATGCATGATATATTATCGTGTGGTATCTTGGGTCAGCAGTTGCTGGACACTTTTACCCAGGACATTCCCCAATATATTTAATGATAAAATTGCAGATACTTTACTGATACTGATTATATAATTATGGACATCAGTGTTATTACTGCCATGGGGACTTGGTAGCAAAAGGGAAGAACAGTGTATTCTAAATTCCAACTACCATTTTCCCACATACCTTAATGTTAGGTTGGCAAGAGAGCTGGTACTCCCGTAGCATACGGTTAAGCCTCTCTTCTTCCTCCACCCTTTCACATGCAGAGTCCCTCAGTCGTAGCTCCACCTCAGCCAAACGCTCTGCTTTTTGCTGTACTTCCCTCTGCAAAGCAGATATCAATAGCTTGCGTTCAGTTTCCTGCTGCTCCATCCTGGACAGATGTTCCTTTAGAGTTGAAAGTTCCTGCAACAAAAAGGTTCACTTGATACTTACAGTAAACTGCTTTATTTATATATGTAAAAAAACAAATTATTTCTATATTGAAAAAAAAAAAAAAAAAATGATCCTTCAATAAATATTTTCCTTGCACTTACATAAATGCTGACAAATAAGCTTAAATAATATAAATCTGTATAAGTGGGGCTTAGAATTCTGGACTGAGGTCTTCAGAAAGCTCCAATGTTCTTATGGAGAAAGGGGTCCATCTAGTTTGCAGTAATACATAGAAGCTTAACTCAAGCTTTACAAAGCTTAAAGATCTACTTACCTGCTTTTTCTCGCTGTCTATGTGGCTATTGAGAAGCTGCAATTCCTGCTTTAGTCTTTCATTCTCAGATACCAGAAGGTCCCTGTGCTTTTCCAAATCAGTCCCTCCCTAATCAAAAAAAAAAGCGTTCTGTAGTACTGTATAGGTTATTTTTTTGCATACACACATTTTAAAAAATGGGATATAATAAATGAATGGCAAA
Source organism: Hymenochirus boettgeri (assembly GCA_019447015.1). NCBI lineage: Eukaryota > Metazoa > Chordata > Amphibia > Anura > Pipidae > Hymenochirus > Hymenochirus boettgeri. Next base: position 129,275,148 of record CM033472.1, on the reverse strand, counting down.
TTTTAAAATGTAAAAATCAATAGCTGATGACAGGAGTTTTTATAGGAATAGTTCACTCAAAAAGTGAACTGTTCCTTTAATGTATTAATTGAAGACCGGGAGGTTAAGGAGCTATGTCTTACCTTCCGTTCTTCAATTATTTCACCAAGAGCGACGAACAAAAAAGAAGAACCTTGCGCGCAATCCTCCACAGCAGCAGTGACAGGCCCCAACCGCTTCTGCAAGATAATGTGCGCTATAGTTACTCTGAACAGGAAGCAGTAGGGAATTTTCACTGCTGCTGCAGAGGATCGCGTGTAAGGAAAATATCCTCTTTCTTTGTCCGTCACTCCTGGTGAATTGATTGGAGAATGGGAGGTAAGACATAGCTCCTTAACCTCCTGGTCTTCATTCAATACATTAAAAGAATAGTTCAAGTGAACTATTTCTTTAACATTATGATACCACAAGAAAACAAATTTTGCAAGTATTAAAGAGCAAAACAGCAGGTATGCAGCTTATACATTAGGGGAATAGTAAAACAACATATGGCACCAAATAATGGATGGAATTCAATCTACAGCTCATTATTTACCTCCAATTCCTGAGGTACTGTATATAGAATACACATATGGTGCAAGTATGGAGTAAATTCTGAGTGGTACATGGCCTATTTTACCATGAGAACCAAATTTGTATGACTGGGACCAAAACTCACCAGCTGTATTTCAAGACTTCTCATTTCTTTTGCTTGGAATTGAACCTGAATAAATAGAACAAGTTGCAGTTAGGTGAAGGTCTGGGAATTAAGGCAGGGTTTCTTACCCATTTTTCCTTAGCTTACCTCCTGCAACTTCCTGCACACCTCTTCATGCTCTCTCTCCTTCTGATCCAGTTTCTCCTGTAGTTCCTGCAGCTTTATGTGTAGCCCATTCTGAATACTACTTTGGTCTAGAAAGTTTTCCTGTAGCGGCAATTTGCCTTGTTTATTTTCCTCCTGCAACTCTTTGGTTTTAGGTAAATAAGGCAATCTTTTCTGTATCTGCCTACTCTCCTCTCCATCTTTCCCTTGTCTACTGTTTTGTCGAAGGAAAAGCCCATTGACCAGGCGATCTCTGGATCCAATGTGATCTTGCTTAACTGGTTGTTTCTTTTCTTGAAGGTCCTTAGCCTCCCTTCTTGCTCTTAGGTCTTGAAGAGTTAGTTTTACTGACCTTGCCATCTGTGTTCCCCTCATATCCAGTGCTGTATTCTTCTCCAAGGGAATTTCTTCTTGCATGTCCCCTCTCTCTAAGGGTTCATGTATGTCTAGCTCCCTTAAAGTTCCCACCATGTTTTCTGTGGTCTTTCCCACTGCAAACCACCAAGGACCTTTTTGAGAAGACAACAAAGTATTACAATGGGCAATGCATTTTTAGTTCATTCATACAATAAACTTTCTACATAAAATAAAGTCCAATAAATTTAGATAGGATAGCAGAATCTATTAGTGCAAACATCAGGAGATTAGTATACACATGAACATTTGATCGAAAACAGACCATCTTCTGCACATTTCAGCTTGGTTAACAGAGGAAGGTGGGAAATGTCAACCGGTTATCCAATCAAATTTCATAAGGACGTACGATTGATAATTTGATTGGAAAAATCAGCCGGTGTATGGATTACTTTAGTTGTAACTTTCAAGTCTTTCCCACTGTATCACTGTGGTAAAAATAACTGTTAATCTAGTGTACATGACTTTTGCATTACGGTAATTAAGTGCAGTCTTGACCTACATTCCTATTATTCATTAAATATATTCTGCCTTGTTCCTATGATCACCAGAAAAAAAATCCCCAATGCACGGTAATTCTCAGTTATTCAAAGGACATCACCAAACGGATCACACAGCAACCATCTGGCTAATATCAGCTGAAATTGCTGTCATTTTGTTTTTAAAAGAATTGACAAAACCAAGATATAAAGTGCTTATTAATTCTAGAATACATATCACGGAAAGTTTGTTTGTTATCCCCTCTACTCAGTAAACACCAATTATTTACAGTAGATAATCCTCTATAGTGTAAACTCCTGTCCACAATGCACCATATTAGCTCTGCAGCACTCAAACATCATATACAAATGGTATTAATACTACTGCATAATACTAGGTGCAAGGGCTGAACAACACAAGAATCTGTTACTGGGCCTATTGGCAGCATCAGGGTTAATACAAGATACTATGACAGGAGGGTGGCTGGGGACACGGAGGAAGCAAGACACTGTTTCAGCTTCCCGAAGACGTATTCCCTTCCTTCCCATTGTAACATCCAGCTGCACAGAAAACACAGAAAATATACAGCAAATCTTACAGATCCAGAGAAGAGGAATGCTGAATTTCTAAGAAGAATGCTTTATATATCCTAGGTTGTCTTGCCACTCCACTCTATTCTTTCCTGGCTATCGGGGAATGATGGGAGCTGTAGTCTAGAAAAGGGCTGAATGCACTACTGTAAACTCTTATGGGAGATGAACTATACAGTAATCACACAGTGATTACAAGTTCCTTCCTTTGCACTAGACACTCCCTGAGATGCTAATCTGCTTGGAAGAAAAGTCAAATGTAACCCCTCTTCCCTACACAAGAAATCATCATCATGTGGGTTCAAATCTATTTTACAATGAGCCAGCACAGTCAATGTTCATACCTCATTGTACCAGGTACGTCCAGGTCTAGTCCGTTCCAAACTTCACAGGGTGAAGGACAAGTTAGAGTAGAAAACACATAGCGACGGGGGAGGGAGATGTTGGAGGGAGAGTCAGAGGGGATGGGGAGGGGAGCTGAGAGAAGGAAAAGTTAACACTGATATTCTCATTCTAATGGCAAAGTAAATAAATCCCAGTCTACCTGTGACTTTCATTTGTTATGACCTTGGCAATAAAGATCTACACACCCCTTTGTGGCAGGAAGTGCTAATACTCAGCTTCTACTTACAGATCCCTTCACAGATTTTCTAGAAAAACATCCAACATATTCTACTGTTTTCTATATTGAGAGACAGCGTGTGTGCCAGAGCATGGCATAACCAAACATAAACAAGTACAAACTCACTATTTCTTACAGTCTGCAATTACCATGGATTAATGGGATGAAACTGGGACGAATCACAAACAAGGGAGCAAAAGTTTTTAAAGGTTAACTCCTTCAGTGCAAAAATAGTGTTAGCCACTTTGAATTTCTGAGTATATGATGTTTCAGCTGGTCCATGTATAAACACAAGGTAAAGGAGCATGAACACTACCGATGAGAAACAGGTGATGTTCCCAATCCTTACAAAGCCAGGTTATTTCACTCACACCATCAAAGTGCTGTAAAACACATGATATCCCATGTCAGTTATCATGCGTTTTGGTGTGCACATTTCCCTATATATTATCGCTTTAAATTATATTCTGTATTTTTTCACGCATTCGCCAGTAATTGTGGGATAACTGCACACTAGCACACATATCAACATTTTAAAAAACATTATTGTGCGTAAATCCACAGTCCTGTTAATTTCTTTGCAAAATGCAAAAAATAGCATACAGCTTTGTCTTATCACACTGGTGGGAACAGGACACATTGACCTGTATATGCAAAGAAATGCCTCTGTTATTGCATACTGTTTTTGTTGTGTTACAATGCACAATAATGTGTGTAGTGTGAACAAGCCCTTAAACTGAGGCCACACTACAACACACGTGCACTGTGATTGCATGCGCTCCAAAAAAGGATCTCAGAGCAAATGGACTGAAAACATAAGCACATGAGAAACACGCTAGGGTGGCCTAGCCATCAAGCTCCATCTAAAAGTCATCATTCAAATTAAAATTAATTAGAATAAGTAAAAGGTTTAGCCATTTCACTAAAATCTCCAATTGTAGTTTTTTTAAGACATTTTTAGGGAGAATCAATAAAAGTTCTTATTGTTAAAAATGGTGCTAATTTTGCCCCAACCAATCAGATCTTAGTTAACATTTGAAAGCTAACATCTGATTGGTTGGGGCAAGATTAGCACCATTTTTAACAATAAGAACTTTTATTGAATAATTTGTGTTACAGATTTTATTAAAATGCATCTTGTATATAGGTTCACAAAGCATTAAGTCCAGCCTTTAAGGTCTGATAAATTAACAGGTCTTAGGCTGGGTACACACCAGCCAATATTTTCGGCCGACCGACTGATTCACGGCACTTTCGGTCGGTTAGCCGAAAATATCGGCTGGTGTGGGGCGGCCGGCCATGACCGACCTCGACTATTCGTTCATCCGGTCTTCCATGTCAGAAGCATGAAAAACATCCAACAACTATGAAATATAAGTCTGTATACACACCATGCTATTAAGTTCAGTGTATCGGTCAATCGGGCTGAAAAATTGCATGAATTTGCAGTGGCACGCAAACTATGTCTGACCATTTGCTCGTCCAATTCAGACACCTTGGAAAACCTGGGCCGATTGTGCTGTCCCGACCCGCGACGCACGATGTGTACGAACGTTTTGACTAATAATCGGGCCTTGTGTAGGCGCTTTATCAGCTGAAACGGTCGTTCGTTCAGAGATCCGCCAAGTTGGTCGTTCATTGATCCCCGAATGAATGACGTTCGTTCGTACACACCGTGCGTCGCAGGTCGGGACCCGCGTTCGTGTGTACGTGCCTTAAGTGTTTGTATTCTGCATTTAGACTGAAGGGTTAACAATAGGGTTTAATCTGCCTGTCCATGAATAAAAGGCAACAATGTTTCACAACAAATAATGATTAATGTAAAGTGTGTGGACAAATAAGCAATTAAGCAAGCCCCTGGGATGTAAAGGGTGAACAAAGCAATGTTATTCCATTGTGTAAAAGTAAATATATACACTTCATGCACCTTGTGGTTAAGCTGCCTACAAATTCTGTATAAAGAACCAGACATGTGATCTCTCTGCCTTTAAAGTAGACATGTGCTGTTTGATACATGAGCCTGTACGATGCAGCTCAGGGTAACCTGAAAAAAAGAGGCGTTCTTCTTAATTTGACCAGTTTGTTGTTTTACAATAAGGACTTAGGCTGAAGCCACACTACAACGCACCAAGCGCGCACGCTTTTAGGTGTGTTATCACGTGTTGTTTTCGTGTTTTCGCTATCTTTAAAGCGAAAACGCAAGCATTTTTTCCACACGTCTGCGCCCTTTATTTTCGCTAAAATGGAAATCGCGGGAACGTGAAAATTTCCCCACTTTTTGGTGCGTTAACGCATGCGTTTCCATAACGGAAAATGGCAAAATCACATGCGCAAATGCAAAACGCAGAAGAATCGTGCACACAATCGAGAGAACGCTAGCGATTTTGTGCGAGATTCCTGTGTGTTGCAGTGTGGCCTCAGCCTTATAGACAATTACAATAAAACATTTTCCGTTCTCAGTGTGGCATAAAGATTTCTAAACACATTTTCTAGAAATACGTGTGGGAATGTACAGCTGCATAACTGGAATCATTTACAAGGTCAAAGTTTTCTTACAGTCAAGTTTATTCTACATTACATCCAGTTAGTCATATCTATTGGGTCTCAAACCTGTTCTTTACCCTCACTAATACTTATACACACTAGTGATTTGTATATGTTTGTAATGTGACCAATTATTAAAGGGCAAGTCCAGCCTAAAAATAAGTAATTTTTAAAATGATTATTACCCCCCCAAAACCTCACTTTCGCAAGGTTCCTAAAGGTTTGGAGCTTGTTGCGAGCATAAACAGGAGCAGGGGACATCTGCGCTGACAGCCACTTCTCTTTCTGGCCCGGCTGTCAGGCAATTGGACGTGACGTCACGTTGCGCCCTAACTGACAGTCGCACCAGCTCGGAGTAGAAGCGTCGAGGGTCCGGGTCAGGTAAGTAAGTTCTGGGGCATCTTTGAAGTTTAGGAACCTCACAAAAGTGAGGTTTTGGGGGGTAATAATCATTTTAAAAGTTACTTATATTTAGGCTGGACATTGCCTTTAACATTAAAGGAATAATTCATTTAGAAAGTGAACTATTCCTTTACTGCGTTAATTGAAGAATTGGAGGTAAATCTATGCCTTACCTCCTGTTCTTTGATTAAGAACGGAATGAAGAGAGGAAATTTACTAGCGCACAATCCATCGCCGGCTCCACTGACAGGTCCTGACCACTTCCAGTTTCAGTTAACTATAGCGCGTATTATCGTAAACTGAAGGCGGAAGTGGTGGGGACCTGTTAGTGGATCCTGCAATGGATAGCTCCTTTACCTCCTGTTCTTCAATAAATGTAGTAAAGGAATAATTCACTTTCTGAGTGAACTATTTGTTTAAAAGGGAACTCTGGGTTTTTGTTTAAACATCTACACACCTGCTCTCTGTATTAGATTGACCACAACAATCACATCATAAGCGTACTTTTCTTAAATACACTGTACAATGCTATCACTCACAAATAGGCAACTTATTCACACCATGTTCCTCCTAGAACTTGTGTTCTTGAGCAAGAGAGGTATATTTTTATTTGAAAGTATAACTATCCATTGCAGCATTTTCAGTTACTGTAAATGTTTACATGGGGTTAATCATTCCATAGCTCAGGTTAACATGTCTCGTTATCACAGGTTTTCTCATGAGAACTGGAAATATTATCTGTCAGTAGATGATATTAATGAGTGTGGGAGGAATTCCAACTATGGCGACATTCCAAACCCCCAAACATTTAAAGATTCAATGAATTTAAAGAGGTTACATGTATCAGTAACCAATTAATATGAGTAAGAGTCAGCAGCGTAACCATCAGGGGAGCAGGGGGCCCGCCAGACAAGGGGACCCCCATCTTCTTATTTCTCCTATAAGGATATAGCTTATTCCCAGAAAACCACTGCGGATGAAGCACAGTTAAGGGCCCTATCATAGTTTGCTGGGGGGTCCAGTGGTCGCTGGTAACCCCACTGATAAGAGTTCAAGTTTTTAGAGATAACGTGTCTGTTCAGTCCGGCATGTAGCCACATTAATAAAATGTGCAATAAAATCTAATACATCCTACTTTCTATATCTTTTATAAAATCCCTGGTAACAAGGTTCTGACGGGTCAATTTTTATGTTAAAGTAGAAGTACCTGGAGGTTTCCAGTGCTGGTCATTTTGTACATTTTCACAGCTGCACTTGTAACAGTGTCATGCGTCCGAGAAATGATATAACTGGAATGTCAGCTAACCTGCTCCCCCTACAAAAAGGCAGCATGTAGTAGGCAGGGCAACTCATTAAGGGAGGAGCTGTGTACTTACCAGTAAGCCTAAGGGAACTGTGAACAAAAGGACTTGCCCTGAAGATCCAGTAGTGGGCGGAGAATGGATGTGATAGACAGCAGCAACTGACAGCCTACACAGACACAAGCAAATGCAATGAATACTACTGAGACACTATAGCATAAACAAATACACACTAATGATTTAGTCAGCGCACCCCAGACAGGATAAGCCACAAACATTTCCAGATCAGCTAGTTCCCAATAATATATACCATGTGAATAGTATAATGTTATAATAATAATAAATATTTACTTTAGTGTCACACATCAGCATCACGTGGTCCATTTAGAAAATATATGTATAATGCCATTATATAGCTCTAGCTGTGTGTTCTAGCAAAGGATCACCAAGGCAGCATTATCATATTTCTGCAACTGCAAGTAAATATGTATTATGTAAAGCTGTGCACACACAAGCATGTACATTAGAATGCACCCACATAAATTCTATGTTTTTAATTACTGGTAATGGAGCTGACATTTTATTAAATTACTGTATTCTTATATAACAGTGACCTCGAACCTTGGCTCTCCAGATGTTTACAAACTACAACTCCCAGTATGCCTTCATTGCATTCCCAACAAGGCATGTTGGGAGTTGTAGTTTCCAAAACCTCTATAGTGCCAACATTTAACATCACTGTTATATTACAAGTTAAATAAAGAATTTGCTTTTGAGCATTATCTTAAAGGGCATGTTCACCCATAAAATGAAAATTGACATATAGCTGCAGGACCCCCCACAAACCCCAGTTACATTTTACTTTCACAAAGATACAGCTGAACAAACTTACAAGACCCAATGCCTGGTCACCTGTGTACCTCCTCCTGCTGCTGTTGCGAGTTTGTTTCGAGCAAGTACAGCAGCAGGGAGGCAATTCCTGGTCGTGGCTGTTAGCTATTAGGCATGATGTCACTTTGATTGACAGCCATGACCAGGAAGCAGAGATGGGGATGCGCAGAAGAGCAGCAAGGGACCAGGTCTTGTAAGTAGGTTCAGCTGCATCTTTGGGGAAAGTAAGTATGTATGTATGTATATGATTATTTATATAATGCCACTTTGGGATGCAGCGCTGTACAATATAGAATACAAAAAACTGTACAAGGGGGACAATAAGTAAATACATAAATCTATAAATATGTATGTACATGAAATATACAAGTGATCGAAACATGTAACACAAGGAAAAAGTAAAAAATGGGATTTGGGGAGGCCCAACAGTCACACGTCAATTTTTTATTTTATGGGTGGACATGCCCTTTAATGACCACAGAAATAAAGTGCTAATGTGTCAATCATAATATAACCAGTATATTATAACCAGTTTATTACAGGTAACTCACTAGAAAGCTTTCTTTTCCTTCTGTGTTCCACTGAATCCAATCACTCCTGTTTTTTTTGTAGTTTTCAAAATCGCACATTACAGTTAATAGCAGATAATGCAGTAGAAACTGTCATTGGCCCCAATTAGTCTACTGAAAATCTGGACAGGCAGTTGATATTCATTATAGCTGCTGAACCAGTTCATGTGTCATTATCATTTCATCATGTTCCACATTTTGTAGCTACTTCCTCATAGTGCACATTCCAGCCTGATGTTCGGAACCCTGCCCTTCGATTCCAAAATGTATTTATCAGAAAACAAGATATTTGAAAGTTTCACTTGGGATTTGTAGTTCATAGCCCCTTTATTTTTTCTCTGCCTTTTCTAATCCTATTTACAGTCAGTTTAAAGCATTGCTTGAAAATGATTTTTCATACCATACAGTTAAGGTGGCAACAATTGCGGCCATACAATTGGGGTATCATACAATGGTTGGCGTGTATGAGAAATCGGCCACTGTCTAACTGTTCTAACAGTCCTTCTTCTTTCCTGAATGCACCACATCCTTGGAATGTTCCTAACAGTAATTCCTACTGATTGGCTGTTGGATGGGTCAAAGATGCTCAGATTTCTACTGAGCATCTAAATTAACCCAGGCGCTGGGTCAAGGGCAAGACTATAACGGCCTCCACTAGGGGTCCTGCAAACAGGAAGTCAGTATTTCGGTTGCATTTATTTATACACAGACACAATGTTGATAGGGCAGATTAAGGTCATTGGGATGAAAAAATACTGCTCTTTTTTCTGAAGATGTATGTGCACTGAACTTCCCCTTTAAGAAAAAATTCCGCCACCTAGTACGATTTGACAGCAATCCTTGCTTCTATGGGCACCATAGGTTAATGTTTAAAAGACTTGTATTCCATTATAATAAAAACATTTTTCCTTTAGTCACTATTGATATTTCATTAGTGCTACAAAAAAGTAACAAACTGCTTTGTGGAATGGGAAAAGGCAATATGTGACACAAAGGCAGGATCATTAATTATTTACATAGAAAGTAGTAGGCACAATGAGTTTCTGTTTCACATTAATGACAATGTAAGTCTGATGCCTGGGGTACACAGGTAAATACGTGTCAGGGGAAACAAGGGGCTGACAAGGGGATTGGACCATAAAATAGTGGGTCATTGTCAGCCTAATGATCCACTACTTTCCTTTAGTTACAAACCTTTACCAAAAAAGCTATTTCTAATAGTTTATTTATTAGTAAAAAGAATATTATCATATAAAATCTTGTTCCTCTCTGTATACATAGTAAGTGTGTGTAGGCTTAATGGTCAGAGCTGTGGGTAGTCGCTGTAGTAAAGGGGTTAATAACATGTTACACAAGACAATAAGGACAGTTGTCGTTCAGCCGAAAATATCTGCTGGTGTGGGGCAGCCGTCCGCAACCGACCTCAATCGTTCGTTCATCCGGATTGGACAAACAAACGATCGGACATGTCGGTAAATTCCGATCGATTGTGCTTTTTCCTATGGGACCGCACAATTGATCGTTTGCACTTTAGCCACGGGAGAATTTGCCACGACCGACGGACATTTTTCCCGGCCGAGCGCTTGCTCATAGCGACAAATAGTCTGTGCATTTGTACCCAGCCTAGTTGCCCGGTCGGGGAACTATCCCCGAACACGGCCGTTTTGGCCGATAAAGTGCCTGTACATGGGCTGAAACAAACTTTCGGACACATTGTGCGTCCCGAGTGTACGATCCTTTAGCATGAAGATGATAAGTTCCCATTTGTGATACTGTGTGGTCTCTGCCATTGTCTGTGTGATCAGTTTCACACCTGTCCCCAAACAAGTAACACTGACTTTTCATGTTTGGCTCCCATTGCTTTAATCCACTTTCAGAATGACACCTCTTGTACTTTCCAATGACCTCAAGGTACCAGAACTGCAGGAAACGATAAACTAGCAAAAAGGAGGGATTCTGGGAATCTGTAATGAACCTCCCCCCTAAAATCGTCCACGCCATGGACAATGTAGTATGAGGGGCAAATAGCTAATGTTAAAAAATAATGTTAAAATGGTTGGAAATGGAAGAGCTAACTGTTGGTGTTCGTGTTTCTGGCATATTGATTATATGTAACACTAGGGACCAAAACTTCATAAAGTGAGTTGTACCCAGTTCCGTTTCCAGGCATAGGCGACCTAGGCAAAAAGCTAGGGCACCATTTTAAAAGAAAAAGATTTTTTCTTTTAAAAGACAGAGATCCTTATCAGCGGGGGCCAACTCACGACGCAAGATGTGTATGAGCACCCCCTGTGGCTGACAACCGTGCCGTGTATTATTATTATTATTATTGATTTATATAGAGCCAGCATCATCCATATCCTCTAGTCTGTAAGCTCTTTGGGCAGGGTGCTCTTTCCTATTGTATCACGGTATTGCTGTAAGAAACTCCTCACTCCGTTTACTTATATGTATTACCTGTGTATGTAATATGTATGACTTTGTATAACATGTATTACCCTGTATGTAATGTATGACTATGTAATTGTAAAGAGCCACTGAAGATGTTGGCGCTATATAAATAATAATAATAATAATAATACACGGCACGGTTGTTAGCCACAGGGGGTGCTCATACACATCTTGCGTCGTGAATAATGGTGCTTTACAATTACATAGTCATACATTACATACAGGGTAATACATGTTATACAACCTTATGAGCATGTTATATGAGTCTTTACTAATCTAGTTTCCTTTAGCCTCTCTGTTTGCATACAATATAATCATTTTAGCTGAGTTTTCCAATCTATGAAAAGACTAATCCAATATGTGGTTGGGGAAGTTTCAGTTGGGAAGAGGCAACTCACCAGCTGGCAAACTACATGTAGTTCATACATTGTGGGTTAAATGTACAGACAAATGCAGCTCTTTTGCTTAACAACCTATAAATGTTAGGGATAGTTAGGGCTAGGCCGCACTAGCGCATTTTTTCTCAATTTCACACGCGATTGAGCATGCAACTTTGGAATGCAAAAATTCTCGCAATTTCTGTTGCGCATGCGCAAACGCGAGACAATATACAACAATACACCAGAATCGCACTTGCAATCTATAGTCTAGATAGTCCAATTCAGGGAGTACTGTACCTCTGCTCTATTGTCATCAATGTAAAACCTACACCAGTAGGTTACCATGGTTTAGCGTGTAAAGGTGGCCATACACTGGAAAGATTTTACTTACCCAACCGAGCGATCCCACGACATTAGACCAATCCTGCCTTTACCATTCTTTTTTGTGATCAACATGAATTGGATTTGCAATCGCATGATGGTCGCAAAGAAGAATGGGAAAGGTGGTTCCGGCAGGATTGGTCTAATGTTGTGGGATCACTCGCTCGGGTAAGTAAAATCTTTCTAGTGTATGGCCACCTTTATTCTGCATAGTCAATTTCTTATAGACCTCTCTTTGTGCATAGTTGAATAGATTAGTATGAAGGTGTTAACCTTTATCCTTTATTCATGAACATAATCTGTTTAAACAGACCTTTTATAAATGACCCCATCCAGTAAAACTAGCCTTACCTGTTACCACCTGCCTATAGAGAATAATATATAGTCAGGGGGCTTACGGTATTAATCAGAACAATTACAATCTGTCCATATATATACAGGAATAATCTTTAGTGATTTCAGTAATCTGTAATGTAGGGAAATGGGCCTACAGAACACAAATGGAGAAGGAATGTTCCCAGGGTGCCCTTCATTAGAGTCACAATTTCTGGCACTGGGACATAGTGGCTCTCATACTACAGCCTTTGTCCATTGTTTGCGGACAGAAGGAGCTTTCTCTGACTGAAACAAATAAGATGGGATATAAAAAATGTTCTCTGGCATTTCACTTTCTACATGACCTGGAATGCAGCAGGTTTTCAAAGCATATGGTTTTGTACAAAGTGATGTTTTTAGCACATGTGGCACTACACTTGACGTTAGCATTAGCATCTAATATTTCACTAATTGGCTTTCATAGAATTACCCAAATCCTTTTCTTTACATTAGGGATAAACAGGCCATGTCTTAATTATTAAACTGGTGGTGTCAGGTGGTGTCAAGTTTAAACAAAATTTTACTTTCCACAAAGATCACGTGTGGTATAGTTACAATAGAATAAGGCAAAAACTGAGGGGATAAGCTTTGATTGGAAGTGTAAGGGGTCAAGACAAGGGATAAAGGGATAAAACCTTCAACTTTTCATAGGGCCAAAGTTGGATTAGCCACAAGACAATCTAGATTCCTGCCTAGGACCCAACAAAGTTTCTAAAGAGCTCAGTCTTAGATAAAAACAAGTACTTAACAATCCAAAAGACCAACTGTTCCGTGACATTTCAGCCTGGCCCATTCACAGCCCTGAAACTTCAGCCCTCTGACTCACCCCCTCCCCAGCGCAGGCGATCAGCTGTAAAGATAAGTGTGATCAGCTGTTTAAAAGTCTGGTACTGAACAGACAGAACTTTTAAACAGCTGATTGCGCGTATCTTTACTGCATACACATGTTAAAAAAATAGCTGATAGCAGAACCTCTTGTGCTGGGATCACCCTGCAGGCTCAGTAGTTGTACCACTGCCCAATCATTTTGTGATCACAACCCAATATTTTCCCTATATCATTAATGCACCTTAAGGCTCCTTTGATTGTATCACTGTACTTCAACACTACTGTGCTTTCAAGCTGTGATTGGTAGTTTTGTTAAAGGGCATGTCCACCCCCAAAACTAAAATTTAACCCACCACTGGCCCCACTCTGTAGTGTATAAAAATCCTTACCTTACATCCCAGCTCCAAATGGTTCTCCTGTAATGTCCCCCCAAAGTTTAAAAAACTGTCCACCAGGAGCCTGGCCACCAGTGAAACTGTTTCTGCCTCTGAGCTGTCCTCTCAGAGGTTTTTGGCTTGCTCAGAGCAGTCCTTCACTCCCTCCCTCTCCCACCGGTTTTCCTCTCCCTCCCCCTAGTGTAAATCCCCTTCTACATATATTAGGGATAGTTCCCCCAGCCCCAACCGCAATAAAATATTTATTAGAAAGTCTCCCGATATTTACTTACCTTCCCTCTCTCCTCCGGCGTTCTGAACTGCCGGCAGCCGCGTCTGTGATTGCCGGTCCGGCCCCCTGCTTACAGTTTTGTGCAAGCAGAAGGCCGGGCATTGCGGCGGAGGAGAGAGGGAAGGTAGGTAACGAATGGGGGACTTTCTTACAAATATAATATAGCAGTTGGGGCTGGGGGAACTAGCCCTACAACACATACATTTTTTTAAAAGGGGTGGACATGCCCTTTAAGTGCAATTTCAGTGCAACTCCATTAAGATGAATGATTAAAGATAAATAAAATACATTAAAGGTGTACTGCCAGAATGAAAATGCAAAACAAACATCTCTTTGTAAATTACATTTAATCCTTTATGTGAAAAAACTTGCGAGAATCAATGTCAGTTTGTTTTGCAATGCATATAATGGACAACTACCCAATATTATCCATCTCTGCCCCCTGAATCTAAAATTTTATGGGAATGGGAACATGTATTCTTAAGGTGCCCATACATTAGAACTTACCTGCCGACCGATCCCACGACATTTAATCAATATTCCCGACCCCACCTTTCCCGTTCTTCTTCGTGACTAACATACCCACCTGGCCCATTCATTTTGAGATTGTATGTCGGTCGCAAAGAAGAACTGGAAAGGGGGTTCCTGAAGAATTGATTGAATGTCGCAGGATTGGTTGGCAGGTAAGTTCTAATGAATGGGCACATTTACCTTCTGTATGTCATTACAGTAGCTTTTAAAGATTTGTAGTGCAGCTTTTCCTTTCCCTTTCTGACTTCCACGAAAATATTGTTACAAGTGGCTCTTTAAATATTTGTGTTTATTTTGTTGTGAAGGATAAGCTGTTTATATCGGATGTGGTTACCTTCCAAAGCTAAAGCCTCATACACACGTACGATCTTTGCCCCGATGAACAAGCCTGGCCATGACGCACATGGGCAAAGAAAGAACGCTCCAGAAGACAATCGCACGTGTGTATGCGTTCCTTTCAGGCAATTATAGTCCCGAAACGGCAGTTCGCCGCTCATGTGCGTGCCCGGTGATCGTTCGTTGGGGCAAACATCGTACGCGTCTATGAAGCTTAAGCTACTCTTTACGCACATGGATAAAACTATCTTTATTTCTATGATCTGTCTAATCTATGAGGAAGAAGGATCAATGACTCAAATGAAACTCAACCCTGCCCTTTGAAATGCAAATGAATATGGCAAGATGGGGAATGTTGCAGGAATGTGCCTCAATGAGCATATAGCATCAAGGTGTCAGAGACCTACTGTATGCAAGATTCCTGCACAAGTTTTCCCAGCAACCAGTCCAATTACTGTTTCTATGGGGAAATGTGGTATTTTATTGGTTAGGGTATCTCTGGGGAAGGGATTTCTAAACCAAGAGGGGAGAAAGCAAATTAATTTCCAGTCTTTGATAGGAAATGCCCTCCTCTGCACAATAGTTTGCATGTTAAGTTAACATGCTGTTGTATTGCATGTGTTATAGTTTGTCTGAAAATTTACAATTGATATAATAAAAAAAAATGAATTAAAAAAATATTTATTATAGACTAGCAAACGTATGCATTGGTGCACAGTGGGAATTTAGTGTGTGTGTGTCAGGCTGTGTGTGAATAACTAACACCAACTTACAATCATATCTGTGATATTCAGATAGATCAACTGGACTTGAAGTTTAGTCCTTGAAGATGTTGTGTTAGTCATCCGACTGGGTTGGCTGCAGATGGCCAATAGACCTTTAACCATTTAATCACACACTTAGCTTTTCTTATGACCTTCCTCCCCAATGCTACAATTATATGCCATGTTTGGAGGTAAATTAAGGCCACTGCTTTATTTATTTTATTATTTTAACCATAAACACTTACGCCCGCTACTGTTCCATGATAAGCACCAGTAGGTTCAAATCCTTACATGCAATCCAGGAGTATCCCATAGATCGAACAAAGCCTTTGGCTGCTGAACTCAGCATTTAAAGGTTATATTCACCCCCCTAAAAAAATGTAATATGTTGTAGAGAAAGCCTGAAAACCTCGACCTTGCAAGGTTTAAATCACTGAAAGCTGTCCCCAAATGTACTTACCAGCAATTGTTCCCTCGCTGCATTCTGCCTGTCTTCCATGCTTATTCCATGCACAGAAGTCAAGCAGAAGTGGGATTTTATAGCTTATTGGGGTTTTTAGGGGGGTTGTTTTCAGATTCTTGAATATAAAAAATTGAAATAGGCTTTAGGCTTTGTTCACGCTATGCTGCGTTTTGGTGCGATGTCATCACACCAAAACGTATGTGCAATGTTAATGAATAGTGCCGTTCACATTGAATATCCTGCAATGTAGTGCATTTTAAAGTGTAATGTTCTGCATTGCAGTGAGATATCTCTCTGAACCGCAAAACGGGATGTTCGACTGTGTTAAAAAATCATAATGTGAAGGGCATCTCTATCTCTTAACTAAAAATGACTCATAACCCAGAACGCAAACTTCAAAACAGTAATACTGTATTTTTAAAGGTCTTACATTAATACTTACCTACTAGGCAGATGTTCTGCTCGCACATGGGCAACTTGGGGAACAGCATCACAGCCATGACTGACAGCTGCTATCCAGAATAAACCATGAGGAAGAAAGTAGGATGGAACATCAGGCTGCCTACCAGGTACCTGTTGCATTTACCATAAAACATTTGAAACTATTGTGGATTTCGAGGGGTTGGGGGGAGTTAAGTTTGTGTCTTTTTTAGTTAGGGTTTGACATGCCAATTTAAGTTCCTATTATTGTATTATTAGCAGTGAGAAACCATTTTGTAGGCCTTCTCAGGACAATATCTTTGCCCAATCGATTACCCAGCCTTCCATTTTGATTGATCGTCTTGGGGACTTGGTATCAGTCCAGATGATAAATCACAATACATGTATCACCAGTTTTTTTTATTAGGCTGCAATATTGCCCATGACACTTGCCACATTAACAGACTGGAAGATCAATCAGTGAAATTAGGCAGGGTTCTAACCATGGATACTACACCAGAGTCTGTGCTAGAACTCCACACACATTGACTCTTAATAGAAGGATTAGGAATCCTCCTATTAATACTATGCTATACTTTATTATACTACTATTATCTGGTGTGCATAGGATTGTTTGGAAAGCTGGATCTCCTTTGTGTAGATTTAAAGGCTATGTCCACCCCGAAAATAAATTTTTAATATTATGCTCCCCACACAGTCACCCAAGCCTCCACGCATTAGTTTTTTTTTTCGGAAAGCCCCCAAACTCTTACTTACCTCCCCTCGATCCTCGCCGCACTGCGGCCTTGCTTGCGAGAATGCAAGCAGAGGGGGGGACCGGCAGTCGCGTCTGTGATTGGCTGAGCGGCAGCCAATCACGGACGCGGCTGCCGGTCATTCAGTGCAGCGGAGGAAAGCGGAGAGGTAAGTAAGAGTTGGGGAGCTTTTTAAAAAAAAAAAAACATGCGGTTGGGGCTGGGGGACATGGGGGAGCAGAATATTAAGGGGGTTTTTCGCTAGGGGGAGGGATAGTAGAACGGGAGGGGGAGGGAGGAGAGGAGGGGGAGGGAGGGGGGAGGGGGAGAAGGGCGCCAGCACGCATGGAGGAATCTCGGGAGGCCAGGTAGCAGGCAGTGTCCATATTGGACCTGCTAGCCTCTGGTGGGCAGTTTTGGAACTTGGGGGGGGACTACAGGAGAACCAGATGGAGTTGGTGATGTGAGGTAAGGATTAAACACACTACATGGTGGTGGAGTCAGTATTTGGGGGGATTATAGTTTGGGGGGTGGACATGCCCTTTAATGTGTTGTAGCAGCTCTTTGTTCTTTGTATTAACAGCTGCACAGCTCAAAACACCTGCTGAACTTTTATAGCCAGCACAGAGCTGCTGAGAGATTGTTATTCCTCCTGCACCATTCATATCTTACCCAACACAACAAAGGTAAGATTTATCTGTTCAAAAACAGCTGATTACGGATGTTGTGGCAGGCCCTCTTAAGCCTGGTTCACACGTTACGATTCTTCCTCAAGACTTTCGACTGGTCAGCCAGGAGGAAGGACTGTCTTAAGTGACAGTCAGGTCGCCATACAATAATTTGGCCTGGCCGAATTATTGTATGGTGTGTACCTAGCTTTGCCGTCCAATTGGGCATCGTTGGATGTTGCAAATTTACATTGATTGACCAAACATTTACCTACACAAAGGGCATGCTAAGTACTGCTATTTCTAAATGAATGTCCAGTATGCCAATTGATTCATACGAAAAGATCAAAGTTAGGTATTTAGGAAAATCTATTGTAGGCATGATGTTTAAAAATGATGCAGTTGCAAATGTCTCCTGACTCCATGGAAGGCCATGGGAAATCCAGCCCTGCACACTGAGTCTCTCTGACACAAACACACACAACTACACAAGCACACAATTTTACCAACCAACCAGATGTTAGCTTTCAATTTAAATAAGATCTGATTGGTTGGGGCAAAATTAGCACCATTTTTAACAATAAGAACTTTTATTGAATCTCCCTGTAAATGTCATACTTCATGCTAAAAACATGCTCAAAAACATTCGTTCTAACTTTACATTTATTATATACATCTTAGGTGTTATATTTTAAAATTGTGTGCTTGTGTATTTTGTGTGTTTGTGTCAGAGAGACTCATTGTGCAGGGCTGGATTTCCCATGGCCTTCCATGGAGTCAGAGACATTTGCAACTGATCATTTTAAAAACATCATGCCTACAATAGATTTTCCTAAATACCTAACTTTGATCTTTTCGTTGAATCAATTGGCATACTGGACATTCATTTAGAAATAGCAGTACTTAGCATGCCCTTTGTGTAGGTAAATGTTGGTCAATCAATGTAAATTTGCAACATCCAACGATGCCCAATTGGACGGCAAAGCTAGGTACACACCATACAATAATTCGGCCAGGCCAAATTATTGTATGGCGACCTGACTGTCACTTAAGACAGTCCTTCCTCCTGGCTGACCAGTCAAAGTCTTGAGGAAGAATCGTAACGTGTGAACCAGGCTTAAGAGGCCTGCCACAACATCCGTAATCGCTGTTTTTGAACAGATAAATCTTACCTTTGTTTGTTTGGGTAAGATATGAATGGTGCAGGAGGAATACAATCTCTCACAGCTCTGTGCTGGCTATAAAAGTTCAGCAGGTGTTTTGAGCTGTGCACTGTTAATACAAAGAACAAAGAGCTGCTCACAACACATTAAAGGGCATGTCCACCCCCCAAACTATAATCCCCCAACTACTGGCCCCACCATGTGTTATGTTTAATCCTTACCTCACATCCCAACTCCATCTGGTTCTCCTGTAGCCCCCCCCAAAGTTCCAAAAACGGCCCACCAGAGGCTAGCAGGTCCATATAGGACACTGCCTGCTACCTGGCCTCCCGGAGATTCCTGCCATGCGTGCTGCAGCCCTTCTCCCCCTCCCTCCCCCCTCCCCTCCTCCCTCTCCCCTCCCTCCCTCTACTATCCCTCCCCCTAGCGAAAAACCCCCTTAATATTCTGCTCCCCATGTCCCCCAGCCCCAACCGCATGTTTTTTTTTTTTTTAAAAGCTCCCAAACCTTACTTACCTCTCCGCTTTCCTCCGCTGCACTGAATGACCGGCAGCCGCGTCCGTGATTGGCTGCCGCTCAGCCAATCACAGACGCGACTGCCGGTCCCGCCCTCTGCTTGCATTCTCGCAAGCAGAGGGCCGGCAGTGCGGCGGAGATCGAGGGGAGGTAATAAGAGTTTGGGGGGCTTTCCGAAAAAAAATATGCGGTGGGCTGGGGGACATGGGGGCATAATATTAAAAATTTATTTTCGGGGTGGACATAGCCTTTAAATCTACACAAGGAGATCCAGCTTTCCAAACAATCCTATGCACACCAGATAATAGTAGTATTAAAGTATAGCATAGTATTAATAGGAGGATTCCTAATCCTTCTATTAAGTCAATGTGTGTGGAGTTCTAGCACAGACTCTGGTGTAGTATCCATGGTTAGAACCCTGCCTTTTCACTGATTGATCTTCCAGTCTGTTAATGTGGCAAGTGTCATGGGCAAATTGCAGCCTAATAAAAAAAACTGGTGATACATGTATTGTGATTTATCATCTGGACTGATACCAAGTCCCAAGACGATCAATCAAAATGGAAGGCTGGGTAATCGATTGGGCAAAGATATTGTCTGAGAAGGCCCACAATGGTTTCTCACTGCTAATAATACAATAATAGGAACTTAAATTGGCTGTGTCAAACCCTAACTAAAAAAGCACAAACTTAACTCCCCCCAACCCCTCGAAATCCACATAGTTTCAAATGTTTTATGGTAAATGCAACAGGTACCTGGTAGGCAGCCTGATGTTCCATCCTACTTTCTTCCTCATGGTTTATTCTGGATAGCAGCTGTCAGTCATGCTGTGATGCTGTTCCCCAGTTGCCCATGTGCGAGCAAACATCTGCCTAGTAGGTGTATTAATGTAGAACCTTTAAAAATCACAGTATATATGTTTTGAAGTTTGCGTTCTGGGTTATGAGTCATTTTTAGTTAGAGATAGAGATGCCCTTCACATTATGATTTTTTACCAGTCGAACATCCCGTTTTGCGGGAGAGATATCTCACTGCAATGCAGAACATTACACTTTAAAATGCACTACATTGCAGGATATTCAATGTGAACGGCACTATTCATTAACATTGCACATACGTTTTGGTGTGATGACATCGCACCAAACGCAGCAAGCGTGAACAAAGCCTAAAGCCTATTTCAATTTTTTATATCAAGAATCTGAAACAACCCCCCCTAAAACCCAATAAGCTATAAAATCCCCTTCTGCTTGACTTCTGTGCATGGAATAACATGGAAGACAGGCAGAATGCAGCGAGGAACAATTGCTGGTAAGTACATTTGGGGACAGCTTTCAGTGATTTAAACCTTGCAAGGTCGAGGTTTTCAGCCTTTCTCTACACCATATTACATTTTTTTAGGGGGGTGAATATACCCTTAAATGCTGAGTTCAGCACCAAAGGCTTGGTTCGATCTATGGGATACTCCTGGATTGCATGTAAGGATTTGAACCTACTGGTGCTTATCATGAACAGTAGCGGCGTAAGTGTTTAGGGTTAAAATAATAAATAAATAAGCAGTGGCCTTATTTACCTCCAACATGGCATATAATTGTAGCATTGGGAGGAAGGTCATAAGAAAAGCTAAGTGTGTGATTAATGGTTAAAGGTCTTTGGCCATCTGCAGCCAACCCAGTCGGATGACTAACACAACTCTTCAAGGACTAAACTTCAAGTCCAGTTGATCTATCTGAAATCACATAGATTGTAAGTTGGTGTTAGTTATTCCACACAGCCTGACACACACACACTAAATTCCCACTGTGCACCAATGCATACGTTTGCTAGTCTATAATAAATATTTTTTTAATTCATTTTTTTTTATTATATCAATTGTAAATTTTCAGACAAACTAACACATGCAATACAACAGCATGTTAACTTACACTGCAACTATTGTGCAGAGGAGGGCATTTCCTATCAAAGACTGGAAATAATTTGCTTTCTCCCCTCTTGGTTTAGAAATCCCTTCCCCAGAGATACCCTAACCAATAAAATACCACATTTCCCCTAGAAACAGTAATGTGACTGGTTGCTGGGAAAACTTGTGCAGGAATCTTGCATACAGTAGGTCTCTGACACCTTGATGCTATATGCTCATTGAGGCACATTCCTGCAACATCCCATCTTGCCATATTCATTTGCATTTCAAAGGGCAGGGTTGAGTTTCATTTGAGTCATTGATCCTTCTTCCTCTATATTAGACAGATCATAGAAATAAGATATTTTTATCCATGTGCGTAAAGAGTAGCTTAAGCTTCATAGACGCGTACGATGTTTGCCCCAACGAACGATCACCGGGCACGCACATGAGCGGCGAACTGCCGTTTCGGGACTATAATTGCCTGAAGGAACGCATACACACGTGCGATTGTCTTCTGGAGCGTTCTTTCTTTGCCCATGTGCGTCATGGCCAGCTTGTTCATCGGGGCAAGATCGTACTGTTGTATGAGGCTTTAGCTTTGGAAGGTAACCACATCCGATATAAACAGCTTATCCTTCACACAAAATAACACACAAATATTTAAAGAGCCACTTGTAACAATATTTTCGTGGAAGTCAGAAAGGGAAAGGAAAGCTGCACTACAAATCTTTAAAAGCTACTGTAAGGACATACAGAGGGTAAATGTGCCCATTCATTAGAACTTACCTGCCAACCAATCCTGCGACATTCAATCATTCTTCAGGAACCCCCCTTCCGTTCTTCTTTGCGACCGACATACAATCTCAAAATGAATGGGCCAGTGGGTATGTTAGTCACGAAGAAGACGGGAAAGGTGGGGTCGGGAATATTGATTATGTCGTGGGATCGGTCGCAGGTAAGTTCTAATGTATGGGCACCTTAAGAATACATGTTCCCATTCCCATAAAATTTTAGATTCAGGGGCAGAGATGGATAATTTGGGTAGTTGTCCATTATATGCATTGCAAAACAAACTGACATTGATTCTCGCAGTTTTTTCACATAAAGGATTATGTAATTACAAGAGATGTTTGTTTTGCATTTTCATTCTGGCAGTACACCTTTATGTATTTATTTATCTTTAATCATTCATCTTAATGGAGTTGCACTGAAATTGCACTTAAAGGGCATGTCCACCCCCTTTTAAAAAATGTATGTGTTGTAGGGCTAGTTCCCCCAGCCCCAACTGCTATATTATATTTGTAAGAAGATCCCCCATTCGTTACCTACCTTCCCTCTCTCCTCCGCCGCAATGCCCGGCCTTCTGCTTGCACAAAACTGTAAGCAGGGGGCCGCCGGCAATCACAGACGCGGCTGCCGGCAGTTCAGAACGCCGGAGAGAAGGGAAGGTAAGTAATATCGGGAGACTTTCTAATAAAATATTTTATTGCGGTTGGGGCTGGGGGAACTATCCCTAATATATGTAGAAGGGGATTTACACTAGGGGGAGGAGAGGAAAACCGGTGGGAGAGGGAGGGAGTGAAGGACTGCTCTGAGCAGCCAAAACCTCTGAGAGGACAGCTCAGAGGCAGAAACAGTTTCACTGGTGGCCAGGCTCCTGGTGGACAGTTTTTTAACTTTGGGGGGACATTACAGGAAAACCATTTGGAGCTGGGATGTAAGGTAAGGATTTTTATACACTAGAGTGGGGCCAGTGTGGGTTAAATTGTTTTGGGGGTGGACATGCCCTTTAACAAAACTACCAATCACAGCTTGAAAGCACAGTAGTGTTTGAAGTACAGTGATACAATCAAAGGAGCCTAAGGTGCATTAATGATAGGGAAATATTGGGTTGTGATCACAAAATGATTGGGCAGTGGTACAACTACTACTGAGCCTGCAGGGTGATCCCAGCACAAGAGGTTCTGCTATCACTATTTTTTAAACTGTGTATGCAGTAAAGACGCGCAATCAGCTGTTTAAAAGTTCTGTCTGTTCAGTACCAGACTTTTAAACAGCTGATCACACTTATCTTTACAGCTGATCGCCTGCGCTGGGGAGGGGTGAGTCAGAGGGCTAAGTTTCAGGGCTGTGAATGGGCCAGGCTAAATGTCACGGAACAGTTGGTCTTTTGGATTGTTAAGTACTTGTTTTTATCTAAGACTGAGCTCTTTAGAAACTTTGTTGGTCCTAGGCAGATCTAGATTGTCTTGTGGCTAATCCAACTTTGGCCCTATGAAAAGTTGAAGGTTTTATCCCTTTATCCCTTGTCTTGACCCCTTACACTTCCAATCAAAGCTTATCCCCTCAGTTTTTGCCTTATTCTATTGTAACTATACCACACGTGCTTTGTGGAAAGTAAAATTTTGTTTAAACTTGACACCACCTGACACCACCCAGTTTAATAATTAAGACATGGCCTGTTTATCCCTAATGAAAGAAAAGGATTTGGGTAATTCTATGAAAGCCAATTAGTGAAATATTAGATGCTATGCTAACGTCAAGTGTAGTGCCACGTTGCTAAAAACATCACTTTGTACAAACCATATGTTTTGAAAACCTGCTGCATTCCAGGTCATGTAGAAAGTGAAATGCAGAGAACATTTTTTATATCCCATCTTATTTGTTTCAGTCAGAGAAAGCTCCTTCTGTCCGCAAACAATGGACAAAGGCTGTAGTATGAGAGCCACTATGTCCCATGCCAGAAATTGTGACTCTAATGAAGGGCACCCTGGGAACATTCCTTCTCCATTTGTGTTCTGTAGGCCCTTTCCCTACATTACAGATTACTGAAATCCTAAAATATTCCTGTATATATATGGACAGATTGTAATTGTTCTGATTAATACCGTAAGCCCCCTGACTATATTATATTCTCTAAGGCAGGTGGTAACAGGTAAGGCTAGTTTTACTGGATGGGGTCATTTATAAAAGGTCTGTTTAAACAGATTAGTTCATGAATAAAGGATAAAGGTTACACCTTCATACTAATCTTTCAACTATGCACAAGAGAGGTCCTAAAGAAATTGACTATGCAGAATAAGGTGGCCATACACTAGAAAGATTTTACTTACCCGAGCGAGTGATCCCACAACATTAGACCACCGCCGGAACCACCTTTCCCATTCTTCTTTGCGACCATCATGCGATTGCAAATCCAATTCATTTGATCCACAAAAAGAATGGTAAGGCAGGATTGGTCTAATGTCGTGGGATCGCTCGGTTGGGTAAAAATCTTTCCAGTGTATGGCCACCTTTACACGCTAAACCATGGTAACCTACTGGTGTAGGTTTTACATTGAGTGACAATAGAGCAGAGGTACAGTACTCCCTGAATTGGACTATCTAGACTATAGATTGCAAGTGCGATTCTGGTGTATTTTGTATATTTGTCTCGCGTTGCGCATCGCCAAGAAATTGGGAGAATTTTTGCATTAAAGTTGTTCCAATCGGGTGTGAAATTGAGAAAAAATGCGTAGTGGGCTAGCCTAACTATCCCTAACATTTATAGGTTGTTAAGAAAAAAGACGTTTGTCTGTACATTTAACCCACAATGTAACTACATGTGTTTGCCAGCTGGTGAGTTGCCTCTTCCCAACTGAAACTTCCCAACCACATATTGGATTAGTCTTTTCATAGATTGGAAAACTCGCTAAAATGATTATATTGTATGCAAACAGAGAGGCTAAAGGAAACTAGATTAGTAAAGACTCATATACATGCTCATAAGTTGTATAACATGTATTACCCTGTATGTAATGTTGACTATGTAATTGTAAAGCACCATTATTCACGACGCAAGATGTGTATGAGCACCCCCTGTGGCTAACAACCGTGCCGTGTATTTTATTATTATTATTATTTATATAGCGCCAACATCTTCAGTGGCTCTTTACAATTACATAGTCATACATTACATCAGGGTAATACATGTTATACAAAGTCATACATATTACATACACAGGTAATACATAAGTAAACGGAGTGAGGAGTTTCTTACGCAATACCGGATACATAGGAAAGAGCACCCTGCCCAAAGAGCTTACAGACTAGAGGATATGGATGATGCTGGCTCTATAAATCAATAATAATAAAATAATACACGGCACGGTTGTCAGCCACAGGGGTGCTCATACACATCTTGCGTCGTGAGTTGGCCCCCGCTGATAAGGATCTCTGTCTTTTAAAAGAAAAATCTTTTTCTTTTAAAATGGTGCCCTAGCTTTTTGCCTAGGTCGCCTATGCCTGGAAACGGAACTGGGTACAACTCACTTTATGAAGTTTTGGTCCCTAGTGTTACATATAATCATATGCCAGAACACACACACCAACAGTTAGCTCTCCATTTCCAACCATTTAACATTATTTTTAACATTAGCTATTTGCCCCTCATACTACTTGTCCATGGCGTGGACGATTTTAGGGGAGGTTCATTACGATTCCCAGAATCCCTCCTTTTTGCTAGTTTATCGTTTCCTGCAGTTCTGGTACCTTGAGGTCATTGGAAAGTACAAGAGGTGTCATTCTGAAAGTGGTTAAGCATGGGAGCCAAACATGAAAGTCTGTGTTACTTTTTTGGGGACAGGTGTGAAACTGATCACACAGACAATGGCAGAGCCACACAGTATCACAAATGGAACTTATCATCTTCATGCTAAGGATCGTACACTCGGGACGCACAATGTGTCCGAAAGTTTGTTTCAGCCCATGTACAGGCACTTTATCGGCCAAAACGGCCGTGTTCGGGGATATTTCCCCGACCGGGCAACTAGGCTGGGTACAAATGCACAGACTATTTGTCGCTATGAGCAACCGCTCGGCCGGGAAAAATGTCCGTCGGTCGTGGCAAATTCTCCCGTGGCTAAAGTGCAAACGATCAATTGTGCGGTCCCATAGGAAAAGCACAATCGATCGGAATTTCCCGACATGTCCGATCGTTTTTTGTTTGTCCAATCCGGATGAACGAACGATTGAGGTCGGTTGCGGACGGCTGCCCCACACCAGCAGATATTTTCGGCTGAACGACAACTGTCCTTATTGTCTTGTGTAACATGTTATTACCACCCTTACTACAGCGACTACCCACAGCTCTGACCATTAAGCCTACACACACTTACTATGTATACAGAGAGGAACAGATTTTATATGATAATATTCTTTTTACTAATAATAAACTATAGAAATAGCTTTTTTGGTAAAGGTTTGTAACTAAAGGAAAGTAGTGGATCATTAGGCTGACAATGACCCACTATTTTATGGTCCAATCCCTTGTCAGCCCCTTGTTTCCCCTGACACGTATTTACCTGTGTACCCCAGGCATCAGACTTACATTGTCATTAATGTGAAACAGAAACTCTTTGTGCCTACTACTTTCTATGTAAATAATTAATGATCCTGCCTTTGTGTCACATATTGCCTTTTCCCATTCCACAAGCAGTTTGTTACTTTTTTGTAGCACTAATGAAATATCATAGTGACTAAAGGAAAATGTTTTTATTATAATGGAATACAAGTCTTTTAAACATAACCTATGGTGCCCATAGAAGCAAGGATTGCTGTCAAATCGTACTAGGTGGCGGAATTTTTTCTTAAAGGGGAAGTTCAGTGCACATACATCTTCAGAAAAAAGAGCAGTATTTTTTCATCCCAATGACCTTAATCTGCCCTATCACATTGTGTCTGTGTATAAATAAAATGCAACCGAAATACTGACTTCCTGTTTGCAGGACCCCTAGTGGAGGCCGTTATAGTCTTGCCCTTGACCCAGCGCCTGGGTTATTTAGATGCTCAGTAAATCTGAGCATCTTTGACCCATCCACAGCCAATCAGTAGGAATTACTGTTAGGAACATTCCAAGGATGTGGTGCATTCAGGAAAGAAAGGACTGTTGAACAGTTAGACATGGCCGATTTCTCATACACGCCAACCATTGTATGATACCCCAATTGTATGGCCGCAATTGTTGCCACCTTAACTGTATGGTATGAAAAATCATTTTCAACAATGCTTTAAACTGACTGTAAATAGGATTAGAAAGGCAGAGAAAAAATAAAGGGGCTATGAACTACAAATCCCAAGTGAACACTTTCAAATATCTTGTTTTCTGATAAATACTTTTGGAATCGAAGGGCAGGTTCCGAACATCAGGCTGGAATGTGCACTATGAGGAAGTAGCTACAAATTGTGGAACATGATGAAATGATAATGACACATGAACTGGTTCAGCAGCTATAATGAATATCAACTGCCTGTCCAGATTTTCAGTATAATTGGGGCCAAGCAGTTTCTACTGCATTATCTGCTTTAATTACTGTAATGTGCGATTTTGAAAACTACAAAAAAACAGGAGTGATTGGATTCAGTGGAACACAGAAGGAAAAGAAAGCTTTCTAGTGAGTTTACCTGTAATAAACGGGTTATAATATACTGGTTATATTTATTGACACATTAGCACTTTATTTCTGTGGTCTTAAAGGGCATGTCCACCCATAAATAAAAATTGACGTGTGACTGTTGGGCCTCCCCAAATCCCATTTTTACTTTTTCCTTGTTGTTACATGTTTCGATCACTTGTATATTTTCATGTACATACTATTATTAGATTTATGTATTTA
Organism: Hymenochirus boettgeri; assembly: GCA_019447015.1. Taxonomy (NCBI): domain Eukaryota; kingdom Metazoa; phylum Chordata; class Amphibia; order Anura; family Pipidae; genus Hymenochirus; species Hymenochirus boettgeri. Next base: position 129,247,243 of record CM033472.1, on the reverse strand, counting down.
CTTATTGTCCCCCTTGTACAGTTTTTGTGTATTCTATATTGTACAGCGCTGCATCCAATAGTGGCGTATTTTAATATCATATACATACATACATACTTACTTTCCCCAAAGAGCAGCTGAACCTACTTACAAGACCTGGTCCCTTGCTGCTCTTTCTGCGCATCCCCATCTCTGCTTCCTGGTCATGGCTGTCAATCAAAGTGACATCATGCCTAATAGCTACACAGCCACGACCAGGAATTGCCTCCCTGCTGCTGTACTTGCTCGAAACAAACTCGCAACAGCAGCAGGAGGAGGTCCACAGGTGACCAGGCATTGGGTCTTGTAAGTTTGTTCAGCTGTATCTTTGTGAAAGTAAAATGTAACTGGGGTTTGGGGGGGTCCTGCAGCTATATGTCAATTTTCATTTTATGGGTGAACATGCCCCTTTAAGATAATGCTCAAAGCAATTCTTTATTTAACTTGTAATATAACAGTGATGTTAATGTTGGCACTATAGAGGTTTTGGAAACTACAACTCCCCACATGCCTTGTTGGAATGCAATGAAGGCATACTGGGAGTTGTAGTTTGTAACATCTGGAGAGCCAAGGTTCGAGGTCACTGTTATATAAGAATAAGTAATTTAATAAAATGTCAGCTCCATTACCAGTAATTAAAAACATAGAATTTATGTGGGTGCATTCTAATGTACATGCTTGTGTGTGCACAGCTTTACTAATACATATTTACTTGCAGTTTGCAGAAATATGATAATGCTGCTTGGTGATCCTTTGCTAGAACCACAGCTAGAGCTATATAATGGCATTATACATATATTTTCTAAATGGACCACGTATGCTGATGTGTGACACTAAAGTAAATATTTATTATTATTATAACATATACTATTCACATGGTATATATTATTGGGAACTAGCTGATCTGGAAATGTTTGTGGCTTATCCTGTCTGGGTGCGCTGACTAATCATTAGTGTGTATTTGTTTATGCTATAGTGTCTCAGTAGTATTCATTGCATTTGCTTGTGTCTGTGTAGGCTGTCAGTTGCTGCTGTCTATCACATCCATTCTCCGCCCACTACTGGATCTCTCAGGGAAGTCCTTTTGTTCACAGTTCCTCTAGGCTTACTGGTAGATACACCTCCTCCCTTAATGAGTTGCCCTGCCTACCATGCTGCCTTTTTGTAGGGGGAGCAGGTTAGCTGACATTCCATTATATCATTTCTCGGACGCATGACACTGTTACAAGTGCAGCTGTGAAAATGTACAAATGACCAGCCCTGGAAACCCGCCAGTCATCTCTACTTTAACATAAAATTGACCCGTCAGAACCTTGTTACCAGGGATTTTATAAAAGTATGAAGTAGGATGTTTAGATTTTATTGCACATTTTATTAATGTGGCTACATGCCGGACTGAACAGACACGTTATCTCTAAAACTTGAACTCTTATCATGTGGGGTTACCAGCGACCACTGGACCCCCACAAACTATGATAGGGCCCTTAACTGTGCTTCATCCGCAGTGGTTTTCTGGGAATAAGCTATATCCTTATAGGAGAAATAAGAAGATGGGGGTCCCCTTGTCTGGCGGGCCCCCTGCTCCCCTGATGGTTACGCTGCTGTGACTCTTACTCATATTAATTGGTTACTGATACATGTAACCTCTTTAAATTCATTGAATCTTTAAATGTTTGGGGGTTGTGGAATGTCGCCATAGTTGGGAATTCCTCCACACTCATTAATATCATCTACTGACAGATAATATTTCCAGTTTCTCATGAGAAAACCTGTGATAACGAGACATGTTAACCTAGCTATGGAATGATTAACCCCATGTACATTACAGACTGAAAATGCTGCAATGGATAGTTTACTTTCAAATAAAAATATACCTCTCTTGCTCAAGAACACAAGTTCTAGGGGACCATGGTGTGAATAAGTTGCCTATTGTGAGTGATAGCATTGTACAGTGTATTTAAGAAATACGCTTATGATTGATTGTTTGTGGTCAATCTAATACAGAGAGCAGGTGTGTAGATGTTTAAACAAAAACCCAGAGTTCCCTTTTAAAAGTTCACTCAAAAGTGAATTATTCCTTTACTACATTTTTGAAGAACAGGAGGTAAAGGAGCTATCCATTGCAGATCCACTACAGGTCCCCACCACTTCCGCCTTCAGTTTACGATAATACGCGCTAAGTTAACTGAAACTGGAAGTGGTCAGGACCTGTCAGTGGAGCCGGCGATGGATTGTGCGCTAGTAAATTTCCTCTCTTCATTCCGTTCTTAATCAAAGAACAGAAGGTAAGGCATAGATTTACCTCCAATTCTTCAATTAACGCAGTAAAGGATTAGTTCACTTTCTAAATGAATTATTCCTTTAATGTTAAAGGCAATGTCCAGCCTAAATATAAGTACTTTTAAATGATTATACCCCCCAAAACCTCACTTTTGTGAGGTTCCTAAACTTCAAGATGCCCCAACTTACTTACCTGACCCGGACCCTCGACCTTCTACTCAGAGCTGGTGCGACTGTCAGTTAGGGCGCAACGTGACGTCACGTCCAATTGCCTGACAGCCGGGCCGAAAGAGAATTGGCTGTCGCGCAGATGTCCCCTGCTCCTGTTTACGCTCGCAACAAGCTCCAAACCTTTAGGAACCTTGCGAAAGTGAGGTTTTGGGGGGTATAATCATTTTAAAAATTACTTATTTTTAGGCTGGACTTGCCCTTTAATATTGGTCACATTACAAACATATACAAATCACTATGTGTATAGTATTAGTGAGGGTAAAGAACGGTTTGAGACCCAATAGATATGACTAACTGGATGTAATGTAGAATAACTTGACTGTAAGAAAACTTTGACCTTGTAAATGATCCTCAGTTATGCAGCTGTACATTCCCACACGTATTTCTAGAATGTGTTTAGAAATCTTTATGCCACACTGAAACGAGAAATGTTTTATTGTAATTGTCTATAAGGCTAGGCCACACTGCAACACACAGGAATCTCGCACAAATCGCTAGCGTTCTCTCGATTGTGTGCACGATTCTTCTGCGTTTTGCATTTGCGCATGTGATTTTTGCCATTTTCCGTTATGGAAACGCATGCGTTAACGCACCAAAAAGTGGGAAATTTTCACGTCCCGCGTCCCGCGATTTCCATTTTTAGCGAAAATAAGGGCGCAGACGTGTGTAAAATGCTTGCGTTTTCCGCTTTAAAAGATAGCGAAAACACGAAACACACACGTGATAACACACCTCAAAGCGTGCGCGCTTGGTGCGTTGTAGTGTGGCTTCAGCCTAAGTCCTTATTGTAAACAAACAAACTGGGTAAATTAAGAAGAACGCCTCTTTTTTTTCAGGTTACCTGAGCGGCATCGTACAGCTCATGTATCAAACAGCACATGTCTACTTTAAAGGCAGAGAGATCACATGTGTCTGTTCTTTATACAGAATTTGTAGGCAGCTTAACCACAAGGTGCATGAAGTGTATATATTACTTTTACACAATGGAATACATTGCTTTGTTCACCCTTTACATCCCAGGGGCTTGCTTAATTGCTTATTTGTCCAACCACTTTACATTAATCATTATTTGTTGTGAAACATTGTTGCCTTTTATTCATGGACAGGCAATACCCTATTGTTAACCCTTCAGTCTAAAGCAGAATACAAACACTTAAGGCACGTACACACAACGCGGTCCCGACCTGCGACGCACGCGGTGTGTACGAACGAACGTAATCTATTCGGGGATCAATGACGACCACTGGCGGATCTCACGAACGACCGTTTCAGCTGATAAAGCGCCTCACAAGGCCCGATTATTAGTCAAAACGTTCGTACACACATCGTGCGTCGCGGGTCGGGACAGCCAAATCGCCCAGGTTTTCCAAGTGTCTGAATTGGACGAGCAAATGGTCAGACATAGTTTGCGTGCCACTGCAATTCATGCAATTTTTCAGCCCGTTGACCGATACACTGAACTTAATAGCATGGTGTGTATACAGACTTATATTTCATAGTTGTTGGATGTTTTTCATGCTCTCTGACATGGAAGACCGGATGAACGAATAGTCGAGGTCGGTCATGGCCGGCCGCCCCACACCAGCGGATATTTTCGGCTAACCACCGAAAGTGCCGTGATCAGTCGGTCGGCCGAAAAATTGGCTGGTGTGTACCCAGCCTAAGACTGTTATTTTCAGACCTTAAAGGCTGGACTTATGCTTTGTGAACCTTATACAAGATGCATTTTAATAAAATCTGTAACACAAATTATTCAATAAAAGTTTTATTGTTAAAAATGTGCTAATCTTGCCCCAACCAATCAGATGTAGTTTTTCAAATGTAACTAAGATCTGATTGGTTGGGGAAAATTAGCACCATTTTTAACAATAAGAACTTTTATTGATTCTCCCTAAAATGTCTAAAAAAACTACAATTGGGAATTTTAGTGAAATGGCTAACCTTTTACTTATTCTAATTAATTTTAATTTGAATGATGACTTTTTAGATGGAGCTTGTGGCTAGGCCACCCTAGCGTGTTTCTCATGTGCTTATGTTTTCAGTCCATTTGCTCTGAGATCCTTTTTTGGAGCGCATCAATCACAGTGCACGTTGTGTTGTAGTGTGGCCTCAGTTTAAGGGCTTGTTCACACTAACACCTTATTGTGCATTGTAACACAACAAAACAGTATGCAATAACAGAGGCATTCTTTGCATATCAGGTCAATGTGTCCTGTTCCCACCAGTGTGATAAGACAAAGCTGTATGCTATTTTTTGCATTTTGCAAAGAAATTAAACAGGACTGTGGATTTACGCACAATAATGTTTTTTTAAAATGTTGATATGTGTGCTAGTGTGCAGTTATCCCACATATACTGGCGAATGCGTGAAAAAATACAGATATAATTTAAAGCGATAATTATAGGGAAATGTGCCACCAACAAAACGCATGATAACTGACATGGGATATCATGTGTTTTACAGCACTTTGATGGTGTGAGTGAAATAACCTGGCTTTGTAAGGATTGGAACATCACCTGTTTCTCATCGGTATGTTCATGCTCCTTTACCTTGTGTTTATACATGGACCAGCTGAAACATCATATACTCAGAAATTCAAAGTGGCTAACACTATTTTTGCACTGAAGAGTTAACCTTTAAAAACTTTTGCTCCCTTGTTTGTGATTCGTCCCAGTTTCATCCCATTAATCCATGTATTGCAGACTGTAAGAATAGTGAGTTTGTACTTGTTTATGTTTGGTTATGCCATGCTCTGGCACACACCTGTCTCTCAATATAGAAAACAGTAGAATATTTGGATGTTTTTCTAGAAAATCTGGTGAAGGGATCGTAAGTAGAGCTGAGTATTAGCACTTCCTGCCACAAAGGGGTGTGTAGATCTTTATTGCCAAGGTCATAACAAATGAAGTCACGGTAGACTGGGATTTATTTACTTTGCCATTGAATGAGAATATCAGTGTTAACTTTCCTTCTCTCAGCTCCCTCCCCATCCCCTCTGACTCTCCCTCCAACATCTCCCTCCCCCGTCGCTATGTGTTTTCTACTCTAACTTGTCCTTCACCCTGTGAAGTTTGGAACGGACTAGACCGGGACGTACCTGGTACAATGAGGTATGAACATTGACTGTGCTGGCTCATTGTAAAATAGATTTGAAACCCACATGATGATGATTTCTTGTGTAGGAAGAGGGGTTACATTTGACTTTTCTTCCAAGCAGATTAGCATCTCAGGGAGTGTCTAGTGCAAAGGAAGGAACTTGTAATCACTGGTGTTACTGTATAGTTCATCTCCTAAGAGTTTACAGTAGTGCATTCAGCCCTTTTCTAGACTACAGCTCCCTCATTTCCCCGATAGCCAGGAAAGAATAGAGTGGAGTGGCAAACAACCTAGGATATTAAAGCATTCTTCTTAGAAATTCAGCATTCCTCTTCTCTGGATCGTAAGATTTGCTGTATATTTTCTGTGTTTTCTGTGCAGCTGGATGTTACAATGGGAAGGAAGGGAATACGTCTTCGGGAAGCTGAAACAGTGTCTTGCTTCCTCCGTGTCCCCAGCCACCCTCCTGTCTAGTATCTTGTATTAACCCTGATGCTGCCAATGGCCCAGAAACAGATTCTTGTGTTTGTTCAGCCCTTGCACCTAGTATTATGCAGTAGTATTAATACCATTTGTATATGATGTTTGAGTGCTGCAGAGCTAATATGGTGCATTGTGGACAGAGTTTACACTATAGAGGATTATCTACTGTAAATAATTGGTGTTACTACTAGTAGAGGGGATAACAAACAAACTTTCCGTGATATGTATTCTAGAATTAAAGCACTTTATATCTTGGTTTTGTCAATTCTTTTAAAAACAAAATGACAGCAATTTCAGCTGATATTAGCCAGATGGTTGCTGTGTGATCCGTTTGATGATGTCATGTGTCATTTAAACACTGGCAGAAGATTGTCCAGGAATGTGTGTATTTGTGTAAAGCCGTATCATGAATACAAGGATTTCTGCCAGGGGGAAGGTTCCTTTCAGCCATGTTATCCCTTAGTTAAGTGCAATGCATTAAAACATTCCTAGTGTAAAACAGCCACTAAGAAAATTAATTCTATTCCACTGAAATTTAGGCATGTCCTTTGAATAACTGAGAATTCCGTGCATTGGGGATTTTTTTTCTGGTGTCATGGAAACAAGGCAGAATATATTTAATGAATAATAGGAATGTAGGTCAAGACTGCACTTAATTACCGTAATGCAAAAGTCATGTACACTATATTAACGTTATTTTTACCACAGTGATACAGTGGGAAAGACTTGAAAGTTACAACTAAGTAATCCATACACCGGCTGATTTTTCCAATCAAATTATCAATCGTACGTCCTTATGAAATTTGATTGGATAACCGGTTGACATTTCCCACCTTCCTCTGTTACACCAAGCTGAAATGTGCAAGAAGATGTCTGTTTTCGATCAAATGTTCATGTGATACTAATCCCTGATGTTTGCACTAATAGATTCTGCTATCCTATCTAAATTTATTGGGACTTTATTTTATGTAGAAAGTTTATTGTATGAATGAACTAAAAATGCATTGCCCATTGTAATACTTGTTTGTCTTCTAAAAGGTCCTTGGTGTTTGCAGTGGGAAAGACCACAGAAACATGTGGGAACTTTAAGGGAGCTAGACATACATGAACCCTTAGAGAGAGGGGACATGCAAGAGAAATTCCCTTGGAGAAGAATACAGCACTGGATATGAGGGGAACACAGATGGCAAGGTCAGTAAAACTAACCTTACAGACCTAAGAGCAAGAAGGGAGGCTAAGACCTTCAAGAAAAGAAACAACCAGTTAGCAAGATCACTTGGATCCAGAGATCGCCTGGTCAATGGGCTTTTCCTTCGACAAAACAGTAGACAAGGGAAGATGGAAGGAGAGTAGGCAGATACAAAGATTGCCTTATTTACCTAAAACCAAAGAGTTGCAGAGGAAAATAAACAAGGCAAATTGCGCTACAGGAAAACTTTCTAGACCAAAGTAGTATTCGAATGGGCTACACATAAAGCTGCAGGAACTACAGGAGAAACTGGATCAGAAGGAGAGAGAGCATAAGAGGTGTGCAGGAAGTTTGCAGGAGGTAAGCTAAGGAAAAATGGGTAAGAAACCCTGCTTAATTCCCAGACCTTCACCTAACTGCAACTTGTTCTATTTATTCAGTTCAATTCCAAGCAAAGAAATGAGAAGTCTTGAAATAAGCTGGTGATTTTTGGTCCCAGTCATACAATTTGGTTCTCATGGTAAATATAGGCCATGGTACCACTCAGATTTCACTCATACTTGCACCAATGTATTCTATATACAGTACCTCAGAATTGGAGGTAAATAATGGCTGAGATTGAATTCCATCCATTATTTGGTGCCATATGTTGTTTTACTATTCCCCTAATGTATAAGCTGCATACCTGCTGTTTTGCTCTTTAATACTTGCAAAATTTGTTTTCTGTGGGTATCATAATGTTAAAGAAATAGTTCACTTGAACTATTCTTTTAATGTTTGAATGAAGACCAGGGTTAAAGGAGCTATGTCTTACCTCCCATTCTCCAATCAATTCACCAGGAGTGACGGACAGAAAGATGATATTTTCCTTACACGCGATCCTCTGCAGCAGCAGTGAAATTCCCTACTGCTTCCTGTTCAGAGTAACTATAGCGCACATTCTTGCAGAAGCGGTTGGGGCCTGTCACTGCTGCTGTGGAGGTTGCGCGCAGGTTCTTCTTTTTTGTTCGTCGCTCTTGTGAAATAATTGAGAACGGAAGGTAAGACATAGCTCCTTAACCTCCCGGTCTTCATTAATACATTAAGGAACAGTTCACTTTTTGAGTGAACTATTCCTATAAAAACTCTTGTCATCAGCATTGATTTTTACATTTTAAAATTTGCCCTCCTTTATTATATCCATTTGTTTAAAATGTGTGTATGCAAAAAAATAACCTATACTACTACAAACGCTTTTTTTTTTTGATTAGGAGGGACTGATTTGGAAAAGCACAGGGACCTTCTGGTATCTGGAATGAAAGACTAGCAGGAATTGCAGCTTCTCAATAGCCCACAATACCGCAGAAAAAGCAGTAAGAGATCTTTAAGCTTTGTAAAGCTTGAGTTAAGCTTCTATGTATTACTGCAACTAGATGGACCCCTTTCTCCATAAGAACATTGGAGCTTTCGAAGACCTCAGTCCAGAATTCTAAGCCCCACTTATACAATTTATATTATTTAAGCTTATTTGTCAGCATTTATGTAAGTGCAAGGAAAATATTTATATGAAGGATCATTTTTTTTTTTTTTTTACAATATAGAAATATTTGTTTTTTTACATATATAAATAAGCAGTTTACTGGAAGTATCAAGTGAAGCCTTTTGTTGGCAGGACTTCACTCTAAAGGAACATCTGTCCAGGATGGAGCAGCAGGAAACTGGAACGCAAGCTATTGATATCGCTTTTCAGAGGAAGTACAGCAAAAAGCAGAGCGTTTGGCTGAGGTGGAGCTACGACTGAGGGACTCTGCATGTGAAAGGGTGGAGGAAGAAGAGAGGCTTAACCGTATGCTACGGAGAGTACCAGCTCTCTTTCCAACCTAACATTAAGGTATGTGGGAAAATGGTAGTTGGAATTTGAATACACTTTTCTTCCCTTTTTGCTACCAAGTCCCCATGGCAGTAATACAGCTGATGTCCTAATTATATAATCAGTATCAGTAAAGTATCTGCAATTTTTACATTAAATATTTGGGGAATGTCCTGGGTAAAAGTGTCCAGCAACTGCTGACCCAAGATACCAACATAATATATCATGCATGTTTCCTGTGTTGCTTATGTAGGAGTTAGACCCTGATTGCAATGTAGCAGATCTATGTGTATATAAATTGTATGTGTTGCAGGGTTTTTTCTTCCATGATTATACTATTTGAGTTGAAGTCAATACACACAGAATGGTTAACTTTTTTTTTTCTTTTTGCAGTACATGTGAAAACGGTGGAGGTGGCCTCAGCAAAGACAAAGGGTGCGCTTAGCCAGTGCAAGCCGTAATGTTTACCTGGAGGAAAAAGTGAAATGCAGCATGATACTTTGCCAGAAGATGCAGCAACAATTCAGCTGGACCAGCAGGATTGTAGCAAGCTCAGAATGCAGGTCAGTGGGGTGGACTTGACACAGAGGAAATAAGCAATATATAGATGTGTTCAAGAGCCATGTGACGGATAACAGGGCTGTCATAAAAAATTCTGGCTCCGTACTTGGTAAATTTCTGGCAATAGCTGAGACATTGAATGGGCCTAGTATAATTACATACTGGACACCATTGATATTGTTGTCAGTATTCATTTGTGAATCTGAAAGAAAATCACTGCACTTAAAGCTGTGTATACATAATGCACTATTTTTGACCGCATCGACTGGTCAATTGGGCCGAAAATTGCATGTTTTGTTTTGTCCACAGTCATTGTTCTTCTGAATGGGCTATTGGACGCTCCAAACACCTGCCAATCCCTATGGGCGCTGCGCTGCCCACGCAAACTGTCAGCCGTGGCTACATTTGCACAACGACAGTCCTTCGTCCTGGCCGACTGGCCACTAAATGGGCACTGCTTTAGACCATTTAGTGGTTGTGCCACAGGAATGCTTTGGTTTTTTTGCCAATTATTTCAGTATCTAACCCCCATTTAGTTGTGTGTGCTACTACATGGCAAACAAATGTAATGCAACCCAAATTCTCTCATTGTAAGCCAGGTCTTTACTGTTGCAGAGTGAATACATTATATGGGATTATTTTGGAACTAATTTTAATATGTGTACTGGGTTAGGTGAAGCTGTATTCTTCAGCTGGACAAGGCTCAGGCTCAATGATGCAGGAGTAATCAGCTCTACAGGAAGAAAAAGAACGGGCAGTTTCTGATGCCCTTGAGAGAGCCAGGTGAAATGAGGGCAGTGCATCATAGCCTGGATGGTAAGATATTTTACCTCTATGTCACCACTTTGTCCTGCAATCAACATGCAGCAAATAGAAAAAAACAATTATGGAGTAGTGTAGTTAAATTTGTAAAAGCTAGTAACATGGTATACTAAATACAAAACCCCCCTTCAAGAATTCAGGGACTAATTACCATAAGCCTAATTATTTACTTTACAATGAATCCCTCCCTTTGCATTTTTGTTAGAGCCAGGCTTATGTTCATGTTTATACACATTGTCTCCTTTTGTAGATGATGTAAACTTTACATAGTTTTTCTATTTAAAATGAAAATGTAAACCGATGTCACTAGTAATAATCTTTTTATGAATATATTTATAACTGGTTCTTGCTTTTATATATCGCAATCTCCATAACAGTGAAATTCCAATATGGTTGCTATAACCCATCTAATCAACTGTTGGAATTATATGTTTGGTTTGCTATCCTGATCCTAAGCAGTGTGAACACAGAGAACTTCCCCACGATTGTGCTCCAGAGCTGGCTTCTCTGACAGTCCCCACGTGCCCTTATGTACACACATGCACTTACAGTGCAAAGAGTGGTCGGGACCTGTCAGAGAAAACAGCAAAGAGTGTGAACGCAGTAAGTTCTCTGTGTTCCCTGCCTGCTGCGCTGGCTGTTTTTAATTAAGAATGTGAGGAAAGACATAGCTCCTTTTATCACCGTTCTTAAAACTGAAAAAAGCCACATGCCTTATTACCAAAAATCGCATCTTTTAGGGCAGCAATAAATGTTATGAACACCATGTATGGTAAGGAATCATGGAGGTGTAGTTTAACCCATCAACCAAGATCACTTAATCATGTGCTGTTTGTGATATATGCATAGCTGTCCCATAATGCACTTTTTATATCACTTAAATTACTTTGTTCAATAGGGCTAGGCAACCACTGGCATGATTTTTACGTGCTCGTGAAAACGCACGCCTGTGCATTTCATGTGCGTGGCCACACTGTGCTTTGTGCAGTGATCCACCACCATTTATTGTGCAATCGAATGTTCTCTGTAAACTTATTGCAAAATTTGCAGTGCAACCGCATGGTAACGCACGTAAAGTTCTGCATTTTGCACACGCACGATGTGCGCACTGAGCCACGACCCCCGGCAGCCGTCCGCTACCCCCCGCGGCGAGCGGCTGTTTTGGCCGAGAAACGTCCGTGTGTATGCGTTCAGTCGGGGTTTGTTTTTCGTCGATCCGCCCGGCGCAGAGCACATTGTAAAAAAATCTTATCGCATGGCCTCTGAAAATAATCACAGAATATCGCATGGTGTGGTCTTCCCACATTGACATCACATGCAAACGGAGTCATTGTAGTAGAGATTATTCTCTGCTAAAAAAATAGCTTATTAGTATGAAGTTCACAAAATATATGAGGGTACATAGTACATTTATAGTAAGCCGGAGAACTAGAACTTTTTGTCGTGCATGGAAAGTAGACAACATTCCTATGCACTCGGAATCCAACAAAAGTTGTAGCTTTAGGCCCATACTTCCCTTCATAAGGCCCCTCACTGACTCATGGCATCTGTCATCTTAATCCTTCTGGTAATGCCGTGTGCACTAAGCTCACTGGCTGGGCCTTTCCCATGACCACAACATCGGCAGTGAACACACATTATTTGCCATAAAGCTGGACTGCTGTGCAGGTAATCGGCATAATAATCAAGCTCATGGCAAAATATGCCATTTGGTGCTGGTTGTTGTGGTCATGTCACTGGTCACCCGTTAGGTCAGCACAATCTGGAGATTTGCAGTAGGATTCAAGATGGTAACTCTAGAGAGTGGCATAGTCAGTAAAGGACCCCAGTAGGTAAATAACTTTTCATGCTTCTTCCTAAAAATTACATTGGTTCTCCTTTAAAGGCACAAGATCTTCAATGAATGGGTGGGTTAAGGTTGCTTCACAACCATGTAAGCTTGGCCTACCTGATAATACATACAATAGGGATTTGAGATCAGGCAGGATTGCGCCAAAATGTACAGACATGTCATTATATTTTTTGACCATTTAGGGAAACGGTAAAGGTGCCCATAATTACAACTTGCCTTCTGACAATCCATGACTTTCGAGCAATTCTTTAGGATCACCTAGCCCAATTATTTTTTGCGTGACATGAGATTGCAAATGAATGGGCTAGGCGTGGACCTTTGCGGGAAAGTCGCATGGTGAGATACCGCTGGCAATTAAATATTAGATAAATTAAACATTTGTCTAAAGTCAAATGTCTATTTTTATAATATCTCAATAGTGTATGGGCACTCCACAGTTGTTGGTGAAATTATTCTTGTTTAACTGTTTTTTTTTTCTACTCGTGTGTGCGGAAAAATCTCCTGACTTTTGGCGCCTGCACTGCGAACTTTGACCCACGACTACATGCATTAAAGCGACAGTTTCGCGACTTCCGCTCTGTCTAAATGAGGCAATGAATGAGGCTCGGATTGAGTTTTTCTTTGTAATTGTAACAAACAAGATGTGGGGGTTTGTGATTGGAGAAATTAAAAGGGCGCACATGTCTAGCAAATCATTGAAGTGTTTGCCTTATTTCCTAATAGTGCAACGTGTGAATGTACCCTATGTCTTCTTATTTAGGCTTTTATGTCGACATACTATTTTGTAAACTATGCAACAAATATGAGACAGCCATAAATTAATAATGTGGCCGACCTAATACTTTCTCCTGTCATTTCTCACAGTTGTCAAAAATGTGAGAGACACAAATGCTGAACTTCTCCGAAGTACAGGAAGAACTGCATCTGCGAAAAGACTGTCACACCCAGTTGGTGCGACTTAGAGGTGGTGAGACTTATAAAGTATACCTGCAGCTCCAAATGTACCAATGCCTGATATACAATTACTTTTTAAAAAATTCTTCTTAAATTTACCTAGGCAATATCCGTGTCCTTTGCACGTGTCCGACCAATCACAGCAGATGATGAGTAGGCCCAGGGGCAGAGAACATTTAATGTTGATCAAGATGATGATGGCGTTTTATGGTAACTCACAAAGGAAAGTGCATCTGAGTTTGAGCTTGACAAAGTCTTCACTCCATCGCAACACAGGAAGAGGTGAGAGGCATTTTTCTTTTCACTAACACAACCTGTACACCAAAAGAGGTCATATAATCTCTTTGCTCCGTTCCAAGTCACATGGTTCATTATGCACTTAGAAGGTTAGGTTAATTTATTACCTGATGAAAATTTATATTAGACCTATTATATATTCTAAGTTTACTATCAAACATATTTGAAATATTTGTATGTGTATCCTGTTCTTAGGCAAGTTTTAAAGAATATCAAAAAATGCTCTATTGGTTGTTGGAAGACCCAGCGTGCCTTGGCCATTGCTATCTCAAGCTTGCAGTATGGCAGCTAACATAATCACGAAATAATTGTTAAACTTCCTATGTGCAGAATAAGCTGCTATTAAAATGCAATATTTTGCTAATGGTTGGCATAAATAATTCAAACACCGATATTCAGGGTGCTTCTAGGGTTTTGGGGCACCTGAGTCAAACTTGGTAAAAGGTGTTTCCTATCTGTATTAGGTGCCTCCGCTTGCGGTGGGGTTGGTGGACTTCGGCTTGTGTGTGTGGCTTTCGGTTGTGCTAAACACTTGGTAGAGATAGATAGATAATACTATTGATAGATATGGCTGGTAAAAGTCGGTGGTTTAACAGTAAAAGGAACAGTTGAATAACTGGGAAGATACAAAGGTGGTTAATGGGAAAGTAAAGAAGACATTGCAATAGAAATGCATAACTATAGATAACTGTAATATATATAGCAGGGCAGTGTGTTTATGCAATTCAAGTATTTTTTGTGTAAATGGTGTTCAATTGTTATTTTTTTTTTATCAATCATTTATCTCTGATGATCTTCTTTGGGAATGATAATGAAGTTGAATATGGGCATCATGCCTGTTTTTGCGTCAAATCACTTTCCAGAAAGCTTTTTCCAGATGATTTTTTTCTCCCTGGCAATATATAAATTGAATGGATCAGAACTGATCACCTTTTGCCTTTAAAGTCTTTCCCACTAGCCAGGCCTATTGTGAAGGGATCTCTTTGAATCATTTACAAATTCTATAGTAAGCTGTCAGTGTGACACTTACTAATGAACAGTACTTAACTGTGATCAAACAGCGCCTGCTCTGATTTGTTAATAGATTTTAAAAAATGTTTTTATTAAGGGTCTATTTTTTCCCCCGTGACTTGCCTTTAAACCCAGTAGACCCACCTGAGACAATCTCTCACTCTGCCTCAGTGAGAGAATGCGGTCGATATGTATTTTTTACTCACATTTACTACACATTAGAATTGTTAAACTAAAAAAAAATTTTAGTTTTTGGGGAGTGAATTCCCCTTTAAATGTAGTCAGAAAAATACTGGATGGAAACTGTTGGGTGTGGCATACAAAAGGCTTATAGATCAATACTGGTCCAACCCAATGGAAGGATAAAAGTAGGTAAGTTAAGAGTAACTAAAAATAGAATGAGATTCGAATGGAAATAATTACAGAATCAATAGTCAATCTGACCGTTGTGGTTTCTCTCTTATATTCACAGAGTTTCTCCTCTCATCACCTTCCTGTCCTTTGCTGGCTACAGTGTTTTGATTCTTGCTTACGGACAGACCTGTATCAGGGAAAAACACGCAAAGGGTAAGATTTACACAAACATTACGACATTGTTTTCAGGTTTGCACACATGAGCCATAAACACTAGGCAATCCGCATGAGGTGAGTTTGCTTGGATGGAGAAAGAACCCTGTTAGGTTTAAAGCAAGGGCCCTGTGGCAGTGTACAACATGGGGTAGGTAATCTAAGATGTTTTCCTTTTAGTTACCTGGTCTCTCTCATCTCAAATATGTTAATGGCATTTGCAGCCGGCAGGTCTCGATACCTTGCTATTAGAAAGACAGAGTACTAGGTTGCAATGTTTAAGGACTGTTCCACCCTTTTTTACATAAGAATTTTTCTGTGTGTTTGGGCTCCCTCCCCAACCCCAACCGCTATAGAATTTGGTACAAAACTCCCCCCGATCATTAGGCTTTTAGTTGCCTCTCTCCTCTCACATTAATCCCGCCCTCTGCTTCAATGAAACTGCAAGCAGGGGGCCGGCCGGCAGCCGCGTCGTGAATTGGCTTGAGAGGCAGCCAATTATGACTCGTTCTTCCCGGCTGTACTGACTTCGTTGGAGAGGAGTACTATAGATCGGGGAGTTTTTTACTGAAATACTATAGGCGGTTGGGAGAGCCTACACTACAAGAAAAGGGATTTACATTAGGGGGAGGGAGAGATAAACTGGGAAGGCAGGGAGGGGGGAGGGCTTAACTGAGCAGTGGCAAATTCTCCCGGAGGAAGACAGGAGCGATAGCCCTATATGGACTCGGCCAGCTCCGGTGGTCCATTTTCTGGACTTTGAGGGATACTACCAGGAACCATTGTGAGCAGGGATGTGATGTAAGATTTTATGCACTACACAGTGGGGCCAGTAGTGTTTGGTAATTCTAGTTTTTGGTGGTGGACATGCCCTTATATTCACCAGACTTTTTTTACTGAATGTATTTATTCTGTTTCTTGATCCATGGTTGCTAATACATACACTGGCTAAAGGTTGTCCTTCCTTTTTGTAGAAAAGCAAAAGATTATATCATTGTAAGGACAGTGACATTGAATTGTTGGGGGTAAAATGAAATACCTGTCTGTATCAAGGAGAGAGGGAATTTCTGTGGTGTTATAATGATTGGCTGTTCACTTCTATGACCAGCGCACTCCTTGTTTTGATCTGTTTGAGCCTCAGGCATGTGAAGTGTACTGCGTACACTAATCTGGGTTTCACAAAGCTAATGTGTATTTGGAGCTTAACCCCTCACGACAGTTATATCACAAATCCACCCAGCAGCCACAGCAAAGGAGGGTGAGACCCACTTTTGTAATGTTTGTAATGGGCTCTGTCTATAAGGGGCATTGTCCTGGAGACCTTTATGACCTGTAAGGGGAACTAATTAACCTTATTGAAAGTAACTCCATGGCGCAACTTATTTGGAATTGGCACAACGGACAGTAATCTCAATGTTTTTCCACCATCAACATAAAATTGACCATTTTCATATGTGGGGAAAAAATTGTGGTTGATGGCAAACCGTTATTTGAAAAGAACTATCTATGTGGTACTATGATGAGCACCAGGGGGTTTATAGGTCATACATACATGTGCTATGTCAGGGTAGAGGTGGTTGCCCAGTCTTTAATAATAATACAACAGTGTTTCTGTCCTGGCATCCTCTCCCAGTGTTTATATCCTATGTAGTACACGTATAATGTTAAAATGTACCAAGCCAACACTGTTGGGGATATACGTTAGTCCTTTGTCCACAGATGGCTCAATGGGTAAACTACCCAGCTGCCGTCATAAACTCTTATTACGGTGCCAGTTTGGCTGGATTGAGTAGTACTTATGCTGATTGTCTGCTTCACAAGACTGATGATTGCGCTGCGGTTGAAGTTGGTCATTTGAACTTCAAAGGGAATTTTGGTAATAGAAAGAGCACTCTTAGTCCACATGGGAGCAAGCACATATACAAGGAAGATTTGCTGGATAACATGTTGAGGGCAGTTTTTCCTGTAGCTACGACCATTAACACTATCCTGTCCCTTAACTTGAAGCAGGATAACAGGAGGCTTCTGCAGAGGAGGCAGACTAAGGCTTTGCCAGAAAGGGAAACGCCGAGCAAGAGAAACAGAGCTAGGACACATGCTTACGCAGTGTCTCATCAGCTCAGATCTGTACACACTACCCCCTGTCCGCCTTATCTTGAGACAACGGATCCAGCAGTCAGAATAGATTCACAGCCTAGGAAGTGCCATCAGCAGCCCAGCAGGTTTGGAGCCAATGCAGTGGACCAAGATCCCATGACTTGCATCCCAAGGACTGTGTTTTGGCTTGGGGGGGGGTTAAGAAGTTCGATTTGTAGAATGAAGTCTAAATGATGTTATCTTCACATGTACCTTTTTTTCCTTCATCAGGGAATTCCCTTAACCCTTGTAACAATCAAAGAGGCCCTTCGCTCCTTCTCTCTGAGGTAAGGTAGAGATCAAACGCGTGGGAACATGAGCTTATGTCAGCAGGGGTTGGTTAGATATACAATGAGACACTGAGGTAAGAAGCCTATTAATGTCATTGCCCATTGTGGGTGTCCACATGGCAATGTGCAGCTCCCTTTTGGAGTGAATGTGAGATTATTTTTAGATTGCCCCACCGTCCATAACGGTTTATTGTGCAAATGCAGCTCCAAACGACAGATGCCAAATCCATGTAAACCTACGTATCACCCGAAGTAATATCGGTTAAACGTGTGTTTTTACACGGATTTTAGGCACAGACCATTCCAAATGTTTTTTGAAATAGCACGTGCACCATACAAACTTCATTAAGTTTTGCGCTTAATAACTTTTTAATACAAGCATTTTATACCTTTACGCGTCCTACGATGGCAATACCAGACGTAAAGCTGGTTTACGTCTCATATTCTATCGCGTGGATTGCGCAAGAGTAATAACGCGACAGGACCATTGAATCTCTCCTTCAGTGGTACAAATACAATGGGGGAGAAGGTCAATTATATAGCACTTTAGTCCCTTCAATAAGTTGGCAGGGTACTGAAAAAAATCTATTCTTCCTAAAACACTGCAGAAAAACAAATTTGCAAAGCCTAGCTGGGATAATGTAATGAGGAAAGCAGTGTGGCAGGCTACATCTAGGGTACACTATAACTGGTTAATTATAATATTTGTATGACTTTAAATGTTTACCACTGTATACGTAAACTACAACAAAATGTAAATCTATATTTGTTTGAATATATATAAATAGTCATAAAGATAACGAAAGATTTATTGTTTATTACATATGTCAAACCAATAAAATTTCTGTTTATAAAAAAAAAATATTTGTTATTTTTCTACATTTTGTGATGTCTTTAAAAATGTTAAAACCTTTTTAATAAATAGGGATGAAGTCCGGTTCCGGGCAAATCCGGCCCCAATGGAGCTCCTCGATTTTGAACTTTCCACCAGTATTTTTAAAATGGAACATTCTACAATTATTTACCCTTTTTAAATCAATATTCAACTATATTTAATATCTAATATACTGGCTGATTTAAAAAAAAAACCTGAATATGCAAACCTTGAAAATGATGAGTGTGTTTAATATATATATCATAGATATATATCATATATATATATAAAGGGGGGAATAGTGTTGGACTTGATGGGACAATATCTTTATTCAAACCTAATTACTATTTACTATTAATGTGCAAACCGAGAATATCTTTTCACGTGACAGAAAGTTTGTTTTTTATAAATAAGTTTTGGTTAGTACAGTAGTTACATGCTCCTCGAACCATTTCCCCAGGTCCCCTGAGCCTTTTACTGTTTATATTACTATTGCTATTTATACCTTTCATTTAAACTGGAACGTTTGGATTTTGTTAGCTATTAACTTCTGTGGCTCGTTTTGGAACGGAACTCGGAGTTTTCGAATGTCTAGTTTAAAAAATGTTATAAATGGTTTAGATGTTGCCTTACAGAGCCAATTATACTCCCTCCCTCCCCTCTCTCTGGTAGCCTCCGCCCCTCCTCCCCATTGCAGCAAGGGCCAATATGAAGGCAAGTTTGTTGCGCGCGTGCCTTCCTATTGGCCTCCGTCATCGGGAAGAAGGGGGCGGAGCTACCAGAAGCGTCGTCTTTCTTCGACTGGTGTTAGTCGCGAACCCAGGGGTGAGGAAACCCGTTCCGGTCCTCACCCTGGGTAAAAGCTATGAACACAGAAGAGGAGCGGAGTGAAGGTGGGTAGACTATGTTCTTTAAAACATCTTTCTCCACCTTAGAACTGCATTCCTTTCTCATAAGATGAAGTGAATAACTAAGTGAACTGAGTGGTTAGATTGAAGGTGTATGATCTAATGATCCAAGTATGATTGTGTAATTTAAATTTTGCAGGGACTTGCTTGGGTCGATTCCTTTAAACGCCTTGATATAAAGATCTTACCAGGGAGTACTGGTGAGTCTATTTTCTGGTTACAACATAGCCGTGACAACGCATGAAAACTCAATAAGGTGACAAAGTATTTGATTTTCCCGCTCTGTAACTTTTGTCCCCCGAAGCTGAAAATTAAGATTCCTTCATAATGGCATATGATTGCTTTACCATGTGCACATTGGCAATTAAACATTTTAAAAGTATTAGTAGATCTAATTTTGTAAGTTGGAATGAATGCACTATTTTTTTTTTTTCCTCTCCTATTTGGAATTAGATTTATATTTGGGACTAAACAGCGGCCACAGAACACACTAATCTCAAACTCACAGCTCCCGAGCCCATCACTACTTATTCTGCTGCAAAGGGAGTAGACAACCAGCCACTGGATTCTGTACAACGGTTTGTGTTTTAAATTTTATAATACAGAAGATTAAAGAGAACTTACATATTTAATACTCCCAAGATCTAAAAACACACCCCATGAATGTCAATGTCAAATGCTCCCCCCCCCCGGGACTGGATTAATAACAGTAAGGGCCACCAAAGTGTTCTGTCTCTGATTCCGTGTTGTTTTGAATGCTTTAAGATTCCCTTAAAGAAAATAATAAGCTTCTATTTTCAAGTACTGGGGTGTGTACCTACATTATATAAAAGGGTGTGTTGGCATCCGGTCTTGTCTATATGAGGATCATCCTGTCTATATGGATCACCTGTCCTAGATAAGGAACTCGTCTTCTGTATAAATAATCAATGCCCATAAAGCAAATAATTCTCATTCCAGATATCGATCCAATCCCATCAATCAAATATAAAATAATCAACCCACAAAACCATGATATAATCATCCCCCGCTTGTATAATCAATCATACAAATATATAACACCCACGAATCGGATAAAGAAAATAAATTTCAATATCAAATCAACAAATCCCCCCTTTACACCTTTTAATAGGCTCACAATGCAATATTTGGGGTGCAGACATTTATACAGTGTCATGCAATATATTACCTATATTTAAATTGTGTTTCTATGAAACACAACATAATTGATAATTAAATTTTATATAGTGTGCTATTACCGTTGTTTTTTAATGTGTCTTGCTGCTGTGTATATTTAAATCACTACATTCTATTTGATTAAAGGGGAAGTTTTCATGTGCAAATCATGTACTTTTCAGAAAAAAGGCAGTATTTTTTTTCATCCCAATGACCTTAAAGGGCAAGTCCAGCCCCACAATGACACCTACATACAGTACACACCCCCCAAAATCCTAAATGGCAATAGTTTAAAAGTGAATATATAAGTTTAACCTGAAATCAGTTTTCATGTGTCGCTTTCCTGGTTCTTTTTTCTTTCCAGTTAGCTACTGTCAATTAAGTGGTTTACCAGTTACATCACAGCCAATGACTGAATGTTAATCTCCTGTCTGCCTCTTCTGAGCATGCCCACTCAGTACAGGTTTTTAAAAATTGTTTCAATTTCATAAGGCCTCCAGAACATAGCAGCATACAGTATGATTAATTAGGCCAAACTATGTCTATCAATATTACAATAGAGCATGCTGTCTAAAACCCGTTGTTGTTCTTATGAGTGTGGAATGCATTCCTTTAAAGGGGAACTGTGCTCCAAACAAGTTAGTTTAAAGAAAGGCCGTTTCCTACCTTTAAAAGAGCCATCAACCACCCTCCTACGTGCTCCCCAGCCCAAGATATAAGAATGACTCCAGAAAGTTAATGGGTGGGGGCTGACATGTGTCATTCCTAGGCTTCTCCTGCACAGTGCCGCGCGCGAGCACAGCCTCAGACTCCCTCAGTGTGTGAGGGAGACAGGAAGTCCCTCCTCCTCTCTGCTTGTGAAGGACCTGCAGCTGCAGAGAACGTAAGGGAATCTACAGCCCTTCTACTGTCACTTCACCAGTTCTCACTCTGCCTGAAAAGCTGTTTCACAGAGTTTTCAGGGGGTAGGGGGTGTGTCAGTGGCCCACAGCATCACCTGGAGGGGTGGGACTAGGCACCCACGAGTGGGCGGGGCCACATGGGCGAAGAGGGAATGGGCCAAAGGGGCCTGCACTGGAGGGACCGGGCCAGAGTGGGAGCATGGGGGGCCAAGAGGGGAAGGACCACAGGGCAGATTACTGACAGGTTTCAGAGCAGGAGTGCAGGGGACCTGGTACTGCTGCTGCCATATCACACACAAAAATGTAATATCTTCAAAAAGTGTAAATATATAAAATATGAAAAAATAAATTGCAAAACCTCAGGAGAATGCAATTCTTAATCCTAATTTTTGGACCACCTTCCCTCTTATCTGCCATTCAGCATTTGTCGTAGTATAAATAAATAACTAACAACAGTACTTGAACTTCCTGTTTGCAGGACCCCTAGTAGAGACCGTTATGGTCTGCCCTTACCCGACCTTGGTTGATTCGTTTGCTCAGTTAGAGATCTGCAGCATCTTTGACCATCCACGCCATCCAGTAGAAAATTACTGTTAGCAACATTCCATGGATGTGGTGCATCCGAAATGATAGAGGCACGTTAGAAACCTGACAATGTCGCGCTCAACTAATGTCACAGCAGTGAAACAGCACAGTATGAAATCAACTGATTTTTCATGGGAGGAAGTAGTAGAATTAACTAAGAAGGCTTTACACAAACGAACAATTTTAAAACAAATTCTTTGATATTTCCACTGACTGTCCCTTTAATAGATTTTAGATAAATATTTTAGGATCACCCTTTCTACTGTCAAGCATGAAGGGTAATGAAGGTCTACACAAGCGTTACACAATTACTCTGCATGTGTTTGTCCCTTAAAAACAACCATTGGTCATTTTGGAGGAATTTAAATGACTGCTGTAATTAAGTATTGAAGAGACAATCATGATTGTCAGATTTGTGACGCAACAACCAAATTACTGGTCCCTGGTCAATTTAGGAAAGAGTATTTGAAATTTGCAATTGGCCCTACACGTGCAACTTTTGCCACTAAATTTCATGACATCTTAATTTTGATTGCACTTAATATTGTGACACACTTTCCTTACTATTCACACACAGCAAGTTGTACCTGGTAGACTAGATATCAGAACGGGTATCGCGATCAGAGGTTGCAGCTGAGATCGTCTTCGTGAAGCTTCAGTGCTTAACCGCTCTCTTTCTGCCTTGGGAGATGTGTTTTTCAGCTTTACGCTCACAGCAGGGGCATATTCCTATCGTAACTCAAAGCTCACTTATCTTTTGCAAAGCCACTCATCCGTGATGGAACGCCTTGTTGCTTTTACAGGTGAGGCTTCAGGATGCCTCTGGTTTAAAGTTTGCAAATATAGGACCATATTTATACAATATACAACTCCAGAATAAATGACTCTCCCTCCACCCAATAAACCAACTACCCGTCTGTAGTTGGGCTCTTGGTTTTGCTTTTAGTTTGTGAATGCTGTTACAAACCTTTTAAAGGTATACGTTCCTGAGAGCTTGGCTGCCATGGAAACATGGAAATTACCCCGAGTCTCCCGTTCGCTTAATGAACATCTGGTACAGAGATGTAATATTCCCACAATATGGGTTAAATGGAATTACCCTGCCTACAGTTTAATAAGGGACACAGTCACCTGATGTACGCATCAAGAATTAGTTTTTGTGCTGCATAGTACGCAAAAAATGAAAACCTTTTAAGTAGAGGCATTACCCCTCCGCACTTCTTACCTTCTGAGTCATCTGCGACTTCGTTAAGTGAATCAGCATAGTGAGAAAACCTGGAAGAGAATCGTGGAAGGGGAAATAAACATCTCCCCAATGGTAAAGTCGATAAAAGCAAAGGAAATATATTTTCTAAAAGTTTTCCTTATCTATAATTTTATATATACTCCTAATGTATGTATGCTTATTTGGTGTATCAGAGGTTTCAGTTTATTGTACAACTAATGGAATTTATCATATTCTAGGTATCCCGGCTGAAAAGATGGTACGAGTCTCTTTGTTCCTTGCGATTTGGTGACAGGTCCGTACGTGGCGCTGGGAGCTCCAACAGAAAATCGAGCATCCTGGGACAGACGAGTAAGAAATATTTGGTTAAGAAATGGTATTTTCCCCTTCATTAATTTGAGATACGGACCAGGAAATTTGTTTTTTATTATGTCTAGGATTTTTATTTATCCTATCTGCTGAGGCTCTCAGTTAAGGACATACCTCTGTTTCCAATATCTTTTTTATTAATATATATCTACCTGGGCGTAACCACTATTTTTCAATCTCTTTTATAGTTTAGTTTGAAACTCATCCGAGACTCATTTAGAGATTATGGGGGAAATGTCAAGCAATTGTTGTTTGGGCCAAGGGCCAGTTCCCAAAAACAACACACCTATTCCTAATTAAGGGCTGATCCAATAAGGCACCCAATCATATTGGCTTTTAACCGAGTTCAAATAATGGGGATGTATAGGCATAAGTTGGATACCGATTTTATTTTAGTAAATAAATAGAATAATCTATCAATTGTTTTTTTAAAACATTGCACCTAGTATATGGCTATGTAATAAAAACATTTATCCATTATTTCAATTTTCAAGTGTAGAAAAATATTCCAGTTTTAGTCCAAAATGTATTTTCTAGTTTCTGCTGCTCTCAGACAGGCACTTATCAAGATTGCATTTATTACTTCCTTACTTTTTTTATCCTATTTTAGGACGTGGACATCTTTTTTAGTTTATATTATTAACACAGGCTTTGGTCCCCCCCCCCCCCTTTGAATGTGAAGGTACAGTGGAAATATTCTTTAAAAATGCCTCTTCAACTACGTAGTCTAAAGGTTTTTTTAAAGATTATTCCACTGCACCTCCACATTACATAAAAGCAAATCCAAAGTACTTTTCTAACCTTTAAGTTCCAAGCCTGCCCCGGTACGTGAAAGAGACTGTTCTCATTCTTTTCTGGTGAATCATAGAAAGGCAGTCCTTTTACTGCACGGTTGGACTCGGGAACTTCAAGGTTCGAAAGTACTTTGTTTCTGCTATAATCTCTTACATCACGAAAACGTTGGGCTATCATTTATGTCTCTAAAGGTTGTACAATTTGATGTGGGCAACGGCCTTTCAGCCGATAATCGCCCAATATGGGCACTTTATCGACCGAAACGCTGCTCGTTCGGGATTGCTGTCCGTGTACAAACCTTTCCTTTTGGTAGTCTGTCCAGCAGCGTGGGTCATTTTGTTACGGTCTGTCTTTCATCTCCTACCTATGAACTGTCTGGGCTCTGTTTTGAAATGTGTACATGCAGCATTGGGTAGTTTGTAATGTTGGGTGTTTCTTTATTACCTGTTAATGTGAAAAGCGGCTGTGGTCAGGGTTATGTTTTTTAAAAACATTTAAAATGTTTAGGCATAGCATTGGGTGTTTAATGGTAAATGGGAGCTGCAGTTCAGCAATTTGTCATCTGCTTTATGGCAGCTTTTTAGTTAAATTTTAAAATTATTTGCCTTATGAATTATATATATAAAGCGTCCCCTTAACATTGTAAAATAATGGATATTAAATTCGACTCTGATTAATATTGTGTAATATAATGGTCAGGCAACTCCCTGGGTGACATAATACCTTATATAAAAAAGATTCTTTTATCTACTAGTTATACATATAGTAGGTGCAATGTTTATATCTGTGATCTATTATTGTACTTTACAAATGTGGGTATCACCAGTAACGGTAGACCAATGGTAATGGTGCTTACTTGTGTGTGTAGCGTCATCTCCCTGCAGGGTGATATGATTTAAATTAAACGATTTAAATGACTAAGCCAGTACGGCTTGATTTAATTAATAGTTTTCCTAGATAAGACTAAATTCTGCTGGTTAACTTATTATATGGCAAGTAGATGAAGAATTTTTTAGAAAAATAACAAGATTTTAAATAGATTTTCCAAATGAAGATAACAGACAGCACATGTTTATTTGCTTGAAACAAAACTATTCACCTGAACTTCTTGCTGGCCTCTGGAACATGTATTCGTCCGGTAAGCTCCCCCCCCAGACTTGCTGGAACTCGTTCCACTTGTGTCCACATATCCCAGTGGGCAGTTCAATCCGTGCAGCCCCGCCGTGAGTGAACGAGTTTGAAAAACGATGTCTCATC
The DNA here is from genome assembly GCA_019447015.1 of Hymenochirus boettgeri. Classification (NCBI taxonomy): domain Eukaryota; kingdom Metazoa; phylum Chordata; class Amphibia; order Anura; family Pipidae; genus Hymenochirus; species Hymenochirus boettgeri. The sequence continues at coordinate 129,221,515 of CM033472.1, read as the reverse complement.
AAGTCTCGATGGCGGAGCTTACCGGACCTGCATCCATGTGTCAAATGGCCGCACTTAACAAGGGCACGTATCGCTCTGGAGGGGACCTAAAAAATAAAAAAAATGGGATGAGGATTCAGCTAGCCATTAAAACTTTGTTTTTTGAGTAGACTTATGCCTTTTATTCCCAGGTCTAACTTGGGGGAGGTTAGTAATAGTGTCCTTCTGTTTGTGTGGTATTGATTAAACCTTTTAGGCACGGCCACACTGCACAGCAAACACAATTTGCAATGCGATTTCATTTCGATTTCGTTGCGTTTGTGCATCGTTTTTTATATTAAACTATTGAAAAAAGCAATGCAAAATTAGCAATTAAAATGCAGAACGCAAATTCGCAAGCACTCGCCGAAAATGCACGTTTTTGGTGGCTGCTGCATTTTCAATGATATGAAAAAATGCAAGCGCAAAAAATGCAGCAGTGTGGCTAGCCCTTAGTGCCTTTAACATTATCTTGTGCTAATTAGCAGATTTAACTCTTTCCAGAAGATCGTTGATTTGTTTTGCACTTTAAAGGGTATCCTGAATAGCTACAGAGCTCCCACTGCTCCAAAACATTTTTTAGATTTTAAATCTGAGCATCATACATTTGAAACACATTAATTACAGGGAAAGTCGCACCAGAATTAAATACGTAACCCATGCCTGACTCTTTGCTGCCTGACAGCACACTTTCTGCAACATTTAGGAGAAGCAGCAGAGACAAGACAGCAGGAGGGAGGGGGAGATGTTTAATCAGTGCAGTGTCTATGTGAGTCTGTGCAAAATTTATCCTTGTCGCAGATATCTACAAGGAGGCAGTGAGTAAGGGGGGGGGGGAATTAGGATCACTACTAAACCTTAATAATTAAAATGACAAAGCAAGGCCACAGATAAATATGTGAGTAACCACCATTTTACTTTCTTTCAATTTTAAGTTTCAAAAATGTAAAGTTGTTTTCGCAAGTTAGTGACCCTTTAATTTGGCCTTTAGAAACATTGCATCATATTTTCGATCTGTTCCATAACAAGGATTATTCCTTCCAGAATGAAAACCACCAATTCCTACGCAGTTCTAGTAAACAATTCAATTGCAGACAGAAATTTCAAACTCAGGTACAAAACTTATTTTTTGGATATTCTATTAAGGAGAAACTAAATGAAAAATGTTTAACTCTTAACATTAAAGCTTCTGATTGAGAAAGAGCCAGTCGGGATGACTACGAAACTTCTTCAAGAACTAACTTCAAGTCGCAGTTGAATCTATTTGAATACAACAGATAACCAACCTGGATGAATGAGAACCTTCATAAAGCCTACTACTCCAGTAATTTGTCATTTACTTAACATTTTAAGAAAGTAATTCTGTACTAAGAAAACTTCCATGCTGCTAGCCAGTTAACGAAGCCTGTTTAGTCCCTTCAAACCGCTTTGTGAGCATGTGCACGCTTCTGGCCAGTATTTATCTCTATTCACAGAGCATTGTCTCTCAAACTTATCGGAGTAATACTATCGGTTATGTGGGTTTAACTCCTTTTTGACAGGCTGCGCCATGTTCTATACAGCACAGGCGCCCAATGCAAAAGGGAACCTTCATTTTGTGGTAAATGGTAGCGCAAAACAATTTATTTAAAAGCCCGCAGTTATCTGCGTGCCTTCTTTACATGCCTCATTCACGTGATGTATGATTACTGCAATCGCAAGAACCAGGAAGCACTGAGGTAAGTATGACATCTCCTGACACTTTCCAACTATTGTTCGCTATGTGTTTAGCCTTTGGTCCAATATCATGCAACAATTGCAAAAATTCTCATTTTTGTTTAGTTTTTCTTTCTAGCCTCGTCAGAGGATACATCCTCAGTGAACAGGATCAACAGTTGGATTTATTTATTTTGAATATCTTCTGGGATTAAACTATTCAACCGCTGAGAAAAATCAGGATCTTTGTCCCTTTTTATTCTCCATCCAGGATTCCAAATACTTCCTTGCAAAAGACAGTCTTTAATTGGATTGGTACATGAACACTGCACTTTCTTAGACCATTTTGATGAAAGCAATATTGACTTAACGTTGCAAAATGTCTAAATCAAAAATTATTGCTGCCTAAACGTGTTATTTTTTTTCATTGAATGTATTTGTACACATTAATATGCAACATTTATTACAAAAATGTTATTATTATTTTCAGTACTCTTCGTCGCCAAGAAGAACACCAAACTATTGCGTCATTAAAAGAATTCAACTTTCGTATGTTTGTTTTACTTGTAAAATTATAAAACAATGGGCCATAAACGACAATACTGCTCCTTTAGCATGTAGAAAATACGCCACTGGTAGAGTTTGCTGTAAAACATACTGATAACTATCTGCATTAGGGGCTGCTTGTTGTTTTTGTATAGAGGCAGCTGTTAATAACATTGTGGTGAAAAAGTAGCAATACGGTATTATCCAAAATCCTTCTTCTAAATATGGCTCTAATGGGCATATTATAAATCTGCGGTATACGACAGGTCCGATACCGTCAGGTTTATATCAAGAGTTAAAATGGTGCCGCTGTTAATTTCGATCATTATCGTTACCTTCATGGGCAGTCCTTCTTTACGCTCATGGTCCTAAATTTAACCATTTGGGGGCATACATTCAATATGGTTATTGATTGTCCCGCTATGGATTGTATGGGCAATAGCCATCATATTACATGGCCATCAGCCTCAGAATTCATGCATTATTAATACACCACGGTCATAAAATGCAGTGTAACGTTTTTACAACCATATAATTTAATTGTTAATAAGTATTACCTTTTATAAATATGGTCCCTAAAAGTTTACGTTTTTTTTTCCCCCCCTAAAAATTTCTTAGTATCTGTAAGTATTATTTTGTGTCACGCCTTCCCATATACAGTGATAAAGAGAATAGAAAGCTTTTAGTGTTGTCCTCTAATCCCGTAATGGTTGTGTTGGTCAGGTAACTACAGTGATAGAATTAGAAATTAAAGTTAAACATGCATTTAATACATTAGTTGCCTACTTGGGCACAAACAAGGACCATTTTCTTTCACAGTACTAACAGTACAATAGTACTAACAATATCCCTAAACATCTTTAAAAACTACCTCACATAACTGGAATAGGTGTTTTGCAGGATTTTACGACCTCCCCTTTAAATAGAAATACGCTCTATATTTAGTCGAAGCTAACCTTTTTGTTTAGTTTAGTTCGGGCATAAAAACCAGCAGATCTGTAGCGGTTGAAAACTATAACTCGGCATTTTCCCTCCACCATCCCACAACAAGAATGTGAAAGCAGGGAATGCTGGAAGTTTAGAGTTTTTACACAACCTTTTGAAGATCTACTGGTTTCAGTTATAAAGGTCTAGTTTAGAATGCCTGATAATACAAAATGATTCACACACACCTAGAAAAAATAAAAACCACTTGTTTTAATTACATTTACCATAAATTACATAGAACAATAAGAAAAACGCGAGTAGTCCCCAGCTTTTGTTTTCCTATGGTCTATTTCTAAGGAGAAAAAACCCTTTAAAAAGAAACTGAATGCGTGATCCACTAGTAGAAAAGCAATGTACTTGACTGGGTTTCCATCTCTTACCCATAAATTGGTACCTAATAATGATAAACAATATACCAAACAACTGATACACTTTATTCTGTGTGAGCTGGCTCTGCCCAGGAAATTTTGTTCGCATATTATTGGCCAACACTTAAATTACCTAGAAAATTAGTCCGTTGAACTTCCCAGTTACTGTATAGTTTGGTATCTGAGTGATAGAAACTGCATATTGCAGTTTTAAATAATGTGGTCTTTCACAATTCCAAGTAGTGGGGATTTCTGACTAATAATTCCTACATTCTCTGGAATAACCCAAAACGTGCAAAAACCTCATCTTCCTCCTTTCCACGTGTGGATCTTTTAAGTGGCACATACAGGCAATAGTAGATCAGAATAATCCTGCCTTGCAGGCATTGGAAAAAGTAGCCTTGTGGATGGGAAAGTGTTGATTCTAACGAACCCAGACATTAGTAGGTGAATTCGCTGAAGGCACGCCCTACGGCCCCTCTGTTTGGATCTGCCTTCACGTATTGATTAAAAAGCACGAAGGTGTTATTTAGCACATGTTGGCACTTTGATCGTCTGAGGTGAAAGGAAATCCATTTAAAATCAGATACGTAAACACACAGGTTTTTTTTTGTCACTTCGTCTTCAATTAAAACCATTCTTTCATTGCATTTATAAGTCCTTGTAGCCATACATACTTATCATGAAGTCTCCAAAGGCATAATTTAAAAACCTCGCCATTGGTCAGTAATTAGCTCCCACTATGAAAGGTAACTCCACACTTGGGTCTTGTGAATCGTGATGTCATATCTGGGGTCAATTAATGGTGTAAATGTGAATCACACCACATCCGAAGCACATTACAAGACTCGATTCTAATTAAATCTGCCATAAAAAGTTGCTTGTTTTCCTAACTATGGGCAAACTTAAAAGAACACACACTAAATAAGAATAATAATGATATGTACTGGCTTTTATAGATTCTTCTTTTTTTCGAAGATGCTTGCTTATTTATTTTTATCTATGGCACCGCAAAAATTAAAAAACAAAACATAAACCCTTTGGTTTCATTACTTCTTGGAGATGGCAGAGGCATGCACATCGCAGCCTTTAGATGCTCAGGAGAGCACTCGTATTATATAAATTGAGGTCTGTATTTCCAGGGAATCATAGCCATGTAATCCTTCTAAATTGAAATAACTTGCTTTTTTTCCCTCGTTAAAGCTAACCGTATATACTTGAGTATAAACCGACCCGAGTATAAACTGAGCACCTATTTTTACTTTTAAAAGGAGTAAAAATGCTGACCCAAGTATAAACCGAGGGTAGAAAATAGGAACACTACTGCCTCGGATTTCTGGATTGTTTTGAGGCTTTATTGTCCTTTTAAATGGAAAGCGAATTCCCATACAGTAATAATAGCCCAATCCAGTATGGCTATTACTGTCATGGGAATTCTGCTGTCCATTAAAAGGGCAACTAAAGGCCCACATCATACAGAAAGCAGGCACAATAGATACCATCCTCCTATTTCTGTATTGTTTTTAAGCTTTAGTGCCTTTAAAATGAACAGAAGTCCATACATTAATAACCATACTGTATTTGGGCTATTTACTGTATATACTCGAGTATAATCCGACCTGAGTAGAGGCCGAGGTACCCTTTTACCTAAAGTAGGAAAAATTGATTGACTCGAGTATAATCCGAGTTAGGAACTATGACCACTCTTGCCTTCTGATTCAGTATTGTTTGAGTCTTAAGTTTGCCCTTTAAATGGACAAGCAGATTTTCATAACAGATGTTTGAAAACTACAACTCCCAGCAACTAAAACATGCTGGGAGTTGTAGTTTCCAAACATCTGTATGGGAATTCCTGCTGTCACTTTAAAGGTCCCACTTAAGCCCTCAAACATACAAAATCAAAAGGCAATCTACTGCATACATACCTTCTTCCGTCTGATTCCGTCTTGTTCTTGCAGGCTTAAGTTGCCCTTTACTTGACAGCCGAATTCCATACAGATGTTGGAAACTACAACCCCAGCAATGCTTTATTGCTGTGAGTTGTAGTTTCCCACACCTGTATGGAATTCTGGCAGTTAAAAGGCAACTGAAACATGCAGAGTAGAGCCCCCCTTTCCCTCCCTCCCCGGAATATCCCCCAGTAAGTTGGTCCTTACCCTGATCGTGTTGCTCAAAACTACTCAATACATCCGTGCTGCCGGAATAATCCGGCTGCGGGCCGCACGCTGGTAAGTCCTGCGGACTTTTGCCGGCTGACGTCACTACTTACGCGGCGCCTCTCACAGCCGGCGTCCGAGTGTGACGTCAGCCGCAACCAAGGACTTACCAGCGTGCTGCAGCCGATTTGATTTGAGCAACCATCGACGGGTAAGGAAGCACTTGACATCGAGTATAAGCGAGTAGGTTTTTAGTTTATTTAAACCTAAAAACCTCGGCTATACTTGAGTATAACGGTATGTATGAGAATTCTTCTTCCTTTATATTCCGGCAACTACCGCCTCATTCCTTGGCACTGCCCTTGGAAACTACAACTTCCCAGCATGCTTTAAGTTTGCTGGAAATTGTAGTTTCCAAAACAACTGCAGTGGCAATCCACATCTGCCTTATCCTAACCTGCTCCGGTTCCCCTGTCGCGGATCCCCCCCTGCTCTCCGTCACCTGCATGCTCCCGCATTCCTCTGCTGGCTGACGTCACTACGCGCGCGCCGGCCTCACTTCCTGGTTGGCAGAGTCGTGACGTGCCAGCGAGAGGATTGGCAGATGCGAACGGCCGTCGGAGGCAGTTAAAGTGTTTGCTCAAGTATAAACCGCAAATCTCTGTTTATAACTCTAGTTTATACGGGATTTATATTGTAGCCTGTTGTTTCCCTTTCTTCCATTTATGTCAGGGATATAGCAGTTCACAATAAAGGGGCCCATGCCTATAAAATCTCTGCTTGTACAATTGTTTAGATCATTATGGCGGAACGGGCTCAATCGCTTTGGCCCATGTACGCCTTTTTGGAAGATCTTTTTTAACCCGTAATCAAAAAACAAAAACAAAAAAAAAAAAAAAAAAAAAAAAAAACACAAAACACACACTCTCATTTGTATGAACTACATTGGACTGTTTATGGCCTGCATTAGACAATCAAGCTTTTTGGGCCTTTTTTTTTGTATTTCTAAGGCACAGATTTTTTTGATCCCGACCCAATGAACTGCGAATCTTTCCTTCTTTTAACAGAAGCAGGATGTATATATTTTAAAAGAAGAAACTAGATATTAACAGCAAAAGCCATGCATCACAATAAATAGTACACATCTATTAAAGGACTACTAAGTCCACACTTCAAAACCACAACCCATAAATCTACCTATCAAAAAGAGCAGTAAGTTACAATTACTTTTCATATGGTATTTTGTTGTCATAATACCTGGCTGCTACTGATAAAATTACAAATACATAAAGTTAACAAACTCTGTTCACACAGTATAGAAAAAATATCTATACTTAGTGGAGGTACTAAAAATGAAAAGAAATTTCAACCTGCACATTAATTACATTACCTTTCCGCTCCGATATATGTTCCACATCCAACCCAATCTGAAGGCGAGGTCAGCAAACTTTCAGATATCAGAGGAAGGCACCCTCTGCAGAATCAGTTTTTAGAGACAGACATCAGTTTTAACATAACTGAAAAAAAAACAGATAACTTAACCGAGAAAACTGTAAAGGTTTTAATACACCTAATGATAAAGCGTGGCAGATCCGATGGGAAAATTTCTAGCGAAGCTCAATTGCTCCCTTTACTTCAAGTATGGGAGTCCAATGCGTTTGGGCCGTGACCCAGCCTTACCTTCCACATAAAGAAATGCGTGAATCGTCTGGGTGAGTATTGTGCCTGTTTATCAATTGGCAATCTTCCAATGGAATTGTGCTGCAAAATGCAAATGCAGACCCTTTAGTCAAATTCCTCTCTCATTCCTACAAGGATTTAAAGGGCATTCACCTTCATTTAGTTACGCTGTTTCCAATCAAAACTTATATATTTTGCACTTTATTACCTGCTTTACTAACCAGATATTAAAGGGCAATTCTCCCCAAAATAAAAATTTACATACAGGTAAATCACTCCCAAACCCTAAAGGTAATAAGTGTTAAAATCTGAAATATATAAGTTCTACCCTAAATCCTGCACAATGGTCCTGGTTTCCCCTTTCTGCTTCCCAGTTCTTCCAGTTAGCAACTGTCAGTATTGATTTGACAGTTTGACATCACAGCCCATGACGATTTTAATCCCCTGTCTGCCTCTCTGATCATGCCAGGCTCAGTACCAGGTTTCTAATTGCTCAATTATTAGAGGCTCCAGAAGCATAGCATGCAGTACGTACTGAATTCATAGACAACTATGATATAGCAACATATTTTAAGGGCCATTCGTTCTTAAAGATGTTCTTATGAGGGTGGAGTTGTCCTTTCGGGTTTATTGCCCCCATTCTGGGCAGAGTATCTGTCTCCCCTTCAGCAGTCGATCAAGGCTGTGAAACGGGATATGTATATTGTTTTCCCTACCCGTTCTATTTTAATAAAAAAAAAAAACAGAAAACTATCATTCATCATAAGTAAGAAATTTCTCACGTGAACACTAACCTCTCATACTTGCTTTGCAAACAGCTTCGCATTGAGGTAACACAACTAAGCAAGGTCCAGCTGCCAGAGGACCTATTAAGAAGATCCATAAAAGACTCCCTTTATTCAAGTGCACACTAAACATATAGTGTTATATTACTGGAAATTGTGGCATGGTGATCATGTGTGTCTTCCGTTCTAAAAACAAAAAACAGCTGGTCAGTATGTGGTCCTTTCTTGTGTGAATGAGCCCACTCTGTATAAAATTATCTGCTTTTTTTAAATCTAGACATATTTTCTATTGTCACGATACAAAACGGATCTGTATCTAAATGGATAAAAAGGCCTTTAATGGCCACACATGTACTGCAATACACTGACAGGTTAACAATAATTATGCACACCATTCCTCATATTTTTTGCTTTGACTCTAAAAAGATAAATGTATACCGTAATATAATATATTTTCTCAAAAAAACGGCTGAGGTTCAAGATTATTTGTCAGAGCGCACTACTAGCAGAGAGAATCATTATAGCTACAGCTGAATCCATAGATGGCTGCCATGTACAGAAAGTAACTGTAAGTTCATCAACTGTTAAGGTGGCATACACATGGATTTCATCACAATGTGGCCGTCAGTTCGTGTCAGCACAACTGCGTGTCGGTGCAACCACGACACTGGACCCGACTGTTCGGCCTTAGCAGTATGGGGACAGTCAGACCAGAGGCATACATCGGCGTTCTTCCATACGACCAACAGAAATTTTCCGACAAGTATGCCAACCACATACGTTCGTCTCATTCGGTCGTCTGATTTTGCCCCTGCACATTAGGCGAATTTGGGTAAATATTATACATTTACCTAACCTCGCTAATGTTATGGCCACCTTAAGTCACAGATACAATGCAACTGTAAGTCATATTGCCTAACATGTATACATTGTTCTAACCCCTGTAATTTTTTCAAGTGGCCTTTCTTCTCATAATGGTATTTTCAAACTCTTAAACAACAGCAAACCCTTTTTCAACCAGCCACCTCTCTGATTTCAAATATTACGGGGAGGACCTAAACTGCTAGGGTTGGATCTTGGTGCATACACCACAATTGCAGTGTATTAGTACTACTCTTCATATGGAAACGCATTGCCAGTTTATGTTTTCACAAAGTTTTGGGGTACTTTTAACGGACTCTGTGGGTTAAAAGGGTTTTGTCGCCCAAAACACAATCACCGCCATCCCTTCCCTCGCAAGCTGTACCTAGGGCGGGACCCTAAAATGCTAGCCTCACGCGCTGGAATACCGATAGAGGTTAAATACTACTATCCAGCAGCTGGGCCAAGCAACTGGTAGGACAATGAGCCCCCCTCCTGAATATCTCTTTGTCCATCCTTGGTTTGTATTATTATTAGTCCAAAAGGGAATGTGGGGGGGGGGGACATTTTTCATTTAGGCTCCTCTTTAAAAGGACAACTGAAGGGTCACTTGGACACTATGGGGCTGGAGGAACAACCAACCATACACAACAACAGCGCATTTTAAGGGATCCACTTGTCCCTTTCTCCTCTTTTGACACCTGATGAAGAGGGACAAGTGATCACATGAACGTGTGTATGTGATTGTAAATAAACAACCTTTGATTGGAATTCAAGTGTGGGCCCCTACACAGTTCATTTTGTGCTTGTGCTATATGCAGTGAGTCCTTGGTAGCAGGACTTAGTGGGGGGAGCACCTTTTCGACTAACTGGCTATAGCCAGTGTCCTCAGGCCCATAACCTCCGTTCTTATGAGTCAACAGGTCATCATGTTATCTGCAAGATGAAATGCTTAAAAATGTTTTTAGCTTTCTATTTTTCTACCTTGAGGTCCCTGAATTCCACACAGTTTTTCACTGTATTCACATTCGCATTCTGCTTGTTACCTATTAATTGCCCTTAGCCCCGTAACTAGTGTCATGTCCTTTACGAATTTGAATTAACTGACTTCATCATCACTCAGCCCTTTCAGTTGGCGACATGAGCATTTCACTTCCTGAAAAAAAAAATTTTGTGTGGGTACATACCTACTCTTAAATCATATATAATCCATTGCAGACCCTCACAGTGTTTCCGTCCCCTGTGTCCTGATGCTGTTATGCTTCCCTGAGCCAGTATTCCTTATTGACTTCACCACCAAGGTGACAGTCTCTGCAGTTTTCGCTCATATTGACTCCACCACTAGCAGGGACAGTCTCGGCAGTTCCTATTTGACCCGCCTCGGGTTCAAACCCTACGGTAATCAGGTGTGCCACTTCACGTCCCATCCTCGCATTCTCCCGAATTCGTACTCCGCAGCCTTCGTCAGGCACGCGGTACGGCCACTGCGACACCTTCTGCACGTTCCCACTCGGCGCTCCCCTCTATCTCAGCTGGTGAACACATTCGTCACCTCCCAATCGCATGTTCCCTATTGACTCACCACTAGAGGGCAGTCTCTGCAGTTCCGTTACCTTAACCTGCAGATAAGGGTTGCTTGGGACAGGTGGCTGGATTCGGACACTAGAGGGGGTCGCCGAGTAACTCTGGCCTTGTCGATCACTTAGCCAGGGGGGGAGACGACGACTCTGGCCTTGGGGACCTAATAGGGGGGGACGACGTCGACTCTGGCGCGTCGGGACACTTTTAAGTAGGGGGGGAGACGACGACTTCCTGGCCGTTGGGATCACTAAGAGACAGGGGGGGGACGGACGACGTCTGGCCTTGGACACTAAGAGGGGGGGACGTACGATCTGGCCTTGGGACACTAGAATGGGGGGACGACGACTCTGCCTTGGGACACTAAGAGGGGGCGACGACTCTTGCCTTGGGAAAACTAAGAGGGGGGGACGACGACTCTGGCCTTGGGACACTAAGAGGGGGGACACGACTCGGCCTTGGGACACTACAGAGGGGGGGACGACGACTCTGGCCTTGGGAACACTAGAAGGGGGGGACGACGACTCCCTGGCCTTGGGACACTTAGAGGGGGGCGACGACTCTGGCCTGGGACCTAAGAGGGGGGGGACGACGATCTGCCTTGGGACAACTAAGAGGGGGGGGGACGACGACTCTGTGCCTTGTGACACTAGCATGGGGGGAGCGACGACTCTGGCCTGGGACATCTAAAGGGGGGTGGACTACGACTCTGGCCGTAGGTAGTTCCTGACCATATAAAAGACGAGGCCGTAGGCCTAGTTCTTTTATAAAGGGCCCAGAACTCTGACGTGACATCTGGTTATAATTTACCCCTCCTCCATCAGGTTTAAAGTTTTAATTTACCCCTCTTATCATTTTTAAGACTTTAGTTTTAAACTGGAGATTGATGTCCTTTACTCGCTCTTAACATCTCTCTTTGAAATATCACTTCCCCCAAACCCTCCTGCCAAAAGCACCCTCCGTCCCCCACTACACACAGAAACAAAATGTCACTTAACCGCTCCGCAGGTTCATTCTCCCTGTACTGCGTAAATCTCGAGAGTCACACCCCCTCCCTCACGTGGCCAATATGTTTACCATACTTGTGATCTTCGGCCGGGAGAGGGTACGCACTACTGGCACCCGGAACAGGACAGGGAGAGGGTAAACACTGCTGGCGCCCGGAACCATATGGGTAGAGGGTAAACACTGCTGGCGCCCGGAACCGGACGGGGAGAGGGAACCTGCAGAATTTTAAGTTTCTAGCTGTCATGGGTATTTCTAGTGTTGCCTGCGGGACTTCCTGGTTATAATATAATACGTAGTAGTTGTATGCGATTATAAGGAATTATTTACAGTATTGTCCCATTGGGCTCAATAGCAGGGTATTTATATATAATATATACAACGTCCAAGATTCTTAATGCCCTCTTTGCTTACTAAGCATCCATCAGTAGTGTAGTAGGTACAGTCAGGGTGTTCCTAGGGTTTTTGACACCTGAAACAACTTTTAAATGCCGCCATCGGTAGACGGGTGGCGGCATGTGAAGCGGGGATGGCTTCATCAGGGAAAAAGGCGTGGATTGTGGAGGTGGGTATGGTGGGCTGACTAACACTGACTGGTGGACTGGAGGGCTGATTAACACTGATTGGCGGACTGGTGCTGAAATGCAGTATTGCAGGAAATACGTTTTTTTTTTTAAACGACGCCTTTTAAGTGTTCTGCAGGTGTGTACCCTGAGCAAATGTTTCAGTTTGCTTCATGGTAGGGGCACCCTGGGTACAGTAAGTTCGTTATATAAACCCACGTCTCAACAATCACCCCAGACAGCTGCAGGGTTAATGTTGATACAGATCTCTATGCTGCTGTCAATCAGAACTGGATACATTTTTGAAAAAACAAATTCTGCTCTCACTCACAGCTCAATTAACAATGTAACAATCTGGGCACAAGGAGAAGTAGATCAGCAGACTGACTTAGCAGGGGAATTCCATTCAGGGGCGCTTCTAGGGTTTCGGCACCTGAGTCTTCTGTATTGTATTAGGCGGTTACAGTGGGTGTGGCTTGGCTTTGGTTGTGGACATGGCTTAACTAGTCATATGCTAACAATTCAAACTTTACAAAGGGGTGTTGGGCAACAGGTGGCCAAATAAATAGTAGGTAGATAGATAGATAGATAGATAGATAGATAGATGATAGATAGAGCCATATTATAAAGGGTGCAGTATCGCTTTTTAGCAAACTGCGTCTTTAACAATCATTAATTTACGATTGTTGTCATAAATTAATATAAATGCAAGTGAATCATGTTTGGACCAGCTTGGTCCTTAATCATAAGCATGAAACAAACACATTCCAAATACCTTTAATAAGCATACAGTGACGTAACATCCTAGGAAATCGCCGCTAGCAGCCAAATAATTCCTTAAAGGTAGTTTAGACCCATATATATTGATGTGGGGATGCAAGACAGGTTGTAACAATCCAAAAGTGAAAAAACGACAGACATAAGATACACATATGCAACAATATATTTCTAAGCACACATGAACACATGAAGAATAGATATTATAGAACTATTTGGATTAATGATGGAGCACAGTATAGGTGGTATTTCTACTGACTGCTCCTGAAAAGTCTGCTAAGGAAAAGGCCACACTGCATCACACCGGAATCCAGTGCGATTTCCTGCAATTTTGACCGCGTGCGCTTCCAAAACGGAAACGGATGCGCAATTGCATGCACATGGGAAGCATGAACTTTGTTGTTCACAATCTACATTATATTAAAAAAAAATCAAATGCACAAAAAGCACGTAAGTGTGGCTTAGCCTTAAAAACACACATTTTGGACAAAAAATATTTCCCTTTAATTTCATTCAAGAAAATATTCAGGAATTCTGGTGAATTTTTATTTTCACTATACTATTTCAAAAAAAATCTCCAGAGTTATATAAAAAGGACCCAATGTCCATATTGACTAAAAGAGTTGTCCTGTCTGGTGATCTAAAGGAAAATCTGGTTATTGTTTGCCTGTTTACTTTGCATATACTGTAAATAGATAGAGGTACTTCTCATGTGATGCTACTTTAGTATTTTCCTGCCCCATTACATTGCTCTCTCATGCAGAACTTTATTTCCTGCAGGGTAAATATTAGCTAAATTAACAAAGATGGTAAAACACCCTATAAGGCTAGGTATGGAGTTTATTCCATTTGTTAAATTGAATGAAAGCTTAACTGTCTTAGATATTATATTCACCATTATAGATTTTGTGGAACTAGGCAAAAACTCTATATATATGCCCTTCTAATAAAAAAGCACCACTGTACATTTTGTGCCATTTTTTGTCTGTGTGGGTTAATACTTTTTTCATTTCATTTTTTTACATTTTCTATGTTTCACAAAACAAGTACATTTAGCTTTACACGAACTATTAGAATATCCTAATCCGTCTTTGTATTATAAGAGAATTCTCTGCTTGCTTGAGATCATGGTTAAACTTCATTGGAAAAGTTTTTTTAACTTAGGGGCACATTATATAGGTTCGTTAACTTTTCCACCGTTTTTTCCGCCATTTTCGCAAAAATCGCGATTTATAAATGGACGGTAAACAGCCGCGAAAGATTAACGAAGCGCTAACTTTTCGCGGCTATGTGAACAGTTACTGACGCTTCTATTATATAAGCGGTGGTAACTGTTACACACCGCTAATCTCGGCCGTATTCCCCCTAGATCGCAGCGGGGTGGACCTCGCTGCGGGGTGGGCGCCGCGGCGACCGGGTGCGGCATACGCCACACTGCCCTCGACCCCCACGACCAATCAGATTTCGGTAAACTAATCAGATCTCTTTTAAGAGCCGCTCACTGGGGGTCCCGGTTCGAGCTGCGGGACCCCTGCCAAAGGCCCTTGTCAGTGCCGCAAGGGCCCTTACAAGGGCCAGGGAGGGGGTCCCGGTTCGAGCTGCGGGACCTCTAAGCCCCAAAGGGCTCTTGTCAGAGCCGCAAGGGCACTTGTAAGTGCCGCAAAGGCCCTGATAGGGCCGGGGAGGGGGGTCCCGGTTTTTCGAGCTGCGGAACCCCTTAAGCCCCAAAAGGCCCTTCTCAGGGCCCCGCTGGAGGGTGCCTCCACCCCTCCCAGTGGGCCCCTCCCTGCCAGTGGTGGGGCAGGGGGCTTGGAGGGGCTGCTGGGGAGGGGGGGGGGCGCGGTGGGTGGTCGCGACCCTCTGCTGGACCCCTTCCCAGCAGCCCATCCTAGTTCCCGCTCCATATCTTCGCCCGCGAGTGGGAGGGTTGGAGGGCTGGGAGGCTGCTGGGAAGCAGCAGCAGCGGGTGGTCGCCGCGCGAGGGGTCAAGGGCGGGGTGGGCAGTGAGGTGGGGGTATCTCGGGTTTTTGCTACCTTCAAGGTGGCGAAGTAATACGGCCGAGATTAGTGGGCGTAACAGTTACCGCTGCTTTATAAATAGAACTGGTCACATAGCCGTGAAAGGTTACGCTTCCTAAACTTTCTCGCCCGTTTACCGTCCATTTATAAATCGCGGAAAATGCAATCTTTGCGAAAAAAATGGATATAAGTCACTCAGTAAACTGTAGGGTTGGTAAATACAAACAGGTATAATATTGTGAATAATTTTCCCCCTACTGTAAATTATAAGGCTGAGTGCTTTATTTTACATTTCAGTTCCATTCTGTTTATAGAAGGGGTGTGAATGATATAGTGAATAATGAACCCCCTACTGTTTTTTATATAGGGCACGGAACTCACGAGGTAAAATCTATTATCCTGCGCGCTTGTGGTTTTACTAGCAGTAGTAAATCACTGATTTTTTGGAAAATATTGTTTATGGAGGGGGTGGATTATACTAATATATTCCACTCTTTCCACTAATCTCAAATTAAGAAAGTGACTGCAGTTTCCCCAACTCCTCCCCTGACTGGACCCACCAGGACACTTTCTGCTGTGTCACATTAGGGGGTTGCTTAGAATAGAGAACAGACACCAAAGAGACATACAGCCGCAAGGGAATTCTGTACATAAGGAGTAGGATGGAAGCTAAGAGAAGAAAGCTGGAGTGGGGGAGAAAAAGGCAACCAAATAATCTTATGTGTGTACCTGAACAGTGTTATTTGTGTGTGCAGGGGTTATATCAGGTAAGCAACCATGGGCACTATTTATAAAGCTGCGATATTGCTTTTTTGCGATACCTGCCTTTAACAACCTGTATCGTAAATTTACGATTGTCAGAGATAACGATTGTTAACAATCGAAAATTTACAATCCAATCGTAAATCTTGATAGAATACCATTCCAGTAGTTTACTACCGCATGGTATTCTATGATCAAAGTTCATTAATTAATGAACGTTCGGTCGTAAATGTGTGATTGTACATTTATGACTGCGATTGTAAATGAACTAACCTGCGGTATCACTAAAAACGATAACGGGGGTTATAAATATGGCCCCATGACATTGTATGGGAGAGGGGGGATTTATTGGGCTCTAAATTTTATTTTATAGTGGTGGCTCATTGGCTAGCAATGATGCCTTCCAGCGCTGAGTCTGAGTCCCCACAATCATAAAGACATACTGATAGGTTGTAGTGTCAAATAAATGTGCTTGGTTGTAAGCTTCAGGGCAGGGCCTGATGTGAAGTATACATGTAATTGTAAGGCGTTGTTGACGCTGTTAAAATCCACAATAATTATGATTGGGAGGTTATTTTATTTAGCATTTTGGGCATCACTTGTTTTTAAATTATCAGGACAGGATGTGAATCCCCCATTGTATATTATATATTAAATATATAATTTATAATATTAATATTATATTTTAAATTATAATTTACAGTCAGAGGTACTTTACTATATACTATATAGTTTCTTTGCAATTTAAACTGTTTTGAGCTATGATCAAGTTATGGGAACCAGGTCAGGATAAATTATTTAAATACTGCACCAAACCTTTCCATGCCACTGGAACTAAATACTCATCTTGGGATGAAGATATATATCTTCGGTCTTGGTTAATGCTGTTCTGTCTGTAAATGTTTTTATATGGTTTATTCCAGTACTGCCCATTTGCACTGCCAACCATAATCTTTTATCTTTCGAATCTTCCAATTGAAATAAACAATTTCAAGAAGATACAATTGGGTCTGATACAATAAGAGGTGCACAAGTTAGCCCATGCTAGAATTTGCAGTAACCAATCAGATCTTAGCTTTTTAATGGGTCACTGCAGTTAGATAACATCCGATTGGGTGCTAAAATTTAAAAGCAAATGCAGTCCTCGAAACTGCTGTAAACCCAATGCATTAAGTTGTTTGCTTCCTATATTACATGCCAATTGCATCTGTGTGTTAAAGTCTTCAAATTATTTCACACTAAAACTGGAACCTAAAACTTGCCGTTTTTGCCTTATTATGCATCATTTGCACACGAACACACAATATAAATCTCATCTTAAACCCACATGAACCCCTTATCATTTGTAAAAGCAGATCAGAGTTGGTTTACAACATAAATTTTGCAACTCCCTGTCTATTTATATAGACTAGACAGAAAAAAACATATATTTTCTATTACTAATACCACTTACATTTCTGTATTGTTTTCACCATTAATAATTATTTCCTTCCTTATAATTTACTAGAGCATAAATTTAAATGCCTTCCATGAGAAACCAAGCATTGTGTAAGAAAGGATAAAACATTATTATGATGTCATATTGAGGCGTGAGTCAATAAACAGTCGCAGAAGGTGAAATGGCAGGAAGAGAGCGATCTATTATTGTGGAAAGAAGGTTTTGCGTATTATCAAGACATTAGTAAGTCTGCTTTACATTAATTCACCTAAAGCATTTTAACATGATTCTAATGAAATCACAATATTGTGAGATTCCTGGTTGCTTTTATTATATTTTGATAATCTTAAATTAAAGGGTATTTAAACCGAAAACATTTTTGTTTTAAATTGCCCTTTAAAGAAACTGTAATTCTTCCAACTATCACCATATTTTGATCTGTCCTCTTTTTCTTTAGTTATCCAGTCTGAAGCATCTAACATTTCAGCTGTCAATCAAATGCCTTTTCATTATAAACTCTTCTATGTGTGCAGTTTTTGAGCACCAGCCTATTAGGGTTTAGTGCATTAGGGTTTAGTGCATCTGACCACTGGTGCTACCTGGCAAGGTAGATACCTTCATTGGTGCAATGTGCTATGAGGTAAACAATAACGGTGTCATAGCACCAATTGTTTTTCGAATTATTGAATCAAATTTTTAATTTCGAATTTTCGAAATGTATTTGAATTTTGGGAAAAAATACATCCACATGTCCCAACTTCCCCAATGACAGTTATTTTCAGCAGTGCCAACCCCCTGGGTATAAAAGACAGCTTAACAGGCACCTTATGCTTGTGATGTGTTATTCCCACCCACTTTCCCTTGCAAATGCATACTCCAAGGGAGAGAAGCCAATGAAGACTACTCTAACTTAATGGTTTGCTGCTGTGAAGCGTTACCCTTTCCCTTATATGAAGCAAACTGTGGGGAAGAGAAGCCAATGGGGTTTGGGGTGTGTCCAGAGGGGTCAAGCCTGCCTGGTTCCTCAACAATGGTGCCCACTGCAGTGAGCCTAATCTAACTCGATGGCCTGCTGTTGTAAAGTGTAACCCATTCGCCCACTTCCTTTGCATGATGCAACTCTGAGTAATGTCATGGGCATGCCAGAGGGGCCAAGCTGCCTGTCTCCTCAAAAATGGTGGCAAACTGCAGTGAACCTACTCTAACTCAATGTTTCTGCTGCTGTAAAGCATTACCCTTTTGCCCCCTTTCACCTTTATGATGCAATCATGCAAATATGATGTAAAGTACAAAGATTAAGATTAAAGGAGAAGTTTAGTGCAAATACATATACTTAAAGAGAAAGAGCAGTATTTTATCATCCTAATGACCTTACCCTGCCCATTCAGCATTTTATTGTGTAGAAATAATGTTCTGAAATGTTGACTTCTGTTTGCAGGAACCTAATAGAGACAGTTATGGTCTTGCCTTGACCCAATCTGGGCTGATTATTTGCTCGGTAGAGATCTGAGCATGTTTGATCTATCCAACAGCCAATCAGTAGAATTTACTGTTAGGATCATTCCAAGGAAAGAGTGCATTCTGGGAAGGAGAAGGACCGTTAAATAACCTGAAATTTCAGCTCACTAATGTCAACACGTAGGGTGAACTCGAACTCGAAAACGAATCCGAGTTCAATCCAGTCTTTAATGAATTTTTAGATCTCTCTGAACTACAAACCTTTGGGTTTTTCAAACTCGCTGACATTTTCCATATTATTGAAAATTCGAGGATTCCAGAATTTTTGAATCAATAACCCTTGACTTTAGCACTCCATAACCCTAGAATTTGGCGATAACCCTCAAATGTAACATTTGCTAACCCTCAAAATAAATTCCCTCATAAGTCTTAATAACAATGAACCCCTTTAGTATGTTTACTTTAGGGTCTGTGCTGGAACTCTGTGACGTTCCTGCCAAGGTCGTTTGGGGCACTTACATTACAGGTATCAGTCTCTGGGGGAGTAACACTATATGTGAGTCACCAACCTAAGCCCCTAAGCTCTTTGTGCAGATGGTGAGTACCTGCTGCTGCTGATAATTTTTCACACTAGTGGGTCTTTTTGTGCAGCCAGCCCTGCTTTATCTTTTTGTGTTCCAGCTGCCAACCAAGGTTATCTTTTAACATTTCCAATTTTTCAGTTATTTACTAATGTTGTATGCCAACTTGTCATAGGACAATGGTAAAATGGTTGAAAAATTGTCTGGTTACATGGTTGCCATTGTCTGTGCATCAAGTCTTAATGCACAAGTGCCATTTACCACTGCCAATTTCCAACATTTACCAACATCTTATGCCAAGTGGCATACAGACATTGGTTAAATGGTTGGCAAATTGGTAGTGGCAAAATGGCACTATACATGGTTAGCATTGTCTGTGCATTAAGTGCCATTTTGCCACTGGCAATTTGCAACTATTTACCAATGTCTGTGTGCCAACCATTTTGCCAGTTCCAGTTTCCTAACCAAATTATAGATGTCTGTGTGCCAAGCATTTTACAGTCTGTGTGACAACTATTTTACTGTGGTCCGTGATAACCATTTTTACCACGTCTGTGTGCCAAGTATTTTACCAGTTTCTGCATGCTAAGCATTTTATCATTTTCTTGTGTGTCAATTAACCAGTCTCGTCTGTGTGCAGTGCCAAATATTACCAGTGTCAGGTTCCCAACCAATTTATAAGTGTCTGTGTGCCAAGCATTTTACCAGTTGTGTGCCAACTATTTTACCAGTGGTCATGTACAAGCATTTTACCATTCTCTGTGGCCAAGCATTTTACCATTGCCTATGTGCCAAGCATTACCAGTTTCAGCATGCTATCATTTTATTATGTCTGAGTGCCGAGCATTTAACCAGTCTGTGTGCCAACTATTTACCAGTGGTCTGTGTACTAAACATTTTTACCATTGTCTGTGTGCCAAGTATTTAACCAGTGTCTGTCTGTGTGCAGTGCCAACCATTTACCAGTGTAGTTTTCCAGCCCGTGCGGGGGCATGTCCAAATTTTGCATCAGGGCTCATAGGTTTCTTTCCAGAACACCTACACATTGTAAGATTTCTTTCTACTTGAATTGTTGAATTACATAATGTAATAAATTCTCCAATTATGCTCACAGACTGAGAAAGAAACTAAAAATCCGCGATCCACTGCCACGGCTCCCTTTTACTTCCTGGTAACGGCTGCCAGTCACAGTTACCAAAAAGCCTCCACGTTAGGGTACTCTGCAGCAGCAGAGGAGGCGTGGATCAAGCAACGGTGGATTTGTAAGGTTCTTTTCTCAGTGTGAGAGCATATTGGAGAATGTATTCCCCCTATAGCAAGACACAAGAATAAAAACACATATAGGAAACAGAATATAAAGTATACGTATATAAGTGAAAGTAACACAAAAGCACACATTTCACTTGATGCTGTGCTGTAGATGAGAGGTTTAGGTTTGAACATCTCCACATAAAATCAGTTTTGCCACAATGAGGTCTCTCAATCCTCTTACAGATAGACAGATGGCAGGAAGGAGGGAAGTCTGAGAGTACAGGCTTATGGGTTTTACTATCCTAAGATCTGCCGAGGATCATGATAGAGCATATACGCAATTAGTTCGCTCAGGTTATAGATTAATCAGGATGTTTAGCTATACTGCACCTCATTTACTTGTTCTTCAACTATGGACAGTTGTGGTGGTAGCTTTTAAGGAGCCAGCCTTCCTTTGGGACATCAAAAGGACCTAATATCTAATATGTTTGTGTTTCTCTCTAAAGAGGTTTTTTATAGAAAAGGAAAAAGGCCTTGTCTACGGATTAATATGTGTTCACAATCCAAAGTAAAAGTCTGGTAAATATATAAATATACATAATTATTTATGTACCATCTTCAGTGTACACATATGATGTCCATCTGTTCTGGCTGGAATGAAGGTTCTTAAACTCTAGAATTTAAGAATAGGAAAAAAAAATACCATGTATGTTTTGAGCACAAGCTGGTTCTATCTGTCCTGCGACTGCTAAAAGAGAAAGAAAAGAGACCACCGAGGACCATTCAGAAGAGGAAAGTTGGAGAGAGAGACCCTGGAACATATCTCTCTATTAAATACCAGACCAGCCCTCACTCACTGACTCGGCAGGTAAATATGACTTATTACTATTATATTGCAACAACAACTATTATATTACAATAAAATTTTGACACATTTCCTAACTTAATTTAGTTATTTAAAAATTCTGTTGGATTCTAATATTCATCCAGCATTGTATTAGCAATAGTATATTACAAAGGGGGGCAATGTGTGTATATATCTTATATATATATATTATGTATAGATTTATATTCCTAATGTTATATATAGTACAATATCCTTCAAATACATCTCTCTTGAGTTCTTGAGTTTTTTTGTTGTTGTGTTTTTCAAGATTGTATACCAAAGCTCATGTAAATAATTTGGCGATCAATTTCACTAGAAATCTCTGATTTACATTTGTACTAACTGTGTTGTAAAGTATTTAATGTAGATGTGATAAGGGTTGTGAGTCTAGGATTCCTTTTGTGTGCATGAAAAACTGGTGCAGGAAAATATAAAAACATATCCAGCCCACATTACACTGACGTTTAGGAACCAGAAAATAGAAAGTACTTTTAGAATGAAGATAAACTATTGTGTTAATTAACAGCAATAGTTTTTTCATTCTAAAAGTACTATTCTGTCTATTTTAGTTACACGAAAAGCAAAATGTATGAGAATTACTAGGAAAAACAACATTTTCACTGAGCTCTGTTCTTAGTTTAAGAAATTATGTGGGGTCCCAGCAAACAGTCCAATATGTAAGTTTTGAAGGTTCTCATTCATCCAGGTCATGATTATCTGTTGTATTCAATTAGATCAACTGGACTTGAATGTAGTTCTTGAAGACGTTTCGCTAGTCATCCGACTGGCTTTCTCAATTCAGAATGAATTGTACAAGAATCTGTGGCAATTATGTACCCTGGAAATTCCCAATTAGCATATCACAGCAGGTGTTAAGGGTGTGATAGATAGGCTAAGAGGTGTTATAGGAAAGCAAGAGTAAGGTGTCGAAACAGCATTGTACATGGCAGACAGTTCTTGTACAGTCTCTGAATTGAGAAAGCCAGTTGGATGACCAGCGAAACATCTTCAAGAACTAACTTCAAGTCCAGTTGATCTAATTGAATACAACAGATATATCAATATAATATTTATTTGTTATATATATACATATATATATAAACGAAGAATATGATTTGGTGCTGTTAATTGGAGAAAGGCTAGGCATATGTATTGTGCACCCCTGAATTTAATTGTAATGGCCATAGGAGTCTGCACTGACAAAAAAATGTAAATTCAATACATAATCCAATTTCAAACTCTTGGGATTTGTGTTACAGGCCAAATATTATTTTTCTCTATATTGCTCAGCTTTTTGACCTAATCACCAGTGCTGTAACTAGGAATGACTGTGGGCACCCCAGCAAAACTATAATGGGCCCCCATCACTGCTATTTATAGTGGTTGTCTGGAAGAAAGCTGTAGTCTCATGAAACAGAAGATGCCAGGGCACTAACCTGGCAGATGAAAATTTTATGTGCGTAGCTCTCAACAAAACAATATTGGGAGGTATGAATAATCAATCCTACCTCCCTGCCCCAGGTAGTTTTCATTTTTGAGAAGTTAATTTTTACAGTATAGTTGTCACTGTGGTAAAAAGGATGGGTAAGTTACTTTGTATGTGGTAAATTCAGTAACACAAGATTTTATGTTCTTAGCTTCATTGTGATAATCACGTTGTTGCATCAGGCCCCTGCCATGTTCTCCACTTACGATCTACTCACCACGCAAACGTTGATAAGAATTGCTGGCATTCAGAGCAAAGGATTTGAGCACAATGTAAAACAATTACAGTGCTAATAGCTATAACACACTACAGTAGTATTAAATCCTATAATTCTGGGAAACCAAAACAAATCCTACTATTAGATTCAGGATAGCTGCAACTATTTAATTCTAGGTTATGTGAGTACAGCAGTAATTACTTATGAGGTGTGTGTTAACCAGAAACATATTTGTCTTGTGGAGTATTAGGTCCTGACAGTACAAATTACCATGTTGATGGTTGACAGGAACTGTTCTAAAAAACTGAAAAAGTTATGGATCTGAGGCCCACCCTGTTATTATGTTCGAAGTATGACTGAAAACATATCTCAACCATGCAGGCAAAAAGTATATAAAATGCATGTTCATTTTCAACATGTGATAAAATATAGAAAAATATCTGTATTCATCCAAAGGTGGATCCATACAGATTTGTCAAATCTCTAGAGACCCCATGCAACCTCTCAGGGACCCCTGGTTGGGAAAGCTGGTTCAGAACATCAGAACATACAGGGAAACCATCAGGATTTTATAGGCTCCATGCAAGTACATTTCTGGGTAGCCTAGCGACCTCTAATAGAATAGTGGTTTGAGTTTAGTCACGGTAGATAATCCAAGGGCTACGTTACTGAAACATCTTCCTCCTAGTGGTTATTCAGTCTGTATAAGTATATGCAGCACTTTAGGAGATTCCACCACCAGAAACTCAAATGCACCACCACCATTTTATCCCAGGCAGCATATGCTGCAACTGGATCCTGCACCCTTGGGCAAAGTGCTCAAAGCAAATTAACAGTTCTTACCAAAAGCTATATATAGCTAACCCATAAGCCACTGTAAGAGATTAAAGCATTTTGTCTGCCAACTTTTCCACAGAGAAAGTTACACCTCACATGTGCCATATTATGCTTTTTAACGAACCACAATTGACGATTGGTTAATGAACGCTAAAACGATTGTTAATTTACCCCGTTACCACATGGTATTCTATGACCAACATTTGAAATTAATGAAGTGTCAACGTAAATGTACGATCCAGCTTTACTTTTACGACTGCTGTCGTAATTTACTGATACTGATTTAGTGATAACTGGTTTTGCTAATGTGCGATACCGCGTGTTTAAAAATATAGCCCTTAGAGACATATTTAGAATGGAGTGACTGTGATATCAGGAAATTTGCAGACAGCAAAAGTTTATTGCCAATAGTCCCAGAATTTTTGGAACAGTCCCAGACTTTAACAATCTGTCCCCCATTCCTGCATCCAGATAACACTAAAATGTAAGGCAGTAAGGCAAGTTCTTCTTTATATTTGGCAGCTAGTCACAGGCAGCTATAAATAAAAAAATATCAGCATCTGCAGAGGGATGTGGGTATGGCTAATATTTAATGGTACAAGGACTGAAAGATAGGAAGGTTAACCTTAAAGGGGAACTGTGGTCCAAAAACGACTTTTTTGCTCCTGAGAATTTTTGCAATTTATTTTCATTGTTTATTTTACATAGTTTTGAAGATATTTAATTTTTGTGTGTGATATGGCAGCAGCAGTACCAGGTCCCTGCACTCCCTGCTCTGAAACTGTCAGTCAATCTGCCCTGTGTCTCCTCCCCTTTGCAGCCCCCCATGTCCCTCCCACTCATGGACCCCAGGTCCCTCCAGTTGCAGGCCCCCTTGGCCATTCTCTTACAGCCCCCTGTGTCCCTGCCCACTCGTGGGTGCGTGTGGCCCTGCCCACTCGTGGTTGCCATTGCCCCGCCCACTCAGGGTGTCATGTTCCCACCCTCTCACAGGTGGGTGGGCCACTCTGACACCCCCTACCCCCCTGAAAACTCTGTGGAAACAGCCATTTCAGGCAGAGTGAGAACTCTGCCTGAAAAGGCTGTTTTCACATAGTGACAGTGAAGGGCTGTAGATTCCCTTACGTTCTCTGCAGCTGCAGGTCCTTCACAGAGCAGAGAGGAGGAGGGACTTCCTGTCTCCCTCACACACTGAGGGAGTCTGAGGCTGTGCTCGCTGGCGGCACTGTGCAGAGAAGCCTTAGGAATGACACATGTCAGCCTCCCACCCATTAACTTTCTGGTCAGTCATTTCTTTATATTGGGCTGTGGCGACGTAGAGAGGTGGTTGATGGCTCATTTTAAAGGTAGGAAACCGGCCTTTATTTAAACTTAACTTGTTTGGAGATCACAGTTCCCCTTTAAAGTGCATGTCCACACTTAAAACAAAAAAACTGGGGGTTTAGTTCCATGTTCTATTTAATTATGACATAGGCCCCTAATAACCTACTGTTCTGCCTTTGAAAAGTAGGGGTAAATGTAAGGTTTATCATGCATTGACAAATAAAACACTATTAATCTTCTCAAGACACACCTTTGGTACATGTGAAAGAATTTTTATATGGGTGCACCTTTGCCTGAGTAGGGAGTCCTTGCCCAGGACCCATTAATATGCAGTTATTAAAGTATCTGAAGGAGCAATTCATGTTTGGACACCCATTTGCAATACCGCACAACATCAGCACAAAGGCTTTAGTGGCATTAAGTGTCAGAGATTCCAACATCTAAGATGACCCATTTAATAAAACTATTGCTGGTTTACATTTTAGGTTTGATTCTTTATAACAAAATTGGATTTTGGAACATCAGTTGTTCTGCAAAACTGCTATTGGAATGTTTCATTCATATCTATCAGCAGAAAGTAGGATTGGGTGTACCTAGCCTTACACTAGCGGTAAAGCCCGATACCGTCAGATCTTGCAGATCCTGTCTGTCATCTTAAAAATCTGTAGTGTGTGTACCAAGCTTTTCCACCAGAGGGAGCTGGAATGTGACATGAACCATTTCCTCCTGCAACCCAGCAACTGGAGGAGCATGGGGTTTGGCTATGTAGTAAAATATTAACCTTTGGAAACTTTAAGGCCGCAACAAGGGAATATAAAGGGCAAGTTTATAATGTAAAAATGTAAGTAGAACAAAATTTAGAAATTCATTTAGCACCTTTCATCTTCTAAATTTGGTAACAGTCCTATAGATTTAAAACAGGGATAACCACAGCATTTATTTTAATAGTTACTTAGATCATGACCAAACGTTAATAATAGGTGAAAATGATGGCATAGCATCTGCTGTCTCACAACTGCCATTTTCTATATGAGAGATCTCAGCCAGCAGACAGAAAGTTATGTTGATGGATTCCCATTGTCACAATCTGGCGCCTGTATTTTTGAATGAAATATGCTCACATGGGTTGTATTTTGGGATAGTGACTCCTCTGTGTCTTCTTGATCCTTAGAATTTTATAATACTTTTTCAAACAAATAAAACTCAGTGCTACTGGTATTGATTCATATAAAATACAAGTTAATCCACAGATTAGTTCAATAGCCAGTTGGAAAGTGGATATGAAATTATTTTGTTTTCCAGTTTTCTTGAATAAATTCCTAGATAGGTGTGTTGGGTAAAATGGTTAAAACTGATGGGGATGTCTTTATTCAAACTTATGAACTATCTTCTACGGTATCAACAGGACACTTATATTTTCATATTCTCCCCTGTCACGTGTCTACTACAGTAATAATGATGCTTAGGTTCAGTACATTTTGGTACACTTGTCTTTCTTTTACTCAGTCTATGTTAGAAAGTTGGGATTTTTTCCCAAATGGTTATAATACCCCCTATAAATACCATATTTAAGCAATGAGAGCACCTTCCCTATGTACAGGCATATTAATGAAACTGCTAACCAATTAAAGAGGCAGGGTCCTGGAAATTACGATAACCTCCTTGGGTATGTGACATTTTCCCAATAAACTCCCTTACCCTGTAATGCGATTGTGATTATATGATTTGCTGGATCCCTTCATTCCCTTTTTGTGAGTCATACTCCTATTACCATATGCAAGAGCTTATACTACTGCCTACACCTGAAACTGTTATTGATTTTCAGAAACTCCTTCGTACAGGTATGTGGTCAAAAATCAGGACTCCAATAGGATTTACATCAAATGAAAAGGAGATTTATTTGTAACAGGACAGAGAAATTTCATTTAGTTTAAAACGTGATTAGAGCTGCAGAGGGTGGCCAAAGACAAATGCCTTCTGCTAGGGGCCTGTCGGTGAATGGCAGTATGTTTGGAAGTGGGTCCCCCCCTAACATTCCTGGATGTTTATTTGGCTAATCAATTACAAATAAACCGTTATGTTTGAACATTTCCTGGCACCTGCTTACCTGTACAAGGTATGTGTGACTTTGGTTTGTTGGAGACGGTCCATCTTCAGGAGGGTGGGTTTTGGTTTCCAATCTGTGCCCACAAGGACCATATAGTGCATGGCATGTATATCTAGTTTAGTTTCTACTGCATGTATTGTGTAATTGGTGCTAAACTTTATAATGGTGATTTATAATCATTAAGAATGAACAAAATGCCAAACATAGCATTTGAAACATAGGGATGTTGTATGTTAATATTTACAACACTGCCATAGTGATGCTGCTGCTGTACTATAGGAAACACTAACTGGCTTTTTTAACAGACATGTTTGTACATTGGAGGAATTCTCACTGTATGTTCTCAATATTCTCTCACTGTTATTTTTATTAACTTTAGAAAACTTTAACAAATGGATGTCTAAGATCTATTAAAGGGTATCTCCACCCTAGCCCATCCCAAAACGCCATGTTTGTTTGCTAAAAAATCTCAGGAATGTACTTACAGAGCTTCGATCCTTGGCATTCTGGTCCTTTGCTTGCAGGAAATTGCAAGCAGGGGGCCGGACTGTGCAGCCCCATCTGTGATTGGCTGAGAGGAGCCAATCACAGACGCACCTGCGCCAGTGCAGAACGCCGGGGGGAATGAAGCAATGTTCTAATGATTTTTTTTTAGCAAACGAACATGGTGTTGGGGTGAGCTAGGGTCGGAAAAAGGGTTTTAAGGTAGGGCACCAACAGTGGGGCCAGTAGTGGGAAAATTTTTAGTTTGGGGGTGGATATGCCCTTTAATAGCCAGCCACAATGACTGTTAATGACCAATATCAGTAGCTTACAGCTATGTTATTACTTTACAAACACATCATAAAATGCCAGTGGGTTCATTAAATTAGAAAAAAAGTATATTTTAAGAAGAAGCATAGAAAGCACTCACCTGACCCACCCTGTCTCCACAAATTCTGTCTTCTTGAATCTTCTGCAATTCTCCCATTGATTCTGTGCTTGCCGGCCGGCTTGCCACACAGCTTTGAGGAGCTGTCATCAGCATGACATAATTTGACATGTGTCAAATTATGTCATATTCCAGCGCATGGCAAATTGTCATGCTGGCACTGGTTGTCAAAAACACACAACAGGCCAGACAGCAATCTAAGCACAATCAGATTTGCAGGTTTCAGACAAAAGCTGTATTTCCATTCTTCCTAAACGTATGTATATGTACGTATGTATGTTGTACGTATGTATAGTTTTTTATATAGCGTCACTTGGGGACGCAGCGCTGTACAATATTAATACAAAAAAACGTGTACAAGAGGGACAATACATAACATAAACACATAAATAAGTATTTGCATCATGAAATATACAAGTGGCCAGAACATGTAACATGAGCCATATTCCATGTTTCCTTAAACACACAGTACCAATACCGCAATTAGTATCTCATGATACATTATAGCAAATTTCGAACCACACCCTTATAACTAGGCCTCTAACGTAATTTTGTGTACTTGCATAATATTTCAGAGGAAGACATTGTTTTTTGGCAGAATAATTTTCCCATTAGGATAAAATTAGACATTGACATAGTTTTAATTATATCACCGCCAGCTATGGAACTGATGTTACATAACAAACCAAGTGAGGCCTGATATTGAGGTCGCTTATGAAATTATTTAGGTGTTTTGCTCAATGTTTTATACTAGAGGGTGGTGAAAGGGAAGTTCTCATCCTCTGTGATAAAATGACAGCTAGACAGCTAGGGCAAAATTATTTCTATCGTAATAAAATTAACACCTTTTATTTATGTAAAACGTATTAAACTTAGTAAAAATGCTAGCAATCTAATATTATTACATTTGCATTTTTTGCATAATTTTACATTTCCATACTATGATCAAAAAGATCCGGACAAACTGACAACCGACATCAGTCACAGGCACCTAAAAAATCACTGCAGATTATAGGGCCGACCAAACAAAATACGAAAATATGTGTTGATTGCCCCAAAATATGTGCTTGTGTGGTACCTAGCCTTAGTTTAGGTTTTGAGATACCTGTACGGAAGTGGGATATATTGTTAAGGGACAGTTCAGTGGAAATGATCAATATTTGTTAAATTGTTAGTTTGTGTAATGCTTCTTAGTTATTCTACATATTCTCTCCCATTTGAAGAATCAGTTGATTTCATTACCTTTGCTGTTCCCTGCTGTAGACATATTGAGCTGAGATTTCAGGTTCTAACGTCCTCTTCTTCCCAGATGCACCACATCCATGGAAGTTCCTAACAGTAATTTTACTGATTACGTGTTGGATGGGTCAAGATGCTCAGATCTCTACTAGGCAACTGAATAACCAAGGTGCTGGGTCAAGGGCAGGACCATAACGGTCTCTATTAGGGGTCTGAAACAGGAAGTCAGTATTTCAGTTGCATTTATTTATAAAGACAAAATGCTGAATTGGCAGATTAAGGTCATTGGGATGAAAAAATACTGTCTTTTTTCTGAAAAGTATATGTACCAAAATTCATTTTTTATAGTTAGTAGGTTTGCCATAGAAGCAGAAGGTAGGTTTTTGTGAGTGTGTATCAATACGGTGTGTCTGTGTGGTGTTAGAGGGTATGTTTTTGCATTTCAGACCATTTATTTGATGGTTTAAATATAGTTGGCATGGAAATGTAGGGGAGGGTGTGTTGTGAGGGTGTATCAGTGGGGTGTGTGTACCTACTGTGTGTGGTGTTAGGGGGTAAGTTTTTGTGTTTGTGACCATAAAAGAGAGATATCTTTCCTGTGGCCCTACAAGTGTTTGAAAACTAAAATCTCAGCATTTACCAATAGAGTTTGAAGCAAGAAATGCCGGGAGTTGTAATTTGCAAACACCTGGAACACCAAAGGGTGGGCATCCCTGCTATAAAACTAACAGGGTTATTCAATAAAAGTTCTTATCTTAAAAATTGTGCTAATTTTACCAACCAACCAGATGTAGCTTTCAAATCTTAAATAGATTGATTGGTTGGGGCAAAATTAGACCCATTTTTAACAATAAGAACTTTTATTGAATCTCCCTGTAAATGTCATACTTCTTCTGCTAAAACATGCTCAAAAACATCGTTCTAAATTTACATTTTATTAATACATCTTAGGTGTATATTTTTAAAATAGCACAATTTTTAAAGATAAGAACTTTTATTGAATAACCCTGTTAGTTTTATAGCAGGGATGCCCACCCTTTGGTGTTCCAGGTGTTTGCAAATTACAACTCCCGGCATTTCTTGCTTCAAACTTCTATTGGTAAATGCTGAGATTTGTAGTTTTCAAACACTTGTAGGGCCACAGGAAAGATATCTCTCTTTTATGGTCACAAACACAAAAACTTACCCCCTAACACCACACACATGTAGGTACACACACCCACTGATACACCCTCACAACACACCCTCCCCTACATTTCCATGCCAACTATATTTAAACCATCAAAATAAATGGTCTGAAATGCAAAAACATACCCTCTAACACCACACAGACACACACGTATTGATACACACTCACAAAAACCTACCTTCTGCTTCTATGGCAACCATACCTAAACTATAAAAAAATGAATTTTATGGTACATATACTTTTCAGAAAAAAGAGCAGTATTTTTTCATCCCAATGACCTTAATCTGCCAATTCAGCATTTTGTCTGTATATAAATAAATGCAACTGAAATACTGACTTCCTGTTTGCAGGACCCCTAATAGAGACCGTTATGGTCCTGCCCTTGACCCAGCACCTTGGTTGATTCAGTTGCTCAGTAGAGATCTGAGCATCTTTGACCCATCCAACACGTAATCAGTAAAATTACTGTTAGGAACTTCCATGGATGTGGTGCATCTGGGAAGAAGAGGACGTTAGAACCTGAAATCTCAGCTCAATTGTCTACAGCAGGGAACAGCAAAGGTAATGAAATCAACTGATTCTTCAAATGGGAGAGAATATGTAGAATAACTAAGAAGCATTACACAAACTAACAATTTAACAAATATTGATCATTTCCACTGAACTGTCCCTTAACAATATATCCCACTTCCGTACAGGTATCTCAAAACCTAAACTAAGGCTAGGTACACACAAGCACATATTTTGGGGCAATCAACCAATATTTTCGTATTTTGTTTGGTCGGCCCTATAATCTGCAGTGATTTTTTAGGTGCCTGTGACTGATGTCGGTTGTCAGTTTGTCCGGATCTTTTTGATCATAGTATGGAAATGTAAAATTATGCAAAAAATGCAAATGTAATAATATTAGATTGCTAGCATTTTTACTAAGTTTAATACGTTTTACATAAATAAAAGGTGTTAATTTTATTACGATAGAAATAATTTTGCCCTAGCTGTCTAGCTGGTCATTTTATCACAGAGGATGAGAACTTCCCTTTCACCACCCTCTAGTATAAAACATTGAGCAAAACACCTAAATAATTCAAAGCGACCTCAATATCAGGCCTCACTTGGTTTTGTTATGTAACAATCAGTTCCATAGCTGGCGGTGATATAATTAAACAGTATGTCAATGTCTAATTTTATCCTAGATGGGAAAATTATTCTGCCAAAAACAACAATGTCTTCCTCTGAAATATTATGCTAAGGTACACAGAATTACGTTAGAGGCCTAGTTATAAGGGTGTGGTATCGAAATTTGCTATAATGTAGTCATGAGATACTAATTGCTGTATTGGTACTGTGTTTAAAGGAGAACTATGGAATATGGCTCATGTTACATGTTCTGGCCACTTGTATATTTCATGATGCAAATACTTATTTATGTGTTTATGTATTTATGTATTGTCCCTCTTGTACAGCTTTTTGTATTAATATTGTACAGCGCTGCGTCCCCAAGTGACGCTATATAAATAAACATATACATACGTACATACATACATACGTACATATATACATACGTTTTAGGAAGAAATGGAAATACAGCTTTTGTCTTGAAACCTGCAAATCTGATTGTGCTTAGATTGCTGTCTGGCCTGTTGTGTGTTTTTGACAACCAGTGCCAGCATGACATAATTTGCCATGCGCTGGAATATGACATAATTTGACACATGTCAAATTATGTCATGCTGATGACAGCTCTCAAAGCTGTGTGGCAAGCCGGCCGGCAAGCACAGAATCAATGGGAGAATTGCAGAAGGATTCAAGAAGACAGAATTTGTGGAGACAGGGTGGGTCAGGTGAGTGCTTTCCTATGCTTCTTCTTAAAAATATACTTTTTTTCTAATTTAATGAACCCACTGGCATTTTATGATGTGTTTGTAAAGTAATAACATAGCTGTAAGCTACTGATATTGGTCATTAACAGTCATTGTGGCTGGCTATTAAAGGGCATATCCACCCCCAAAACTAAAAATTTTCCCACTACTGGCCCCACTGTATGGTGCCCTACCTTAAAACCCTTTTTCCGACCCTAGCTCACCCCAACAGCCATGTTCGTTTGCTAAAAAAAAATCATTAGGAACATTGCTTCATTCCCCCCGGCGTTCTGCACTGCCGGCAGGTGCGTCTGTGATTGGCTGCCTCTCAGCCAATCACAGATGGGGCTGCCAGTCCGGCCCCCTGCTTGCAATTTCCTGCAAGCAGAAGGACCAGAATGCCAAGGGATCGAAGCTCTGTAAGTACATTCCTGAGGATTTATTTTAGCAAACAAACATGGCGTTTGGGGATGGGCTAGGGTGGAGATACCCTTTAATAGATCTTAGACATCCATTTGTTAAAGTTTTCTAAAGTTAATAAATAATAACAGTGAGAAGAATATTGAGAACATACAGTGTAGAATTCCTCCAATGTACAAAACATGTCTGTTAAAAAAGCCAGTTAGTGTTTCCTATAGTACAGCAGCAGCATCACTAATGGCAGTGTTGTAAATATTAACATACAACAATCCCTATGTTTCAAATGCTATGTTTGGCATTTTAGTTCATTCTACTAATGATTATAAATCACCATTATAAAGTTTAGCACCAAATTACACCATACATGCAGTAGAAACTAAACTAGATACATACATGCCATGCACTATATGGTCCTTGTGGGCACAGATTGGAAACCAAAACCCACCCTCCTGAAGATGGACCGTCTCCAACAAACCAAAGTCACACATACCTTGTACAGGTAAAAGCAGGTGCCAGGAAATGTTCAAACATAGACGGTTTATTTGTAAATGTGATTAGCCAAAATAAACATCCAGGAATGTTAGGGAGGGGACCCACTTCCAAACATACTGCCATTCACCGACAGGCCCCTAGCAGAAAGGCATTTGTCTTTGGCCACCCTCTGCAGCTCTAATCACGTTTTACTAAAATGAAATTTCTCTGTCCTGTTAGCAAATAAATCTCCTTTTCATTTGATGTAAATCCTATTGGAGGTCCTGATTTTTTGACCACATACCTGTACGAAGGAGTTTCTGAAAATCAATAACAGGTTTCAGGTGTAGGCAGTAGTATAAGCTCTTGCATATGGTAATAGGAGTATGACTCACAAAAAGGGAATGAAGGAGATCCAGCAAATCATATAATCACAATCGTCATTACAGGGTAAGGGAGTTTATATGGGAAAATGTCACATACCCAAGGAGGTTATCGTAATTTCCAGGACCTCGCCTCTTTAATTGGTTAGCAGTTTCATTAAATATGCCTGTACATAGGGAAGGTGCTCTCATGCTTAAATATGGTATTTATAGGGGGTATTATAACCATTTGGGAAAAAATCCCACATTTCTAACATAGACTGAGTAAAAGAAAGACAAGTGTACCAAAATGTACTGAAACCTGAAGCATCATTATTACTGTAGTATGACACGTGACATGGGAGAATATGAAAATAATAATGTGCCTGTTGATACCGTAGAAGATAGTTCATAAGTTTGAATAAAGACATCCCCATCAGTTTTAACCATTTTACCCAACACACCTATCTAGGAATTTATTCAGAGAAACTGGAAAACAAAAATAATTTCATATCCACTTTCCAACTGGCTATTGAACTAATCTGTGGATTAACTTGTATTTTATATGAATCAATACCAGTAGCACTGAGTTTTATTTGTTTGAAAAAGTATTATAAAATTCTAAGGATCATAGAAGACACAGAGGAGTCACTATCCCAAAATACAACCCATGTGAGCATATTTCATTCAAAAAATACAGGCGCCAGATGTGACAATGGGAATCCATCAACATAACTTTCTGTCTGCTGGCTGAGATCTCTCATATAGAAAAATGCAGTTGTGAGACAGGCAGATGCTATGCCATCATTTTCACCTATTATTAACGTTTGGTCATGATCTAAGTAACTATTAAAATAAATGCTGTGGTTATCCCTGTTTAAATCTATAGGACTGTTACCAAATTTAGAAGATGAAAGGTGCTAAATGAATTTCTAAATTTTGTTCTACTTACATTTTTACATTATAAACTTGCCCTTTATATTTCCCTTGATTGCGGCCTTAAAGTTTCCAAAGGTTAATATTTTACTACATTAAGCCAAACCCCATGCTCCTCCAGTTGCTGGGTTGCAGGAGGAAATGGTTCATGTACATTCCAGCTCCCTCTGGTGGGAAAAGCTTGGTACACACACTACAGATTTTTAAAAGATGACAGACAGGATCTGCAAGATCTGACGGTATCAGGGCTTTACCGCTAGTGTAAGGCTAGGTACACCCAATCCTACTTTCTGCTGATAGATATGAATGAAACATTCCAATAGCAGTTTTGCAGAACCAACTGATGTTCCAAAAATCCAATTTTGTTATAAAAGAATCAAACCTAAAATGTAAACCAAGCAATAGTTTTATTAAATTGGGTCATCTTAGATGTTGGAATCTCTGACACTTAATGCCACTAAAAGCCTTTTGTGCTGATGTTGTGCTGTATTGCAAATGGGTGTCCCAACCCATGAATTGCTCCTTCAGATACTTTAATGAACTGCATATTAATGGGTCCTGGGCAAGGACTCCCTACTTCAGGCAAAGGTGCAACCATATAAAAATTCTTTCACATGTACCAAAGGTGTGTCTTGAGAAGATTAATAGTGTTTTATTGTGTCAATGCATTGATAAACACTTACATTTACCCCTACTTTTCAAAGGCAGAACAGTAGGTTATTAGGGGCCTATGTCATAATTTAAATAGAACATGGAACTGAAAACCCCCAGTTTTTTGTTTTAAGTGTGGACATGCACTTTAAAGGGGAACTGTGATCTCCAAACAAGTTAAGTTTAAATGAAAGGCCGGTTTCCTACCTTTAAAATGAGCCATCAACCACCTCTCTACGTGCTCCACAGCCCAAGATATAAAGAAATGACTGACCAGAAAGTTAATGGGTGGGAGGCTGACATGTGTCATTCCTAAGGCTTCTCCTGCACAGTGCCGCCAGCGAGCACAGCCTCAGACTCCCTCAGTGTGTGAGGGAGACAGGAAGTCCCTCCTCCTCTCTGCTCTGTGAAGGACCTGCAGCTGCAGAGAACGTAAGGGAATCTACAGCCCTTCACTGTCACTATGTGAAAACAGCCTTTTCAGGCAGAGTTCTCACTCTGCCTGAAATGGCTGTTTCCACAGAGTTTTCAGGGGGGTAGGGGGTGTCAGAGTGGCCCACAGCACCTGTGAGAGGGTGGGAACATGACACCCGTGAGTGGGCGGGGCAATGGCAACCACGAGTGGGCAGGGCCACAGCACCCACGAGTGGGCAGGGACACAGGGGGCTGTAAGAGAATGGGCCAAGGGGGGCCTGCAACTGGAGGGACCATGGGGTCCATGAGTGGGAGGGACATGGGGGGCTGCAAAGGGGAGGAGACACAGGGCAGATTGACTGACAGGTTTCAGAGCAGGGAGTGCAGGGGACCTGGTACTGCTGCTGCCATATCACACACAAAAATGTAAATATCTTCAAAACTATGTAAAATAAACAATGAAAATAAATTGCAAAAATTCTCAGGAGAGCAAAAAAGTCGTTTTTGGACCACAGTTCCCCTTTAAGGTTAACCTTCCTATCTTTCAGTCCTTGTACCATTAAATATTAGCCATACCCACATCCCTCTGCAGATGCTGATATTTTTTAATTTATAGCTGCCTGTGACTTAGCTGCCAAATATAAAGAAGAACTTGCCTTACTGCCTTACATTTTAGTGGTTATCTGGATGCAGGAATGGGGGACAGATTGTTAAAGTCTGGGACTGTTCCAAAAATTCTGGGACTATTGGCAATAAACTTTTGCTGTCTGCAAATTTCCTGATATCACAGTCACTCCATTCTAAATATGTCTCTAAGGGCTATATTTTTAAACACGCGGTATCGCACATTAGCAAAACCAGTTATCACTAAATCAGTATCAGTAAATTACGACAGCAGTCGTAAAAGTAAAGCTGGATCGTACATTTACGTTGAACATTCATTAATTTACAAATGTTTGGTCATAGAATACCATGTGGTAACGGGGTAAATTAACAATCGTTTTAGCGTTCATTAAACCAATCGTCAAAGGTGTGGTATCGTTAAAAAGCATAAATATGGCACTATGTGAGGTGTAACTTTCTCTGTGGAGAAAGTTGTGGCAGACAAAATGCTTTAATAGCTTACAGTGGCTTATATGGTTAGCTTATATATAGCTTATATGGTAAGAACTGTTAATTTGCTTTGAGCACTTTGCCCAAGGTGGCAGGATCCCAGTTGCAGCATATTGCTGCCTGGGATTAAAATGGTGGTGGTGCATTTGAGTTTCTGGTGGTGGAATCTCCTAAAGTGCTGCATATACTTATACAGACTGAATAACCACTAGGAGGAAGATGTTCAGTAACGTAGCCCTGTGGAATTATCTACCGTGACTAAGACTCAAACCACTATTCTATTAGAGGTCGCTAGGCTACCCAGAAATGTACCTTGCATGGAGCCTATAAAATCCTGATGGTTTCCCTGTATGTTCTGATGTTCTGAACCAGCGTTTCCCAACCAGGGGTCCCTGAGAGGTTGCATGGGGGTCCTCTAGAGATTGACAGAATCTGTATGGATCCACCTTTGTGATGAATACAGATATTTTTCTATATATTTATCACATGTTGAAAATGAACATGCATTTTATATACTTTTTGCCTGCATGGTTGAGATATGTTTTCAGTCATACTTCGAACATAATAACAGGGTGGGCCTCAGATCCATAACTTTTTCAGTTTTTTTAGAACAAGTTCCTGTGCAACCATCAACATGGTAATTTGTACTGTCAGGAGCCTAATACTCCACAAGACAAATATGTTTCTGGTTAACACACACCTCATAAGTAATTACTGCTGTACTCTCACTAACCTAGAATTAAATAGGTTGGCAGCTATCCTGAATCTAATAGTAGGATTTGTTTTGGTTTCCCAGAATTATAGGATTTTATACTACTGTAGTGTGTTAATAAGCTATTAGCACTGTAATTGTTTTACATTGTGCTCAAATCCTTTGCTCTGAATGCCAGCAATTCTTAATCAGACGTTTGCGTGGGTGAGTAGATGCGTAGAATGGAGACAGTGGCAGGGCCTGATGCAACAACGTGATTATCACAATGAAGCTAAGAACATAAAAATAACTTGTGTTACTGAATTTACCACTACAAAGTAACTTACCCATCTCTTTTTACCACAGTGACAACTATACTGTAAAAATTAACTTCTCAAAAATGAAAACTACCTGGGGCAGGGAGGTAGGATTGATTATTCATACCTCCCAATATTGTTTTGTTGAGGAGCTACAGCACATAAAATTTTCATCTGCCAGGTTAGTGCCCTGGCATCTTCTGTTTCTATGAGAGCTACAGCTTTCTTCCAGACAACCACTATAAATATAGCAGTGATGGGGGCCCATTATAGTTTTGCTGGGGTGCCCACAGTCATTCCTAGTTACAGCACTGGTGATTAGGTAGCAAAAAAGGCTGAGCAATATAGAGAAAAGATAATATTTGGCCTGTAACACAAATCCCAAGAGTTGAAAATTGGATTAATGTATTGAATTTACATTTTTTTGTCAGTGCAGACTCCTATGGCCATTACAATTAAATTCAGGGGTGCACAATACATATGCCTAGCCTTTCTCCAATTAACAGCACCAAATCATATTCTTCGTTTATATATATATGTATATATATAACAAATAAATATTACATATTGGATATCTGTTGTATTCAATTAGATCAACTGGACTTGAAGTTTAGTTCTTGAAGATGTTTCGCTGGTCATCCAACTGGCTTTCTCAATTCAGAATGACTGTACAAGAACTGTCTGCCATGTACAATGCTGTTTCGACACCTTACTCTTGGCGTTCCTATAACACCTCTTAGCCACTATCTAATCACACCCTTAACACCTGGCTGTGATATGCTAATTGGGAATTTCCAGGGTACATAATTGCCACAGATTCTTGTACAAGTCATTCTGAATTGAGAAAGCCAGTCGGATGACTAGCGAAACGTCTTCAAGAACTACATTTCAAGTCCAGTTGATCTAATTGAATACAACAGATATATCATGACCTGGATGAATGAGAACCTTCACAAACATTACATATTGGACTGGGTTGCTGGGACCCCACATAATTTCTTAAACATAAGAACAGGAGCTCAGTGAAAATGTTGTTTTCTCTAGTAATTCTCATACATTTTGCTTTTCGTGTAACTAAAATAGACAGAATAGTACTTTTAGAATGAAGATAAACTATTGCTGTTAATTAACAGCAATAGTTTATCTTCATTCTAAAAGTACTTTCTGATTTTCTGGTTCCTAAACACGTCAGTGTAATGTGGGCTGGATATGTGTTTTATATTTTCCTGCACCATGTTTTTCATGCACACAAAAGGAATCCTAGACTCACAACCACTTATCACATCTACATTAAATACTTTACAAACACAGTTAGTACAAATGTAAATCAGAGATTTCTAGTGAAATTGATCTGCACAAATTATTTACATGAGCTTTGGTATACAATCTTGAAAAACAACAACAACAAAAAAACTCAAGAACTCAAGAGAGATGTATTTGAAGGATATTGTACTATATATAACATTAGGAATATAAATCTATACATAATATATATATATAAAGATATATATCACACATTGCCCCCCTTTGTAATATACTATTGCTAATACAATGCTGGATGAATATTAGAATCCAAACAGAATTTTTAAATAACTAAATTAAGTTAGGAAATGTGTCAAAAAGTTATTGTAATATAATAGTTGTTGTTGCAATATAATAGTAATAAGTCATATTTACCTGCCGAGTCAGTGAGTGAGGGCTGGGTCTGGTACTTAAATAGAGAGATATTGTTCCAGGGTCTCTGCTCTCCAACTTTCCTCTTCTGAATGGTCGCTCGGTGGTCTCTTTTCTCTTCTCTTTTAGCAGTCGCAGGACAGATAGAACCAGCATTGTGCTCAAAACATACATGGTATTTTTTTTTCCTATTCTTAAATTCTAGAGTTTAAGAACCTTCATTCCCAGCCAGAACAGATTGGACATCATATGTGTACACTGAAGATGGTACATAAATAATTATGTATATTTATATATTTACCAGACTTTTACTTTGGATTGTGAACACATATTAAATCCGTAGACAAGGCCTTTTGTCCTTTTCTATAAAAAAACTCTTTAGAGATGAAACACAAACATATTAGATATTAGGTCCTTTTGATGTCCCAAAGGAAGGCTGGCTCCTTAAAAAGCTACCACCACAACTGTCTACATAGTTGAAGAACAAGTAAATGATGTGCAGTATAGCTAAACATCCTGATTAATCTATAACCTGAGCTAGAACTAATTGCGTATATGCTCTATCATGATCCTCGGCAGATCTTAGGATAAGTAAAACCCATAAAGCCTGTACTCTCAGACTTCCCTCCTTCCTGCCATCTGTCTATCTGTAAGAGGATTGAGAGACCTCATTGTGGCAAAACTGATTTTATGTGGAGATGTCAAACCTAAACCTCTCATCTACAGCACAGCATCAAGTGAAATGTGTGCTTTTGTGTATACTTTCACTTATATACTGTATACTTTATATTCTGTTTCCTATATGTGTTTTATTCTTGTGTCTTGCTATAGGGGAAGATACATTCTCCAATAATGCTCTCACACTGAGAAAAGAACCTTACAAATCCACCGTTGCTTGATCCACGCCTCCTCTGCTGCTGCAGAGTACCCTTAACGTGGAGGCTTGTTTGGTAACTGTGACTGGCAGCCGTTACCAGGAAGTAAAAGGGAGCCGTGGCAGTGGATCGCGGATTTGTTAGGTTCTTTTCTCAGTCTGTGAGCATAATTGGAGAATTTATTACATGTATGTAAATTCAACTAATTCAAGTAGAAAGAAATCTTACAATGTGTAGGTGTTCTGGAAAGAAAACCTATGAGCCCTGATGCAAAATTTGGACATGCCCCCTGCACGGGGCTGGAAAACTGACACTGGTAAATGGTTGGCACTGCACACAGACAGACACTGGTTAAATACTTGGCACACAGACAATGGTAAAAATGTTTAGTACACAGACCACTGGTAAAATAGTTGGCACACAGACTGGTTAAATGCTCGGCACTCAGACAATAATAAAATGATTAGCATGCTGAAACTGGTAAATGCTTGGCACATAGGCAATGGTAAAATGCTTGGCACACAGAGAATGGTAAAAATGCTTAGTACATGACCACTGGTAAAATAGTTGGCACACAGACTGGTAAAATGCTTGGCACACAGACACTTATAAATTGGTTGGGAACCTGACACTGGTAAATAGTTGGCACTGCACACAGACAGAGACTGGTTAAATTGACACACAGAAAATGATAAAATGCTTAGCATGCAGAAACTGGTAAAATACTTGGCACACAGACAGTGGTAAAAATGGTTAATACACGGACCACAGTAAAATAGTTGTCACACAGACTGGTAAAATGCTTGGCACACAGACATCTATAATTTGGTTAGGAAACTGGAACTGGCAAAATGGTTGGCACACAGACATTGGTAAAATAGTTGCAAATTGCCAGTGGCAAAATGGCACTTAATGCACAGACAATGCTAACCATGTATAGTGCCATTTTGCCACTACCAATTTGCCAACCATTTAACCAATGTCTGTATGCCAACTTGGCATAAAGATGTTGGTAAATGGTTGGAAATTGGCAGTGGTAAATGGCACTTGTGCATTAAGACTTGATGCACAGACAATGGCAACCATGTACAACAGACAATTTTTCAACCATTTTACCAATGTCTCTATGACAAGTTGGCATACAGACATTAGTAAATAACTGAAAAATTGGAAATGGTAAAAGATAACCTTGGTTGGCAGCTGGAACACAAAAAGATAAAGCAGGGCTGGCTGGCACAAAAAGACCCACTAGTGTGAAAAATTATCAGGCAGCAGCAGGTACTCACCATCTGCACAAAGAGCTTAGGGGCTTAGGTTGGTGACATCACAGATAGTGTTACTCCCCCAGAGACTGATACCTGTAATGTAAGTGCCCCAAACAGAGGCCTTATGGCAGGAACGTCACAGAGTTCCAGCACAGACCCTAGAAGTATACATACTAAAGGGGTTCATTGTTATATAAGACTTATGAGGGAATTTATTTTGAGGGTTAGCAAATGTTACATTTGAGGGTTATCGCCAAATTCTAGGGTTATGGAGTGCTAAAGTCAAGGGTTATTGATTCAAAAATTCTGGAATCCTCGAATTTTCAATAATTATGGAAAATGTCAGCGAGTTTGAAAAACCCAAAGGTTTGTAGTTCAGAGAGATCTAAAAATTCATTAAAGACTGGATTGAACTCGGATTCGTGTTCGAGTTCGAGTTCATCCCTACTGTTGACATTAGTGAGCTGAAATTTCAGGTTATTTAACGGTCCTTCTCCTTCCCAGAATGCACTCTTCCTTGGAATGATCCTAACAGTAAATTCTACTGATTGGCTGTTGGATAGATCAAACATGCTCAGATCTCTACCGAGCAAATGAATCAGCCCAGAT
Source organism: Hymenochirus boettgeri (assembly GCA_019447015.1). NCBI lineage: Eukaryota > Metazoa > Chordata > Amphibia > Anura > Pipidae > Hymenochirus > Hymenochirus boettgeri. Next base: position 129,179,115 of record CM033472.1, on the reverse strand, counting down.
GCTGGGTCAAGGGCAAGACCATAACTGTCTCTATTAGGGTTCCTGCAAACAGGAAGTCAACATTTCAGAAGCATTTATTTCTACACAGATAAAATGCTGAATGGGCAGGGTAAGGTCATTAGGATGATAAAATACTGCTCTTTCTCTTTAAAGTATATGTATTTGCACTAAACTTCTCCTTTAATCTTAATCTTTGTACTTTACATCATATTTGCATGATTGCATCATAAAGGTGAAAGGGGGCAAAAGGGTAATGCTTTACAGCAGCAGAAACATTGAGTTAGAGTAGGTTCACTGCAGTTTGCCACCATTTTTGAGGAGACAGGCAGGCTTGGCCCCTCTGGACATGCCCATGACATTACTCAGAGTATGCATCATGCAAAGGAAGTGGGCGAATGGGTTACACTTTACAACAGCAGGGCCATCGAGTTAGAGTAGGCTCACTGCAGTGGGCCACCATTGTTGAGGAACCAGGCAGGCTTGACCCCTCTGGACACACCCCAAACCCCATTGGCTTCTCTTCCCCACAGTTTGCTTCATATAAGGGAAAGGGTAACGCTTCACAGCAGCAGAACCATTAAGTTAGAGTAGTCTTCATTGGCTTCTCTCCCTTGGAGTATGCATTTGCAAGGGAAAGTGGGTGGAGGAATAACACATCACAAGCATAAGGTGCCTGTTAAGCTGTCTTTTATACCCAGGGGGTTGGCACTGCTGAAAATAACTGTCATTGGGGAAGTTGGGACATGTGGATGTATTTTTTCCCAAAATTCAATACATTTCGAAAATTCGAAATTAAAAAATTTGATTCAATAATTCGAAAAACAAAATGGTGCTAGTGACACCGTTATTGTTTACCTCATAGCACATTGCACCAATGAAGGTATCTACCTTGCCAGGTAGGCACCAGTGGTCAGATGCACTAAACCCTAATGCACTAAACCCTAATAGGCTGGTGCTCAAAAACTGCACACATTAGAAGAGTTTATAATGAAAAGGCATTTGATTGACAGCTGAAATGTTAGATGCTTCAGACTGGATAACTAAAGAAAAAGAAGGACAGATCAAAATATGGTGATAGTTGGGAAGAATTACAGTTTCTTTTAAAGGGCAATTTAAAAACAAAAATGTTTTCGGTTTAAATACCCTTTAATTTAAGATTATCAAAATATATCAAAAGCAACCAGGAATCTCACAAATATTGTGATTTCATTAGAATCATGTTAAAATGCTTTAGGTGAATTAATGTTAAAGCAGACTTACTAATGTCTTGATAATTACGCAAAACCTTCTTTCCACAATAATAGATCGCTCTCTTCCTGCCATTTCACCTTCTGACTGTTTATTGACTCACGCCTCAATATGACATCATAATAAATGTTTTATCCTTTCTTACACAATGCTTTGGTTTCTCATGGAAGGCATTTAAATTTATGCTCTAGTAAATTATAAGGAAGGAAATAATTATTAATGGTGAAAACAATACAGAAATGTAAGTGGTATTAGTAATAGAAAATATATGTTTGTTTTCTGTCTAGTCTATATAAATAGACAGGGAGTTGCAAAATTTATGTTGTAAACCAACTCTGATCTGCTTTTAACAATGTATAAAGGGGTTCATGTGGGTTTAAGATGAGATTTATATTGTGTGTTCGTGTGCAAAGTGATGCAATATAAGGCAAAAACGGCAAGTTTTAGGTTCCAGTTTTAGTGTGAAATAATTTGAAGACTTTAACACAAGATGCAAATTGGCATGTAATATAGGAAGCAAACAACTTAATGCATTGGGTTTACAGCAGTTTCGAGGACTGCATTTGCTTTTAAATTTTAGCACCCAATCGGATGTTATCTAACTGCAGTGACCCATTAAAAAGCTAAGATCTGATTGGTTACTGCAAATTACTAGCATGGGCTAACTTGTGCACCTCTTATTGTATCAGACCCAAATTGTATCTTCTTGAAATTGTTTATTTCAATTGGAAGATTCGAAAGATAAAAGATTATGGTTGGCAGTGCAAATGGGCAGTACTGGAAATAAACCATATAAAAAAGACATTTACAGACAGAACAGCATTAACCAAGACCGAAGATATATATCTTCATCCCAGAGATGAGTATTTAGTTCCAGTGGCATGGAAATGTTTGGTGCAGTATTTAAATAATTTATCCTGACCTGGTTCCCATAACTTGATCATAGCTCGAAAACAGTTTAAATTGCAAAGAAACTATATAGTATATAGGTAAAGTACCTCTGACTGTAAATTATAATTTAAAATATAATATTATATATTATAAATTATATATTTAATATATAATATACAAGTGGGGATTCATCATCCTGTCCTGATAAATTTAAAACAAAGTGATGCCCAAAAATGCTAAATAAAATAAACTCCCCAATCATAATTATTGTGGATTTATACAGCGTCAACAACGCCTTACAATTACATGTATACATTCACATCAGGCCCTGCCCTGAAGAGCTTACAACCTAAGCACATTTATTTGACACATACAACCTATCAGTATGTCTTTATGATTGTGGGGGACTCAGGACTCAGCGCTGGAAGGCATCAGTGCTAGCCAATGAGCCACCACTATAAAATAAAATTTAGAGCCCAATAAATCCCCCCTCTCCCATACAATGTCATGGGGCCATATTTATAAACCCCCGGTATCGTTTTTTAGTGATACCGCAGGTTAGTTCATTTACAATCGCAGTCATAAATGTACAATCACACATTTACGACCGAACGTTCATTAATTAATGAACGTTTGATCATAGAATACCATGCGGTAGTAAACTACTGGAATGGTATTCTATCATAGATTTACGATTGGTATTGTAAATTTTCGATTGTTAAACAATCGTTAATCTCTGACAATCGTAAATTTACGATACAGGTTGTTAAAGGCACGGTATCGCAAAAAAGCAATATCGCAGCTTTATAAATATGGCCCATGGTTGCTTACCTGATTAACCCCTGCACACACAAATTACACTGTTCAGGTACACACATAAGATTATTTGGTTGCCTTTTTTCCCCCACTCCAGCTTCTCTTCTCTTAGCTTCCATCCTACTCCTTATGTACAGAATTCCCTTGCGGCTGTATGTCTCTTTGGTGTCTGTTCTCTATTCTAAGCAACCCCCCTAATGCTGACACAGCAGGAAAGTGTCCTGGTGGGTCCAGTCAGGGGAGGAGTTGGGGAAACTGCAGTCACTTTCTTAATATTGAGATTAGTGGAAAGAGTGGAATATATTAGTATAATCCACCCCCTCCAATAAACAATAATTTCCAAATAATCAGTGATTTACTACTGCTAGTAAAACCACAGCGCGCAGGATAATAGATGTTACCTCGGAGTTCCGTGCCCTATATAAAAACAGTAGGGGGTTCATTATTCACTATATCATTCACCCCTTCTAATAAACAGAATGGAACTGAAATGTAAAATAAAGCACTCAGCCTTATAATTTACAGTAGGGGGAGAACATTATTCACAATATTATACCTGTTTGTATTTACCAACCCTACAGTTTACTGAGTGACTTATATCCATTTTTTTCGCAAAGATTGCATTTTCCGCGATTTATAAATGGACGGTAAACGGGCGAGAAAAGTTTAGGAAGCGTAAACCTTTCACGGCTATGTGAACAGTTCTATTTATAAAGCAGCGGTAACTGTTACGCACCACTAATCTCGGCCGTATTACTTCGCCACCTTGAAGGTAGCAAAAACGGCCGAGATACCCCCCACCTCACTGCCCACCCCGCCCTTGACCCCCGCGGCGGCGACCACCCGCTGCTGCTGCTTCCCAGCAGCCCCTCCCAACCCCATCCCCGCTCGCGGCGAAGATATGGAGCGGGAGACTAGGATGGGCTGCTGGGAAGGGGTCGCAGCAGATGGTCGCGACCACCCACCGCGCACCCCCTCCCCAGCAGCCCCTCCAAGCCCCCTGCCCCACCACTGGCAGGGAGGGGCCCACTGGGAGGGGTGGAGGCACCCTCCAGCGGGGGCCCTGAGAAGGGCCTTTTGGGGCTTAAGGGGTTCCGCAGCTCGAAAACCGGGACCCCCCTCCCCGGCCCTATCAGGGCCTTTGCGGCACTTACAAGTGCCCTTGCGGCTCTGACAAGAGCCCTTTGGGGCTTAGAGGTCCCGCAGCTCGAACCGGGACCCCCCTCCCTGGCCCTTGTAAGGGCCCTTGCGGCACTGACAAGGGCCTTTGGCAGGGGTCCCGCAGCTCGAACCGGGACCCCCAGTGAGCGGCTCTTAAAAGAGATCTGATTAGTTACCGAAATCTGATTGGTCGTGGGGGTCGAGGGCAGGGTGGGCGTATGCCGCACCCGGTCGCCGCGGCGCCCACCCGCAGCGAGGTCGCACCCGCTGCGATCTAGGGGGGAATACGGCCGAGATTAGCGGTGTGTAACAGTTACCACCGCTTTATAAATAGAAGCGTCAGTAACTGTTCACATAGCCGCGAAAAGTTAGCGCTTCGTTAACTTTTCGCGGCTGTTTACCGTCCATTTATAAATCGCGATTTTTGCGAAAATGGCGGGAAAAACGGTCGGGAAAAGTTAACGAACCTATATAAATGTGCCCCTAAGTTAAAAAAACAAGTTCCAATGAAGTTTAACCATGATCTCAAGCAAGCAGAGAATTCTCTTATATATACAAAGACGGGATTAGTGATATTCTATAGTTCTGTGTAAAGCTAAATGTACTTGTTTTGTGAAACATAGAAAATGTAAAAAAATGAAATGAAAAAAGTATTAACCCACACAGACAAAAAATGGCACAAAATGTACAGTGGTGCTTTTTTTATTAGAAGGGCATATATATAGAGATTTTATTGCCTAGTTCACAAAATCTTTATAATGGTGAATATAATATCTAAGACAGGTTAAGCTTTCATTCAATTTAAACAAATGGAATAAACTCCATACCTAGCCTTAATAGGGTGTTTTACCATCTTTGTTAATTTAGCTAATATTTACCCTGCAGGAAAGTAAAGTTCTGCATTGAGAGAGCAATGTAAGGGGCCGGAAAATACTAAAGTAGCATCACATGAGAAGTACCTCTATCATTTACAGTATATGCAAGTAAACAGGCAAACATAACCAGGATTTTCCTTTAGATCACCAGACAGGACAACTCTTTAGTCAATATGGACATTGGGTCCTTTTTATATAACTCTGGAGATTTTTTTTGAAAATGTATAGTGAAAATAAAAATTCACCAGAATTCCTGAATATTTTCTTGGAATGAAATTAAAGGGAAAATATTTTTTGTCCAAAATGTGTGTTTTTAAAGGCTAAGCCACACTTACGTGCTTTTTGTGCATTTGATTTTTTTAATATAATGTAGATTGTGGGAACACAAAAGTTCATGCAATTCCCAATGTGCATGCAATTGCGCATCCGTTTCCGTTTTGGAAGCGCACGCGGTCAAAAATTGCAGGAAAATCGCACTGGATTCCGGTGTGATGCAGTGTGGCCTTGTCCTTAGCAGACTTTTTCAGGAGCAGTCAGTAGAATACCACCTATACTGTGCTCCATCATTAATCCAAATAGTTCTATAATATCTATTCTTCATGTGTTCATGTGTGCTTAGAAATATATTGTTGCATATGTTGTATCTTATGTCTGTCTGTGTTTCACTTTTGGATTGTTACACTGTCTATGCATCCCCACATCAATATATATGGGTCTAACTAACCTTTAAGGAATTATTTTGCTGCTAGCGGCGATTTCCTAGGATGTTACGTCACTGTATGCTTATTTAAAGGTATTTGGAATGTGTTTAGTTTCATGCTTATGATTAAGGACCAAGCTGGTCCGAAACATGATTCACTTGCATTTATTATTAATTTATGACAACAATCGTAAATTAATGATTGTTAAAGACGCAGTATTGCTAAAAAGCGATACTGCACCTTTATAAATATGGCTCTATCTATCTATCTATCTATCTATCTATCTATCTATCTACCTATCTATTTATTTGCGCACCTGTGCCCACACCCCCTTGTAAAGTTTGAATTGTTAAGCATATGACTAAGTTAAGCCATGTCCACAACCAGAAGCCAAGCCACACCCACTGTACCGCCTAATACATACAGAAGACTCAGGTGCCGAAAACCCTAGAAGCGCCCCTGAATGGAATTCCCCTGCTAAGTGCAGTCTGCTGATCTACTTCTCCTTGTGCCCAGATTGTTACATTGTTAATTGAGCTGTGAGTGAGAGGCAGAATTTGTTTGTTTCAAAAATGTATCCAGTCTGATTGACAGCAGCATAGAGATCTGTATCAACATTAACCCTGCAGCTGTCTGGGGTGATTGTTGAGACTGGGTTTATATACAGAACTTACTGTACCCAGGGTGCCCCTACCATGAAGCAAACTGAAACATTTGCTCAGGGTACACACCTGCAGAACACTTAAAAGGCGTCAGTTTAAAAAAAAAACGTATTTCCTGCAATACTGCATTTCAGCACCAGTCCGCCAATCAGTGTTAAGTCAGCCCTCCAGTCCACCAGTCAGTGTTAGTCAGCCCACCATACCCACCTCCACAATCCACGCCTATTTTCCCTGATGAAGCCATGCCCGCTTCACATGCCGCCACCCGTCTACCGATAGGCGGCATTTAAAAGTTGTTTCAGGTGTCAAAAACCCTAGGAACACCCTGACTGTACCTACTACACTGTGATGGAGCTTAGTAAGCAAGAAGAGGGGCATTAAGAAATCTTGGAGGCGGTTGTATATATATATATATAATATACCCCTGCTATTGAGCCCAATGGGACAATACTGTAAATAATATCCTTATAATCGCATACAACTACTACGTATTATAATTATAACCAGGAAGTACCGCAGGCAACACTAGAAATACCCATGACAGCTAGAAACTTAAAATTCTGCAGGTTCCCTCTCCCCGTCCGGTTCCGGGCGCCAGCAGTGTTTACCCTCTACCCATATGGTTCCGGGCGCCAGCAGTGTTTACCCTCTCCCTGTCCTGTTCCGGGTGCCAGTAGTGCGTACCCTCTCCCTGGCCGGAAGATCACAAGTAGGTAATACATATTGGCCACGTGAGGGAGGGGGGTGTGACTCTCGAGATTTACGCAGTACAGGGAGAATGAACCCTGCGGAGCGGTTAAGTGACATTTTGTTTCTGTGTGTAGTGGGGACGGAGGGGTGCTTTTGGCAGGAGGGTTTGGGGGAAGTGATATTTCAAAAGAGAGATGTTAAGAGCAGTAAATGGGACATCAATCTCCAGATTTAAAACTAAAGTCTTAAAAATGATAAGAGGGGTAAATTAAAACTTTAAACCTGATGGAGGAGGGGTAAATTATAACAGATGTCACGTCAGAGTTCTGTGCCCTTTATAAAAGAACTAGGCCTACGGCCTCGTGCTTTTATATGGTCAGGGAACTACTCTGTAACTTCTAATATCCTTATAATTTACAGTAGGGGGTACATTATCTACTAATAATATAAGTATATATATTATAATATAATATAATATATTCACAAGAGTGATTGTTCCACATCTTCTTTATACATAATGATAGTTCAATGTGCCGATACATGGTCTGATGCTATCTGCTCCCTCTACCGTAGTAAAGGGAGTCAATAATGGAAATTTTCTGTTTTGCCCGATATCCAATATTCAGCAAAGTCTGCCAAGATCCACCGTCAGTGTCACAGCTCTGACTTTGAAGACACTAATGATAATGTAGTACAAATGTTGATTTCTCGGTTAAACGAAACATTAGGCCGGGTACACACAGACTAATTTTTCATCCAGACTGTTCGCCATTATCGAACGGTCGGCCGGGATGAAGCACTGTCGGTCGCGGCAAATGTCTCCTATGGACTGTGCGATCAGCGGAAACTTACCAACATCCTTTCAACAATTCATTCTATCCAGGCAAAGGGGCGACTAACATCGTTCACTGCCTCTGCCGAAATTTCTCTGTATTGGCCAAACCAATACAGAGAAATATTGGTCAATTGTGCCATAAAATCTGTTTGTGTGTACCCAGCCTTAATGAATATACTTTATAACAAAAGTAAAGGGTATATTTGTATTGGCTAACTAATATGATGATCATCATCATAATTATTATTATATGATCCATATAGAATAGAATATATGGATGTATTCAGTCATGAACTTCCTTCTGGGCTTGTTCAGTGGAAACCCATTCAGGAGTCGTCCCCCCTCCATGCTTGCCCCTGAAAAGTGCAGCCAAATACAAATATTTATTTATACAAAAAACAACCAAAAAATGCTGATTCACAGTCACTCTTTATATTTTCTTAAACTATGGTTTAAGCAATTAATGTGTGTGTGTGTCTGTGTGTGTGTGTGTGTGTGTGGGGGGGTTTAGAAAGGCTCAAGCAAGTTACGTTAAAGGACAGCTCAGAACAACATTGAATTAGAAGGCAGATCTCCTTGATATAAAAACAGTTATCGGTGTCTCACCTCTCATTTTAATATGGTTGTTGAGAAATGTAACTTTCACTGTAAAGGTGTACACCAATGAATACAGTCCAGCAGTCACACCTCCACGGTAAGGGTCTCACTGCTCCTGCAGCATTAATCATGTTACAGGCAATGATCAATAAATGTGAGGGGGATTTTTAGATTTCAGAATCTAATCTGCATTCTGCAGTGTAGCACAGCTCCTACTGGTTGCAAACATGGCTTATTACATGTACTTGTTTATTCAATGCATGAATGCAGGTGACATGTTTAACCATCACACCCAGGCTTGGAGGCACACTAAACCTAGATCTGAACCCATGTAACTTATTATATGCTATTTAATATATATCTCTCCCACATGTTCAAACTTGTTGTATGCGGTCACAAAATATTGTGTAACAACACAACACACACAAAAAAAAAATATGGGTGGGTTAACGAGGGGGGGGGGATAAAAACTTGATATGACAATGGGTTAGGCTACATTCACATTACACAACTCGCCCAGTTATTAGAACTGAACTCTCACCAGTCTTCTCTCCTCTTCCTGGTAATGACCGTCAGTCATGGCTGTGAAGTCATGTTGTTGTTTTTTTTTGGGGGGGGGGTAAATAATTAGGGTTAATACTCAGGAAATGTTATGTTATTTTGAGGCTGTAGTTACCCTTTGACGCATTCAGACAACTCCCAGCATTCTCTGTCTGCCCTCAGTTCTGGCTTAAAGCCTTTATACAGATCTATGCTGGCTGCGAGTGGCACGTGTGCATCTAGTCATGTTGGAATTGTTCATTGATACAGTAGGACTGGTCCCCCAATGCAGACAAAAGCCAACACACATGTAGAATGGTCATCCTACTTGGCATTTTGCCTCTTGGTCACTCACAGCCACTACAACCATCCCTCTGTGCAGAGCTTAAACCAGTGAACTGAACCTTGATGTTTGGAAACTGCAACTCTCAGTAGCATCCTGCACCCAAGGCATGCTGGGTGTTGTATTATGGCTCGATTTCACTGCTTAGACACAATTTTCCACTTTAACTAATCATGAACACACAATCCGATTGCACAATGTTCACATGTGCATACAATCCTATACCTTCATTGTGCAATAAAACAGAGCCCTGCCTATGCAATCTATTACACTAATGTGTACTTTTGCTGTAGCTGGAATGGGGAAAGTTGGTACGTGAACTGCAAGGGGGGAATTCCCTCTCATTATGCTGCCTCATAGGAATTACAGAGCATGCTTGCCCTCACAGACAGTCAGATAGTCTGGCAGGGTGACTGAGGAGGGACTGAGCTTGAGCAAAACAAGTACTACATTGAATTCATCCAGACCATGGTATATTCACAGGGGCACACCTACCACAAAGCAAAGTGAAATATTTGCTCATGGCGCACCCCTGTGGGTCTTTTCTAGTGTGTCTCTCGCCTGGATGGATCCTGTCTCTCCTGCCACAAATACTGTAAAGACTGTGGGAAATCTTATTTACCAATCACTGTGGGCAAACTAATGTTCCAATCGCTGTGGCAAGTATCCCACGGCTCCCGAATCCTCCTCAAATGCCGGGGCAAATTTGCGATCAATCGGGATTTTTTCCGACAATTCTGGATGAATGGACAATCCAGGTCGGTCGTGGCCGCCCACCCCACACCAGGAGTTATTTTCGGCCGACCAAAAGTGACGTGAATCGGACGGTCGGCTGAAAATATCTTCTGGTGTGTACCCAGCCTTAGTTCAAATAATCATTTAAATGTCTGATAGGAAGCATGTCAGAAAGGATGACCGTATCTCTTTAAGAGACTGGTGTTGAATGTTGATAGAGATTTGTAAGCTGGATGGAACAATGAGTGAGGCACCTGCAGAAATCAATCAGAAAAGCCCTATTTGTGTATTTGTATAATTAAAAGATCTGTATATACTGTAGGCGTGATAAGAAGTCAATAGGCATAATAAGAAAAGGATCTACACAAACCTTTTACATTCCAGGCACAATAATCAGTCCCCAACAAACTCACTCTCACATCCAATAAAAAAAGACAACACAGAAGAGATTCAGCAAATATATAATTGTGAACAGTCCCTGAACTGAATGAAAAAAAAATAGTAGTGCACCTTAAGGTAAATCTCATGTATTTACAGTATACAGGCCAATTTACTGAGAGGCGTACCGTCTCTGCTGCCCTCTCCTAAGGGATTAAGAGTTGCGCCAACCAATTTTTGGTTAGCCCTATTTTCTGCAGCTCTGGGTGAATCGCCCAATAAGAGAATAAGTTCAAGCTGCAGCAGCCAGCTAAACTAAGACTAGAGACAACATTACAGGGCATGTCCAGCCTAAAAAAAAAAAAAAAAAGTTATTGTAATGCATCCCAGTTTCACATTATACATAATTGCCACAGATGGCGTTGAAGTGACTTACCTAACCTGGTCCCTTGTTGTATGGGTGCCGCCCCCTGCTCCTGTTTCAAGCAACAACAGGAGCAGTGAGGCGCTTCCTGGTTGCCCAATGTCCCATCGCGCCTTGATTGACAGACGCAACCAGGAAGAAGCGCAGCAGAGCAGCAAGGGAACTGGTCAGGTAAGTACCTTCAGGGGCATCTTTTGGAATTTATTTATATAAAAAGTTTTTATAGGCTGGACATGCCCTTTAACCTTTCTAATCAAATTCCTCAAAAGGGACAATTGCCTCTATCTATTCCTTTAACAGAAAAACATCATTAAAATGTTATTTGTACAGTTTTAGAAAGATTGTCTCTTGTTCCAGTATAAAACATCTTTATCTTGTGTATGGTACCACATTTCTCTATGCGATATCCTGATGGTCCATTTTAATGGTGTCCCATAATTGTCAGGTAGGGTTTTACTAAAGAGGCCACTGTGCGTATGTCAACTGCTTTACGGTCACATATCCTTTTCATCCTCTGGAGCGGTCACTTCCACGGAAAGGATCTGTTCATCACCCCTAGGTGATGGGCTGACACGTATAAACACAGTGTTATCTGCAGACTCAGATACAATATCAGTAGTATCTTCATCCTCTTCAGGCTTGATCTGGGGAACTGGAGATCTCCTGTGGACGGGTGAACCAGGGGGAACAGGACTGGTGGGTGTAGGCTATTGAAGAAAGAGAAAGAACCATAAAACAATCTGTTACAATTCTAAATTGTATTCTGTACAACACAGAAACTATACAGAGTGCAACTGCAGTGCTTTAAGATGAGGCAAGAACCTTTAAGTTGGCAGAGACGGAGCGGAAAAATCCTGCTGCACACAAGGTAGGTTGTAAAGAGCTTAAAAGTATTGCAGTTTTTTAGTTGGGTATATTTTTTTTATTTTATTTTATTTTGGGAGTGGACATACACTTAAAATGCTGAAGTTTAGAATACAAAACACCGAAATGTTTTCATATATATCCATTGAGAAGATCAGCTTATAACAATGAAACACAATAGAAATGTGCAAGTTAAATTTAATGTGCACCAATATCTAGTGGTGTTCATAATATCAATGTTTTTTTTTAACATTATTCCTTTTAGATTTAAATATTTGTGGAAATCTATAACATTGGTAAATGGTGCTGTTGGATCAATGTACATCAATTAAATATTATTTAACCTTGTTCTACTGTAACCTTCACCTTCAGTCCCCCATGTGAAAACAGTCAATAGTTGTTCTCTCAACACACACACACACACACACACACAATTCTAAACAGAATTCTCAATGCTCACTTTAAAGGGTATGCCCACCCCTTAGAAAATAATTTAAAGGGGAACTGTGGTCCAAAAATGACTTTAGGTAAATTGATAGGAATTGCTCTCCTGAGAGTTTTTGCTTCCTGCTCTGAAACTACTGTATGTCAGTGGATGACAGTCAATCTGCCCTGTGTCTTCTCCTCCCCTTGCAGCCCCCCTCCTCTTGCAAGCCCCCTTGTCCCTCCCACTCATGGACCCCATGGCCCCTCCATTTGCAGGCCCCCATGGCCCTTTCCCTTATAGACCCATGTGGCTTCGCCCACTCACAGATGCCTTAGCCCCACTCACTTGCAGATGTCTTAGCCCCGCCCTTCCACTGGTGCTGTTCCCCCGCCCACTCATGGGTGCCATGGCCCTTCCCACTCATGGGCCACTCAGACCCCCCCCTACAGAAAACTGTGAAAGTGGAACAGAAACAGTTTTCACACAAAGTGGGAGAGTAGGGCTGTAGATTCCCTTACCTTCTATGTTGGGATCTTCACACAGCAGGGAGGGGGAGGGACTCCATGAAACTGGCCTTTCATTTTAAATCAACATGTCTGGAGACCACAGTTCCCCTTTAATATGTTAGTCAGAACCCCCCAAAACCTAGGTTAATAAATCTGCAAGAAATAATCTACTTATCAGCTCTTTGATCCACCGCCGCTGTTCTCTGGCTCTTCTGGGTAAGGCAGTCAGTCTTGGCTGTGACAGTGACGTCACAGCTAATGGCTGACTTCCATTCCCGGACGAGCCTCCACTGCTACTGCTCAGTAATGGAAAAAGAATGAAGCAGCAACCGTGGAGAAGGAGGAAGCAGCGGTGGATCCCAAACTTGTAAGTTGATTTCTCTCCCTGGGGGCATATTTAACAAATTTTAACAAAACGGACTTTAGGTTTTGGGGGGTTCTGCCTAACATATTAAGGGGGAGATGCAATAAATTTCAGTATCGCAACTGAGCTGCACTTGTTACTGCGACTGTTATTGCATCGTGTGAATGCAAGAGGTAAGTTGCAACCTTTTTGCACAACTTTAAAGCCACAATTGAAAAGGCTTTCATTTTGGCACAAAAAACGTGTGCAATTATCATCTCTAAATTTATTGCATCGCTTGCACTAAGCTAATTCCAAAAGTCTTTGGAATGGGTGCAAGCAATGCAAAATGAGTATAAAACCCTATATTAAATCGGTTAGCATGGGCACTTTTGCACTTATTTTTCCCCTTAGCACGGGATATTGCTTCTCCCTGTAAATATTTTTTGGACATTCAGAGAAAATAGATTTTTGGGTGGGGTGGGTCCTTTTACACAGCTCATCATGTGCCTGTCACAGAGACGTACAGAGACCATATAGACTAGGAAGTGTAACTTTACAAGTCTACAACTTAAGATCCGGAAACGCTAAAGATGGCATCCTAGGCTTGTTTGAAATAGCACGCACTTGTATGGAGAAAACAGTTCCTTCTAAATTGCTCGCAAAACCTGCACAGCCACCGCAATTCCCTTCTTAAAAGTCACGCTATCCTTTTGTTAATTGGTTAGTGTGTCTTTAAGAATGGAAATCGCAATAACAGTAAATGAGGCCCTAATACCTTTAAAAGCTAATGAACTAATCATTGCTAAGAAGACTCCCTACTAACTCACATTTCCTTCTAAAGTTACTTTGTCTGCTTCTTTAGTTTGTTTTCTTTATATTTTTGCAATTATTTTTTTATTGCCTTTCTGGTACACATACAAAACAATATACAGTATGTATGTATAGTTTATTTATAAAGTACCACTTGGGGATGCAGCGCTGTACAGTATGGTGGCTTATGAGGAGCACAAGTCCTTTCTCTTGGGCTGTAGTATGCTTCTTCATGCAGTGTTTCCAGGTGTAACACATTGTGGATGAAGAAAAGCTTAGAATGAGTCTGGACATGGTTAACAAAACTAGGTTAAGGATTAACAAAGTCTGAGCTTTTTAAAGCAGATTGTGGCGCATTTATTCTGTCACTGTGGCACTGTTAAATATTTTATTCAATGACTGACCAATGTAGTAATGAAGTGGCCATAGAACTGGCCACCAATCTGTACTAACCCTAAGTCAATGGAACATTACATTTTTGGTTTGACGATGTAACAACTGCCAATTACCATTTTGCCTCTTAAAATATATAAAAAAGTCCATTGAAGTGGTGCCTTCATGAAATAGGATTGGAGTTGTTTTTAAGTGAAGTATCCCAGGAACTATGAGGGAGATTCAATAAAAGTTCTTATTGTTTAAAATGGTGCTAATTTTGCCCCAACCAATCAGAACTTATGTAACATTTGAAAGCTAACATCTGATTGGTTGGGGCAAAATTAGCACCATTTTAAACAATAAGAACTTTTATCGAATAACCCCGAATATTTGTGTAAAAGTGACTGTAGTATAACTAGTCACACATTTACCCAGAAGTTTCTTTTAGCACTACATTTTCAAATGGCTGTAAAGGAGAGGCAGATTTGAGCATTTATCTATAACCAAACTAGACTAAGCTGAATAAAGCGGAGGCCACTCTAGAGCAATGTTGTGCAATCGGAGCGCATGCGGACATCAATGGCCTAATGTGGCCAGCCTCATTGCCTTACACTAGTGTGTGCATTTAAAAGTGTGACTGGATCATGCTTAAAAGCTATTGTGGCCTAGCCGTAATAAAAACATGTTTAGTAGTGTATACATCTCTATATCTAACTTCTCTTACTTACCTCTACAGTTTTCTTTACTTTCATTCTCCTCCTCAGTTTCGAAAATCCCTTAAAACCCATTTTTTCAGTGGCAAAAACTGCAGCCTTAAGTAGTTTTGGGGTCTCTGGCCTTGGTGGTATGATGTGTTGAAACCCTTTTACCTGTGGGCCCTCTTCTTTTGGCTTACCACTGTTCTTAAGCATTTTTCTAAAGGAGAAAATCACAAGTAAGATTTTTCATCCCTATCAACATTCCAGATTTTTAGCATATCTGTCTATGTCACTCCTATATTGGGAACACAGGAGTTACAGCCTATACATTTGTACAATGAAATCTAATATATCCAAAATTGTGGAATTTACAGAAACACAGAATATTCAAGATGAGATATCAATATTTCTAAATCTGGCAATTTAGAGGCTGAATCTGCTTGTTGGATTGGTTTTCACTAATATTCCAGTAACAAAAAATATTTCCAAAAGTATCCTGTCTGTCATCTGTCAAGATCTTTCAGGTGTGTACCCAGCTTTTACCTTCTTATCTTTAATTAGAGGGCAAGTTAAGTCCCCTCTGAGTTAGAAGGAATGCATATAAGTAATTATTTATGCTGGTGTGGTAATGTACACCACACTGGCTTTCCTAGGGTGAAGGTTTTTAGATTATGGAGTACAAAATGTTGGTTTAGTTCTACTTTAAATCTCTATTTTAGGTTTGCTGTTGTTAAACCTTTGTTCTACTTACTTTGCTTTTCTACGCAAAAGCTTCTGGGACTCTGGGTAATGAAGTAAAATTTCATTCAGATCTTTCTTGTCAAGGATGAAAAGGTTGGTAAATCCATGAGCCACCACATTTGCCGTACGTCTGTTTCCACCTCCCACTGCAAGTAGACTGAAAACAGGCAGAAAAAGACCACCTGCTTAGATCTTTATAAAAAAACTTGGGGACTTTGCAGTCTGAGGCTAAAATGTCTATTTATTTGGTCACTAAAGAACAAACACTCAAGATGGAGATGTCCTACAGTAATCTAAAGTAAAAACACACACACAGGAGACTGTAAATTATAAAATGCTAAGGTTTACACAGTATAATTCAATATCTTATAAAGGTGAACCATGGGTTGGATTATGTCTGAATGGGAATGTATTGGTATATTAATGCTTCTGTAGCCAATACAAGCCCCCCTGAAGTTTCCTAGACCATAAGCTCTGAACTAAACTACATTTAGGAATACAATTAATAAGCTGTTGAAGAGGAGCTGTCTTTAGACTCATGTGCCACCATCATAGATAGATGTAGTCCAAAAGAAATGAGGACAGAATTATTCACAGAATCATTCAAATAAAATAATATATATCAAAATCAACTCACCTGATTTCCCCAAACACTGAACCAGCTTTTAGGCCGACTAGCACAGTATTCCCATCTGGTCCTCCCAGTACCTGCACCTCTCCAGCTTTAATAATATACATTTCACGGCCAATTTCCCCCTGCACAAGACAGTTATTAGATCTTTAACGATATAAATATAGTCCACAGTAGAAATAAAAAAGGGATCCTCATCCCTTTAACTCCTAAAAGGGATATGTATAAAGGACTACCAGAGATATACAGTAACTAGCCCGTGTGGCCGTGACCACAGATACAGCCAGCCCCTACACCAGAAAACTGTAGTAAATGAAGCAGGGAGGGGGTCCTGTTATAGTTTTGCTGGGTGACCTAGTGATTTCTAGTTATGCCACCACAGAGAACAAAAATTACTTTAATTTCCTTTAATTGTTACCTGCAAATTCCTTAAAATGTCCAATAATCCAGACTCAAATAACCAATGTGATCTTAATAAGTTTTTTATTGCACAATTGCCCAAACCAAACCAAAGGAGTGGGGTTCACACTGCCAATGGTACTTTTGGTAAGAGAGCTTCTTAGTATCTATTGTAAACAGATCGGTCTGGCATATTACGAGGATTAGCGTATTATTACACATTTGTTACCATATGTATTATCTTTGCTTTTAACCTGCTCTGGTATTTGTTTTTAGTCATTTGGTGTTAATTAAAATTGATAATATTAGGTGTTTGGTTTGGGCAATTGTGCAATAAAAAACGTATTATGATCACATTGGCTATTTGAGGATTATTAATTTGGCTTGAAAAAGCCAAATTACTGTTCTTTCTATTTCTTCTTCTTTTTCTTCTTCCGTTTTCTTCTTCCGCTTTTTTGGACCATATCTCCTCCCACAGTTTTTGAGCTAGAGACATGAAATTCGGTACAGATGTGCGGGGCATATAGGAGAAGTGTGCTATCTTCTAGCTAAGGAATCCGCAGAAGCGTCACAGCGTTATCGGTGAATTTCCGGAAATTTTTTCTAAAGACTATAATGGTAACAATCCTCAAATGTGGATATTTCAAAACAGTTTTTTTCATGGTCATAAATACAAATGGTGATACCCCCAACCCCCGACACAGACCCAGGTACACCCACCTACTGACCTACCTTTCCATTCCCATGGAAGCCATATTTAAAGGGTAACTAAAGTCAAAAAAACTAATTTAGATTTATCCTCAATAAAAGATAGTTTTATTGTTATAAACACAAAAAAGACATACCCCCTCAACCAGACCCATGTACACACCTACTGATTTACTTATCCATTACTGTGGTAGCCATACTTAAAGGGTAACTAAAGTCAAAAAAATGAATTTTGACCAATCATCAAAAAAGTTAGTTTTTTTAACCCCCAACTCGACACAGGTACACACACCTACTGATCTACTTATCCATTACTGTGGCAGCCATACTTAAAGGGTAACTAAAGTCAAAAATTTTTTTTTGACCAATCATCAAAAAGATACAGAGATTCAATAAAAGTTCTTATAATTGAAAATGGTGCTAATTTCCCCCGAACCAATCAGATGTTAGCTTTCTGATTAATTGGATCAAAATTAGCACCACTTTGGGCTGGGTACACACAAAAGTTTTTTTTGTCTCAAACAAGCGTTCACTACAAACTCATCTTTCCCATGATTAAAATCTGCAGCAAACACACATATTGCCTTCCAAAATGCAGCCCTTCAAGCCAAATTCAAAGTTTATACTTAAACTTTCCCTTTCTAGTTGGACATTTGTATTATTAATTTAAAGAGGTATTCCACGGTATTCCACTTTGGGTACTGAATACCCATTTTTTGTAGTAGTGCTAATTATTTTGTCCTGAGCACCACCTTAATTATATCTAGTTTGGTACCTCTGGTACTTTATCCTGTACCATAAATTGACACATCTGATTCCAGATCAATCTTGTATTCTTTATCTAATTGTTTCTTGTGTCCTGATGACCACAATTTTGATATAATCATCTAACTCAACAGATCAAAAAACACATGATCTCAATATGAGTTTTTATTATGGTGGAAGCATCTTCTAGGTTTAAGAATTTAATTGAGTGAAATATGGCTGTGTCACTGGATGATCTAGATTGGGATTCTGACATGAGAGAGGTGTTTAGTTCTAGTTCATCATCTACCTCAGACTTTGTCCTGAGCACCACCTTAATTATAGGTAGTTTGGATCCCTTTGGTACTTAATTGTGTACCATAAAAATGACTCATCTGATTCCAGATCAATCTTGTATTCTTTATCAAATTCCTTAAAATGGCCTGACAAATGTGGCTCCATATTCTAAATGGGTAAACAGTGCTTTGAGCAAACCCCAGCGCTAGATTACTTACAAAATATTCATATATAAGAAAGATCCAAGTGGCTATACAGATATTGCAATAAATACTGATGTATAAATTACCTTTTTGCAGACATAGTCTCCCGGCAGATAAACCACAGAACGTAGTCTCTTTAGCATATCATAAATCATCTGCCGGTCACAGCCCTAAAAATTAACAATGATATATGGATCGATTATTATCTAATGAATATTGTTAGACTTTTGTACAGGAGCATTTTCTTAGGGTAGAGTAGACTTGGGTTGCAATTTACAATGCACCTAAATTTGAATGTAGATCATCTAGGGAGACTATTGAATTGGTGTTGGCTGCAACATCAGAAACATGGGAAAGAAAGGCTGAATAATGGAAAATAGATGGAGGGAAACGAGAGAGGAAGTAGAGTGTAAAACGACAGTTTTAAAGGGAGAGGAAAAACAAAATATTGAATAGGTATAGAGAAAGATGGACTAAGAATTTGAATGGCCATTCTAAATTTTGCTTTTCTTCATCCCAGAAAGGAGTCCTTCCAAGTATTACCCCATTAAAACCTTATAGCATAATTGGTGATTGAAAACGTTATTCGATGTGTAAAGAGGGGGATGGAGGTGGTTGGTTGGCAATATAGTACATTTTAGAGTATTACCAGATGCATTGCATTGCATAGACAAATGTTGTCTATCTGATGTAAACTACAATAATACATAATAAGGAGAATTGGAGAATTGTGGGCAGGGCCTTTATTAAAGTGGTTAATTCATATAGAGTAAGAGACTTCAATTCTTGCTTTTCCTGGTACTAAGGAAATAGGCACTTGACACCCTGTGCTATTTGTGCAATTTTGTGGACTCTATAACTCAATTACTGTCTGTGTGGAAAATGTCACACAGTTCCCAAACTATTAATGTTTTCATTTTAGCAATGGAAGCCAGATTCAGCAAGATGCTTGCAGGGAGATTAATGACAGAGTGTGGGAGTTAAATTAGCATATCAGTACCCAACGGCCATATTTATAAACCCTCTGTATCGCTTTTTAGCTGTACAGCGGTTTAGTTAATTTACGATCGCGGTCGTAAATGTACGCTTTCGATCGTACATTTACGACCGAATGTTTGTTAATTAACGAACATTCGATCGTAGAATACCGTGCGGTAGTAAACTACCGCAATGGTATGCTATGGGGATCGTAAATCTACGATTTTGTTATCATAGATTTACGATCGGTATCGCATATTTACGATCGGTAAACTGATCGTTCATCTCCGATCAGTTTAACCATTTGGTAATTTACGATACCGATCGTTAAAGTCGTGATACCGCAGCTTTATAAATATGGCCCCAAGTGTACCTATGTACCAGCAAAAAAGGGAAGGGATTCTGGGCACCTGTAACCCCTCTAATGTGCTACGGAAGATGTGGTGCTATATTAATCAATATTAAATAATAAATACATTGCAATCGAGACGGCCAATTTGTTTTAGATTGTGGTTGGAGTAGCAGCACCACCAACTGGTTATTTTTGGAAAGACATAAAAATCTCAAGATTTACCTGAAACAGAGCCACTTTGCTTACAATGCTGTAATTTACATCAATGGCAAGGTCCAATCTCATTTTATCAGGAAGTTGAACCATGAGTTCTGATTCATCTAGAAAGGAAAACTGCACTTCATTAGGAAATAATTATGAAAAGTTGGAGAGATAATATTAGGCAGTGCAGGCACTATCGCCCAAACCAGTGTAAAACCCTCACTATTTGATGTAATATCGTTATAGTGTGGGTTTTGCAATGGGCCTATGCTGTTTCCAAAATGTATTGGAAACTTCTAATCAAATCGAGCACAAAATGTAATGCGGATTGTGATAATCATTTTCACCTTAAATATAAATAGTATTTTCAGCTGAGGATCATCTATAACAAATAGACTTGTCTATTTTTAGTTGAGAAATAAGATCAGAATAGCATGCCATTATAAAAAGGACCCAAAGAAACAGCAACTTCTAGGAGGTCACAGAGCGGATGACACCTACAATTTAACAACATTCCATGAAAGGAGACAATGTCAACCGCAATAATGTCAACTCTACAGGAAGACGGTAACTAGGAGAGTCTTGCTAGAACTTTACAGAACATAAAGATATTTGTCACTTTTATATCAAATGATAAATATATAATACATTTTTTCTGTTTTTATTTATCAATTATCAAACATGTGTACAGCTTTTAACTCTGTAGTGGGTCTGATTGGTTGGCAGAATAGATATTTGCATTACTGTTTTTAAATCTTATCTGCTTAAAAATGGGCTTTTATTTTATCTGCCAATAAATTTCTCTGAACTGAAAACTTTAGTGTACAAGAACTATTTAAACTTTGAGGAATAATAATTTTGCCCCAGACAAGAATGTTAACAGTATTCTATTATTCTTACCAAGCATGCCCTGAGACTGCCATGTGTATTCATACCACATCTTGACACGGTTTTGCACACTGCGTGGAATCTTGTAGCAATTCATATATTTGATGGTACTGTCCATACAGCTACGATAGTAGGTCTGTCCTGCTGTTGCTGCACCAACCACATCTCTCATCTAAAAAATTGCAAAACTTATTGTCTAAAACTGTAACATATATAAAATCTAGGGAGAATTACAATTCCTAACTGTCTTCTTTTAGTTGGCTTTACATTTCGCCTTACCAGAAAAATTACAGTACACATACAATAAATGTGCTCATCTTATCAATAATGGTTTACTATTTAATCATATACACCAGATAAGCAAACCAAGTTATTAAGTGAAATTAGTTATACAGTACTAGTCTGGCTGCTGGTTTTACTATCAAGCCACATACATACATGCACCATAATATATGGAGTCATTAGATAAATAATTTGAACTATGTATGATAGATATTGTGCTGTATGATAGATATTGTGACTAATATTACATGTGTTTTGGAGTTACATTTTTAAAGTGTATTATTTAGTAGCAATTTGCAAACCAGAAGTACAGCAAATCATTGTTGTGCAAACTTCATTGTTACATTGCCTAAACACTAATTGGATTTGGTAACACACTTTCTGCCATACATCTAACATTGTTTTACAGTATTTGTTCTTCCACCTCTGTCTCATCTCTGAGATACTGTACTTCATCCTTATCCTAAAATATACCTAAGCAGTGTGCAGAAATTTAGATTTGGTCTCATCCCCTATGACTGCGTGTTTGTGGTATTAACTAGTGCATTGCAGTCGTTTTGGTAAATACAGTTTTAAAGGAGAACTAAAGTCTCCAGACAACATTGTCCCAATAGACAGAGCACATTCACAAACATACAACAAATGGTGTCTCATCTCTATCTTTGCTGTGGATGCTGGGTGATCTATGAAAATAACCTGTGGGTACTAGGGGTCAGCTCCCATAATTCACCTTATCTGGGAACACCCAGCTAAGTGCACGCAGTACACTTCACAGGAAACTGCAATCATGTTACAGCTCAGAGATCCCTCCAGTTTAAACCAGGTGTGTGGAGCAGTAGCAGGAAAATTATGAGGTGCACTCCCCTATCTCCGTGCCACGGTAAAGGTTATAGGCGTAATATCTGGAAGGGAGGCACACTCAAAAAGTGTTTTACAGCATAAATAATTTATTAAGTGCTGATTCCACCTTCCTTATTAATGAGTGCTGAAAACCCCCCAAAACGTTGTGTGTATTTGGATTAATCAGCACTTAATACATTTTGAGTGTGCCTCCCTTCCAGATATTGTCAGAGATCCCTCCCTCTGATACAGAACACAGATTTCAGTGCAGTTTTTTGTGTAAACACATTACAAATGTTGCTATCCCTAACAATGATAAATTCCTTTGCTTTTCTTACAAAAAAGAAAAGTAATCTTTGCAGTATATGTCTTTGCTAGCATGGATGAAAGAAACAGAACATTTAATTTTTCATCAAAAAAAGTAAAGTAATAAAAGTAAGTATTGGAAATCAAACTAGCAACCTTCTATACTGTGTCTTTCTAAAAAGAAAGCTTTCTACCTCTATGCCACAAGGGCTAATTAAGTAAACTTCTAGTACATGTAGAGTCTTTATTTTTGCTAGACAAATAATAAAAACAATAATAGGGAGCATAGGGATTGGAACCTGTGTCCCAATAGTCTGATATTTTCCTAACCCAGCACTTTATTGCAAGCTCACTGGTGGTGCGCTCTGCTAGACAGAAGTACATTTCAGTGAATGCCAGTAAAATCAGTTCACTATTTTGTATTGCTACTGGAAGACTGTCAGCAATTCATGCTGGTTGGTAAATAAATAACAGCCGCTATATATAAAGTTTGTACATATGTAGAAACAAACAAAACAAAAGCAATAAACTCAGGCAGTAGACTATTATATTGTTTCATAAGTAAACTCGGGGATTACAACTTGTGACATCTTGGTCTGTTTGTTTCTAAGAACATGGTGCGCCACCAGCAACTCAACTGTGAACCCTGGTATATTTAGAAACTTTCAGGGAGATTCAATAAAAGTTCATGTGGTTTAAAATGGTGCTAATTCTGCCCCATCCAATCAGATCTCATTTAACATTTGAAAGCTAACATCTGATTGGTTGGGGCAAAAACGATAAGAACTTTTATTGAATAAACCTGATAATCTTTTGCTAGAAAGAAAAGCTAGAAATTTTGTGCATAGAGACGGTGAATCCTGGGGTCAGGGGGTGTGGCTCTTTGAAGCCAACATGGGCTATGAGCTGTACTGTCAACAACATGGAAGCCTCCTTTGTTAAAGAATCTATTACTTATATCTACTAAATGCAAATAACTAGAGAAGAATCTTTCAATGTGTAGGTGTTCTGGGGAGAAAAGCTTTCACATTAGGATTTAAAAAAATTAAGTTTAGTTCTCCTTTAAGAAGCGCTCTCTACATTTGGGGATTTTTATGATAAATTTACCTTTAAAGACAAATTTACAGAAACCTAAATTAGGAAAATAATTCATATTGTATGCAGTGATATCAAACATTGTTAAGTACCTACCTGCCCAATCATGACAGAGAAGGCAAACACACCCATGAAATAATTTAGGAGCTGGAACCAGAGTTCAAAAAGGGTCTGTGGGTCAGGAAGCCCTCCAATTGTTATCAAGGTTTTTACAGCCCAATAGTAACAGCGAATATAACTACAGTATGTGAGAAAAACAATATCCGAGTGTGAGATTTGTTAATACACATAATGGGCAATTCTACTGTATTAAATTCATTCTGTATATACTAATAGTAGCGCTTTATCCAATTCATATACAGGGAGATTCAATAAAAGTTCTTATCGTTAAAAATGGTGCTAACTTTGCCCCAACCAATCAGAAATGATTTAACATTTGAAAGCTAACACCTGATTGGTTTGTGCAAACTTAGCACCATTTTTAACAATAAGAACTTTTATTGAATAACCCTGATAGTGTGCTGTCCAGAAGAGATGCACCTCAATTCTTTGCTGATTGAAACAAATTAAAATTGTTTTTTTTAATGTTAAATAGTTTTAAAGGTAATTCACAGTGGCTAAGTTCCACCATTTACTGATTAAAGGCACACTCGGGGAGATTCAATAAATGTTATCGTTAAAAATGGTGCTAATTTTGCCCCAACCAATCAGATGTTAGCTTTCAAATGTTAAATAAGATCTCATGTGTTGGGGCAAAATTAGCACAATTTTAAACGATAAGAACTTTTATTGAATCTCCCTGACCATCTTCTGAGATCATCTGTTCAAACCTGTAGCAAACCTGGATATGATCATTTGAACTGAGCAACAACTACAATACAATTGACCTGGTCGTCACTATTCTATGTCTTTTCTAATTCTGGCCATACATTGTTTTTCTATTTTCCGACATTCCCACAACATTGAGACAGCAGTCCGGTATGAACAATTTGCGACCAACGTTGTGGCCATCAGAAAGGAAGAACCCATCTGATATGTCAAAACATTGAATAAGGATAACTTCATGTCAGTGTATGGTCACGATGTTCACAAGCGGCTGTTTTGGATGATAATTGTCCCATGTATAGGCACTTTATCGGCTGAAACGGCCACTCGCTCGGTTGTTTCGGTCAATAAAGTGCCCATATATGGAACGATTATTGGCCGAAACAGCCGTTTGTACACATCGTGGTTGGCACCCGCGATCGCACGTGTGTACATACCTTTAAACTATCGCAGCCCCCATTCGCTCTCTGGTCTCCTCTAACAGCTTATCACTAAGCAATAAGAATGAAGACTTTCAAGAATTTAAAATAAGACCTATAACCTTACTCAGCCATTCCACTACCTCCTCCTAGACATCATGTCTGTACTGGCTATTTCTCTCCTCCTATCTCATACCTGCCTTATTTATGTTTACCTCTTCTGGTACACTTCCATCCAAATTTAAATACACTGTACACAATACACTGTTGTGTTTAATACACTTACTTGTTCACCATCTTTTTGCCTACTGATCAGCCCAAAACCCCAATGGAAACTGCACTTACTAAAGTGGCTAATTATCCAAAGTATCTAACTAAATCCAAATGCCACTACTTCTTGATCTGAGAAATGGTAATGGGGTAAAATATAGACTGTTTTTTTAACAAACATAATGGGCCTTACCCCCTGTGATAATTAGGTCTGGAAAATCAGGCCTAACAGATTAAAAAAAAGTAATTTGAAGCTTAAATAAGAGGAACATGTCTTTAATTTGTGTGTGTATATATACAGTATATACAAAATATAAAACTAATAGCAATAAGCTGAATGCATTAAAAACAACCACAAAAGAAGAATAGCAGTAATAAGGTTTGTAAAGTGTTGAAAAGTTCATCAATTTGATAATTAACATCTTGGGTGGAAAGGTATAGTTGAGAGGTATTGGGAGTGGAAGCAGTCAGATTCTATAGGGTACTATCCCTGGAGGTATCTGCATTTTATATCTATATTCACTTATATTACTTATGTGTGTGGTCAGCACTTTATATGGACAAACTGATCTATACATATCAATAAACTGCACTTTTCCACACAAACACTACAGCACTTTTTAGATCTTATTACAGCTATGGTGACTGTTTTTAATCCATTCAGCTTATTGATATCAGTTTTTAGATGGTTGTCCTTACCTGTTCCCTTCTCCATCAAAGACCCACTTGGTGGAACTTAAGCCCTCGTAGTCTGAAGCCCAGTAATATAGGCAGGCATTCATATGCAGGCAGTAAAGAAGATAAGCAGTAGTTCGGATTACCCTGCAGGCAAACGGATCATCACTATATTAATGATGGTTATGGCTTTAGGCCATGTCTCAAAGTATAAAGGCAGCACTTTGTTGGTGGACTATTAATCTCGGAGTTAAGACTACTGTAGAATATAAAGATAATATGCAACAGGGTATAATGAAACCAATCAAAAACAAAAACAAAAGTGTGAGAGCACACTACAGGGGTATAGCGCCCCTGAAACGTCATACCACGTCGTGGTTTTCACATTAAAATTTTGAACTGTACCTGTAGTGTGCTCCTCCGCTTTTTTTGTTTTTCTTTTGGATTGCCTTGACTCTTGGAGTTGAGAGTTGGAGGATTGCAACTACCCATTGCCTGGTAAACAGCCAACATCAGTGTGCTAGAGTGGTTATAAACTATAGTGAAACCAATCATGTTTATAAAGCAAGCATAAAAAGGAAATCACAATTCTATCATTCTCTGGCATGACATGAGCTATTAGAGATACTATAAAAAGCTGCAGCCTTTTGCAGAACATTGGAGCATGCATCAGAGATGAGTAAGCAAAAATATGTGCTTTCCCTTTTATAGGCAACAGAGACTGATTCCAGTGAAAATTAGCCACACATATACTTTTTAGGCTGGATGAGACCCTGTTGGAGACTATTTAGATGTGAGCCTAATGTCCAGTCCTCTTTTTATTTAAGAGACATAAGGTTTGTACACATGTGCGGTCGCGACGCACGGTGTGTCTGAACGTTCATTTCAGCTGATGATCGGCCCGTGTATGGGCACTTTATTGGCCGAAGCGGCCACTGGGTCGGGGATTGTTGCCTGACTGACCAGGTGGATCTCTGAACGACCGGCCGTTTTGGCCGATAAGGGGCCCCTACACGGGCCGATCATCGCCCCGAAACGAACATTTGGACACATCGTGCATCGCGGGTTGGGACCCACGATAGCACATATGTACGAGGCTTAGGGGTAACTAGAAATGACTGTGGCTTATTTGGGTAATGCTACGTTGACAATAGATATAATTATAAGGCCACATGAGAGGCAAAACTAACAAATTATAGTATTACGTTTGTCATGATGCCTGGAACTATGAAATAAGAATTACTATTTGCTGACATGGTATTTTACATGTATTAATTGTTTCAGCTTTTGCTTTTTGTATGTTTACTGCTATCTTTTTATTTGCTCTTAATAGAAAAAAAAATGTAATATATTAAATAGATCTGGTTCAGAAGTTTCTAGTAACCAATCA
This sequence comes from Hymenochirus boettgeri, assembly GCA_019447015.1. Taxonomy (NCBI): domain Eukaryota; kingdom Metazoa; phylum Chordata; class Amphibia; order Anura; family Pipidae; genus Hymenochirus; species Hymenochirus boettgeri. The sequence goes on along the minus strand of CM033472.1, from coordinate 129,151,949 downwards.
AATGTTTGCTTATATCATTTAACCGAGCTAGACCAATCAAAGCTTAATTATGTTTGCTGGATATAAATTGATGAACACTGGGAATTTAACCATCATGTTACATATACCAATAAAGTTAAACAGAATACACTTGCATAAACCATGATCTGATCCTAATAGACACCACCACATTCTTACTATGGTACTTTGGTATTTCTCATAGAAATCTTAATGCCTTTAGCCATAAAAAGCTCTGGCCCAATTAATTGATGTTCCTTGCAATGGATCACCATATGAAGAAGAGGACTGCGCTGATGATCAGATCATGGATGTTAATTTATTGTTTTAACAAATATCCACATGTCAAACTGCAGCACATGTTTCATGGGGTTTAAGATGTCAAGGAGTGAATGTATAGCCAGAGACTACTGTACAAAATTACATCACAGTGGAAGTTGCTTTAAAAGGATACCCCACTTGACACATTTTGATCAAAAGTCTACTCATCTATAATTTATTAATTAAAACCTATAAACCTCAAATACAATGGCTGCATTTATCATACCTGTATATGTAGGCTTTGCTGAGGATGGCTTCCAGTCGACTGTTAAATTCAAAGAATGCCATGTACTGCATAAAGAGAAGGATTACATTTATTGAGTAGGATCCGACAAAGAATATTAACCTCTGTTAAAGTCTCAGCCTATTGCATTGAAGGACATTTTATAAAAATGTAATTTCCCAAATTTCCCCGTTTGAAATTCACCCTTAAATATATCACCAGGAAAAAAATACACAGGATAATCCTGCGTATGCATGAACAATGTGTCTATGGTTATTGTGTGTAGTTTTCTAAAAATTCTTGATCACCTCAACCATGCCTGAAGATTAGTCAACTATCAGGGTTATTCAATGAAAGTTTTTATTGTTAAAAATGGTGCTTAGTTTGCCCCAACCAATCAGATGTTAGCTTTCAAATGTTGAATAAGATTGGGGCTAAGTTGGGGCAAACTTAGCATAATTTTTAACATTAAGAACTTTTATTGAATAACCCTGTAGTTTAATAATGCTAATGGACCATAGTGGTTCCTCCAAGAATGATTTTAATAAATGAAACATATACTAATGGTAGTGAAAAGTCAGCCACTTTCTAAACAGCTTGTATGATGCAATAAATTCTAATTTTCTCCTGTTATATGATTTATAGAAGAAAGAGAAAATGGAGAAGTCAGATATGTACATTTAGCCATGAAATTTACCGGCGACCATGTAGTACATGTTTTGGATTAAGTTCTTACCTGGCTCCCCTGTGTTCTTTCTTCTATGTATTATACAATATTATTCAACAGTGGAAGTGGCGATGATACTATAGTTGATACTATACTTGTGTTTTGATAAGATTGCTCTGCAGATTAAAATCACTTTCTGTTTTCTATTATTTGGAAAATCTGCTACTACTTCTACTTTCTACAACTTGGAAAATCTGAAACATACCTTCAAAATACGTGGCAATCTCAGTAAAGACTTAACACCAACTTTCAGATATAGAAGATCCAATGGGAGCAGACAGATGACATCCATCTATGGGTATTAAGCAGATATTAAGAATGCAATTGTTTTGTTTTTGCTCATCTAGTTCTAATTTTTTTCCCATTAAAACTACATTATCAGTGTTTTATTGTCCTTTTAGTTTTGTCCTGTAAGTTTTAAGGCCATGTCCATCCTGGCTTCCTGGTTTAATTGTAAACCACCGCATCAAACATTTTTTACCCCATTCCTGTACCCCACTGATGTAGTGGTTTACAATAAAGCACAGTTACATTTTCTTGTAGTGTCAGTCTCTATGTAATGTTTTATATCTTCATTAATTCAAGTAAACTTTTCATTGTACTCCACTCCAGGTACAACATTTACTGATGCCCCTGCCCCCCACCCCAGCATTTGATTAATCTTTTTATTTATCATTATCCAAAGTACAGGGCATTGTCCTATGATTCTTTCATCTTTATGGATAGAGACAGTTACCTTGTGTGTCTAGAAGATTGAAGAAGATTGAACACAGTACAGTTATTAGCATCCAAATGTGTTTTTGAAATCATCCTTTGAAATGCTCTCATTTGAAGGACATCTAAACCAGAACTTTTATATTTCATAATCAGAAAGCATCCACCCAAAGTTCACCATTAAAGGGTATGTCCACCCCCACATCACGTCTCAGACAATCACAGGCGCCACTGCTGGTCCGGCCCCTTTTGCAGCTTCCGTGCACAGAAAAGGCACAGGCTGGTAGGTACATTTACCAGCAGCTTTGAAAACTTGCAAGGTTGAGGTTTGGGGTGGGGGTGGGAGTGTCAATTAGCCTAGTACTAAAAGTTTGTGTGGGGGGTGGACATACCCTTTAAATTACCACTTCAGTAAATGGGATTTATGGCATATAATCCCCTGAAGAAATGGAAAAGATAACTGTGTGTACCATCTGACTTTAATCACATTCTCCCCTGCCTAGTATGGACTGTAAAATGATTGGCTAGCGAGTGAGACTACTAGTAGGTAAGTAGGTATGACCAGATGTAATAAGTTCCTGCAGAAGTTTAGGATTGAACATGGACAAAGAACACAGTGGTCAGGGACCACAATGTGTGATACTGGAATTCTGGAATCCTGTGTAAATTTCCCAGCACCCACATCAAAATGAGAGATTCAATATTGTTCAGAGGCTTTAGCTGTCCGTTAAAAAATAATGCAGGTCTAATTCACAGACTCATCAAGATTAACACAAAACAATCCTCAAATATAAGATCATATCTTGAGGACTTTTTTAAGGGACATACATTTTCACAGCAGACATTTAAACATACACAACAGAAACTTTACTTATAGGGTTACAATAAAAACTAGAAAGGGAAACTTTAAGTATAAATTTGAATTTGGTTTGAAAGGCCAATGTCAATGATGAGGACATTGTTGTTTACTTACCCTTTAAATATGGCTGTCACATGAATTAAAGTTAAATCAATTGGTGTGTGTACTTGTGTCAGGTTGGGGGATAAAAGACTAGCTTTTTTGATGATTGGTCAAAATGTGTTTTTTTTTTTTACTATATGCTTGTGAAGGTTCTCATTTATCCAGGTCATATATCCAACGTATATCTGTTGTATTCAATTAGATCAAATGGACTTGAAGTTTAGTTCTTGAAGACGTTTCACTAGTCATCCGACTGGCTTTCTCAATTCAGAATGACTTGTACAAGAATCTTTGTTTTGACACCTTACTCTGGGCGTCCCTTAACACCTGGCTGTGATATGCTAATTGGGATTTTCCAGGGTACATAATTGCCACAGACTCTTGTACAAGTCATTCTGAATTGAGAAAGCCAGTCGGATGACTAGCGAAACGTCTTCAAGAACTAAACTTCAAGTCCAGTTGATCTAATTGAATACAACAGATTTTTTTTTTACTATACTTACCCTTTAAATAGGATTACCACATGAATGAAGGGGTACCTCAGTTGGTGTATGTACCTGTGTCAGGTTGGAAGTTAAAAAAACAAACTTTTTTGATTATTGATCAAAATTTATTTTTGACTATAGTTACCCTTTAAGTATATCTGCCACAGAAATGCCACAGAAATGTCTCAGGTTAGGGGTTAAAAAAAACAACCTTTTTTGATGATTGGTCAAAATTAGTTTTTTTTACTTTAGTTACCCTTTAAGTATGGCTGCCACAGTAATGGAAGGGTAGGTCAGTGGTGTGTACCTGGGTAAGGTTGGGGGTTTAAAAAAAAATGGTGATGATTGGTCAAAATAGTTTTTTTGACTATAGTTACCCTTTAAATATAACTGCCATGAAAATGGAAGGGTAGGTGAGTAGGCGTGTGTACCTGGATCAAGTTAAAAAACAAACTTTTTTGATGTTCGGTTAAAATTCGTTTTTTTTTATTTTAGTTACCCTTTAAGTATGGCTGCAACAGTAATGTAGGGGTACGTCAGTAGGTGTGTGTACCTGTGGCCCATGGGGGTTAAAAAAACAAGGCTCTTTGGGTCCACGGGCTTCTGAGCTGTAAATCCGTCCCAGTCCATGGAATATATTCTATGGAAATCTCTTATGACAAAAACATGTAGAGAACAAAGCATTAAGTTACCTTAAATCGATCAGACTTTATGTAATTCCTTTGCATCTCTTTCTTATCTGTCTGGAAAAGGCAAAATCAGAGAGAGAAGCTATTAAGCTTATATTTTATTCTCTTAAATGTTTAATCTCTACATTTATACTGTTAAGGTTCGTACACACGCAAGATGTGCGGCCGAGCAACGACCGCCGACACTGACCACCACCCTATGAACGGGCGAGAATCGTCCGTGTTTATGTGTTCGGTCGGGGGTCGTTCTCTGATCCGCCAGGAGGATCAACAGTGTCTGTGGTCGTTGCTCAGTGCACACATTGTGCGTGGGTACAAGCCTTTAGGTTCTATACATTATGGCTGGAACACACCAGCACAATCTTTCTCTTGGACGACTGTTCGACCAGGTAGAATCACTGTCAGTTGTGGCGAAAGAAGCCACAGTACAGTTTGCCAGGCTCACGTCTATAGAAACTGCACAATTGTCTGTGATCTCAATGTGGATGAACGGGCGACCAACATCGGTTGCAGCCAACCACAAAAACACTGCAGATTTTTCAGGGTGACCGACCGATGCACGGAAATATTCAGTTGGCCAGAAATCTGTTTGTGTGTACCCAGCCTAACACATCCTCACATTAGAACATTGGCTACAATCTGCCAAAAAGTAGATTTCTAATGTACTTTACAGCCAATCAATGGAGACTGCCATTATTTGGCCACACACATTGAGACTGGCCTCCTCATTAATCTGTATGGGGTTTAGTTATTTGGGAGCCCCTACACAAATATCACTATTACCCCTATTCACTTGTTCATATGTACATGCAATGCTGTACATACTAAATAGAATTGTTAAGTGCTAATTTTACACAAAAGTATTCCTATGGTTTGCTTTTTAGGGGGCAACAACATTGATTGAAAGGAAAAACAAAAGTAGAAAATGTTTGAGTAAGATAAAGCAGCAATTCATCAGCATTCAGAATTGGGGTCCCAAAAATGAATATTTCACTTATTTACAATACTTGCACGTTCTAGCAATAGCACATGGAGGGGGTTAACTTGCCAATTGCCCAGACAAATAAAGAGAATCTTTTTGGAGCTTGCCCAGGATGGTGGATGGTGGACCACCGGGCAATGGAGCGTGGGACCTCTTATGGCTAATATTTACTTTGGAAAAGCTTAAGGCAATGATCCTAGGTGTTAGATTTCTGCCTTACCTAATCCAAAATGTATTATTTTTTATTTTGTTTCCCTGTAAAAAATGTGTTATTTTTAATAGTGAAATCTTATTCAGAATAATGTCATTATCTATAGAGGGACCTTTATGTTCTACATTATGTAGCACAGACAAATATTTCAAGCTGAATTTGTTATCCACTTACAATAATGTCTCCTCCTTTGACAAACTGCAGCCTGACCTGAAACACAAGAATATCCAATAGGTAGATGAGGTCACAAAGGTAATCCATAAGTAACCAGTAATGGATGTTACTTGGAGTTTGGTAGGGGAAGGCCCAGCGCACAGGAATAAGCCAGCAGTTCCAGTTCCAAGCCAATACCACAAAAAAGAGCCACAATACATACATCAGATCTAGATGACAAAAAAGGGAAAACAACAAAATGTTTAACGTAATATTTTTTAAGATCATTTTCTGTAGAATTAAACATCATTTGCAACTTTATGTGGTCCTGTATCTTGTCCACAAGTAAGAAAATTTGGGGAGGAAGTTGGCTGTCCTGTCTGGTTTCGAATTGAATCTGAGGCGTTTCGGAACTCCCATTTTCAGTTTTTATCAAAAATAGAAGATTATCGAAAATCAAAAATAGAAGATTATCAAAAATCAAAAATAGAAGATTATCGAAAATCAAAAATAGAAGATTATCGAAAATCGAAACCGCGAACATAACACTTGAAAGTAATGATCGATTTCGGTAACTCTCGAAAATAGAATTTGGAAGCTGGAAAACATCCCGATCGTGAGGAAAGATAGTTTTAAAATAAGTTTTGGTTATATTTATGGGTTCCCCAAACCATTCCCCAGGTCTCTGTGTCATTTACAGTAACCTACTATTACCATTCTTCCCTTAAAATGGACAGAAATTTTGAAAATTTTGAAAATTCGATAACGGAAAAAAACTCAAAAGTTTCTAACATCTCTATTAATCATTAAGACATTAGTAACTTGTGTTGTAATGGCCTCTCAGGAATTAAAATGCCCTGTTGTAGTAATTGGACTGTTATTGTTTACCTGAGGTTTATATACTTTCTATCACTTTACCTGCTATAAAGTAGTTGTGGATCACCTCCAAATCTAACCGAGGGCTCTGATTTTGGAATTTACAATATGAAAATTGTTTAACATTTCTATTTATGTTCATAGACACCTCATCCTTCTCCTTACTTGTCAATGGGTCAATGCTGGAGGGAAATTTATATTTTAGGAGACGGTTCTGCCAGGGTCTGGTCTTGAACTTGCAACACATCATTTCACAGTAATGTTCCTCTTCTATTGGAGCAGCAACATCCGCCTTCTTTTCTTCGCCTGGTGGAGGTGGTGGAGGTGGAGGTGGTGCAGCCTTCTTAGAGGGAGCTAAATGTAAAAACATTGTATTATTCACAAATACTAAATTCCTGACATGTAGAATATACAGCCTACATTTTGGTGGTTGTATGTTAATAAAGAAAAATAAATCGCTAAAAACTACCAAGATCTAAAAGTATCTATAAAACCAAGAATATTATATGGTAGGATAAACATAGCAGCTTTAATAAAAAGGGTAAAAGCAACCCCCTTGTAATATATAAACATATACATGAGAACACTATAATACATAGGTGTGATATTTTATAATGAGGAACTGCAGTGAGCTGCATCTCTGCAGCTCGTCCAGAGTCACCATGGGCCTCTTGACTGCATTTCTGAACAGCACTCTCCTTGTTCGGCCTGTAAATTTAGGTGGACGGCCTTGTCTTGGTAGGTTTACAGTTGTGCCATACTCCTTCCATTTCTGAATGATCACTTGAACAGTGCTCCATGGGATGTTCAAGGCTTTGGAAATCTTTTTGTAGCCTAAGCCTGCTTTAAAATGTCTCACTAACTTTATCCCTGACCTCTCTGGTGTGCTCTTTGGACTTCATGGTGTTGTTGCTCCCAAGATTCTCTTAGACAACCTCTGCTACTTTTGCCACGATCGTTCCAACCAACCGCTCGCTAGTGGGCTAAATAAATCAATAGTGTGTCCCCAGCCTTAGGAAGAGTAGGTTACTGTACACATATCCCAGTTCTTAAAAATAAAATGTTTCTTTGTACAAGTGTGCTTCACACTGTAGAGCATACATTAACTTATCTAGATAATAAACCTCCATAGATACCATTTCAAAGCAGGATTACGCTGGAAACATTTAGTTATTGAAGACTATTGTCACTAGACCAGGGTCTCCTAAACAGAGTGCCTTGAGATAGCCAGAGGCATGCCTAGAAATTCTTATGGAGATATTTCCACCAGCCTAACTAAAATTATTGTCATAAAAAAAAATGTTTTTACATAATTTAGTTATGTTGCCAATGTTGTGTCACTGCATTGATTATATCCAAATTAAATGTAATTTTGGATACATGAGTTAGCACAGTTGTTAATAAATATAAACAGGTGAGTTTGGTTCCTGTACATAAATTGTAGTATCTGCTCTAATGTTTCTGCAAGACAAGGAACAATTGGAATGCACCTTATCCTATATTACCCAGGAGTTCCTGCCAATCTGTCAATTTAGTAACCAATTCAATTTTAGAGTTTAACATACATGTAAGTAATACATGCAAAATAAAGGGTTTACTGACAGACAGGTGGACTTTCTTCTTCGGAAGATAGCTCAGGGTCAATCAGTCGTTCCTTTACTCTTTCTGTGCGGTCCTTAAACAAGCGGACCAACTCCTGCAGACGCTCTGTTATTACTGCACTACTGTGGCTGATGGCAGAAGTTGATCTCTCCATAACCCTTAGATAAAAGATAGCACAATTACATGCAATGGACTTCTAAATATTTTGAGTCATAAAAAGGGGAAGAAAGTATTTTTTCCTATGCATCTGCATCTAATCAGGGTTCAATAATGTATATACAATAAGCCACAGATGCTTTATCTTACAAGGAATGTAAAATGAGAAATACTGCAATTCTATGTTTTAGAATTAGGGTGGCATTGGATGGTATGGTGTTTTTCACCAAGACCAGTGGTCACTACATACCCACTCCAATGGTAATGAAATGCTCAGGGCAGATTTATATAGGGGTGAAGTCATTTTGTCACAAACCCTTTTCTGTACTTTTTATGGATTTTTAAAACTATATATAAAGAGACAAAACTTTGCAAACCTTTTTTACATGAAAATAATTTAGCCACAAAAGATATTTAAGTTCTAAACTTTAAAACATAAGCCTGCTTGTTCCTGATATAGTCCATGGTGCAAAATAATCTTTAACATTCAATCTTATAATAAACGCTTTCCTATTTGAGTCTGCTTACTCTTCTTCCTCTGGTCCAGCCTCAGATGTCTCTTCCATATTATCTTCTTGGGATGGTGTCCTCTTCCTACTGCATTAATAAAGCACAATGAGAAATCGAGTAAATGGTATGGGACAAGTATTCTGTATACCAGTCATCTCCTATCCAACTAGAGATGGCCAAACTTCCGAAAGTTTGGTCCGTTTTCGAAATATATGGGTTCGAGTTCTATTCCATCTCTCTATCCAACACATATGATACAGACATCCAATCAAATATTTCAGAGTAATCCCATATTTATTAAGCAAATTTATTTGCTTAATAAATATGGGATCATCCTTAATAAAGCACAAAACTGATATGTTATATGTCAATATATGTAAATCTAAGCAAAACATAAGACTCAGTTGCAGTTTGTTTCTGTTTGATAAAAATGGTGCATGTAAAGAATAGAGTTTATTTTACAACTTTAACCTTGTGGATCCAATGAACACACCATACCTAAGTAATTTGTCTAGTGAAGAAAATAACTAAGTAACTAAACCCAAATTTATACACTCCAGAATCGGAAAATACCCCCTCTAAAAAAAACAAACTGTAAAATCCCACGACAGTAAATAGCATTAAAGTAAATGTAACCCCCCTGAATATCTGGATGAAATAACTGTATGTACAGTGACTGGCCACACACCTGACCTCAGTCACATGCTCCCTTGCCTAATCTGTCCTGTAAAAGGACTGGCTAGAGGCTACTAGTGGGTGTGACCAACTGTAACAAGTTCCTGCAGTATCTTAGGACTGAGCATGTGTAAAGAACATAATGGTCAATGACCACACTGTGTGATACTGGAACACTAGGAATTATACAAAACAAAAAAAAACATTTTGAAAGGTAAATTTCCTAACAACCATATCAAAATGAAAGGTGAGACAGTGATTACTGCTTTTGTATCAAGGAGATCTGCCTTCTAATTCAATATTGTTCTGAGGCTTAGTTGTCCTTTAAATCTCAATAGAATCAGTCTTCAGAATGGAAAAAGAAGTAGTCAGTTAACAAGGTGTGTAGACCCAACACACACACACACAAAGATATGCTCAGGTGCTTTACCCAGGGAGCAGATGGAGAAGAATTTTTCAATGAGTGATATATACACTCCAAAGAGTGTATCTATTAGTTCTAATTGAAAAGAGGAGTGAAGAAGGGACTGAGGTGGAAGATATGACTGACACATGTGAATATCTAATTAAGAACTACATAGAATATTTTGCCCTTTAATCTTACTTACCTTTTTGCAGCCATTGATGTTATGGGCACTGTAAGAGTTCTATGTCTGTAGGGGGATAAAGGAGGTTTTACAGGATCTTCAGGATGTTCTTCAGCAGCAGTGATGCTACCAGAGTCTACATCTTCAATGCTGACCGCTGGGTGCACAAAGGGGACCCCATCTAGGAAAATGTGTACATTGTACATACTTGCATTTTACATCTAAAAATATTACCTTATTTATGAATAAACCATAGCATGGTGAAATATGAAACAAATAAACATTTTGAGTCACACAATAATCAGACACTTTTCTTTGCCAAAATAAAGGGAACAATCAAGACAAATAAAGGAATATTTATAATATATAATATATTATAACTAAAATGCTACAGGAAACACATGCTGGGTTCTGCTGGGTATAGGAAATCTTTAAGGATAATCTTTACACTGTTTCAAACAGGTAGGTTTGTGTAAAGTAGTTCAAGCCATATGAAGCATGATACCACATTGAGACATTGTTTTCCATTGCATTCCATTCCATATCATTTGACGGACATGTTTGTGTTCACTAATCTTTCAAGATTAGTATAAACAAATGGGAAACAATTGAGAGTAATTCGATAGATATTCTGAGTGGTTAATTGACTAGGTACACATGACCAGATTTTTCAGCCTGGCTGACCATTCGCCGCAAGTGACCAGTTGGCCAGTCATTCAAAAACATGCTTAACTAGATTTGCTTGACTGGTTTTCTTACTGCTTGACAGTTTATGCAACTGGTAAGATTATCATTGGTGGGATTGGTCAAAGATTCATGGCAATTAAAATGTTAATTCTTCTAGATAATTTAGGGGAATGAGGATATCTGAGGTTAAGTGTAAGGCTGGGTACACATGGGCAGATTTTTCGCCCCAATCGAAATAGATATTTCCGTGTATTGGTCAGTCTGTGCTGGTTACCACTGTGACCGTGATTGGGCCTATTGATAAATCAAAGCCAATCTTGAGGTTCCCTATGGGATCAATTGCTATGGCAACAATTGCCATGACCAACAGTCATTTGCCTCTGCCGAGCGCTCACAAGTAGCAAACGCTTGGTCCGCCCAAAAAAGACCCTTCGTGTTTACCCACCTTAACACAGTCTTGATTGTCAGTTTGATGTCACAATAAGAGAAGGGAAAAATAGGTTTTAAAAAAAAAAGCCCAATAAAAAGCAGTTTGTATTAACTAAATAAAAAATGGGCTCCAGGGAATCACATTTTTTAGGGTTTTCCTTTAATGTTTGTTTAACCATATATACTAAACTAATTCTGATTCACCAGATCTCAAGCAAACTGTTCTGTATAGAATGACACGGTAAAGACCTTATATTACCACCATGAATAGTGGTTCAATGGGTAAGTATTGCATTCCATCTACATTCTTGCAGACACCAATGTGCTAAAGTGTGTATCTAGGTTTCCTTTATTTTGGCAGCCTGCAAAGTCCTGAGCACAAATATCAGGAAAATACATTAAATTAAACGGGTGTGCAAGGATAGTCTACCTAGGACATGGGATGGAGAGCCACTATCCCCTAAGAAGGAAGGATTCAGCACTCCTCGTCTGAAGCTCAGTGCGAGAGGAGGGGCTCGATAGCTGGGTACATTAGGAAGATCATCTACAGCATCAGGTAAAGTAGGCTGGGAATAGCATCTATCCTGGGCACCTGCAGGCACCAGACAGGACAATTCTACATCTGCACTGTGGCGGGACATAGCAGCTTTGTCTATAGAGTATGAATTGGGCAGGAATTAGACCTAGAAGTCAGGACAAAAAAGTGGTAAATAATACAAGTAAACCAACAATCACATATTTTTAACTTTCATTAGATTTCACAATTATATAGAGAACAAACTTGTTATGATGTTTAAATAGTTAAATAGTTAGAGAATATTCTGGATTAGAGAATAATACTCTGGAATATTCTTTCATTATAGAAATGCACTCTCTCTGAATTTTCTTACCAGGTTCTTCCAGTCGAGAAACATTTACAGCTTTTCCCAAGGCCTGCAAATCAATCAGAAGAAAGCAATATATATAGATACATATTTTTATTTATTTAAAATGTGAAGGTATTGCCTGCAAACCTGTATCCCCAATTAATAGATTGTGTAGGCATGTATACTTATGTAGAACCCAGATTCCAAGTTACTTTAATGGCCATCTCCACCCTCCTAACTAAACTTTACACAGTTTAAGGATTCTCACAAACATACATCCTGCTATTAAAGGTGATAAGTAGATCTCCACAGAGCTGCAGAAGTGATGTCCTATACTTTTTGTTGGATGAATTCCCTATAAACATTTTTTATTTCCAGGGTGGAATTGCCAACTGTAAGGACACCGCTAAAATCTAATTTGGAGTGTGTCAAAAAGCATGTTTTTTAGATGTAGCAATTAGAACATAGCGAACACAAAATGGAAAACTGACAGATATTTAGTTATAAATTATTTAAATCCGTGATGCAACTTGGAATCACTGGGCCTCCAGCAAAACTATTACGGGGCCCCTTTCCCTGCTTCTTCTACAGCGGTTTTCTGTGAGGAGGCTATGTCTGTCATAGGAAAAATAAGAACATGGGATCCCCTGCGGTTGTTTCCCCTTGTAGTTACGCCCCTAATTAAAACGTTTTTAACAAGACTTTTTTGGAATGTAGAATAATATGAGTTAATTACAAAGAAGTTGATCTGGAACTAGATGCAATGTAAAGACCAGAAGAGGATTTAATAGTATATAATGGTGTCACTGCTATATTTCCAAAGTATGGATAGAAAAACCAAGGACATTCATTTCAGATGACAAAATAATCAGGGATAGGAGTTTATTATTTTTTTTCTGGTTTTGATGTATAATGTTCATATAAATATAAATGTGCAACTATATTTAGCTGCACAATATATTTTGCTACATAACAAGAAATAATGTTTATATATCGTTACAAAGGTGTTGTTCTGTAATCTAACAATCCATTATATGAAATATTAAAGTGTTTTTTTTATTCCTAATGGAATATGCCTTACATACCTGCTGACAATGATTGGTATCTTCCTCTTCAGTTTGGGTAGGTAAGAGAGATAATGTATAAAGGTAAACTGGTGGTGCTTCCAAAATCACCTGGCTGATAATGTAGAGAAAGGAAATGCACTATTTAACCAAGTCAAAATGGAGTAAACCCTGTCATTTCTAAACATGGTATTGCAGATATCCATGCAAGGTATCAAAGTAGAGGAGCACACTACTGTCGTGAAAATTTCTTTATTTTACTGCAAAAGACAGTATACAACGTTTCGGGAACTCTGGGCCCCTTCCTCAGGTATGCAGATATCCAACAGGTAATTGAATGAAAGGAATGTTTTTATTTGCATGACATCCTGTAAACGTACAAAGATATTTCAATAGAAAGATCAATCTAATGAAATCTAGTGCACTTAGGCACAAAATGTAATTGTTATCTACTTTTTACATTTGCAGTAACAACACAATACAATTTGCAGAGAGATTCATTCTGCCTCTTCCTCATGTCTGGGCAGCACCAATACACAAATCCTGGTTCTATCGGATTCCATAGGATTGGTGTTCATGAATAAAGAGCATCTTGGGTTTTTTTATTGTGTTGTAAGTGCAAATAAAACTGTATCAATATAAAACAATTTACATCTGTTGCATTGACAGATATTGTGTGCAATTCCTATATTGTGTGAATATTTTACATACTTATAGGATAGTATCAGAACTATATAACACACATACTACTGGGGTACTACAGCTGTAAAGATTCAGTTTTACAGCTTGTTTGTGAAACAAAGGTTTAAAATTGGAAATCATGAGCCTGTACCTCTACCCTTTAAACTACAACTCCCAGCTCTCCCTGCATCCTTTGCCAGTTAATTGCACGAACCACTGGAGGCTCCAGATGAAACATTGTTATAAGCTCTACAGGGCAGGGACCTCATTACCTCTTGTGGCAAAGCGCTAGCACTTCTATTTATATAAGATATATTTATGTACTGAACTGAACTATCTATGTATTTATCCCCCTTGAATGACTTTATTAATTTGGCTTGAAAAAGCCAAATTACTGTTCTTTCTATTTCTTTTTCTTTTTCCGTTTTATTCTTCAGCTTTTTTGGACCATATCTCCTCCCACAGTTTTTGAGCTAGAGACATGAAATTCGGTACAGACGTGCGGGGCATATAGGAGAAGTGTGCTATCTTCTAGTTAAGGAATCTGCGGAAGCGTTACGGCGTTATCGACGAATTTCCGGAATTTTTTTCCCATAGACTATAATGGTAACAATCCTCAAATGTGGATATTTCAAAACAGTTTTTTTCATGGTCATAAATACAAATGGTGATACCCCCAACCCCCCACAAAGACCCAGGTACACCCACCTACTGACCTACCTTTCCATTCCCATGGAAGCCATATTTAAAGGGTAACTAAAGTCAAAAAAACTAATTTAGATTTATTCTCAATAAAAGATAGTTTTATGGTTGTAAACACAAAAAAGACATACCCCCTCAACCAGACCCAGGTACACACACTAATCTACTTATCCATTACTGTGGCAGCCATACTTAAAGGGTAACTAAAGTAAAAAAAAACTAATTTAGATTTATTCTCAATAAAAGATAGTTTTATGGATGTAAACACAAAAAAGACATACCCCCTCAAACAGACCCAGGTACACACACCTACTGATTTACTTATCCCTTACTGTGGCAGCCATACTTAAAGGGTAACTAAAGTAAAAAAAAATCATTTTGATTAATAATAAAAAATGTTTGTTTTTTTTAACCCCCATGTGGCACAGTTACATACACCTACCGACCTACCCCTCCATTACTGTGGCAGCCATACTTAAAGGGTAACTAAAGTTAAAAAAAACAAATTTTGACCAATCATCAAAAAGATACAGAGATTCAATAAAAGTTCTTATTATTGAAAATGGTGCTAATTTTGCCCTAACCAATCAAATGTTAGCTTTCTGATTGATTGGATCAAAATTAGCACCACTTTGGGCTGGGTACACACAAAAGTTTTTTTTTGTCCCAAACAAGCGTTCACTACAAACTCATCATTCCCATTATTGAGTTTTAAAATCTGCAGCAAACACACATATTCCCTTCCAAAATGCAGCCCTTCAAGCCAAATTCAAAGTTTATACTTAAACTTTCCCTTTCTAGTTATATTTTAATACTGTACAGCGCTGCGTCCCCAAGTGGCCCTTTATAAATAAACATATACATAATGCAACAAGTTGAGAAATATCGGGAAAAAAATAGATACCAAAGAAATTAAAAAAATGTATTTTCCTCACCCATTCCCCAGCTTTACATTATGTAAGGTCCATACACATTTTCGATCTGGGATCCTTTAAACATAGGAACTGCAAGGATTTTAACTGCAGGTTTAATTTTTTCTTGTGGCTAATTATTGTTTTATTATTTATAGTGTATTAGTGTGATTATATCCTAATACAGTATTCTATGTGACTGTATATTGTATCAGAACTGTAACAGTATAACAATTGCACAATAGCTAATTTAATTGGTTGGAAGCTAGTCCTCCCTACATATGCTACAACCCATTACCCCTCTTAAAATAGAAACATAGCAGCTGTAAAGGTAAATTTTACCTACTTGTCCCCAAATAGACCTGTACATTGCAGCCAAGTGCTCCAAACCTCCAGGATCTGTCAAATTCATTTATAAACATATATACGATATTCCTAGCTTCCCTCCTCAAATGGAATTTAATTTTAAAAGTGGATTGGGGCAGCGGGCAGCAGATTACAGTTAAATCCTCTAAGCAGCTTGTATGTGCAAAATGATCCTTTCAGTACCTATGGTTAGAGGACAGCTCCTTTCCTTGGAAGCTGGGCATGGGGAGTTAAAATGACTGCAGTTGCTAGGAGAAGCTAAAACGTAGCTAGGGACGAGAAGAGGTTGCTAAGAGCCCTTAAGCAGTTACCAGGGACCTCGTCATCAACACAGACTTTTTTTTGTGTAAAGCCACCTAATGTTTGTATGCAAAAGGCATCCTGGCCTCCTCCTCCTTTATACGCACCGTGACACTTTGGTTTCCTCTTCACTTTCACTGTGATAATAGGATACCTGGAGCCTGCGAAAACAGACAGAATATAAATAGTGACTCTGATGTTATTAAAGTAAAATGCCCTATTTTTTAAATATTCGTCAAGGTTAAGTGTGTAAATCTGTCTATCAATAATCTCTCGATTTATCTCTTTGTGTTTTCTGATTATATGTATAATCTATTTATGTTTTCTTTTGTGATAGAATATCACTTTATAACCTGCCCCTGTAGTGGATTTTTGTGGGAGGAACTGTAAGATTATAGCCTTATAATCTTACAGTTCCAGGAGGATAAGGAAACCAGAAGCCACTAAGGGGTAGGTTATAATAAATAATGCACCCCGAACTGTAAATTAAAGGGATTTTAGAAGTCACCTTGGACTTCCGTGCCCTGTATAAAAGGTACTCGGCCTGCAGCCTTGTGCTTTTATATGGTCATGGAACTCCTTGGTTACTTCTAATATCCTTATAATTTATAGTTGGCGGTGCATTAGCCACTATATTCTGCCCTCTGTACACTCAAATGTTAACTCTGGTTTCCTGTAATTAAATATACACACTGACCAGCTGATAAATAACTGCCTACATACTGTATTCATGCAGTGTAAAAAATCAAAATAACTAAAACTAAATGTAATATAAATATAAAGCCCTGTTCTAGATATTTAATTATATCTCCCCCAAAAATAATATTGTGTGTCTAGAAAGTATTGTGGGTCAGGGTGTATAGATTCACTTATGTGAGCTAGATGTTAACTACCATAGTAAAGTGTGGTTGTCTCTGTCCTTACCTAAGAGAACAGTCACCTTTTATAGGATTGTGTAATATTAAGGTGCAACACATGCAATTGCAGTTGCAAACTAATGGCAATGAATTATCGTTCTGTATATAAATTTATACAGAAAGATGGTCTATTTGGGCCATAGACTAAAACAATTGTTATTGGCGCCCTATATACTTACATAGGGCGCATAGTAACAATCCAATGCAAATTTTCCATGCATCCCAATTGTTGGATTGTTACTTGAAACCTTGCAACCTAATCATAGACATTGACGATATTCAGTAAATCCAGTCGGATCTGAAGGGATGTAGATGGGCACCTTAAGAGGAGAACTCCACCCTAACACACCTTTTACTTGCTGATTAAAATTTGTTTGCCAGGATTTCTGCACTGGAAGATTTTAGTACAAACCTTTGATTGGAATTAGGGAGAAAAGAAGATGTTGAAATTTACATAGATCTAATATGAAAATAAGGCAGGTTTCCCTGATAGACTCATTGTTCACCTACTCAGATTCATCTTCCTCTTCCTCTGTGATCCAGGAGAGGCGTCTAAAAAAACATAGGCAGTGATTAAAGCATTATAAAGAAGGGTTCCCCCTCCTGGACACATACTGGAATTTACACACTGTAGTCATAACTATAGTAAATGTCCTGACAACTGATACACAATGGCAAAACAGCCGTAAGTGGAAATCATTAAAAAATGTGCATGTAAAACTAACATTTACTGTAGCCTTCCCAATACAGTCAAGAAGGCTAAGGCGTATTGTGCAGTTCCTAGCTCCTTTCAACCATTTGCACAAAGTACAAGGTTTTAAAAATTCACTTTTATACTTTGTTTCTAACCAGCTTCAGATCAATTGCACAAACTCCCATATGTATACATGTCATTAAGCCTGTTACATTTATGGGCACTAGAAACCCAGAGTCCCCCCCTCAGTGTCACAAAGCCCAATTCCCCCCTCAGTCTCCCAAGGCCAGAGCCCCCCTCAGTGTCCAGTATATATTCAAATATTAGGTTTTCCACCACAAGGTATCTGGCGTGAGGTTCCTCTAACCATGCAATCACCTAGATGCAAATAATTATTATGGTATTTTGATTAGAGGTAAATGAAGGCAAAGAAGGCAGTTTATACTGCTAAGGCTGCTTTATTCCAAATACCATATTATTGACTCAGTGTCCAGCTTCCCAAGGCCAGAGTCCCCCCTCAGTGTCCCAAGGCCAGTCTCCCCTCAGTGTCCCAAGGCCAGTCTCCCCTCAGTGTCCCAAGGCCAGTTTAGCATAAACAATTTTGCCTCCCCTGTCCATAGACTTAGCAGGACCAATTTTTTCTCCCTTCACATCCAGTGTACAGCAGAAGGTCACCGACATATACTTTAATCTCAGCCATGGCAATACACATCCTGCGCCAACGTGCGCTTAATTGGTGGCACTGAGCAAGTGCATCAACTTCCACTGGGAATGCAGACAGAAAGGAATAGGGCAGGCCAAAGTCTATGTAGTGGAGCAGCCTGGGGTTTTTGCAGCAGGGGCCTGACATTGCACACTGAGAACACACACTTAGGGTGCTGCAAGGAAGGGATGGGTCAGGGCACAGCCTTTGGAGGGAAACGGAAAGATATTTTGGCAGCAGCAGCCAAAAATTGTAAGGGAGGAGTGGAGTGTCACTTAGAGGCCAAGAGAGGGAAGTGCAGGGACACACACACACACACACAGGTAGGCACAGACGCAGCTGTTGGATTTTATTATATTCGATAATACACCGTCACCACCTACTACTTTAATAACATGTAAGTTACCTTATGGTTAATAATACCACTCACCAAGGCTATATATCAAATAAGGATTTATTGTATGTAGTAGTTACAAATTATGCAAAGCAAAAAGCCAGTGAAGTATATTAGAGATATACAAATAATAAATATACACTTTAACAATCAAAGATTAGCCGGGTCAATAGCTGCTGCCTGGGAGTCATAGATAAGACATCCGGGTTTCCCAGGCAGCAGCTACAGATCCGGCCATTAAAGTCTGTTAAAGAAAAGGAATGCAAAGTAAGTCACTTCGGACACTGGCAGGGAGATTAATCCAGTGGCTGTTGGAAGATATACAGCTGTTCAGGTCTGTGCAGCTCTATAGCTTTTTACATGCAAGTAACTAAAATCTTTTATTGTTATTGTGGAGAATGTGCTTGTGAAGGTTCTCATTCATCCAGGTCATGGTATATCTGTTGTATTCAATTAGATCAACTGGACTTGAAGTTTAGTTCTTGAAGACTTTTCGCTAGTCATCCGACTGGCTTTCTCAATTCAGAATGACTTGTAACAAGAATCTGTGGCAATTATGTACCCTGGAAAATCCCAATTAGCATATCACAGCCAGGTGTTAAGGGCGTGATTGGAACGTTATAGCAACGCCCAGGGTAAGGGACATTCCTTTGAAGATTGTAATGTTAACATATTGGCAAAGGAACGTGACTGGTTCAAGAGAGGTGTTAGGAGGCCATTATGTGAAAAAAAGAAACCAGCCTAAATAGAGGTGGGGGTTCGACACCAACTGCCATGTACAATGCTGTTTTGACACCTTACCCTGGGCATTCCTATAACACCTCTTAGCCACTATCCAATCACGCCCTTAACACCTGGCTGTGATATGCTAATTGGGATTTTCCAGGGTACATAATTGCCACAGATTCTTGTACAAGTCATTCTGAATTGAGAAAGCCAGTCGGATGACTAGCGAACGTCTTATAGAACGAAACTTCAAGTCCAGTTGATCTAATTGAATACAACAGATATGTTATTGTGGAGAGTGTGTTTAATAGTGTTTAAACTATTTTGTTGGGTGAGGGGGAGGGGGTAATTATTTTAAATAAAAAATGGCTCAAAACACCATTTTTTATTTACAATAATTAAACCTTATGCATTATATTACTCTGTAATGGGGCATATTACTTCTTAAAAGTTTTATAAAGTCAACTCTGAGTTCCCTGCCCTGTAAAAAGCACTCGGCCCGCGGCCTCGGCCTCATGCTTTTGTGTGGTCAGGGAACTCCTATGTGACTTCATATCCTTATATTACACTTTAAGAGGCGTATTATACCTTTAATTATGTACATGTTTTCACATATATATTTTCCCCCAGATGCTACTACCAAATGATTAGTGCACTCAAAGGGATTTTATTTATTATAATTATTTTTTTTTGTTTTTGTTAAATGCCTTTTATTGTCTCAGTTACATATCCTCAATGTTTCTGATCTTAGTTTCAGGCCTTTATCAAGCCAAATATATTCATAGAAGCCTGGAACTGAGGGTCGAAAAAATGCCCACATGTAACAGCCAATTAAAGGCTTTGTTTTTTAATAAAATGTGTTTGAGTGCACTGGACTCTCCCTTTCCCATATGTAAAAAACCTTTTACAATGTAGTCAAGTTTTACTTACTCGTTCTCAGATTCGAACATCTCCTTCACTACCCTAAAAGAACCATAAACAAGGTTATTAAAATATGGTTATTAATAAAAAAAAAACTCCAATTATAATAATAATCTACAGTACTTTCTAACATTATGCTATTTTTCTTTGTGTGAATAATATTACTCTTCAATGTATATTTTAGTTGTTGGTCCTAACTGTGTATGAAGTATATATTTCACACCACCAGCTATTAGAACCTTTATTAGCAAGCAATTTCCTTCTGTAATGCCAATGATGTGATTTTACCGGTTTTAAAATTCTGCATACATTTTGAGATCAGTAGCACCGTAGTACCAGAAGGATTAATACATGGATTTACCGATATGTAGTCTGTCTGATGGGAAAATTGGAGAGTGTGTGTTCAGCCTTATAAAAAGGCATGCCTAGGCAACTGATTTCAGTCTATTAGTCAGTCCATTCTGCTTATGGACTGTCCATTGAGTCCTTAATAGGATTGCCATCTTAATACTAAGGGGGCGATGCAATATTTGGCTGCTAAATGCCCAAGTCAGTGTAACACCCATGTTATCCGATGTATTATTTGGTTAGCGTAAGAATGTTTGGAAATAGCGAGGCACAGGCGATGCAAAACCACATTAGTAAAGTACTGTGTAGCACAAAACTTTCCGCCATTCAATAGGAGGTATAAGCCGGCACAGTTACAAAATCTCGCACAGGGATTTTTGCATTGCAGGAACTCAGGCAGGTAAGCTGCGTTGGCAGAAGTTATTGCATCGCCGCCTAAATGAAAAGTGTGGGCTATTAATTAGGAAGTAGTTAATTCTGCGTATATCATTACCTGCTCAGTGTGGGAGCAATGACAGAAATCAGTCCAATGAAACCTCTTTCACAACAAATTACCAATAACATCACTGGTGTTCAAAGAAAACAGTAACCAGTCCCATACAAATCATCCCTATTGATGATAGTTGATTCAGTGTGTGACGCCACTATAATACTAATAGGTAGGTCTGTTATTTTGTTCGAAACATAAGGGAAGATACAATAAATAATGTTAATGGATTAATAAAGCCCATACTAGCTGGCACAGGCTCTGCTAATCAAGTGTAAAACATGCTAGCATGGGTTTTATACTTGAAGGGCATCTCTACCCCCAACCCCAAATAATTATTGCCCCCATTCTGGCAGAGTAAGCCCTCTCCTCCCTCCATATAGTCAATAAAGGCTGTGATTGCTGACACCACAGCCAATGATTGACTGACATTTCCCCTGCACATGCTCAAGCGTATAAAAATCTCATTGAGCAGAGAAAGGAGGAGGCAGATTCCTTTGCCAGAACAGAAGAGAACTAAAATATCTGGTTACAAATGCATGTAATAAACTGGTAAAATTGCAGTTGGGGTTGTGGGCAGATTATTGCCAAGTCACCAGTTTTTTATTTTAAAAGGTGGACATTTATTTTGTTGGGGTTTGGGGGAACATCCCCCCTTAGGTTGCATTACTATTATTACTTTTCAATTACTGCTTAATTTATTTAGCATGGGGGGGATGCACAGTTCTCAATTCTCTCCTTTGGTGAAACATACTTAGCATGCCTTCACTACTGTGGGGTGAAAATGCAATTGCTGAGGTAGATGGGTAATAATACATTGATTTTAGAATAGCATTGTCCTTAAGATGTCTATATATAGATATTTCAACAGTATTACAGGGTGCTCCGCTGTAGTTTCTGCTTTAAAAAGACATATACAGTATATACTTTGCTTTCTTATTTACTCTCAAGCATTAACAGGGATTTTTTTTGGTACAAGTGTACAACCAATGCCAATAGAAGCAATCAGTATTATAAGTATGTAATTAATATAGCACATTAACAAGTCAATTAATACATATAGTAAATGTCAGACTCTAGTCAGAGGCTGAATTATTGAGGAAATAATATACAAGATGTTTACATTTAAATTATTAGGTAGAAATAGCCTAACCAAATCCTTTGCTCCCAAATGGATATCTGCCTTGTCTTAAGGTTATGCATAAAATGTCTCTTACCTTATTCTGTTATCACGTTCTTCTGATTTTGGAAGGGGTTTTGGAAAAGATGCAGTAGTCAGGCAATCATATTGCATCACTTCTGACATACATTCTGTCTCTTTGTTAGACTCCATCTGCTTTGTAGCAAGACTTTCCTTATTAGGATCTTCCTCTCCTATAAATATGTGATAAAACCAGGGATGAGTAGAAATTGCGTGATGTAAGACTAATCTGAAATATATTGCATTACCTGCATTATTAATTTTCCCATCAACAGAATGTTAAAAAAGGGAAAAAAAAGTTCATGATACAGAATCGTGCAATACAACTTCATGATAGAGCAACTGAAGTGATTCCTTGACTGATAATTAGATCATCAATTCAGTGCCGAGCAAATTTTCACATTTTACTGTAGGTGGAACAAAAGAATATTGAATGAACAGAACTAAACTATACACTAAAATTGACCCTTCCCCGGTACCCAAAGAAATCACAAAACTTTTTTTCTGACATAAGGAAATTCAAAGACATTCTAAAGAATAATTTCACTCACATCCAAAAATATCTAGGCTTTTGGCTTCCATGACTACAATGCTTTCCTGCTTTCCCATGATTAGAGTGCTTTCCCATGACTAGATTGCTTTCACCAGGCACTCATTTCCTGAAAAAAGTTTGCCAGAATTTGAATAATAATGCCACGTAACCCATCTATTGTAAAAATTCACAACTAAAAAGTCCCCATTGAAAATTGAATGCAAAGTCTTAGCTCCCAATGTTCCTGCAATGTTGCAACAGTCTGGCCTAATCATTTTGAGATGGATACTGTATATGATTTTACTCTAAACATTACAATCGATTTGACATTCATCTCAGATTGAATGTCTAATCATTGTAATGCCCAGGTAGTGTCTGGTCAGCTTAAGCACCATTCTCACAGTGAAAAACCCTTTACCGAACTTGAAGCCTAAACCTTTTTTCTTCAATTCTTAAGGGATGGCCACGTGTCCTCTGAAATGCTCTATTGCTGAACAATGCCCCAGATAGTTTATTGTATGGCCCGTTAATGTATTTATACACAGTAATCATATCCCCACGCAAGCGCCTTTTCTCCAGCGTACATAATTGTAACTTTTCCAGTCTCTCTTCATATTCAAACTCCCCCAATCCCCTTATTAATTCAGTTGCCCTCCTCTGAACCCTTTCCATTTCAAAGATGTCCTTTTTGTACACAGGATTCCAAAAATTGCACTGCATATTCCAAACGAGGCCTTACCAATGCTTT
The DNA here is from genome assembly GCA_019447015.1 of Hymenochirus boettgeri. Lineage (NCBI taxonomy): Eukaryota > Metazoa > Chordata > Amphibia > Anura > Pipidae > Hymenochirus > Hymenochirus boettgeri. Next base: position 129,128,403 of record CM033472.1, on the reverse strand, counting down.
GTAAAGAGGGAGAATAATATTTCTTCCCCTGAATCTATACTTCTCTTTATACAAGACAATACCATGCTGCCTGGCCCTGCTTGCTACCTTTAAGTTTGTTATCCACCAAAACTCCAAGATCCCTTTCCAACAGGGATTCACAGAGCCATTTATAGTATAAGCAGCACAAGGATTTTTAAGTCCAAAATGCATCACCTTACATTTATCAACATTGAATCTCATCTGCCACTTAGCAGCCCAATGTAACAATCTATCTAGATCCCCCTGCAACGATTGCACATCCTCTGAAGTTTTTAATGGTCGACAAAGTTTTGTGTCATCAGCAGAAACACAGAAACCTTGCTGATTGTACCCACTTCCAAATCATTAATAAATAGATTATATAGAAGCCCAAACCCAAACCAGAACCTTGTGGCGCCCTGCTTAGCACTTTAGTCCATAATGATGAAGCCCCATTAACAACTACTCTCTGCATCCTATTCATTAACCAATTTTCTATCCCTGTACAAATGTGACTCCCCAGACCAACAGACCTTAGCTTATACATTAGTCGCCTATGGGGGACTGTATCAAAAGCCTTTGCAAAATACAAGTAAACTACATCTACTGCTATGCCAGTCTAAATTTCTACTTACTTCCTCATAAAAGCCAAGTAAGTTAGTTCGACAAGATCTATTCCTCCTAAATCCATGCTGGTTACTACTTATGTCAGTCCTTGAAACATACTCTAGAACATGTTCCCTTAAACTTTCCAGGATCTTCCCCACCACTGAAGTTAAACTTACAGGCCTGTAATTACCCGGCTGTGAACGACTACCCTTTTTAAATATTGGAATAAAATCAGCCTTTTTCCAATCCAGAGGCACACCACTGGACATGAGGGAATCTGCAAAAATAAGAAACAATGGCCTAGATAAAACTGAACTTAGCTCCCTAAGTACCAGAGGATGTATTTTATCCGGTCCAGGAGATTTATTAATATTAACCTTATTTAGTTCTTTCTGTACCATATCCTCGGTTAACCAAAGTGCACTTAAATCTTTTATACCATTATTGCTACTATACTCTATGATATCTGTACTTGGATCTTCTATAGTGTATACAGAGGGAAAAAAATATTTAAGACATTTGCTTTATCGCCATTCTCTGTAACTAACTTATCCCCATTAATTAATGGTGCCACATTCTCAGTCCTCGTCTTCTTACTATTAATATACTTAAAAAAAATGTAAGCTTAGTGATGCTTTGTTCAGCTATTCTAACTTCATTAATATTTTTAGCTAGTTTGATTGCTTTCTTACACTCCTTGTTACGGTTTTTATAATCCCTAAAGGCCCTTTCTGTTCCCTCTGATGTTTAAATGCCTTTTTCTTCCTTTCCATTTGCCTCTTTACATCAGAATTCAGCCACATGGGCGCGGATTTATTTTTTTTACATTTATTTCCTAAGGGTATAAATTTAGATGTGAAATGGCTTAAAATCCCCTTATATCATTGTATCTAATCATACAATTAATTTTAGATCACAAAATGAATGGGTCAGATAGGATCATCTCAAGGTAAAAAACGCTGCTTGTAAAATGTATTTTTTAGATATTAGATAGATATCTCAAATCTATCTAATGTCTGCCTAGTGTATGGCCAGCTTTAGCTACCACACATTATCTAGATGGTATTGCATAAGGGCACTGTCGCTAGTCTGTACAATTTTGTCTCAAGATTAAATGAGAAAACCCTCAATATAAGACTCACAAAGGAGGGGGGTTTTACTAAGGTCAATTTCTTAGATATCCCCCTTATTAAAGAAGGAAAAGCACAGCAGTCAATGCAGACACTACCCATCTAGTCAAATAAATAAACATGGCCAGTTTCCAAGATAAAGAAAAAAAAGAAATTGCACTAAAGAATCTGATTTTGTCATACAGACGACAGAAATGGCAGATTGATTCAATAAGAGGGGTTATGCCAAATTAAAAGAGGCTTTAGTAAAGCCAAACTGGATAAAATCCAAAAACCTTCAAAAGAGAATGAAAAAATAAGGTTTATAACAAAATTCTCTAAAGACACTGGCACTGGCAAGTGATGATAGATGGCTTACAGAAAAAGTTGGGATGAATCTCAGAGTAACAGCTGGGAGTGTAAGGAGTCTTAAAGAAATGATTAGCCCAAACCATTATATAATACCACCATGATGTAAATTAGAGATGTAATGTGGGTAGAACCAGGTTTCGAATCGAATATGAGGGTTTCGAAGCCCCGACAAATCTTTTGGAACTTTTTTTGAATTTGATTTTTATCGAAAATCAAAAGTAGACGATAATCGAAAGTAGACTAATCAAAAATCAAACCCTCAAAAGTAGCGCTCTATTTCGGTAACCCTCGAGAATAGAATGCGGAAGCTCGAAAACAGCCCGATCGTGAGGAAAGATCAAAGACCATTCCCCAGGTCTCTGTGTCATTTACAGTAACCTACTATTACTATTTGTCCCTCAAAATGGACAGAAACTTTCAATTTTTCTCTCCCTTCTATGGGTCCGTTTTCGAATCTCCGAATTTTCCGGAAAATTAAAAAAACCGAAGGAAACTCAACAGTTTCTAACATCTCTAATCTAAATACTCTAGACACGTGCTTAGGGAGAAACAATAGGAAACAAAGGAAACAAAGTGTTGAAGATGTTCAGTTTTCCCTATATGAAATAACAAGGAGAAATTAACGATGGTGATATTATGCTCTGGCTAAACAGGTTTTTTTCTGAACATGAAGGTAATGCAGAAGGTTTGACGTTTATAGGGTTGGATAAGGTACACATTGGCGAGAGAGGAGGGGATTACAATAAAATAATCCTGCAGAAGGAGTAGAGGTGGATTTATCAATTAAAAACGCCACACCCACACATAGTGAACAAAAAGGAGGGTAGAACAGGAAGTAGTATTAGCCCTGAGGAAGTGCACAGAGCTTGCATGAAATGCCAGGGCCAACATTGGTGACTTTATGGAACCTATGTGGATGTTGGTCTCCAAATGCTGATGTGCTAAAGGCAAATGGATTAAAGTTTGTGGAGCCACGTGGAGACTACAAACATGTGTAGTATTAAGCCTTAGTGGCACAAAGGTCATGTAAAAGTTGGTGTAAATGTGTTTTTATTTACAAATATACAGTGGGCCACATATCATTAGTTTACAACTGGTCCTTAAAGGACAACTAAAGCCACAGAACAACACTGAACCAGAAGGCAGAAGACCTTGATATAAAGCCAGTAATCAGTGTCTTACCTCTCATTTTGATATGGGTGCTGGGAAATTTCCCTAAATAATATATGGTTTGTGCTTAATATCACAGCATTCTAATATCACACAGTCTGGTCAACGACCATTATGTTCTGCCCATGCTCAGTCTTTAGCTATGGCAGAAACTTGTTACAGTTGGACACACCCATTAATAATCTCTATCCAATCCTTTTACAGGACAGATAAAGCAAGGAAGCATGTGACTGAGGCAGGAGGTGTGGTCTGACACTGCACATACACACAGATAATTCATCCAGTTCTTAACAGGCTTACATTTATTTTAATGCAATTTACTGAAGTGGGATTATATAGCTTATTGGTGTTTTTAGGGGGGTTGTTTTCAGATTCTGGAGTATAAAAAATGGATTTAGTTCTCCTTTAAGCATGCGATAGAGGTTCCGACAGGAGAGAGGACTGAGTTCCGGTAACTCCATTGTGGGCTGTTATGGGAGTAGTTGTTGATGTGTAACGCATGTTAAGATCACACACTGGGACTTAAACATGAATGTTATATCTTACAGTGTCAAGTCTAAGGGGCCCATTTTCTGTTATCTTGTTGCGTAAGTATTTTTGGGCAGAACAGCAAGTCCGGAGTACTGGTTATGTGCATATTAGCCAATAGACGCTGGAACCCTTGCAGTAATATTTTTTTAACTATTGCTGTTGAGTTTATTTTGGGGTTTACCGTCTTTCTGATATTTTGTTAATGCAATACCATCAGGATAATGTTAATGTAATATGCAAAAACGTGGTAGTTAAGTGTATTGAAAGCCTGATTTGACAAATAAAATGGTAAGTTGTATGCTCCACTAAAATATGGTTTTGGTAAAGTATGATTAAGAGTTCCATTGGTAGAAACTGTTGTGTGTTATTTGTGATAATTATTTTCTACATTCACTGCCTTGAATAAGTAGGATTAAAACAGAGACCAACATTTGTTATGGTCTAGTATATTTTCTAAGAAAAGGACTACAACAAACATTTAAGTTGAGTTCATATTTACAAATACTCTTAAACAGCATCAATGGTTTAAATCATCTGAATACCTAAGACAATCATATAGAGGAGTGAGTGGAGGAAAAGTAACATGCACACTCAAGAGACAACTGTAAAACCATGAATCACCATTACCTGCTCAGAGTCAGCTGCAGCGAACTGACACAGCAAGCACTATGCATAGTTTTATCCATATTCTTTTTTGGGCTTTATTTTCCTTTAAAAAGTCATGTCCCCCCCAAAAAAGCTACATCTAAAAAGCAACTCCCAACCCTGAAACTTTAATACTCACAAAGCCCATAAGTGTTTCTGTAAGAAGTTATTCAGCCCAATGTCTGCAGCCACAACAGGATAGACCTGTCAGTCATGGCCATGACAGATGATGTCAACTATTAATCATGTGCAAAAGCTCTCTGAGCTTTCACTGCACTCAGTGAAGCCCGGGAGATCCATATTGTGGCTTGCAGGCATTGGGCTGAAGAACATCTAAAAAGAGGCACTTCAAGGCTTTGTGAATATTACAGTTTCAGGAGTACATATACTGTATATAAAATTGTGTTTTTGTGGTAGACATGCCCTTTATTATTTTCTGGGTATTATCTCTTTTTGTCCTGGCCGTATTGATTAGGACAAAACCAATAATAAAATAATAACCATGAAACCAATGTGTACCTAGCCTTACAGCCTAAACATTCAGCTCATGTACTTTTTTGGCTCGCAAACTTCAGTTATTGATTTTCAACATTCTTTTGTAAACGTGTCTGCCTTGGTACCCCAAAAGGCCTGTATTTTCATTTACTAAATTGGTAGCCATTGAAGGAATTACTTTTCCTGCTAAATGTTTACAAAATAAACACGTTTTAGAAGTAACCACGGACTTCTCTGACCTGTACTTAAACCTTGTTTGTTTTATGTGGACGGTCAAGCACCTTCATAAATATTTATTGTGGGACACAGTGAAGGCATTCACTGCATGATATTTCACTCATGAACTTTTATAGGTAAGAACACTTTCTCATTATTATACTGTATGTTGGTGAGTACTTTCAGCGAAACTTTTATACTACGACCTTCTATGAACTTAATAAGAGTACTGTGATACTTTTTATATGCACTAACAGTTAATTTATCAGAGTACACTTATTTTAAATATCTATATATTGGACTAAAATTGTACTACAATAAATTTCTGTACTATAACCAGGATATATTTAATCTATAGGCATACACAGCAAGTTTTTAATGGATATTTAAGTCCCTTTATATGTAAGAGTGGTGCAGAGATTTCAGTCCCTTTTTGATTTGAAATGGAATAAAAATTCTAGCATGAAAACATAAGGTTTTAATTTAAGTCATTTTATTTCAGATCAAATGTCATTGCATTGCTCATAAGTGAAGTTGTTAGAAAAGTATGAAAATACCTTATTATAAACTAATCATTGGGATTTAGAGCTAGCTCATATTGCTCCATTTGTATTGGCCAGATCCAGACTGAACTGCAATACGGTCAGTCTCTCATACCTGTGCTCCCTTCTGCTGGGGGTTTAATCTCGTTAATGTGACAGGACTCTATGGTTCTGATGAAGCTGGAATCAGTGTCTCCATCCAGTTTCTCAAATTTCCTGTAATCACTGAAATCAAGCGAAAGAATGCGGTCTTCAGTCTGTGTTTCAAATTCATACAATACACCATCTTCTCTTTGAATGTTTTGTTGCTTAGGCTCTCTACTACAATGGCATTGGTTTTTCTCAGGAGGCTGAATTATCGTCTTATTAGAGGGTTCTCCTTTCTCTGCTTCCTTAAGTTGGTCTTTTTTCTCTGCATTCATGTTTTCTCCATGCTGAAACCCATTCTCTACATTTTTTGATTGGTTTTCTTCAAATTTGGACTCCAATATTTCATTATGAAACTTTCTTATTTCCAACTGGGACTCTTTCCCATCATTCTGAGACTCTGTGGTTTTAGAACGGAACTCTGTCTCTTCTTTCTGAAATTCTCTCTCTTCCTCGTTCTCAAATTCTGTAATTTTAGATTGATGCTCTATCTCCCCATTCTTGGCCTCTAGAGCTTCATATTTAACATCTTTCTCTTCTGGAGGACTTAGCCTTTCATCAGTTTGAGTCTCTCTTTCCTCAGTTTGTATTAGACTTTCCTCATCAAAAGATTGCTGCCCTTCATCCATCTGATAAAAGTTGTCTTCTGTTTGTGTCTGACGTTCTTCAGTTTGTATATGTGTTTCATCATCAAGTTGAACATTATTTCCATTGTCAAAACTTAACTGTTGATACCCCATTTCTATAGGTTGAATATCCATTTTATGTACTTCTGTTTGTTCATCTTGTTTTTCAATTTCTATTTCTTCTTTAAGTTGAATCTTTTTCTCATTAACATGTTCAACTTCCTTAAAGGAGTCTTCTATATCCATTTCTGAATGTACTTCAGTCATCTGCATGGCTACTTTCTCTTGGGTTTGGGTATTAATGTCTTTATTTTTGCTAAAGGTTTCTGGTTCCTCTATTAGGTTCCTATGATTCTCTTTTTCTTGTTGGGTTAGTATGCTATGGAAGATTATATTTCTAAAATCATCTTGGTTATTTAGTTTTTTAGTTTTTTCTTCCTCCTGGAAGTGTTCAGGCTCATCTACGTCAGTTGTCTCAAATTTTATATCCTCTTTGGAATGAACATAATCTTCCAAATGATCCTCCCCCACAATCTCTTCTGGCTTATCCCAAAAGTCTTTTAAATTTAGAGACTTAATATTTTTTTCCATTTGCATTTGGAGTTGTTTCTCCATTATATGTGGCATATCTATCTCCTCTGTTAATTCTTTGTTTTGCACATTTACAAAATCTTTTGTCTCCATAATGTTTGGAAATTCTTCATTACAGGATTGTATGTTGACATAATTTTTTAATTCATCTGCTTCATTCTCTGGACGGCTGCACCTTCTGGACAGCTCTTCTGGTGGGATAGTGGGATCACTCCCTGAAAGGGTGCAGCAGGGCATGGGGTTACCATGTTGCTTAGAGGTCATAAGTGTTTAAAACAGTAATAGAAGTACTATACAATTTTCCTATAAAAATAACATACACAGAGAAAAATTGCAGTATCATTAACCCCCATTAAGCCAATTAAATAAAAGCATGTCAGACACATATTAATTCAAATTAAATCTTGATTTAATAAAGTAATTTAAAATGTTACACTATGCTTATGGTTTTCTGAATCATTTTTAGCATAAAATAACTAATTCTTCAAACTTTAGGAGAGAAACCGCTCCAGCTTACTAAAGTAGAGATTTTAAAAGGCTGTTTTGTTCAAGGGAAAGTCCTGCTTATATGAAGGAATCAATATAAACTGCTTGTCTTGAGAAATCAGATTTCTTTTTACTAAAACAAGTGGAAGTTCAAAGCTTATCATAAAAATAAGTATGGGTATGAAAACCAGATTTAATTCATCTGATGGTGAGTCATCAAAAGTAAATATCCGATCACTGCTCTCCTTACTAGTTTGATCAGATAGAGTATGTTTTAGTTCTACCAGTAAAGACACAGTAAGTAGTCTGCATAGTTGCCTTTTTTAGTCTAGTTTATATTTTGTACATGCAGTAAACCGATTTCTTTGGAAAGTTCTGTAATCTAATTGAATGAACAAATATTCGTTGCTTCATCCATTTTAATCTTACTCTAGTGCAGAATTTAAAATATATATAAGGTTATGTTGACCCCCTGGCAAACTTTTTTCACAACTAGGAACCTTTAAAACCCCACCTTTTGAAATACTTACCTTGTGTCCCAGATTTCCTGAAAGAAAAGATTGACGTCAAAGTCCTCCAGTCCCTCATCAGTCTTCTGGGTCCTTGTCATCATTCACAGTCGTGATGGCAACGTCACAACCAATGACTTGTAACAGCTGCATGAGCCACCTGCTATAGTGCTCTGTAAGCTCATAAAGTGCTCATAAAGCCATAAAGGAGGTGGACACAGTAGAGTTCAGCTCTGGAAGTCGTGACTGGCTTTCTCAATTCAGAATGACTTGTAAAAGAATCTGCTGGCAATGAATGGGATGTGTCCCAATCAGCATATAACAGCCAGGTGTTAGGGACCTCCTGAATGTAAGGGGTGTTGATTGCATTCTAGCTTAAAGGGGTTATCTGTACAGGGTAAGGCATCAGAGCAGCATTGTACATGGCAGACAATTACAATGCTGTTTTGACAAGAACAGATTCTTGTACAAAACTGAGAAAGCCAGTCTGATAACTAGTGAAATATTTTCAAGAGCTAAACTTCAAGTCCAGTTGATCTAACTGAATACCACAGATATACCATGACCTGGATGAAATTGAACTTTCCAAAGCATCACTCTATATTAATATTCATATATTTATGGAGGTGCTTCAATAGTTATTAGTTATTCCATCTGCAGCTGTTGTGATAGGATTAACAGGGAGATTCAATAAAAGTTCTTATCGTTTAAAATGGTGCTAATTTTGACAATCAGATCTTATTTAACATTGTAAGCTTACATCTGATTGGTTGGGGCAAAATTAGCACCATTTTAAACTAAGAACTTTTATTAAATAAACCCTGTAATATTGGTATTTTTCGATTTTGATCCTTTATAAAAACATCTCCTATGTTTCATTTTCATGAAAAATAGAAAATGATGGTCAGTGATCCTTACTCAAGTGACTCGCTATACATACCCAGTAATCATGAACTGCTTCTTTTCGGGTTAGTGTCTATAATGATCGGCAATGGATTCTACTTCTATTTTTCATTAGGGATGGCCCATTAATAAATTTTTTTTTAAAATAGTACTGCAAATTTTCTCAATGTAAAGTAAAGACTGAAAGCTACTTTGTATTGTACATTGCCCATGTTTAGCTAAATCAAACTGTGTATCGCTTTACATTCTATCTGGTCTGGTTTGTGAGTAACAGTATGGCAAAATTAGTAGAAAAAGTTGCATTCAGTATGCACCAGTTTCAGATTTTTTCAGCAATGACAGAGAGAGAGACAGGCTATATTCTGTGTCTATGTCAATTTGAGTTTTAATGACACAGACCCTGTGCTGCTGACATAAGGTAATTTTATTGACTGCTGTAGAAAACCATATCATACCGTACCTTCATCTGCAATGTTCTTTAGGGCTGTAGGAGAAACATGGTGTACTGTTTCATCTGCATGACTGTTTGCAGTTTCCAAATCTTCCACCAGCAAAGTGTCCTCAGGGCTTGGAGGAAGGATATAAACTACATAGAAGAAAATTTGTAACTTACTGTGAACATTTTGAAGACATATATTGCATTGCATAGCTTAAATCTCATACAGTACGTAACCTTCACCACAATAAGGATAATGTACATGTGTAGTCTAGCACAATTACAGCATAAAACACAGTCACACACATATAAACAAACCAGTTCTTACTCTGCCAAATAGGCTGTATGATTTACCTGTAAATGAACACATGCATTGTAAGACAGTTAGGGGAATGAAAGAAAATGTAGTTGTACACAAATGTCTTATGTCAAATGTCTTGTTTGCTTTGATTGACAGTGAAATGTTAAAGGGTATCTCCTCTGGTAAAAAAAAAATGTTGTTATTCAGTTTTATTGAAGAACGGGAGGTAAGTACTTACCCAGGTGCCGACAAACTGTCAGAGGACGCGTTCCTAACCTTCGTTCCCAGCTCCTGAGCGTTCTATTGAAGAATGGGAGGTAAGACACAGCTCCTTTACCTTCCGTTGTTCAATAAAACTGAATACCATTTCCCCCCAGTGGAGATACCCTTTCATAATCATTTAAAGTGTTTTGTGTATCTCCAAAGTTTAAAAACTTCCCCCACCCTAAACACCAAGATACACAATCCCATGTTTCAGACTCAAGCTGAGCTATGCTCCACTGGGTGGCGCCAGCATTTCAAATCCCTTTTACTTTAATGCACATTTTCCAAATTAAGGATTAAACCAAACACAACACAAAATATAAAGAATATTTAAAAAAAAAAAAAAAAAAAAGCAAATGCAGTACATTAGTGTGGGGGGGAGGGGCAATTTTGTATGATTTTGTATGTGTTTAAGCGTTTAGTGGCCTTTATCAAGCTTGATAAAGGCCACTAAACCAAGGCCGAAACGTTGCTATATTTTGCACTATGCACTATTTTTGAAATTAATAAAACTTGTGAATAAGACCTGTGGAGCGTTGGCTACTACCTATCTTTTTGTTGTGTATCGGAATTTAAAGACCGACAGCTCCAGGCAAACAAAAAAGAACACTGTGTGCACACTATTACCATTATATATATATATATATATATATATATACACATACACATACATACACACACACACACACGTATATACTGCCTGTACTGGGCACTCCACCCATTAGGTTACAGAAACATATCTGCAATAGACATAAATGGTGCCTATCAAAACAAATCTAGAACAAGGACCGCACTCACTTGGTAAATTTAATCTTTTATTGTGACATAGGCATGTACAAAACATTTTGGGGTTTCCCCTTCTTTAGGTGCACCTGAGGAAGGGGGAAACCCTGAAACGTTGTGCACATGCCTATGTCACAATAAAAGTTTGAATTCACCAAGTGAGTGCGGTCCTCGTTCTATATCTATTTTGACTCTAATTTGCTTGTTGGTGGTTAAACAGCTTAGAGGACACAGCACCACTCAAAGAGTCCGAAATACAGGAGTGCGAGGAGAACTTCAATATTTATTCCATAAATGGTGCCTGGGCTTATTGACTACAACTGAAGCACATTATAAAGACATGCATGTGAGATATACACAATTTAATGTGAATTAATTCTAAAAAAAACAGTCAGAGGAATGATTGCAATACACCTTTGGAGATACATTTATTTGACTGAATACAATTATATAAAATTCTCCAGCCAGTTGGGTGCTCATTCTCCCATTCACTGCATCAATGGACCTTCTCCAGTCCTAGACAAGCAATTATGGCCATGAACCCTGCATCGCCTCAAGCTAAAGCTCAACGATTATAGATGTGATTGAATATTCAATGAAAAAACACTGTTACAAACACACATATCTAGAATTATTTCGCTTTATTTCAGAGTTTGAACTTGAAGTTGACATTTTATAATAATAGTTTGTTTTTTAGTAACACATTAGTTGTTATGTTAAACTATATTGTAAAATTCACAGACATACACGTGTTAGATTTTGCATTCCTAATAAAGCTGTTTTTCTATCTATCTATAGCTAAATGTTCTGTTGGGCTATCAATTTGAATATGGATCTGCACACTTTCCGTGCAGATGACAGAGAATACAATAAAATGGAATAAGATTGAAATCTTGTGGGTCTTATGCTCCCAGAAACAACTGGGCTATCCCTGTGTTTATGAAGAAGGATAATAATGTTGATAAAAATTAATGTTAAAATGTGTTTTTGTGTGTGACTCAGGACAAATAAAGTAATCTAAGAGACACAGCAGAAGCACACTTTTCTAGAAACTCAAAATGTATTCCCACTAAACTGTTAACACTCTTATGTATGTATTATTTCTTATGTAGTGCTACATATTCCACAGCTCTTTAAAGTTATTTAATCCATTCACATCAGGCCCTGCTATGAAAAGCTTACAATCAGCAATAACACACAAACTTCTTTGTTGATTGTAGGGAATACAGAGTGTCGGGGAAAACCAACACAAGCATGAGAAAATACAAATCTGCCTTGCAGATGTGTCCAAAGTAGGATTCAAACCCAGGATTCAGCGCTGCAACATCAGTGACCACTAAGCCACTGTGCTGGGGTAAAGCTAAACATTTTCTTCCATTTGCATGTTGAATCCTACTTGTAACTTCTGTACCAGCTTTTAATTGGTGGTTAAAAAAAAAAAAGTTCTGCTGCTTTTTATAACGACTTTTATATTGTATCTTAAAGGGCAAGTTCACCCCCAGAAATATAATTTAACTTCTACTGGCCCCACTGTGTAGTGTTAAAAATGGTTCTCCTTCAGCGCCGGTTCAAAGTTAAGAAAACTAAAAAGTAGGAGCTGTCTGTGAGTCATCCGGATGCCTGCTATTTCCTTTTCCTTATTGGAGATTTCGGCATGTGCAGGGGAGCCCCTCCATCCCTCTGGATCTATCTTTTGTGCCTGGTGCCCTACCTTAAAAGCTTTTTCTGTAGTGTAGGGCACCCAATCCCACCCCAAATGCCATGTTTGTTTAATTATAAAAAGCAGCAGAACCTTACATTGCTTCATTCCTCTGACATTCTGCAATGCCGGCAGCAGCATCTGTAATTGACTGCCTCTCAGGCAAGCACAGATGCGGCTGTCGGTCCTGCCCCCTGCTTGTAGTTCTGGCAAGCAGAGGGCCTGGATCAGGGCGCCAGGGGATCAAAGAACTGTAAGTAGAGTTCTGCTACTTTTTTAACTAAACAAATATGTCGGTTGGGGGTGGGCTAGGGTGCCCTACACTACAGTAAAAAAAAATTGTGGTTGGAACTACATTTTAAAAGTCATGGTAACCCTTTTCAAAGGTTAGTATTTTCAGCTTAGTGTGAATGAATTTAGAATTGTTTAGAACAGGTTGCTTCTGCCAGGTCTCTTACACATGCAAAGAAATTCTCACATTTCAGTGCATCAAATAAATACAGTTTTCATTCCTTTATGAAGATAACCTTTAATGTACACATCTCCCCATGCAATGTCAGTAAGATATTTGCAAATCGTTTTTTGGCAGCAAATTTCAAGCCTGTTGGACTAAAAGTTTTGTAGAGTTTTGGGAGCATGATAATATCGGATGATCTGCTGGGGATGTCCTTTTGTTTATTAGTCAAGGCATCTGTGGAATAGTTTTAGGATTCCCATAGAATATTAGCATCTAAAATGATTTTATTAACACTGAAAGAACAGCTATAAATAGTTTTCCCATGTTCCGGTAAATCCTGAGTTTAGAAGGTTTTTATGATATACATAGTATCATGGACAAGTTTCATTTAAAGCCTTTAACCAAAGTTTTGACATTATAGTTTTCTTTATCTTTGGTTAGTTGTCTATGCCATATGGTTCTTATTTGGTCTCCATCCAAGGGGAGTTGGAGATGAGCCTCCAGTGTCTTCTTTTTTCCATTTGTTTCAGGGGTATCATCTAAACCCCACTGCCCTCTGAAACAAAGGGGAAGAGAAAACAATTAATAGAAACTTCTGAACAAAGTTCCCCTTTAGCCTTTCCTTATACAGATCATTAATACCAGCAGGTCTCATAGACAAAGAAATAAAGTAAAGTCCAATGACTAGCAGTTAGAGTGCATGAAGCCTTATAGGTATACCCTGTGTCCCACACAATTTAAAGAAGGTGCAGAGCAGATATGCCCAGTTTTCTATCCCATTATTGAACCATGTTTTCAGTCATCTTTAAAGGCCTGCAAAGTAGAGGGAGATGCAACAAGGTATACTAAAAAGCCTTCTACTAGCTAAATGTGGCTTGCTTAAAGGCTTTTTTTTGTTGTGAAATGTTACTGTTAGTTTATTTTATGGATAAGGTTGTACAATACAATACTAAATAAACGGTTTAGCTTAACTTTTTAAATAGATCACAGATGCAGCAGCCGGCCCGGCCCTGTTTGGGACTTCCTCCAAACAGGGAGACGGGAGGCTCTGTGTCCAGTTCTGTTATTTCCCCTCACACCCCCACACACTCTGGGACTTATCTACAACGAACACACAATATAAGAAAAGTGAAATGTTATTACTTACTTTCCTCCACTGGGCAAAAAGTGATGGTCTTAGGTTCCTGCCAGAGAGACAAAATCCCTTTAGACATTGCAATAATACAAACAGTACCCCATTAGGCAAGTCATTAGGAAAACATAATAAGCATAACAGTGATTGGGTAAAACTAGTTTTTTGATGGTAGAAAATAAGAATTGTGCATACCTGTTTTGATATAATAGCTGGTTGAGGAATGACCTTCTCTAGCCCATAAGTTATCCAGCCAATTACTCTGTAGAAACAATAACATAGTACAATACTATTGGACAGCTTCTGTGCGAACCGTAAGTATACTGAGCATGTTAAGGATTATGGAACAGTCCAATTAGCTGGTGTAAATATTTTACTACTTCTGCTATCACAGCTATATCATTGTACAATAGGACATACCCAGATTAGATGACAACAATCCGCACCCTGGTAACCACATTTTTAGGCACTGTTTGTTGCCTCCTTTGCTCAGGTGTTTAAGTTTAATATTAAACAAATTCCTGTCTGTCACACATGGGAACTACCCAAATCCAAAAGACAGCAGAGAGTAGGTAGAGTTGCAATTGAAAAAAGAAAGAATGCATGTTAACAGTAATGTTCTTTCTTATTTTCCTTTTTTTTCTCTGCAAAGGAATCTACCTTTGTTTAAGGAGAACATTTTTTTACATTTTAGTGTGTATTTCTCCTTTAGGTATCATTCAATGTTGTTTATGGAATATTGGTCATCTTATTCGAGATCCCTAGGGTAAACTTGGTACCTGAACTACATTTCCCGAGAACCTTCACAAAAGATCTTATATGTTTAATAATCTGCAGTACTTCCTCTTTTAAACAGCAAAATACGCAGTTCTACATATTCTACATTCTACATAGGCAAGTTCCTCTTTTATATATGTAATGCTTAAAGCTATCAGAAACAAACATAAGTATATGGCCTGTCCTGTCCTGTGGTGGGGCCTAGTAAAGTTATTGCCTTTTATGGTAAGCATATTTACAGGAATTTGAGAAACATTGATTGACGTATAATCAATAATATGTAATTAAATATGATATGTATGCTATGCTATATCTGTATAATCCAATTATGTATCAAAACGTATCGTAAGGGTTGGTTTAAAGTGTTGTAATGACCCGATGAAAACCGTTATAAACCGCGCCATAGGAAATGAATGAGGAACTTTCTCTTTGGCTTGCTAGAATACTTTCTGTTATTCTACAAGTACCTATTTGCAAATAAATAATATCTTATTGGAGCACAATCTTTGAAGTTTCTTTGTGGATTATTGGGATTTTACCCTGGAAAGAGTTGGCACCAACAAATATAAAACATGTGTTAGTAATAAAGAAAATATTTTCATTTTAACTTACCCTGTCTCCATGCTGCAATTAATTAATAGCGAAAAAATGTATATCATTATATTAGATATAGTTAAATATCCGTAATTTACAGGGTGATGCACTGAGAGTTGCAATGTTATAAACACTTTGCAAACCAACATAATAGAGTTTATCAAGGTTTAAGAACAAGTTGTGCAGCGACTGCGTTTCTTTGAGATGCAGCCATCAAAATCGAATTGAAATCGATAATGTCAGTTTAAACCAGGTGTGTGGAGCAGTAACAGGAAAATGATGAGGTGCACTCCCCTATCTCCGTGCCACAAACGGTAAAGGTTATAGGCCTAATATCTGGAAGGGAGGCACACTCAAAAAGTGCTTAACAGCATAAATAATTTATTAGGTGCTGATTGATTCAAATACACACAACGTTTCAGGGGTTTTTCCTCCTTCCTCAGGTGTGAATGAGGAAAGGAATATCCCTATCACCCACATTTCTTTTAAAGCAGAACAGCAATGGGTAGAAGAGCTGCCCAGCCAGTCTCCCAGATTCTTTTCTTTCCAGTGCAAGAGTGTGGCATTCCTCAGAATGAGGGTGGTCTGGAGAACTGGCTGGGCAGCTGAGATCAGGAAGCTCATGTATCAAATCTTTAACACAATACCACTCTGCTTAGAAGGAATACTGGAAGATATGAATACCCACTGAATTTAAAGGGTATGTCCACCCTTAAAACCATTTTTGGATATATGATTCCTCCTGTCCCCCCAGCCCCAACCACTCTATTTTTACTCTTAAGCTGGGTACACACCTATCGATTTTTCCTCCTGACCGACCGTTTGATACTTTCGAACGGTCGGCCAGGAGGAAGGACTGTCGGTCGCGGCAAAAGCAGCCGCGTCCGATAGTCACCGCGACCGATCGTGCGGTCCATAGAGGACCGCACGATCGGACGAGGTTTTCCACCCTGTCCGATCGTCCTTTCGTCCGATTCGGACGAACGGTCGATCGGACATGGGCACATTCGGATGCGATAATTTCGGTCCGATCGACCGATACACTGAACTATCGGTCGATCGGACCGAAATATCTCATCGTGTGTACCCAGCTTTAGAAAGTGCCCCAAACATTACTTACCTCCTCTCTTTCCTCCCCCGCGCTGCCGGCGGAGCCGGCAGTCGCGTATGTGATTGGCTGAGCGGCAATCACATTGCGGCGGGGAAAAGAGGGAAGGTAAGTAAAGTTTGGGGCACTTTCTAAGAATAAAAATGGAGCGGTTGGGGCTGGGGGGACAGGGGGAATCCTATATCTTAAGGGTTTTACACTAGGGGGAGGGAATCCTGAGAGGGAGGGGGGGGAGGGGGAGAAGGGCTGCAGTACGCATGCCAAACTTCTCCCGGAGGCCAGATGGACTCTGCTATCCTCCTGGTGGGCAGTTTTTTGGGACTTTGGGGGGGGGGACTACAGGAGAACCTTATGGAGCTGGGATGTGACGTAAGGATTAAACTACACTACATGATGGGGCCAGTAGTTGGGGGGGGGGGGTTATAGTTTTGGGGGTGGACATGCCCTTTAATCAAGAAGATTTTATATTAATAGTTTTCCAATTGTTATAATAGTAGTTATAGATTCGAGTAAATATTATGTCCTGCTGGTAAAATCAGAAAGCTCATACAGGTATTTTCACTTACATTACTACCCGTGTTTGGGACAGACCCCCAGCAACTCAGCTGCTATAAAAGAAGGATCTAGAAAGGTTTTAAAATTCCCTTACCTTCCCTTAGATTCCTTTAGGATAGCTGAGAAAATAAGAGTATATCAGTCTTCTATTACATATCAGGCATTTTCAGTTTTAGAACTGTGTTTCCAGCAAAAGAAACCTAATTCAGGCAAGCATAGGTCAAATGTACCTAGTGGATCATATATAAAAAATAGTTGGAGCTGTATTTCAAACAATTAGTGGCAATATAAACAAACAATTATAAAATTACCTATTAAAAAAAATTAGATCTAAAGGTGTTGTTTTAAAGTCTATATAGATAAAGACCTATTTAGGACTGTTCATTTATATTGTCACCAATTAAAAACAGAGATTGTTACTAGATATATTGATAATGATGGGAACAATATAACACTAAGAGGAAAAGGTAATTAGAACAATCATAAAAAGCAAGACATATTCCATTGTTCATTCAGATCATTTGGGAATAGAGATGTAATATGGGTTAGTATAGAACCCTGTTTCGAATCAAATCGGAGGGTTTCGAAGTCCCGACAAAACTTTCGGAACTCCCGAATTTCAACGGAACTGGATTTTTTTGAATTTTATCGAAAATCAAAAGTAGATTATTTTTGAAAATCGAAAGTAAACGATTTTCGAAAAACGAAATTAGACTTTTTCAAAAATAGACGATTTCCAAAAAATCAAGAGTAAACTATTTTCAAAAATAGACGATTTTCGAAAATCGAAAATGAAAATCGAAAGTAGATGATTTTCTAAAATAACTCGAATTTTCGAAAACGGGAAGAAAACCCTTTCGCCTTCCTTTGTGGTTCAAAGGGCAGGATCCGTATAAAAAAGAAGCCATGCTGGCCAAACACCACATATCCCAACTACTTTCAGATTTTAAAAAAATACAAAAGAAGGAAGGTGAAAGCAACACAAAAACATTACTTAAAAGAGAATGTCATTGGATATGGAAAATGAACACACTGTTCCCAAATGGTCTAAATGAACAATGGATTATGTCTTGCTTTTTATGATTGTTCTAATTACCTTTTCCTCTTATTTGTAGATAATCGGCTGGGCATGAATAGTGAATATGGATTATGGTTACTACTAGAACCCAGCTGGAATGATATCTCTCTATATATTTATTTTTATACCTGTATTTAGAGGTTTTACCTTTGTATCTACTGCATTATTGTTTATATGTATTATACGTCATACTATGGACATTTGCTCTGGACTTTTTGCATTTTGGGCTAATTCAAATTAATTCACCATTGGACTCTCTTCACATTTGCTTGACGTCTCTTCACACATGGATAGTAGAAGACCCCACCTACTGTAGGCGGAACTATGAAGGGGGTGGGGCTATGGGTGTTATTTATTGTGTTGTGCACATTCACTTTGTATCTGATGAAGGGTGGCTGAGGTCCCCTGAAAGGTTACACGGTTGTTTATCCACTAAATAAACGGGTTAAGGACCCAATTGTCTGAAGTGTGTGCGGTTCCAATACTTCTTTCTTTGATACTTACCTTGGAGATGTGGCAGGGCACCACTGAGAATATATATAGCACATGCTAGTGCAGAGGGAGTGCGCTTCTACACAAATTTTGAGGTGTATCATAGAGGACATAAAGAGACTTTGCATATCTCTGCCTGTTTCTTTGGGAATGCTGGGAGAGATAAATCACTAATTTTTTAGACTAATAAGGCAATGCTATTTTTATAGCATGAGGCTGTGAAGTACATGTACTGTGTTAAGAAGGCTCTCTTTCATTATATTCTCTGTGGAGGGCGTTTTGCTCCTTTAAGTCCACCTTAAGTTCTATAGGTAGGTCCTCACCTCAGGGTTTAATTTAAGAAGGCTGTTCTATGTTAAATACCCTTGCCAGTCCAATTCCGATTCCATCAACAGTCCATGAGGGAAATTTATGGTATGCTTAACTGCTTATCCAAACTTAAACCCAGGGTTGGGGGGTATAGTTGTCCTTTAAGTGATCTATTTGATAAAAGTGACTTCACTAATACATGTGGCCAGTTTATTCAACAGGATTGATAATAATGTTAGCAACTTACATGGTGCTGGCTGCAACTCTTGCTTGGTCTTCACCTCCTGTTGAAAAAAAAAAAACATTCTGGTAAAGTTTTAATAATACATTTCTTATTTACAATTTTATCGGTGCTCATATCATTTTTAAATCAATCACAAATGAATGAAGACATTATACACAGCTCAATGTTGAATAAATCCAATTTGGCCAGCATAGATTACGATATCAGAAGTTAGGACGGGGGTGGGAAAAGGTTATATTTCAACTTTAAATAGCTGATTCTTTAAGCAAAACAAGCTCCTAAAAATAGTAAAGAGGAAGAAGGCTAGTCCACAAACTAATATGCTACATTCAGCATCCAAGAAAAAATTTTTTATACAATAAACCAAAAGAAAGCCGATTTTCTGAAATCCTTTATTCTGGACCAAGGGGCATATTTATAAGGCGTTAACTTTTCGCGGCCGTTTTCGCGGACATTAACGCATAAATCGCGTTTACCGCGATTTATAAAAGTCCGAAACGCGCCGCGAAAAGTTAACGAAGCGTTAACCTTTCGTGCCGATACTTACCTGTTACCCGCCGCTTCTATTTATAAAGCGGCGGTACTGGTTTCGCTCGGGTAGTATCGGCTGTTTTACTTCGCCACCTTGAAGGTGGCGAAGTCAGCCGATACTAACCTCCCGCGGCGCGATACTAACCTCCGCGGCGGGGATGGGCAGGCACACCCGCGGGTGGTCGCACCCGCCCCGGGAGACACCCCACCCCGCCCACACACCTCGCGGCGGCGGCAGCGGCGACCACCCGCCGCCGCCGCTTCCCAGCAGCCCCTCCCAACCCGTTCCCCATTCGCGGCAATCTCGGAACGAGGTTAGGAGGGCTGCCGGGGGGGCCGCAGCAGGTGTCGCGACCACCCACCGCCGTGCACCCCCTCCCCCCGCTGGGAGGGGTGGAGGCTCCCTCCGGCGGGCCCTGAGAAGGCTTTTTGGGCGTAGGGGGTCCCGCAGCTCGAACCGGGACCCCCCCTCCCGGCCCTTATAGGGCCCTTGCGGCACTTACAAGTGCCCTGGCGGCTCTGACAAGAGCCTTTTGGGGCTTAAGGGGTCCCCGCAGCTCGAACCGGGACCCCCCTTCCCCGGCCCTTATAAGGGCCTTTGCGGCACTTACAAGTGCCCTTGCGGCTCTAAACAGAGCCCTTTGGGGCTTAGGGGTCCCGCAGCTCGAAACAGGACCCCCTCCCCGGCCCTTGTAAGGCCCTTGCGGCACTGACAAGTGCCCTTGCGGCACTGATAAGTGCCTTTGGCGGGGGTCCCGCAGCTCGAACCGGGACCCCCAGTCGGCTCTTAAAAGAGCCCTTGGGCGACGTCTTCGGCTGGCGACACCAACCCCACTCAGGTCGCCGATGCCAGGCAGACTCACTGCGGCCGACAGTGAGCCCGCTGGCACCGCCGGCCTCAGCGGAGCCGATGTTCCAGCCGCTTCTTTCTTCTTTCTTCAGCATCTATCTACTGCGATGCATCTGAGTTCCGCGGCGGAAAGCTCCTCTTTATTTAGGTTTGCAGAAATCCATAATCCGTTTCTGATTGGTCAATTTTTAATACTTGCTTTACATTAACCAATCAGATTTCAGAACTTTCCAGAAATCTGATTGGTTAATGTAAAGCAAGTATTAAAAAATTGACCAATCAGAAACGGATTATGGATTTCTGCAAACCTATATAAAGAGAGCTTTCCGCCGCGGATCTCAATGCCATCGCAGTAGATGGCGAAGAAAGAAGCGGCTGGCAACATCGGCTCCGCTGAGGCCGGCGGTGCCAGCAGGCTCACTGGCGGCCGCAGTGAGTCTGCCTGGCATCGGCGACCTGAGTGGGGTTGGTGTCGCCAGCCCGAAGACGTCGCGTCGGATCAAACGCCGGCCTCGTTGAGGTCGCCGGCGCCGCCGGGGGTACCCCTGGCGGCCGCAGGGGTACCTCTCGGGGGTCGGCGGCCTCGGCGGAGCTGGTGTCGCCGGGACTGGAAGAAAGAAGACGTCCGCCAAGGGCTCTTTTAAGAGCCGCACTGGGGGTCCCGGTTTCAGCTGCGGGACCCCCGCCAAAGGCACTTGTCAGTGCCGCAAGGGCCCTTAAGGGCCGGGGAGGGGGGGCCCCGGTTCGAGCTGCGGACCCCTAAGCCCCAAAAGGCCCTTCTCAGGGCCCCGCTGGAGGGAGCATCCACCCCCCCAGCGGCTCCCTCCCGTCCCCTCCCCGGGAGCGGCCGGGCGGGGCTTGGAGGGGTTGCCGGGGAGGGGTGCGCGCGGGTGGTCGCGACCACCTGCTGCGGCCCCTTCCCGGCAGCCCCTCCTAGCCTCCCGTTCCGAGATTGCCGCGAACGGGGAACGGGTTGGGAGGGGCTGCTGGGAAGCGGCGGCGGGTGGTCGCCGCTGCCGCCGCGGGGGGTGTGGGCGGGGTGGGCGTATGCCCCGCCCCCTTAGGACCGGCGTCGGGAAGGGATTTTAAGTCCCTTCGCGGCGATACTATACAGTATCCCCGCGAAGGGACTTAAAATTACCGCGCACATCGCGGCCGCGATAGGTCTCGCGGGAATAGCGCTCGCCGTTATAAATACGGCGATAGCGCTATTTTCGCGGCCGCGATGTTGCGGCGGTAATTTTTTTGCGCTAACATCGTTTCTTTATAAATATGCCCCAAAGTGTTAATTCATAAAATAAACATTACTGGAATATGAAATCTTTATCAGGATACATATGGTATACTACAGGAATAGTTCAGACTAAAACACATTTGTTCTGACTTTGAACCCATAAACTGTTGATTAGATAGGTCTATGAAGGTTTTCAATCATCTAAGTAATTGTATAACTGAATAATAGGAGAGCAATAATAATAACATTGCAATGCTTACCTCTGGTTTGGCTGGAGGTACAACAGGATGTTCTGGCTGGGGCACAACTTTACCTAAGCCCTGTTTAAGCCAGTCTAAAACTCCAGCTCCTGTCCTGCATAAGAAAAGAAAAAAAAAGTGTTTATTACATAAACCACGTCATTTTATATCTTAATGGTGATGCATTTATATGTACATTATGTTCCTACTTCCGGTTAGTTATAATACCCTGTTCTATGCATGTGAACAGATCTTGTCCTCATTGATTAGATAAATTAGTTAAATTAATTTATTACCATATATTCATTTGTTATATATATTTATATATATAAAAAAAAACATTATACCCTTTATCAGTCACTGCCATTTTGGGCTCTGGTTGCACCTCTATAATGGTTGGTTGGGACTCTGGCACAGGTGATACTGTAGTAACTTTTGTATCTGACAAAGGAAATATTAACATCTCATATTAACGCTCTTTATTCTCTTTGTAAACTCCTAACAATAATCCTTTAGCTGTGTACTGTAAAAATGATTGTCATTATCTGCATTTTAATCTCCTCATACTTATACTCATCTCCTCACCACCATCACTGACTGCCTTTCCATCTCTACTATCCCTGTCCAAAATTTCTCCATTAATAGCAAGTTTTGCATTCTTATCAAGCCCAGCGCATACTTGAAATGGGCTGGCAAGGAAGGGTACACACACTAAAACAACAAATGGAGCAGATATCTCTGTCCTTTTAAAAGGGCTTATAATAGTATAATAATATAGTATAATCGTATTATGCATTAGTAAGATGGATTCTCGATAGGTATTATTCTCGTTCTTACTACTCCATCACTGTACACTGGTGACTGATGTTTAAGACACATGACCCATCACTCATGTCTCATGTTTCTCAATACTGCCATATTTTTACTTTTTTTGGGGGGGATGGGGGGGTGGGGGGGGGTTGGGGTACTATCCTTACAGTGTTGTGAATTTTTCCTAATCATGGTCGTATATGCTTTATGCCTTATTTACTTTCTCTGCATTCATATCTAATATATGATTTTACTCTATCATTGGCCTCTTTTTCACAACATCCCAATAGCCATGTCCCTGCTTCCTACATATCATTTATTTTAAATAGTTAAGATTTGTACACTGACCTTCTATAACCGTGATTTGTTCCTCAGGTGGCTGTATATGATTTAATAAAATAAATAAAAAAATATTGTGTTAGTAAAATTTTATTTAATCTTCTGAAATTTTCAGCTCTCAAGGGTGTAACTAGTAATCCTCCCCCCCATCGCAAAACAGTAATAGGAGTCCCCCTGCCTTTGTAATTTACAGTGGCAGCTAGGAGGAGCATATCTGTGGAAGGAAGGGTAAAAACCTGTGGCTGTTTTTCTAGTAGTTAGACCCCCGTCAACTTCATTAGCTATCACTTACCGCCACTAAATTTTCTTCAGTCTTTTGCCCTCCACTGGTTCCTGACTTCTGGGTCCAAGATGGTTGTGGGACAACTTTTTCTAAGCCATGGGACAACCAGGATAGGACCCCCACTGGAGCACTGCCAAAGACCAGACATTTAATGAACAGAGCCACCAGAATGATGGAAAGTGATTCAAACTGTTGCACAGGATAAACAAGTGAGCACATACAATTACAGTGTTAACAGTGTGTTAACATACATATCTACAACATTGCATAGACCTAGGGGCATATTTATAAAGGATTGTCTTTTTCGACAAATAATTAGCGCAGCACATCGCTGCGTAAATAGCGCCATTTGGGGCTTCGTTTCGCCTTATTTATAAAAAAGCGAAAAAAACACACTTTGCGGCTGAAAAAGGCGAACGGGCGCGATAAAGAGCGAAAAGTATCGCAGCGAAAACGTAACGCATCTAAGAAGACTGCATACGGGCGCGATAAAGAGCGAAAAGTATCGCAGCGAAAACGTAACGCATCTAAGAAGACTGCATTGCGAAAACCATTCAAAACCAGAAAAGCCCACTAGAAAATGATGTCAAGTTCAAAATGGCCACCTCACATTTACCAAGAAGTCAGCCATGTCTTATTTAGTCAATCTTCTTAGAATTTCTCAATTGGAATACAATTTTCTTTTGCACTGCACATTCACCTTTCTAATGTGCGTTCGCTTTTCCAAGGCATATTCCATTATAATGCGCGTAGTCGCCTTTCTAATGTGCGTTTCGCTTTTCCAAGGCATATTCCATTATAATGCGCGGTCGCCTTTCTAATGTGCGTTCGCTTTTCCAAGGCATTTCCATTATAATGCGCGGTCGCCTTTCTAATGTGCGTTCACTTTTCCAAGGCATATTCCATTATAATGCGCGGTCGCCTTTCTAATGTGCGTTCGCTTTTCCAAGGCATATTCCATTATAATGCGCGGTCGCCTTTCCAATGTGCGTTCGCTTTTCCAAGGTATATTCCATTATAATGCACGGTTGCCTTTCTAATGTGCGTTCGCCTTTCTAATGTCGCTTTTCCAAGGCATATTTCATTCTAATGCGCGATCGCCCTTCTAATGCGCGTTCGCTTTTTCAAGGCATATTACCCATTAGAATGCCTTTTCGCTCAAACAATGACTTTTCACCACCTTCAGTGTCGCGCTAATCTTTCGCTCTTTTTAACGCAAAAACCACCTTTCGCTTTTATAAATCGCGTTATGCCTTTTCGCTCCCTTTTCGCTAAAATTACCATTGCGAAGTAAGGCGAAAAGGGTTTAGCGATAGCTCGCGGAAACGGTTTCGCCATTCGTTAATGCTACCTTTATAAATAGCGTTAACTGTCTTTTTGGCGAAAACCCATGCGAAAAGCGAATGCGAAAACATTTCGCTACTTTTCGCTCTTTTATAAATATGCCCCCTAATATTTATTGCCCATCTAGGTTGGTGTACTCAGACTTTAGTAGATGTCCTGGTGCTTAGATTATATACTTTACTTTATACTTTGCTTAGATAATATACTATCGTCCTCTGGAATTCTATTCCCCTCTCTCTACGTCAAGAAACCTCAATAAACAAGTTTAAATGTAACCTCTCATCCTACCTCACTGAGCACAGCACAACAAAGGACTGTTGACACTGCACTAGTTATTTCTATAGCACTTCCACCCTTTCCTATGTATCTGTATGTTACCCACCTGGTTGTAAGCTCTACAGGGCAGGGACCTCTTTCCTCATGTTACATGTTTAAAGCACTTGTATATTTCATGATGCTCATACTTATTTATATACGTATATACTCAAGTACAAACCGACCCAAGTATAAGCCAAGGTACCTATCTTTACCTAAAAAACTAATAAAGGTGATTGACTCGAGTATAAACCGAGAGTAGAAATTATGACCACTACTGCCTTCTGATTCTGTATTGTTTTGAGGCTTTAGTTGCCCTTTAAATGGACAGTAGAATTCCTATACAGTAGTCCCATACAGTAATAGCCAAATCCAGTATGACTATTATTATATGGCACTACAGTTTGGGAATACGGTTGTCCATTTAAGCCAAATATGCAATTAGAAATTTGTGCACTAGAATTCTATTTTTTGTATCCATTTAAAGGGCAACTAAAGCCTCAAAACAATACAGAATCAGAAGGCAACAATAGATACCATCCTCCTTCTGAGTCTGTATAGTTTTGAGGCTTTAGTTGCCCTTTAAATGGACAGCAGAATTCCCATACATTAATAACCATACTGGATTAAATTAAAGGGCATCTATAGTGGGAAAATTAACTTTTTTTTCCCTTTCTTTCCATGTGTTCTATAATTCCCCACAACCCCCAGAGTGTCTTCACTTTTTTCAGATTCCCTCTCTGTCCTGAGATACACCAGTTAGAAGAATACGTGATAGCATTCCTCTACTCCTACTTGGACTGTCAATCAAATCCCTGTGACGTGATCCCCCCTCCCTGCTCTGTAATAAACATAGAGATAACAGCATTAGCAGGGGGAGAGAGGTAGCTTTGATGGGAGATATAAGGCTGCACTTGACCCCCCTTCTTAATAGCTTTCACTGATTGATGATGGGTCACAAAGTGAGAGATCGTAAACTGTACTGTTCTTCTTCGTGTCTCCAGGACAGCTTGCTTTCTATTGGCCACTGTGAGTGGGTGTATTTTTCAGGATGTTAAACTTTTAACTCCTACTGCACATGATAAGCTTGTCGGTTAGCCGGAGTTGAGACACGGAGGAGGTAACAGAGGGGATGGGGAAGGGGGGAGTGCTGCACACAGATCTGACACCATGGTTAAACAGAGTCACTGACATAGATAGGATTAAGGCAGCATAGAGTACATGAATTTAAATTTGCAAAGGGGCAATGTGTTTTTTTCACACTACAGCGGATGGCACCGCACGCGAAAGCACTGTAAAAGCAAATGTAATGTGGCCTAGCCCTAAGGGGTTTCTAATATATAGTAATAAATGGAATTCTGGTAAATCCTTAGGTAACAAGGATTTTAATATATAACTCTTATGATCGGCAATTAGATTGCAGTATTTAGGTACCTTTCAATTTGTTCTCTGGGTCTTTCATCTGCCTCCTTTTCCACTATAAGTAAAACAAGGACAATAAAAAAAATGGAATTAGAAAAGTATTTCCAGACAGCCAGTACGGTTATTAATGTTACAGGAAAATAATAATAATATACAGCATTGGAAATGCTTGCCTTTGCCTTAGTTTTGCTGTTATATTAAAATATTCCTTTCCATCAGAACAGCAACAATCAGCACTGATTATTTCTGCAGCTTTCCCACTTACTAAAGGCTAGGCCACACTAGTACGTTTTGCACGCGTTTGCGCATGCGTTGCAGTGTGGCCTAGCCTTAAGGGAGATCGAAACATAAAACAAGTTTAGATAATATAACTCTTTTTACTAAGACCTGAACCACATGTGCAAAAGTGCACCATAAGTAGTTATTTACCCTTTTCTCAGCGGTTTGCTCATCTTTTATCTTAAAGGACAACCCCACCCTCATAATGAGATCTTTTCGAAAGAATGGCCTCTTTAAAATAAGTTATATATATCCTACTTTGTTTTCTGGAATCATTAATTTTTGCCTGCTATGCTTCTGGATGCCTTGTGGGAAATTAGCAATGTAGTGACCTGGTTCTGAGCTTGGGCATGCTCTGATGAGGCAGCCATTTGCTGTGATGTCAACTGTCAAATCCATAACTGACAGTTGCTAACTGCAAGAACCAAGAAGCAGAAAAAGAGGCAACAGGACATTGCAGCATTTTGGGTTAGACTAACGGTATATATTTCAGATTATATTCAGTATATATTTAAAATTTTCAAATTATTTAGAGTTTTTGGGGGGGGGGTGATTGACCTCTATGTAATTTTTTATTTGTGGGCCGGACTTGCACTTTAAACTGGTAATGGCATGCGTTCTAGCTGACAAGAAAAGTAGCATGCTGGGATATTTAAAGTTCCAAACATTGACAAACATGGTGATAATACATTATAATTTAAAGGAGATGTAAAGCTTTATCTTTTAACATCCAAACAACTGCGGGCTTTTTTGTTCTTAGGGAGATTGAAGTTTACGATCTGTCTGAGCTGATAGTGATCACGCTGGCCGGGAGAGAGACCCAGATGGTGTATCTATGACTTACAGGAAAGGCATCCGGGGTCTCTCACCCGGTCTGCGTGAACATTAGCTCAGGCAGATCAAACTGCAATCTCCCTCAGAATGAAAAATAGTAATTCTGCAGTTGCTTGGATGTTGAAAGATAAAGCAAAGGTCTGTGCCCCATGTTTATTAACATTTCCATTTTGCAAATTATAAAAAAAACACTTGGCTACATATTTGAGAGGTTTTATAAGAATATATTCCACTGCACCTCTCAATTCAAGGTCCATAGCCTTATGCAAGATTATTAGATTAGATTAGAATGAGGCAAAGTAATTTCTAGCGTTAATACCCTTTACCGGACTGCAGAGATGTTAAATGCTTATGCTCCTCCTACTAGAGCATTTTTTCTGATTTACAGGTCATGCCTTGGAAACCAGAATAAAAAGATAAGTAATAGATGCACTGCTTGATTTAGCCAAACATTGTCACTTGGCAGGGTTTAGAATAGCGGAAAATAGGGCTCCAACTCCTAATGAGGATTTAAATAATTAGAGGATGGTAATATCACAATGATTTACCCACAGGCCCCTAAAGATCTTAAATCAGCGCTGCATGGGCAATACACAGCCGTTCCTTCTACTTAAAGAAAAATGGGTTTAGATCAGCAAAACTTGTGTTTATGCTTGTGAGTAATATATATATATATAGTTCAAAGAGCAGAGAGGTAGGTGCACACAAGGGGTCTTAATCAATATACATTTTTAATAGTGCAACAACAAGGCAACGTTTCGATCCAAGTCTAGGACCTTTATCAGGGCTGATAAAGGTCCTAGACGTGGACCGAAACGTTGCCTTGTTGTTGCACTATTAAAAATGTATATTGATTAAGACCCCTTGTGTGCACCTACCTCTCTGCTCTTTGAACTGTCTATTGAATTTTGGGTAGCACCGGGGGCGAAGTAAGGTTGGAGTGGAGTGTGCCCTGATTTTCGTTTCAGTATATATATATATTTATACACACACACACACACACACACACTACAATAAAATATGCTCTAGGGCAGGGACCCTCAAATGATGTGCCTACAGATGTCTGAAAACTAGAACTCCCAACTACAAAGGGAAGCTAGGGAATGCTGAGAATTGTAGTTTTAAACAACTGGAGACACACTGTTTGAGAATCCCTGCTCTAGGGCCCTAATGTGAACTAACTGTGTAGTGCATGTAAACATTTTCTCTGTTGGTTACTACATGACGAAACATTTATGATCTACTGCCACCATCAAATTTGAGGTACAAATCCAATCAAATGTTAGGCAAACTTTTGCATCTCCTATTAAATACCGGTAATTCCCACTTACCAATATCAACCACTTGGGGAGGTTCCTGAAAAATAAAAAATAAAAGTTATTGCTATTGATCTATAAAATGGCCTTAGGTGTAGAGCATCTGTTATGACATTTAAACTCCTTGGGCCTTATTTATCAAGAGGTGCAGGTAAAGGTGGCCATTGATGCTAAAATCCCAGTCAAATAATATTGCGATATCCCAGTATCATATGAACACCGGATCATGTATGGACAATCAGCCAATAATTTTCCCTATCTGGCTAGTTGAGATTTTTTTGCTTGATTGGCAATCCAATCATACAATTAGTTTGTACAGTCTGATTATAGTTTTGATGGCCAACTTAAGTTTAAGTAACTAAACCATAAAATTGGCACTGCCCGTGTCAATTATACAATATCCAATTTGGGGTGAACCTCTATAAATTCCCCTGATTGGTTTAATAGGACACCCATGGAGTATCAATGGAAATAGTAGGGTAAAGAACCTAAGATAGAATGCAAAAACATTCTACAGCATGTTGGTCCTTTTTTATAGTGTATGATCTACAGCACAGAAAGGGCAAATTGTGCCGGAGAATCTCTGTACATCTAACCAAGCTCACCCAAAATCTCACACAAGTGTAAATTGTACAAAAACTGCTGCTGACATCCTAACTGGGCCAAAAAAAATAAAAAGACTCCCTAAAATGATGTGCCTCAGATTAAAATCAGTGGATTCATTTATCTATTTTGACACCATTCTTACTGCAAGCTTGTTAAAGTATTTTCTAGTCACACAGTTATTAAAATACCTAGTTTAATTTAATAAAAAGGATTTATGTATGGCTGGAATAACTGATGGTAGAACACAATAGATGACACATTTGTTTTCAAAAACAACAAAATAGTGTAAAATCTCTTCTACACATTATTCAGCCCAGTTACCTGTGCCACTGTTGGTGGAGTGCTCTCTTTATTTGCGTGGGACAGTGTTAGACTATCAATAGGCTGAGGAACTACTTTTCCTAAACCTTGTGTCAGCCAGCTGAGAACACCTGTAGCTCTGCACAAAAGGAGAAAAATAAAATTAGGTAAGATCGTGCCTAACAGCAATGGTGTAGCATTTAGTAGCACCATAACTCGTACAAAATACATTTACAGGGTTATTCAATAAAAGTTCTTATCGTTTAAAATGGTGCTAATTTTGCCCCAACCAATCAGATGTTAGCTTTCAAATGTTAAATAAGTACTGATTGGTTGGTGTAAAATTAGCACCATTTTAAACGATAAGAACTTTTATTGAATCTCCCTGTTAATGTGCAGATAATGCTGTCCATTTTTTAATATATTTTCTTTTTAGCGTTTTTAAAGTAATTTTATTCTTAAAAGTATGTGCATTCTGCAATTTATGGATTACTGGAATATTACAGATAGCCCACTCACTGCAGTCCTGAAGCCCCAGTATTTTCATCCTTCCTTGGCTGATGGGTTAACAAATAAGATTGTCGAGCATGTGTTTTTTTTTTATTGGTTGAGGCACATTGTAAGGGAAGGATACAGGAGTGGAGGAGATTGCTCTGGACTGGAGGAAAGTATTAAGGACTGTCAGTAATTGGAGGGTAGCTTTCTCCCATTAGTTCTCTGTTAAGTAGCACTACAGTTGTTGAGTAAAACAGTTAGAGGAGTAGAGAAAGATCTTCCATTACTAAAACAATTACGTTTGAGTTTGATGTACTATTGGATAAACAGTGACCGAAAAAACTTCATAGACATTATATTGATCAAGTTTAAAAATCTTTATTTTCAGTCTACGGTGTTATATGTCAATGCTGCCTTCAGTTGACACTTATTAATGATACAGATAAATAAGGTCACCTGGTGGCATAACGTACAATAAAAAAAACTTTTAATTAAGTCATAGTTTCCTAGCGCCATTGTAGGGACATCAATATGCTATTAAATTTAATCTAGCACTAGTACAAAGCTACAGTTCTCCACCAGAAAACGGGAACCCATGGCAATTTGCCAAACAAAATTGCTTATAACATATATACTTGCCCTTTCTCAGACTGTTCTTCTATTTCTTGAGCCTTTAGTACACCTGTAACGAGTTCAAATTGGAGGTTTACTGCATTGTTTTAAAGGTGATTTAAAGGGCTTTCACTGAAAAGCCATTTGTATTTTCATCTCGGTTCCCCTTTAAATCCAAAAGCAGTGAAATGGATCAGGTGAGTTACCTTGAGGATTGATGGCTTCTTTCTCCAAACATGTCTCCTTCTGAAATAAAAAACAGCTATTATTATTATTATTATGGAAAAGTGAAGTTACCTCTCTAAAGTATAAATGCCTGTGTCCTAGTTCAGCTACAATAGTTTAGTAGCAACCTTTTGGCCTTCCAACTGTAGATAAAGTCACCTCCCTTGATGATGTCTCACAGATAAAAACACCTTCATGCATATTTCCAATCATAACTGTCAGGAGTGTCTTTGTATTGGCATCCGCATGCTATTATATCAGTAAGGTCACCAGAATCATTTGGAGAATGGAACATGTAGTCTTTCCTCGCTGAGCATTGCTCTCCTCACTGTTAGAAGCTCCGCACTAAACCTAGCTACCTCAGACAGGGCTACCTGGTGGTGAAGTTGACATGAAGTGCTAAGGCCTTTGATGCATGAGGAAATTAGCAGCTGACTAGAATACGTTTTTCACTCCCATGTTGACATAATATGGAACTAAATGGCAATTTCACAACAGATTCCAGAACTATTTTCATTAATCTGCTGTTATTCTGGCATTCATATGCAAATAAACTCTTCTTCTGTTCTGCACACCATTGTTCGATTTGGTGTTCCTGCATGGTACAACTGCAATCGGCACAGTCGCTTCAGCAAGACCTGTAATGCCAATGGATGGGCATTTTGCAGCCCGAACAAGCAATTCTATGAGTGACAGAAGTGGCCAGTGTCAGAATTCAGTAAACTTACATGAGCAATTTTAATAAATTAAAATAAATAAATGTGGACATGATGTATACTACATCTACACAGGCTGGGCCTTTAAATTCCAAGAAAGATTGGCAGTGTACCTTTCCTAATTCACATGAATGCAATATGCAAACCATAATTTCAGGGCGATTATTTGCACCTGTTTCACTTTTTAAATTGATGTCAAACATTCTGTTCATTTATATTTCAAGGAGATGAAACGGAATCTGTTGCAGATAATCCTATTGTTATTAAATGTGTTTTCTCCAAACCATTAAGTCTGCTACATTAATGCTTTCTATTGAATAATCTGAGCTGACTACACTAAGCACAATTACTGTATTTGTTAAAATAAAAGTGCATTATTAAGTGTTAATATGGAATAGCCAGTGAAGATTAAGGAAAGAAGGAATTATAAATGTCTAAGAAATGTGTATATCCCACTTAAAATTGAACAAAATGTTGTTGTTGTTTTATTTTAATGTACCATCATTTTTATGACATGCCTTTGCAATATTTGGCTATGATTTGTTGCTATTGTACATGTGTTCAGTATCATTTGATTACAGCCTATGTATATGTGGGTACTTGTGTGTAGTATTTTTGAGGTTGAATAAAGACATATATACATCCAGTCCAACCCATCTAGCAATACCCTAATTTCCTGCCTAACTGTTGATCCAGAGGAAGGCAAAAAAAACCCACCAAATTTATGAAGGGGAAAAAAATTCCTTCCTGACTCCAAGTGGCAATCGGAAATTTCCCTGGATCAACTATTTTATGAATCATGTGTATGTGGCAATTTTTATAGATAGACGAAGTTGAGATTTTTTGCCCTATTTTCAACAGCGATAAAATTTTGCAAGTTAAAAAATGTCTAAATTTGGATTGTTCCACACATTTTCCACTGGTCAGCAAAATGTTTGCCATATACTGCTATGACACTTTTTGCGGTGTCATAGACATGCGATTGTCGACAAAATCTCCTGTTTGTCTGCTGTACAGCAGCTCACATCCAGGACAATTGTTCATCTGAATATACTTATTTACATATGTACAGAACTGTCCATTGAATGTTTAATAATTATTGCATCTACTGATAAAGATCCTCATGCAAATGTCCCTTAATAACACTAGCAGCCCTGATATGGTATTGGATAAGTTCTGGTTTTGTTTTCGTACATTTTTTAACAAGGGTTTTAACGCAATCTATATCTTCAAACAATTAACACAATGTATATTTTCTATTTGATAAATACATACAATTTTCCTGCTAAAAAAATGCTAGTATAACTTCTTTATATCTATATTCCATGCATGAATATGAGGTGGGGTTTGTGAAAATCTTTTTCTAAAACAGTGCAGTGTTTATGTTGTGAAATATACACCAATACTCCAGTAATCTTATAGTTAGAAAGCCCAGCCAATTAATTTACAACCGATTCCATAGTTTTTGTTGTACTGTTTGCAGATGTAAATTGAAAGCAGCCTAAGGCTCCACAGATAAAGGAAGATTATCCGTTACCATAAATACATCCAACCAAACAGAAGCAACAACTAAAAAGAAAGAATCCTCCAAGGCTCTTATATTATATATATTCACTTAGAGAGTTAGTAGAATGAATAAAACCAAGATTGGACCAAACATAGCAATATAACCTTACTATCTAGGAATATTTACTGGCCATACTGAAATATTACAAATTCTACAGAGGCAAATCTAGATTAAATAAAGCAAACAATACCCTGTAATATTTAGTCACATTTATACATCTGCAATATTCTGGAAAAATTAATTTACAACAAATCTTATGCTAGGAATCTCCGCTATTGCAAATATTTGGTATGGTATTCCTTTCTGCTGATGGCATGGGGGCGGAGAAAATGAGTTTGGGTGACCCCCATGATTGAAGTCCAATCATGGTAATACCAATAAATACAATTAAAGTAATAACTTTAATCTATTTTGCATTGTTTTGTTACCCAGACTATAATAATAAAAAAAAAAAACACCTATCATGTCACTTAGTGGTTAGAGAATTAAATTATCATAAACCACCTGCTATTTTCTTCCCAATCACAAATGGTAAAGCCAGGTAAACAAAATGTTTGCAGTGGCACTGGATGCTTCATTACAAACAACTGGCACGCTGTGCAAAAAAAAAAAACAATACTTGCAGCAAACAACTGGCATCACATCAGTCCAGTAGAGATCTGAGAATGACTGAAGCTGTTCAGTTGTGCGTAAATCATAGCCATGGTATCAATATGTCAAGATAAAAAAAATGCAAATACCGTATATACTTGAGTATAAGTCGAATTTTTCAGGCTTTAAAATTAGCCTGAAACCCTAACCTCGACTTATACTCGGGTCAAGTCCTAATTTAGATCCAAATTCTGCAATTGCGTATAGTAACCAGTAGGTGGCGCTGTGTTAACCTACATAGAAAGTTACAGGAGCTGATCTGCCTTTACACTTCCTGCTTCCTGTGGTCTGGCTGCTGTACTCACTCTGCACTGTCACTGCTCATCTGGATGCTGTAAATCTGATGGGTCTCCTCAGTTTGGGGCAAAAAACAGCTGCTAGTACAGTGCAAATGACAGCTTGAAACTACAAGTCTCAGGTAACATTTTTAACTATTGGGATCAGAGAGTCTTTTACTATATGGGGTCAGAGGGCCCTTTACAATATGGGGTTCAGGAGAATTGTAAATGATGGTAAGCGTAATTAAAAGTTTACTGAACCTTGCCACTCCACATGTTTAGAAACTGAAATTCCCAGCAACAAAGCATGCTGGGAGTTGTAGTTTCCAAACATCTGGAGTGCCGAGGAATTGGAGGTTACTGGTACTGGATTTGGCTCTTACTGTATGGGATTCATGTATGGGAATTCTGCTGTTCATTTAAAGGGCAACTAAAGCCTAAAAACAACACAGAATCAGGAGGTAGTAGTGGTGATAATTTCTACCCTCGACTTATACTCGAGTCAATCAGTTTTTACAGATTTTTCAGGTACAAATAGGTACCTCGACTTATACTCGGATCGAGTATATACGGTACATTTACAGGAATAATCAATTTGCAACCTGCCTAAAATTCTCTGGCACAAAAGAAAGTTATTTATGCTACAGTAGACAAAAATACAGATTTCCAGCATGGGAGATTGATTTGAGAAAACTGTGCTGTATACTGTAGATATTGTTTGACATTCCCACCTCTTCACTCTTGTGTATAGGTTGAGCTGAATCCTGCTCCCCTGGACAAGGTTTTTTTGGTGTTTCTGGGGGTTGAGGTATGACTTTCTCAATCCAGCCAAACATTATGGTCCTGCAATATATCAAAGAGACCAACACATCTTATCAAATCCACTAATAATACTATGGGGCTAAGAAACCTCACAATACTTTATTGCTATATAAATAAACATATACATACAATACTTATAGACACAGGACTGAATCCATGTTTATTATCATACCATAACAAATATACACACATTTTTTGCTTTTCAACCTTGACTCTGAGCAGCCAAAACAAAACAAACAATAAAGAAACAGAAACATTATATAAATATAATCCTTCTTCTACTTCAATATGTACATGGTGATACGAGGACCTGATAAAACTCTGTATGTCTGATACTCACAAATGGGCACAGAAGTAGAACAGTTCAAAATGACCTTAATTACCTGTGCTCTGTTTCATGTCTGCATAGTGCTTGTTGTGTGACAATACAGAGTCATGTATTGGTGAGATCATTAACCATCTCCTTAAACCTCTTTTTATTCTACTGCAGGTCCTGGCACCCTTGTTTCCAACAATGTCCAACTGCCTTTCAAAGGAACTAAACAGACTGTTAGGGGCTCGTTCACACTATGTCCTTTTAGGGGGGGTAAACTCACTGTTTTTAAAACAGCAGGACACATAGAATTCAATAGTACTGTTCACACTATTGCATTCCGATTGTGTCCGTTTGCATTCCGTTGCACAAAAAAACGCACTGCATGCTGCATTTTTTCTCAGTTTCTAGTGTGAACGAACCCTTATAACTTAAGTTGCTGTGCCTGTGTGTTTCCCTTATTTTCTAAATCTTTAAGGTAACCAAACACCAGCTAAGTTAGACCCCTAATGGGGAGAGGTGCTACCAAGCAGTCAAACAATCTACCGTACACACTTATTAAACAGTTAAAAAACCTTTATTAAATATATCAGAGTTATATGAATAAAACCAATTAATTTAATTGATATATTTGATATAATTGATATATTTAATAAAGGTTTTTTAACGGTTTAATGAGTGTGCACAGAAGTTCTATATTTTTGTACTTTCCCTAATCCCTATGCAATGACATACAGATTCTATACCCCTTAAACTGTGCTTTGCGTTGTCTATCATATTTTTATCCATTGTCTTGTTTTACCTGCTATGGTTCTTCTCCGTAGATCCCTTGCTTGCTGCAGAAAACAGACCTGACAAGAGAATGAGTGTCCTTGACCAAATCCTTCATTTGCTGAGACAGAATATTACATCCTAATCCTGTTAATTGACACACAGGTTAAATGGATTTGTCAGTGTCCTTAATAGCAATCAGCATTAACACTTTACAAACTGAATTATTTAGACTAATGATAATATACTGGATGGAAGAATTCTACAAAACTATATATTTATCAAGTCAGAACTGAACCAATTTTAGAGTAAAGAAAATTTGCGCAAAAGATAATATTTCTTTCATTTATATAATGTTTTCCAGAGACAAATAAAGATGTGTTTGTTTATTTTATTATTTTAACAATAACAAATTAAACCAGATAAAATACATTGACACAAAAGGATTATACTATAATCTGATTTAAACTGCCAATGCCAAAATTATTATGTGTTCATCTATATAAGAAAGGGGGAATTAGCAATTAGTATTAAGTATCAAAGTACGTGTGGTACAGTTTCATGGTTGGGAACAGAAGAGAAAAT
The DNA here is from genome assembly GCA_019447015.1 of Hymenochirus boettgeri. Lineage (NCBI taxonomy): Eukaryota > Metazoa > Chordata > Amphibia > Anura > Pipidae > Hymenochirus > Hymenochirus boettgeri. Next base: position 129,091,486 of record CM033472.1, on the reverse strand, counting down.
TTCATCCATGTCAAATGAATGGGAGTTACATCAGTAGTTACAGAAGCACTCAGGGCCGTTATTAGCAATCTTGGTTCCCTAGCATGATCAGATCGAAATCCCATCACGCTTAAAAGCGCAGTAGTGTGGCCTAGCCCTCCAATCCAAGAGTACTGCCATTAACACTTTCAGTGCCAGCAGAGTATTACCTTTAAAGGAACTGTAAACTTAAAAAAATATCAGGGAGATTGAATAAAAGTTCTTATCGTTTAAAATGGCGCTAATTTTGCCCCAACCAATCAGATGTTAGCTTTCAAATGTTAAATAAGATCTGATTGGTTGGGGTAAAATTAGCACCATTTTAAACAATAAGAACTTTTATTGTATAACCCTGTAAGTGTTTGCCAATCCCTGTGAATAATAGTTTGCTCAGGGGACACAGCAGCACTTACCTTACCAACGTTCCACTCGCGGGTCCTTCTGAACTGACAGCCGCGCTGTCCTGCTCTCCCGATCAAATTCTTCCAGAAAGCATACCAATCAGATTCTTTCTGAAAGAATCTGATTGTAAACAATTCTGATTAGATACAATCAAATTAATTCATAAAGAATCTGATTGGTATACTAGCTAATAAGATTCTTTTCCAATCAGAACTGGTTACAATCAGAATCTTTCAGAAAGAATCTGATTGTTCCCCAGACCATTTCCAAGGTCTCAGAGCCATTTACAGTAAATTACTGTATCTTTTTTTACAAAACGCAGCTTGAAACTAGAATGTTTCCTCACAAGTTCTGGATATATGTACGTGTTCCCCAGACCATTTCCCAGGTCCCAGAGCCATGTACAGTAAGTTATCATCGCTATTTTACCTTATATTTAGGCGGATCTGTGAGGATTTTTCTCTTTCAATTTATGCAAATTTTTTAATTTTTCCAAAAATCCACAAATCGGCAGGCGGAACAGATTTTAGCAGTTTCACCCATCTCTAGTCCTTATCATGGATATATCAAAAGGGAGGTGATTTGTCTTTAGGTTTTGATTCAGCTTTGCTGTTAACAATATACAATAAATTATGCTTAATTTATCATTAGACTATTTCATCTGAATTTATTTTACTAATGTTTTGATTCCAATAAAAATATTTTTAATAGTGCAAGAAAATAACTAATTTGAATATATATATTCGACACTCCTCCTCCGTTTTCCTTGTTTGGTGCAATGTCCCTGGGACTCCAACTGCATTCATCCCCATACATATAAGTTTCAAATAGGGCAGCACTCAAGATTTCTTGCTGAAATAAGCCTTTTATTAAAGCATCATCTTTAAGCATACATCAATGTGTAACGTTTCAGGAGCCTCCGCCCCCTTCATCAGACACAGCAAATCAGACATATGCAATCATACACATAACCACCATTTTTAAACACAAAAACAAGAAATGACATCATCTAAATTAATTTCACCCCTGTGTGTTCATAGCACTGATAATCAATATTCAATACTACCTAAGCATCATACAATATACATGATTAACAAGAGGAGTAAACATATTTACAATCCATAGATCAAGAAGGAAAAGGACCTTAATTCATGGATCATAGAAAGAGGTAAAGATCATTGTCCTTATTAAAACCATTAGGGGCCAAAGTATTAAGTTTATTGACCCACCAAACTTCCCTGTTTTAATTTGAGCTCCCTGTCACCGCCACGCTGTGGAGTCGGTACTGTTTCCAGAACCATAAATTGTAGTTCATTCTCTTTGTGCCCTAATTCCACAAAATGCTTGGAGACAGGTAACCTCTGATCACCCAGACTAATGCTAGATCTATGTTACGATATGCGGGATTTTACAGTGTAGTCTCACCCACATATAGCAACTGGCACAGGCACTATTAAAAATATTTTATTGGAATCAAAACATTATTAAAATAAGTTCAGATGAAATAGTCTAATTAAAGGGCATGACCATCCTTACCTTACATTCCTGCTCAAAATAGTTCCCCTGCTGTGCCCCTCCAAAGTCCAGAAAACTGCTGTGTAGGAGCAGTGTGTGACTCATGGTTTGCCTGAGTCTGCCTCAACCTCGTCAAGGTTTGAGGCATGCTCAGTGCAGCCCTCCCCTCCCTCCCTCTCCCTCCCATTTTTCTCTGCCTCCCCCTAACATTAAACCCTTTGGTTATGCGGTAGGGCATGCTCCCCCAGCCCCAACCGCATTAATATAATTGTTAGAAAGTCCCCCAATCTTTACTTACCTTCCCTCTCTCCTCCGCTGTTCAGAACTCCCGGCAGCCGCGACCGTGATTGGCTGCCTCACCATGCAAGCAGAGGGCCGGAACACTGCGGTGGAGGAGAATGGGAAGGTAAGTAAGTATCGGGGGACTTTCTAACAATTATATTAATGCGGTTGGTGCTGGGGGAGCATGCCCTACCGCATATCAAAAGTTGTCTAAAGGGGTAGACATGCCCTTTAAGCAAGTATAATCTATTATACATTGTTAACAGCAAAGCTGAATCAAAACCTAAAGACAAATCACCTTTTGATATATCCATGATAAGGACCTGCCTGCCCAAAATTATGGCAGCTGCACTGAACTAAAACCAGGAACTTAAGCCATTTGTAGTGATATAGTAGTAGTGTTCTCCGTAGCATCTTTTAGCCAGGCAGTACACCCACATTGTGGGGTGTGGCCTGCACACAAAGCTGGAAGCAAGCAAGGTGTAGGAGCTCCGGCACACACAGCCCAAATTACCTGACAAAGAGGGGAAAGTGACCCCAGGGGATTACACCCCAATATATAGAATAAAGCCATCAGTTATTTTCTATTCTGCATCTCTACATTTATTTTGGTTTTTATTGTGTAAATGATACCTTGTAGAAGTTCCATATTATTGCAGGGGACACATGGTTAATGCAATGTGATTGTTTCTATTTTCTAGACCCTCAATAGAAAAACTATTGGTGTTACCCAAACAAAGATCACACAGAGTAAGTATACCCAGTTAACATATTTAATGAATATTTCATACAATACAATATCCTACAACATAAATCATACAATAATAACAAATACAAAATAATCCAATAAGATGGACAACAGTGACATTGAGATAAATCCATCTTTGCTGCAAACCCTATGTCTTACTATACAGACATGTGCTTACACATAATATACAAGGATTGTAAAAGCATTTCAATTAGGCTAATTTACAACTACATTTAGCGGAAGTGCTACTGATCTGGTCAAACATTTACAGACATCCCACCCTGCCCTTTCAGGCTTCCGGGCAGGGTGGGAAAGGGGGCGTGGTGAGCGGGGTGTGACGTCACGTGGAGCGGGGCATGAAGTCACATGGAGGCAGGGCCATCATTCAAGGGGTGGTGGGAGGCAGGGTTAGGGGCGTTCCAGGGGCATGGTCAGCGAAAGGGGGCGTGAATTGGAATGAGACTCAAGTCTCCACTTAAGTCCGGGAGTCTGTGTGGTCTTGCGGGAGACCACCCCAGAATGTGAGAGCCTCCCAGACAATCCAGGAGGGGTGGGACACCTACATTTATACAAACATAGAAAAGATAATCAATGCACATTCCTAGGCCCCATACAATATCATATTATCTGCACATTGGCATACTTTATAAACAAAGGGGTTTTAGTATACATAATTGTGAACACACAAATTAAAAGCCTTCCAACCACGTCAAGATAACCCCAGTCAGGAAGGTCCTAACCTTTTTTACTTCAATTACCATTAGCAAACTTTTGCATTTCTCATACTTGTGCACTGGATCCATATAACAGGCTTTCACACTTCCCTCCAGCCCTTTGGCTTTTTAAAATAAGTGAAGAGGCCATCCATCCAGTGCTTTATATTAAAGGCATAGGACCTCCCATAAAAGGGGCATGTTGGGGGTGCTATAACAACTTGGAAGCTTGACCAGGCTTTCCAATAAATACATACAATACAAGGATTGTAGAAGCACTCCAATTAGGCTAATTTACAATTACATTTAGCGGAAGTGCTACTGATCTGATGATCAATATCCTACAACATAAATCATACAATAATAACTAATACAAAATAATCCAATAAGATGGAGAACAGTGACATTGAGATAGATCCATCTTTGCTGCAAACCCTATGTCTTACTATACAGACATGTGCATAGGCCCACATCTAGTGCTGGCTGATATAAAGTAGAAAAATAGACATGTCATATGAAGGGTTCATTCTGCAATATGGGATTGGATCTATATTTGCAAAAGGTTTGCCACATTCTGCACATGGATTCTGTTAGACATATATTGCCCATGTAAGGCGATAGTAGAATGGAGTTTACCTAATTACTCTAGAGACTGTCAGCCTTACCCAAATTCTATGCACAAGACTATTATTTATCAGGAGTGGGCCCTCGCATATGTTGGAGGCAGGGTTTTGTTGCCAAATGACGATGTCAGCGTGGAACATACGGAGGTTCTTTTCTTCTGCCAAATACATGGGCAGTTGGATTTTAGTATATTATATATTAACCAATCATAGAGGAAATAAATTAGGCCATGAAATGTGAACAATGGATCGTGTGGGATTTTATAATAATCTGTATTACTGAATGCTTTTTGTTAATATTAAGACGGTTTGGCAATCCAACAAATGCTATAAATACATAATGAACAACCCCTTCAAATGTATTAAGAGTTGCACAGTCATAAATAGGAACGTGTTGTGTTTTATGCATTAAAAGTCCCTGTATATAGGTTTATCTGTAATTGAAATATTTTAACAAAGAGAGAGTGTGAAGAGATGAAGTGCAAGCCTAACTGAAGTAGGTAATGATCAGTGTCTGAGAATGTGTAACCAGTAACGCTGTACACCAGATTTATCTTGCCTTTTCTGGGATGACGCTTGTGTGGTGGTAGGGGCTGTCTCAGGTGTTCCTCAATCAGATAGTGGCGAGTTCCTACCTAGAAATGTGCAAGGAGACACTACATAGGTTCTCCTCTTCTCCCCACTTGGCTGGACCTTCTAAGAGGGCCTGGCAGTCCGTCACATTACTTTACGGAGAGAGACGCTGCCCATTAAGCTCTCCTCCTTTAGGAGGGCCTGACAGACTAATTCAACTCTTAAAGGAGAGAGCCGCTGCCACTTAGTTTCCCCTCCTATCATTGCCGGACCTTTTGGGAGGGCTTGGCAGACTGACTCAACTCTTAAGGAAACCAACTTCAGCCTGTGAATAAGAAACTATCTGAATAAGAAACCAACTTCAGCCTGCAAATAAGAAACCAACTTCAGCCTGTGAATAAGAAACCAACTTCAGCCTGCGAATAAGGGAACCAACTTCAGCCTGTGAATAAGAAACTATCTGAATAAGAACCCAACTTCAGCCTGTGAATAAGAAACCAACTTCAGCCTGCGAATAAGTAACTATCTGAATAAGAAACCAACTTCAGCCTGCAAATAAGAAACCAACTTCAGCTTACGCATAAGAAACGCATAACAATAAAACGGAAGAATAATTAAGAAGAAGCAGTGAAGATTGTAATGTCAATATTTTGGCAAAGGAACATGGCTGGTTCAAGACAAGTTGTCTGAATAAGAAACTAACTTCAGCCTGCGAATAAGAAACTATCGAATAGAAGCAACTTCAGCCGCAATAAGAACCCATTTCGCCTGCGATAAGAAACTATCTGAATAAGAAACCATTTTCGGCCTGCGAAAAGAAACTATCTGATAAGAACCGACTTCAGCTGTGAATAAGAAACTATCTAAATAAGAAACCAACTTCAGCCTGCGAATAGAAACTATCTGAATAAGAAACCACTTCAGCCTGTGAATAAGAAACTATCTGTAAGAACCAACTTCAGCCTGTAATAAGAAACCAACTTCAGCCTGTGAATAAGAAACTATCTGAATAGAAACCAACTCAGCCTGTGAATAAGAAACCAACTTCAGCCTAAAAGTAAATAGAATAAAATGTAAAAAAACACTGCAACTGAATAAGAAACTATCTGATAAAACCAACTTCAGCCTGTGAATAAGAAACCAACTTCAGCCTGCGAATAAGTAACTATCTGATAAGAAACCAACTTCAGCCTGCAAATAAGAAACCAACTTCAGCTTACGCATAAGAAACGCATAACAATAAAACGGAAGAATAATAATAAGAAGAAGCAGTGAAGATTGTAATGTCAATATTTTGGCAAAGGAACATGGCTGGTTCAAGACAAGTGTCTGAATAAGAAACTAACTTCAGCCTGCGAATAAGAAACTATCTGAATAAGAAGCCAACTTCAGCCTGCGAATAAGAAACCAATTTCGGCCTGCGAATAAGAAACTATCTGAATAAGAAACCAATTTCGGCCTGCGAATAAGAAACTATCTGAATAAGAAACCGACTTCAGCTTGTGAATAAAAGAACTATCAGAATAAGAACCAACTTCAGCCAGTGAATAAGAAACTATCTGAATAAGAAACCAACTTCAGCCTGTGAATAAGAAACAACTAATTCAGCTAATGAATAAGAAATATCTGAATAAGAAACCAACTTCAGACTGTGAATAAGAAACCAACTTCAGCCTGCAAATAAGTAACTATCTGAATAAGACCAACTTCAGCCTGCAAATAAGAAACCAACTTCAGCCTACGCATAAGAAACACATAACAATAAAACGGAAGAATAATAATAATAAGAAGCAGTGACCAATCAGCAACTGCACCATTGATGGCCCTACACAGAAGAGCCAATTCCTCGGGTCAGGGTTCAGCCGTGTACCTGCATCTTAAGGAAAAAGACATACCTTTGAAGATTGTAATATTTTGGCAAAGGAACATGACTGGTTCAAGACAGGTGTTAAGGAGGCCATTTATGTGAAAATAAAGAAACCAAGCCTGAATAGAGGTGGGGGGGTTCGACACCAACTGTCTGCCTGTACAATGCTGTTTGACACTTACCTTGGGCAGTTCCTAGAACACCTCTTAGCCTCAATGCATCCATATCTTGCATTCAGAAAGCCCCTTAACACTTGGCTGTGATATGCTAATTGGGATTTTCCAGGGTACAAAATTGCCAACAGATTCCTGTACAAGTCATTCTGAATTGAGAAAGCCAGTCGGCTTCAAGTCCAGTTGATCTAACTGAATACAACAGAAATACCATGGATGAATGAGAACTTCACAAGAATACAAAGAAGAAGAATAGAAAGACAGTAATGTGGCTCTTTCAGCCAAATTAACAAACCAGTATTGACATATAGACACCACATATGAAATCTACAAAATAAAAGACATGCATTTGTTCATAGAATTGAAAACTTTTACATCCAAGTGTTCATCTGTTTGTTCTTATGAGAAACAAAGCAGTGCTTTGTTTTAGCCATTAAAAGAAATCTAAACTAAAAATTCTTTAACAGTAACAAGTGTTAACAGATGTCTTCTGGAAATTATTTTTTTTCTAGATTATCTATTTGGCACAGTTACTTGATTTTTTTTTTGTTTAATCATAGGATAGGCTTGTGAAGGTTCTCATTCATCCAGGTCATGGTATATCTGTTGTACTCAATTAGATCAACTGGACTTGAAGTTTAGTTCTTGAAGACGTTTCGCTAGTTATCCGACTGGCTTTCTCAATTCGAATGACTTGTACAAGAATCTGTGCAATTATGTATCCTGGAAAATTCCAATTAGCATATCAAAGCCAAGTGTTAAGGGCGTGATTGGATAGTGGCTAAGAGGTGTTATAGGAACGCCCAGAGTAAGGTGTCAAAACAACATTGTACATGGCAGACAGTTGGTGTCGAACCCCCTCACCTCTATTTAGGCTTGGTTTCTTTATTTTCACATAAATAGCCTCCTTAACACCTCTCTTGAACCAGTCATGTTCCTTTGCCAATATGTTAACATTATAATCTTCATAGGTATGTCCTTTATCCTTAAGATGCAGGTACACGGCTGAGTCGTGACCCGAGATTGGCTCTTCTGTGCTGGGCCTTACGTTGATGCAGTTGCTGTTTGGTCTCCCCCACATACAAATCAGAGCATTCTTCACTGCACCTGCAGCGTATAGATGTCCTCTTTTCTTGTGTTTTGGTATTGGGTCTTTCGGATGTACCAATTGCTGCCTCAGTGTTTTGTTTGGTTTAAAGCAGACAGGGATACAGTGTTTTTTGAAAATTCTTCTTAATTCCTCAGAGACCCTGCTACATATTGGATGACCATGTTCTTTCTTCTGTCTTGCTTTTCCCCTTCCTGTTGGTATTTGTGTTCTTTTCTTTCCTTCTACTTCTTGACAAAGGCCCAGTCTGGATATCCACAAGTTTTAAGGGCTCCTCTGAGATGTTTCATTTCTTAGCCTTCGCCTCTGTGCAGTGGGGATGTTCTCAGCTCTGTGTTGCAGGGATCTGATGACACCCAGCTTGTGATCTAAGGGGTTTTCTGTAAACCTCTACTTCCAGTTTACCGTTTCCTTAACTTCTACCAAGCAGTCCAAGAAAGATAGTTTGTTGTTTGTACCTCTTCCCTTGTAAATTTGATGTTTTGGTCTACCGCATTAATGTGTTCTGTGAAAGCTTGTACTTCCTTCTGGTGGGTTTTAACCCAGGTGTCATCCACATATCTGAATATGCCCTTAAAGGTATTAAGCGCCTGTTTTTTCACCTCCTCCATGTAAAGGTTGGCCACAATAGGTGAAACTGGAGATCCCATAGCACATCCGTGTTTTTGCTTATAGAACTTATCCCTGTATTTGAAATAGGTGGTATTCAGGCACAAGTCCAGTAAGGAACACACCTGTTCTGGGTTGAGATCAGTTCTGCTGGTAAGAGTGCTGTCTTGGCCTAGCCTTTTCCAACTTCAGCCTGTGAATAAGAAACCAACTTCAGCCTGCGAATAAGAAACTATCTGAATAAGAAACCAACTTCAGCCTGAAAATAAGGAACCAACTTCAGCCTGTGAATAAGAAACTATCTGAATAAGAACCCAACTTCAGCCTGTGAATAAGAAACCAACTTCAGCTGCAAATAAGAAACCAACTTCAGCTTACGCATAAGAAAAGCATAACAATAAAACGGAAGAATAATAATAAGAAGAAGCAGTGAAGATTGTAATGTCAATATTTTGGCAAAGGAACATGGCTGGTTCAAGACAAGTGTCTGAATAAGAAACTAACTTCAGCCTGGAATAAGAAACTATCTGAATAAGAAGCCAACTTCAGCCTGCGAAAAGAAACCAATTTCGGCCTGCGAATAAGAAACTATCTGAATAAGAAACCAATTTCGGCCTGCGAATAAGAAAATCATCTGAATAAGAAACCGACTTCAGCTTGTGAATAGAAACTATCTGAATAAGAAACCAACTTCAGCCTGCGAATAAGAAACTATCTGAATAAGAAACCCAACTTCAGCCTGTGAATAAGAAAACTATCTGATAAGAAACCAACTTAGCCTGTGAATAGAAACCAACTTCAGCCTGGAATAAGAAACTATCTGAATAAGAAACCAACTTCAGCCTGTGAATAAGAAACCAACTTCAGCTGTGATAAGAAAATATATGAATAAGAAACCACTTCAGCCTGTGAATAAGAAACCAACTTCAGCCTGCGAATAAGTAACTATCTGAATAAGAAACCAACTTCAGCCTGCAAATAAGAAACCAACTTCAGCTTACGCATAAGAAACGCATAACAATAAAACGGAAGAATAATAATAAGAAGAAGCAGTGAAGATTGTAATGTCAATATTTTGGCAAAGGAACATGGCTGGTTCAAGACAAGTGTCTGAATAAGAAACTAACTTCAGCCTGCGAATAAGAAACTATCTGAATAAGAAGCCAACTTCAGCCTGCGAATAAGAAACCAATTTCGGCCTGCGAATAAGAAACTATCTGAATAAGAAACCAATTTCGGCCTGCGAATAAGAAACTATCTGAATAAGAAACCGACTTCAGCTTGTGAATAAGAAACTATCAAAGGGAAAAAAGTCAACATTGTTCCAATAGACAGAGCACACGCAGAAATATAAAACAAGCAGTGTCTCACCTCTCTATATGCTGTGGCTGCTGTGAGATTTACAAATCAACATGTGGGTACTAGGAGTCAGCTCCCTTAATCACTTCACATGCTCGTATTGCTCAACAGATAAAACAAGGAAGTTGCAGCTTGCTTTCCTTGAAGCTGGCAGTCCATTATATAACAGCACCTAAATCCTCCCTCTCCCTGACACAGAACAGAGGTTTCAGTTTTTATTTTTTTGAAACACATTCAATGCTCTGTCCCCAACAATGATAAAATCATTCGTTTAATACAAAAAGAAACATAATCTTTGTGGTGTATTTGTTAGCTAGCACAAACGAACGATCTCGGGGCCTGACCTGCAACCCACATGATATACGGACTGCCTTTTTGGACGTTATCGGTATGTGTATGGGCGCTAGGTTGGCCGAAATACTTACTGTAGCAACACAGAAAATAATGTCACATAGATTTTTTCTGTAAACATCAAAAATACATTTTAAGGCACACTAGTTACCTAGCTTCTGTGTTTTGACCAGCCCAGTTACATGGCGATCTGGCTAACTTCCTGGTCATCTGATCTGAAAGACACCCTTGGGTTAAAGGAATAATTCACTTGAAAAGAACTTGAAAGGAAGACGGTGCTGCTGCAGAGGATCGCGGTGTAATGTAAATTTCATCTTTGTCTGTGGCTCCTGGTCAATTGATTGAGAACGTAGGTAAGACTTCGCTCCTTAAAACCCGGTCTTCAATCAATACATTATAAAGGAATAGTTACATTTTCAAGTGAACTATTCCTTAAGTACAAACAAGAAATACGAACCACGTGGATCCCGGGGCTTACCAAACAACCATTGCCAAAAGAGGGTACAGCGCACTTCAAAGGACCTTCTGGACTTGTCTGAATACAGCAACCAAAAGCACAGAATGAAGGCACTGCAACCCACATGGCAAGAAATCACAATGTAGGCTCTGGGCAATTAAAAAAAAAAAGCTTTATTAATATCATACAGCTGCTAATACAGGCATAACCGACAGACCGGACCTGACGCGTTTGTATCAGTATAGACACTTTATCCATCTCACCATCTGTCACTGACCATCTGTCATCGCACCTTCCCTCTCACCAACTGTCATCCCATCATCTTACATCTCATTATCTGTCATTGACCATCGTCATTTCCCATCATCCATCCCTTCTGTCTCCACCATCTATCGCACCATTTTCTATCCCACTATCTGCATTGACCATCTGTCATCCACATCTCTCATCACACCATCCTTCATCCCACCATCATCCCACCATCTTTCATCCACCATTTTGCATCCCATATCTGTCACTAACCATCTGTCATCCCACCATCTCCATCTCACCAACTGTCATCATTATCTTCCATCTCATTATCTGTCATTGACCATCTGTCATTCCCTTATCTTCCATTCACCACCTGTCTCTCATCCCATTGCATCCACCATCTTATCGCACCATCTTCCATCTCACCATTTTTCATCCCACTATCTGTCATTGACATCGGTCATCCACCATATCTCATCACACCATCTCCATCCCACCATCCTCCGTCCCACTGTCATCCCAACCATCTTCTATCCACCATCTTCCATCTCACATTTTGCATCCCAAAGTCATGACCATCTGCATCCCACCATCTTCCATCCCCCCAATGTTCATCCCATTGTCATCGCACCATCTTCCATCACCATTTCCCACCATCTATTACCGCACCACCTGTCATCCCATTGTCATTGCACCATCTTCCATCTAATATCTTCTATCCCTCCCACCCACCTGTCATCCCATGTCATGGCACCATCTTCTATCACCACCTGTCATCCCCACAATCCATCCCATTGTCATGGCACCATCTTCAATCCCACCATCTGTCATCCCCACAACTTCCATCCCATTGTCATGGCACCATCTTCAATCCCACCATCTGTCATCCCATTGTCATTGCACCATCTTCCATCCCACCACCTGTCATCCCATCTTCCCTCCCACAGTCACCCCACCATCTTCTATCCCACCACTGTCATCCCATTGTTCATGTCATGGCACCATCTTCCATCCCACCATCTTCTATCCCACCACCTGTCATCCCATTGTCATGGCACCCTTTAGTGCAAAGTAACCTATACAGCATGATGGTCTTAGTGCAAAGTAACACTATACAGCATGGTGGTCTAAGTGTAGAGTAACCTATACAGCATGATGGTCTTAGTGTAGAGTAACCTATCATCATGATGGTCTTAGTGTAGAGTAAAACTATACATCCTGATGGTCTTAGTGTAGAGGAACCTATACAGCATGATGGTCTTAGTGGCAGAGTAACTATACAGCATGATGGTCTAGTGCAGTAGAGAGTAACCTATACAGCATGGTGGTCTAAGTGTAGAGTAACCTATACAGCATGTGGTCTTAGTGTAGGTAACCTATACATCATGATGGTCTTAATGTAGAGTAACCTATACAGCATGGTGGTCTAAGTGTAGGGTAACTATACAGCATGATGGTCTTAGTGCAAATTAACCTATACAGCATGATGGTCTTAGTGTAGAGTAACCTATACAGCAAGATGGTCTTAGTGCAGAGTAACCTATACAGCATGATGGTCTTAGTGCAGAGTAACCTATACAGCATGATGGTCTTAGAGCAAAGTAACTTATACCGCATGATGGTCTTAGGGCAAAGTAACCTGTACAGCATGGTGTCTAAGTGTAGAGTAACCTATACAGCATGATGGTCTTAGTGCAAAGTAAACTATACAGCATGATGGTCTTAGTATGTAGAGTAACCTATACAGCATGATGGTCTTAGTGGCAAAGTAACCTATACAGCATGATGGTCTTAGTGCAAAGTAACCTATACAGCATAATGGTCTTAGTGTAGAGTAACCTATACAGAATATGGTCTTAATGCGATAACCTTACAGCATGATGGTCTTAGAGCAAAGTAACTTATACCACATGATGGTCTTAGGCAAAGTAACCTACAGCATTATGGTATTAGTGCAAATTAAACTACACAGCATGATGGTCTTAGTGGAAAGTAACTTATACCGCATGATGGTCTTAGTGCAAAGTAACCTGTACAGCATTATGGTATTAGTGCAAAAATACCTATACAGCATGATGGTCTTAGTGCAAAGTAACCTATACAGCATGGTGGTCTTAGTGTAGAGTACCTATACATCATGATAGTCTTAGTGTAGAGTAACCTATACAGCATGATGGTCTTAGTGCAGAGTAACCTATACAGCATGATGGTCTTAGTGCAGAGTACCCATACAGCATGAGGTCTTAGTGCAGAGACTTATGTGAATGTGGTCTTAATACAGAGTTACCTATACAGCATGATGGTCTTAGTGCAGGTAACCTATGCAGCATGATGGTTTTAGTGCAGAGTAACCTATACGCAGATGTCTTAGTGCAGAGAACCTATACAGATGAGGTCTTAGTGCAGAGTAACCTATACAGCATGATGGTCTTAGTGCAGAGTAACCTATACAGCATGATGGTCTTAGTGCAGAGTAACCTATACAGCATGATGGTCTTAGTGCAGAGTAACCTATACAGCATGATGGTTTTAGTGCAGAGAACCTATACAGCATGATAGTCTTAGTGCAGAGTAACCTATACAGCATGATGTCTTAGTGCAGAGTAAACCTATCAAGCATGATGGTCTTAGTGCAGAGTAACCTATACAGCATGATGGTTTTAGTGCAGAGTAACCTATACAGCATGATAGTCTTAGTGCAGAGTAACCTATACAGCATGATGGTCTTAGAGCAAAGTAACTTATACCACATGATGGTCTTAGTGCAAAGTGAACCTGTACAGCATTATGGTATAGTGCCAATTAACCTACAAGCATGATGGTCTTAGTGCAAAGTAACTTATACCGCATGATGGTCTTAGTACAAAGTAACCTGTACAGCATTATGGTATTAGTGCAAAATTACTATACAGCATGATGGTCTTAGTGCAAAGTAACCTATACAGCATGGTGGTCTTAGTGTAGAGTAACCTTATACATCATGATAGTCTTAGTGTGAGTAACCTATACAGCATGATGGTCTTAGTGCAGAGTAACCTATACAGCATGATGGTCTTAGTGCAGAGTACCCTATACAGCATGATGGTCTTAGTGCAGATCTTATGTGAATGTGGTCTTAATACAGAGTTACCTATACAGCATGATGGTCTTAGTGCAGAGTAACCTATGCAGCATGATGGTTTTTGTGCAGATAACCTATACAGCATGATGGTCTTAGTGCAGAGAACCTATACAGCATGATGGTCTTAGTGCAGAGTAACTATACAGCATGAGGTCTTAGTGCAGGGTAATATACAGCATGATGGTCTTAGTGCAGAGTAACCTATACAGCATGATGGTCTTAGTGCAGAGTAACCTATACAGCATGATGGTTTTAGTGCAGAGTAACCTATACAGCATGATAGTCTTAGTGCAGAGTAACCTATACAGCATGATGGTCTTAGTGCAGAGTACATGATATAATGTTTACCGTAATGGTGGAGAAGTTTAATGTCTCACCTCTTGCAGATCTATCTCTGCATGGACATTACCACACTTCTGGCTCCAGTCTGTGTACTGACACTGTTGCCAGGACTTATGTTGCTATGTAATGGATTCAGTTCGTTCAGACAAAGTGAATTTGCTCCTCCCAACCTATTAAGAGAAGTGCCTAATCTATATTATCTTCTTATATGTCCTGTTAATGTACAAATCATTTTACTATTGTTTAACTTGGTAAATGTTAAAAAAGATATTACAAAAACAAACATTCATTTGTATTATTTTATTTTAAGTATTGTATATCTAATCAAGCTGCGGTTTTCTTTATGGTATATATGTACTGATGTAATAGTGGCCATATACCTATCCATATAATCTAGCCCATAGCTGTTCAACTAGTATTTTCTGACTGTCATAAAAAGTGGTATTGCAATTTAGTGGTACAACTCTCTTACAAATATAGTTCTAAATGTATTCTTACCAGGGGGGTTTCTAGGGTTTTTGCCACCTGAGCCAAATTTTTAATGCTGCCCCTATGTACGTGCACTGCCGCCAAACTGGCTTCTTGAAATGGCATGGCTAAACATTTGGTAATTTTGAACATCACATCAATAAGGTGTTGACAGAATTTCTCAAATATATCCACACCATAAAGTTTGGCTGTAAGATTTGTAAGTCTGTCACCATGCAAAGTAGACTCTTCAGCAGGACTCTAACTAACCTACCTAGTCTAACCTAAACAAACTTGCTAAAGCCCAACCATATTTCAAATCCAGTATCTGGTGTGTTTCCAGCCAATCGTTGATCTAGCAGGATACTTTGGGGCTCATCTACCCAGAGCCGCTATCGCTCTGGGTAAACGCTTCTTCCGCAATTTAATATCGCGTTTGCGAATGTGGGTAAATCCCGGTAAGGGTTTTAACACATACTTCGGGTTTAACACCAGCTATTTGCTGGCATTAAGATCCTGCGCTAAAACTAAAATAGCACAAATGCGATATTAAATTGTGAGCGGTGGATGCG
This sequence comes from Hymenochirus boettgeri, assembly GCA_019447015.1. Taxonomy (NCBI): domain Eukaryota; kingdom Metazoa; phylum Chordata; class Amphibia; order Anura; family Pipidae; genus Hymenochirus; species Hymenochirus boettgeri. The sequence continues at coordinate 129,075,933 of CM033472.1, read as the reverse complement.
CAGGTGATTTTTGCATAACCTGTGCATCCAACGCTAAAAGGAATGGAGGGATAGTAACCGAAAATTTAGGAAAGGTACTGCGGTAAACTCACTCCTGGAAGCCAAAAGTCACCACCCCAAAAAGCTGCTGGAAAGTATACCAGTAGGGCAGTTTATCCGAATTAGGAGAAACTGCTCAACAGATGAAGCCTTTGAGAGGCAGGCGCAAGAACTGAAACAGAGGTTCGAACAGAGGGGTGATAGTAACAGATGTATTCGAAATGGTATAGGAGAGCTAAAAAAAGCAAAAGACAAGACCTGTGTATGCCAGTAAGAATAATGTAAATAAAAAGGGGGAGGGTCTAATAAGATTCATCTCCACTTCAACAAGGGATGGGGACCAGTGCGGAATGATTTTGTACTGGTTTTTGTGGGTTTGTAGAGAGAAAACGGACCCCTTCTACTTATATTCAGTGCACTGCTTATGTCACAAATAAACTGAATATAAAGTAGAAGGAGTGTGTTTTCTCTCTACAAACCCACAAAAACTATAAGAATTGTCGCTGCAGGTGGTTGGCAGCAGTAGAGGAACAGCACCATCTTACTTGAAAAATTGGGGTGCGTGGAATAAATCTTTACATACGAATAGATTTTGTACTGGTACCTGTTAAGTGAAGATAGTGATTTGAAAAGAGTGTGGGGGTATACCCAAAATGATAGCAAGGAGGGCTAATAACCTAAAAGATCTGCTGTCCCCAAGTTACTCAAACCTGAGCCCGTAATCTCTTATCATGGTTGGGGGTAAACCCACTAAAGGAAATCGAAAATGTGGTAAATGTGTAGCATGTAAATTTATGGTAGAAGGAGAAGTGTTTGAGGGTGTTAATGGAAGGAGGATAAGGTCAATTCATTAATAACATGTCAAAGTAAACAGATTGTTTATAGCTAGTATGTGACTGTGGCCTTAAATACGTGGGTGAGACTTAAAGACCACCAGGTATAGGATACAAGATTATATACGTGCCACAAGGAAAAGGAATTCGAAAAAAGTGCAATGTCGACACACTGGCTCAAATGAAACAAGGTTCAAGTTTATGGATATACAACAGGGGAGGTGACATAAAGAAAAGATTGCAACAGGTTGAAAGTCGTTGGATACATGATTTGGGGGCGCTCACCCCGGTAGGTTTGAATGAAGTAATAAACTATGCATGCTTCTTGTAAAGGGGGTATGGAAATTTGAGGTTATAGTAATTGGTATTGTGGGGTCAAAGCCTAGTCTGTAAAAATAAGATGAATATCCCCTTTAAGGACAGAGCAACTGAGGGTGTGGGACTGTTTAAAAACTCAGGAGCAAGAGGATCTCGCGAGACCCTGATGAAGCCTGCGGAGGCAGGTGAAACGATCGTTGATTAGTGAGAGCGCAGAGGGGAACACAGATTATACAGGAGACCAGTGAGTGAAACCACAAGATTGCGGACGGTCCGGGTGAAGAAAATGACTGATGCACAGGGCGGGTGAGAGAGTTTTATCCTATTACATCGATTGTCCCATTTAACAGCAAATTTCGGTGCAAGCTCATAGTAAGTCCCTGGCGCCTGTGACTGTTGAGGCTGTAATGTCGCGGAAGGAAAGCATACTTAGCTCCTGTTTGGCAAGTATCAGGCCTGTTGGCTCCCTTCCTGTTTTTAACTGGGGAGCCCCAGTATCGTGAGTGCAGTGCACCGGTGGTTGATGACCAGGAATAGTTTGTTTGGGAGGGGAATAGGATGTGGGACATGACATTGGGTCACTATATCTATTTGGGCACAGCTATCCTATTTTGGATCCTTTGATCAAGTTCCTGCATAGTGGCAACTACGTTTCATACCATCTGTGTAGCAGATATTGGGACTAATAATTGGATACATCTGGGCAGGGGAACATTTTGCCACAGATGAGTGTTTGTGTAACGTGATGGTAACTTTGTGCTGATGTGCTGCACTTTACTTACAATTAATAATATTACATAGTCTGCTCACAGAGGGTCTGTGCATTTATGATATTTGTTTAGCATTTTTATTAGATGTATATTGAAAACCTATAGTATTCTGTGTAAGCAGTAGCCCTATTTGTGGATTCACTAGGTTGGTACCATTGATGTACCATTATACACATTTAACTCCAGTACTTAGCTGAAGTTGCGCTGTTTCCCACCTCCCACTTTTCACCAGAGGTTTTACCAATAGGAAGCCACACATGTTTACAGTTTGTATTTCTTTTGGTCAGCTTGTGGCACGAGGTAAAAAGTGCAGTACGCCAGTTTCAACAGGTAAAGAAGCTGAACACAATATAATTAATAGAAGAATGTATACAGTAAACCGATAGATTAATGTGTATATGGATAAATAATATGTGGAATGCTCTGCTAGATATATATTACCTGCAAAACCGGTAAAAAAGCTCAGTGTAAAAATAACTATGCGGATATGTACATATATGTGAAACTAATGCTATAATTGTACTTTGGCATCAATAAAACTTATTTAAAAAAAAAAAAAAAAAAAAGAAGCTGAACACAGGGATGGACTTGGTGGTTTAGGTCCTCACCCTGGGTAGTAGATTGGGGCTCAGGTGAGTATAGTTGTCCTTTAAAACACCTCTTTATCACTAAGAAATAACACCCATTTTTGTGCGACCTAGTTAAATAATAGTCTTAAGAGTCATTTACCCACAGTTGCTGGGCAAATATATGGAGTTAAAGTCACCGCTAACCAGTTTGCTACCATTAGTGCGACTTTAGCTCCATATTAACGTTGGATGGCGCGGGTTATGCAAAAATCACCTGTGCATCCGACACTCGCAATTTAATATTGCGTTTGCACTGGTTTTAGCGCAGGGTTTTAACGGCAACCCAACCGGGATTAACCCACATTTGCAAATGCGATATTAAATTGCGGAAGAAGCATTTACCCAGAGCTATAGCGGCTCTGCGTAAATGAGCCCCTTATTCTTTTTTAAATACAGATTCCAGATGCAGTTTTTTGGCTGGGGGTTCATTTTTCCTGCTCTACACTACACTAATTTCTTTCTAGTGGACCACAGGGGCACGCCATCAGCCAAATTTACATTGCCTCATGCCCCTGAGTGTACTTAACACTACATTGATTACAATATAAACTGTAAGTGCACGAAAGTATAATTACAAGATTGAGTCCAACATTATGAATGCACATGTGCTGTAAGAACATTTTGCATGGGTGTTACAAAGTTTAAGCACCCCTCTAGTAGAGTAATCTATCACACATACAACATCAGTATGTCTATGATTGGGCTTGAAACAAGAGTATTTGGAGGAACTCACACAAGCACATTGGCAGCACAGTGATTCAGTTGTTAGCACTGATGCCTTGCGGAGTGAAGTCCGGGATTCAATATCCTTGGCTATATTCTGCAATGGTGTTGTATTTTTTGCTTCTGTGAGTTTCCCCGCAATCATAAAGAAAAACTGATTGATTGTGTGTGGTGAAATAAAGTGCCTAAATTGTAAGCTCTGTGAATGAATTTAAAAAAACGGAATATACATGTGCATTGTATTGTGGATTTGAACTCAGAGGTAACAGTGCTACCAGGACCGTTATTACCCGTAGGCCACCTAGGCAAAGATCTAGGGCAACATATATGAACTAGGGTGCCCAGTGTTCTCCCTAGCATCTTCCTGTCAGCTTTTACTTGTTGTATAATAACTGCTCCCCTTGTTCTGCTGCAATGTGTTCCACTACTTGGAAAAAATGTTGCAAATACGAAGCTAAAGTTGGTTTCTTATTCACAGGCCGAAGTTGGTTTCTATTCAGATAGTTTCTTATTCACAGGCGAAGTTGGTTTCTTATTCAGATAGTTTCTTATTCACAGGCGAAGTTGGTTTCTTTTCACAGGCTGAAGTTGGTTTCTTATTCACAGGCTGAAGTTGGTTTCTTATTCAGATAGTTTTTTTATTCACAGGCTGAAGTTGGTTTCTTATTCGCAGGGTGAAGTTGGTTTCTTATTCAGATCGTTTCTTATTCGCAGGTGAAGTCGGATTCTTATTCAGATAGTTTCTTATTTGCAGGCTGAAGTTGGTTTCTTATTCAGATTGTTTCTTATTCACAGGCTGAAGTTGGTTTCTTATTTACAGGCTGAAGATGGTTTCTTATTCCGATAGTTTCTATTCACAGGCTGAAGTTGGTTTCTTATTCCGATAGTTTCTATTTGGATTTGAATAAGAAACTGGTTTTGAAATAGGTAAACCACTGAAAAAAAATGGAAGACAGACACAAACTTGGGCCTCTGAAAAAGCATGGAAGACAAACACATACATACCCCTGGAACATAATTCAGTTGAGTCCAGCCTGGCCCAAATTGGTTTTGTGCATGCAAGTTGGCATCAAAGTCTGCAAAATAGCCATTTCTGCCCATTTGAAAAAGAAACTGGTGTTTTGCAATAGGTAAACCAGTTTGGGTCCTGTATCGGGTCAGGTACCCGCCGGTTACTTGCTTTCCTTGTCACATTCAGGGAAACTGCATTGGTTTAAGTGTCTGCAGGGGGTTCGGGTATTAGAGCTTTTATTTTTTTATACTTCAGCCAATAATATAGTGTGTCTTTACGTGGTATAGAGTGTTTATATGAGTCAGTTTCTTTAAAAAGTATCCATGGAGACCATATTTCAGTAAAACGGTCTGTTTTGTCCAGTATAGAGGACGTGAGATCCTCCATGCGCATAATGTAGTTTAGTTCTGAAATCCAGTTTTATTTGTTGACCTGTTACATTGAAGAATGTTGTAGTATTGTTTCCCAGAATGGGAGAATCAATGGACATTCTAGCCATATATGTAGAAGTGAACCTGCTTCCTTTGAAACACTCCAGCAGATATAGGAGGTTGTTGGAAAGATTTTATGTAATAGTGTAGGGTATCTATACCACCTAGTTAGGATTTTAGGTTTTTCTCCTGTGCTCTACAGGCTATAGACAAACTATGAGCCATATTCCATTGATCTGTTGTAAAAGTATTTGTAGTTCCTTTTCCATTTGTTTATAAGATGGAAGATCTGTTATAGAGCTTCTTTCAGGAGTAATATATTTTAGAAATCAAATGCGTTGGTGGTAGGTCAGAAAGGTATAGTCTTTCACATTTTACACCATTTGTGTCTTTTTGTAATGTTGTGATAAAATGCTTTAGTCGGTTATACTCCATATGATTTTGATTAGCTGGTTTTTCCTCACATAGCAGGTCATTAATTGGCTGTAGATTGTTTTTGTCCATGCATGGTTTATTGTTGGTAAATCTGTGCATTTCCATTTTAGAAAGGAGCGGGTTTTGATCCAGGTATAAATGAAGGGTTAGCCATGATGTGTGTGTAAGTAAAACTGGTTATTTGAAAGATTGTATACAGTTAATTTTTTGGCCATAATTGTAAAATTATCGATAGAAAAAAACAGGACATATGGATGGTGGTGTTTGCTGGTAATAGCCAGGGGAGGATCCTTGGTGGTAGCTCTATTAGGTCATTTGTTAGGTTTACCAATAATATTCTTTCAGCATGGTGTTTCCAATCTGGGTATGGGTTAGTAAAGTTGCTGTATAGTATAATTGAATGTCTGGCAACCCTAGTTCTCCATCGTTTATGTCTTGTCAGTATGGAGTATTTTAGTCTATGTGAGGAGCCTGACCAAATAAACTTAAGTAATATTTTTTTGATGTATAGGTATTGCTTGAAAGACATACAGAAATCCAGGAAATATCCATTCTTAGGATATTGATTTTTGCAAACCAGAAACATTCCTTTCTTTGCCATGTATCAAGGTCGGAGGACAGTCGTGTTGTTAATGGAGAGTAGTTGAGAGCAAAAAGCCTGGATAGATCAGAGGTTATACTAATTCAAGATATTTATTGATGTAGATTGCAACTAAAGGGGAATTTGGGTTGTAATTGGAATACACTTCTGAGGCAAGGTAATATTCAAGATTCTGATTTTTGATAATTTATTTTAAAATTCTGTAAAGACCAAATCTTTCTATTTTTTAAAATATTGGTAGGGATATGTATGTGGATGAGACATATAATAATAGATCATCAGCGTATGCAGCTATTTATGCGTAAGGGAATTTGTCTGAATTCCTTTTCTCTTCGGTTGTCTTAGAGCTACAAGCAAAAGTTCCATTGTAAGTATGTATATAGTGGGGAAAGGGGACATCCTTGTCGTGTTCCATTTAGGATGGGACAAGGATTGGGTAATATTTCAATTATTTTATTCTAGCTCTATTGTTTTGATATAAGGACATAATGTTTGAGCATAATTTTAATCCCAATTGACTCTATCAAAGGCTTCTCTGCATCAAGCGAGAGAAGGCAAATTGTAATGATCATGATGGGCTTTGGAGATTAGTTCAATGTTTTTAATAGTATTATTCTTGCCTCACGTCCAGGGACAAATGCTACTTGTTCTGGGAGAATACATTTTGGAATAAATTCTTTTAGCCTATTTGAAATAATTTTCATATATATCTTAAATTGATGATTAGAGAGATTGGGCGATAACTAGAGCAAGATGCCCAGTCTTTACCTGGTTTCAAGATTATGGTATGTCAGTTTCAAGAGCTTGAACTGGGAAAGATTGGTCTTTGTAAGATTGGGTGTAATGCATCTAGTAGAAATGGGGAATCTCTTTAGAAATAACTTATAAATTTTACTGTGAACCCATCTGGGCCCGGACTTTTTCCAGTTTGAATGATTTAATAACAGATGTTAGTTGTTGTGGGGAAATGGGTATCCAGGCTTCTTAATCCTCCACCTCCATCAGCAGTAGTGTATTATTATTACTATATTCAAGTATAGAATTATAAGTAGCTAACGGATTTGATGGGATTGAGTAAAGTTTTGTGTAGTAGTCCTGAATGCTTGTGCTTTATCGTCGACCTGTATAGTAACATATTATTTGCACTTTTTATTTACTTATATTGTCTTAACATATTTACATCGTAAGGAAGAGTCTAAGGATTTGCCACACTTGTCCCCAATTCATAAATAGACCTATTTCTATAGTTCTTTCTAAATTGGAGGCTCTGTCTAAGGTTGTCATCAGTTCTTGTCTGGCTTTGGTTAGTTTCCCATACGTGGAAGAGGTTGCATTTTTTATTAGTTTTATACAGTTGGTCATTTAATTGCCAGTGCCAGTTTTTTTTTTTTTGAGTGGTCTGGAAACTAAATATCCAGTATACTGGGGCATGGTCAGACCAAAGTATAGTGAGTTTTTATTTTCCATGATAGGAGGGGTTGTGAGATAAAAAAGAGATCTATTCTACGTATGAGTTTGAACTGCAGAATAGTGAGAAAATTATTTTGCATTAGGAAATTGAGCTCTCCCACACATCCATCAGGTGCATGCTGTTTAGTTCTTTCTTTAATTTGTTCAGTTGTCTATATGGTATGTGATTAAGCCTCAGGTTGTATCTAATGTAGGGTCAAGTGCAAGATTGAAATCACCTCCCAGTACTATCCTTCTCTTGAAAGGAGTGTAGTTTGATAGATATGTGAGGCATGTTGGTACTTGGTGTGTGTTTGGTAAGTAAATGTTGGCTATGGTAAAGATTGAGAGGCTATTTGAAGTTTGAGAAACAGATATCTACCTTCTTTGTCATGTTCGTGGTTAAGATATTGGAAAGAAAGATTTTTGTGGAGGGCTATAACTACTCCTTTGGATTTAGAGTTGGGTTATGCTGAAGAAAACCATGTGGATAATTTTGTTTTGACATTTAGGTACTGATCCCTTTTTGAAATGTGTTTCCTGAATGAGCACTATGTCAATAGAGATTGCAATCAGATTGCATCAATGGAAGATTTAGGATCTTAGTTGTGGTATATAATACCATTAGGAATGAGTGAGCAAATCCGAAGCTCATTCCCCAAATATTTATTATTCCAAACTGTACAAATAAACATTCCCATCAGATTCCAGTCTAGTATAGTGATAGAGGAGATAAGGTGGTGAAGAGGAGAAGATAGAACAGGTAGTGTGAAAAAGAGAAGAAAATAGTATTTTGATTTCACATATTACTTTTTATAGTAGGTACAATATTTATCTTTTTTAAAGTTTTGCTAAGTAAAGTTTTCTATAGTATTGTCACCGCATTCCCCAGTGGGCAACAATCCCTCTGGGGGGGGGGGTAAAACCATTGCCATCTTTTTTCCCCTTTCCCCTCGAGACCAGGTTATTAACGATACATATTTTTTAATAATAGAAAATTTTTAACAAGGTAACACATTTTTAGAGATAATGATAACATTTGAGACTTATCTGAGTATTGATTTTCCGGTATGAATTGGATGGATAATATACTGATTATCCTGAGACATGTTGAATGTTGCTATGAAGGAAGCAAGTGCTTAATCATATACAGGGAGATTTAATAAAAGTTCTTATCGTTAAAAATGGTGCTAATTTTGCCCCAACCAATCAGATGTTAGCTTTCAAATGTTAAATAAGATCTGATTGGTTGTGGCAAAATTAGCACCATTTTAAACGATAGAAACTTTATTTGAATCTCCCTGACAGTTGGTATGGTTCTGTGATTGTTGTTTTAATTGATCGATTTTTTAGATTTTGGGGTTTGCCATGGTTTGTTATGGGAGCGAGGTGTTGATCGGTTGGTCCCAATTGGTAATCCATGTGGTGGAAGTCCAAATTTTTTAAGGAAATAGGGTAGGTTTCCCGGATCTCTTAGGACGGCTGTGATGCATCCTTTCTGGCTTGTAGACAAAATGGGAATAGCCATCGACATTGTTCAGCATTTTTCAAAATATTAGTAGATGTTTAAGTACGTGTCTTTGTTGTAGCGTGCGCCTAGACAAGTCTGGAAATAGTAGAGGCATACTCCATTAAAGTTGATTTCGCCACAGTCTCTTGCTTTTAGTAGGATTTGTTTCATTTGCTGGAAAATTATGTATGCAACATATAATGTTGTGGGGAGATCTTCATTTGCCCCTTTGGGACGTAAAGCCCTATGTGCTCTGTCAAGTTTTGATGTACAATCCTCTGATTGTCCCAAGATAGAATTAAAAGTTTTTGTAGGGCGCATGGCAGTTCTTTGTAGTGCACTTTCAGGTAGGCCCCTTATGCTAATGTATTACGGTGGCCCTGTTTTGACATCATCTATCTGGTTTAACAGGGATCTAATAGGGAAGGATTGGGATGTTATAGTATTGTGTGTCTTATTGAATTGTGTTCATGAGTCTTATAACTGTTTCCAGTTCATTGACCTGGTCAATTTCTGTCAGATCTTGTCTAATGGAGGAGATTTCGGCTTTACACGTGTTTTTCAATACATCTAACATGTCTTCAAAATCTTTTTAGTGGGGAGGGTGCGAAATAAGAAGTTATGTTTGCTGTGGTATCCTCCGTATCTGAGTCCTCTGTGGACTCCGGTGATCTCTGGTCATCCTCTGCACACTCCGTCTATCTTCCTCATTATGGCTCTGCGGTAGCGTGGTGTACACTAGGCCCAGCGCCTTTTTAAAAAATCTGTTGAGGTCCGGAGTTTGCACAGGTTGCTGTGACTGGGTAAGTTTCAGAGCTTTTACTTTTCCCATTTCGGTGTTTTTAGTGTCCCATTAGTGCTTTATAAGTGGTCTCAGTGGGGTCGTTCACAGAACTCTTACTCCATGCATCCTTTCAGACGCCCCCGTTTCGGGTATTAGAATCAGTTTGTAAATAAAACAAACTTTGTTATCAATATAAGACAATGTGCAGTGTCATGGCCCTCAAACTAAATCAAACTATGGCAGATAAAGGGAATGTTTGAACTGCTATAACTCTCATAGTGCCTGGGTAGGTTTTGTAGAGATCACTGGTGTAAAAACAGACAGTTAATGTTCTGTGACCTCTATTTTACTAGTAGATTTTACTAGTAGAGGTTGGAACCAGAAAAGCAAGAACCTGTCATTAAACAAAGTAACAATTTCTGCCTGCACCTGCAGTTACATTCTATTGCACTGTGAATATTTCTACCAGAGCAAGTGTCTGCATAGAAACAGAAATCCCTCTGTCTGTAATGATCATTCGATGGGACGTGGAAGGTTCTACGGAAGGTAATACCAATCTACCACATGACAACGTTTGTAGGTAACTACAGCAGGTATGTGAACCTCAAATGATTGAAATCTAAAATTCCCAAACATTCCACAAGAACAGGGTGCAGACCAGGGATGCTGGGAGTTGTAATTGTATTAACTCCCATAGGGTGAGGATTTTAATCTTTATTTTACAAGATGGCATTAAATCCTGGACCAGTTAATGGGGGCTGACTGGTGCCCAGTAATGTAAGAGTCAGATGGACAGATATCATAACGTCCGGATTGTAGATATTAATATAAACTTCTAGATATATCTATAGAAATCTAGCACAAGGACAAGTTACACCAATACTGAATAAATGGGACCAGACTGAATGGATTCTAATGCGGAAGAAAAATTGATGAATTGCAAGGGTTAAATCTCTATTTACAGGCTGGAGTGAAATTGCTTTTTTGGACCGTATCTCCTCACACAGTTTTTGAGCTAGAGACATGAAATTCGGTACTGACGTGCGGGGCATATAGGAGAAGTGTGCTATCTTCTAGCTAAGGAATCCGCGGAAGCATTACGGCGTTATCTGTGAATTTCCGGACATTTTCCCATAGACTATAATGGTAACAATCCTCAAATGTGGATATTTCAAAACAGTTTTTTTCATGGTCATAAATATAAATGGTGTTACCCCAACCCCCCACGCAGACCCAGGTACACCCACCTACTGAATACCTTTCCATTCCCATGGAAGCCATATTTAAGGGTAACTAAAGTCAAAAAAACCTAATTTAGATTATCCTCAATAAAAGATAGTTTTATGGTTGTAAACACATACATACCCCTCAACCAGACCCGGTACACACACCTCGACCTACTTATCCATTACTGTGGAAGCCATACTTTAAAGGGTAACTACAGAAAAAAAACAAATTTTGATCAATAATCAAAAAACTTTGTTTTTTTAACCCCCAACGTGATACAGGTATACACAGTAGACCTACCCCTCCGTACTGTTGCAGCCATAATTAAAGGGTAACTAAAGTCAAAAAAACTAATCTCAACCCGACACGGGTACACACACCTACTGATCTACTTATCATTACTATGGCAGCCATACGTAAAGGGTAACTAAAGTAAAAAAAAAACTAATTTTGACCAATCATCAAAAAAGGTTAGTATTTTATCCCACAACCTGATATGAGTACACACACACCAACTGACCTACTTAATGCATGTGACATATTTAAAGGGTAAGTAAAATAAAAAATGTCCTCTTCATTGACATTATTGAGTTTTAAAAACGCAGCACAAACACACAAATTCCCTTCCAAAATGCAGTCTTCAAGCCAAATTCAAAGTTTATACTTAAACTTTCCCTTTCTAGTTACTCATTGAAACACACACACACATCTATCAGGTCCGTCAATGGTGCAGTATAATACTACCAGCACTTCTTTCTGCCCTTGTTATGCATCTTCCTCCAGGCAGTCAGCGTGCACTATTTAAGCTGGGTACACACGATACAATAATGCTGCCAAGCAACTGACATTTCATTGTTTCGGTCGTTCAGGCCAAATTATTGTATGGTGGGTTTAGCGGCCGCGACCGATCGTCCAAATCAGACAGGTCAGAAAATCACAACTGATTGTGCAGTTCTCTATGGACCACATGATCCTTCCACAAGTCCTTCCTCCTGGCCAACGTTCGAAAGCCTCAAACAGTCGGTCAGGAGGATTGTATATTGTTTACCTAGCTTTAGACTAACCCTTTTCAATCTGGCAGCCAATTGATGTTCTTGATTGGTGGGGGATATCCTGTGCGTGCACAGTTCACCATCTTTGTTAAGGGCAGGAAGTGAGTGATCTAGGTTTTTGTAGCTACACACGGGATAGCACTAAGCTGCATTTTGTTTAGTTTGTCGGGGTAAGGGGATAATTCTGCATTTGTTACAATATTAAGCTTGAGAGGGCAGGCCTCAAGCGATTGAAACGTTTACGTACACAGCAAAAACTACAACCCCCATAATGCAATAGTACACCCGAGGAAGTCACAAGGCAGAGCGGGCGGTTAGCGTACTGTGATCCATTTGCCTGTGAGATATCAGAAGATAATTGAGAGTAGTACCTGGAGATACGTGGAAGGTCCGTCGGGCTAGTGACTGCTGCAAGGAAAATATGAATTCTGAAAGGGACCTTTCTCCTCTCACCCCCAACATTGTACGGGCCCTGAATGACAAAATGTATGAGAAGAGGAAGGTCGCTGCCCTGGATAGAGAAGTAAGTAGGGCCCGTGCATGGCAGCTAAAGATCAGTGATATTAATACAGTTTGGTCCCTGTATGCATTGCTTATACTGTGTAGTTCAGTCTCTGCTAGTACCTGTACCTGTGCTCCTATCGGTCTCTGCTATTACCTGACTCTTGCTGTCACTGCTCTTTATCTATTCGTACAGTTTCCTCTGCATGTTTGCATGTGATTTTTCTGTCTTGCCCTGTTCCAGTATCACCTTCTTACAGCATATTACCTGCGCCCCGCGGCTGTGGCTGAGAGGTGCCACCTGCGCCCTGCGATGTGGCTGAGAGCGTGCCACCTGCGCCCCGCGCTGTGGCTGAGGCGTGCCACCTGCGCCCCACGCTGTCTTACATACAGTATGCTATATGCTCTATTCACAGGCTTGTAAGGAGTTTGTGTCCCAGAACAATGCTCCTCAGATTAAACAGTGATCCAGTACCTATCTCAAGAGTTTGCTCTTTCTCAGCATCCTCACAGCAGGAAAGGAGGACTTATGGACTGGCAGCGTGCTAATTGCCCTTGGCAAGGTAGGGTATATGGATAAATCTAGTAGGCTCATGGCAAGTAGATACAACCTAATAAATTTCATTTATTTTTTGTATGGGCAAGACTGTAGGTTTTCAGTGTGATATTGGCCTCATTATTTATTTATTTACACTTCATGGGAGTTCATATATTTGGGTGCTGTCTTTTTTTTATATTTAGATATTTGAGTGGGAGAAAATGTTCAGAGGGTAAACAATCCTATGCAATTGTAGACAAATGCTTTGGACATGACCAGCAATCTGCAATAGCCAACTGAGAATGTTTTGTTAACTTCCAAAAGCTAAAGTTTTTACCGGAAGTAATTTTCTAGGTGCGTTGGGTACTGGTTTCAGGTTTCTGTCCAGTCTTTGTAGTTGGCAAACAAGTTCATTAAAAAGTTCTCAGCTTCCAATAGTTCTTCTGAAATTTAGCTTTAAGGAGAAATAGAGGTTATTGTTATTATTATTGTGGATATATATAGCGCCAACAATTATGTATACATCACATCAGCCCAAAGAGCTTACAAACTAAACACATTTATGATATATGCAACCTATCAGTATGTCTTTGATTATAGGGGGAGGAAACCAGAGTGCCCAAAGGAAACCCACACAAGCACGGGGAAAACATACAAACTCCTTGCAGATGTGTCCAAGGGGGGAATAAAACTTCAGCGCTGCAAGACAGCTAACCAAGAATCACCATGCCAGCTACTTGTACTTAAATCTGTACTAGCCTTCCACTGATTCACTTTTTGCAATCTTAAGCTAACCACAAGCTTTATTAATTGTGACTCATTATCGCAACTTGGTACTGCTTTAAAGGGCAAGACACAATAAAACACAACAATAAAAAAAAAAAAAGGACTGGGAGACAGGGTAAGCTGAACACGCTGGCAATGTTTCATAAGACTTTGCTATTTCTCCTTTAAGCTACACTTCAGAAGATCTAAGGGGAGGTGAGAACTGTAACTGACCTTAAAAAAGAATAGATACATTTAAAGGCAGCAATATAGCATTATGGATTCTTCCCATTATTGCCAAAGTTTCTCTTTTTATTCTGCTTGTAATAAAATACAGAATTAACTGAGAGCTGATAACAGGTAGGTAAAGCAATTTCTACCTTTGTACGCTAGAATGAGCCGTGCGCAGTCAAAGTTTTCTTAATACAGCAATGTTTATTATTCCTATCACTAACATTAGGAGAGATAGTCATGCTGGTGCACAACACCGTCAGCTGTCAATGCTGAAGAGTTAAATAGTAATTTACAAACAAAGTAGCAATCCAGCACTTTGTTCAATGGTTTATTTAGCCCCTGTTTTATATAATTTTTAATATTCTACCAAAAACGTGTAGTTTTTTTATTAATTGATTTTTGGAAAATGTTTTTGCCAAGTCTACAGTTTAAAGACGAATAAAATTTATTATATGCTTAAAGGACTCTGGTCAGTATCTGAGGGAGCTTATAGAACCAGTGCTGACCTGCTTCAATGATGCTGATAGCCGTCTGAGATATTTAGCCTGTGAAGCCCTGTACAACATTGTTAAAGTCGCTCGTGGCTCTGTTTTACCTCATTTCAAGTGTTTATTGATGGAACAGCAAGGTAAGATCACTTGCTAGTTTCTAAGTCCTCTTTGGTTCTCTTTTATAATAATAAAATGTTAGTACCACACACACCATGCATACCCGACACAGCACACACACCTTGCCCCTGCCATAACTATTCCCTGTCTTAAATTAAGGGTAATAGTACATGAGAGTTCCACATTTGTGCTTACCTGGGAAAAATGACTTAGTAATCCTAAAATCTTACTCCATACCGTACAGTGAAACACACTATAATAAATAATAGCCCTAAATATCCAGTAAATTATAGCTATCTAAGCTGTACTTGGCTATCTCATATGTATAATCAATGCTCAGCAATGTCATCCGTGTCACACTCACTAACTAAAACTTTTGTAATATAGGAAACTATGCACCTCCTTTAAAAATCGAAAGATTTCATTGGCACCTTGGACTTGAAAGCTATTGGCCTGTAACCTTGTGCATTTATTAGTCTGAGACTTCATATTTACAGTAGTGATGATTTTTTACTTTTTAAATGCTAGCAAAGTTCTCCTTTTGGTGCTTGTCATTGGTTATAAAAAAAAAGTGGTGTGGGGGGATTTTCATTTGTCAAGTGTTTAGTAACTTTAACCATTCTATATTAAAATCCATATTTGAAACATTTTGTCCATGAAAATTCTTAGTAAACTTTCCATTATTTGATTTTATATTACAGCAGTTTTGTCTTTATTCATAATCTGGTGTTAAGGGTGTAATTTTTTGACACCATGTTATATAATGTATATGTTTTTAGATACGAGTTGCACATTCTATTACTGCTTGTCACACTTTTAACTAGTACTGCTTACTGTAATAGCAAATTTCATTACCCCTATATAATATTCATTTATCTACATAATCATGTATTTCATTATGCATAATATGTATATAAGTAGTTTGACGTGATATGCAATGATTAGATTGATTTTTCCTTTCCTGGGTAGTAGTGGAGGCTACTTTTCTCTGTGTTGCTTATCATTTAGTTTTAAGTCATCCGTAACCACTTTCTAATATTTCCTCACCGCTTGCTGCTGATCCTGACCCCCCATGTTAAGTGGATCAGAGCTATTGGACGTTTCTGAAGGTATGTGGCCACTTGAGTATCTTTCAATTAAAGCCATGTGAAACATGTATTTGCAGATATTATTGTAGTAAGAACCAATAGCAAGATTTTCAGCATTTTCCATAATGTTTAATAGCGTGTGTGTGTTATGTATGAATACAACCATGAATGCGCTTATTTGGTGTTTTGTTGTAGTTCAGCTAACACTCGCTTGCCAGGGCATCTGCAGTGCTTTGTGGTGTAACTCACATTTTGCTATAGGAACACTGTAACCACAAGTGTTTATTGGTGACACTTTTTCTATAATTTGGATCATTTACTACTTGTTTCCTTCTGTTAAAGCTCATTGTAAAAAAATCGCATTCAGTAAAGTACTATTCACACTATTCCTTTTTCTAAGTAAGTACCGTATATACTCGAGTATAAACCGAGGTACCTATTTTTACATTTAAAAAGGAGTCGATATAAACCAAGGTAGAAAATAGGACCACATTGCCTAATGATTGTATTGTTTTTAGGCTTTAGTTGCCCTTTAAATGGACAGCAGAATTCCCATACCGTAATATTCATACTGCATTTGGCTATTACTGTATGGGAATTCTTCTGTCCATTTGAAAGGCAACTAAAGCCTCATTCTTGGCACTCTAGATGTTTAGAAACTAAACTCCCAGCATGCTTTATTAACTGAGAGTTGTAGTTTCTAAACATCTGCAGAGTCATGTTATAATACTTTTAAATTGATGTGAAGATTGCAAAAGAGGCACAAATTTTATATATATATATACCCCCACACAAATAAGAGAGCACAAATGAAAGTGTTCTGTTCGCGTATGCAGCCAGATGTTAAAAAGCCACTCAGAAAGCGCTATAACTCGCCGCGCACACAGTGACGTCATCAAGGGTGGATGGGCGTGACGTAACACGCATGACTATAGTGTCCGCCCTAGCTTCAATTTGGAGGCCCAGTCCGAGGGGGCATTTGCCGGGCCAGTCAGCCCCTGCAGGGAGCCCAGGCACAGGGGAGGTTTGTATCAGTGGATCTCAGGGCTCGGAGAGCAAGCGGCGGCCACTGGATTGGTTAGGTAAGTAACTGATTGACCCAAGTATAAACGAGGGTCGGTTTTCAGGCTAATTTTAAAGCCTGAAAACCTCTGTTTTTACTATAGTATATACGGTAATACGAAGTTCACTTCATATTTTGTTTTTTTTTCATAAAAGCAGATTTCTTTGCGATTAATCCATCCAACCTGTTCTTTTATTTTATGCAAATAGAGACCTGTTCTACCATCCATTTCTTTTTTGCTGACTAACTAGCCTAGGACAGTTATTTACTAGTACACCACACCACTAATTACCAGACCCTCAAATATTTTTTTGTCCATTTTAGGACATTGTTACAGAAAGCAACAAGTTTGATCTGGTCCAGTTTCGTTCCTCTTTTAAGAGAGGATCTATTCAAAAACAACCAGTATGCCCGACAGTTTATTATTTCTTGGGTAAGTGATCTTGTCTAAAAAAAAAAAAAAAAAATACAATTATGCACGAATGTGAGATATTAGGATGGAAGGAAGCATATTTAAAAGGCAATCGTGAGTTTTCTTTCTAGTTTGTAAGTTGAAGTCCTTTAAACTACCACACCTTAGGGAAGCAGAACGGGATCAAGTGATATGAGAGGAAGTGGACTGGATATGCAAGGTGCGGCAGTTCAGAGAACTCTAACTTAGAAATCCCAGCAGCGCAAAGCTAGATGTAAGTGCAATAAAACTGTATATACTCGAATATAAGCCGAGGGTTACTTATTTTTACCTGAAAAACTAATAAAACTGATTGACTCGAGTATAAGTGAGGATAGATATAATGACCACTACTGCAAACCTGTAATTAGTCATATCACTTTGTGATAGGAATGCGGGAAAGAAAACACGGACCCCATGATAGAACATCTATTCTCAGACAACCACATTAAAATGAAAAGTGAGGCACTGATTATGCTTTTATATCAAGGTGTTGCCTTCTGATTTAGTATTTTTTCAGCTTTAGTTTCCCTTTAAATGGACCCTTTTTTCCCCAAGTCACCATGGCAGCATCTACCAAAAGGGTTAATCCCCTGTAGGTACCTGGACAGGAAGTTACAAGAACAAAGGTATAAAGGTACCCTCCCCTAAACATACCTTGTCTTTTTCCTTCCTGTCCATGGACGCTACAGGAGGTTCTCCAGGCAGCTTACGGCCATCACGGCTTTTTCCTCCAGCCAGGTCTCTCGCCCACTCTCTCCTGGAGCTGATGTCCCCTGTGTCGCCTCCTCGTGGAGTGCCTAGGGGAAGAATGCCCGCGGTGACGGGCGTAGGGGGCTGTCCGTGCCGAGTTGCACGTGGTTTCCCCTTCCAATATGGCGATGTCGGCCGGCGCGCTGACGTCACGGGTGCGCGCCGGCCAGCCTATTGGATCCCGGCCTGTCCTTTCTATTGGTGGGCGGTTGGGATAATTCATTGGTCTGCGGCAGCGAGGAGGAATTTGGGGGTGCCGATCTCCCATTGGTTGGAAGTGGCTGGCTTGTGTGCCCCGTTCGGGGGGGCGGGGCTTAGCGCATTTAAACTGCAGGTTTGGCGCGCTCGTTCCCTCTGCTTTTAGCTGTGTTTGGAGCTGGTTTTTTGTCTGCTGGAAGCTGTTTGCTGTTCCTCTTGCCGGAAGCCTTTTCAGTTATTCGTGAGGTAGGCATTTCTTTGGGGTTTTTGTGGTTGCAGCAGCATTTAACATGCTTTATTCTTAGTTTATTTTGTATAATTCTATTTCAGCATTTTGGTGTGTCCTCCAGTATGGAAGCGGTAGCTTACCAAAGGTCACCCCAAGGGATCTAGGTAAGCTGGGGTGAGTATACAGAGAGTGTGGCAGGTGCTTCAGAGGTAGGGCTCTGATAGCTATTATTTTTCTTACAGCCTCTCATCTCAAGACCCTTCACCAAGATACAGTCAGACGCCGCCAAGAAAGAAAGTGGAAGATTTATCGCAAAAAACCTCTACATCGGAAAAGTCATTTGATATGCTGATGAGGTGTATTCAACAGGCCGTAGCAAAAGGCTTAGAATCCTCGGAGCCAGAAAAAGGGCGAGACAACAAGAGGAGAGGTCTGTAGAATCGACTGGGAGGGTTGGATGATGAGAGGTCGGAGGAGCAGACGCTCTTATCCGAAGGGAAGAGGTGGAGATCGAAACAAACTTTGATTTATCGGTCATTGAACCTTAATTAAAGCAGTCAGAAATTCCTTTCTCTACAGTAGAGAAACTCCAAGTCGACAGCAGCGGATAGATGTGTTCCCGGATAAAAAAGAAGTCGGCAACCTTTCCATTGCATTTCTCTATGAAAGAGATCATAGATGCAGAGTGGAAAAAGACGGATAAGAAGTTTTCAATTACTGGGAAATTCTAAAAAAATATCCGTTTCTGGAGGAAGGGCAAAAAACTGGGATCTTCCTCCGAGAGTCAGGATGCTGCGTTTTCGAGGTTGGCCCGGAGAAACTACGCTGCGGGTGTAGAGGATGCAGCAATTTTCAAAGAACCCTATAAGCGAATGGAATTCTCCTTAAGAAAGCTATGTTAGCAGCTGGAGCTTCCTGCAGGCCGGCCCTGGCGATGACTTCAGTATCCAGGGCCATGAAGCTTTGGATCCAAAGGATGGAGGAAGCAATAGGAGCAAACGTCAAGCCCCAAAATTGACAGAAATGCTTTCTGAAATGAAGATGGCAACATTTTTTTTTGCGGAAGCTTCGGTTGATTTGGTCAGACTTTCCGCAAGATCCATGGCTCTGTCAGTGTCAGCTCGGAGAGCGTTGTGGCTGAGGTCTTTGTTTGCGGACAACACGTCAAAAACTAACTTGTATGTGCCTTTCGATGGGGACATGTTGTTCGGCAAGAAGCTGGATTCCATCATTAGCAGGGCCTCGGGGGGAAAATAAAAGTACTTCTCCCACAAGAAGTAAAAAAAAAGGCAAAGGTTTTGAACATCTTTCAGGGACAGTCCTTTCGTGGGGTCAAGCATTCTACAGGCAGGGAAAGAGGCAACAGGTCGGCCACCCCCTGGAAGACGGGAAAGCAGTCAGCGAGTTCCCAGAGAAAGAACACCTTTCTGGAGGACAATCCTCGCAACCATAGAGGTCCGCATGATGGTCTTAGTGCAAAGTAACCTATACAGCATGATGGTCTTAGTGCAAAGTAACCTATACAGCATGATGGTCTTAGTGTAGAGTAACCTATACAGCATGATGGTCTTAGTGCAAAGTAACCTATACAGACCTATACAGCATGATGGTCTTAGTGCAGAGTAACCTATACAGCATGATGGTCTTAGAGCAAAGTAACTTATACCGCATGATGGTCTTAGGGCAAAGTAACCTGTACAGCATGGTGGTCTAAGTGTAGAGTAACCTATACAGCATGATGGTCTTAGTGCAAAGTAACCTATACAGCATGATGGTCTTAGTGTAGAGTAACCTATACAGCATGATGGTCTTAGTGCAAAGTAACCTATACAGCATGATGGTCTTAGTGCAAAGTAACCTATACAGCATAATGGTCTTAGTGTAGAGTAACCTATACAGCATGATGGTCTTAATGCAGAGTAACCTATACAGCATGATGGTCTTAGAGCAAAGTAACTTATACCACATGATGGTCTTAGTGCAAAGTAACCTGTACAGCATTATGGTATTAGGAACAAAATGTGATTGTTTGATTCAACCAAATTTTCGTGGTAGTGGCTATGGGTTTGGACTGAAAAGTATTAGGAATGTGTATAGACTTTACTTATCAGGGAGATTAACCCAGGCCGCAAAGCTCTGGGCAAAAGCGAGCAAAACGTGGCAATAAACCGGTCGGTCAGTGCGACGTTAAGACAGAAGGAGATTTATGCGTGCTCCTCTTTGAATTCCCTAATGTTTAATCGCTTGTGGCACATTCAAGCCAGAGACAAAAAACCTCTGAAACCGTCTGTTTACCCCGTGGACCACCTCATACTGGTGGTGGAAAAATAAAACTGGTTGCTTTACTCATAATATTTAATCATCTTTTATTGCTCTGGGTTCAGCGATGATTTACTGGCCTCCTGTTTTTCATCTCCATGGGTGCATGTATGAGTTCTGGCTGGTGATCAGAAAAGATAGTCATAGATTAAAGGACAGGGGTTTGTAGGCTGTAAAGGAATGTATTAACAAATAACATTTTTCTACACATAATAAAAACGTAACTGCATTTATTCAAACAAAAATTTTTAATTAAAATTCAAACTTCAATTTAATTAAAATTAGTTAATGGATTATTCATAATAAAATTATCAAGGGACAGAGTACAGCATTAAAGGGCATGTCCACCCCAAAAACTATAATACCCCCACTACTGGCCCCATTGTGTAGGTGTGTTTAACCTTACCTTACATCCATCTCCATCTGGTTCTCGCTATCCCCCCCTAAAGTCCAAAAAAATGTCCACCAGAGTTACTGGGGGGGAGACTCCTCTGTCTCCCCTCAGGAGAAAAGAAGGTTGGCATGCGCACTGCAGCCCTACTCCTCTCCTCCCGATTCGGATTCCCTCCCCCCCCCTAGCGTTAAAATCCTTCCTTTATACATAATAATCTCCCTGTCCCCCCACCCCAACCGACATCGTTTTAAGTTCAGAAAATTGCCCTAAATGTTGTACTTACCTTCCTCTTTTCTTCCGCCGCAACTGAACTCCGGACAGCCGCGTCGTGATTGGCTGAAGTGGCCGGTACCGACCCTCGCAGTTTCTCGCAAGCAAGAGGGCCTGGGCAGTGCGGCGGAGGAAAGAGGAAGGTAAGTAAGATTGGGGGCACTTTCTGAACTTAAAACTATAGCTGGTTTGGGGCTGGGGGGGAAGGGAGAATATTATGTAAAATTTTTAAACGGGGGACATGCCCTGTAAAACAAAATAAAAATGGTTCTGGAAGAATTGGAAATCCATTAAACTAGAAAGCACTCCACAAATGTGTTTGGGTCTTGTTGAAGCGTACTAGAAAGCATTGGAGAGAGAATAATTTATACTGCAATAAGGTACTAATAGAGTTATTCAATTAAAGTTCTTATCGTTTAAAAAGGTGTAAATTTTGCCGCAACCCAACCCAATCAGATACCATTACATTTACATCAAAATTTAAATGGTACCATCGTAGGATTAATATTTACAGAATTATTCTTTATACGCCAGTTGTCATAATATCCACAGAAAAATCAAAGGGTTTTTGTAGTGTGAAATTATTTTTATATCTGAACATACAGGTAGGTGTCAGTTAGTATAATCAATTAAAACATTAACTTACCTGAGTCAATTTCCCAAATGGGCGGAAAAGGGTTTCTATAAAAAAAAATACATGGTTCAGTAAACTCGAACAAAGCACATTTCATTTTGATGGGTGGGAATATATATATTCTGTGCAAAGGCTATATAATATAAAAATACAGTACTCACAAGTTTCTACTGGAACAGGAGATGGACATATTTGTCATTGAAGGATTTGCTGTTAGTTTGTTACTAAAAACAAATATTCAGCTGTCAGAAGATACTTTGTTCTTTTACCAGTTCCCACCAGTACTATTTTTTGCATAAGTATGACACTGCACACTTAGGAATGCAAATATACGGTCACAATTGGTTATGTTAGTGTAAAACACACATTTAGTCGATGTTAATATCGGGTTAAGTGTAGTTTACACAATTTATGGGGCCTGCCGTAAATGTATTGCAGAACACCTGATGCAATACAATTTCGTTTTCTGCTACTTGTTAACAGGCTGTTAACCTGATGAATGCTGGTGCTTCTACTCATCACAATGAAGTGATAGGCATTGTGGGACCTCGGACAGGTAATTATCATACAAAAACAGACGTTTAAACACACATATGTGGGGTGCTAGCGTGTAAACTTATACAAGTAATGGATAGATATCAATAGATAGGAATAAAGTTACACCCTATATACTCCCAATATTGGAGATCACTAAAACGGCATAACGAGATGGGATAGTAACTAAACACCAAAACCAAACATTGAATTGTGTGCAACAGTAACAAGAGACCAGAGTTGCATGTAATACATTGTAAACTTTATTACACATAGACCATTCACATTTCCATGAACACACGATTATCTAAGAAAAACTCTAAAAAACATCTGGGCATCCCCAGAAAAAACTATAAAAATGGCGGTGGGGAGGGTCAGTTACACCACATAAAAAATCAGTTGTGGGTGACTTGGATCCCTAGGTGCCTCCTGCAACAACCCAAAATATTCTCACTTCCCGGGTTGAGTCTGTATAGGGATTGGAAAAAACTACTGCACCACGCTTTTGAAGTATAACAAGCAAACAAATAGTTCTTGTGGTGATGGATTGAAGCGCCAGTTTAAAAAAAGAATTGCAATAAAATTATATAGTATGATATCGTCAAGTCAATTTAGTCAACCACAACTGACACTCACCCCCACTCCTTGATATTCTCATTTTTTAGTAAACCCTTGTTACACAATTAATCAGTCTGTATCCTAACTAAAGTGGCCAGTGATGTATAGATGGAGAAAGATTTGAGTTACCCGATAGGACTTAAGGGCGGGACACACTAGGGGCGTTTCTCATGCTCTGAGAAAAGGCATGCAGGGTAACAATGTGGATGGCGACATGTGCAAGCAATCCATTTTCGCGTGCGCATTGTGTCACATTTGTGGAATCTCATGAGCTGAAATGTATAATATAAAATTGAACCACAACTCTTTGGATAATCCTGCAGTGCTTTTTCTGCAAGCAATATAGCATCAAACATGGTGAAAAGGACACTCCAATCTTGAAAAAAATGCAAACTTTTACAGTGTATGCCCATTTGCGAGAAAACCTCTTGGGCAATGTTTCGAGGGACCTCACCATTTATCGAGCCATGAAAAGGAAATGTGACCACAACAACTGTATATTCAGCGTATCCTCCATTTTTGGAGGGGAACATTCAAATTTTGTTACAAATATGGTACAATCTGATAATTTTCACTTCAATTCAAATTGTTACATAAAGTGACAAGTTCATCTTAAATACAATTCAGGGAGATTCAATAAAAGTTCTTATCATTAAAAGTGGTGACTACTTGCCCAACCAATCAGATATATTACCATTTTGAAGCTAACAACTGATTGGTTGGGGCAAATTTAATGTTAAGAAATTTGATTAATAGGTCTGTACTTTAATAGTAGTGTTAAGTGTCATCAAGTATTATAAAGTGCTATGTGCCAATTAAAAACCTATGATCATATTAAAATTTGTGTCAATGATTTCTCACAATTGTGCATTTACCCTTCATTATAATTGTAATTGGAAAGGCACAAGGACACTTTATTGCAATCTTTACACCACTTAAAGGGACTGTCCACCCTTTTCTGGACAAAAACAGTATGTTGTCAAAACCTCCCAAAAAATAGACTTCATTTGGTTTGAATCATAATTCTGCTTCCCGGCAAGATATTTATACTTACAAGCTTCGCAATGCCCTGCCGCTACCTGCTCTCCACGTGCTGCGTGTTTTTTTTCTGGTCCAAGCAGACGCAGTGGAGACTGCTCAGGGAATAGCCAGTTCACTGATTGGCAGTGAGTCACTATCAGGCCACGCTGACTGCCTTACCTGGAAGGGAAGAGCAGATGCAGAGCCAGACGTGTGGATAGCGGAGATTGTAAGTATAAAATCTCTTGCTGGAAGCCAGGATTATGGAGTATAAACAAAAACTAAGTACAGGTTTTAGGGGTTTTTCAGGACAACGTATTGATTTTGTCCAGAGGGGTGTACAGTCCCTTTTTAACGATATGGAGATAGTATAAACATTAAAAATTGTCATTTTGACACAATGAAGGTCAACTTTTTTAAGGTCAGAGACATGAAAATAGCAGAATATATACACTAAAAGGATGGATTAAAAACAATATATTACACTATGACAGTTTCCACCCAACCATTCATCCGTAGCTATGGTTCAAATTACTAGTTTTAGACCCTATAATATGCGAAACAAGGTTTAGGGCGAAATGAGCTACAAATTACAGCTAGGGGATACCCAGAATGGTACTGAAGACTCATCTAGAACAAGTAAGGGAAATTCAAGAGGGGACCTTTACCCAAGACGAAAAGAAGAGAACAAAACAAAAGGGATTGTGTTTGTCAGTACTACATTTAACAAATTATCTAACAGTGTTTAGAAATGTGGCACTTATTACAAGTCATGCCATCTACATCATGGAACAATTTGCAGGAAGCCCAACTTAATACATATAAAAAGATCCCAAAATGTAAAAGATAAATTTCGTAAATAAGACAAGAGGAGGCATATCCCTGTTGGCTTATGTACACTGTAATTAGTCATTAAAGGTACCACAATTTGTAAAACCCATTATAGTGGCAAGAAGTATTGACATAATAAAATTAATATACTTGTGAGGTAAGTTGCATCATTAAAATGCCAGCTAGACTCTCTATATGTAGGGGAAAAAAAGATAAAGAATGCAGTACAAAAAAATAAGTCCTCAAATAGGAGAAAATCATTCCCAATATAAACAGGACTGAACAGGGATTATGATTATAGATGCTTTTATGATAGTTGTGTTTCTTCTCCCAGATTACACCAAGGGGGTGGTAGGTGGTATAGGTGATACATTGTAATGAATGATGGTATCAATTTCCGTCTCTAATAAAATGTATGCAGTGTGACTAATCTCAAGGCTTGTGCCTGCTTGAGAAGGATGTTTTGCCAAAAGGTTTTGCATTGTGTTGACAAGCCAATAAAGTTCTTTTACTGCAGTTCTCAAGCTGAGGTTTTCTTTGATGCTGTTGCAACAGTTTTACACTTGGTAAGGCACTCGGGTCTCCGTGGCTTTGATATTAAATAACAAATTTATTGTGTATAAAACACACTGACATCAAATGTGTCGGGCATGTTTTAGGCCGTCTTCAGGAAGAGTGATGTCACACAAGTGTCACGTGAGGGAAATAGGGGAATATCATCCCCCTCCTCCCCTATGGGAGGTCCTCATTGTGCTAACAAGTATGGGCATTCCCAATGCTGAATAGCTAGTATGATATAAAACTCCCATTAAACGTGATAACAGGTGAGGAGCTGTCCAGTGCTGTGGTGAACAGTTATTGTTATATGAAAATCCCATTAAGTGCTAAGCGCGCTTAAAGTGCTGACAACATAAAACGATAAATATTACAAACCTCTGAAACTTGTTTCGTTAAATGATCCCAGCGGCCCCTACCATTGAAGCACACGAAACATTTGCTCAGGGGCACCCCCTGCAGAACACTAAAGATGGCAAAATACTGCATTTCCGCACAGCCACCAATCGTGGTTGGGTTAAGTCAGCCCTTCCTTCAGTCTAGCAATCAGTGGTAGTCAGCCATCCAGTCACCAGTCAGGTTGTAGCCCATCAACACCCACCTCCACTATTTCCCTGATGACGCACCACCCACTATATGCTTAGACTTATCATAAAAATTGTATAAGGATACTATATCAGAAATACAGGCTCGGGGTATATATATAAATAGGATAAATGATATATATATAAAAACTTATTTGCAAAGACAGCACTCTGTTTTCTGTGATGCATGTTTACATTGTGAATAATAAATGTATCCTCCGGTTATAACGCGAGGACGGTCATGGTCGATGACCCTTTTCAAGCTCCTGAGTTGCATATAACAAGAACATTCTTACAATTCTTTTACCCTTTTATACACGTAAATCAGGAAGAAATTACAACAAGGTTAAGAGGTATGTAAGTAACAAAGGAACACGGGAAGAAAACAGAAGAAACTTAGTGTGTGCTAAAATTTACACAAAGGGGTATCCTGATAAGTTATAGATAGAGCCACAGAGGTAATAATGCAAAAAAGACAAAGAGAAAGAGTTTAAGAGGAAACCATTATTACCCCAGTATGCAGTATTGAGCACAGGAACGTCACTGGCCATTAGACCCTTGAGATGCAGTTACATGGTGAAATAAGAAAGTATCAAAGAAAACAGCGTGCGGCCTTATGCAACTTGTTTTTGTATGGATATGAGGGAACAGGAACTCTAAGACCAGGCAATGCACTGATGCGAACAGACTGTACTGAGAAGGTGGAGCGGAGGGCTGCTGTGACCGACAGATTTATAAAAAAAAAACTGAGCAGGCTTTCATCTCTCCCCACGGGCGGTCCCGTCACTGAATGAATTACAGTGAAGTATGGAGGCATGGCTCCTGTGAGTCATAAACTAATTAAATGGCTGTCCAATTTTGGCTATACCTCAAATACTGTTGTTTTTCCAATATCAACAAATGATCCGTTCACCGATAACCCTCAAATGTCCGTAAACCCTCCAAGCATTTTCGATTTCAGTAACCCTCAAGTGTATTGCTCGATTCTGTAACTCTAAATGTAGTGTTAGGTAACCCTCGAATTGGTGGTAACCATGAATGTAGCAGTGCGGTTACCCAACGATTGCCAGATCGTGGGGAATTGGTGTTTTTGGTGATATGGACATGTTCCCCCCAGGCAGTTCCAGGTGCCCAGAGCCATTTACAGTAAGTTACCATTGCATTTTATTTGTTTTTAACTAGACTGTTTCTCAAATTATTTTATCCCATTGGGGGTGTTTCTATAAAACTAAGAACTTTAGACTTAGTTAAGTTTAGAAAGTGAGCCGAACTTCAAGGGGAAGTTGGAATCTAATAATGCCAGTAAGCCTCAATATTTTATGTTATGGAAACTTATTAGCCACTTTTTAAAAGCTATCAATGAATTTCCTCTACAAATCTGCTTTTATTACTCTTGAAATTGAAGCACAAATAAACAGGTTTAGTGCATTGTACAAGCTCTGCAAGTAATTCTTGTGGTAACATGTTACATAGAAAGAAAAACATAAAATTGGGTTTGCTTTGTCGACCGCCATTGGAATGAGGGACGCAGGGGACAGGTAGCGCACAGTATACACACTGTAACCTACAAATCGACATCAGATAGTATATAGTTGTAGAAATTACATACAGGTCATACGCCTATTCTATTTTAAAAAAATTTAAAGTCATACTTTGGGCTTTTTTAAATGTAGCTTTAAAAAAATGGCAAATAGTTAATATTTTTGCCAAGACAAAGCGATTAATGGTTTAAACAATTAAACATCTATTGGCATGGTTTATTTAGACCGTCAAAATAACTTTATTTTAATAGGAAAGGAAAGGACCAGTCCTCATAGTTTAACAGAGTATAAAATATGACAGGGTGAATTAACAAAAAAATAATGAAGAGAAGACAGCATTATGACTATTGCAAGTACCACACAAATCCCTAGCTGATATTATCCACAGATGAGACTTTTGGGACCAGTCAACAGCTCTATTTGTTATGATAGACATTCCTCTTTTCCATTTACCAGGGAGAGTGATGCATGGTGTCGCAGAAATACTCTTAGATATTTGTTGTCCAGTGGCAGGGATTGCTGCAAAGAGTAGGATAATTTTTTTCTAACTAGTATTGTTTAATCCAGTTCCATTGTTTAGTCACTAATGTTAGATCCTACCGCAGTACAAATGCAGAAACAATGCCAACCAACTGATAAAAATATTTAAGTTGTACAATTGTAGTATGGGTGAAGGGTAAACGTAATGATTATAATAGTGGATTAATGTACCCCCTACTTTAAATTATAAGGAATTAAAGTCACCTGCGGCCTAAGGCTTTTATAAAGGGCACAGAACAGTGGCCGTTATCTACGTTAAAACATCTGGGGCACTTTGACAAACATTCCGGGGCACGTGCCCCAAAATTTTAACTGCCGGGCCCTCTGCAAGTGCCCCCGAACCCGGAATCCGGCTGCTGCGAACCTCTAGGCACGTCGCCCGCAGCTGCGCAATGACGACATGCGCAATGCTGTCGAGCCGTCGTGAGATAAGATATCGGGAGGGAAGCCAGGGACAGATAGGTGAGCAGGACTAGCCGCAGAGCCAAGCCGTATTAGATAGATAGATAGATAGCAGTACTAGATAGATGATAGCAAAAGATCTCAACAAAAATCGATTCACCATTACAGAAATGTCAGGTGTGAAAAGGACCATCACAAAAAGCCATCAAACAAACAATCTAATAATTGGTTTGATTTGACAGTGAGTGCAGAAAAAATCTGCGGGTGATGTCAAATAAAAACACAGATTGCCCAGTGACAATGAACTAAAATTAGCTTCTGACGTCCACTCAACGTGTAAATATAAATTGATCCTCAGAAAGAAGAAACAAAACTACATTCAAAGTAAATTAAAAAACTGAACAATCTTTTCCAAAGACAACTCATTTCTGGGAGACTTGGAATCACATTGGGCACAAAATCCAACAAAATAACAAACCAAACACATTCCAAAATCTGGTTTCACTAATTGATGAATTCTACGCAATGATCAAAGACAGCTCCCGTTGGGACTTTCCTGAAGTCTGGAATCAAGGTATGATAAACACCAATCCACAAAGTGGAGACCGTTAGGACCAGCCAAACTAACAATAAGGTTATATGTGCGGACAGTGTACTTGGAAACTGTATAACAGCAATTCTAAATACAGAGATCATTAACTTTCCTCACACAACAAACATTCTCAGTAAAAGCCCAGTGGGTTCTTGACCAAACCATCGTACCATGATCAATCTATACTTTGCACAGCTCATAATTCATTCATGTCCACAACACAAGGAAGGAATGGGAAAATATTTGCCCTGCTTTGTGGATTTAAAAAGGCGTTTGATTGCCAGTGTGGCACCCAGGCCTATTCCTAAAACTTCTGGAAAGTGGAATAGGTGGAAACACATATGATGTCATCAAGAGCCTTTATACTGGTAATAAATGCGGTAAAAGTGAATGGGAAAAGAACTCAAACTTCTGCAAGTCGTGGGGGGTCAGGACAAAGGATGTAGCCTGAGTCCACTCCTCTAACATTCTACATCAAACCAACGTCGCCAAGCCGCTCTAGAAACCTCATCAGCACCAGGACTTACTCTACATGACACCAATGTAAAGTTCCTGCTCGACCACAGATGAACCTCTTACTGCTATCACCACAGAAAGTGGCCTACAAGATAGTCTAAGCCATCTGGAGAAATTAGCGACAACCTGGGCATTCCCATAATCCAAATAAAACTAAAATTATGATTTTCCAGAAGAAAAAACAAAAAATCAACACACGACCCTTATGCACTTTGAATAACGAAGAAGATACTCAGCAGAACAGAGAATATACTTATCTCGGCCTGGAGATCAACAATTCTGGGAATTTAGGGCAGCTATAGAGACTTTGAAAGCAAAAGCCAGCCGAACCTTCTATGCAATAAGAAAAACAACGGTATCACCTCAAACCACCAGTAAAAAAGCTGGCTTAAAATCTTTGACAGTGTCTTTCCCCAATCCTACTCTATGGCAGAGAGTGAAAGTGAAGTATGGGGCCCTGTCTCTATTCAGACCAATCAAAATGTGAATTCTGGCCCACCAAAAATACCATCTCGAATCTGTAAGCACCTCCTCCAGGTCCATTCGCAGTACATCAAACAGCGCTTGCGGCTGAGCTTGGCCAGTTCCCATTACTGCTTGAGATGCCAAAAAAAGGGCCCGTCCTTGGGCCTCACCTACCAGAATAGTAGCCCCAACTCTTACCATTATTAAAGCCTCAATACACAAACAAAGACCAAGGAAAAAGCCACATGTGCACTGAAACAACTATCAGCCCCTATAACACAAACCCACACTCACAGAACTGTCTAAACCTCAAATCACAGCGCATCAACCAAGAGCTCCAATGGATTACGTGGATGAATGGAAGAAAGAAATAAAAAAATCCCAAGAAACTAACTATTTCCAGGCACTGGACAGAGACTACAAACTGGCCCCCCTACCTGGAGAATATACAAACCTAAGAGAGACAAGTCGTGAGTTCTACAGATTGGTGCAAACAGCCTAGAAATAGAAATCTGGCCCAAACACAGACAGACATATAAACCAAGAGAGAACAGAGTGCCAGCACTGTGACCCAGGGAAACCTTAAAGATGAAATCCCTTCCTTCTACACTGCCCAATACAAACAATACGGGACCCCCATTCAAGATGCTGTTGGACTTATCCCAGACTTCAACTGCTTAGATGGAGAGAGAAAACTCATATCCGCGGGGAGAGGATGAAGCCACAGTAAATATGGGGCACACTATGTAACGGCATGTCACAGACTGAGAGGGAGCATAAATGAACTCAATTGTCCAAGGATACTGCCCAATTATCCTTTATCCTTCCCCAATCGACTTAAAGACTAAAAACCCAATATACCCTTTAAAGTACGTCCATATATTAATTATCCATGATACCCATGTTCCCCTACGTGAACCTCTTATACTAACATGTTTTTATTATTTTTCTTATTTTGGTTTGCTTTGCAATGTCAAAATGTAAATTGATTCTGCCAAATAAAGCTCTTTTTGATTTTGATTGATTTGATTTGAGATAGATACATAATAGATGATAGATAGATAGATGATAGATAGATAGATAGATAGATGATAGAGATAGATAGAAAGAGATAGATGATAGATATATAGATGATAGATAGAGATAGATAGCATAGAGAGCATAGATAGATAATGGATAGATAGAAGATAGAGAAATAATAGCGGATAGTCCCGACGCTGCTTCGGGCTCGTGCTTGCGGACGCGCGGCAAAGTCACGGGGTGGGTGACCGTAACTCAGGAAAGGTGGAGCAAATTTATGTGCGGCAGCCGGCCAGCGCAGAAGAGAAGAGCCAGCATACTGTGTGGAGGGGCAGCCGAAGTATTAAGAGGAGCAAAGAAGAGACAAGCCTGTGACTTGAAGACTCACTTCATGTGTGTGGGTGTCAGTGTCTTCTTACTTTGAAACTGTAAGTAAACCACCACCAGTCTTGGGGGGGGGCTCCCTGGGGTCTTATCATCATGGGCCTATAAATGTATATAGGGAGAAGTATTCTAGGGTATGTGGTCAATAGGGGCGGCTGGGAGATATGGTGATGGGTCTCTGACTGTATAGGAAGGGGTGGGGGTGTGGGGGGATAGTAATGTGGTCATGGGGGGTGCAGGTGCTGGTAGATCTTATTGTGATCATCCGGGGGGGGGGTTGTTTCTCTCTATACCGGAGCGGGTTAGAGGGGATAGTAAAGGGGGTATGCGGGGGCTTATGGGAATTATGGTGATGGGTATCTGTAATAGGGAGGGAACAGAAGCTGTTTGAGAAGGGGATGTGCAATCTGTTTATATGAATTGACATTATTGCTAATTGACTGACTGAGGAACTGTTTAAATACAGTAGGAAGCTCAAAATCTTAAAAATTTAACCACACCCACTGGACAAAAACCACACCACCAACACGACCACACCCACCTTTAATGCGGCGGCGGGCCCGACGAAGCGGCATTTCTAAAGTTTGGCTCAGGCAGCAAAAACCTAGAAGTGCCCACGAGAGGGAGAGAGAGGAAACGATAGAGATAGATAGGGCGCAGAGGTCCATGTAGAAGGTACAAGAATGTCTCCCTGGCCAAAGGTGTGGGCAAGCATGGGACTACAACTGAACACAGCAGTAAAGTTTTAAAAATGACCAAATTGCTACCAGGTATATAATGAAATTGCCAGTTTACTGTGCCTTTGTGTCATTAATTTGTGTATCTCTGTCAACTCTCTGATCTCTATTCTTGTTGTCTATTTCACTGTCTTTCTGTCTGTTTATCACTATCGGGCTGTGTCTATGTTTTGGTGTCTATCTGTCTGTGTCTTTGGCCATCTCTATTAAGTACATAGGGGGTGTGGCCTAATTGGGGCGGACAAAGGGGCGTGACCTTAAAAATTTTTACGTCGCGCAGTGCGCGGTGCATGGAGTGCCCAAAAGTGCCCCATACTTCTTAGACCCTAGAAACGCCCCGTGCACGAACTCCAGGTGACTTCTAATATCATATAATTTTTTGTAGGGGGTACATTATTTATTATACCCACCTTCATTCCGGGGCTACTTAGACTATCACAGTCCTATATTATTTTGTGCAACCCTCTCCCACATTTTTATACACAGTTACTTTTAGACAACTTAAATCCCCTCAAACTCCTCTCCTACCCCCACCCTTTCTTGCAGGTTAACAGCACGCCCTTCTTAAAGGGACACTAAAACTGAAAAAAGTGCCTTTATCCATTTCTATATTTTAGTGTTGCAGGAACCCTCCTCATGTCCTGTTCAGCTACCTCCTAAGTTAGTATGATGCCTCCTCTCTAGTATCCCAACGCCCTTCCAAGTCTGAGGCACAAATGGAGTGTGGAGCATGTGCGGTGGAGGATGATCTGTGCCTCACTACACCAAAGCATTCACCCAGTGATTTTGTGTTATAGTGGAAGTGAAACTAAGCTGCTTTGCTATGGGAAGGTAAGCAGCACTGGGAGCTGTAATCACTGCTTCAATCAAGTAAGATTTCTTTTAGCGAAGGAGTTTGAAGGCGGGTGTGTGTGGGGGGGGGGCAACTTTGTAACTGATTTCCTTAGGTACATGCTACATTGGGACTTAACAACACAGCCAACAGCTAACTGGCAGAAATGGGTTTATCTGCACAGACTGCAACAGAAAAGAGCACAGAGCAAAAGACAATGCTTATTCCTTTTTCTGATCTTAAGCTGTAAACAATTAGCCATTCATTGATAGAGAAATAAGCTTTACATTTATAGAATGAATAGTCGTATATGTAGTGTGCCAGGGGGAGGGGCTGGGTGATTGACAGTTCTTTACGGACTAGCTGTGCCCTGCCCTCTTTAAAAAGTAAAACTCCCAGAGTCTAAAAAAACAAGGGATAGGAAGGTCAGAGAACAAAATAAAAAGCAGATTTAAGATTGGTGGTAATTAATCCTAAAATACATGTGTGTAGTTAAAAGACTTGCCCAGTTTTAAGTCCTTTAACGTTTCTTGGTTATTTAGTTTTATTGCAAAATGCACCATCTATTTTAATGATTACCAGTGCAATGCATTACTTTACTGGACTCTATCTGTGCACCAAGCTAAATGGACACTGTAACAAACCGTGTGGAAGTAGATAGGCACTCCCACCTGTAGACACAAAAGAAAGAAAAACCGTTCCTCTAGGATCGGATGACAGAGTATATCACCACAATGTAGATAAAATGTGGCGTTTAATAGACATAATTAAAATGCATTCCCAAGCATTAATACAATGTTATTATCCCTCAAAGACTCGCCTGACGGTTTCATGGCAAACTGGCACTTCACCGAGTAGCACGTCCACACGTAACAGCTAAACTCCTTAAAAAACCTCTAATTAGCATATCTAATTAGGACCAATACCCCCCCCCACATTTAAAGAGACATACAGTCTATCTAGTTCATACGGACGGGAGAATTATAGTCCCAATTAAAAATATTAAAAACAAAGCCAACAAGAAACTTTAAAGGGTAATTGTATCAAACCATATGCATAAACACAAGGGAAATTACAAATATTTACCAGTTTCTGAGAGATATATATAATACATTGAAACCTTTAATATGGCACCACTTTTAATTGCAGGTAAAGCCCAAACCTAAGTATTTAAAGGTAAGTATAAGTAGTTACAGAGTGCTGATCGACAATCTCTTGCTCTAATACTGTTTAGATGTTCTAATACTCTATATTTTAGTTCCTAGTAGTAAGGCCAACATATTGCATCTTGCAACTACAAGTTGATAAATAAATTACAAATTCAGTATAGCAATAAATGTAGTTCTTATTTTGTATACTCTCCCAGTAACCATACATAGTAAATTTAGAGGTAAAATCAGATATTATAACACTTACATAGATTTCATCCACATCTTTGGGCATTAAGCCAATTCTCGTATCTATTCGCCCCTATTTGATCTCAGTTAATTCGGAGCAACCCTATGGCTATAGATTGGATCTCTTATATAAAATGCAAGTATAAGTGGATTAGTATAGGTAACCAAATGTAGTTTAAGAATCCGATATATCTGATTAGATTGAACAGTAAATGGAGAAATAAGTGAGACCATTTTATAAGGTCTGTGACTGGTATTATTGGTATTATACCTCTTGGTTCCAGTTTTTTTATATATCACATCTCTGTTTAGGACTATATAATACGCTTAATGACCCTCATGTTATAACCCCGTTCAAGGAATCTATCCACAATTCCACAGCTTTTAATTGGAACACTGTCCCACACGAACAAATTCTACGTATCCTAAACAATTTTGGATGTGAGATTTGAGGTGATAGATGGGAGTAGTATGTATGATCTCTATAGAGTGGAGATCACTAAAAACACCTTGTTACACTATAAAAGTCAACACCCGAGATCAGCTAGGGAATCTATTCCCATAAGTCAATTTTTACAGATATGTAGAATTTGTTGCTACATGGGACAGTTTCCAATTATAAGCTATGGAATTGTGGGATAGAGTTCCTTAAAGGGGTTATGACATGAGGGTTGTTAAAGCAGCATATGATATAGCAGTATTATATACTCTAAACAAGATGTAAATGGATCAAAAAAGGACTGGAACCAAGAGGTTCCAATAATACCAGTCAGAGACTTATGAAAAGGTCTCACTATTACTCCATTACTGTTCAATCTAATCAGATTGAACAGAATAGATTGGGCTATAATCTATGGCCAATAAGGTTGCTCCAAGTCAACCGAGATCAAATAGGACAAAATATCTGAGATTTGGCTTAATGCCCAAGGAAGTTTAATGTGAAAAAATCTGTGTAAGTGTTGTAAAATATCGAAAAATATCTAGTTTTACTAGTACGGTTACATGGAGAGTATGCAAAATTAAGAACTACATTAATTGCCATACTGGAATTTGTAATTTATTAGCAACTTGTAGTTGCAAGATGCAATATATTGGCCTCATCACTTGGAGACCAAAAGACAGATTATTAGAACATCTGAACAGTATTAGAGCAAGAGATTGTCGATCAGCACTCTGTAAACATATTGCAGAGAATGAAGGCAAAGAAAAAACATACTTATGTTTCAGGGTATAGAGATGTTCAGGTCTCATGTTTTTTTATGAATATTAAGATTATTAATGATATAAAATTAACAGTACCATGTTAACTGGTTTGACTTACCATTGAATACTTAGGTTTGGGGTTTTACCTGCGATTAGAAGTGGTATATATTAAAGGTTTCAATGTATATATATAATCTCTCAGAAAACTGATTAATATTTGTTAATTTCCTTATGTTCATGTATATGGTTGATACAATTATTCTACCCTTTATAGTATTTATAGTATTTGTCTTGGTTTTCATATTTATGAATGCAATTTAATTATGTCTATTAAATGCTACATTTTATCTACATGTGGTGATATGACTCCATCAATCCGATCCTAGAGGAAGCAGGTTCTCTTTCTTTTGTGTCTACAGCGGATGTTCTGACCAGCCAAAACATAGTTTACATGTCTCCCTGATGAATTAGGATTCGGAAACACATAATGCAGAGATGCATTATGTGTTCCGAGGTCGCAACACCCCCTTCCCCTGCGTTTGCTGCCTCCTTTCTGTGACGTGATCTACCGACAGGGATGAGATATTTGCACTGCAAATGTGACGATTGGAGTGGAGGTTCACATAGTTTAAGGTAGATGCGAGGTGGGGAGATGGTGGGGGCGTCTGTGATTATGTTGGAACTACTTCCTGGTTAGAATCGCACGCCACTACTGCTATATAGTAGCAATGTTCAAAAAGAAATTCGAAAGTTTGCGAATTTTCAAAAAAAATTACCAACACAACAGTGCCAGCCCCTGGGTAAAAAGCATTCTAGGAAACATTTTGTCAGGTGTTGTATGCATTACAGTCTGTTTTCAATGGCTGATCGCATGTGTGATCGTCAGCATGTTAGAAAAGTGCCAGTTTGGCCTAGCCCTTTTTGGTGGCCATAAACTCTATGATTGCAGATTGTACGATTGTCAGCCTATGTAAGGATGGTATGTCAACAACCCTCCTGTCCAGTCCTCTACCCACTATCAGTTACAGAAAAGTACTCCAAGTAACTGACAAGTCAAATAAAACAGAATGGGACGAAGAGGGGGTAGGGTAGTGAACAAAACTGATAACATACGCTTAATATTTAATATGCTGCCACCACATTCCTGCTAATATACCTACATAACTATCCTGTAAGAAAAGGTTATTAACACCTAATACTCTATACACAGTGTATACATATATACCTAAACAATACTTCTTCAATAGTAGCGTAACTTCAGAGACAAGGTTCGTTTTGGGAATAGGATAATTAGCCTTTGAATTATTTTATATCATTTATTAAAAGATAACAAAAGTTTTATACAGTTTTCTGTATATACATAAAAATATACAGAAAACTAAGTTAACTTACTGAACATAAAAGGTAACACACAGGTGAGAGAGTAGAATGGGATATAAAAAAAGATCCAGCCCCCTGCTTGCAGTTTCAAGCAAGCAGAGGGCCAGGCAGTACGACGGAGGAAAGAGGGAAGGTAAGTAAAGATCGGGGGAGTTCTGGAAAAATCTGTTCTAGCGGTTGGGGCTGGGGGGGGAGACCTATTACTGTATGTATCCAAAAAAGGGGTGGACATGCCCTTAACATACATGTCACATTCACAATATTAACGTCGTTGTCATTAAATAATTGTGCACAATAGAAATACCAAACATGACATATTTTGAAGTTGGCAGACCTTAGAAGGATAATATTTGAGTTTCTCAAGAAATATCACCTACAATGCAGATTTGATTCTAGTATAAACTGAGTGTATTTACTAATTATGAACTAATTGTATACCGTGAATTATTAAGAAATACGAATGGCCTTTGAACTTCCATTTGGTTTTGGCTCAGTTCTAAATTAGAAGACCACCTGGGGGTCTCCTGCTGTCTGGCGCCTACCAGCCTGTGTAGAAGCTTATGCATTTTTACAGTGACTTAAACCTTGCCCCTTGAAGGCAGACACCCTGCTGGGTTGAACACGCAACAAAGGAGATAGCTACGGGAAATAAAGAGATTTGTCTTCTACAAATTGTCAGGCAGAGGTTTTGGTTAACCTTTGACTACTGACAGTTAAACAATGTGGGAGCTGCCATATTGTTGACACTGATAATAAGTGGAATAAATTTGAAAATTTCTACTGCAATAACAGACATTGTCTATGTGAGTTTACATTGCACTCCTGTTCGTGACATGGTCCCGACCATCGTACAATATTTTTCCCTATCGGGGCAGTTGGATTTTTTTTTTTATTGCCCAATGTGATTGTATGATCCGCAGATCAAAGAGCAGTGATGTAGTGTCTATGGCCAACATTATACAGGGGGATAGAACAGGCAATAGACTTGATCTGAAATCCAGTTAATTACAATTTGTGAACAATTAAATTTGAATTAGTGAACCCTCAAAACAGGGCCAGTTTTAGGTAAAATGGGTCTCTGTGCAAAAGTGCACATGGAGCTAACCAGCATCTAAGGGCTAGGCCTCACTACACAACACATGGAGGTACACACAAACCGTACAATGCAGCGCAATCGCAATGTGTGTGTGATTCGTGTACGCTAACGTCTGCTTGCACTTCCTTACGGCAGCGCATGCGATGCACACAGAAAAGGTGTGATCGCATGCTCAGCAAAAACAGGCAAAAGCGCAGCACAAGGCAGCGGACATAGTAGGACCTTTTACATAGAAGCCCCACAGTAACATGCAGACAATACCCTAGTGGGGCCTAGCCCTAAAGTAAAAGACAAATGTTGTGAGTGCTTAGAGATTTGTTTCAGCAGAAGATCGTGATTGATGACAGGCAGTTAAAAACCTTTAATTTGAATTGTGAACCCTTGAATGTTCAATACAGCTTAAACAAAACGTTGTGTGCGTCACTTTAGGTGAAATAAAAAGCACCATTGAAAAATTCCAGGTGTGCACAAAGGCTTTGTTGTTCATGTTGGGGTAAGAAGCTAAACCCCGTTTGTACCAGCACCATGACTGTTTTGAATAAAGCGATGTGCTGTATAAACAAGAGACAAAAGAAATAGAAATACAAGCAGGTAGCACGGTGGCTCAGTGGTTAGCACTGATGCTTTGGGTTTGAATCCTGTCATGGACTTATCTGCAAGGCGTTTGTCCTGTGCTTAAGTGGGTATCCTCCAGGCACTCGGGTTTCCCTCAATCATAGTAACATACAGATGGGTTGTATGTGTAAAATATCGTGCTTAGATTGTAAGCTCTTTGAGGCAGGGACAGATGTGTATGTATCAATTTAATTGTAAAGTGCCTGGTTGGCTTAATGGCGTTATATAAATCCATAATAAAAAATACAAGCTGGTGAACCCGTATAGGGAATGATGAGTAGTATTAGTGATATCTATTTTATTTTAGGAAAAATAATCAGGATCTACTCACAAGTGATGGAAGGTGAAGGTCGGAGCAGCAAAACAATGTAGATGTTGCATTTCTAAAGTTCTCTGTAAATAGATGGCAAACATCGTTAGAATTTAATAAAAAAAAAAAAAAAGAATCAAAATATCAGACAAATTGGAAAATAAAATGATCACGGGTTTGTGATTCTCTGGTAAACACCCATTATATACTGGAATCTGCACAATTTTATTTAGGCATGTATAGGGGTGGTAGGTCAATGTGTACCCAGGCCAGGATTTACCATTAGGCACACTTAGGGGCGCCTGATTTTGGAGAGGCGGTTCTCAATCTTCCCCCATCCTCACCTCATTATAGTCTATTTTCTTCCCAAAAAGGGAAAATGGGTGGGGTTTGTTGGTGTGTGGTCTGTGTCTAGGGGAGGCACCAGATTTTTTGTGCTACAGGCAGGGGTGCCCCTACCATGAAGCAAAATGAAACATTTGCTCTATACACTTAAAAGGCATCAGTTAAAAAAAATTCTTCCTGCAATACTGCATTTCAGACCAGTCCATGAATTAGTGTTAAGTGAGCCCTCCAGTCCACCAGTCAGTGTTAGTCAGCCCACCCACACCTACCTCCACAAGCCATGCCTATGTTCTTTGATGAAGCCATGCTGCTTCACGTGCCGTCCCCCCATCTACCTATAGGCGGCATTTAAAGATTGTCAGGTGTCAAAAACCTTAGGAACACCCTGCCTACAGGCTACGGAAGTGTGAATTGTCCCTGTGTGCACCTGTGGTCCTAGAAGGATTGGCCAACAACAAACAGGTTTGCAAAGTCAAGTACTTATTATTAGGTAAAACAGATGCTCAAAATTTATGAGAGATGCAATAAAGCTTCAAACTGTATACCTGTTGGGGGTTTCTAATGTCCTTTCACTGCCACACAATATACATATACTATAAACTGTCCTTGTTGGAAGCTAGAGTAACTTATGGTAGAAGGTAGCAAGTGACTAGAAGTAATCAGGGAGATTCAAACTTGCTCTGGACAATCTCCGTATCAGCTTTACCGAGGCTGTATGGAACTGGGTGAATCTTACCAGTATGTATGTATTTAATGGCAGCTATAAGCTGGTGTGAAATACTTAGATGCGCACAGCTGTGCAGCTGCCTGAATGTCTATTCAATACTCGCGCCACCGCTGCAATCTACGGGTTAGGGCGTGCTAACCGCTCGTAAAGCAGTGCACATTCGTAAATGGCCCTGAATGTGTTGTATTGGAGCTAGGTGTTTACAGAAACTACATTTGGCTTCACAGGAAACCGCTAATGACAGTCTTACGCGCGTGTGCATGGTGTGCTGGTTCTTGAATGTTCTTCACTTAAATTGTTGCCCCACACTATCCATTTCCATCTTCTTAGAGTGGGCTGAGAAGGATGGTATAAAGTGTGCTTTACTCCTGCCAGTTTCTGCCGTGTCCAGCCAGAAAACAGGCAAAGCCCAACGCCCATCAGATCTGGAGCCATTATAGTCGTGCGTAGAGCCATTTGCACTTCTGTTATAAAATAATCAGAAAAGGACTATGTACCATTATAAGAGAAAAATATTCGCTATTAGTCCTCCTAAGTGCTATAAAATTAATATTAAGTACTTTAACTAAGATGTTTTTTATTAGGATTTTATCCTGCAACTAGGCTGTCCAGGTGTCCAATGCGAACTAGGGCAAAGGGAATTCAAAGGAGAAATAATGGCTGGAAACTGATGTCGGTCAGAAAAATCTTTACTGGAAGGGTCATCTAACCACTGTATTTCCTTTAAGTATCCAGTCCTACTTCTATTTCCCTGCCCTTCCCACAAATTATTGGTAATCATTTACAAAGATGGTAGTGGTGAGATTCAAAACACAGTCATAGCTGTGAGTTTTCATCAATTATTTTGCATAACAATAAATGTAAACTTTATACAGTGAAACCTGTTTTTTTTTAAGGGAATTATACAGCTAGAACCCTTCTTGTCTAACTGTACCCAGGGTGGTGACCCAAACTACTCAGTGCTTAGCTCTGGGTTTGTTTTAGGGGCTGCAAACAAGTCATTTAAATCCAGCACATACTGCCCCCCCCAGCTTAGAATTTATAGGTAAATAATAAACAGTCAAATGTTTTTTTATGCAATTATAATTTGCAGATAATGAGAGCCGCACTCACAATTTTCTTATGTGAATTTATTGTGACCAGACACGTGCACAACATTTCGGTGCAATCCCCTTCCTCATGTGCTGAAACCTTGTGCACATATCTGTTCACAATCAAATGCAGTTTGTGGTAGCTAGCCTGGAGAGCACGAAAAAGGAGTGCAAGGAGATATTGTGCATTATGCAATTACCTGAATGGTCGTGGTCTTCTTGGCAACGAATGAATGTCTTTCTGATATTTATAGAAGTAGATTTCATGGGCATGAAGTGGTTTGATCCGGATGTATAATTTTTGATATTACCTGTTTTAATCTATTTGCAAGTACATTTGTAAATAGTTCATAATCTTAGTTTAGAAGGGAGATTGGCCACATCTAGTAAATCTTCCTAGATTTAGGGATTAGAGAAATATGTGCCTCATATCTTGGTGTTAAGGACTAGTTATCCTGTAGCAGTTGGAGGAGCGATGGTGTGTATTTTTAAATATATTCCACAGGGATACCTTCAGGGCCAGGGGGTTTATGCATGCCATCCAATGCCTCTGCCAGCTCCTCTAAAGCATGGGACACACGTACAAAATTTCCTCCTGACCAACTCAGCTCTTCCGACCGGCCATGAGGAAGGACTGTCGGTTGGGGCAATAGTGGCTCTGGCCGAGAGTTTGCGTGACTGAACTTGCGGCCCACAGAGGACAGCTCGGTCAGCTGTGGTTTTCGGACATGTCCGAATGTGCATTCATCGGATCCGAGGTCCAGCTGGGCCAACAGTTAAGCTGATTGATTGCCATACTCCAAATATATTTCTTGGTGAAAATATTTTTTTATGAATGTTTTAGTAAAAGCTGTGTTATAGAGCATTTGGGTCTTGCAGTATAATGGTTTTCAGCCTTCAGCAGGAGACGAGATAAAAGTTATTGATGTTTCACATCAGGCAGAGGCCTCCTTTAAAATCTCCTATCAATTTGCAATACCGACCACCAATCAAAATGCTTTAGTCACTCACATTCTATAGCAAAAAATGTTCAATGTCCTAGTTATTCCTTAGAAAAGATTTTGTCGTTCTATAGAAAAAAGGACCCTAATGACTAAGATATTTTCCCTGAATTTCTCAAATTGTAACCATGAATTTACTTTGCAGAAAAGATGTGAAACATTCTTTGTCTATTGTACTAGAACAAATATATTAGCGTGATACGTGCACCACTTATATAAGGTGTAGCTACGCACAATAGTGTGGTGCAAACTGGGACCTAAACAGACACACTGAAAAAAAACTGCTGGAGCATAGACACCCCAGGGCAAACAGCGTCCCATATATGTTGCAACCAGCTATCCACACCAGTAAATCACTTAAAATTAACAACCTTTATTCAGAGCAGTTAAAAAACAGTGACAAAATCACAATACCAAAAAAGAAGCATACATACCCTCCCTCCCAAAGTATACCCCTACAAAAAATCCTAAAAGCATTAAAACCCAAATATCCAAACAGCCACAGAGGGGTGATGGTGGGGTGTCCCCTACCAACACCTCAGAGTCATCCAATAAGTGTTATGTTCAGGAGCAGTCATCATATGTCTCACAGTTCACTCCTTCAATACACCAAATAGTTGGAGCAGTAAAATAACCAGAGTGTGCCGCTATTGCATCAGGTCGAAGAACTAGGAGCCAATTTCTAACTGTAATAGAAATTCACTCTACTTCACCTGTCCAGTGTGTTCCGTCCCGAGATGCGACACCAAGCTTACACTGTCCTGGATCCATTTTGGTAGCGGACTTACACAAAGCTCCTTATCTGAAAGACCAAACAGCTCTGAACTACTCCGACCACGATGACTCTGCTGTGGACTGAGAACTGAAACAGACCTACGCGTTTCGTCTCATAGGAGACTTCGTCAGGGTCCGCAAGGTCTTCTACGGAGATCTTTAAATACCTTCAAAAATCATGCCTCCATTGAAGTCCCCGCCCATTTATCTAATGAAGTAATACTTAAAGACGGAGCAGTTAACAATTCTTTATAACGTGAATCAATCAGCACTGAAATGCCTAAATTATAATTAGTCATCTTACATTTAGCTCATAGCTCCACTTAGGCATATAATTGGTATTCAGTAGTCTAGTGTACATCATGGCTTAACAACTTACAAATTCATCATAGTGAGGGCAATTTTTGCAATTCAACAATACCTTATAAGATCACATTAACCATATCTAATTTAGCCACCAATCAGACGGCCACTGACATTTTCACATATTCAATTCCACATAGGGGTCTATTCCCCCCATTTAGGAGCAAAACTCAAGTAGTACAAAGGGACTTTAACAAGGAAGGAGATAATGGCAGCCTCTTTATCCAAAGAGACGTAGGTTCGAAATATTCTTAGGGATTTTGTCAGAGGAAGGCTATACTGGCAACCTATTTATCCAGAAAACATGCAAAACATAATCATCATTAAGTCCCTTCGGGCTTTTTGTCTGTAGGTTAAAAATCCATCTACATTCTGCCCTCAATAATCTTCGGGTGACATTGCCTCCTTGATTCCCAGATTAATTTTTTTCTAGGCCCATAAAGGAGAACCTTATGTCTACCATCATGTTTTTCAAACAT
Organism: Hymenochirus boettgeri; assembly: GCA_019447015.1. Taxonomy (NCBI): domain Eukaryota; kingdom Metazoa; phylum Chordata; class Amphibia; order Anura; family Pipidae; genus Hymenochirus; species Hymenochirus boettgeri. The sequence goes on along the minus strand of CM033472.1, from coordinate 129,032,123 downwards.
ATGTTTAGCCATAGCGCTTACCTCAGATTCCTTTCTTAACAGCTCTAGCATGTTCTTGTATCCTGTAAGCTTCCGCTTAGTTTGACCCACGTAGAGATCACCGCATTCATATTTCAAAAAATATACAACTGGGTTGTCTGACATGTAATATAATCTTTTACCACCCATCTCTTCCTTCTGAGCCATTCAAGACCCGACCTCAATCATTAGATCGCAAACACAGCACTTTCCACATTTTTGGTTCCTTTTTCTAGGACTTCTTCCCAACCAAGATGTGAGGTCACCTTTTGGGCCTTCATAATGGCTCTTACTAAGTCTGTCTCTAAGACTACTTGCTCTCCTTGCTGTTAACAAAGGTACCGGTCCCACTTTTTTCTAAATTCATCCCCCTCTAGGATGAACCAATATTTCTGAAGAATCTCCCTAATATCTTGCCAGTTAGAATTATAAGTGGTATTATCCTTCAGTATCTATTCCAAACTTTCTCTTAGAATATATACCTGCATCCTTATAGAGATAACTTCTCTATTGCATTTTTTGCCTTAGCATACCCCTTGTTTATCCAACGATCAGGGTACCCCCTAGCCTAAATTACTCTTCAGGGCCACTGACTGCTCCATAAAGACTTTATCCGAGGAAAAAATCCTCCTCATTCGGAAAACTGTCCGTCCGGAATCCCCTTATGAGGGGTTGGGGATGATGACTATCTGCCCTAAGTAGGCTATTAATCGCTGTACTTTTCCTGAAGGTTTTCGTGGCCAGCATGCCATTCTCTTTAAATGCACAGGTCCAAAAAATTAATGGACACCCTGTTCCATTCTGCAGTTAGTTTCGTTCATTTATATTTAGAGATCAATGAACAGCTCAAGCTCTTTCTCCAAGCCACTCCACAGGAGCAGAACATCATCTACATAACGTAGCCACAACATGATTTTATTCTCACACTTCAAATCTGATGCGACCCTATTTACACCTCCATTTCCCAAGGCCTAGATGGAGGCACGCGTAAGGGGGGTGCAAACCGCCCCCTTCGCCGTCCCCCTTAACTGCCTATAATACTTGCGGTTGAACGTGAAACAATTATATAAGTATGATAGACAATAACATCAACAACAAAATTGGTATGTTGCTGAAACTCAGTTTCCCTGGAACTCAAAAACGTTTCATGCCCCAGCCCCCACTCATGAGGGATGGAGGAGTACAAACCCTCAATATCGAGGGCTACCAGATGACATTCTCATCTAACACCACCCCATAAGTTTTTTGAGGACATCCCCAGTATCTAGGACAAAGGAATCCCAATGTCTGAGGTAGGGACATAGGGTTTCATCCACATACCTGCCTGCTCTCTTCGTTGGGAACCCAATGCCCGATATTATGGGCCTACCCGGAGGGAAACTTTTTTTTATGCACCTGGGGTTAGTATAGAAGGTGGGAAGTCTGACTGATCGTTGCAAATAAAGTCCCTCTCCTTTTATTCAGTAAACCCTTCTCCCAGCCAGAGTAGATAAGTTTCTTGAGAGACAAATTAACTTCCTGGAGGGGATTTGAACTCAAACATTCATACTGGCTTTTAATGTCAATTGACAAACCGCTTCCATGCGGTATTGCTCTTTAGACATTATGACCACATTCCCACCCTTGTCGGCAGTCCTCAGTATCAAGTCATCCCTCTTAGATAAATGTTTCAGGGCCTCTTTTCCCCCTTAGTTAAATTTGATTTCCACATATCTTTAACTTTCAAATTTTCAATCTCTTGAGTCACTTCGTCGAGATGTATGCACCAGGGGAACTGCCGACAAGGATGGGAACCATGAGATCTATTCCTCAAGCTTGGATCTCTGTTTTGCCAGAAATTCTAATAACTCTTCACCCCCTCCTCAATTCCCTCCATCAGGCTGAGCAAATTCACAAGTGCTTTTTATCTCTTCACAACTCCATCCTGTACTCTCTGCTTTTCAAGAATTTTTGGATAACAATTTTCCTACCAAAAAAGTGGAATCAATCAGCATTTCAGTGCTGATTAATTCACGTTATAAAGAGTTGTTAACTGCTCCGTCTTAAGTATTACTTCATTTAGATAAATGGGCGGGGACTTCAATGTAAGCATGATTTTTGAAGGTATTTAAAGATCTCCGTAAAAGACCTTGCGAGACCCTGACGAAGTTCCTATGAGACAAAACGCGTAGGTCTGTTTCAGTTCTCAGTCCACAGCAGAGTCATCGTGGTTGGAGAGTTCGTTCGAGCTGGTTGGTCTTTCAAGTGAAGGAGTTTGTGTAAGTCCGCTACCAAAATGGATCCAGGACAGCTGTAAGCTTGGTGTAGCACCTCGGGACGGAACACACTGGGACAGGTGAAGTAGAGTGAATTTCTATTACAGTTACCTCGTGGCCCGGTGAGTCCGGAGAGGGCTGGATGTGTGAATCTATGAGACAAGGTTACTCTTATAAGTCCTGCCCAAGTGTAAGTGACTGTTACGTCATATATGTGTACTAATTAGTACCTGATGTACATTATGAATACCGTCTGTGATGCGTCCAAATACTACAGAAAGTTCAGCGACAACGGTGTATGTTGTTGGTTTTCTTACATCATTGTATGAACACTGCTGCTGTCTCTGGAAACAGTATCAGAGTTTTGGCTCCTAGTTTTTCGACCTGATGCAAAGCGGCACTCTGGTTATTTTACTGCTCCCAACTATTTGGTGTATTGAAGGAGTGAACTGTGAGACATATGATGACTGCTCTGACCATAACACTTATTGGATGACTCTGAGGTGTTGGTAGGGGGACACCCCACATCCCCCCCTGTGGCTGTTTGGATATTGGGTTTAATGCTTTTAAGATTTTTGTAGGGGTATACTTTGGGAGGGAGGGTATGTATGCTTCTTTTTGGTAATTATGATTTTGTCACTGTTTTTAAATGCTCTGAATAAAGGTTGTTAATTTAAGTGATTTACTGGTGTGGATAGCTGGTTGCAACATATATGGGACGCTGTTTGCCCTGGGGTGTCTATGCTCTAGCAGTTTTTATTTCAGTGTGTTGTTGTAAGAAACCCACTTAAACATACAAAAACCGTACAACATATTATGATAGATATGATTTAGTTAGTAACAAGTCTTAGAGCAATAAATTATACCGCATGTGGTCTTAGTGCAAAGTAACCTATACAGCTGATGAGGTCTTAGTGCAAAGTAACCTATACAGCACATGATGGTCTTAGTGTAGAGTAACCTATACAGCATGATGGTCTTAGTGCAGAAGTAACCTATACAGCATGATGGTCTTAGGGTATAGTAACCTATACGCATGATGGTCTTAGTGCAAAGTAAACCTATACAGCATGATGGTCTTAGTGTAGAGTAACCTATACAGCATGATGGTCTTAGTGCAAATGAAACCTAACAGATGATGGTCTTAGTGCAAAGTAACTATACAGCATGATGTCTTAGTGCAAAGTAACCTATACAGCATGATGTTCTTAGTGCAGAGTCACCTAACAGCATGATGGCTTGTGCAGAGTAACCTATACAGCATGATGGTTTAGTGCAGAGTAACCTATACAGCATGATGGTTTAGTGCAAAGTAACCTATACAGCATGATGGTCTTAGTGCAAAGTAACCTATACAGCATGGTGGTCTAAGTGTAGAGTAACCTATACACGCATGATGGTCTTAGTGTAGAGTAACCTATAATCTGATGGTCTTAGTGTAGAGAACCAACATCATGATGGTCTTAGTGTAGAGAACCTATACAGCATGATGGTCTTAGTGCAGAGTAACCTATACAGCATGATGGTTTAGTCAGAGTCAGAGTAACCTATACAGCATGTGGTCAAGTGTAGAGTAACCTATACAGCATGATGTCTTAGTGTAGAGTAACCTATACATCATGATGGTCTTAATGTAGAGTAACCTATACAGCATGGTGGTCAGTGTAGGGTAACCTATACAGCATGATGGTCTTAGTGCAATTAACCTATACAGCATGATGGTCTTAGTGTAGAGTACCTATACAGCAAGATGGTCTTAGTGCAGAGTAACCTATACAGCACATGATGGTCTAGTGCAGAGTAACCTATACAGCATGATGGTCTTAGAGCAGAGAGTAACTTATACCGCATGATGGTCTTAGGGCAAAGTAACCTGTACAGCATGGTGTGTTAAGTGTAGGTAACCTATACAGCATGATGGTCTTAGTGCAAAGTAACCTATACAGCATGATGGTCTTAGTGTAGAGTAACCTATACAGCATGATGGTCTTAGTGCAAAAGTAACCTATACAGCATGATGGTCTTAGTGCAAAGTAACCTATACAGCATAAGGTCTTAGTGTAGAGTAACCTATACACGCATGATGGTCTTAATGCAGAGTAACCATACAGCATGATGGTCTTAGAGCAAGTAACTTATACCAAATGATGGTCTTAGTGCAAAGGAACCTGTACAGCATTATGGTATTAGTGCAAATTAACCTACACAGCATGATGGTCTTGTGCAAAGTAACTTATACCGCATGATGGTCTTAGTGCAAAGTAACCTGTACAGCATTATGGTATTAGTGCAAAATTACCTATACAGCATGATGGTCTTATGCAAAGTAACCTATCAGCATGGTGGGTTAGTGTAGAGTAACCTATACATCATGATAGTCTTAGTGTAGAGTAACCTATACAGCATGATGGTCTAGTGCAGAGTAACCTATACAGCATGATGGTCTTAGTGCAGAGTACCCTTACAGCATGATGGTCTTAGTGCAGATCTTATGTGAATGTGGTCTTAATACAGAGTTACCTATACAGCATGATGGTCTTAGTGCAGAGTAACCTATGCAGCATGATGGTTTTAGTGCAGAGTAACCTAACAGCATGATGGTTAGTGCAGAGTAACCTATACAGCATGATGGTCTTAGTGCAGAGGAACCTATACAGCATGATGGTCTTAGTGCAGGGTAACCTATACAGCATGAGGTCTTAGTGCAGAGTAACCTATACAGCATGATGGTCTAGTGCAGAGTAACCTATACAGCATGAGGTTTAGTGCAGAGTAACCTATACAGCAGTCTAGTGCAGAGTAACCTATACAGCATGATGGTCTTAGTGCAGAGTAACCTATACAGCATGATGGTTAGTGCAGAGTAAACTTAAAAGCATGATGGTTTTAGTGCAGAGTAACCTATACAGCAGATGTCTTAGTGCAGAGTAACCTATACAGCATGATGGTCTTAGAGCAAAGTAACTTATACCACATGAGGTCTTAGTGCAAAGTAACCTGTACAGCATTATGGTATAGTGCAAAATTAACCTACACAGCATGATGGTCTTAGTGCAAAGTAACTTATACCGCATGATGGTCTTAGCTACCAAAAAAGGTGTAGTGTAAACAAAGTAACCTGTACAGCATTATGGTATTAGTGCAAAATTACCTATACAGCATGATGGTCTTAGTGCAAAGTAACCTATACAGCATGGTGGTCTTAGTGTAGAGTAACCTATACATCATGATAGTCTTAGTGTAGAGTAACCTATACAGCATGATGGTCTTAGTGCAGAGTAACCTATACCATTTCTATTCACAAGCTAAGTCGGTTTCTTATTCAGATGATTTTCTTATTCGCAGGCCGAAATTGGTTTCTTATTCAGATAGTTTCTTATTCGCAGGCCGAAATTGGTTTCTTCTTCGCAGGCTAAGTTGGCTTCTTATTCAGATAGTTTCTTATTCGCAGGCTGAAGTTAGTTTCTTATTCAGACACTTGTCTTGAACCAGCCATGTTCCTTTGCCAAAATATTGACATTACAATCTTCACTGCTTCTTCTTATTATTATTCTTCCGTTTATTTGTTTGGCTTTCTATGCGTAAGCTGAAGTTGGTTTCTTATTTGCAGGCTGAAGTTGGTTTCTTATTCAGATAGTTACTTATTCGCAGGCGGAAGTTGGTTTCTTATTCACAGGCTGAAGTTGGGTTCTTATTCAGATAGTTTCTTATTCACAGGCTGAAGTTGGTTCCTTATTTTCAGGCTGAAGTTGGTTTCTTATTCAGATAGTTTCTTATTCGACAGGCTGAAGTTGGTTTCTTTCACGGCTGAGTTGGTTTCTTATTTGCAGGCTGAAGTTGGTTTCTTATTCAGATAGTTTCTTATTCAGCAGGGCTGAAGTTGGTTTCCCTTAGAGTTAGTCAGTCTGCCAGCCCTCCAAAAGGTCCGGCAATGATAGGAGGGGAAACTAAGTGGCTAGCGGCTCTCTCTTTAAGAGTTGGAATTAGTCTGTCAGTGCCTCCTAAAGGAGGAGAGCTTAATGGGCAGCTCTATCTCCGTAAAGTAATGTGACGGACTGCAGGCCCTCTTAGAAGGTCCACCAAGTGGGAGAAGAGGAGAACCTTATGTAGTGTCTCCTGCACATTTCTAGGTAGGAACTCGCCACTATCTGATTGAGGAACACCTGAGACAGCCCCTACCACCACACACCGTCATCCCAGAAAAGGCAAGATAAATCTGGTGTACAGCGTTACTGGTTACACATTCTCAGACACTGATCATTACCTACTTTCAGTTAGGCTTGCACTTCATCTCTTCACACTCTTCTCTTGTTAAAATATTTCAATTACAGATAAACCTATATACAGGGACTTTTAATGCATAAAACACAACACGTTCCTATTTATGACTGTGCAACTCTTAATACATTTGAAGGGGTTGTTCATTATGTATTTATAGCATTTGTTGGATTGCCAAACCGTCTTATATTAACAAAAAGCATTCAGTAATCAGATTATTATAAAATCCCACACGATCCATTGTTCACATTTCATGGCCTAATTTATTTCCTCTATGATTGGTTATATATAATATACTAAAATCCAACTGCCCATGTATTTGGCAGAAGAAAAGAACCTCCGTATGTTCCACGCTGACATCGTCATTGGCAACAAAACCCTGCCTCCAACATATGCGAGGCCCACTCCTGATAAATAATAGTCTTGTGCATAGAATTTGGGTAAGGCTGACAGTCTCTAGAGTAATTAGGTAAACTCCATTCTACTATCGCCTTACATGGGCAATATATGTCTAACAGAATCCATGTGCAGAATGTGGCAAACCTTTTGCAAATATAGATCCAATCCCATATTGCAGAATGAACCCTTCATATGACATGTCTATTTTTCTACTTTATATCACCAGCACTAGATGTGGGCCTATGCACATGTCTGTATAGTAAGACATAGGGTTTGCAGCAAAGATGGATCTATCTCAATGTCACTGTTCTCCATCTTATTGGATTATTTTGTATTAGTTATTATTGTATGATTTATGTTGTAGGATATTGATCATCAGATCAGTAGCACTTCCGCTAAATGTAATTGTAAATTAGCCTAATTGGAGTGCTTCTACAATCCTTGTATTGTATGTATTTATTGGAAAGCCTGGTCAAGCTTCCAAGTTGTTATAGCACCCCCAACATGCCCCTTTTATGGGAGGTCCTATGCCTTTAATATAAAGCACTGGATGGATGGCCTCTTCACTTATTTTAAAAAGCCAAAGGGCTGGAGGGAAGTGTGAAAGCCTGTTATATGATCCAGTGCACAAGTATGAGAAATGCAAAAGTTTGCTAATGGTATTGAAGTAAAAAGGTTAGGACCTTCCTGACTGGGGTTATCTTGACGTGGTTGGAAGGCTTTAATTTTGTGTGTTCACAATTATGTATACTAAAACCCCTTTGTTTATAAAGTATGCCAATGTGCAGATAATATGATATTGTATGGGGCCTAGGAATGTGCATTGATTATCTTTTCTATGTTGTATAAATGTAGGTGTCCCACCCCTCCTGGATTGTCTGGGAGGCTCTCACATTCTGGGGTGGTCTCCCGCAAGACCACACAGACTCCCGGACTTAAGTGGAGACTTGAGTCTCATTCCAATTCACGCCCCCTTTCGCTGACCATGCCCCTGGAACGCCCCTAACCCTGCCTCCCCCACCCCCTTGAATGATGGCCCTGCCTCCATGTGACTTCATGCCCCGCTCCACGTGACGTCACACCCCGCTCCACGCCCCCTTTCCCACCCTGCCCGAAGCCTGAAAGGGCAGGGTGGATGTCTGTAAATGTTTGACCAGATCAGTAGCACTTCCGCTAAATGTAGTTGTAAATTAGCCTAATTGAAATGCTTTTACAATCCTTGTATATTATGTGTAAGCACATGTCTGTATAGTAAGACATAGGTTTGCAGCAAAGATGGATTTATCTCAATGTCACTTTGTCCATCTTATTGGATTATTTTGTATTTGTTATTATTGTATGATTTATGTTGTAGGATATTGTATTGTATGAAATATTCATTAAATATGTTAAGGGTATACTTACTCTGTGTGATCTTTGTTTGGGTAACACCAATAGTTTTTCTATTGAGGGTCTAGAAAATAGAAACAATCACATTGCATTAACCATGTGTCCCCTGCAATAATATGGAACTTCTACAAGGTATCATTTCACAATAAAACAAAATAAATGTAGAGATGCAGAATAGAAAATAACTGATGGCTTTATTCTATTATTGGGGTGTAATCCCCTGGGGTCACTTTCCCTCTTTGCAGGTAATTTGGGCTGTGTGTGCCGGAGCTCCTACACCTTGCTTGCTTCCAGCTTTGTGTGTCAGGCACACCCCACAATGTGGGTTCTGCCTGGCTAAAAGAGCTACGGAGAACACTACTACTATATCACTACAATGGCTTAAGTTCCTGGTTTTGTTCAGTGCAGCTGCCATAATTTTGGGCAGGCAGGTCCTTATCATGGATATATCAAAAGGTGATTTGTCTTTAGGTTTTGATTCAGCTTTGCTGTTAACAATGTATAATAGATTATACTTGCTTAAAGGGCATGTCTACCCCTTTAGACAACTTTTGATATGCGGTAGGGCATGCTCCCCCAGCACCAACCGCATTAATATAATTGTTAGAAAAGTCCCCCGATACTTACTTACCTTCCCATTCTCCTCACCGCAGTGTTCCGGCCCTCTGCTTGCATGGTGAGGCAGCCAATCACGGTCGCGGCTGCCGGGAGTTTCTGAACAGCGGAGGAGAGAGGAAGGTAAGTAAAGATTGGGGGACTTTCTAACAATTATATTAATGCGGTTGGGGCTGGGGAGCATGCCCTACCGCATAACCAAAGGGTTTAAGTTAGGGGGAGGCAGAGAAAAATGGACTATCTGAATAAGAAACCGACTTCAGCTTGTGAATAAGAAACTATCAGAATAAGAAACCAACTTCAGCCAGTGAATAAGAAACTATCTGAATAAGAAACCAACTTCAGCCTGTGAATAAGAAACTATCTGAATAAGAAACCAACTTCAGCCTGTGAATAAGAAACCAACTTCAGCCTGCGAATAAGAAACTATCTGAATAAGAAACCAACTTCAGCCTGTGAATAAGAAACCAACTTCAGCTTACGCATAAGAAAGCATAACAATAAAACGGAAGGATAATAATAAGAAGAAGCAGTGAAGATTGTAATGTCAATATTTTGGCAAAGGGATGGCTGGTTCAAGACAAGTGTCTGAATAAGAAACTAACTTCAGCTGCGATAAAGAAACTATCTGAATAAGAAGCCAACTTCAGCCTGCGAATAAGAAACCAATTTCGCCTGCGAATAAGAAAACTATCTGAATAAGAAACCATTTCGGCCTGCGAATAAGAAACTATCTGAATAAGAAACCGACTTCAGCTGTGAATAAGAAAACTATCGAATTAGAAAAAACAACTTCAGCAGTGAATAAGAAACTATCTGAATAAGAAACCAACTTCAGCCTGTGAATAAGAAACTAACTTCAGCTAATGAATAAGAAACTATCTGAATAAGAAACCAACTTCAGACTGTGAATAAGAAACCAACTTCAGCCTGCAAATAAGTAACTATCTGAATAAGAAACCAACTTCAGCCTGCAAATAAGAAACCAACTTCAGCCTACGCATAAGAAACACATAACAATAAAACGGAAGAATAATAATAATAAGAAGCAGTGACCAATCAGCAACTGCACCATTGATGGCCCTACACAGAAGAGCCAATTCCTCGGGTCAGGGTTCAGCCGTGTACCTGCATCTTAAGGGAAAAAGACATACCTTTGAAGATTGTAATATTTTGGCAAAGGAACATGACTGGTTCAAGACAGGTGTTAAGGAGGCCATTTATGTGAAAATAAAGAAACCAAGCCTGAATAGAGGTGGGGGGGTTCGACACCAACTGTCTGCCATGTACAATGCTGTTTTGACACCTTACCTTGGGCAGTTCCTAGAACACCTCTTAGCCTCAATGCATCCATATCTTGCATTCAGAAAGCCCCTTAACACTTGGCTGTGATATGCTAATTGGGATTTTCCAGGGTACAAAATTGCCAACAGATTCCTGTACAAGTCATTCTGAATTGAGAAAGCCAGTCGGCTTCAAGTCCAGTTGATCTAACTGAATACAACAGAAATACCATGGATGAATGAGAACCTTCACAAGAATACAAGAAGAAGAAATAGAAAGAACAGTAATGTGGCTCTTTCAGCCAAATTAACAAACCAGTATTGACATATAAGACACCACATATGAAATCTACAAAATAAAAAGACATGCATTTGTTCATAGAATTGAAAACTTTTACATCCAAGTGTTCATCTGTTTGTTCTTATGAGAAACAAACAAGCAGTGCTTTGTTTTAGCCATTTAAAAGAAATCTAAACTAAAAATTCTTTAACAGTAACAAGTGTTAACAGATGTCTTCTGGAAATTATTTTTTTTCTTAGATTATCTATTTGGCACAGTTACTTGATTTTTTTTTTGTTTAATCATAGGATAGGCTTGTGAAGGTTCTCATTCATCCAGGTCATGGTATATCTGTTGTACTCAATTAGATCAACTGGACTTGAAGTTTAGTTCTTGAAGACGTTTCGCTAGTTATCCGACTGGCTTTCTCAATTCAGAATGACTTGTACAAGAATCTGTGGCAATTATGTATCCTGGAAAATTCCAATTAGCATATCAAAGCCAAGTGTTAAGGGCGTGATTGGATAGTGGCTAAGAGGTGTTATAGGAACGCCCAGAGTAAGGTGTCAAAACAACATTGTACATGGCAGACAGTTGGTGTCGAACCCCCTCACCTCTATTTAGGCTTGGTTTCTTTATTTTCACATAAATAGCCTCCTTAACACCTCTCTTGAACCAGTCATGTTCCTTTGCCAATATGTTAACATTATAATCTTCATAGGTATGTCCTTTATCCTTAAGATGCAGGTACACGGCTGAGTCGTGACCCGAGATTGGCTCTTCTGTGCTGGGCCTTACGTTGATGCAGTTGCTGTTTGGTCTCCCCCACATACAAATCAGAGCATTCTTCACTGCACTGCACTGCGTATATGATGTCGCTTTTCTTGTGTTTTGGTATTGGGTCTTTCGGATGTACCAATTGCTGCCTCAGTGTTTTGTTTGGTTTAAAGCAGACAGGGATACAGTGTTTTTTGAAAATTCTTCTTAATTCCTCAGAGACCCCTGCTACATATTGGATGACCATGTTCTTTCTTCTGTCTTGCTTTTCCCCTTCACTGTTGGTATTTGTGTTCTTTTCTTTCCTTCTACTTCTTTTGACAAAGGCCCAGTCTGGATATCCACAAGTTTTAAGGGCTCCTCTGAGATGTTTCATTTCTTTAGCCTTCGCCTCTGTGCTAGTGGGGATGTTCTCAGCTCTGTGTTGCAGGGATCTGATGACACCCAGCTTGTGATCTAAGGGGTTTTCTGTAAACCTCTACTTCCAGTTTACCGTTTTCCTTAACTTCTACCAAGCAGTCCAAGAAAGATAGTTTGTTGTTTTGTACCTCTTCCCTTGTAAATTTGATGTTTTGGTCTACCGCATTAATGTGTTCTGTGAAAGCTTGTACTTCCTTCTGGTGGGTTTTAACCCAGGTGTCATCCACATATCTGAATATGCCCTTAAAGGTATTAAGCGCCTGTTTTTCTACCTCCTCCATGTAAAGGTTGGCCACAATAGGTGAAACTGGAGATCCCATAGCACATCCGTGTTTTTGCTTATAGAACTTATCCCTGTATTTGAAATAGGTGGTATTCAGGCACAAGTCCAGTAAGGAACACACCTGTTCTGGGTTGAGATCAGTTCTGCTGGTAAGAGTGCTGTCTTGGCCTAGCCTTTTCTCACCATGTCAACAGCCTCCTTGGCGGGTGACTGGTTCAAGAGAGGTGTTAAGGAGGCCATTTATGTGAAAATAAAGAAACCAAGCCTAAATAGAGGTGTGGGGGTTCAACACCAACTGTCTGTCATGTACAATGCTGTTTTGACACCTTACCTTGGGCGTTCCTATAACACCACTATCCAATCATGCCCTTAACACTTGGCTGTGATATGCTAATTGGGATTTTCCAGGGTACATAATTGCCACAGATTCTTGTACAGGTCATTCTGAATTGAGAAAGCCAGTCGGATGACTAGCGAAACGTCTTCAAGAACTAAACTTAAAGTCCAGTTGATCTAATTGAATACAACAGATATAAATCATAGGATAGTGAACTACTTGAGAATATCCACTATTACATGCAGATTGCGTACTCCCATTTACACAGAAGCAGAACTTTTGTAAATTTTGTTTTGCCAGTATGCAGAGGAAATATAGGATTTCCAATAAATCCAGATTCAGATGTAAAAGTACATCTGATCCCTTTATCTCCTGTCTGTGCAAATTCTGTAACATTGTTTTTACTGCCTCTTAAAATGATAACTAAACCAAAATGTTTATACTACAAAATCTGAAAGCTCCCCCCCAAGAACCAATAAATTGTAAATGGCAATAAAGTAAATGTAGTCCACACCTCCCAAACTCAGTCATATGCTCCCCTGCTTAATATGGACAGTAACAGGATTGGCTAGAGACTACATGTAGGCGTGGCCTGTTATAACAAGTTTCTGCAGTAGTTTAGGATTGGGCATGTTCAAAGAACCTAATGGTCAGTGGCCACACTGTGATACTGGAATACAAGGAAATAAACCACAAACCCCATGTTATAAACGTAAATTTCACATTGGCCGCATGAAAATGAGAGGTAAGACAACTGGTTCTATATCAAGGTGCTCTGCCTTCTGGTTCAGTGTTGTTCTGAGACTAGTTGTCCTTTAAAGGAATGGTTGGAAAATATTAATTATCCAATTGGGCAGCTTTGAATAATGGAAGAATTAAGGGTGATATTATTTAGGTTGCCAGGTATATGCCCTGCTGTTAATGGAAGGAGGGTGGTTTAATGAGAAGAGGGCGGTTTGGAAGGGTATAATTTTCCATTTAATATGCCTATCTAGCATTTTGTCTGAGCATAATTAAATGTTTATAAAGAACTGTCTTCCTGTTTTCAAGACTCTAATTGTGTCCTTCATGGTCTTGCCCTTGGCTTAACTCTCTGGGGCAACCAGTTGCTTAGTAGAAATTCAAGCTTGTTTGACCCAGCAAACAGCCAGTGATCTCAAAATTACTGTAAGAAAAAATCCAAGGAAGTGTGCATCCTGGGAAGAAGACCCATTGTACTACCATCACAACAAGGGATATTTAATTTCCCCCCCCATAAACAAAGAAAATATGTAGAATTACTGAGGTATGTGGAATTACGCAGTTAGAAAAATTTTACTTAACTTGCCCTTTAAGGACAGAATAGATTTGCAGTTGTAGCTGGCAGCAGATTGTGAAACTTTTGTCCAGCATGTGGCCAGTTACATATCACCTGCTAGGACCCAAAAAATATCAATTGATTGTCTCAGGCTGGTTAATTGATTTACTTTTATTTTTTTATTATTTTTTAAAGTTTATCAATTGATGATGAACATATCTAGAAAAAAAATGGTGAACATATCTAGAAATATTAAAATTAAACACCTTGTATTGTTATTTTTAGCTGCTACTACTTAAGGTCCATACAGAAGTGCGATCATGGGGCCAACCTGCATGACTTCATGACTGCGGGACGAATGCCCGTTTTGGCATTTAATGTATGGGTGCTTGGTCAGGCCTCATTGATGATGACAATGGATATAGAAATTAAAGGGGAACTGTGGTCCAAAAATGACTTTAGGTAAATTGACAGGAATTGCTCTCCTGAGAATTTTTGCTATTTATTGTCATTGTTTATTTTGCATAGTTTTGAAGATATTTACATTTTTGTGTGTGATATGGCAGCAGCATCACCAGGTCCCCTGAACTTCCTGCTCTAAAACCATGTCAGTCAATCTGCCCTGTGTCTCCTCCTCCCCTTTGCAGCGCCCCTGGTCCCTCCCACTCATGGACCCCATGGTCCCTCCAGTTGCAGGCCCCCCTTGGCATTCTCTTACAGCCCCCTGTGGCCCCGCCCACCCACGGGTGCTGTGGACCCACCCACTCGTGGGTGCTTAAGCCCCGCCCACCCACTGGTGCCTAAGTCCCGTCCACCCACGGGTGCATAAGCCCCACCCATGGGTGCATAAGCCCTGCCCACTCACGGGTGCCATGGGCCACTCAGACCCCCCATAGAAATCTCTGTGGAAACAGCTTTTTCAGACAGAGTAAGAACAGAGTAAGAACTGTTTTCACATAGTGGGAGAGAAGGGCTGTAGATTCCCTTACCTACTCTGTCAGGACTTCACACAGCAGAGAGGAGGAGGGACTTCCTCTCTCCCTCACACACTGAGGGAGTCTGAGGCTGTGCTCGCCACTGTGCAGGAGAAGCACATGTCAGCCTCCCACCCATTAACTTTCTGGTCAGTCTTTTCTTTATATCTATGTTTAGAGACAACAGTTCCCCTTTAATATAGAATATATGAATATAGAAATGTAGCATTTTAGATTTTGTATGTTCCACTGAAGATGAGGAAATATTATGCAACTTGATCATTTATATGATGGAAAAAATAATTTTGGTAGGTTTGATTTCTCTAACATGGAATGGGATGGATGTAGAATAAGGAAGTAAACTGAATTATTGTGAGCCCTGGATTTATTAACATTCTGGGTGGTATTTATAAAGAATTGCTATCGGTAATTATCTCTTTCGATCCTTTATCAAAGTTTAAAAGAAAAAAAAAATGACAGCGGTGGTAATTTTGAAACCCGTATTTTTCCATTGATGGCCGTAGTTATTTTATATTGTGAACGTAAAATAAAGGCCTGCTTCATTTTTCTGCCGTTAAACATCTTAATGGTGTTTTTGTGTTGCAACTCCCCAAAATCTGTGCCCTGTAAGTGATGTAAAGGTTCAATAGGCAACTTTACTGCCACAACATTTCCATTTATTACATGCCAGGGGTATTGAAAAGAAACAAAGACACAGAACTGAAAATATAAGAATATCAAAATGTTTAATTAGTTAAAAAATAACAGAACACTCTCAAAAGAAATATATTATAGCAATAAAAAAATATTATTCATAAAATACATTGTCCATATTTCTTAAAAATACATTCAGTGGCCAAGAACAAATGTTACCACACATTTTTATTCAGAACCAATGCAAAAGACTACAAAGTACAAAAAAAATTGTTGCCACTTACGGGGAGATGTAATAAAAGTTCTTATCGTTAAAAATGGTGCTAATTTTGCTCCAACCAATCCAATGTTACCTACCATTTGAAAGCTAGCATCTGATTGGTTATGGCTAAAATAAGCACCATTTTTATTGATTAGAACTTTAATTACTTCTCGCTTTTAAGGTTCGTACACACGTGCGATCATGGGTGCCGACCTGCGAAGCACGATGTGTATGAATGGCTGTTTTTAGCCAGTTATCAAACCGTGTATGGGCACTTTATCGGGACGAAACATGTACTCGTTCGAAGATCCGGTCGGTCAGGGAATGATCCCCGACCAAACGGACATTTTGGCGGATAAAGGACCCATTTTGGCGGATAAAGGTCCGAAACAGACGTTCATACACCTGCGATCGCACATGTGTACAAACCTTTAGTGTTTAAACATTAAGAGATAAAGGCACATCTGTGCTTTTAACCCCCTACAAAGAAGTGATACACCATTGCTGCATTAAATATTTGTTATGTACACCTTATTAGCTGTTATCAATTTTTCGACATTCCCATTTGTAAGTAAAAGCATTTACTGAGCATATTAAGTTATTGAGAGAGTGTTCTCATTTAGATACATTTTAAATATGACATATCTTAAGGAATTACATTTAATAATTGAAAAAAAATTCTGAATATTAGAAATAAATAACCCCTTCTCAACTGTTACTCAGACCTTCTTTCAAATCAAATGAACGTTTGATCGGACATGTCAGAAAATTTCAGATAATCGTGTGGTCTTCTATTTTGACCTGGCTGAATGGTCGGTTCTTATAGAGGGAAGTACCTAAATAGATGGCCTGTGTTATGTTCCCACACTGACCAATCTGAGCGTGATCAAACCTACTTTAACATTTTCTCTAGTTTCTATCCTGTGTGGCAGGTCAAGTGTAATTTAAAGGAATAGTTCCCTTGAAAAGGAGCCAGGGACGAAGGTAAGTATATTTACCTTTTGTGTGATCCACCACAGCAGCACTGAATATTCCCGACTGCCTCCTTGTTCTAATCAACTATATCACGCATTATTGTGCATGCTCGCTATAGTTGATTAGAATCATTAAGTGGTCGGGACCTGTCAGTGCTGTGTTGGATCGCGTGAAATGTAAGTTTCTTTAACCTTTATTCCTGTCTCCGCATTAAATGATTCAAGAACGGGAAGTAGAGTTGATCCAGGGAAATTTCCGATTGCCACTTGGAGTCAGGAAGGAATTTTTTCCCCCTTCATAAATTTGGTGGGATTTTTTGCCTTCCTCTAGATCAACAGTTAGGCAGAAAACGAGGATATTGCTAGATGGGTTGGACTGGATGGACGTATGTCTTTATTCAACCTCAAATACTATACTATACTATACTAGGTAAGGCTGGGTACACCCGGGACTATTATTTGTCCTGACGAGCAAACACTCGGCCGGTATAAATGAATGTTGGTTGCGGCAATAGTGGCTGCAGCTGACAGTGCTCACGACAGATTGTGTGGTCCCATAGGGAACTGCACAATTGGCCATCAACGGTCGCGGCCGGCTACCCAACACTATCAGATATTTCCAGCTGACCGATCGATCCATGGCACAATCGGTCGGTCGGCCAGAAATATCTGCTGGTGTGTACCCAGCCTAAGACATAGTTCCTTAACCTTCTAGTCTTCTTTTCAAGTGAACTATTCCTTTAATAAAAATGACATAAAAGGGAAGTAAATCATTTCTCCATTAGTGCAGCAATATTAAATATATGGCATTAAATAACAGAATAAAAATAACAGGTTTACACACAATTTACATGCATTTTTAGAAACGTAAACTTTAAGTACTATGTTTGCTATACCCAACGTATTGCTAAGCATTGCTCTGTTAAACCTCCCTACTCCAGAAGAGAAGTCAGTTGAAGCCAAATCTAACCCAGCTGAAATGTGCCGATCCAGGGCCTATACTGGAGAAATAAAGGACTTGTCGACACCGAACCGAATTCCAGACAAGAAATAATCCTTACATCTGTATTTTTATATACAACAAAGTTTAAGTTTATTATTAATGATTAATGTTAATTGCAAAAAACTGTTAATAAAAAATTATTGGAAAAAAAAGATCTACACCCTCCTAGCAATATCCACCTTAGAGGCAACTCCATTAGAATATCCAGCTCATAATTTGGCAGCAAAATTGCTTTTCCACAGGAAAAACTAGTGAGGTGGACTGATTTATTGCAGGAGTAAGTTGGAAGAATGTTGTCTCAGAACATTGCCATCAAGAGTTTAGTAGACGTAAGTCTAGACACAATGGTCATAATAAATGAAAAAGGTTTAAATAGAAAAGAGAATGTTCCGCTTATAACTCAGCAAGTCGATCTTATGATCCTTTTATAGGACACAGCAAAACATGCCATACTAAACTATTGCAAATTGGATCAAAACACTGCACATAAAAAGCAAGACTATTATCAATCCTAACTTAGCAAGTCTACGCTACAACAGACTTAACCATGGATACCTGTGCCTGCCAGGCCCCCAAAGGTATCAACAGTAGAGCTAGATATAAAGTACAGCACAGAGAGTAGTTTAAAAGTAATAACATAGAGCAGCAAAAAAAAAAAACATAATCACAGAACCACAGCTTAGTTTTGTGCAGTGCTTTAAAGGGCAAATATAATGAAAAAATGACTTTGCCTCATCTTAATCTTTAAATTACTACATGTAAGTACCCTTACTTACTAATTTGCTCAGGCTTAGTATCCCACCTCCCTCTCTTTACTGACACCTCCTTTCATCTTACCAGACTTTTAATGAGGGAGAGCATGCTCAGCAATCACTAAGAGGTAGCATTGGCAGCATTTCAGCTACAACAAAACTGCACACAGAGTAAAAGAATTTATGATAAGGCACTTGATTGACAGCTGAAATGTAAAATGCTTTAGATTGGATATCTAAAGAAATAAGGGGCAGATCAACAATTATAATGTGCAGTGATAGGTGTAAAAAAAAAAAAAGTTTCCAATAATGGGTAATTAAAAAAACAAACTGTTTTTTCCTGTTTAGATGACCTTTAAGATAATTTTTAATTGTCTTAGGGCACGGCCACACTGCGATGCAAACGCAATCGCACACAGAATCGCAAGAGATTTCATGTGCAATTTTGTTGTGTTTGTGCATGCGTTTTTCGTTAGGTATAGGAAACCGCATGCGTTTGCAATTAAAAATGCGGAACGCAAATCACAATCACATGAGCAATCGCAACGCACCCAAAATGATCTGGAAAAAACGCAAGCGCATACGCAAACACAAGAAAAACGCAATAGTGTGGCCTAGCCCTAACCCAACCAATTTTTATTAGCGGTGGCCATTTGAATCAGCTTGCTTAGATATTCGTGTCTCAGCTCCGCCCCCTTGCTGGGCAAAGACATACCGATATTCAATAAATATTGGCCCAATATTTTAATTCAATTCTTTTCCTATCCTGAACTAGAGTATCACTGCATTATATAATTAACTTATTACATAACATACAGGGAGATGCAATATCCCGTGCTAATGGGAAAATTAGTGCTAAACTCACGCTAATCAAAGTTATTGTGCTAGTGAGGGTTTTGCACTGCCAGCGTCATCTCGCAATTTTTTAAAACTTTGCGCAGAGCAAGCGATGCAATAAATTTTGCACCAGTTTTTGGGCTATTTTTTGAGTGAAAACGAACGCCTTTTTAATTGTGTCTTTAAAGCCGCACAAAAGTTTTCGCAATGTATTACGGTCGCAAAGTGGTAAATACATTGCGGAAACAGGTGCAGGTAGGTGGCGAATGCGAAATTTATTGCATCTCCCCCATAGTACCTTTAAGGTAAATATATCAATCTGTCTCAAATAAATCAATACATAATGATTTTAGTGTGTAACAAACAAGTCTTTCAGTTCTGTGTTTGAATGAACCTTCCAAACTTTCAAACCTTCAAATCACATTTAACTACAAAGCATCTAACTAATAAAATATATTTCCTTTTTTTACTTAAATAGGCATTTAGTTTCTTTGGTTAGTCTGTTAACCTATGGGTCTAGTTAGCTTAAGGTTCGTACACACATGCGATCTCGGGTGCCGACCCGCGACGGGTTCGGCACCGATAATCAGCCCGTGTATGGGCCCTTTAACGGCCGTTTGTTTGGAGATCATTCCCTGATCCGCCGGGCGAATCTCTGAACGAGTGGGCATTTCAGGCGATAAAGTGCCCATACACGGGCTGAAAAGCTCGTTCGTACACATCATGCATGTGTGTCGGCACACGTGATCGCACGTGTGTACGAACCTTTAGTCTTAAAGCTGTAAATTTAGAATATAAGACTGTGTTGATTTAGTTACAAATATATAAATATTTATGGGTTATAGGACTTAAACTTACAAGAAATATATTCTTTAACTAGCATCAGTTCTAGGTAATTACATTAAAGGGACATTACAATCAGCAGCTAAAGATTTCTAAAGACTCCCCAAGACCATGTTAATTACCGGTGTCACTGAAGTTCCTGGAATAAATTATTCTGCTGCTTTATTACTGGGCCCTTTCCTGAATGCGTAGCTCATTAAGAAGCTGTAAATCATTGGACATGACTTCCCAATGATTGCTGTGACTGATGGCTGCAACTCCCAGCCATCAAAGATGAGAACAAAGATGAGAAACCTTGAAATCTTGTTCCATGGACCCCCTGTGACACCAGTAAGTGAAGCAACCTTGGGGTTTTGAAGTAAATTTTGGCCTTAGGGTGAAATGTCACTTTAAATATAAACGTTTATTAGCTTTTCTTGTACCCTGTTAGTTTTAATGCATCATCCCTATTGCATGATAATCACAGAAATGGCAGTATCCATGAATAAAGTTTTATGCTGCCTTTTAGGCTTACTTTTCCTTAAATTAAAAACTTGAATAAGCATTTTGTAATTATCAACAGTTAAAGAAATTATATCTTCACAACAAAAGAACAGATTTCAGCAACATAACTAACAGTCCAAACAAACGTGCAATTTCCGATCCTGTTAGCGGCCATGCATCGTTCATCATGCTCCTGAGCTGAGTTCACAGTGCCATAATATTGCTGGGATGCAAATAAGGGAAAGCAAGAAAAATACATGTAAGTGTGCATAAACCGTACATTTATAATATAAACATGACCACAATCACAGGAAAATGTCCCCAGCAAGAGAGCAAAGAGAGACAGAAAGAAAAGTGTTTGAGACGTGTAAGACATTGTTTCCACAGTGGTTTGCCTTATGAGAAAACAATACATGAAGGCTGGAGGACATTTTTATTTACATTTAAAATAAATAATGGGATTCGTAGCTTGAAAATATAAAGAATTACAGCCAAGCAGGGACTTCTGCCAATCAAAACAGATCCTTCTATAAAATCCTGTACATGCAAGATAACATTTTCCCTAAATAAAACTGAAGTTTTATAATAAATTGTCATTACTTGTCATTCGCTATAACTTGTCATTCACTATCTGATAAGGTCCTGAACTATTTTATTTTCAACTTTACATACATAATGCTATCACTAATAAAAATGTATTTTAATTATTCTCTAGTTTCCAAGATCCTCTGCCGCTGGCCACATTCGGTACCAGTCCCATTGGAAATATCACAAATGCAAAGGACAATGGGAAAGTGAAGGAACAATTTGTTTGTATGATGTGCAGTCACCTCCTAGGGTAAGTATTTAGGACTGGTGGTTGGACTGGTGGTTGGAGTGCCTCTAACTGAGGTTTACAAGAATTGGGATGAAAGTTGGTCTTAAAATTATATGTGTGGGGAGAGCATTATATTTAAAGGACAATTATACTTACCATTTCCCAGATCCATTCCTGCAAAGTACCCAGGGTGAGGACCTGAAACGCTAAGTCCTCACCTCTGGGTACTTAAAAAAGTCCTGCACTACTTACTTGTAATCTCCCTCGTCGCTCTGGTTGGATCCTCCCCACTGGCACTGTCAGTGACAGTCTGGGAGGCAGCCAATGGGAAGACACGTCTCCTTGCAGAGCGCGTCTTCCCATTGGCTCCTCGCGACCAGTCACTCAAAGTGCCAATGGGGAGGATCGGACCGGAGCTACGAGGGAGATTACAAGTAAGTAGTGCAGGACTTTTGTAAAGTACCCAGAGGTGAGGACTTAGCGTTTTAGGTCCTCACCCTGGGTACTTTGCAGGAGTGGGGGGAAAGGAACGAGGGGGAGGTGAGTATAATTGTCCTTTAACCTATGCCCATCACTGGTCAGCACAATACTGTTTTAAAACTAGCTTCCAAAGTTAGCCTTCACAGCAGGAGCTGGTGCGGTCAATGTTGAGTTAACTCTTTATGCAAGATCATGTAAACAGCCTATTAATTGACACACAGACTTACTTTTCTGACATGATCTGTTACATGATCTTGAATAGTGAGGTAATGTACCAGCTCCTTGTTTTGGAAACCGCCGTGGGTTTAAAATGCTGTCTGTATAGATAGCTGTATCGCTCAGTACTGCCCTTACTATTGCAACGTATGAATGCAATTGCAGCTCTTGCTCCATTCCATTTCTTCTTCTACTTTTGTGTGACTTGAAGCATGTTAACATGACACTAATTACAAACAATAGCAGCTCTCGGCACACTGCTACACTAATTATTGTCTATAAAGTACTGCACAGCAAGCAGCTGACCTTTAAACAGCACATATGTCCTTTTTACAGTACATTTCGTTTATTTTTCTTTCATTATTCTGAAATAAACTCCCAACACAAGCAGCATTAATTGTAAGCTTAAAGGAGAGGTTCTCAATAAGAAAAAGAATATGTTCACTTTCTGAGTTAACCAATCCTTTTATTATGATAGTACCATAGAACCCTCTATAAAAACATCTACAATTTTGTAATAAATGTAGCCAACAGCATTGTTTCCCTCATAGACCATGCAGGCATCTATAACATTACCATGTGCAAAATTCTTCAAAGAGTTACTTCTATATTGAGCTGTATACTATTATATGTACATTTCAATAAATAAGATTACTTTGGTCTAACCATGTTAACTTCAACCCTAATCAACCTTTTATTGTCGTTGACTGAGGCGAGGCCACACTAACCATGTGAGCGATTTAACACGCTCAGATTGCGCGTTAAATCGCACTGATGTGGCCTAGCACTAAAGGGGCACTTAAATGCTTCTCTAGTTAATTGTACAATGCAGGTGTGTAAACTAAGGGTAAATGATAATAAGAGTAGGGAGCCTTTTGTTGATATTCCTATTCAACTTTCCAAATCAAAAAGGCTAGGCAACTGTTATCTCTCAATAGAAGAATGTTCTGAATCATTGAAAGCTGTGTTTGCAATTGGAGTGCATAGACTGTCATCCTCAACTTCTGACCTGGGATTACAAAGACTACATTCCTTTTCATACAGTGCGTAAAATACTCTAAAGCAGTTATCCAGTAGTGCCTTGGGTCGAACATATTTCTTTTCTATGATCCCATCTGTCTTCCTGAGTCTTTCTAAAATATCCTGAATAAGTTCTGACTGTGGTTCCTATGAATAGATAAATAAAAGAATATGATTAAATAATGTGCAACCAATAAAAACAAGTGACATAGTAGTTGAGGTTGAATAAAGACAAACAGTACTCAATTGTTAAATTCTTGCCACAAACTGTAAGAGGTGGGCAGTTGGCTTAGGAAGCCATTACTTTATTAAGTATGTTGGGGACCTTATTTCATTACATTTTATGTGGTCGCAAATAACACATAATATGAACAGGTCAAATAAATAATTGTTAAACTGCTCAGCAATTTGGATAATGTCATTATTAAATGTTATATGTACTAAAAAATGTCTGAAAGGCATTAGGGTTATAATTTTGAGTGAGGTGGGGGACAGTACCCCTACCTCCGTAACCTACATTGTTGGCAGGATATTTAGAATTAAACCTGCATTTGTGTAGCAGGTCCCCATCCTCCTGGCTGTCTCCTACTCTCCTACTCTGTCCACACTCATGTTATAGCAATGGGGGAGTGTTGCAGACACTGGAGGAGACGTCCTGTCACCGCCAGAGATTTAACTGGAAATATACCTGCAGCTATGTAAGTGAGGTGGTAATTATACAGTTAATAATACAGGTTTACTATTAGCAAAAATGTTTTTTTTTATGTAAAAGCATCAATTTTATCTGCAATGTTTTCTTTTGATATGAATCCCTTTCAGTTATTTTTGCTCTGAAACTTTCAAGAGTTATTCCAGCTTCAGGTATCATGTTGTTGCAGATACAATTTATGTCTGGTAAACTGAAATAAGGGGGTTTGGCATACATAAAATCCCACAGTATAATTCTTAAAAATTCTATTTTTCATAAAGTAACAAATGTTAGAATATGAAAAGTAAATCTTTATGTACCTTTTTGTCATGTAATAGTTCTTTAAAGATTTTTAAAAGCTCTGTAACATATCTAAAAGAGGGGTGTCTCTCTGGCAACACATCTTTGATTCTTTCCAATATATCTTCATTTACAATACCCCAGAGATATTGTAACTCTTCTACTGTAATTCCTTGGTTTATCTGCAGGGGGAAATCACAACAACAATATGTTTCTGTGTAATCTTACCCTTTTGGGTAAAAAAAAAGTTACCTGTAACCTAACCATAGTAATTATGGGAAATATAACACCAATGGCAATATATTATCACAAATAATTTAAAGGGCATTTCTACCCCTCCAACAAAAATGTGTCTGTTATCAGAAGACCCCCCCAAAATGACAGTGATTGTCTCAGCCAATCATTGTCGTGGCTTTTGGTAACACTCATATGTATCGTTCGATAACCCTCGAATGTAATGCTCGGTTTTTGATAACCCCTTAAATGTAGCCTTCGAATTCGGTAACAATCGAATGTAGCTTTCAAATTCGGTAACCCTCGAATGTAGCCGCTGATTTCGGTAACCCTCAAATTTAGCCTTCAATTTTGGTAACCCTTAAATGAATCGTTCGGTAACTCTCGAATGTATTTTTCGACTTCCGATAACCCTAGAATGTAGCCTTTCAATACGATAACCCTCGAATGTAGCCTTCAAATTCAGTAAACCTCTAATGTAATGTTCGTTTTTTAATATACCTTGAATATCCCTCGAATGATGTAGGTGGCACAAGGATTGTTAAACCCTAAATGCATCACCTATCAACATTGAATCTCATCTGCCATACTGCTGCCCATTTTGATAATCTATCTAGGTCTGCTTGCAGCACTTGCACATCATTGGAAGTTTCCAAAGCTCTGCATAGTTTAGTGTCATAAGCAAACACTGAGACCTTGCTCTCAATGCCCCCTTCTAAGTCATTTATAAACAGATTAAAAAGAAGTGGCTCCAGTATGGAACCCTGAGGCACTCCACTCAGAACTTTAGCCCACATAGATGTAGCCATATTGACCACCACACTCTGTTTGCAATCCAATAACCAATTCTCTATCTATGTACAATGTTTTTTCTTAGGTCAAAAGTCCTCAGTATACATTGGTGTGGCACAGTATCAAAAGCATTAGCAAAATCCAAGTATACTACATCTACTGCTATGCCAAAATCTAAATTCTTACTCACTTCTTCATAAAAACCAAGTAAATTTGTCTGGCACGATCTATTTCTCATAAATACATGCTGATTACTACCGTCAGCCGCGTCTGTGATTGGCTGAGAGGCAGCCAATCACGGACGCAGCTGCCGGTAGATCTGAATGGCGGAGAAAAGAAGGAAGGTAAGTAAACATCGGGAAAGTTTCTTACATTAAAAATATAGTGGTTGGTGCTGGGGGACTAAGCCCTACACTATATAAAATGGGTTTTTAGCTAGGGGGTGGGAGTCCAAAATGGGAGGGAGAGGGAGGGAGAGGGAGGGGGAGAATGGCTGCAGTGCGCATGCCAGACTTCTCCCAGACTCTGCTATCCTCCGGTGGGCAGTTTTTGGTTTTTGGGACTTTGGGGGGGGACTATAGGAGAACCATTTGGAGCTGGGATGTGAGGTAAGGATTTTATTTACTACAGAGTGGGGCCAGTGGTGGGGGGAATGATAGTTTTGGGGGTGGACATGCCTTTAAGATCTGAGGATGTATTCCATCTGGTCCTAGGATTATTGATGGTAACTTTGTCTAATTGTTTCCGCACCATATTCGTCAGCCAGAGTGAATATTCCTCATTTAACCTTACAGCCCCTACTATAAGGATAGGATTCTCTAAAGTGAAACTAAAGTAAAACATTAGCCTCCATAACCATCTCAGCCCCATTATTTAATGATCCCACATTCTCAGTCCTCATCTCTTTACTGTATATATTTAAAAAACATTTGGGGTTAAACTTGTTTTGTTCTGCTATCCATATTTTAATTTTTTATTTTAGCTCATTTAATTGCTTTATTGCACTCTTTATTACAGCTTTTATACCTGTATTCCTGTTCGGTTCCATCCGATTTCAAAATTTTAAAAGCCTTTTTCTTTTTTTCCATTTATCTTTTTACCTGGGTGTTAAGCCATGCAGGAGAGGACCTTATTTTTTTACACTTCTTCTCTAAAGGTATAAATTTAGAAATGTAATGGTTTAATATCCCTTTAAAAGCGGTCTACTTCTGCTCAATATCCTTACCTAGGAACAAATCCCCCCAGTCTATGAGCAGGAATGATTCCTTCAACAACATAAAATTCGCTTTCCTAAAGTTATAAGTTTTTGTTAATCCAGTGTACTTTTGCTTTTTTGCAACCTATATTAAATGACACTATATCATGATTACTATTCCCTAAGCTTCCCATTACCTTCATCTCTAGAATGAACTCAGGGTAATTAGATATCACCAGATCCAACAACGCATTCTGTCTAGTAGGAACTTCTACCATCTGTGAAAAAAAATGCTCATAAAGGAGATTTAAGAGCTTGAGACCTTTTGAGGTGCTGGCAGTTCCTTTACTCCAATCTATGCCAGGGTAATTTTAAAAATCCCCCATAACCAGAACATGCCCCATACCAGCAGCCTTCGCCAAATGCATATGGCACACGTGTCAAACTCAAAGCCCGCAAGCCAAATCCTGCCTTTCTGGCTGTTGTTTCTGGCTGTTGTTTGTGGCCCTCGTTGACTGTACAGCATCCAAGATCTATCACGCTGCTATCCATTTGTGCAGTCCCAATTAGTGGCGTAACTATAGCTCTGAATGCTAGATACCGCAATCAGCTTTTTAAACAACTGATTGGGCTCACCTTTACTAAGATAGGTGCGACCAGCTGTTAAAAAACAGCTGATCGCAATATATAGCAGGCAGATCTATAGTTACGATGGTGCTTGGGTCTGCAGAAATGAATAGCAGCATAGTAAGGCTTGGATGCAGTCACCGCTGTAACAACTGATCACTTATCTAGCCTAGCACTGGGGAGTAGAGGGAGGTGTGATAAAGAGCCTTCCATTGGAGTTGGCCATTCCATTACCAGATGAGTACGGTGGGTGTTCCAATTTAGCACATGATTATGCCATCAGCAGAGGTCCCAATTCCCTGCCAAGAACCAGCACTAGGCAGAAGCGTTCTAATCCTGCACCCGCTAAGTACCGTATATATGAGATAAGCCGAGGTTTTTAGGTTAAAAATTAACCTAAAAACTTGACTGGCTTATACTCGAGTCAAGGAACTTAGCTTCACCAGAGGCAGCCGCGAGTCCGGCCGGCAGTTCCCAGTAGTCGCGGTTGCGCGATGACGTCATCACGCACGCTGGCGGGATGACGTCATCGCGCAGCCGCGAAGCAGTAATGGGAACTGCTGGCCGGACTTGCGGCTGCTTCTGGATTGCAGAGAGAGGAAGACTGAAGACCAGGTACGGGTAAGTGAGCTGGGGGGGGGGACTGGGGGGGAGGGCTGGGGGTACTGGGGGGAGGGCTGGGGGGACAGTATGCCATGCAGACACCCACATTACCTTTTTACTATAGGTGGTTGGAAACTACAACTCCCAGCAACCAAGCATTTTGGGAGTTGTAGTTTCCAAACATCAACAGTGGAAAGGTATTAGGGTGGGGGACAGTATGCCATACAGTAACCACCAATACCTTTCTACTATAGGTGGTTGGAAACTACAACTCCCAGCAACCAAGCATGCTGGGAGTTGTAGTTTCCCAACATCTACAGTGGAAAGGTACTAGGGTTACTGTATACCCTCGGCTTATACTCGGGTCAATCATCTTTTCTAATTTTTGAGGCAAAATGGGTGCCTTGGCTTATACTCGAGTATATACGGTATCTTTTAAAAAAAAATTCAGCCCACCTCTTTGTCTGTCTTTTTGATTTTGGCCCCTTATGTGATTGAGTTTGACACTCCTGGGCATATGGAGATTCATTTCCACATCCTCACTGGCATTTGGCAGCTTATAGCATACAAGAAGTCAAAGAAAAGTAAGTAGTACACAATACGATGAGAATCCGGACAGCATAAAATATTAAAACATAACTTTTAATAGATATAATGTTAAAAATCACACACAAGGTTTAAAATTTGCAAAACCATCAGGGTTATTCAATAAAATTTCTTATTGTTTAAAATGGTGCTAATTTTGCCCCAACCAATCATCTTATCTTATTTAAGATTTGAAAGCTAACATCTGATTGGTTGGAGCAAAATTAGCACCATTTTAAACAATAAGAACTTTTATTGAATAACCCTGCATGTTGCAACAACAAAGAAGAAGAATATGGGGCCCTATTTATAAAAGATCGCTATCGTTATCGTAAAATACCGATCGTTATCGTAAAATACCGATCGTTATCATAAAATAAAGATAGGTATATAACGATAACGACCGGTATTTAACGATAATGACCGGTATTTAACGATATCGACCGGTATTTAACGATATCGTTAAATACCAGTCATTATCGTTAAATACCGGTCCTTAAATACCGGTCGATATCGTTAAATACAGGTCGATATCGTTAAATACCGTCGTTATCGTTAAATACCGGTCGTTATCGTTAAATACCAATCGTTATTTTACGATACCGATCGTAATTTTACGATAATGATCAGTATTTTACGATAACAACCGTTATTTTTTCGATAACGATAGCAATCTTTTATAAATAGGGCCCATTGTGTGAGTAAGTGCTCCTGATGTGTTTTTCTCAATAGAGCTTACTCTTAGGGTGGGTTTTTCAGGACAAGAGCCTTTACAGTACAGGCCTTTTTTCTCCCCACTCTAAAGATTGATTTGTGGGAAGCCTTGTCATAATACTTCAATGCAAGGCAGGATTAAGCTGCTCTTGTGTACTGACTATTGATTATTTTCACTCTGCATTGGTGGAGATTATCACCTTGGGAATTTTTAGTAGCATAGTATGTTGCAACTTAAAATAGGGACTTAAACTAGGGACTCTCTCTCTCATTTGGACTAGGAGGGCACCGAGTGCCTAGGGCTTTCTCGTTAACTTAGGGTCAGCCTATATTATAGCACTGACTGATTAGTAAGTTGAGGGATATTGAGGTAATTTTTCTTGTCCGTTTCTTTTTCTTTGTTGTGGCAATATATGGTTTTGCAAATTTTAAACCTTGTGTGTGATTTTTGACGTATAGCTATTAAAAGTTATATTTTAACATTTTATGCTGTCCGGATTCTCATCGTATTGTGTACTACTTTCTGATTGTACAATGGGGGGATACTTACCTTTCTCTGCATTCTTGTAATTATTTATATTATCCCCAGTGCTATTCAGAGAGTGCCCCAACAGGTTTTTGTGTTTTAAATAATATAATTTGTGCAAGCTTATAACATACACCAACAATTAATTTACCCACTTTCTTGCTTCGTGTACATAGCTCCACCCATATTGTTTCTGCCTTATCGTCTATACCCCCAACTATCTCATCTTTTAAATTTGGCTTCAATTCTTGTTTAACATACATACATACTCCCCCTCCTTTCTTATTAACTCTGTTATGCCTAAATAAGGAGTATCCTTCAATATTTACTGTCCAGTCGTGTGAATCATTTAGCCATGTTTCACCTTATCAATCACATAAATCACCCCAATAGTTAGAAAGCTGACAGGTGTAGCATTAATTAGTTTTGCAGCAACATGTTCTTTCCCCCTTCTCTCTGCATCTCAAAAAGTAATCCATTATGTATTTTATAGATAATTTTTAGTTATGTCTATAGGTCTACATCTAGATTTCACTACTTCTATGATCATGTTGGCACTGATGTCTATAATTGTTTCTCTCTTCTTTGTTCCATAGTTACAACCAAGCAATTCTAATTAAGATTATTAAAGGATAACTATACTGTAAAAATTGACTTTTTAAAAATGGAAAGTACCTGGGGCAGGGAGGTTGGCTTGATTATTCCTGTCTCAAAATATTGTTTCATGGAGGAGCTACAGCACGTACAGTTTTGATTTGCCAGGTTAGTCCTGGACTATTCCTGTATTAAAGATAGTGCTGAAGCCAGGAGGAAGACTGTCAGAATCAGTTTTCTTTGGGCTGGTGCTCCTCACAGAAACAATATTGGGAGGTAGGAATTACCAGTCCTATATCCCTGCCCAAAGTACATTTTAACTGTTTATTTAAAGAAATCTTTATACACTTGATAGTTATCCTTTATAGGACAACATCACCCTAATAATAACATCTTTAAGAAAGAATGGCCTCTTTAAAATATGTTGATATCCTGCGAAATCGCGAAAATAGCAGTCCTTTATAAATATGCCCCCCAGTAAAGATAGAATATGATATTTGATGTAGTTAAAACTTTTAGAGCATTCCATAAGCTAAATGCAAAACCAGAGTCATTCAGACAAATGTGGTACCAGGGTCAGCAATAGAGAAATCCCAACAAAGAAAACACCACAAGCAATAAGGCATAGCAAACTCTATAATGGGCGAGGATCTCCTCAACTATAAAGGAGAAGGGACCAATAGGACTTAAAACCAAACAGAAAGAAACAATATAACAAATGCTGTAACTGTTATATGACATTGCAACCAATATCAACAGTTAAAATGTGTTTTGCTATAACAACATTCTATAATATGTAAAATGCAAATAAAAATCTATTGAAACTAAAACCAAACAGAAAGAAATGTGATAATAGTTAATATTTGAATTCGATTGGCCCATTTTCACCTTTGATGCTGCACGCACCTATGGAAAGGATAAGAACAAACATACAAAAGCCAAGAAGACCCAGAAACTGCTGAATGCCACCACTGAAAATGGCTCCAGAAACTGCCAAAGACAATTTGAAGTTACGGACGCCAGCAAAGAACAACGAAGATGACAAACAGAGAATCGTGGGAGCCGGAGGAAGGTAAGAAATGCTGAAACATAACAATAGGTAAATCACCCCTCAAACTCCAAAACTGAAATAGTTAATTAATAATAGTTTGTCATCTTCAGAGGTACCATTAATCTAAAATGATGCTTGATGCTCTGTAATCCCTCTTTCTGATTCTTTCTGATTCTTCTGGTTAGCAGTAGAGATGGCCGAACCTCATAAAATTCGGTCCATTTTCGAACTTTCGAACTTCAATTAAAGTTTGAAAGTTCAAATTCGGACCCATTAAAGTGGGGAATGATAGTTCGAAAAGTCTAGATGATTTACAGCTAAACTAACAATGTTAACTTACTGTAAATGGCTGTGGCACCTGGGAAATGGTCTGGGGAACATGTCACTATCACCAAAACTTGTTAAAACACTTTTAGTTCTTGAAAACGTTTCACTAGTCATCTGACTGGCTTTCTCAATTCAGAATGACTTGTACAAGAATCTGTGGCAATTATGTACCCTGGAAAATCCCAATTAGCATATCGCAGCCAGGTGTTAAAGAGCAACTGTGGTCCAAAAATGACTTTAGGTAAATTGATAGGAATTGCTCTCCTGAGAGTTTTTGCAATTTATTTCCATTGTTTATTTTACATAGTTTTGAAGATATTTACATTTTCGTGTGTGATATGGCAGCAGCATCACCAGGTCCCTTGCACTTCCTGCTTCCTGCTCTGAAACCTGTCAGTCAATCTGCCCCGTGTCGCCTCTCCTTTGCAGCCCCCCTGGTCCCTCCCACTCATGGACCCCATGGTCCCTCCAGTTGCAGGCCCCCCTTGGCCCATTCCCATACAGACCCATGTGGCCCTGCCCACTCGCGGGTGCCGTGGCCCCGCCCACTTGTGTGTGCCTAAGACCCGCCCATGCATGTGTGCCTAAGCTCCGCCCACTCGCGTGTGCCTATGCCCCCCCTGCTCACAGGTGCTGTGGGCCACTCTGACACCCCCACCTAACACCCCCCCTTTTTCAGGCAGTGAGAACTCTGCCTGAAAAGGCTGTTTTCACATAGTGAGAGAGAAGGGCTGTAGATTCCCTTACCTTCTCTGTCAGGACTTCACACAGCAGAGAGGAGGAGGGACTTATTGTCTCCCTCACACACTGAGGGAGTCTGAGGCTGTGCTCGCCGGCGGCATGTCACATGTCAGCTTCCCACCCATTAACTTTCTGGTCAGTCATTTCTTTGCTTACCAAATTGTTTTATCCCCGCACTCCTATTTCAAGCTGCTTTCTAGGTGCTGTTCCTCAGTAGCTGCCAACCACTGTCAGTTAACTTGTCCCAGTCCCATTAACTTGTTTGGAGACCACAGTTCCCCTTTAACGTCATTCTGAATTGAGAAAGCAAGTCGTATGACTAGCGAAACGTCTTTAAGTCCAGTTGATCTAATTGAATACAACAGATATACTATTACTTGGATGAATGAGAACCTTCACAAGCACTTCTTAAACATGAGTGAGCAATTGTCGGGTTTTGCGCAAGCTACATTCGAGGGTTACGGCCAATTCGAGGGTAAATGAAAACGAACAATACTTTCGAGGGTTACCAAAAATCAAAGGCTACATTCGAGGGTTAGCGAACGATACATTCTAGGGTTACCAAGCTGCCCATAAATTTGATAGTTATCAAATTTACGATAATTATCGAAAATATAGCGAGTCCGGAAAACGAACTAGTTTGAATGTTCGAGTTCGTCCAAACTCACAAAGGAGGTGTAAACTTTTTGAGGTGCCGAAAGAAGGGGGGGCACTGACTAATTAATCTACACCTGCTTTCTAACTATTGGGGTGATATATAAGGTGATTTATCAATATTTACTTTTAAATTCGTTATGATAATATATTGGCATTGGTGTTATATTATTTTTGTACCCAGCAGGAGAGGGACATCTTTCATTAAATCAAGCAAAGAATATTACAAATGGAAACAGTTAACAGTTTTCCAATACAGACACAGTAAATATGTAAGCACAGAGCATAAAACGCAGTAAAAGGCAGTAGAGTATTTTAAAAACGGGAGGTTCCAGCACATCATTGCTTCATATTATTTCTGGAAAAGAAGAATTGTCCCTTTACTTATATCTGACAATATGAAACATAAAAGCAAATAAATTACCAGGTTGGTGATGTTTTGGCAGCGTAGCACTTCTTCGAATCTCACGCTCAGTTTGTAATCTTTTGGAAAGTAGTCACCCTGTGCAAAAATAATCAACTGAGCAGGTATTGTGCTTTGTACACATATTTATATTGGATGTTTTGAAAAAATATTATACATTTTATAGCACTAGCATTTGGAGAGTCACTCAAGAGCATTTGGATACATTGTCTGGGATTTTATTTTGTTCAGATACTTATCTAATACAATTGTATTATCACAGATAGCACTTTATGCCTATGCATAAATATGACTATATGGCACTGTTTAATTACTAGAATATGTTTTAAAGGAATATTTTAGAAATATATTTTTTCTAATAATATACCTCTGCTAATTTAGTGGGTACATTTATCGTTGGTGCAAAGTGTGGGACCCACCTTGTTTTTTTTGTTTTTTTTTGGGGGGGGGGGTATTTATATATTTATATATTTATCAATTAATAATTTATACAGTTACTTTATTTATAGTCTATTAGGTTTAAGTATTACACCTAATTATGTTTTGTTTGTAAAACACGTGGTAGTGTTAGCCAATCAAAATTACTATTTGCAGGCAGGAAGTGTCTGTGTATCAAAACAGCAGCTAGATTTGCTCCCCTCTCCATAGATAAAAGGTAGACTTTCTGGTTGGGGGGGGGAGGAAAATTCTGCCATCACATCTCTTGCCACAGTAAGATAAAACTTATATTAACAGTCATTGCGCAACTTATATGTAACAGTCTGTGTGGGCAACTTGTATGTACCAGTCACTATGAGCTACTTGCATGTACCAGTTCCTGTGGGCAACTTATATATATACCAGTCTGTATAGGCAACTTGTATGTACCAGTTCACCACACACGTTTAAGTCAGCCCTATATATATATAACATATAAGGAAAGAAATCCCTGCCCCGAAGACGATCTAAGTGGCAGGGACAACATACAGAAACAATTGGGGGGAGGGGGGCAAAGTGCTCAGACAGCTAACAATCATTAATAGTGCTGGTTTTCAGAGATGTAGGATAACAGATTAGATTTAAAAGAGCTAATTGATATCATGTAGCAAAGTGAGAGAGGGAGAGAGGTCCAAAGGTTGGGAGCAGCAAGAGAGAATGGTTTAAGATAGGAAGAAGCAGTGTTCATAGGGGCTTTGTAGAGTAGATTGCCTTGCCAGAAGGGCAGGGAACATCCTGGAACATAATGGACCAAGAGAGAAGATAAGTAGGGAGGTGCAGTAGCGTGAAGGGATTTAAAGGTTAAAAGAAGGGTATTAAATATGATTCTTTGTTTCATGGGAAGCCACCCTGTGGACTGCAGTATCTGGGTTGTGAGTTCTCTTTTGGAGGAGAGTGAGATAATCCGAGTTTTAGACTGGAGAGGGGAGACATGACAGGCCGGAAGACCAAGTAGCAGAATGTTACAGTACAGACAAGAGATTATAAGGGCATGCATGAGCATTTTAGCAGTGGAGAGGGAAGGGCAGATCCGCACAATATTGGGAAGGAGAAAACGACTTGTCCTACTGACATTGTTTACGTGATGACAGAAGAAAAGAGAGAAGCTAAAGATTACTTCAAGGCAGCGTGCAGATTTAACTGGGTTAATGACTATATTGTCAATAAAGATGTTCACTAATTAAAGAATGGGAAGTAAAGTCTTAGAGTAGCTATGTCTTACCTCCCATTCCTCAATTAATGTAACTTACCTGCGAGTGTGATCCACACACTCCTCTGACTGTCCTGACTGCTTCTGGGTTACATGAAACTAAAGTGTGCATGCACGCTATATTATAGTGTAAGCTAGAAGCAGATCTTTCATACACATGACCAGATATTTGCAATCACATTGGCTTTGCTTGTTTTTAGCAAAATCCTTTGAAAATGGTCAGACGGCAGGTGGTTTTCCTTCATGGATGGATTCATGGATGATCCTAAAGTATCAGACTGGGAATTGATTGGGTACTAATTATGTGCTTGTGTGTACCTTAGAGTCTTTCTGTTTATAAGTATGTACATTGTGTAGTAATTGTAGTGTGCACTGCCATGAACCTTTAATTTCATCCAATGAAAACAGCTTTTATAAATGGCATATGAAATGTTTTACCTTATTTATTATTATCTTACTAAAGATATATAGTTATCTATATAATTACCATATAGGTCAATCTCTTATCATACAGGAGTTTCTCATGCAGTGTATGTGTAATCTGGCACCTGTCGATTATCATAGCTTTTCTTCCCAGATCAAGAATACCTAAAAAATAAAATGAACAGGATTGGTTAGAAAAATAGGAATATTTTCTGAAGGTGCAAGTCAAGATGCAAACTTACTGTTGTTGCTCATTCAAACCAAAGTGAAACGATCCCATTGTTTGATTTAGCAGCACAACCAAAATTGCACTGAATTAAAACATTGTCCTTGAACTTTTTGATCATAATGCAGCGGATGTGTGTGGGAGCAGTGATCATTTCCTGTTGCATGATAAAATGACAAAGAACATCAGCCATCAAGATTTTCAGTCATGAGCTTCTGAATCCATCAATTTCATTCATTCTGTATAGTGGCATAACTAGGAATCACAGGCCCCCCCAGCAAAACTATGATGGGGCCCCATATATGTACAATGTAAAAAAAACTTTAGGTTAGAGGAAAAATGTGGCTTTAAAACTAAAGCTGCCTAATATTTTTTGTTCTATCCCCTTCCTCCTCCTGTATAATGGCATCTGGAGTTCCGCCCCCCATGTGACGTCAGTGTACACTCAACATGAATGCAATGCGCATGCATCGCTGCCTCAAATGTGCGTGCATGTGATGTCAACTTTAGTTTTAAAGCCACAGCTTTCCACTAACCTAAAGTTGTTTTTTTTAGTGTACATATCCTGTAAAGGAGAACTTAACTTAATTTTTTTAAATCCTACTGTGAAAACTTTTCTCCCCAGAACACCTATACATTGAAAGATTCTTCTCTAGTTATTTGCATTTAGTAGATATAAGTAATAGATTCTGTAACAAAGGAGGCTTCCATATTGTTGCCAGTACAACTCATAGCCCATGTTGGCTTCAAAGAGCCACGCCCTTGACACCAGGATTCACTATCTCTATGCACAAAATTTATAGCTTTTCTTTCTACTGAAAGATAAAGTATCTAAGTGTACCTGAGATCACAGCTGAGTTGCTGGTGGCGCACCATTTAATTGGATTTACCCATGTACCTGTGATCACAGTTGAGTTGCTGGTGGCGCACCATGTAAATGGATTTACCCATGTACCTGTGATCACAGTTGAGTTGCTGGTGGCGAACCATGTACATGGATTTACCCATGTACCTGTGATCACAGTTGAGTTGCTGGTGGCACACCATTTAATCGGATTTACCCATGTGCCTGTGATCACAGTTGAGTTGCTGGTGGCGCACCATGTAAATGGATTTACCCATGTACCTGTGATCACAGTTGAGTTGCTGGTGGCGAACCATGTACATGGATTTACCCATGTACCTGTGATCACAGTTGAGTTGCTGGTGGCGCACCATTTAATCGGATTTACCCATGTGCCTGTGATCACAGTTGAGTTGCTGGTGGCGCACCATGTAATTGGATTTACCCATGTACCTGTGATCACAGTTGAGTTGCTGGTGGTGCACCATGTAAATGGATTTACCCATGTACCTGTGATCACAGTTGAGTTGCTGGTGGCGCACCATGTAAATTGATTTACCCATGTACCTGTGATCACAGTTGAGTTGCTGATTGCGCACCATGTAAATGGATTTACCAATGAACCTGTGATCACAGTTGAGTTGCTGGTGGCACACCCGCCGAGTGGGCGGGGCTTAGGCAGTGAGTGGGCGGGGCTATGACACCCGCTAGTGGGCAGGGCCACGACACCCGCTAGTGGGCAGGTCCAAATGGGGCTGTAAGATAATGGGCCATGGAGGGCCTGCAACTGGAGGGATCATGGGGTCCATGAGTGGGAGGGACCAGGGGGGCTGCAAAGGGGAGGAGGAGGAGAGATAGATAGACAGACAGATAGGTAGATAGATGAGATAGATAGATAGCAGAGTTAGATAGATGGGTAGATAGCAGAGTTAGATAGATAGGTAGATAGATGAGAGATAGACAGTCAGATAGGTAGATAGATGAGAGATAGATAGACAGACAGATAGGTAGATAGATGAGATAGATAGACAGACAGATAGGTAGATAGATGAGATAGATAGACAGACAGATAGGTAGATAGATAGACAGGCAGGTAGGTACGATAGACAAGCAGACAGAACAGACAGACATACAGATAGGTAGATAGACAGACAGATAGATAAATAATTGTTGGTGTATGTTACAAGGCCACACACTGCCAAAGAGGAGGTTGGAAAATCAACTCCATTGTATTGGGCACAAGGTGATGGTAAGGGACATGTCCTAGTTAGGAGATTCAATTACCCTGGACATATATTGGAGTAAGGAAAACTGCCAGACATAAAAAAATATCCAGTTTTTACATTTCTATATTTTCTTTCAAAGATTATAGATTCCTACTAGAACAGGATGCGTTGTTGGATTCGGGAATATTTAATAACCCTGAGCTCATTTTGGAGGTGAAAGGTTAATGGGAAGCTTAGGAATTAGGGTAATGATATATTGTTATTAAATATAGGTTGCAAGGAAAAAGTGCACAGGGTTAACAAAAATGTTAATTTTTTGTGTAGAAAGAAAATCACTCAACTTTAGACCTTTAGGGAAAAGTGTAAAAAAAAACCCTAGGTCCTCTCCTGCCTGGCTTAATGCTCAACGTATAAAGCGACATGGAAAAAAAGAAAAAGGCTTTTAACATTTTAAAATCGGTGGGAATCGAACATTCTTAAAGGGAGATAAAAAGCTGATAATAATGATTGAACGAAACGACAATTAAACTAGCTAAAATACCCAAAAGAAAGACGGCATAGCAGAAGAAGAAAAGCAGGTTTAACCCAAAATGTTTTTTTAAATATATCAATAATAAAAATATGAGGACGAGAACGTGGGACATTAAATAATGGGGCTGAGATGGTTTAGAGGATGCTGTGGGAAGGCTAATGTTCCCCGGTATGTCACTATAGAGAATCTAGTCCTTTATAGTATGACTGCAATTAATATGAAGGGATATAAATGA
Source organism: Hymenochirus boettgeri (assembly GCA_019447015.1). Classification (NCBI taxonomy): domain Eukaryota; kingdom Metazoa; phylum Chordata; class Amphibia; order Anura; family Pipidae; genus Hymenochirus; species Hymenochirus boettgeri. The sequence continues at coordinate 128,993,949 of CM033472.1, read as the reverse complement.
GGAATATCTACTCTTGCTGACAGAGGATATGGTGCAGGAAACAATTAGGCAAAGTTAATATCAATAAGCCCCAGGACCGGATGGAATACATTCATCAGATCTAAAAGAGCTTAGTCCAGTTTATCTAGAACAATATTTCTTATCTTTTCAGATCACTTTTGTTTGGTGATGTGCCGCTGGATCGGATGGATTGGCAAAAAAGCAAGTAATACAATATTCAAAAAACACAACCTGATACCTATAGAACTACTACGACTGTAAGCCAATATAGTGGTAGGGAAGGTGCTGGAACTTACGGGATCATATCGAAAGCAATAGTGAGGTTTGTCCGTGTTAGCAGTAAGTAAGAGAAGAAAGAAAAGTAGAGCTAGTGATACCTGTTATTGGCCCTAAAGATAAAAAAATTAAGCAGCTTCAGTTCATCGGGCATGTGAATGTTACAAAAGAAACATAGGGACAGTAAACATCAAAACCAACATTGAACAGATTGACCAGTGTTACAAGATAAAGACGGGGGGAATCTCCAGAATGAACTTAGTAGTAGTCGCATAGGTTTATTTATGAGAATAGATCATGCCAGGAAAAGTAATTGGTTTTATGAAGCAGAGTGACGTAAGAAGTTAGATGTCAGCACAGAGGTGGATGTGGATATTGGATTTTGCTTAAAGCTTTTGATACTGTGCCACATAGGGACTAATGTATAAACTGAGGACTGTTGGCCTTGAAGAAAACATTTGTTCATGGATAGAGAATTGGTTATTGGATGCAAAACAGAGAGTGTGGTGGTAAATGGAGCTACATCTATGTGGACTAAATTTCTAAGTGGAGTGCCTAAGGGTCTTGTACTGGGGCCGCTTCTGTTTAATCTGTTTATAAATACTAGAAAGGACATTGAGAGCAAGGTCTCTGTGTTTTCTGATGACACTAAAACTATGCAGATCTGGAAACTCATATGATGTGCAATTGCTGCAAGCCAACTGGATAGATTATCAAAATGGGCAGTATATTTGTTTTTAGTGATGATGAGATTTTATTGATAATGTAAGGTGATGCATTTGGGATTAACAATTCCTGTGCCACATCACCCAGGCCGCCATCAGAATTTCAGGGCCCCATACTAGGTAAATATTCCGGCCCCAGCTGTACCCCCCATAGTAATTACCCACCATAATACCTGCCAGGCCGCAACCACAGGAGATATTGAGAACACCAGTCCCCACAACAAGACCCCCCCCCCCTCCCCTTATACAGCCCCCCTGCCCCAAGCCAAGAGTTGGCAAAAGCAAAATCAATATCTTAATCTACAACAATGTGGATGCCAGGCAGGGCTGTTGCTGTGCAGGTGTGGTCTCACGGTCTGACTCTGATGACATGTTGTGGTCAGTGTTCTTGTGGAGTTGTGGTCTGGTGTTCTCTGGAGTCTGGGACTGTGCTGTGCTCATGTGCTGTCACTTAATTTGTTGCGCTTACTCTCAGTTCATCAGCCATTAGGCAGGCAAACTCCAGGGGCGTATCTAGGGTCTATGAAGATCAGGGGCACTTTGGGGCACCTCATGCGCCACGCGCAGCGCGGCGGAATTTTTTAGGCCAGCCCTTTTCAGCCCCCCAATTAGGCCACAACCACTATGTACTTAATAGAGATGGCCAAAAAGACACAGACAGACAACACAAACATAGACACACAGAGTCCTGATAGTGATAACAGACAGAAAGACAGTGAAATAGACAGACAGAGATAGAGAAAGAGAGTTGGACAGAGCGGACACAAATTAATGACACAAAGGCACACAGTGAAACTGGCAATTCCATTATATACTGGTAGCAATTTGGTCATTTAACTATGCTGTGTCAGTTGTAGTCAGATGTTGCCCACACCTTGGGCCAGGGAGACCTTCTTGTACCTTCTACATGGACCTCTGCCCCTATCTATCTCTATCTGTCCCTCTCTCTCGATCTGTATATTTCTCTATCTATATATCGCCTCATTATCTATTTAACTATGTCTATCTGTTCTTGTCTATCTCTGTTCTCTCTATCTATCTATCTATGTACACTGCCATCTATCTATCAACTTTGCTATCTATCTATCATTATCTATCTATCTATCTATCTATCTATCTATCTATCTATCTATCTATCTATCTCTATTATCTAATCTATCTATCTATCTGCACTGAGCCAGCCAGGAATGTATCGAGTCTTTCTCTCCCTAACAGTGACTCCCGTCTCCCATAGGTCGGAGAACTCAGAGTGCGCCGCGTGTCCTAGGCAGCCAGTCCCTCTACTTGCGCGGCACCGTGACGTCACGGCTATGGGCCAGCGGTGCGGCGGACATTTCAAAGGAAAAGTCACGGGGATTCACTAAGTCGCGGAGTCGCGGTAGCTGCAAAAAAGTTTAACATAGCGGGTCCGCGGGCCCCACATGTGGTCTCCTCTCGGCCCCAGAAGCCTCTTGGGCCCGGTACAGAAGTATCACCTGTTACCCCCCTGATGCGGCCTACCTACACAATAATAAACTCTGTGTTAAGTGAATTTCTAATGGAAAATTATTTGGGGTTCTAGTAGGTAAACAGACTTAGCGTAGCAAACAATGAAGGAGCCAGAGCTAGAGCTCATTTGGAATATGCAGTGCAGTTTGGAATCCCATATACAAAATTACATCTTGGAAAAGGAAGCAGTTCAGAGAAGGGCAACTAAATTAATAAGGGAATGAAGGGACTATAATATTCAGGCAGATTAGGCAAGTTAGGGCTGTTACATGGAGAAGCGATGTTTGTGCTGGGAATGTTTACTGTATAGAAATATATTATGTGCCATCAATCAACTCTCTGGTGAAGGGGTCACCAATAGATCATATAAAGGACTGTGGACATCCTTTTAAAAGGGACACAAACTGCAATTTTAAAGGCAAGTCCAGCCCAAAATTAAAACTACATACAGGTAAATCACGCCCCTAAAAACCCAAACGTAAAGTTTGAATCTGAAAGGTGTGAGTCAACCTGAAATCCTGCACAATGTCTTTGCCCATTTCGCTTCTGCGTTTTTCCAGTTAGTAACTGTCAGTTATGGATTTGACAGTTGACATCACAGCCAATGAAGAATGTTATTCCCCTGTCTGTCTCTTTAGAGCATGCCCAGGATTCAGTACAGGCTCAGTACAGGTTTCTAAATTGCTCAGTTTCCATGACAAATCAGAAAGCATAGCAGGCATACAGTAATGAATTCAGAGGACAAAGTAAGATGTATCAATATACTTAAAGAGGCCATTCTTTCTAAAAGACTTTCTATGAGAGTGTAGTTGTCCTTTAAAGTATGTGAAACTGTATTTTATTCACAAGGAGGTGAGAACGAACACTTATCCCACCTCCCGTAAATAACAGAATATCTGGGAACACTGCAACACTTACTTACTGGCACTATACTTGCGTCTCCTTTTCAGTTGTCAGGCGCGCTGTCCTGATCTTTTGTGTTGTGCTTGGGTCAGGCAGTGTTGCCTGACAGCCCTTAAAATATTTGGTACAAAAAACAGGAGGTTTTAAGAAATGGGCCAAGAGCTCCCATCAATGTAAACACAACCAGCTATAAAGAACAATTTTAGTGTTCCCAAATTAGCACAAAGAAAGAAACTAGGGAGGACAGGATGAGAACCTAAAAGCCAACAATCTAAGCGAGTGTGTGATTGGGTTGGCGCATCAAAAGGATCAAGAACATTAAGCAGTTTGTAATTCCCACTGTCCCTACGTTACGTATGTGCGTCAGCGCACTGTCAATCAATGTCTAAATTTAGACATTTGCGGACACCAGACTTTTAGTGGGCCAGGAGCTACCAATAACATGGGGGTGCATGTAATAGGGATAGAACTGTCCAGACATTTAAAGTCAAAGGCTAAAAGAGTTATAGGTTAGACTGATGGAAGTGCAAATAACCAGAGGACACAGCTAGTAGAAAGATACACATATAGCAAGTTACCCATGGAACTTCTACTAAAGGCCACAAGGAATACATTTAAAATACTATTAATGTTGGATATTAAACCCTTTTTTTATTATCATCATATATTAAAAATACATAAGCCACAGAAGGCTACAAAGCTGCTGAGTGCTGAGCACGCTCACACACACACAGACGGACGCATGCACGCACGCACACACATGCCCACCAGATAGATGGAATGAACCAGAAAGAATCCAAATTAGTCACAAATTAGGACAAATCGACCGTCTTTTAGAAGAATGGCCCTTTTAAAATAGGTGATATTTCCTACTTGTCCTCTGGAATCATTAGGAGATGCCTGCTTTGCTAATGCCTCAGGGAAACTGAGAGGTAGTGTGTGTCAAAGCCGATATTTAATTAATTTGGCTTGAAAAAGCCAAATTACTGTTCTTTTATTTCTTCTTTTTCTTCTTCCGTTTTATTCTTCCGTTTTTAGGACCGTATATCCTCCCAAGTTTTTGAGCTAGAGACATGAAATGGGTACAGACAGGGGGGATACAGGAGAAGTGTGCTATCTTCTAGCTAAGAAATCGGCGGAAGGTCACACGTTATCTGCGAATTTCTAGACATTTTTTCCCATAGACTATAATGGTAACAAATCTCAAAGGTGGTATATTTCAAAACAGTTTTTTAAAAAAAACAAATGGTGATACCCCAACCCCCCACAGACCCAGGTACACCACCTACTGATCTAACCTTTCCATGGAAGCCATATTTAAAGGGTAACTAAAGTCAAAAAAAAATAATTTAGATTATCATCCATAAAAGATAGTTTTATGGTTAAACACAAAAAAGACATACCCCTCAACCAGACCCAGGTACCACACCTACTGATCTACTGATCCATTACGGTGGCAGCCATCAAAGTAAAAAAACAAATATTTAGATTATCCTCAATAAAAGATAGTTTTATGGTTGTAACCAAAAAAGAAATACCCCTCAACCAGACCCAGGTACAACACCTACTAATCTACTAATTTATTATTGGTGGTAGCCAACTGTAACGGGTAACTTAAGTTAAAAAAACTAATTAATTTTTCCTCATAAAATATAGTTGTAAACACAAAAAAAGACATACCCCTCAACCCCTCAACCAGCCCAGGTACACACCTACTGATTACTTACCATACTGTGGCAGCCATACTTAAAGGGTAACTAAAAGTCAAAAAATAATTTTGATTAATAACAAAAGGTTTGTTTTTTTAGCCCCCAGTGGCACAGTTTTACATACACCTACTGACCTAACCCCCCATTACTGTTGCAGCCATACCTAAAGGTTAACTAAGTCAAAAAAACTAATTTGACCAATCATCAAAAAGTTGTTTTTTAAACCCCAACCGATGCAGGTACACACGCCTACTGATCTACATATCCATTAGTGGCAGCCATGCTTAAAGGGTAACTAAAGTAAAAAATATTTGATCAATTAATAAAATAGTTAGTTTTTTAACCCCCACATGGCACAGGTACAACACTTCTGACCTATTCCCTCCATTACTGTTGCAGCCATACCTAAAGGGTAACTAAAGTAAAAAAAATTATTTGATCAATAATCAACACACCTACTGATCTACATATCATTACTGTGGCAGCCATGTTAAAGGGTAACTAAAGTAAAAAAATTATTTTGATCAATAACAAAATAGTTAGTTTTTTTAACCACACGTGGCACAGGTACTACACCTACGACCTACCCCCCCATACTGTTGTAGCCATACCTAAAGGGTAACTAAAGTCAAAACATTTTTTTTGACCGATCATCAAAAAAGTTTTGTTTTTTTAACCCCAACCTGATCCAGGTACACATGTGGCACTAACCTACCCTTTCATTTTCATGGCAACCATATTAAAGGGTACCATAGTCAAAATACAAATTTGACTAATAATGAACAAAGTTTGTTTTTTTAACCCCCAGCCCAACACACAGTACAACACCTACTGATCTACTTATCCTACTGTAGACAACATATTTAAAAGGGAAACTAAAGAAAAAAATAATTTTGATCAATAATCAAAAAAGTTTGTTTTTTAACCCCCACGTGGCACAGTACATACACCTACTGACCTACCCTCCATTACTGTTCAGCCATACCTAAGGGTAATAAGTAAAAAAAAATGTTTTGACCATCATCAAAAAAGTTTGTTTTTTTAACCCCCAACCTGATCCAGGTACACATGCCTACTAACCTACCCTTTCATTTTCATGGCAACCTATCTTAAAGGGTAACTATAGTCAAAATACAAATTGACTAATCATGAACAAAGTTTGTTTTTTAACCCAACCCAACACAGGTACACACACCTACTGACCTACCCCTCTTACTGTTGCAGCCATACCTAAAGGCAACTAAAGTAAAAAAAAAAAATTTTGACCAATCTTTAAAATGTTTGGTTTTTTTAACCCAACCCGACACAGGTACACACACCTACTGATCTACTTATCCATTACTGTGGCAGCCATACTAAAGGGTAACTAAACTCAAAAAAACAAATTTTGACATCATCAAAAAGATACAGAGGATTCAATAAAGTTCTTATCATTGAAAATGGTGCTATTTTGCCCTAACCAATCAGTTGTTAGCTTTCTGATTGATTGGATCAAAATTAGCACCACTTTGGGCTGGGTACACACTAAAGTTTTTTTTGTCCCAAACAAGCGTTCACTACAACTCATCATTCCCATTATTGATTTAAAATCTGCAGCAAGCACACATATTCCCTTCCAAAATGCAGCTCTTCAAGCCAAATTCAAAGTTTTACTTAAACTTTCCCTTTCTAGTTGTGTTTATTGTTTTTAATGGAAATTTTAAAACTTCATTAGTAGCCCGAAAAATGACAATAAGGTCTCTATTGGCATATATATAAAGGCGGACCAATAGAGATCGCTATTGAAATCAATGAAGGCATAGCAATGAAGGCACGGTCAGACCTCAAACTGCAAAGCTGGGCATTATGATTCATTGCATAAAACTGAAATTCTGGGGAAATTTCTAAGGCAGATTATGCAAATAAATTCTTTCCATTCTTTTCACTGGCTCCTCTACACAGACACAGCAACTTATTTGCGTGCTACAAATTCGTATTACAATACTTATGCCCAAACTATCTCATATACGGTTAAGGCTCAGTTCACACTAGAACCAGAGCAAAACAGACCACAATGTACAGTCTATGTTTTTGGTCCGTTTGATCCATTTTTATCGCTCCATTTTCTTAATCAAAACGCGTCCGTTTCCGGGACAGAAATGCATACAGCAGTACATTTTTTTTAACGGACTGGTTCAATCCGATCCATTAAAAAAAACGGACGGCAACGCGCGTTCTGTCCAGAACGGACAGAAAACTGATCTGTGTGAACGTACCCTAAGGGAATTATCAGTAGGTAAAAATACTTTCTAGGTTTGGGGCCTTCTTGATTACCTATGTTGTCTCCCATCCGTTTGTAGTAGAACTTTTACACTTGTCAATGCGGCAGGCGCAGGTAACCAAGTTGCACTATGGGCTGATAAAAAAAAGTTACGTCTTACCTGACCTCCATCCCACAAAGTTTTAGTCCCTTGTGAGACTTACAGCATTGCGGGATTCCGGTCAGGTAAGACGTCAATGTTTCTTTTACTACATCAGCCCCGTACGCATCTAATAAGCGTTAAGTTTCGTGCTACCATGTATATCTATTGAATAGTCTATACCATGCTATTTTCTAATCTTTTTTCGCGATATTGATCATATGTATGACCAGTTAAAATCTGAACCATGTGTGCTGGAGTTCTGCCTTACTGCCCCATTATTTATCATTTAATATTTTTTTTCATTTAGAGTCTAGTTCTGCATGTATCCCTGGACTACAACTCAATATACAATATAATTGGAACAATAAAATGGTCTAAGGCAGTAATGGCTCCAAGCAGCATGTAGCATGACTAAGCAGACTGCTGACAGGAGACACAATTAATGAAGTCATTAGTTAGGAATCAGATGAGCAGTGGGAAGGAGGGAAGAGGGAGGAACATCCATGCAGACTGTCTTTTTTTATTTTCCCTCCCTCTTACTGGACCCCATATCTAACCCTCTTCACTGTAACAGGAATCCAGACAGTGCTAGCATCTTCACATAGTGAGGCTGAGCTGCCTTAGTTTAAACATGAAATGGATGGGCTTGCAGCATAGAATCTCATCTGAGCAAAGTACAGAAACCTCGGTAAAAAGCAACACTAAGATTTTGGATCAATTTATACAGCAAGACAAGGTGAGTGGAGCCAGACACCCAGACCACATGGTGCAAGGTACCATGGCTTCTAGCACCATTGGGTTGATTCATTTAATAGAACTTGTCCATCCTTTTAAAATGATGATTTCAACAGGCACTTATATACTTTTAATACGGGTATTTATTTATTAAGCAGTAAAAAACAACATTGCTTTGGAATTCAAAGGGGTTTCAATTCTTTTGATACCCAAAGGAGATTTCCCAAAACTATGGACTGAGATTGGAAGGTTGAGGCTCGTTCACACTAGATCAGTTTCTGTCCGTTTCAACGCACTCTGTGGGTCATTTTTGATTTCTGCCTGGAAACGGACGTGTTTTGATTAAAACTATAGCGCTAAAAATGGACAAAAAAAATGAACTGTCTATTGTGGTCCGTTTTGTTCCTTTCTTAGTGTGAAAGTAGTGTGAACAAGCATTTTGATGTTTGGCAGATTTTATTCATTTTGATCTGCACTAAAGTCAATCGTCAGTAAATTAAAATTTATTTTTTGGTTGTTTCCATGTTTTTGTAATCAAAGAGATCAACAAATTGGTTGATATTATTCTATAATAAGAATTGCTATACTTTGTAATCTATTTTCTTTCAGGCCCCCCTGGCCTTAAAGTTTATCTAAATGCAAAGATATTGCTTGTTTCCTAATTTCACAATTACTTGTCTTCAAAGCTGTGATTGTCAAACTTTGACATGTTATTAGAAAAGCATAATTATTCTACTGGCAGAAAGGCCAACTTGAAGATCATTAACTTGAGCATTCTGACTGAGCCTCAATTGGCTTATGGGGGGTCAACAGAAAATTTTCAACATGTTTGTTATTATCATGGGATGATCTTATTTGGGATTGGTCTTTTGGTCATCATTCATGACCTATAAGCTGCCCTCCACACTGTTTAAGGATAAATTACCTTGTGTGAGTCAGATTGGATTGGTGTTTAAGTTACAGCAATTCGCTAGTTAAAACTCTTTGCAGAGCAGGTATATTCACTATACTAGTTGAGAATTAGGAAACAAATAATTACTCATTTAGCCTGTGATACATTTTGCAGTCTGACTTACTGCATATTGTCAGCCACTTCCTATGTATGTAGAATGGTGGCATTCCCATATTGACTTTAATGGCACATACTATTTTATTAAAACATGTTTATTCACAGGTAACTAGGTGGTGCCACCTTGGCACCATACTTAGTGTTGGTGGCAAACAAAAAACTATAGTAGGTTCTTTGACCTAAGTTGCTATCTATGGGATTTGTTGTAATTTCTAGAAAACACATAGGTGCAGGCCTTGATTTACTATGAGAACACAGTAGGCATGTGCCTTGGGGTTCCTGGGTTGGAGCGGTAGCATGAATACATTCTATTAAAAAAAAATGATGTTGGACACTGGCACAAACAGTTATACATATATATCTCTAATGATCGGGTGCATGGCACAGTTAATAAAACTCTAATCATCCCCAAACATATAATTATAACCTTAACTATTGCATGACATTATTACATTTCCAGCACTTAATTAATCTATAGTAGGTATTACTGTCACAAAATATTGCAAAACTAAAACCTCTCAACCCCCTATTAAATGAGTTTTAGTCATGTCTAATAGAAGTAATGGGTTTCCGAAGTTTAAATAATGAGGCTGTCCAACAACCCAAAGATGTCAATTTACTGGTGTTTCCTACTGTGAAAGGCCATTTAACATTACAGCAAATCTATTATTTGTAGCTAGCCCCAGTCCTTTGGAATAGACAAATAATCTGCCTTTACCAAATGAGGATTTTTATATAACAATGTCATAATAAAAGCAGTTTCGGAATTGAGCATCAACATATTTAATAACAGGAAATTGAGAAAACAGAACAGCTTGGGTTGGCACCTTTATAAACTGCCAACTCCTCATCCAGAAAAGTGTGAGAAGCCTAAAATTGCAATAGTGTGCAACGTGAGTATGAAAATGATGTATTACACCCACATCTATTACATTTTTAATGGTCCACATCTCATGCAAAATTTAAATTTCATTAATTTACTAAATCCAATTAACAGACAAGCCATGTAAACTCTGATGGCCACTACGACTGTTAAGAACCAAGGCTGGGTAGAAAAACCTAGGTGACAGTCCCAAACAGATTTTAACATTCCAGGAACGATTGCCAAAGGCCAGCTTTGGAGGGGACATCCACTGCACTGACATCACCTTCCAAATCCCCGGGGAAGGGGCAGTCAGTCGCAGCAATCTGCATGTACTAAAGGTCCAACATACATATTTTTGTCACCAGGAGCGTCCAACCAGGGGGGTCAACAAACAATGCCTGATTGAACTTCCACCATTTTCATTAATCACCCATTTGTTCGAGGGTGTCATGGCTGTAATGGAAGTGTGAATGGAGTTTAAGCAACACTATTATTGCTGCTGTGATCTAAATGGGGGAGGGGATCTCTGTACTGTCTAGAGAAATATATTTTACTCAAGTAACAGAGTATGGCAATTCTCGAAAGAATAAATATAAATATGCAGAAAAACAAGTTCCATTTACAATCAAAAACTGTATTTACATCTACAAAGTAGATTTAATGTGTCAGCAATTGGACACTCACCGTCCTCCGCTACCACACTGTTCCAATGGTTTGTCGGTTACGGCCGTCTCCGGTCTTTTCGTGTGCGACGCTTGGTGTTTCCAGAAATGATCGTTCTTTCTGAAAATGGTCTCCTCATTGGCTGATCGATGCCTGGAGGAAAATTAATAATTGCTGTTCTTTTTACTGTTTGCTTGGTTCTTGCTCCTTCTATAGTTTTGCTTGAGTTCTTCTGGTTTACTACTATAGCCAGTGGTTGTAACTACAGCCTGCCACCCGGTGACTGAGGGAGACAGTAGGAGGGCCTGACACAACCTCTACGACAGGGACTTAAAGAAGAAATTTCTACATTGGAATTCCATATGTGGGGAACATAAAAGCAATATATACTAGACTTTAAAGGGCATCTATACCGAAAAATAGTTATTTAAATGACCATAACTTGCAACTATATCTTCCCAACCACCACTGTATAAGGTTGATCTGCCCCTTTCTAGATATCCAATCTAAAATTCTTATATTTCAGCTGTCAATCAAGTTCCTTGCTCTCAAAAACTATTCTTCTCTGAGTGTTTTACTGTAGCTGGAATGGTGACAGTTTTTATAGTTGGAATGCTGTATGCTGTGTGCAGGCTTGACAGTTGAGTTATGGGGAAAAAGTCAGGTCGGATGGAAGTGGGAGTGGTTAAAGAGGGAGGGGGATACTAAACAAAACAAAATGTGTGCTGGTTTTAAGGCATGCAGCAATATACGCCAATCAGAGTAAGTGCTACTTACATGTATTCAATGTAGATTAGATGAGGCAAAGCCATTTTTTCAGTATAGTGTCACTTAAGCCCATTACAATAACAGCCTCAGAAGCCCAGAGTGCCCCCTTGTGTCCAAGGCATAGCCCCCCTCCTCCATGTCCCAAGGCCATAGCCCCCCTCTCCATGTCCCAAGGCCAGAGTTCCCTCTTAGTGTTCCAGGCCAGAGTCCCCCCTCTTCCATGTCCCAAGGCCAGAGCCCCCTCCTCCCTGGCCCAAGGCCAGAGCTCCCTCTTAGTTCCCAAGGCCAGGTCCCTCCAAATCCCCCTCAAGTCCCCCTCTGTCCCAAGAAACCTGTGTAACTGCTGTATTCTGCCTTGCTGTTTTCTGTGATTCTCCCTCTAGTGGTGAGTCAAAAGGAACTGCAGAGACATCTTACATCTCCTCTAGTGGTGAGTCCATAGGAACTGCAGGAGTAACACACACGGATTCATGGACGCAGCTTTAGGGTTTTATTATAATAGATAAAAGGGGAGATTCAAATCCTTTTGCCGCGTTACTTACCTTAGCCCGATCCCGCAATACAATACCTGAGGTAAATGAGATTATGTCAGGTATTGCATCGTGGGATCGGGCTACGAAGTTGCGTAAAACTAACGGTAGGGGTTTTGGATCAATTGCACAGTGCTATTTCCAAAACATTGGAAATGGCGCTGTGCTCTAAAATCATTTAAAAACCCACGTTACCAAAATTTCTTCGGGTTAACGTGGGTTTTAGACGGATTTGGGCCATATCGAATCTCCCCCATTATATATTATTTCATTTAAATAATTACACTACCAATGAGCCTACCCAAGGGCTGGTAAAAACATCTAATATTACAGCCTGATAACCCTAGCCGACATTTTTGTCGATTGTGCCAAAATATCGCCTGCAATTTATGACCTGACTGATTTCTTATGACTGTTTTATGCAATAATTGGTAATTCCAAGAGATCAGTCAGGATGTTAGATCTCTTGGTGTGAAGTCACACAGACATGTGCTCATGTGTACCAGGCCATTTGTTCATTTGTATCTAGTCTCCACCAGGGCAAGTCCCTTACTCTCAGTGATAGAAAACCTGATTCAGCTAAGATGTTTAATGAATATTAGTAACATTTAGTTTTTTTTATTATAAAAAAAGCATTTAGCCCTTACCTAAAACTAGCAATTAAAACTATGTAAGCACATCTGTGTATTTATGGCTTGCACCTTTTCACTTAATTGCACAAATGAATTCAGGATAATAATTAATGAATTTTAGAAATTCATTGGTCACTATGACTGGAGTGTATACAGTAGTTAGACTGGCTAGTTGGATTTACCCAGAACCGCTATGCTCCCACAGCAAATTCAATAAGGGGTCTATCTATGGAAGATTGATGACGCCATATGGGAAATTTGTATCGGTTCCTCCAAATGGATTTTTGATTGTTTCGGACGATCTGCGAACCCTTGGCCCATGTATGGCTCACTTAGTAGGCATGGAACACACAAGCCATTTTTTTGTAGGATGACATGAGATCAGATTCCTAAACAAACAATCATTTCCTATTGCTACCTAACAAATAAACCCTAACCTATTAGGGCCACAGTGGCATACACTAGATGTTAAAGCGGGGTCAGTTTGTCGAATGACATATACAACATCATACCCCATTGAGACCCCTTTAAGATTTGCATCTACATTTGTTATATAACATATTGCCTTTATTCTTATTAAGATACTGCAGCTTTAAATGTCTCCAAATGATAGGGGCATGTTAGGGACTGCTCTGTGAAACTGCCTTAGCATGTCATCTAGTGAATCATTTCTTACCTAAGATGCCACAGCCATTAGGTATCCTTAAAATAGTCTGTACAGTGAAACTTGTGCAATACATATTAAGAGGCTTAATGTATCTCTTGCTCATCATATACCTGGTCCATTACCAGGAGTATACATTTTATAACTGCAGCTAGAGTTCTCAAGGTCGTGACTTGGTGATACTGTGCTCTTGGACTTCTAACAATAATTTACATGTCTCCACATTACACTCAGAAACACCTTTTTTTACAATGTCCGCCATTAAAAAATCATATTTTCCATTTACTAAAGCCATTAAAACAATGCTAAAACAGCCTTTGTAATTAAAGGAATAGTTCACTCTAGTGCGCATTACGCGTATACGCTATAGCTGTAAAAGCGAGGAACGCGATCGGAGGTTTCAGTGATGCCGTGGAGGATCGCTCAAAGTAAGTTAATACTCTTATCTTCGTTCCTGGACCCTGCACTATTGATTGAAGAACGTGATGTAAGGCATAGTCCTTAACCCCCAGGCTTCAATCAATACATTAAAGGAAAAGTTCACTTGAGAGCGAACTATTCCTTTAAAATAAAAGGCCACTCTCTAAAGGCGGTGGGATCCGAAAAAGCTTCCCACGTACCGTAATGTCCTCAACATTTGGGAAATTCCACAGTTGATGAAAACTTCTTCTCATACGAAAGCCATTCCTCAGCTGTTGAAAGAAACTACTAATACAAGATAAACATTGATAATAACTTGGAGAAGAAGCTAAACACACATGCAACAGTGTTCAAAGAGCTTAAAGGTAATAAATGTCTAAGTACAAACATCATATAATCATATATATCACATAACATTAAATTGCGACCAGTCTGACCTGACATTTTCCCAAATCTAGCGACTATCTAGTGATTATCGTTGCTGTGTGGACAGACCTCGGTTTTGGTTGTTAGAAGTATGATACGGTAGTTGAACGTTCATCATCTATATGGTGCGAATATTATCTAACAAAGCCTATCCACAAAGCATAAGACTTAACTGTGATGTTCCTGTATAATTCACCAGATTACTTTGCGACCAACATACAGATACAGATGTTTTTGTGCACCTACTGTATTTCACTCATATGTGATATCTTACATAATATCAATAAAAGTTTTTAAAGATAAGTAATTTAAGAATTTTGTTGTTCCCAGCTTGAGAAAAAAAGACACTTTATACTCAATGACCAGAGCTGAGGTTAAACTTGGAGTTACTTTTGCAGTGACCGACAGTCCTTCGTCCTGGCCGACCGGTCGGAAGTTGCCGAACGATTGGTCGGGACGAAGGATTCAAGGTGTGTACACCAGCTTAAGGATACAAGGTGGGTGGCTGCTGTTAACTGACCATTAAAGAAAATTCAGGCCTTTGTTGAAGTGGACTCATGTTACAATAGCAGTAAATATCACATTTTAGTCTACATTAATTCCATGCCTTGTCTTGTTTGGTTGTTAGATCTGTCATCTTTTTTTTTTGCGTACATGCATAATATGAAAATAAAAAGGTTTTGTTAATAGGATTGGGCCTTGGTGGACAGTGTATATGATTTACTTAATTTGGTACATGGATTGAGAACTAGTTTAGGAATTGACTGAAACGAGGAGGTTCCAAGTGCAACATTTTCTAGGTGTCCCAGTGTTATTAATAGTCACAGGGTCCAGGTTTTTCTCATATTCATCTATGACCTTGAGTCAGGTACAGAAAATTGTTCTCTGGTATTAAGCAGTGTCAGGCAGTATTTTAAAAGGAAATAAAAACACTTGTATTTCTTACAAAAAAGAATAGATTGTGCACCTAGTAATGCCTTATTGGAATAAGCTGAGCAGTTTTGGGCACCAGTTATTGAAGGATATCTATAAATTGGAAAGGGCAGAGGGGATAAAAGAGCTAGTAGAAATTTTGGGTTGAGGGCAGATCGATACCGAAGTTGGTCCTATTTTCTCGGAAAAGGAGCTAATTGGTCAGGTGATGTCATTCAAGTACTGGAAACAGAAAGTGTGAAAATCTCCCAAACATTTTTCATGGCTGCAGCCAGAGATGTGACCAGGAATCCTCAACAACTGTTAGTTAAACAAGCAAACTCACACCTCAACCAACCTAGGAGGATTTCTGTTCATCTGATAATAGAATTAAAGCTTATTCCAAACAGTAATCATGGGGCCAATTTACCGAACTGAATACAGATATTGTATTTTTGTGCTCTGAGAAAAAGAAACCTTTATGTTGGTGAAGTATGATTGTTTTTCTCTTTATTTTGTATTAGTTACAGCTGTTTAATATATTCCTTTTTGAAATGGGTGTATTTGTTATTGTTAAAGATTGCTCTGGTGTTTATTTTGTGAAATTATTCAAGACTGGCAGATCATATCGCAATCGCAACCGAGTGTTAGAGTTTGGTGTGGTGTAGAGTAGCCTCAGCATAAGAGTGTGTGATGTTGTAATAGTGTGTATAAGTATATATCTGTGTACGTAGGTAAAAGAATGTGTATGTATGTGAGATTGTGTTTGTGTTTTAAGATAACGGTTGTACGAATGTGTTAAAGTGTAGGTTTGTGTTTGAGATACTAGTGTATGTGTGTCACGGAATGTGCATATATGGTGTGTATGTGAGTGAGTATACGTGAGTCGAACGTGTGAAAGAAAAGTAAATTGTGTGATGTGTAGTGTGTTTTATCAAGTGTGTGTGATGAGTGTGTTTGTGAGATAGTATGTTTGTATATAAAATGGTACATGTAAAGTGGTGTGAGTATAACAGTGTGTGAGAGCAAAAAATAGGTAATGCAGCTTTAAAGGGGAACCTTGCAGAAATAAGACTTAAGCCCTTACGATTAGACTTGTTCTTACCTTTCCAACGCTCCTACTTGCGTGCCTAGTCAGCAGCCATGAAAAGAACTGGAAAGACTGTCCCTCAAAGCAATGCCTACGAGGTAGACCTGTTACAATTCCCCATGACCCATTTCAGCACCAGTCCACCAGTCAGTGTTAGTCAGCCCACCACACCCACCTCCACAAGCCACGCTATGTCCCTATGAAGCCACACCCGTCATGTGCCGCAAACACGTCTACCGATTCAAAAGTTGTTTCAGGTGTCAAAAACCTAGGAACACCCCTGTAGGTACCTGTCAATCAAAGGACATTGGGAGTTAGAAACATTTTGGAGCTGGCTCCTAAATATTTGGATGATTTGTCAGCCCGACTTACAGGGGAAATTCCGTGGAAAAATCATTATTTTAACAAATGCAATTGTTTCATATTTTTTAGTTATTCCTACCAGATCACCTTCTGCAAAGACTAAACCCCCCCTCCTCCAAGATAATTATAAAGGTATTTGTGCTGAAATTCCACTCTAACTTTAAGTGGTGGCAAGGCTGTATGAAAGTTTGGATTGCACAGCGAAATGAGGTTCAGGTTAAATCTAACAGCCAGTCCATGACAGTCATCCAAATCAATTATTTCTGTTTCCTTTCCCTGAAATTCTGTTTTTCTGATAATTTTTACCCTTCATATTACACCTTTCAGACTTACACATTTTTCATGCAGTATAAATACATTTTTTGGTGTAACTTAATTCCTATTATGGATCACCAGAATTCCAATGCATACGAGTGGATATTAAAAAAGAACAGTAAATGTAAACTATGTATATTAAAAGAACAGTAAATGATACTATGTGATCTTAAAAAAACAGTAAATGAGCCCCATGGTGTAGATAACTAGACAAAAACTGAATATACATTAAAAAACAAAATATGTTTAGGTAAATTTCATGCTTAACAGCAGAATGTCACAATATTCAAAACATCCGTTTGTGGATTATCACAGCTAATCAATATGTAGGGAAATGTGTGGTGTTCAGTTAGATAACTGGACTTGAAGTTTAGATATTGAAGACGTTTCACTAGTCATCCAACTGGCTTTCTCAATTCAGAATGACTGGCAATTATGTACCCTGGAAAGTCCAATTAGCATATAACAGCCAGGTGTTAGGGACCTCCTGAATGCAAGGTGTTTGATTGCATTGTGGCTAAGAGATGTTATCAAAACTTCCCAGGGGAAGGTGTCAAAACAGCATGGACATGGTAGACAATTGGTGTCAAACAGCCCCCTCCCTTTCGTTTGGCTTGGTTTCTTTATTTGATATAAATAGCCTCCTGACACCTCTTTTGAACTAATCCTGGTAATTGGCCAAGGAACAAGTCATTCTGAATTGAGAAAGTCAGTTTTTGACTAAGTGAAAAATCTTTAAGAACTAAACTTCAAGTCCAGTTGATCTACCAAGTACTACAGATTTACCAAGACTTGGATGAACAAAAAAATTTCTTATCATTAAAATGGTGCTAATTTTGCCCCAACCAATCAGATCTTGTTTAACATTAAAAGCTAACATCTGATTGGTTTGGCAAAAATTAGCAACATTTTTAATGATAAGAACTTTAATTGAGTCTCTTTGTCTAGAGCTTCTTGAGAATGCTTTACAGAAGCCAAAATTGTGTTTTATGTTCACTGGTGCTGGCTATCTGTCTACCTTCACTTCTTGCTCATTTCTGGCTGGAGAAGGAAATTTTCCCTTGTGCTTTTTGGTAAAACTAAACACATAATGCAATAGTGTGATTATGATCTTTGGTACTATATTTAAATGAGAATAAAAATCTAAATGTGAAATCAAAAGTGTATAAAGTGATATTTCATAGATCTGGAGGGGTCCAGCTCTTGCAGAGTTTGTAAGTAGTATGTTGTTTTAATGTTTATTTTACATTTATATTCCAGTATAATGACTTTTTCAACTATCACGTCAGGCAAAATCCCCTAGATTCCTGCATGTCTTGTTTGTTTTAATTTAGTTACTTACTGTGAGCCAGAAAAACGTCTGGGCCAATTTTCTTGAGACTGGTATACTTTTGTTTAAGGACCTGAAAAAAAGCATAGGCTATTTTTCAACTTTCAAAAAGCTTCCATACCTAATTTTTTCGACATTTTTTTAAGTTAATTAACTGTGTGCTGCCATCTGGTGGTAAATAATATAATCACCTAAGTTAGTTGCCACCTTCGAAATGTCTAGAGCCCCGCCGCGTATAGTGGATGGGGTGTCTGACCACGGGGGGAGGACGCACCTTTCTCCAGGAAGCCTTCTGGTCCTCCCCTGTTGGTCCCTGGTCACGAGCGGGGTCTCGCGAGATGGACGCGGGCGGCGTGACGTCATTGCGCCGCACCGAGTCCATAAAAGGCGGAGCCTCGGTCACGGGCGCCATTTTCTTTGCGCCGCTGGCTGGATAGGAGCTCATCCTTCCCTCCCACCCCCTTTTTTTTAAGTTATTGTTAAAAATTTGTTGGAGCCACGGCTGATTGGCGGGTACACCCTTGCTGGATATGGATGGAGCCGTTACATGCCCTCGGGCTAGACAGAGGTTGGCATTCAAGCTGAGTTCTACGGCTATGATGGTTAACAACAAGGATGGTTTATGGCAGCAAAGGGTGTACAGTGGTGGAAATATGCCAAGGGGCATTTATTAAAGTATGCAAAGTTATGCAAATTATGCAAAAATTTAGTTAATTTAAAGGGTAACTCCACTGGTTTTGGTAAGTTTTCGGAATCCATTTCTATTGAAGAACGGGAGGTAAAGGAGCTGGCCTTACCTTCCGTTCTCAATAGAACACACAGGAGCCAGGAGAGAGGTAAGAACTACCCGCTCGCCGCTCCCCCGGCGCTTGGTCTGACAGGTCCCGAGGACCTTGTCTTCTATGCGCATAGACGCGCATGCGCATAGAAGACAAGGTCCGTCGGGACCTGTCAGACTACGCGCCGGAGGAGTGAGCGAGCGGGTAAGTTCTTACCTTCTCTCCTGGCTCCTGGTGTTTCTATGAAGAACGGAAGGTAAGGCACAGCTCCTTTACTCCCGTTCTTCAATAGAAAGGATTCCGAAAACTTACAAAAACAGTGGAGATACCCTTTAATAAAAGCGTGGCCCATTGTTCATCCAAAGTCGTTGTCTGTGTCGAATTATAACTAAAGGAGTTATTGATTATGGGGTTAAATGTGTATGGCTGTATGGGTTCTACGTTTCCCCCTGTGGTCAGATTGTTCAGGGCAGTACAATGCTTACTTTTCATTTTGTTCTGTTGTTGCTGTGATAGGAGGGTAGAGCTGTCAATCATGAGGAGGCACAGAACATGTGATGTAACAATGTCATGTGTTCACACACTTCCTTCCTCACTGTGGTTCACCCAGAGTCAAAATTGAGAGGTAAACTGGCAACCAAGATAAGTTCTGTACTGGGGTTTTTTTAGTCGCTTACCATCTCCGGTGGCTGCTCACTACGCATCTCTGCTGGCTGACATCACTAATGGCGCGCAGGAAGGGAGGCAGGTACCGAGTAGTGACATCAGCCAGCAGAGGATGCAGAGCAAACGGCAGAGCAGAGGAAGTGGAGCAAGCGGCCAAGGTAGGAGAAGGCATTTCAACACTGGGGGGCTCTCGGAGGGGGGGTACATTAACCCCTGCAGTAGCAATCTTGCCACTTCAGATGTGTTGGAAACTACAACTCCAGAAACTAAAGCATGCTGGGAGTTGTAGTTTCCAAACATAGGAGTACCAAGGAATGGGGGTTATTCTATGGGATTACTGTCCTTTTAAAGGGCAACTAATGCCTCAAAACAATACAGAATCAGGAGGATGGTATCTGTATTGTTTTGGTAATAACCATACTGGATTGGCTATTACTGTATGGGACTACTGTCTGGAAATTCTGCTGTCCATTTAAAGGGCAACTAAAGAATCAAAACAATACAGAATCAGAAAGCAGTAGTGGTCATAATTTCTTACCCTTGGCTTATACTCGAGTCAATCACTTTTACTCCTTTTTCAAGTAGAAATATACCTTGGTTTTTACTGGGTCAGTGTATATTGAGTATGTAGGTATGTTATTTAGTGACACTAGAATGATTGACACAGAGTTGATTACTTCATTTATACGCTTATGGTAAAGAAGTTTTGCACTTTATGAGAAATTGCACTTTATTTTTTGTCTATGCACTTTATGAATTGTTCACAATGAGTCATGAAAACAGGTGTTTTCATCACTTCCTGTAGGAACTTTTAAAGATGTCTTTGAAGTAGTTGTAAGACACTTGAGAAAGGTTCCATATGACTCGAAACATGTTGTGTTGAATAAACAGCCGTTTCCATTATTCTGCTTACCTCCTTTCTGCCACCTTTCTAATGAAATATGTTTTTTTATGCATATTGGATGGATGCATAGAGAGAGGTAACTAAATTCTCAAACACCCAGCTGTGGATACTTTAAATTTCTCTCCTAAACTCCAGGCTCAAAAAACCTTCAATAGTTGAAATAAAATACATGTACTTATAGCAAATAACACAGATCCGTGAGTTAGATAAACCAAATATGTAGATGTCTCATAAACAAGGAGACAAGCAGAGCACAATCAGGGTTATTCAATAAAAGTTCTTATCGTTTAAAATGGGGCTAATTTTGCCCCAAACAATCAGATGTAAGCTACAAATGTTCAATAAGATCTGATTGGTTGGGGCAAAATTAGGACCATTTTACACAATTAGAACTTTTATTGAATCTCCCTGTAGTGATTTATTACAAAACAGTATAAATTGCCTTTTCGTGCCTGTTTTTATCCTATTCACTAACAATAGCGTTAAACCACGTCTGTTGGGGAAAAAAATAAATAATCCTGAAAAAAATGTTTGTTTTTTAACTTAGCAGAGCAAAGGCTGAAACAATAGGACATCTATCGCTGGGTGGAAAGAAGGGGATTTTTAAGGTGATTCAGAAGCATTCTCTGTGTTTTCTCCCTAAAAAACTGGACTATCAACACACACAACGGTTGTCACCACGGTGACAATGTGGAAAGGAATTATTATTCCTCTGTAAGTATCAAAAACAAAAGATTATTTTATTAACCAAGCATAAAGAGGCATTCATACAAAATGTTGATGCCCTGGAATTGTTTATTATACACGCCTTCTATGCTGGAATTAAACTCTGAAAATTTACACATTTTTTTAGTTCTGGTGTAAAATATATCTTTAGTAAAGGAATTGTACACTGAAAAAATGAGTTTGCCTTATTACAATCTATAAATGAATACATGTACGCCGCACTTACTCTGATGTGTTTGTCTTGCTGCTTGAATTCAACCTGTACTTGATTTGCTTAAAGGGAACTAAAGTCTCCAGACAACATTGTCCCAATAGACAGAGCACATTCACAAACATACAAAAGCTGTGTCTTACTCTCCCTTTGCTGTGGCCATTGGGTGATTTATGAAATAACCTGTGGTACTAGGGGTCAGCTCCCACAATCCACCTTAGCTGGGTAAACCCCCAGCAAAGGTCTGCGTACAGGCAATGCTCTGTAGAGCTCAACAGATCAAAACAGAAGGAAGTTGCAGCCTTGCTCCTAGAGCTGACAGCCAATCATTTAGCAAAGAGATCCCCCCCCTCCCCTGACACAGAACAGGGATTCAGTTTTTTGTTTTTTAAACACATTCAATGTCTGTCCTAACAATGATTTAATCCTTGACTTTTCATACAAAAAGAAAAGTAATCTTTGCAGTGTATTTCATAGATAGATTGATGTAAGAAACAAATACTAAACATTTCAGCCAAAATAAAAGTCTGGGGAATAGAACCTGCAACTTGTTCATTTACTCTGTCTTGCTAAAAGCAGAGCTCTTACCTCTAGGCTGAGAGAGACACAACATAAATCATTGGTACATGAAGAATATTGTACTACGAACAAAGGAAACAGAAAATAAATATAAATTTGAGGATTCAAACTCGTGACCTTCTGAACTGTAAGTGTCTAAACCTGGCGTCTTACAAGGTGAGCCATCACTGAACAAGCTGAGAGCCTCAGTACATTTATAAGCTTTATCTTTGCATGGAATTAATAGAAAAGAAAAAGGTAATCTGGGGTATTGAACTTGTGATTTCGAACTGTATGTGTCTATAGCTGGAGTCTTACAAGGTGAGCCACCACTGAATAAGCTGAAAGCCTGCGTACAATTAGAAGCTTTATTTTTGCTTGGAATATAATAAACAAAATGCATATAGGGGTATTGAACTTGTGACCTCCTGAACTGTGTATTTCTTAAACCCGGTGCCTTAACGTGCACCAAACTGAATAAGGGAGAGTCTAGCTACATTTGGAAGCTTTATCTTTGTTAGGGAAAGAATCATTTTAAAAATGGAATCCCTGATAAGACTTTGAAAGCTGCTTGTTACCCTGCAGTTTATTTTCCAGCAACTCACACTGACTAGTTAATAAACATGCAGGGTAACAAGCAGCTTTCAAAGTCATCAGGGATTCCATATTGGTGTGGAGACATCTGATAGAAAAACATGTAATAGAGACAGTGAATACTGGGGTCAGGGGGCGTGGCTATTGATGACTTGGGCTGTGGGTTGTACTAGCAACAACATGGAAGCCTTCTTATTTCAAAATCTATTTTTCCACATATACTAAATGAACAACCAGAGAAGAATATTACAATGTATAGGTGTTCTGGGGAGAAAAAACTTTCACATTAGGTTTTAAAAAAATGTAAGTTTAGTTCTCCTTTAAAGGGGAACTGTGGTCTCCAAACAAGTTAAGTTTAAATAAAAGGCCAGTTTTCTACCTTTAAAACGAGCCATCAACCACCTCTCTCATGCTCCACAGCCCAAGATATACAGAAATGACTGACCAAAAAGTTTAAGGGGAACTGTGGTCCAAAATGACTTTAGGTAAATTGAGGTAAATTGATAGGAATTGCTCCCCTGAGAATTTTTGCAATTCATTTCCATTGTTTATTTTGCATAGTTTTGAAGATACCGTATATACTCGAGTATAAACCGAGGTTTTTAGGTTTAAAAAATACCTTTTCAACCGACCCGGTTTTTACTCGGGTCACCCACAGATTAAAGTTTATGTAGGACAACGGACAAAAAAGAAGCCTAACAGTTGGAGATTGGACCATTCGGTGAGGAGCGAGCAGACCGGAGACCAGGACGAGACCAGGACCGGGCAGTTACGGTAGAGGTGCAGACAGGACCATCGGTGAGGAGCGAGCAGACCGGAGACCAGGACCGGAAGCAGTTACGGTAGAGGTGCAGGCAGTATGCTGATGACATAAGTGATATGCGCGGGACGTGCGTAACTTACGTGCCCGCGCATATCACTTACGTCATCAGCATACTGCCTGCACCTCTACCGTAACTGCTCCGGTCCTGGTCTCCGGTGCTCGCTCCTCACGAATGATCCTGCCTGCACCTCTACCGTAACTGCTCCAGTCTGGTCTCGTCCTGGTCTCCGGTCTGCTCGCTCCTCACCGAATGGTCCTGCCTGCACCTCTACCGTAACTGCTCCGGTCCTGGTCTCATCCTGGTCTCCGGTCTGCTTGCTCCTCACCGAATGGTCCAATCTCCAACTGGTAGGCTTCTTTTTTCCTGACTGCATCCCAGATGTACATAGAGGATCGAGGACTCTGTATTCCGAATCTGCCCTCATCTATCCAGTAAGTAATTCTTGTGTATGAGGGGTTTAGTAGGGGTGGCTATATAGGTCTGTACGAGGGGGTGGGGTGGTTTAGAAAGTTTGCAGAACACCTCGGTTTATACTCGAGGTCAACACTTTTATTCCTTTTTTCAGGCAAAAATAGGTACCTCGGTTTATACTCGGGACGGTTTATACTCAAGTATATACGGTATTTACAATTTTGTGTGTGTGATGGGGACAGCATCATCAGGCCTGCACTTCCTGCTTCCTGCTTTGAAACTGTCAGCAATCTGTCCTGTGTCTCCTCCTCCCCTTTGCAGCCCCCCTGGTCCCTCCCACTCCTGGACCCCATGATCCTCCAGTTGCAGGCCCTCCATGGCCCATTATCTTACAGCCCCATTTGGACTGCCCACTAGCGGGTGTCGTGGCCCTGCCACTAGCGGGTGTCATAGCCCCGCCCACTCACTGCCTAAGCCCCGCCCACTCGGCGGGTGTGCCAGCAACTCAACTGTGATACACGGTTCATTGGTAATCATTTACATGGTGCGCAATCAGCAACTCAACTGTGATCACAGGTAAGGGTAAATCAATTTACATGGTGCGCCACCAGCAACTCAACTGTGATCACAGGTACATGGGTAAATCCATTACATGGTGCGCCACCAGCAACTCAACTGTGATCACAGGTACATGGTAAATCCATTTACATGGTGCACCACCAGCAACTCAACTGTGATCACAGGTACATGGGTAAATCCAATTACATGGTGCGCCACCAGCAACTCAACTGTGATCACAGGCACATGGGTAAATCCGATTAAATGGTGCGCCACCAGCAACTCAACTGTGATCACAGGTACATGGGTAAATCCATGTACATGGTTCGCCACCAGCAACTCAACTGTGATCACAGTACATGGGTAAATCCATGTACATGGTTCGCCACCAGCAACTCAACGTGATCACAGGTACATGGGGAAATCCATTACAGGTGCGCCACCAGCAAACAACTGTGATCACAGGTACATGGGTAAAATTGTACATGGTTCGCCACCAGCAACTCAACTGTGATCACAGGTACATGGGTAAATCCATTTACATGGTGCGCCACCAGCAACTCAACTGTGATCAAGGCACATGGGTAAATCCGATTAAATGGTGTGCCACCAGCAACTCAACTGTGATCACAGGTACAGGGTAAACCCAGTACATGGTTCGCCACAGCAACATCAACTGTGATCACAGGTACATGGGTAAATCCATTTACATGGTGCGCCACCAGCAACTCAACGTGATCACAGGTACATGGGTAAATCCAATTAAATGGTGCGCCACCAGCAACTCAGCTGTGATCTCAGGTACACTTAGATACTTTATCTTCAGTAGAAAGAAAGAAAAGCTATAAATTTTGTGCATAGAGATAGTGAATCCTGGGGTCAGGGCGTGGCTCTTTGAAGCCAACATGGGCTATGAGTGTATGGCAACAATATGGAAGCCTCTTGTTACAGATCTATTACTTATATCTACTAAATGCAAATAACTAGAGAAGAATTTTCAATGTATAGGTGTTGGGGAGAAAAGTTTTCACAGTAGGATTTAAAAAAATAAGTTAAGTTCTCCTTTACAGGATATGTACACTAAAAAAAACAACTTTAGGTTAGTGGAAAGCTGTGGCTTTAAAACTAAAGTTTACATCACATGCAGCCATTGAGGCAGCGATGCATGCGCATTGCATTCAGTTGAGTGTACACTGACGTCAAATGGGGGGCGGAACTCCAGATGCCATTATACAGAGGAGGAAGGGGATATAGAACAAAAAATATAGGCAGCTTTAGTTTTAAAGCCACATTTTTCCTCTAACCTAAAGTTTTTTTTACATTGTACATATATGGGGCCCCATCATAGTTTTGCTGGGGGGGCCTGTGATTCCTAGTTATGCACTATAAGAGAATGAATGAAATTGATGGATTCAGAAGCTCATGACTGAAAATCTTGATGGCTGATGTTCTTTGTCATTTTATCATGCAACAGGAAATGAACACTGCTCCCACACACATCCGCTGCATTATGATCAAAAAGTTCAAGGACAATGTTTTAATCAGTGCAATTTTGGTTGTGCTGCTAAATCAACAATGGGATCGTTTCACTTTGGTTTGAATGAGCAACAACAGTAAGTTTGCATTGACTTGCACCTTCAGAAAATATTCCTATTTTCTAACCAATCCTGTTTTTTATTTTTTAGGATTCTTGATTGGGAAGAAAAGCTATGATAATCGACAGGTGCCAGATTACACATACACTGCATGAGAAACTCCTGTATGATAAGAGATGACCTATATGGTAATTTATTATATAACTATATATCTTAGTAAGATAATAAATAAATAAGGTAAAACATTCATATGCCATTTATAAAAGCTGTTTTCATGGATGAAATTAAAGGTTCATGGCAGTGCACACTACAATTACTACACAATGTACACTTATAACAGAAGACTCTAAGGTACACACAAGCACATAATTAGACCCAATCAATTCCCAGTCTGATACTTTAGGATCATCCATGAATCCATCCATGAAGGAAAACCACCTGCCGTCTGACCATTTTCAAAGGATTTGCTAAAAACAAGCAAAGCCAAGTGATTGCAAATATCTGGTCATGTGTATGAAAGTGCTTCTAGCTTACACTATAATATAGCGTGCATGCACACTTTAGTTTCATGTAACCCAGAAGCAGTCAGGACAGTCAGAGGAGTGTGTGGATCACACTCGCAGGTAAGTTACATTAATTGAGGAATGGGAGGTAAGACATAGCTACTCTAAGACTTTACTTCCCATTCTTTAATTAGTGAACATCTTTATTGACAATATAGTCATTAACCAGTAAATCTGACGCTGCCTTGAAGTAATCTTTAGCTTCTCTCTTTTTCTCTGTCATCACGTAACAATGTCAGTAGGACAAGTCGTTTTCTCCTTCCCAATATTGTGCGGATCTGCCTTCCCTCTCCACTGCTAAAATGCTCATGCATGCCCTTATAATCTCTTGTCTGTACTGTAACATTCTGCTACTTGGTCTTCCGGCCTGTCATGTCTCCCCTCTCCAGTCTAAAACTCGGATTATCTCACTCTCCTCCAAAAGAGAACTACAACCCAGATACTGCAGTCCACAGGGTGGCTTCCCATGAAACAAAGAATCATATTAATAACCCTTCTTTTAACCTTTAAATCCCTTCACGCTACTGCACCTCCCTACTTATTCTCTTTGGTCCATATGTTCCAGGATGTTCCCTGCCCTCTGGCAAGGCAATCTACTCTACAAAGCCCCTATGAACACTGCTTCTTCCTATCTTAAACCATTCTCTCTTGCTGCTCCAACCTTTGGACCTCTCTCCCCTCTCACTTTGCTACATGATATCTTAGCTCTTTTAAATCTAATGTTATCCTACATCTCTGAAAACAGCACTATAATGATTGTTAGCTGTCTGAGACTTTGCCCCCCTCCCCCAATGTTTTCTGATGTTGTCCCTGCCACTTAGATCGTCTTCGGGGCAGGGATTTCTTTCCTTATATGTTATATATATAGGGCTGACTTAACGTGTGTGGTGAACTGGTACATACAAGTGCCTATACAGACTGGTATATATATAAGTTGCCCACAGGAACTGGTACATGCAAGTAGCTCATAGTGATGGTACATACAAGTTGCCCACAGACTGTTACATATAAGTTGCGCAATGACTGTTAATATAAGTTTTATCTTACTGTGGCAAGAGATGTGATGGCAGAATTTTCCTCCCCCCCCAACCAGAAAGTCTACTTTTATTATGGAGAGGGAGCAAATCTAGCTGCTGTTTCTGATACACACGACACTTCTGCCTGCAAAAGTAATTTGATTGGCAAACATACCACGTGTTTTACAAACAAAACATAATTGGTGTACATTAAACCTATAGACTATAAATAAAGTAACTGTATAAATTATTAATTGATAATATATAAAATATATAAATACCCCCCCCCAAAAACCCCCCCCCCCCACATAAACCCCCACCCCACCACAACAAAACTTAATCTGTGTGTGACCCGAGTATAAACCGAGGTCAGGTTGAAAAGGTATTTTTTAAACCTAAAAACCTCGGTTTATACTCGAGTATATACGGTATCTTCAAAACTATGCAAAATAAACAATGGAAATGAATTGCAAAAATTCTCAGGGGAGCAATTCCTATCAATTTACCTCAATTTACCTAAAGTCATTTTTGGACCACAGTTCCCCTTAAACTTTTTGGTCAGTCATTTCTGTATATCTTGGGCTGTGGAGCATGAGAGAGGTGGTTGATGGCTCGTTTTAAAGGTAGGAAACTGGCCTTTTATTTAAACTTAACTTGTTTGGAGACCACAGTTCCCCTTTAAAGGAGAACTAAACTTACATTTTTTTAAAACCTAATGTGAAAGTTTTTCTCCCCAGAACACCTATACATTGTAATATTCTTCTCTGGTATGTTGCATTTAGTATATGTGAGAAATAGATTTTGAAATAAGAAGGCTTCCATGTTGTTGCTAGTACAACCCACAGCCCATGAAGTCATCAAATAGCCACGCCCCCTGACCCCAGTATTCACTGTCTCTATGTACAGTGTTTTCTATAGGGGAGATTTCCTGAATGCTGAAGAACCATCCAGTGCATGGATCTAATATTTGTTTTTTGGATCAGGTTAAATTACAATCTGGTTTTAACCTCTGTGTAACTTCCTCTTTCTAAAAGTTCTTCCTCTGTCTGTTAGCCACAATCATAACACGTTCTGTGGGGTTGTTAAGGTTCGTACACACGTGTGATCGCGGGTCCCGACCTGCGACGCACGATGAGAACGAACGTTTGTTTTTGACGATAATCAGCCTGTGTATGGGCTCTTTATCGGCCGAAACAGCCGTTCGGCCATGGATCTATGAATGACCAGCCGTTTCGGCTGATAAAGGGCCCATACACAGGCAGATTATCGGCCGAAACGAACGTTCGCGATCGCACGTGTGTACAAAACTTAAGACAGGAAATGCCCATTTGTGTCTGTTCATAAATCTCCCCAATAATCTATTAATGGTTAAAAAAAGCATGTTTACATTCTTCAGCCTTTGATGACCTCACGTCAAACTCATGTACCCTTAAAGTATTTCAGGGAGATTCGATAAAAGTTCTTATTGTTTAAAATGGTGCTAATTTTGCCCCAACCAATCAGATTATATTTAAAGGAGAACTAAACTTACATTTTTTTAAAACCTAATGTGAAAGTTTTTCTCCCCAGAACACCTATACATTGTAATATTCTTCTCTGGTATGTTGCATTTAGTATATGTGAGAAATAGATTTTGAAATAAGAAGGCTTCCATGTTGTTGCTAGTACAACCCACAGCCCATGAAGTCATCAAATAGCCACGCCCCCTGACCCCAGTATTCACTGTCTCTATGTACAGTGTTTTCTATACAGATGTCTCCACACCAATATGGAATCCCTGATAAGACTTTGAAAGCTGCTTGTTACCCTGCAGTTTATTAACTAGTCAGTGTGAGTTGCTGGAAAATAAACTGCAGGGTAGCTTTCAAAGTCTTATCAGGGATTCCATTTTTTAAAATGATTCTTTCCCTAACAAAAGATAAAGCTTCCAAATGTAGCTAGACTCTCCGCTTATTCAGTGTTGGCGCACCGGTTAAGGCACCGGGTTTAAGAAATACACAGTTCAGGAGGTCACAAGTTCAATACCCCTTATATGCATTTTGTTTCTATTATATTCCAAGCAAAAGATAAAGCTTCTAATTGTACGCAGGCTTTCAGCTTATTCAGTGGTGGCTCACCTTGTAAGACACCAGCTATAGACACATACAGTTCAGAAATCACAAGTTCAATACCCCAGATATATCTTTTTCTGTTTCTATTATATTCCATGCAAAAGATAAAGCTTATAAATGTACTGAGGCTCTCAGCTTGTTCAGTGATGGCTCACCTTGTAAGACGCCAGGTTTAGACACTTACAGTTCAGAAGGTCACGAGTTTGAATCCTCAAACTTATATTTATTTTCTGTTTCCATTATGTTCGTAGGTGAATCCACAGTTGAGTTCGGTGGCGAACCATGTACATGGATTTACCCATGTACCTGTGATCACAGTTGAGTTGCGGGTGGCGCACCATTTAATCGGATTTACCCATGTACCTGTGATCACAGTTGAGTTGCTGGTGGCGCACCTGTATTGGATTTACCCATGTACCTGTGATCACAGTTAGTTGCTGGTGGTGCACCATGTAAATGGATTTACCCATGTACCTGTGATCACAGTTGAGTTGCTGGTGGCGCCACCATGTAAATGGATTTACCCATGTCCCTGTATCACAGTTGAGTTGCTGGTGGCGCACCATGTAAATTGATTTACACCCATGTACCGTGGATCACAGTTGAGTTGCTGATTGCGCACCATGTAAATGGATTTACCAATTGAACCTGTGAATCACAGTTGAGTTGCTGGTGTGGCACACGCCCGCCGAGTGGGCGGGGCTTAGGCAGTGAGTGGGCTGGGCTATGACACCCGCTAGTGGCAGGGCCACGCCACCCCTAGTGGGCAGGTCCAAATGGGGCTGTAAGATAATGGGCCATGGAGGGCCTGCAACTGGAGGATCATGGGGTCCATGAGTGGGAGGGACCAGGGGGGCTGCAAAGGGGAGGAGGAGACACAGGACAGATTGACTGACAGTTTCAAAGCAGGAAGCAGGAAGTGCAGGGGCCTGATGATGCTGCTCCCATATCACACACAAAAATGTAAATACCGTATATACTTGAGTATAAACCGTCCCGAGTATAAACCGAGGTACCTATTTTTGCCTGAAAAAAGGAATAAAAGTGTTGACTCGAGTATAAACCGAGGTGTTCTGCAAACTTTCTAAACCACCCCACCCCTCCACTGTACAGACCTATTAGCCCACCCCTAAACCCCTCATAACCAAGAATTACTTACTGGATATGATGAGGCAGATTCGGAAGGTACAGAGTCCTCGATCCTCTATGTACATCTGGGATGCAGTCAGGAAAAAAGAAGCCTACCAGTTGAGATTGGACCATTCGTGAGGAGCAAGCAGACCGGAGACCAGGATGAGACCAGGACCGGAGCAGTTACGGTAGAGGTGCAGGCAGGACCTTCGGTGGAGCGAGCAGACCGGAGACCAGGACGAGACCAGGACTAGCAGTTACGGTAGAGGTGCAGGCAGGATCATTCGTGTAGGAGCGAGCAGACCGGAGACCAGGACCGGAGCAGTTACGGTAGAGGTGCAGGCAGTATGCTGATGACGTAAGTGATATGCGCGGGCACGTAAGTTCCGCACGTCCCGCGCATATCACTTATGTCATCAGCATACTGCCTGCACCTCTACCGTAACTGCTTCCGGTCCTGGTCTCCGGTCTGCTCGCTCCTCACCGAATGGTCCTGTCTGCACCTCTACCGTAACTGCTCCGGTCCTGGTCTCGTCCTGGTCTCCGTCTGCTCGCTCCTCACCGAATGGTCCAATCTCCAACTGTTAGGCTTCTTTTTTGTCCGTACAAACTTAATCTGTGTGTGACCCAGTATAAACCGAGGTCAGGTTGAAAAGGTATTTTTTAAACCTAAAAACCTCGTTTATACTCGAGTATATACGGTATCTTCAAACTATGCAAAATAAACAATGGAAATGAATTGCAAAAATTCTCAGGGGACAATTCCTATCATTTACCTCAATTTACCTAAAGTCATTTTTGGACCACAGTTCCCCTTAAACTTTTTGGTCAGTCATTTCTGTATATCTTGGGCTGTGGAGCATGAGAGAGGTGGTTGATGGCTCGTTTTAAAGGTAGGAAACTGGCCTTTTATTTAAACTTAACTTGTTTGGAGACCACAGTTCCCCTTTAAAGGAGAACTAAACTTACATTTTTTTAAAACCTAATGTGAAAGTTTTTCTCCCCAGAACACCTATACATTGTAATATTCTTCTCTGGTATGTTGCATTTAGTATATGTGAGAAATAGATTTTGAAATAAGAAGGCTTCCATTTTGTGTGCTAGTACAACCCACAGCCCATGAAGTCATCAAATAGCCACGCCCCCTGACCCCATGTATCTCACTGTCTCTATGTACAGTGTTTTCTATACAGATGTCTCCACACCAATATGGAATCCCTGATAAGACTTTGAAGCTGCTTGTTACCCTGCGGTTTATTAACTAGTCAGTGTGATTTGCGGAAAATAAACTGCAGGGTAACAAGCAGCTTTCAAAGTCTTATCAGGATTCCATTTTTTAAAATGATTCTTTCCCTAACAAATCAATATTCCATGTACCAATGTATTATGTTGTGTCTCCTCTCAGCCTAGAGGTAAGAGCTCTGCTTTTAGCAAGACAGAGTAAATGAACAAGTTGCAGGTTCTATTCCCCAGACTTTTATTTTGGCTGAAATGTTAGTATTTTGTTTCTTACATCAATGCTATCTATGAAATACACTGCAAAGATTACTTTTCTTTTTGTATGAAAAGTCAAGGTAAATCATTGTTAGGACGGAGCATTGAATGTGTTTAAAAAAAAACAAAAACTGAAATCCCTGTTCTGTGTCAGGAGAGGGGGGATCTCTTTGCTATAATGTGATTGTGGTCAGCTTCTAGGAAGCAAGGCTGCAACTTCCTGTTTTGATCTGTTGAGCTCTACAGAGCATGTGCCTGTACGCAGACACTTTGCTGGGGTTTTTACCAGCAAGGGTGGATTGTGGGAGCTGACCCCTAGTACTCACAGTTTATTTTCATAAATCACCCAATGGCCACAGCAAAGGAGAGGTAAGACACACTTGTTGTATGTTTGTGAATGTGCTCTGTCTATTGGGACAATGTTGTCTGGAGACTTTAAGTTTCCCTCTTTAACTTAGAAAGCTGATTGGGTTGGGGCAAATATGCACCATTTAAACATAAGAAGTTTTTAATATTAATAACCCTGTTTGAGGTGGGGGTGTTCCTCCCTCAAGGGCCAGTCACTCTCTGTTTGTACCCCCTTTTCCCTTTTCCAACTATAGTACTTCCTGCACTTTTGGTTGCCTAATAGTCACAAAAGCCCCAAATAAGTCAAAGCCACCCCCATGTGGTTGGTTTTCGGAACGTATAAACACTGAGAAATACGCGGATCTGTGTTCCCATCAGCACCACCACAACTTTTTCGATTGCCATAGTAAGGGATTAAAATGTTGTCATCACTCTTTCAAATTTCCAGTGTTCACTCCTATTTTGTAGTCTGAGTTTTGTTTTCTTCAACCTTTCATTCATCAACTGAAATGAAACATAACATTTTCAATGTAAATGATACTTTACATTATGTCATTGATATATATGTGAGATGTAATCTTTTGATAATATCGCGTTAAACAGTATTAGCAGGAAACATTGTTTTCGAATGAAGACCCGCTGTATATTCCCTGGTCTACAATACGAAAAACAGCATTGTGTTCTCTCAATGGAGCCGGTGGTAATCTAGTTACTAATAAAAAACTGCTGAGTCTGAGCAGTGGCTCTGTTGTACACAAGAAAGAATAACTGAAAAATATACTGTAGGACATGAATTGCACATAATGCACATGTATGGACCGTAGCGAGATTGACTTCTCAAAGGATTAGGTGACTTCCTACCGAAAAGTTTGGGTCTTTGGATTAACCCATTGTGTTGACCTATCCGGTATCTGGGCTTGAAACTGCATATAATGAAGAACCACCCTATAATTTCAGTGCTCGGATGCTGCTCCAATACAAAAAAAACTCACCTGTATGGGGTGGACCAAGGTAGGTTCCAGATCAAAGCACAGTTGATTCTTCTCACTAAATTGGTTGCTTCTGCACCTTTTTGTTGTTAACGTGGTTTGTTATATAAATCCCATGAACTGATTAGACTAATTTGTATTTTAGTTAAATCCTATTTATATAATTTACCCATAGTCTACAGCAAAACGGTTCCCCCTTTTAATCAATTATACTCTTAAGCACCCCTATTTTTCCTTTGCTTTTTGTCCTTTTGTACGCAGGGTCCATTGCATATCATGTTACAGGGTCCCTAAACCTAGACTAAATATGGTGATGTCTCCGAGACTCGAAATGATCATGGTACGAGAGTTGACTACAGAACTTGTGAGAGGTTCACTTGCCTTTTAAATATCTTTCAGCTATGACAAGTTTTCTTTTCTTTCATCTTTTCTACATTTTTGGCTCTACTATGATTCAAAGAAAAGGTGCGTATCTGATCTGCTACATGAAATTAACCTCAACGTAATCCTACGACGCCCCCTCACCCGCAGTCTCCGTACTAGTTTATCCATACCTCAATTTCGGAATTCCGCATAGTGCACAAGTTTTCTCCATGCATTTTAACGGGGAGATTGAACCTTGGTCAAACGTGGAATCGATCATGGCTGAGGTCTTGCAGTCTTGCAGAGTCTGTTGAGTTTAACAGCAGCACATAGGCGCATTTAATGATCTGTTGTCAACCAGGCTCTATCCAAAGAATATAATTTGGCCTATAGCGAATTCGGTAGGTCTAATGGCATGGATTCCATCGCCTATGTTGACTACCTATTTGTGGGGATGTACCAATGTTAACAAAAGGAGTTGGCCATTGGTTGCCCACATTTAATGGAAACTGTGTCCATCAGGCTCCAGTATTGTTTGTCGATTCCCTCATCCCCCTTGATTGCAGGTCAATTCGCCACATTTTTTGTCATCTCCATATGCCCAGGCAGGCACAAGAAAGGTTGTGGCTCACAACTTAGACGAGGGGATCGGTCTCAATCGAAACTCCCTGATCTGATGTTCTGTTTGGATCCAATTCAGTTCAACCCTCGAAGTAGACTTTTGTTTGTGGTAACCTTGGAAGTAATCATGCACGCACTATTGTTCGAGGGTTACCAAAATTGGGGCTATTTTCACAAGGTTTTAATCGCATATGTCAATGGTTTAACGAAACGTAGCCCTTTGAATATGCATTGCAGCAGAACTCAAAAATACATGAAGGATACTCAATTTTATTTAAGGTTGGTTTACATTTTATTAAAATGGGGGCAACAGAAGTTGCACTCACACATCGAAAGTCAAAACAGAATGATTGTGGGGGGGGGGCAATCATGATGGGTGTTTTGTGCTTATATGGCATATAGAAGCCCGTAGAGGGTGATGACCAATAGCAGATCGCTACCTATAGATCTCACAGGTCTAGTCCCAGCAATAATCCCCCCATGGGGCCGCAACCCTAGCCCAGCACTTAAGCGTCACCACCAAACACAGGTTTAACAGGCCACCTCCGTGCAGAGATAAGAAAAATCCCTAACCGGATACGCTGTAATGTAGGGCGTCGGACTTTATCAAGTGGCACTCAGATTAGTTACACCGACCATAACCTTCACTCTGGCAAGTGAATTATGGGACAATATAGAAGGTACACATGAGAAATAATGAATGAATGCTTTTAACTTTATGTATCCCTAATATGTTTGCCGGAGTCGGTCACCTACTTTTATTTGCTTCTTAAATGCAACTATAGACAGTAATCTGCATTTCAGATTCTGATGTCTCGCCTCTTAAGCCACTCACCAACATCATTGTTAAACAATGAAAAAACCTGTAATACTACATAGAAAGAGGTAGGATAAATGTCACTTTAGTGACTTAAATTATATTATCCCAAAAAGTAATTTAAGTGGTATGAGCTAAGCGCTGTTCGCTAACATCGCACCTGGCCCACTCAAACCAACGTACACATTTATTTAATGGTCGGAACAGACCCTGGACTTGATACATATCCCACCCCTTGTAAACAATTTCCAATTACATTTACATGCTGGTTGTTTTACGCGTTAGAAATTTCATTGAGACAGTTTGGGGACAGGGTCTGGCGAGATCCAATTTCACAATAATCACAATATTATCCCCAACAGGTCCTTTCATGAAATCAATAATGTCAGCCCGGACGGCAATCATCATAGTCAACAATAGATCTCAACAAGCACAGCAACTATTGTGTTTGGAAGCAGAAAATAATCAACAACACCATTCACCTGGACCTCTATTTGTATTGGGTGGGAAACCCCCCACGTATTCTAATTTTGTAAATATATTTGTCCAGGCAGAAACGTGCATTTTTGGTAAGACTGTTCAAATTTAACACACACCCTTTATAATATCATTTGAGTGGTTACGCCACAAATGTTTTAGCCCATTTGCTGGCGTACAATGTTACACTGTTTGATATCATATCGCTTTCCCATTCTGCTTAAAATTAGAGATGTCTCGAACTTTTCGCAAATCCGGTCCGCTCGAGGATCGCCGCGAATGTTTCGTAAAAAATTCAAGAAATTCGAAAATCCGCAGCGGACCCGTTTAAATTAAAAATACCCACCCTTGAAATAACGAGGTTTTTCGGATATTTTGTCGAAAATTTCTGTTTTCACATTGTATTTTCGGGAATTTTTCGAAGTAACGAGTTTATCATGTATTTTTGAAAAAATGTATTTTCGAAAAGTAAAGTAACCCTCGTAATTCACGAATATGTTCGAAATACGGTATGTAAGGAATTTAATAGAAATCCTTTGTATTTTCGAGAAATGTTTC
Source organism: Hymenochirus boettgeri (assembly GCA_019447015.1). Taxonomy (NCBI): domain Eukaryota; kingdom Metazoa; phylum Chordata; class Amphibia; order Anura; family Pipidae; genus Hymenochirus; species Hymenochirus boettgeri. Next base: position 128,957,350 of record CM033472.1, on the reverse strand, counting down.
GAAAAGTACAAAAAATCCGCGAATCGGAAGTTCGGTGGCGGAAAGTCCGGAAAAATCCCCGTTCGCGACGGAGATAAATCCGCGGCGATCGCGCGTTCGGATCCGCGAAACCGGCCCATCCCTAGTTACAACATGTTCATGAGTAATGACAACATAAAAGCTAAAACCAAGATTAATAAGTGTTTGATGTGTGTGGAGCACATGGTAGAATTCTGTTGGGGTTTGCATTTGGAGCAATGTTATCTAATATCTAACTTAAAATAATATACAATATGTATTTCTAATTTATTGAGTTGTTTTTGTTTCTCGCTGAAAAGGATACAGGAATTTTGGTTGTGTTCCATAATAAAATATCGTATATTTATATATAAAGAATGACATAATGGTACATCTTTTGACTGATCGACTCGCTGTATAATTCCCAAATAGTGCCACAGTGTAAAATGAGTACATTACCACATCTAATATTAAACATATGACAGACAGCAATCTGTAATATTCCTCCTGACAGTCCTAATAACCCAGAGCTCATTTTTGGAGATGAAGGTAATTGGGAAGCTTAGGGGAATAGTACCATGATATAGTGTCATTTAATATAGGTTCAGAAAAGCTAAAGTGCACGGCTTAAACAAAAACTTTTTAACTTTAGGAAAGCTCAATTTTAATGTCTTTTAAAGGAATCGCTCCTGCTCATAGACTGGGGGGAACTCGTTTCTAGGTAAAGATACTGAGCAGATAGTGGACCCCCTTTTAAAGGATATTAAACACTATAACATCATCCAATCGGTAGATAAAGCTTCCAAATGTAGCTAGACTCTCCGCTTATTCAGTGTTGGTGCACCGGTTAAGGCACCGGGTTTAAGAAATACACAGTTCAGGAGGTCACAAGTTCAATACCCCTTATATGCATTTTGTTTATTATATTCCAAGCAAAAGATAAAGCTTCTAATTGTACGCAGGCTTTCAGCTTATTCAGTGGTGGCTCACCTTGTAAGACTCCAGCTATAGACACATACAGTTCAGAAATCACAAGTTCAATACCCCAGATATACCTTTTTCTGTTTCTATTATATTCCATGCAAAAGATAAAGCTTATAAATGTACTGAGGCTCTCAGCTTGTTCAGTGATGGCTCACCTTGTAAGACGCCAGGTTTAGACACTTACAGTTCAGAAGGTCACGAGTTTGAATCCTCAAATTTATATTTATTTTCTGTTTCCATTATGTTCGTAGTACAATATTCTTCATGTACCAATGATTTATGTTGTGTCTCTCTCAGCCTAGAGGTAAGAGCTCTGCTTTTAGCAAGACAGAGTAAATGAACAAGTTGCAGGTTCTATTCCCCAGACTTTTATTTTGGCTGAAATGTTAGTATTTTGTTTCTTACATCAATGCTATCTATGAAATACACTGCAAAGATTACTTTTCTTTTTGTATGAAAAGTCAAGGATTAAATCATTGTTAGGACAGGAGCATTGAATGTGTTTAAAAAACAAAAAACTGAAATCCCTGTTCTGTGTCAGGGAGAGGGGGATCTCTTTGCTATAATGTGATTGGCTGTCAGCTTCTAGGAAGCAAGGCTGCAACTTCCTTGTTTTGATCTGTTGAGCTCTACAGAGCATGTGCCTGTACGCAGACACTTTGCTGGGGGTTTACCCAGCTAAGGTGGATTGTGGGAGCTGACCCCTAGTACTCACAGGTTATTTTCATAAATCACCCAATGGCCACAGCAAAGGGAGAGGTAAGACACAGCTTGTTGTATGTTTGTGAATGTGCTCTGTCTATTGGGACAATGTTGTCTGGAGACTTTAGTTCCCCTTTAAGCAAATCAAGTACAGGGTTGAATTCAAGCAGCAAGACAAACACATCAGAGTAAGTGCTGCGTACATGTATTCATTTATAGATTGTAATAAGGCAAACTCATTTTTTCAGTGTACAATTCCTTTACTAAAGATTATATTTTACACCAGAACTAAAACAAATGTGTAAATTTTCAGAGGTTAATTCCAGCATAAGAAGGCGTGTATAATAAACAGATTCCAGGGCATCAACATTTTGTATGAATGCCTCTTTAATGCTTGGTTAATAAAATAAATCTTTTGTTTTTGATACTTACAGAGGAATAATAAAATTCCTTTCCACATTGTCACCGTGGTGACAACCGTTGTGTTGTTGATAGTCCAGTTTATTTAAGGGAGAAAACCACAGAGATGCTTCTGAATCACCTTAAAAATCCCCTTCTTTCCACCCAGCGATAGATGTCCTATTGTTTCAGCCTTTGCTCTGCTAAGTTAAAAAACAAAACAGTTTTTGTCAGGATTATTTATTTTTTTCCCCAACAGACGTGTGTAACGCTATTGTTAGTGAATAGGATAAAAACAGGCACGAAAAGGCAATTTATACTGTTTTGTAATAAATACATACAGGGAGATTCAATAAAAGTTCTAATTGTGTAAAATGGTCCTAATTTTGCCCCAACCAATCAGATCTTATTGAACATTTGTAAGCTTACATCTGATTGTTTGGGGCAAAATTAGCCCCATTTTAAACGATAAGAACTTTTATTGAATAACCCTGATTGTGCTCTGCTTGTCTCCTTGTTATATGAGACATCTACATATTTGGTTTTATCTAACTCACTGATCTGTGTTATTTGCTATAAGTACATGTATTTTATTTCAACTATTGAAGGGTTAATTTGAGCCTGGAGTTTAGGAGAGAAATTTAAAGTATCCACAGCTGGGTGTTTGAGAATTTAGTTACCTCTCTCTATGCATCCATCCAATATGCATAAAAAACACATATTTCATTAGAAAGGTGGCAGAAAGGAGGTAAAGCAGAATAATGGAAACGGCTGTTTATTCAACACAACATGTTTCGAGTCATATGGAACCTTTCTCAAGTGTCTTACAACTACTTCAGAAGACATCTTTAAAAGTTCCTACAGGAAGTGATGAAAACACCTGTTTTCATTGACTCATTGTGAACAATTCATAAAGTGCATAGACAAAAAATAAAGTGCAATTTCTCATAAAGTGCAAAACTTCTTTACCATAAGCGTATAAATGAAGTAATCAACTCTGTGTCAATCATTACTAGCTGTCACTAAATAACATACCTACATACTCAAATATACACTGACCCGAGTAAAAACCAAGGTATATTTCTACTTGAAAAAGGAGTAAAAGTGATTGACTCGAGTATAAGCCAAGGGTAGAAATTATGACCACTACTGCTTTCTGATTCTGTATTGTTTTGAGTCTTTAGTTGCCCTTTAAATGGACAGCAGAATTTCCAGACAGTAGTCCCATACAGTAATAGCCAAATCCAGTATGGTTATTACCAAAACAATACAGATACCATCCTCCTGATTCTGTATTGTTTTGAGGCATTAGTTGCCCTTTAAAAGGACAGTAATCCCATAGAATAACCCCCATTCCTTGGTACTCCATATGTTTGGAAACTACAACTCCCAGCATGCTTTAGTTTCTGGGAGTTGTAGTTTCCAAACATCTGAAGTGGCAAGGAATTGCTACTGCAGGGGTTAATGTACCCCCCCTCCGAGAGCCCCCCAGTGTTGAAATGCCTTCTCCTACCTTGGCCGCTTGCTCCACTTCCTCTGCTCTGCCGTTTGCTCTGCATCCTCTGCTGGCTGATGTCACTACTCGGTACCTGCCTCACTTCCTGGCGCCAATTAGTGATGTCAGCCAGCAGAGGATGCGTAGTGAGCAGCCACCGGAGATGGTAAGCGACTAAAAAAACCCCAGTACAAGAGACTTATCTTGGATTGGCCAGTTTACCTCTCAATTTTGACTCTGGGTGAACCACAAGTGAGGAAGGAGAGTGTGTGAACACATGACATTGTTACATCACATGTTCTGCTGCTCCTCATGATTGACAGCTCTACCCTCCTATCACAGCAACAACAGAACAAAATGAAAAGTAAAGCATTGTACTGCCCTGAACAATCTGACCACAGGGGGAAACGTAAGAACCCATACAGCCATACACATTTAACCCCATAATCAATAACTCCTTTAGTTATAATTACGACACAGACAACGACTTTGGATGAACAATTGGCCACGGCTAATTTATTAAAGGGTATCTCCACTGGTTTTGGTAAGTTTTCGGAATCCATTTCTATTGAAGAACGGGAGGTAAAGGAGCTGTGCCTTACCTTCCGTTCTTCAATAGAACACACAGGAGCCAGGAGAGAAGGTAAGAACTTACACGCTGCCACTCTCCGGCGCGTAGTCTGACAGGTCCCGACGGACCTTGTCTTCTATGCGCATGCGCGATCTATGCGCATAGAAGCAAGGTCCGTCGGGACCTGTCAGACCAAGCGCCGGGGAGCGAGCGAGCGGGTAGTTCTTACCTTCTCTCCTGGCTCCTGTGTGTTTCTATTGAAGAACGGAAGGTAAGGCACAGCTCCTTTACCTCCCGTTCTTCAATAGAAATGGATTCCGAAAACTTACCAAAACCAGTGGAGTTACCCTTTAAATTAACATAATTTTTTGCATAATTTGCATAACTTTGCATACTTTAATAAATATGCCCCCTTGGCATATTTCCACCACTGTACACCCTTTGCTTGCCATAAACCATCCTTGTTGTTAACCATCATAGCCGTAGAACTCAGCTTTGAATGCCAACCTCTGTCTAGCCAGAGGGCATGTAACGGCTCCATCCATATCCAGCAAGGGTGTACCCGCCAATCAGCCGTGGCTCCAACAAAATTTTTAACAATAACTTAAAAAAAAGGGGGTGGGAGGGAAGGATGAGCTCCTATCCAGCCAGCGGCGCAAAAGAAAATGGCGCCCGTGACCACGAGGCTCCGCCTTTTATGGACGCGGTGCGGCGCAATGACGTCACGCCGCCCGCGTCCATCTCGCGAGACCCCGCTCGTGACCAGGGACCAACAGGGGGAGGACCAGAAGGCTTCCTGGAGAAAAGGTGCGTCCTCCCCCCCGTGGTCAGACACCCCATCCACTATACGCGGCGGGGCTCCTAGACATTTCGAAGGTGTGCAACTAACTTAGGTGATTATATTATTTACCACCAGATGGCAGCACACAGGTTAATTAACTTAAAAAATGTCGAAAAAATTGTATGGAAGCATTTTTAAAGTTGAAAAATGCCTATGCTTTTTTTCAGGTCCTTAAACAAAGTATACCAAGTCTCAAGAAAATTGGCCCAGACGTTTTTCTGGCTCACAGTAAGTAAACTAAAATTAAAAACAAACAAGACATGCAGGAATTCTAGGGGAATTTTGCCTGACGTGATATTTGAAAAAGTCATTATACTGGATATAAATGTATAATAACATTAAAACAACATACTACTTTACAAACTCTGCAGAGCTGGACACCTCCAGATCTATGAAATATTCACATTTTATACACTTTTGATTTCACATTTAGATTTTTATTTCTCATTTAAAATATAGTACCAAAGATCATAATCACACATTGCATTATGTAGTTTAGTTTTAGTTTAGTTTACCAAAAAGCACAAGGGAAAATTTCCTTCATCCAGCTCAGAAATGAGCAAGAAGTGAAGGTAGACAGATAGCCAGCACCAGTGACAATAAAACACAATTTTGGCTTCTGTAAAGCACTTCTCAAGAAGCTCTAGACAAAGAGACTCAATTAAAGTTCTTATCATTAAAAATGTTGCTAATTTTGCCCAAACCAATCAGATGTTAGCTTTTAAATGTTAAACAAGATCTGATTGGTTGGGGCAAAATTAGCACCATTTTTAATGATAAGAAATTTTTTGTTCATCCAAGTCTTGGTAAATCTGTAGTACTTGGTAAGATCAACTGGACTTGAAGTTTAGTTCTTAAAGATTTTTCACTAGTCATAAAACTGACTTTCTCAATTCAGAATGACTTGTTCCTTGGCCAATTACCAGGATTAGTTCAAAAGAGGTGTCAAGGAGGCTATTTATATCAAAATAAAGAAACCAAGCCTAAACAGAAAGGGAGGGGGGCTGTTTGACACCAATTGTCTACCATGTACAATGCTGTTTTGACACCTTCCCCTGGGAAGTTTTGATAACATCTCTTAGCCACAATGCAATCAACACCTTGCATTCAGGAGGTCCCTAACACCTGGCTGTTATATGCTAATTGGGACTTTCCAGGGTACATAATTGCCAAGTCATTCTGAATTGAGAAAGCCAGTTGGATGACTAGTGAAACGTCTTCAATATCTAAACTTCAAGTCCAGTTAATCTAACTGAACACCACACATTTCCTTACAATATTGATTAGCTGTGATAATCCACAAACGGATGTTTTGAATATTGTGACATTCTGCTGTTAAGCATGAAAATTTACCTAAACATATTTTGTTTTTTAATGTATATTCAGTTTTTGTCTAGTTATCTACACCATGGGGGCTCATTTACTGTTTTTTTAAGATCACATAGTATGCATTTACTGTTCTTTTTTAATATTACATAGTTTACATTTACTGTTCTTTTTTAATATCACATCGTATGCATTGGAATTCTGGTGATCCAATAATAGGAAATTAAGTTACACCAAAAAATGTATTTATACTGCATGAAAAATGTGTAAGTACTGAAAGGTGTAATAATGAAGGGTAAAAATTATCAGAAAAACAGGAATTTCAGGGAAAAGGAAACAGAAATAATTGATTTGGATGACTGTCATGGACTGGCTGTTAGATTTAACCTGAACCTCAGTTCTGCTGTGCAATCCAAACTTTCATACAGTGCCTTGCCACCACTTAAAGTTAGAGTGGAATTTCAGCACAAATACATTTATAATTATCTTGGAGGGAGGGGGGGGTTTAGCTTTGCAGAAGGTGATCTGGTAGGAATAACTAAAAAATATGAAACTAATTGCATTTGTTAAAATAATGATTTTTCCACTGAATTTCCCCTGTAAGTCAGGGCTGGACAAATCATCCAAATATTTAGGAGCCAGCTCCAAAATGTTCTAACTCCCAATGTCCTTTGATTGACAGGTGACCTACAGGGGTGTTCCTAGGGTTTTTGACACCTGAAACAACTTTTGAATCGGTAGACGTGTTGCGGCACATGAAGCGGGTGTGGCTTCATCAGGGAACATAGGCGTGGCTTGTGGAGGTGGGTGTGGTGGGCTGACTAACACTGACTGGTGGACTGGTGCTGAAATGGTGCAGTGGGGAATTGTAACAGGTCTACCTCGTAGGCATTGCTTTGAGGGACAGTCTTTCCAGTTCTTTTCATGGCTGCTGACTAAGGCACGCAAGTAGGAGCGTTGGAAAGGTAAGAACAAGTCTAATCGTAAGGGCTTAAGTCTTATTTCTGCAAGGTTCCCCTTTAAGAGCTGCATTACCTATTTTTTTGCTCTCACACACTGTTATACTCACACACTTTACATGTACCATTTTATATACAAACATACTATCTCACAAACACACTCATTCACACACACACTTGATAAAACACACTATCACACAATTTACACTTTTCTTTCACACGTTCTACTCACGTATACTCACTCACATACACTACCATATATGCACTATTCCGTGCACACACATACACTAGTATCTCAAACACAAACCTACACTTTAACACATTCGTACAACCAGTTATCTTAAAAACACAAACACAATCTCACATACATACACATTCTTTTACCTACGTACACAGATATATACTTATACACACTATTACAAGCTATCACACACTCTTAGGCTGAGGCTACTCTACACCACACCAAACTCTAACACTCGGTTGCGATTGCGATATGATCTGCCAGTCTTGAATAATTTCACAAAATAAACACCAGAGCAATCTTTACAATAACAAATACAACCATTTCAAAAAGGAATATATTAAACAGCTGTAACTAATACAAAATAAAGAGAAAAACATGCATACTTCACCAACATAAAAGGTTTCTTTTTCTCAGAGCACAAAAAATACAATATCTGTATTCAGTTCGGTAAATTGGCCCCATGATTACTGTTTGGAATAAGCTATTAATTCTATGTATCAGATGAACAGAAATCCTCCCTAGGTTGGTTGGAGGTGTGAGTTTGCTTGTTTAACTAACAGTTGTTGAAGGATTCCTGAGTCACATCTCTGGCTGCAGCCCATGAAAAATGATTTTGTGGAGAATTTTCACACTTTCTGTTTCCAGTAGCTTGAATGACATCACCTGACCAATTAGCTCCTTTTCCAGAGAAAATAGGACACAACTTCGGTAATCTGCCCTCAACCCAAAATTTCTACTAGCTCAGTTTATCCCCTCTGCCCTTTCCAATTTATAGATATCCCTTCAATAGACTGGTGCCCAAAACTGCTCAGCTTATTCCAGATAAGGCATTACTAGGTGCACAATCTATTCTTTTTTGTAAGAAATACAAGTGTTTTATTTCCTTTTAAAATACTGCCTGACACTGCTTAATACCAGAGAACAAATTTCTGTACCTGACTCAAGGTCATAGATGAATAAATGAAGAAAAACCCTGGACCCTGTGACTATTAATAACACTGGGACAACTAGAAAATGTTGCACTTGGAACCTCTCGTTTCAGTCAATTCCTTAACTAGTTCTCAATCCATGTACAAATTAAAGTAAATCATATACACTGTCCACCAAGGCCCAATCCCTATTAACAAAACCTTTTTATTTTCATTATTATGCATGTACGCAAAAAAAAAAGATGACAGATCTAACAACCAAAAAGACAAGGCATGGAATTAAATGTAGGACTAAAATGTGAATTTACTGCTATTTGTAACATGAGTCCACTTCAACAAAGGCCTGAATTTTCTTTAATGGTCAGTTAACAGCAGCCCACCTTGTATCCTTAAGCTGGGTACACACCTTGAGATCCTTCGTCCCGACCAATCGTTCGGCACTTCCGACCGGTCGGCCAGGACGAAGGACTGTCGGTCACTGCAAAAGTAACTCCAAGTTTAACCTCAGCTCTGGTCATTGAGTATAAAGTGTCTTTTTTTCTCAAGCTGGGAACAACAAAATTCTTAAATTACTTATCTTTAACAAACATTTTATTGATATATATGTAAGATATAACATATAGAGTGAAATACAGTAGGTGCACCAGAAAACATCTGTAATCTGTAATGTTGGTCGCAAAGTAATCTGGTGAATTATACAGGAACATCACAGTTAAGTCTTATGCTTTGTTGGATAGGCTTTGTTAGATAATATTCGCACCATATAGATGATGAACGTTCAACTACCGTATCATTACTTCTAACAACCAAAACCGAGGTCTGTACACACAGCAACGATAATCACTAGATAGTCGCTAGATGTTGGGAAAATGTCAGGTCAGACGTGGTCGCAGAATTTAATGTTATGTGATATAATATGATTATATGATGTTTGTACTTAGACATTTATTACCCTTTAAGCTCTTTGAACACTGTTGCATGTGTGTTTAGCTTCTTCTCCAAGTTATTATCAATGTTTATCTTGTATTAGTAGTTTCTTTCAACAGCTGAGGAATGGCTTTCGATAGGAGAAGAGTTTTATCAACTGTGGAATTTCCCAAAATGTGGAGGAACATTACGGTACGTGGGAAGCTTTTTCGGATCCCACCGCCTTTAGAGAGTGGCTCTTTTTATTTTAAAGGAATAGTTCGCTCTCAAAGTGAACTTTTCCTTTAATGTATTGATTGAAGCCTGGGAGGTTAAGGAGCTATGCCTTACATCACGTTCTTCAATCAATAGTGCAGGGTCCAGGAACGAAGATAAGAAGTAACTTACCTTTTGAGCGATCCTCCACGGCATCACTGAAACCTCCGATCGCGTTCCTCGCTTTTACAGCTATAGCGTAATACGCGTAATGCGCACTAGAGTGAACTATTCCTTTAATTACAAAGGCTGTTTTAGCATTGTTTTAATGGCTTTAGTAAATGGAAAATATGATTTTTTAATGGCGGACATTGGTAAAAACAGAGGTGTTTCTGATGGTAAATGTGGAAACATGTAAATTATTGTTAGAAGTCCCAAGAGCACAGTATCACCAAGTCCACGACCTTGAGAACTCTAGCTGCAGTTATAAAATGTATACTCCTGTGTAATGGACCAGGTAATATGATGAGCAAGAGATACATTAAGCTCTTAATATGTATTGCACAAGTTTCACTGTACAGACTATTTTAAGGATACCTAATGGCTGTGGCATCTTAGGTTAAGAAATGATTCACTAGATGACATGCTAAGGCAGTTTCACAAGAGCAGTCCCTAAATGCCCCTATCATTTGGAGACATTTAAAGCTGCAGTATCTTAATAAGAATAAAGGCAATATGTTATATAACAATATGTAGATGCAAATCTTAAAAAAGGGGTCTCCAAATGGGGTATGATGTTGTATATGTCATTCGACAAACTGACCCCGCTTTAACATCTAGTGTATGCACTGTGGCCCTAATAGGTTAATGGTTTATTTGTTAGGTAGCAATAGGAAAATGATTGTTTGTTTAGGAAATCTGATCTCATTGTCAATCCTACAAAAAAATGGCTTGTGTGTTCCATGCCTACTAAGTGAGCCATACATGGGCCAAGGGTTCGCAGATCGTCCGAAACAATCAAAAATCCATTTGGAGGAACCGATACAAATTTCCCATATTGCGTCATCAATCTTCCATAGATAGACCCCTTATTGAATTTGCTGTGGGAGCAATAGCGGTTCTGGGTAAATCCAACTAGCCAGTCTTAACTACTGTATACACTCCAGTCAATAGTGACCATAATGAATTTCTAAAATTCATTAATTTATTATCCTGAATTCATTTGTGCAATTAAGTGAAAAAGGTGCAAGCCATAAATACACAGATGTGCTTACAATAGTTTTAATTGCTAGTTTTAGGTAAGGGCTAAATGCTTTTTTTAATAAAAGAAAACTAAATGTTACTAATATTCATTAAACATTCTTAGCTGAATCAGGTTTTCTATCACTGAGAGTAAGGGACTTGCCCTGGTGGAGACTAGATACAAATGAACAAATGGCCTGGTACACATGAGCACATGTCTGTGTGACATTCACACCAAGAGATCTAACATCCTGACTGATCTCTTGGAATTACCAATTATTGCATAAAAACAGTCATAAGAAATCAGTCAGGTCATAAATTGCAGGCGATATTTTGGCACAATCGACAAAAATGTCGGCTAGGGGTTATCAGGCTGTAATATTAGATGGTGTTTACCAGCCCTTGGGTAGGCATCATTGGTAGTGTAATTATTTAAATGGAAATAATATATAATGGGGGAGATTCGATATGGCCCAAATCCGTCTAAAACCCACGTTAACCCGAAGAAATTTTGGGTTAACGTGGGTTTTAAATGGATTTTAGAGCACAGCGCCATTTCCAAATGTTTTTGGAAATAGCACTGTGCAATTGATCCAAAACCCCTACCGTTAAGTTTTACGCAACTTCGTAGCCCGATCCCACGATGCAATACCTGACATAATCTCATTTACGTCAGGTATTGTATTGCGGGATCGGGCTAAGGTAAGTAACGCGGCAAAAGGAATTGAATCTCCCCGTTTATCTATTATAATAAAACCCTAAAGCTGCGTCCATGAATCCGTGTGTGTTACTGCAGTTCCTATGGACTCACCACTAGAGGGAGATGGTAAGATTGTCTCTGCAGTTCCTTTTGACTCACCACTAGAGGGAGAATCACAGAAAACAAGCAAGGCAGAATACAGCAGTTACACAGGTTGCTTGGGACAGAGGGGGACTTGGAGGGGGATTTGGAGGGGACTCTGGCCTTGGGATACTAAGAGGGAGCTCTGGCCTTGGGCCATGGAGGAGGGGGGCTCTGGCCTTGGGACATGGGAGAGAGGGGGGACTCTGGCCTTGGAACACTAAGAGGGAACTCTGGCCTTGGGACATGGAGAAGGGGGGCTATGGCCTTGGGACATGGAGGAGGGGGGCTATGGCCTTGGGACACAAAGGGGGCACTCTGGGCTTCTGGAGGCTGTTATTGTAATGGGCTTAAAGTGACACTATACTGAAAAAATGGCTTTGCCTCATCTTAATCTACAATTGAATACATGTAAGTAGCACTTACTCTGATTTGCGTATATTGCTGCATGCCTTAAAACCAGCACACATTTTGTTTTGTTTAGTATCCCCCCTCCCTCTTTAACCACTCCCACTTCCATCCGACCTGACTTTTTCCCCATAACTCAACTGTCAAGCCTGCACACAGCATACAGCATTCCAACTATAAAAACTGTCACCATTCCAGCTACAGTAAAACTACTCAGAGAAGAATAGTTTTTGAGAGCAAGGAACTTGATTGACAGCTGAAATATAAGAAATTTTAGATTGGATATCTAAAGAAATAGGGGGCAGATCAACAAAAAAATTATACAGTGGTGGTTGGGAAGAATTATAGTTGCAAGTTATGGTCAATTTAAAATAACCTATTTTTCGGTATAGATGCCCTTTAAAGTCTAGTATATATATTGCTTTTATGTTCCCCACATATGGGAATTCCAATGTAGAAATTTCTTCCTTTAAGTCCAGCTGATCGTAGAGGTTGTGTCAGGCCCTCCTACTGTCTGCCCTCAGGTCACCGGGTGGCAGGGCTGTAGTTACACCACTGGCTATAGTAGTAATACCAGAAGAACTCAAGCAGAAACTATAGAAGGAGCAAGAACCAAGCAAGAGCAGTAAAAAGAACAGCAATTATTAATTTTCCTCCAGGCATCGATCAGCCAATGAGGAGACCATTTTCGAGAAAGAACGATCATTTCTGGAAACAGCCAAGCGTGCACACGAAAAGACCGGAGACTGGCCGTAACCGGACAAACCCATTGGAACAGTGTGGTAGCGGAGGACGGGTGAGTGTCAATTGCTGACACATTAAATCTACATTTGTAGATGTAAATACAGTTTTTGATTGTAAATGGAACTTGTTTTCTGCATATTTATATTTATTCTTTCGAGAATTGCCATACTGTTTACTTGAGTAAATATATTATCTCTAGACAGTTACAGAGATCCCCTCCCCCATTTAGATCAACAGCAGCAATATAATAGTGTTGCTTAAACTCCATTCACATTCCATTACAGCCATGACACCCGTCGAACAAATGGGTGATTAATGAAAATGTGTGGAAGTTCAATCAGGCATTGTTTGTTGACCCCCCTGGTTGGACGCTCCTGGGTGACAAAAATATGTATGTATGGACCTTTAGTACATGCAGATTGCTGCTGACTGACTGCCCCTTCCCCTGGGGATTTGGAAGGTGATGTCAGTGCAGTGGATGTCCCCTCCCAAAGCTGGCCTTTGGCAATCGTTCCTGGAATGTTTAATCTGTTTGGGACTGTCACCTAGGTTTTTCTACCCAGCCTTTGTTCTTAACAGTCAGTAGGTGGCCATCAGAGTTTACATGGCTTGTCTGTTAATTGGATTTAGTAAATTAATGAAAATTTTAATTTTGCATGAGAATGTGGACCATTAAAAATGTAATAGATGTGGGTGTAATACATCATTTTCATACATCACGTTGCACACTATTGCAATTTTAGGCTTCTCACACTTTTTCTGGGATAGGAGTTGGCAGTTTATAAAGGTGCCAACTCCAAGCTGTTCTGTTTTCTCAATTTCCTGTTATTAAATATGTTGATGCTCAATTCCAGAGAACTGCTTTTATTATGACATTGTTATATAAAAATCCTCATTTGGTAAAGGCAGATTATTTTGTCTATTCCAAAGGGACTGGGGCTAGCTACAAATAATAGATTTGCTGTAAATGTTAAATGGCCTTTCACAGTAGGAAACACCAGTAAATTGACATTCTTTGGGTTGTTGGACAGCCTCATTATTTTAAACTTCTGGAAACCCATTACTTCTATTTAGACAATGACTAAAACTCATTTAATAGGGGGTTGAGAGGTTTTAGGTTTTGCAATATTTTGTGACAGTAATACCTATCTATAGATTAATATAAGTGCTGGAAATGTAATAATTGTCAATGCAATAGGTTAAGGTATAATTATATGTTTTGGGGATGATTAGAGTTTTATTTAACTGTGCCATGCACCCGATCATTAGAGATATATATGTATAACTGTTTTGTGCCAGTGTCCAACATCAATTTTTTTTTAATAGAATGTATTCATGCTACCGCTCCAACCACAGGAACCCCAAGGCACATGCCTACTGTGTCTCATAGTAAATCAAGGCCTGCACCTATGTGTTTTCTAGAAATTACAACAAATACCATAGATAGCAACTTAGGTCAAAGAACCTACTATAGTTTTGTTTTGCCACCAACACTAAGTATGGTGCCAAGGTGGCACCACCTAGTTACCTGTGAATAAACATGTTTTAATAAAATAAGGTATGTGCCATTAAAGTCAATAGTGGGAATGCCACCATTCTACATACATAGGAAGTGGCTGACAATATGCAGTAAGTCAGTACTGCAAATGTATCACAGGCTAAATGATGTATTACTTGTTTCCTAATTCTACACTAGTATAGTGAATTATACCTGCTCTGCTAAAGAGTATTAACTAGCGGAATTGCTGTAACTTAAACAACCAATCCAATCTGACTCACACAAGGATAATTTATCCTTAAACAGTGTGGAGGGCAGCTTATAGGTCATGAATGATGACCAAAAGACCAATCCCAAATAAGATCATCCCATGATAATAACAAACATGTTGAAAATTTTCTGTTGACCCCCCATAAGCCAATTGAGGCTCAGTCAGAAATGCTCAAGTTAATGATCTTCAAGTTGGCCTTTCTGCCAGTAGAATAATTATGCTTTTCTAATGAACATGTCAAAGTTTGTGACAATCAGCAGCTTTGAAGACAAGATAAGTGTGAAATTAGGGAAACAAGCAATATCTTTGCATTTAGATTAACTTTAAGGCCAAGGGGGGCCTGAAAGAAAATAGATTACAAAGTATAGCAATTCTTATTATAGAATAATATCAACCAATTTGTTGATCTCTTTGATTACAAAAACATGGAAACAACCACAAAAATAAATTTTAATTTACTGACGATGTTGACTTTAGTGCAGATCAAAATGAAATAAAATCTGCCAAACATCAAAATGCTTGTTCACACTACTTTCACACTAGAAAGGGAACAAAACGGACCACAATAGACAGTTCATTTTTTTTGTCCATTTTTAGCGCTATAGTTTTAATCAAAACACGTCCGTTTCCAGGCAGAAATGCAAAAATAGACCACAAGGTGCGTTGAAACGGACAGAAACTGATCTAGTGTGAACGAAGCCTCAAACCTTCCAAATCCAGTCCATAGTTTTGGGAAATCTCCTTTGGGTATCAAAAGAATTGAAACCCCTTTGAATTCCAAAGCAATGTTGTTTTTTACTGCTTAATAAATAAATACCTCTGTATTAAAAGTATATAAAGTGCCTGTTGAAATCATCATTTTAAAAAGGATGGACAAGTTCTATTAAATGAATCAATCCAATGGTGCTAGAAGCCATGGTACCTTGCACCATGTGGTCTGGGTGTCTGGCCACTCACCTTGTCTTGCTGTATAAATTGATCCCAAAATCTTAGTGTTGCTTTTTACCAGATGTTTCTGTACTTTGCTCAGATGAGATTTCTATGCTGCAAGCCCATCCATTTCATGTTTAAACTAAGGCAGCTCAGCCTCACTATGTGAAGATGCTAGCACTGTCTGGATTCCTGTTACAGTGAAGAGGGTTAGATATGGGGTCACAGTAAGAGGGAGGGAAAATAAAAAAAGACAGTCTGGCATGGGATAGTTCCTCCCTCTTCCCTCCTTCCCTACTGCATCTGATTCCTACTAAATGACTTCATTAATTGTGTCTCCTGTCAGCAGTCTGCTTAGTCATGCTACATGCTGCTTGGAGCCATTAGCTGCCTTAGACCATGTTATTGTTCCAGATTATATTGTATATTGAGTTGTAGTTCAGGGATACATGCAGAACTAGACTCTAAATGAAAAAAATATTAAAATGATAAATAATGGGGCAGTAAGGCAGAAATCCAGCACCATGGTTCAGATTTTAAACTGGTCATACATATGATCAATATTCAGCAAAAAGATTAGAAATAGCATGGTATAGACTATTCAATAGATATACATGGTAGCACGAAACTTAACGCTTATTAGATGCGTACGGGGCTGATGTAGTAAAGAAAACATAGTGACGTCTTACCTGACCGGAATCCCGCAATGCTGTAAGTCTCACAAAGGGACTAAAACTTTGTGGGATGGAGGTCAGGTAAGACGTAACTTTTTTTTATCAGCCCGATAGTGCAACTTGGTTACCTGCGCCTGCCGCATTGACAAGTGGATAAAAGTTCTATTACTAAAACGGAATGGGAGACAAACATAGGTAATCAGAGAAGGCCCCAAACCTAGAAAGTATTTTTACCTACTGATAAAAATTCCCTTAGGGTACGTTCACACTAGATCAGTTTCTGTCCGTTTCTGGACAGAAACGCGCGTTGCCGTCCGTTTTTTTTAATGGATCGGATTGAACCAGTCCGTTAAAAAAAATGTACTGCTGTATGCATTTCTGTCCCGGAAACGGACGCGTTTTGATTAAGAAAAAATGGAGCGATAAAAATGGATCAAACGGACCAAAAACATAGACTGTACATTGTGGTCTGTTTTGCTCTGGTTCTAGTGTGAACTGAGCCTTAACCTTATATGAGATAGTTTGGGCATAATGTATTGTAATACGAAATTTGTAGCACGCAAAATAAGTTGCTTGTCTGTGTAGAGGAGCCAGTGAAAAGAATGGAAAGAATTTATTTGCATAATCTGCCTTAAGAAATTTCCCCAGAATTTACAGTTTTATGCAATGAATCATAATGCCCATGCTTTGCAGTTTGAGGTCTGACCGTGCCTTCATTGCTATGCATTCATTGATTTCAATAGCGATCTCTATTGGTCCGCCTTTATATATATGGCCAATAGAGACCTTATTGTCATTTTCAGGGCTACTAATGGAAGTTTTAAAATTTCCATTAAAAACAATAAACAACAACTAGAAAGGGAAAGTTTAAGTATAAACTTTGAATTTGGCTTGAAGAGCTGCATTTTGGAAGGGAATATGTGTGCTTGCTGCAGATTTTAAAATTCAATAATGGGAATGATGAGTTTGTAGTGAACGCTTGTTTGGGACAAAAAAAACTTTAGTGTGTACCCAGCCCAAAGTGGTGCTAATTTTGCCCTAACCAATCAGTTGTTAGCTTTCTGATTGATTGGATCAAAATTAGCACCATTTTCAATGATAGAACTTTTATTGAATCTCTCTGTATCTTTTTGATGATTGGTCAAAATTTGTTTTTTTGAGTTTAGTTACCCTTTAAGTATGGCTGCCACAGTAATGGATAAGTAGATCAGTAGGTGTGTGTACCTGTGTCGGGTTGGGGGTTAAAAAAAACCAAACATTTTAAAGATTGGTCAAAATTTTTTTTTACTTTAGTTGCCCTTTAGGTATGGCTGCAACAGTAATGGAGGGGTAGGTCAGTAGGTGTGTGTACCTGTGTTGGGTTGGGGTTAAAAAAACAAACTTTGTTCATGATTAGTCAAATTTGTATTTTGACTATAGTTACCCTTTAAATATGGTTGCCATGAAATGAAAGGGTAGGTTAGTAGGCATGTGTACCTGGATCAGGTGTGGGGTTAAAAAAACAAACTTTTTTGATGATTGGTCAAAACTTTTTTTTACTTTAGTTCCCTTTAGGTATGGCTGCAACAGTAATGGAGGGGTAGGTCAGTAGGTGTATGTACCTGTGCCACGTGGGGGTTAAAAAAACAAACTTTTTTGATTATTGATCAAAATTATTTTTTTTACTTTAGTTTCCCTTTAAATATGGTTGCTACAGTAATGGATAAGTAGATCAGTAGGTGTGTGTACCTGTGTTGGGCTGGGGGTTAAAAAAACAAACTTTGTTCATTATTAGTCAAATTTGTATTTTGACTATAGTTACCCTTTAAATATGGTTGCCATGAAAATGAAAGGGTAGGTTAGTAGGCATGTGTACCTGGATCAGGTTGGGGGTTAAAAAAACAAACTTTTTTGATGATCGGTCAAAAAAATGTTTTGACTTTAGTTACCCTTTAGGTATGGCTACAACAGTAATGGGGGGGTAGGTCAGTAGGTGTATGTACCTGTGCCACGTGTGGGTTAAAAAAACTAACTATTTTGATTATTGATCAAAATAATTTTTTTTACTTTAGTTACCCTTTAAGCATGGCTGCCACAGTAATGAATATGTAGATCAGTAGGTGTGTTGATTATTGATCAAAATAATTTTTTTGACTTTAGTTACCCTTTAGGTATGGCTGCAACAGTAATGGAGGGATAGGTCAGAAGGTGTATGTACCTGTGCCATGTGGGGGTTAAAAAAACTAACTATTTTAATTATTGATCAAAATATTTTTTTTACTTTAGTTACCCTTTAAGCATGGCTGCCACAGTAATGGATATGTAGATCAGTAGGCGTGTGTACCTGCATCGGGTTGGGGGTTAAAAAAACAAACTTTTTGATGATTGGTCAAAATTAGTTTTTTTGACTTTAGTTAACCTTTAGGTATGGCTGCAACAGTAATGGAGGGGTAGGTCAGTAGGTGTATGTAAAACTGTGCCACATGGGGGCTAAAAAAACAAACCTTTTTTATTATTAATCAAAATTATTTTTTTTGACTTTAGTTACCCTTTAAGTATGGCTGCCACAGTAATGGATAAGTAAATCAGTAGGTGTAGTTCACCTTCCATCAGTCCTAACCTATACTCTTTTAGCCTTTGACTTTAAATGTCTGGACAGTTCTTCTCTATTACATTCACATGTTATTGGTAGCTCCTTGCCCACTAAAGTCTGGTGTCGCAAATTTCTAAAATTTAGACATTGATTGACAGTGCGCTGACAGCAACATACAGTAACGTAAGGACAGTGGGAATTACAAACTGCTAATGTTACTTGATCCTTTTGATGCTGCCAAACACCAATCACACAACTCAAGATATAGATTGTTGGCTTTAATGGTTCTCATCCTGTCTCCCTATTGTTTCTTCTGTGCTTAATTTGGGAACACTAAAATGTTCTTTTATAGCTGGTTTGTGTTTACATTGATGGGAGCTCTTGGCCCATTTCTTAAAACCATCCTGTTTTTTTGTAACAAATATTTTAGGGCTGTCAGGCACACTGTCCTGACCAAGCAGCAACACAAAAGATCAGGACAGCGCGCCTGACAGCTGAGAAGGAGACGCAAGTATAGTGCCAGTAAGGTAAGTGTTGCAGTGTTCCCAGATATTCTGTTATTTACAGGGAGGGGGGAATAAGCGTTCTCACCTCCTTGTGAATATAAATACAGTACACAGACAGATTGACTGACAGTTTCAAAAAGCAGGAAGCAGGAATGGCAGGGCCGGATGATGCTGCTCCCATATCACACCAAAAATGTAAATACCGTATATACTTGAGTATAAACCGTCCCGAGTATAAACCGAGGTACCTATTTTTGCCTGAAAAAAGGAATAAGTGTTGACTCGAGTATAAACCGAGGTGTTCTGCAAACTTTCTAAACCACCCCCCCCCTCCACTGTACAGACCTATTGCCCACCCCTAAACCCCTCATACACAGAATTACTTACTGGATAGATGAGGGCAGATTCGAAGGTACAGAGTCCTCGATCCTCTATGTACATCTGGGATGCAGTCAGGAAAAAAGAAGCCTACCAGTTGGAGATTGGACCATTCGGTGAGGAGCAAGCAGACCGGAGACCAGGATGAGACAGGACCGGGCAGTTACGGTAGAGGTGCAGGCAGGACCATTCGGTGAGGAGCGAGCAACCGGAGACCAGACGAGACCAGGACTGAGCAGTTACGGTAGAGTGTCAGGCAGGATCATTCGGTGAGGAGCGAGCAGACCGGAGACCAGGACCGGACAGTTACGGTAGAGGTGCAGGCAGTATGCTGATGACGTAAGTGATATGCGCGGGCACGTAAGTTACGCACGTCCCCGCTATCACTTATGTCATCAGCATACTGCCTGCACCTCACCGTAACTGCTTCCGGTCCTGGTCTCCGGTCTGCTCGCTCCTCACCGAATGGTCCTGTCTGCACCTCTACCGTAACTGCTCCGGTCCTGGTCTCGTCCTGGTCTCCGGTCTGCTCGCTCCTCACCGAATGGTCCAATCTCCAACTGTTAGGCTTCTTTTTTGTCCGTACAAAACTTAATCTGTGTGTGACCCGAGTATAAACCGAGGTCAGGTTGAAAAGGTATTTTTTAAACCTAAAAACCTCGGTTAATACTCGAGTATATACGGTATCTTCAAAACTATGCAAAATAAACAATGGAAATGAATGCAAAAATTCTCAGGGAGCATTCCTATCAATTTACCTCAATTTACCTAAAGTCATTTTTGGACCACAGTTCCCCTTAAACTTTTTGGTCAGTCATTTCTGTATATCTTGGGCTGTGGAGCATGAAAGAGGTGGTTGATGGCTCGTTTTAAGGTAGGAAACTGGCCTTTTATTAAACTTAACTTGTTTGGAGACCACAGTTCCCCTTTAAAGGAGAACTAAACTTCCATTTTTTTAAAACCTAATGTAAAGTTTTTCTCCCCAGAACACCTATACATTGTAATATTCTTCTCTGGTATGTTGCATTTAGTATATGTGAGAAATAGATTTTGAAATAAGAAGGCTTCCATGTTGTTGCTAGTACAACCCACAGCCCATGAAGTCATCAAATAGCCACGCCCCCTGACCCCATTATTCACTGTCTCTATGTACAGTGTTTTCTATACAGATGTCTCCACACCAATATGGAATCCCTGATAAGACTTTGAAAGCTGCTGTTACCCTGCAGTTTATTACTAGTCAGTGTGAGTTGCTGGAATAAACTGCAGGGTAACAAGCAGCTTTCAAAGTCTTATCAGGGATTCCATTTTTTAAAATGATTCTTTCCCTAACAAAAGATAAAGCTTCCAAATGTAGCTAGACTCTCCGCTTATTCAGTGTTGGTGCACCGTTAAGGCACCGGGTTTAAGAAATACACAGTTCAGGAGGTCACAAGTTCAATACCCCTTATATGCATTTTGTTTATTATATTCCAAGCAAAAGATAAAGCTTCTAATTGTACGCAGGCTTTCAGCTTATTCAGTGGTGGCTCACCTTGTAACTCCAGCTATAACACATACAGTTCAGAAATCACAATTTCAATACCCCAGATATACCTTTTTCTGTTTCTATTATATTCCATGCAAAAGATAAGCTTATAAATGTCTGAGGCTCTCAGCTTGTTCAGTGATGGCTCACCTGTAAGACCCAGGTTTAGACACTTACAGTTCAGAAGGTCACGAGTTTTGAATCCTCAAATTTATATTTATTTTCTGTTTCCATTATGTTCGTAGTACAATATTCTTCATGTACCAATGATTTATGTTGTGTCTCTCTCAGCCTAGAGGTAAGACTCTGCTTTTAGCAAGACAGAGTAATGAACAAGTTGCAGGTTCTATTCCCCAACTTTTATTTTGGCTGAAATGTTAGTATTTTGTTTCTTACATCAATGCTATCTATGAAATACACTGCAAAGATTACTTTTCTTTTTGTATGAAAAGTCAAGGATTAAATCATTGTTAGGACAGGAGCATTGAATGTGTTTAAAACAAAAAACTGAAATCCCTGTTCTGTGTCAGGGAGAGGGGGGATCTCTTGCTATAATGTGATTGGCTTTCAGCTTCTAGGAAGCAAGGCTCAACTTCCTTGTTTTGATCTGTTGAGCTCTACAGAGCATGTGCCTGTACCAGACACTTTGCTGGGGGTTTACCCAGCTAGGGTGGATTGTGGGAGCTGACCCCTAGTACTCACAGGTTATTTTCATAAATCCACCCATGGCCACAGCAAAGGGAGATTAAACACAGCTTGTTGTATGTTTGTGAATGTGCTCTGTCTATTGGGACAATTTGTCTGGAGACTTTAGTTCCCCTTTAAGCAATCAAGCAGTACAGGTTGAATCTCAGCAGCAAGACAACACAATCAGAGTAAGTGCTGCGTACATGTATTCATTTATAGATTGTAATAAGGCAAACCATTTTTCAGTGTACATTCCTTTACTAAAGATTATATTTTACACCAGAACTAAACAAATGTGTAAATTTTCAGAGGTTAATTCCAGCATAAGAAGCGTGTTATAAAACAGATTCCAGGGCATCAACATTTTGTATGAATGCCTCTTTAATGCTTGGTTAATAAAATAAATCTTTTGTTTTTGATACTTACAGAGGAATAATAAATTCCTTTCCACATTGTCACCGGTGGTGACAACCGTTGTGTTGTTGATAGTCCAGTTTATTTAAGGGAGAAAACCACAGAATGCTTCTGAATCACCTTAAAAATCCCTCTTTTCCACCCAGCGATAGATGTCCTATTGTTTCAGCCTTTGCTCTGCAAGTTAAAAAACAAACAGTTTTTGTCAGGATTATTTATTTTTTTCCCACAGACGTGTGTAACGCTATTGTTAGTGAATAGGATAAAAACAGGCACAAAAGGCAATTTATACTGTTTTTAATAAATACATACAGGGAGATTCAATAAAAGTTCTAATTGTGTAAAATGGTCCTAATTTTGCCCCAACCAATCAGATCTTATTGAACATTTGTAACTTACTCTGATTGTTTGGGGCAAAATTAGCCCCATTTTAAACGATAAGAACTTTTATTGAATAACCCTGATTGTGCTCTGCTTGTCTCCTTGTTATATGAGACATCTACATATTTGGTTTTATCTAACTCACTGATCTGTGTTATTTGCTATAAGTACATGTATTTTATTTCAACTATTAAGGGTTAATTTGAGCCTGGAGTTTAGGAGAGAAATTTAAAGTATCCACAGCTGGGTGTTTGAGAATTTAGTTACCTCTCTCTATGCATCCATCCAATATGCATAAAAAACACTATTTCATTAGAAAGGTGGCAGAAAGGAGGTAAAGCAGAATAATGGAAACGGCTGTTTATTCAACACAACATGTTTCGAGTCATATGGAACCTTTCTCAAGTGTCTTACAACTACTTTAGAAGACATCTTTAAAAGTTCCTACAGGAAGTGATGAAACACCTGTTTTCATTGACTCATTGTGACACATTCATAAAGTGCATAGCAAAAAATAAAGTGCAATTTCTCATAAGTGCAAAACTTCTTTACCATAGCGTATAATGAAGTAATCAACTCGTGTCAATCATTACTAGCTGTCACTAAATAACATACCTACTACTCAAATATACACTGACCCGAGTAAAAACCAAGGTATATTTCTACCTTGAAAAAGGAGTAAAAGTGATTGACTCGAGTATAAGCCAAGGGTAGAAATTATGACCACATTTTTTTTTGTTTTAGCTCTTTTTTCTTGTGCCCTTTTCTTTTCCTGTTCTCCCTCATTCCTCTCTTTTTTTACATACATCCTCCTCCTCTCTTTATTTTTCTTGCCTTTCCTTCTCCCTAGAATAACCCCCATTCCTTGGTACTCCATATGTTTGGAACTACACCCCGCATTCTTAGTTTCTGGGATTTGTAGTTCCAACACATCTGAGTGGCAAGGAATTGCTACTGCAGGGGTTAATGTACCCCCCCTCCGGAGCCCCCCAGTGTTGAAATGCCTTCTCCTACCTTGGCCGCTTGCTCCACTTCCTCTGCTCTGCCGTTTGCTCTCTCCTCTGCTGGCTGATGTCACT
This sequence comes from Hymenochirus boettgeri, assembly GCA_019447015.1. Taxonomy (NCBI): domain Eukaryota; kingdom Metazoa; phylum Chordata; class Amphibia; order Anura; family Pipidae; genus Hymenochirus; species Hymenochirus boettgeri. The sequence goes on along the minus strand of CM033472.1, from coordinate 128,933,628 downwards.
ACTCGGTACCTGCCTCACTTCCTGGCGCCAATTAGTGATGTCAGCCAGCAGAGGATGCGTAGTGAGCAGCCACCGAGATGGTAAGCGACTAAAAAAACCCCAGTACAAGAGACTTATCTTGGATTGGCCAGTTACCACTCTCAATTTTGACTCTGGTGAACCACAGTGAGGAAGGAGAGTGTGTGAACATGACATTGTTACATCACATGTTCTGCTGCTCCTCATGATTGCCAGCTCTACCCTCCTATCACAGCAACAACAAACAAAATGAAAAGTAAAGCATTGTACTGCCCTGAACATCTGCCCACAGGGGGAAACGTAAGAACCCATACAGCCATACCCATTTAACCCCATAATCATAAACTCCTTTATTTATAATTACGACACAGACAACGACTTTGGATGAACAATTGGCCACGGCTAATTATTAAAGGGTATCTCCACTGGTTTTGGTAAGTTTTCGGAATCCATTTCTATTGAAGAACGGGAGGTAAAGGAGCTGTGCCTTACCTTCCGTTCTTCAATAGAACACACAGAGCCAGGAGAGAAGGTAAGAACTTACCCGCTCGCTCACTCCTCCGGCGCGTAGTCTGACAGGTCCCACGGACCTTGTCTTCTATGCGCATGCGCGATCTATGCGCATAGAAGACAAGGTCCGTCGGGACCTGTCAGACCAAGCGCCGGGGGAGCGAGCGAGCGGGTAAGTTCTTACCTTCTCTCCTGGCTCCTGTGTGTTCTATTGAAGAACGGAAGGTAGGCACAGCTCCTTTACCTCCGTTCTTCAATAAATGGATTCCGAAAACTTACCAAAACCAGTGGAGTTACCCTTTAAATTACATATTTTTTGCATATTTTGCATAACTTGGGCATACTTTAATAAATATGCCCCCTTGGCATATTTCCCACCACTGTACACCCTTTGCTTGCCATAAACCATCCTTGTTGTTAACCATCATAGCCGTAGAACTCAGCTTTGAATGCCAACCTCTGTCTAGCCAGAGGGCATGTAACGGCTCCATCCATATCCGCAAGGGTGTACCCGCCAATCACCGTGGCTCCACCAAATTTTTTAACAATAACTTAAAAAAAAGGGGGTGGGAGGAAGGATGGCTCCTATCCAGCCAGCGGCGCAAAAGAAATGGCGCCCGTGACCACGAGGCTCCGCCTTTTTGGACGCGGTGCGGCGCAATGACGTCACGCCGCCCGCGTCCATCTCGCGAGACCCCGCTCGTGACCAGGACCAACAGGGGAGGACAGAAGGCTTCCTGGAGAAAAGGTGCGTCCTCCCCCCGTGGTCAGACACCCCATCCACATAACGCGGCGGGGCTCCTAGACATTTCGAAGGTGTGCAACTAACTTAGGTGATTATATTATTTACCACCAGATGGCAGCACACAGGTTAATTAACTTAAAAAATGTCGAAAAAATTAGGTATGGAAGCATTTTTGAAAGTTGAAAAATAGCCTATGCTTTTTTTCAGGTCCTTAACAAAAGTATACCAAGTCTCAAAAAATTGGCCCAGACGTTTTTCTGGCTCACAGTAAGTAAACTAAAATTAAAAAAAAACAAGACATGCAGGAATTCTAGGGGAATTTTGCCTGACGTGATAGTTGAAAAAGTCATTATACTGGAATATAAATGTATAAATAAACTTAAAACAACATACTACTTTACAAACTCTGCAAGAGCTGGACACCTCCAGATCTATGAAATATTCACATTTTATACACTTTTGATTTCACATTTAGATTTTTTTTCTCATTTAAAAATATGTACCAAAGATCATAATCACCTATTGCATATGTAGTTTAGTTTACCAAAAAGCACAAGGAAAATTTCCTTCATCCAGCTCAGAAATGAGCAGAAGTGAAGGTAGACAGATAGCCAGCACCAGTGACAATAAAACACAATTTTTGGCTTCTGTAAAGCACTTCTCAAGAAGCTCTAGACAAAGACTCAATTAAAGTTCTTATCATTAAAAATGTTGCTAATTTTGCCCAAACCAATCAGATGTTGCTTTTAAATGTAAAACAAGATCTGATTGGTTGGGGCAAAATTAGCACCATTTTAATGATAAGAAATTTTTTGTTCATCCAAGTCTTGGTAAATCTGTAGTACTTGGTAAGATCAACTGGACTTGAAGTTTAGTTCTTAAAGATTTTTCACTAGTCTAAAACTGACTTTCTCAATTCAGAATGACTTGTTCCTTGGCCATTTACCAGGATTAGTTCAAAAGAGGTGTCAAGGAGGCTATTTATATCAAATAAAGAAACCAAGCCTAAACAGAAAGGAGGGGGGCTGTTTGACACCAATTGTCTACCATGTACAATGCTGTTTTGACACCTTCCCCTGGGAAGTTTTGATAACATCTCTTAGCCACAATGCAATCAACACCTTGCATTCAGAGGTCCCTAACACCTGCTGTTATATGCTAATTGGACTTTCCAGGGTACATAATTGCCAAGTCATTCTGAATTGAGAAAGCCAGTTGGATGCTAGTGAAACGCTTCAATATCTAAACTTCAGTCCAGTTATCTAACTGAACACCACACATTTCCTTACAATTTGATTAGCTGTGATAATCCACAAACGGATGTTTTGATATTGTGACATTGCTGCTGTTAAGCATGAAATTTACCTAAACATATTTTGTTTTTTAATGTATATTCAGTTTTTGTCTAGTTATCTACACCATGGGGGCTCATTACTGTTTTTTTAAGATCACATAGTATGCATTTACTGTTCTTTTTTAATATACATAGTTTACATTAACTGTTCTTTTTTATATCACATCGTATGCATTGGAATTCTGGTGATCCAATATAGGAAATTAAGTTACACCAAAAAATGTATTTATACTGCATGAAAAATGTGTAAGTACTGAAAGGTGTAATAATGAAGGGTAAAATTATCGAAAAACAGGAATTTCAGGGAAAGAAACAGAATAATTGATTTGGATGACTGTCATGGACTGGCTGTTAGATTTAACCTGAACCTCAGTTCTGCTGTGCAATCCAAACTTTCATACAGTGCCTTGCCACCACTTAAGTTAGAGTGGAATTCAGCACAAATACATTTATAATTATCTTGGAGGGAGGGGGGGGTTTAGCTTTGCAGAAGGTGATCTGGTAGGAATAACTAAAAAATATGAACTAATTGCATTTGTTAAAATAATGATTTTTCCACTGAATTTCCCCTGTAGTCAGGGCTGGACAATCATCCAATATTTAGGAGCCAGCTCCAAAATGTTCTAACTCCCAATGTCCTTGATTGACAGGTGACCTACAGGGGTGTTCCTAGGGTTTTTGACACCTGAAACAACTTTTGAATCGGTAGACGTGTTGCGGCACATGAAGCGGGTGTGGCTTCATCAGGACATAGGCGTGGCTTGTGGAGGTGGGTGTGGTGGGCTGACTAACACTGACTGGTGGACTGGTGCTGAAATGGTGCAGTGGGGAATTGTAACAGGTCTACCTCGTAGCATTGCTTTGAGGGACAGTCTTTCCAGTTCTTTTCATGGCTGCTGACTAAGGCACGCAAGTAGGAGCGTTGGAAAGGTAAGAACAAGTCTAATCGTAAGGGCTTAAGTCTTATTTCTGCAAGGTTCCCCTTTAGAGCTGCATTACCTATTTTTTTGCTCTCACACACTGTTTACTCACACACTTTACATGTACCATTTTATATACAAACATACTATCTCACAACACACTCATTCACACACACCTTGATAAAACACACTATCACACAATTTACACTTTTCTTTCACACGTCTCTACTCACGTATACTCACTCACATACACTACCATATATGCACTATTCCGTGCACACACATACACTAGTATCTCAACACAAACTACACTTTAACACATTCGTACAACCAGTTATCTTAAAAACACAACACAATCTCACATACATCACATTCTTTTACCTACGTACACAATATTACTTTATACACACTATACAAGCATCACACACTCTTAGGCTGAGGCTACTCACACACCACACAAACTCTAACACCGGTTGCGATTGCGATATGATCTGCCAGTCTTGAATAATTTCACAAATAAACACCAAGCTCTTTACATAACAAATACAACCATTTCAAAAAGGAATATATTAAACAGCTGTAACTAATACAAAATAAGAGAAAAACATGCATACTTCACCAACATAAAAGGTTTCTTTTTCTCAGAGCACAAAAATACAATATCTGTTATTCAGTTCGGTAATTGGCCCCATGATTACTGTTTGGAATAAGCTATTAATTCTTGTATCGATGACAGAAATCCTCCCTAGGTTGTTTGGAGGTGTGAGTTTGCTTGTTTAACTAACAGTTGTTGAAGGATTCCTGAGTCACATCTCTGGCTGCAGCCCATGAAAAATGATTTTGTGGAGAATTTTCACACTTTCTGTTTCCAGTAGCTTGAATGACATCACCTGACCAATTAGCTCCTTTTCCAGAGAAAATAGGACCAAACTTCGGTAATCTGCCCTCACCCCAAAATTTCTACTAGCTCAGTTTATCCCCTCTGCCCTTTCCAATTTATAGATATCCCTTCATAGTACTGGTGCCCAAAACTGCTCAGCTTATTCCAGATAAGGCATTACTAGGTGCACAATCTATCTTTTTTGTAAGAAATACAAGTGTTTTATTCCTTTTAAAATACTGCCTGACACTGCTTAATACCAGAGAACAAATTTCTGTACCTGACCAAGGTCTAGATGAATAAATGAAGAAAACCCTGGACCCTGTGACTATTAATAACACTGGGACAACTAAAATGTTGCACTTGGAACCTCTCGTTTCAGTCAATTCCTTAACTATTCTCAATCCATGTACAAATAAAGTAATCATATACACTGTCCACCAAGCCCAATCCCTATTAACAAAACCTTTTATTTTCATTATTATGCATGTACGCAAAAAAAAAAGATGACAGATCTAACAACCAAAAAGACAAGGCATGGAATTAAATGTGGACTAAAATGTGAATTTACTGCTATTTGTAACATGAGTCCACTTCAACAAAGGCCTGAATTTTCTTTAATGGTCAGTTAACAGCAGCCCACCTTGTATCCTTAAGCTGGGTACACACCTTGAGATCCTTCGTCCCGACCAATCGTTCGGCACTTCCGACCGGTCGGCCAGGACGAAGGACTGTCGGTCACTGCAAAAGTAACTCCAAGTTTAACCTCACTCTGGTCATTGAGTATAAAGTTTCTTTTTTTCTCAGCTGGGAACAACAAATTCTTAAATTACTTATCTTTAACAAACATTTTATTGATATATATGTAAGATATAACATATAGAGTGAAATACAGTAGGTGCACCAGAAAACATCTGTATCTGTAATGTTGGTCGCAAAGTAATCTGGTGAATTATACAGGAACATCACAGTTAAGTCTTATGCTTTGTTGGATAGGCTTTGTTAGATAATATTCGCACCATATAGATGATGAACGTTCAACTACCGTATCATTACTTCTAACAACCAAAACCGAGGTCTGTACACACAGCAACGATAATCACAGATAGTCGCTAGATGTTGGGAAAATGTCAGGTCAGACTGGTCGCAGATTTAATGTTATGTGATATAATATGATTATATGATGTTTGTACTTAGACATTTATTACCCTTTAAGCTCTTTGAACACTGTTGCATGTGTTTTAGCTTCTTCTCCAGTTATTATCAATGTTTATCTTGTATTAGTAGTTTCTTTCAACAGCTGAGGATGGCTTTCGATAGGAGAAAGATTTTATCAACTGTGGAATTTCCCAAAATTGGAGGAACATTACGGTACGTGGGAAGCTTTTTCGGATCCCCCCGCCTTTAGAGAGTGGCTCTTTTTATTTAAAGGAATAGTTCGCTCTCAAAGTGAACTTTTCCTTTAATGTATTGATTGAAGCCTGGGAGGTTAAGGAGCTATGCCTTACATCACGTTCTTCAATCAATAGTGCAGGGTCCAGGAACGAAGATAAGAAGTAACTTACCTTTTGAGCGATCCTCCACGGCATCACTGAAACCTCCGATCGCGTTCCTCGCTTTTACAGCTATAGCGTAATACGCGTAATGCGCACTAGATGAACTATTCCTTTAATTACAAAGGCTGTTTTAGCATTGTTTTAATGGTTTTAGTAAATGGAAAATATGATTTTTTAATGGCGGACATTGGTAAAAACAGAGGTGTTTCTGATGGTAAATGTGGAAACAGTAAATTATTGTTAGAAGTCCCAAAGCACAGTATCACAAGTCCACGACCTTGAGAACTCTAGCTGCAGTTATAAAATGTATACTCCTGTGTAATGGACCAGGTAATATGATGAGCAAGAGATACATTAGCTCTTAATATGTATTGCACAGTTTCACTGTACAGACTATTTTAAGTACCTAATGGCTGTGGCATCTTAGTTAAGAAATGATTCACTAGATGACATGCTAAGGCAGTTTCACAAGAGCATTCCCTAAATGCCCCTATCATTTGGAGACATTAAAGCTGCAGTATCTTAATAAGAATAAAGGCAATATGTTATATAACACTATGTAGATGCAAATCTTAAAAAGGGGTCTCCAATGGGGTATGATGTTGTATATGTCATTCGACAAACTGACCCCGCTTTACATCTAGTGTATGCACTGTGGCCCTAATAGGTTAATGGTTTATTTGTTAGGTAGCAATAGGAAAATGATTGTTTGTTTAGGAAATCTGATCTCATTGTCATCCTACAAAAAAATGGCTTGTGTGTTCCATGCCTACTAAGTGAGCCATACATGGGCCGGGTTCGCAGATCGTCCGAAACAATCAAAAATCCATTTGGAGGAACCGATACAATTTCCCATATTGCGTCATCAATCTTCCATAGATACCCCTTATTGAATTTGCTGTGGGAGCAATAGCGGTTCTGGGTAAATCCAACTAGCCAGTCTTAACTACTGTACACTCCAGTCAATAGTGACCATAATGAATTTCTAAAATTCATTAATTTATTATCCTGAATTCATTTGTGCAATTAAGTGAAAAGGTGCAAGCCATAAATACACAGATGTGCTTACAATAGTTTAATTGCTTTTTAGGTAAGGGCTAAATGCTTTTTTTAATAAAAGAAAACTAAATGTTACTAATATTCATTAAACATTCTTAGCTGAATCAGGTTTTCTATCACTGAGAGTAAGGGACTTGCCCTGGTGGAGCACTAGATACAAATGAACAAATGGCCTGGTACCACATGAGCACATGTCTGTGTGACATTCACACCAAGAGATCTAACATCCTGCCTGATCTCTTGGAATTACCAATTATTGCATAAAAACAGTCATAAAGAATCAGTCAGGTCATAAATTGCAGGCGATATTTTGGCACAATCGACAAAAATGTCGGCTAGGGGTTATCAGGCTGTAATATTAGATGTGTTTACCACCCTTGGGTAGGCATCATTGGTAGTGTAATTATTTAAATGGAAATAATATATAATGGGGGAGATTCGATATGGCCCAAATCCGTCTAAAACCCACGTTAACCCGAAGAAATTTTGGGTTAACGTGGGTTTTAAATGGATTTTAGAGCACAGCGCCATTTCCAATGTTTTTGGAAATAGCACTGTGCAATTGATCCAAAACCCCTACCGTTAAGTTTTACGCAACTTCGTAGCCCGATCCCACGATGCAATACCTGACATAATCTCATTTACGTCAGTTATTGTATTGCGGGATCGGGCTAAGGTAAGTAACGCGGCAAAAGGAATTGAATCTCCCCGTTTATCTATTATAATAAAACCCTAAAGCTGCGTCCATGAATCCGTGTGTGTTACTACTGCAGTTCCTATGGACTCACCACTAGAGGGAGATGGTAAGATTTGTCTCTGCAGTTCCTTTTGACTCACCACTAGAGGGAGAATCACAGAACAAGCAAGGCAGAATACAGCATTACACAGGTGCTTGGGACAGAGGGGGACTTGGAGGGGGATTTGGAGGGGACTCTGGCCTTGGGATACAAGAGGGAGCTCTGGCCTTGGGCCATGGAGGAGGGGGCTCTGGCCTTGGGACAGGGAGAGAGGGGGGACTCTGGCCTTGGAACACTAAGAGGGAACTCTGCCTTGGGACATGGAGAAGGGGGGCTATGGCCTTGGGACATGGAGGAGGGGGGCTATGCCTTGGGACACAAGGGGGCACTCTGGGCTTCTGGAGCTGTTGTAATGGGCTTAAAGTGACACTATACTGAAAATGGCTTTGCCTCATCTTAATCTACATTGAATACATGTAAGTAGCACTTACTCTGATTTGCGTATATGCTGCATGCCTTAAAACCAGCACACATTTTGTTTTGTTTAGTATCCCCCCTCCCTCTTTAACCACTCCCACTTCCATCCGACCTGACTTTTTCCCCATAACTCAACTGTCAAGCCTGCACACAGCATACAGCATTCCAACTATAAAAACTGTCACCATTCCGCTACAGTAAAACTACTCAGAGAAATAGTTTTTTGAGAGCAAGGAACTTGATTGACAGCTGAAATATAAGAAATTTTAGATTGGATATCTAAAGAAATAGGGGGCAGATCAACAAAAAATTATACAGTGGGTGGTTGGGAAGAATTTAGTTGCAAGTTATGGTCAATTTAAAATAACCTATTTTTCGGTATAATGCCCTTTAAAGTCTAGTATATATATTGCTTTTATGTTTCCCCACATATGGGAATTCCAATGTAGAAATTTCTTCCTTTAAGTCCAGCTGATCGTAGAGGTTGTGTCAGGCCCTCCTACTGTCTGCCCTCAGGTCACCGGGTGGCAGGGCTGTAGTTACACCACTGGCTATAGTAGTAATACCAGAAGAACTCAAGCAGAACCTATAGAAGAGCAAGAACCAAGCAAGAGCAGTAAAAAGACAGCAATTATTAATTTTCCTCCAGGCATCGATCAGCCAAGAGGAGACCATTTTCGAGAAAGAACGATCATTTCTGGAAACAGCCAAGCTGCACACGAAAAGACCGAGACTGGCCGTAACCGGACAAACCCATTGGAACAGTGTGGTAGCGGAGGACGGGTGAGTGTCATTTGCTGACACATTAAATCTACATTTGTAGATGTAAATACAGTTTTTGATTGTAAATGGAACTTGTTTTCTGCATATTTATATTTATTCTTTCGAGAATTGCCATACTGTTTACTTGAGTAAATTATTAATCTTAGACAGTTACAGAGACCCCCCTCCCCCATTTAGATCAACAGCAGCAATATAATAGTGTTGCTTAAACTCCATTCACACATTCCATTACAGCCATGACACCCGTCGAACAAATGGGTGATAATGAAATGTGGGAAGTTCAATCAGGCATTGTTTGTTGACCCCCCTGGTTGGACGCTCCTGGGTGACAAAAATTGTATGTATGGACCTTTAGTACATGCAGATTGCTGCTGACTGACTGCCCCTTCCCCTGGGGATTTGGAAGGTGATGTCAGTGCAGTGGATGTCCCCTCCCAAAGCTGGCCTTTGGCAATCGTTCCTGGAATGTTTAATCTGTTTGGGACTGTCACCTAGGTTTTTCTACCCAGCCTTGTTCTTAACAGTCAGTAGTGGCCATCAGAGTTTACATGGCTTGTCTGTTAATTGGATTTAGTAAATTAATGAAAATTTTAATTTTGCATGAGAATGTGGACATTAAAAATGTAATAGATGTGGGTGTAATACATCATTTTCATACATCACGTTGCACACTATTGCAATTTTAGGCTTCTCACACTTTTCTGGGATGGAGTTGGCAGTTTATAAAGGTGCCAACTCCAAGCTGTTGTTCTGTTTTCTCAATTTCCTGTTATTAAATATGTTGATGCTCAATTCCAGAGAACTGCTTTTATTATGACATTGTTATATAAAAATCCTCATTTGGTAAAGGCAGATTATTTTGTCTATTCCAAAGGCTGGGGCTAGCTACAAATAATAGATTTGCTGTAAATGTTAAATGGCCTTTCACAGTAGGAAACACCAGTAAATTGACATTCTTTGGGTTGTTGGACAGCCTCATTATTTAAACTTCTGGAAACCCATTACTTCTATTTAGACATGACTAAAACTCATTTAATAGGGGGTTGAGAGTTTTTAGGTTTTGCAATATTTTGTGACAGTAATACCTATCTATAGATTAATATAAGTGCTGGAAATGTAATAATTGTCAATGCAATAGGTTAAGGTATAATTATATGTTTTGGGGATGATTAGAGTTTTATTTAACTGTGCCATGCACCCGATCATTAGAGATATATATGTATAACTTTTTTGTGCCAGTGTCCACATCAATTTTTTTTTAATAGAATGTATTCATGCTACCGCTCCAACCACAGGAACCCCAAGCACATGCCTACTGTGTCTCATAGTAAATCAAGGCCTGCACCTATGTGTTTTCCTAGAAATTACAACAAATACCATAGATAGCAACTTAGGTCAAAGAACCTACTATAGTTTTGTTTTGCCACCACACTAAGTATGGTCCAAGGTGGCACCACCTAGTTACCTGTGAATAAACATGTTTTAATAAATAAGGTATGTGCCATTAAAGTCAATGTGGGAATGCCACCATTCTACATACATAGGAGTGGCTGACAATATGCAGTAAGTCAGTACTGCAAATGTATCACAGGCTAAATGATGTATTACTTGTTTCCTAATTCTACACTAGTATAGTGAATTATACCTGCTCTGCTAAAGAGTATTAACTAGCGGAATTGCTGTAACTTAAACAACCATCCAATCTGACTCACACAAGGATAATTTATCCTTAAACAGTGTGAGGGCAGCTTATAGGTCATGAATGATGACCAAAAGACCAATCCCAAATAAGATCATCCCATGATAATAACAAACATGTTGAAAATTTCTGTTGACCCCCCATAAGCCAATTGAGGCTCAGTCAGAAATGCTCAAGTTAATGATCTTCAAGTTGGCCTTTCTGCCAGTAGAATAATTATGCTTTTCTAATGAACATGTCAAATTTGTGACAATCAGCAGCTTTGAAGACAAGATAATTGTGAAATTAGGGAAACAAGCAATATCTTTGCATTTAGATTAACTTTAAGGCCAAGGGGGGCCTGAAGAAAATAGATTACAAAGTATACATTCTTATTATAGAATAATATCAACCAATTTGTTGATCTCTTTGATTACAAAAACATGGAAACAACCACAAAATAAATTTTAATTTACTGACGATGTTGACTTATGTGCAGATCAAAATGAAATAAAATCTGCCAAACATCAAAATGCTTGTTCACACTACTTTCACACTAGAAAGGGAACAAAACGGACCACAATAACATTTCATTTTTTTTGTCCTTTTTAGCGCTATAGTTTTAATCAAAACACGTCCGTTTCCAGGCAGAAATGCAAAAATAGACCACAAGGTGCGTTGAAACGGACAGAAACTGATCTAGTGTGAACGAAGCCTCAAACCTTCCAAATCCATTCCATAGTTTTGGAAATCTCCTTTGGGTATCAAAAGATTGAAACCCTTTGATTCCAAAGCAATGTTGTTTTTTACTGCTAATAAATAAATACCTCTGTATTAAAAGTATATAAAGTGCCTGTTGAAATCATCATTTTAAAAGGATGGACAGTTCTATTAAATGAATCAATCCAATGGTGCTAGAAGCCATGGTACCTTGCACCATGTGGTCTGGTGTCTGGCCACTCACCTTGTCTTGCTGTATAAATTGATCCCAAAATCTTAGTGTTGCTTTTACCAGATGTTTCTGTACTTTGCTCAGATGAGATTTCTATGCTGCAAGCCCTCCATCATTTCATGTTTAAACTAAGGCAGCTCAGCCTCACTATGTGAAGATGCTAGCACTGTCTGGATTCCTGTTACAGTGAAGAGGGTTAGATATGGGGTCACAGTAAGGGGAGGGAAATAAAAAAAGACAGTCTGGCATGGGATAGTTCCTCCCTCTTCCCTCCTTCCCTACTGCATCTGATTCCTACTAAATGACTTCATTAATTGTGTCTCCTGTCAGCAGTCTGCTTAGTCATGCTACATGCTGCTTGGAGCCATTAGCTGCTTAGACATGTTATTGTTCCAGATTATATTGTATATGAGTTGTAGTTCAGGGATACATGCAGAACTAGACTCTAAATGAAAAAAATATTAAATGATAAATAATGGGGCAGTAGGCAGAAATCCAGCACCATGGTTCAGATTTTAAACTGGTCATACATATGATCAATATTCAGCAAAAAGATTAGAAATAGCATGGTATAGACTATTCAATAGATATACATGGTAGCACGAACTTAACGCTTATTAGATGCGTACGGGGCTGATGTATTAAAGAAAACATAGTGACGTCTTACCTGACCGGAATCCCCAATGCTGTAAGTCTCACAAAGGGACTAAAACTTGTGGGATGGAGGTCAGGTAAGACGTAACTTTTTTTTATCAGCCCGATAGTGCAACTTGGTTACTCGCGCCTGCCGCTTGACAAGTGGATAAAAGTTCTATTACTAAAACGGAATGGGAACAAACATAGGTAATCAGAGAAGGCCCCAAACCTAGAAAGTATTTTTACCTACTGATAAAAATTCCCTTAGGTACGTTCACACTAGATCAGTTTCTGTCCGTTTCTGACAGAAACGCGCGTTGCCGTCCTTTTTTTTAATGGATCGATTGAACCAGTCCGTTAAAAAAAATGTACTGCTGTATGCATTTCTGTCCCGGAAACGGACGCGTTTTGATTAAGAAAAATGGAGCGATAAAAATGGATCAACGGACCAAAAACATAGACTGTACATTGTGGTCTGTTTGCTCTGGTTCTAGTGTGAACTGAGCCTTAACCTTATATGAGATAGTTTGGGCATAATGTATTGTATACGAAATTTGTAGCACGCAAAATAGTTGCTGTCTGTGTAGAGGAGCCAGTGAAAAGAATGGAAAGAATTTATTTGCATAATCTGCCTTAGAAATTTCCCCAGAATTTACAGTTTTTGCAATGAATCATAATGCCCATGCTTTGCAGTTTGAGGTCTGACCTTGCCTTCATTGCTATGCATTCATTGATTTCAATAGCGATCTCTATTGGTCCGCCTTTATATATATGGCCAATAGAGACCTTATTGTCATTTTCAGGGCTACTAATGGAAGTTTTAAAATTTCCATTAAAACAATAAACAACAACTAAGAAGGGAAAGTTTAAGTATAAACTTTGATTTGGCTTGAGAGCTGCATTTTGGAAGGGAATATGTGTGCTTGCTGCAGATTTTAAATTCAATAATGGGAATGATGAGTTTGTAGTAACGCTTGTTTGGGACAAAAAAAACTTAGTGTGTACCCAGCCCAAAGTGTGCTAATTTTGATCCAATCAATCAGAAAGCTAACAACTGATTGGTTAGGGCAAAATTAGCACCATTTTCAATGATAAGAACTTTTATTGAATCTCTCTGTATCTTTTTGATGATTGGTCAAAATTTTTTTTTTGAGTTTAGTTACCCTTTAAGTATGGCTGCCACAGTAATGGATAAGTAGATCAGTAGGTGTGTGTACCTGTGTCGGGTTGGGGTTAAAAAAAACCAAACATTTTAAAGATTGGTCAAAATTTTTTTTACTTTAGTTGCCTTTAGGTATGGCTGCAACAGTAATGGAGGGGTAGGTCAGTGTGGGTTGTACCTGTGTTGGGTTGGGGTTAAAAAAACAAACTTGTTCATGATTAGTCAAATTTGTATTTTGACTATAGTTACCCTTTAATATGGTTGCCATGAAATGAAAGGGTAGGTTAGTAGGCATGTGTACCTGGATCAGGTGTGGGGTTAAAAAAACAAACTTTTTTGATGATTGGTCAAAACTTTTTTTTTACTTTAGTTCCCTTTAGGTATGGCTGCAACAGTAATGGAGGGGTAGGTCAGTAGGTGTATGTACCTGTGCCACGTGGGGGTTAAAAAAACAAACTTTTTTGATTATTGATCAAAATTATTTTTTTACTTTAGTTTCCCTTTAAATATGGTGCTACAGTAATGGATAGGTAGATCAGTAGGTGTGTGTACTGTGTTGGGCTGGGGGTTAAAAAAACAAACTTTGTTCATTATTAGTCAAATTTGTATTTTGACTATAGTTACCCTTTAAATTGGTTGCCATGAAAATGAAAGGGTAGGTTGTAGGCATGTGTACCTGGATCAGTTGGGGGTTAAAAAAAAAAACAAACTTTTTTGATGATCGGTCAAAAAAATGTTTTGACTTTAGTTACCCTTTAGGTATGGCTACAACAGTAATGGGGGGGTAGGTCAGTAGGTGTATGTACCTGTGCCACGTGTGGTTAAAAAAACTAACTATTTTATTATTGATCAAAATAATTTTTTTTACTTTAGTTACCCTTTAAGCATGGCTGCCACAGTAATGAATATGTAGATCAGTAGGTGTGTTGATTATTGATCAAAATAATTTTTTTTGACTTTAGTTCCCTTTAGTATGCCTGCAACAGTAATGGAGGGATAGGTCAGAAGGTGTTGTACCTGTGCCATGTGGGGGTTAAAAAAACTAACTATTTAATTATTGATCAAAATATTTTTTTTACTTTAGTTACCCTTTAAGCATGGCTGCCACAGTAATGGATATGTAGATCAGTAGGCGTGTGTACCTGCATCGGTTTGGGGGTTAAAAAAACAAACTTTTTGATGATTGGTCAAAATTAGTTTTTTTGACTTTAGTACCTTGGTATGGCTGCAACAGTAATGGAGGGAGGTCAGTAGGTGTATGTAAAACTGGCCACATGGGGGCTAAAAAAACAAACATTTTATTATTAACAAAATTATTTTTTTTGACTTTAGTTACCCTTAAGTATGGCTGCCACAGTAATGATAAGTAATCAGTAGGTGTGTGTTACCTGGGTCTGGTTGAGGGGTTGAGGGGTATGTCTTTTTTGTGTTTACAACTATATTTTATGAGGAAAAATTAAATTTAGTTTTTTTGACTTAAGTTACCCTTTAAGTATGGCTACCACCATAATGAATTAGTATATTAGTAGTGTGTGTACCTGGGTCTGTTGAGGGGTATGGTCTTTTTGTGTTTACAACCTAAAACTCTTTTATTGAGGATAATCTAAATTTGTTTTTTTTTACTTTAGATGGCTGCCACCGTAATGGATAAGTAGATCAGTAGGTGTGTGTACCTGGGCTGTTGAGGGTGTATGTCTTTTTGTGTTTATAACCATAAAACTATCTTTTATGAGGATAAATCTAAATTAGTTTTTTTTGACTTTAGTTACCCTTTAAATATGGCTTCCATGGGAAAGGTAGATCTTAGGTGGGTGTACCTGGGTCTGTGTGGGGGTTGGGGTATCACCATTTGTATTTTTTTAAAAACTGTTTTGAATATCCCACATTTGAGGATTGTTACCATTATAGTCTATGGGAAAAAATGTCTAGAAATTCGCAGATAACGCTGTGACACTTCCGCCGATTTCTTAGCTAGAAGATAGCACACTTCTCCTATATGCCCCGCATGTCTGTACCGAATTTCATGTCTCTAGCTCAAAAACTTTGGGAGAGAATACGGTCCAAAAAAGCGGAAGAATAAAACGGAAGAAGAAAAAGAAGAAATAGAAAGAACAGTAATTTGGCTTTTTCAAGCCAAATTAATTAAATATAGGCTTTGACACACACTACCTCTCAGTTTCCCTGAGGCATTTAGCAAAAGCAGCATCACTAATGATTCCAGAGGACAAAGTAGGAAATATCAACATATTTTAAAAGGGCCATTCTTTCTAAAAGACGGTCGAGTTGTCCTAATTTGTGACTAATTTGATTCTTTCTGGTTCATTCCATCTATCTGTGTGCATGTGTGTGCGTGCGTGCATGCGTGCGTCTGTGTGTGTGTGAGCAGTGCTCAGCACTCAGCAACTTTGTAGCTTCTGTGCAGTTATGTATTTTTAATAATAATGATGATAATAAAAAAAGGGTTTAATATCCAACATTTAATAGTATTTAAATGTATTCCTTGTGCCTTTAGTAGAAAGTTCCATGGGTAACATTGCTATATGTTATCTTTCTACTAGCTGTGTCCCTCTGGGTTATTTGCACATTCCATCAGTCTAACCTATAACTCTTTTAGCCTTTGACTTTAAATGTCTGGACAGTTCTATCTCTATTAACATTCACATGTTATTGTAGCTCCTTGCCCACTAAAAGTCTGGTGTCGCAAATGTCTAAATTTAGACATTGATTGACAGTGCGCTGACACAACATACGTAACGTAAGGACAGTGAATTACAAACGCTAATGTTACTTGATCCTTTTGATGCTGCCAAACACCAATCACACAACTCAAGATATAGATGTGTGGCTTTAATGGTTCTCATCCTGTCTCCCTATTGTTTCTTTCTGTGCTAATTTGGGAACACTAAAATTTTCTTTTATAGCTGGTTTGTGTTTACATTGATGGGAGCTCTTGGCCCATTTCTTAAAACCATCCTGTTTTTTTGTAACAAATATTTTAGGGCTGTCAGGCACACTGTCCTGACCAGCAGCAAACACAAAAGATCAGACAGCGCGCCTGACAGCTGAGAAGGAGACGCAAGTATAGTGCCAGTAAGTTAAGTGTTGCAGTGTTCCCAGATATTCTGTTATTTACAGGGAGGTGGGAATAAGTCGTTCTCACCTCCTTGTGAATAATAAATACAGATTTCACATACTTTAAAGGACAACTACACTCTCATAGAAATGTCTTTTAGAAAGAATGGCCTCTTTAAAGTATATTGATACATCTTACTTTGTCCTCTGATTCATTACTGTATGCCTGCTATGCTTTCTGAATGTGTCATGGAAACTGAGCAATTTAAAAACCTGTACTGAGCCTGTACTGAGCCTGGGCATGCTCAAGAGACAGACGGGGAATAACATTCAGTCATTGGCTGTGATGTCAACTGTCAAATCCATAACTGACGTTACTAACTGGAAAAACCAAGAAGCAGAAATGGGCAACAGACCTTGTGCAGATTTCAGGTTAGACTCACACCTTTTCAGATTTCAAACTATTACCGTTTAGGGTTTTATAGGGCGTGATTTACCTGTATGTAAGTTTTAATTTTGGGGCTGGACTTGCCCTTTAAAATTGCAGTTTAGTGTCCCTTTTAAAGGATTTCCACCACCTTGATATGATCTATTGGTGAAACCATTCCACCAGAGAGTTGATTGTATGGCCACATAATATATTTCTATACAGTAAACATATCCCAGCACAAACACGCTTCTCCAATGTAAACAGCCCTAACTTGCCTAATCTGCCTGAATATTAATAAGTCCTTCATTCCCCTTATTAATTTAGTTGCCCTCTCTGAACTGCTTCCATTTCCAAGATGTAAATTTTGTATATGGGATTCCAAACTGACTGCATATTCCAAATGAGCTCTAGCTCTGGCTGCCTGGCATTGTTTGCTACAGCTAAGTCTGTTTACCTACTGAACCCCCAAATAATTTTCCATTAGAAATTCACTTAACACAGAGTTATTTATTGTGTAGGTCAGGGCCGCCATCAGGGGGGTACAGGTGATACTTCTGTACGGGCCCAAGAGGCTTCTGGGGCCGGAGGAGACCATTGTGGGGCCGCGGACCCGCTATGTTAAACTTTTTTGCAGCACCGCGACTCCGCGACTTAGTTGAATCCCCTTGACTTTTCCTTTGAAATGTCCGCCGCACCGCCTGGCCATAGCCTGCGGTCACGGTGCCCCGCAAGTGAGGGGACTGGCTGCCTAGACAACCGCGGCGCACTCTGAGTCTCCGACCTATGGGAGACGGGAGTCACTTTAGGAGGAGAAGAAAACTCGATACATTCCTGGCTGGCTCAGTGCAGATAGATAGATAGATTAGATAGATAGATAGATAGATAGATAGATTAGATAGATAGATAGATAGATAGATGATAGATAGATAGATAGATAGCAAAGTTAGATAGATAGATCCAGTTTACATAGATAGATAGATAGAGAGACACAGAGATAGACAGAAGCAGATAGACATAGTTAATGATAATTAGGCAGATATATAGATGAGATAGATATACAGATCGAGAGAGAGGGACAGATAGAGATAGATAGGGGCAGAGGTCCATGTAGAAGGTACGAAGGTCTCCCTGGCCCAAGGTGTGGGCAAGCATCTGACTACAACTGAACACAGCGTAAGTTAAATGACCAAATTGCTACCAGTATATAATGGAATTGCCAGTTTACTGTGCCTTTGTGTCATTAATTTGTGTCTCTCTGTCCAACTCTCTGATCTCTATCTCTGTCTGTCTATTTCACTGTCTTTCTGTCTGTTTATCACTATCAGGCTGTGTGTCTATGTTTGTGTTGTCTGTCTGTGTCTTTTTGCCATCTCTATTAAGTACATAGTGGTGTGGCCTAATTGGGGCTGAGAAAGGGCGTGGCCTAAAAAATTTCCGCCGCGCTGCGCGTGGCGCATGAGGTGCCCGAAAGTGCCCCTGATCTTCATAGACCTAGATACGCCCCTGGAGTTGCCTGCCAAATGGCTGATGAACCTGAGAGTAAGCGCAACAAATTGTGACAGCACATAGCACAAGCACAGTCCAGACTCCAGAGCACCAGACCACAGACCCACAAGAACACTGACCACAACATGTCATCAAGTCACCGTGAGACCACACCTGCACAGAACAGCCCTGCCTGGCATCCACATTGTATGTAGATATAAAGATATTGTTTTTGCTTTTGCCAACTACTTTCTTGGGGCAGGGCTGTAAAGGGGAGGGGGGGGGGGGTCTTGTTGTGGGGACTGGTGTTCCAATGATCTCCTGTGGTTGCGGCCTGGCAGGTATTATGTGTGGTAATTACTATGGGGGGGTACAGCTGGGGCCCGGTTAATTTACCTAGTATGGGGCCCTGAAAATTCTGATGGCGGCCCTGGTGTAGGTGGCACAGGATTGTTACATCCCAAATGCATCACCTTACATTTATCAACATAAAATCTCATCTGCTACTCTGCTGCCCATTTTGATAATCTATCCAGGTTGGCTTGCAGCAATTGCACATCATATGAAGTTTCCAAAGATCTGCATAGTTTAGTGTCATCAGAAAACACAGAGACCTTGCTCTCAATGTCCTTTCTAAGTAATTTATAACGATTAAACAGAAGCGGCCCCCAGTACGAACCCTTAGGCACCAAACTTTCTAAACCACCCCACCCCTCCACTGTACAGACCTATTAGCACACCCCTAAACCCCTCATACACAAGAATTCCTTATCCTCTATGTACATCTGGGATGCAGTCAGGAAAAAAGAAGCCTACCAGTTGGAGATTGGACCATTCGGTGAGGAGCAACTGACTGGAGACCAGGACCGGAGCAGTTACGGTAGAGGTGCAGGCAGGACCATTCGGTGAGGAGCGAGAAGACCGGAGACCAGGACCGGAGCAGTTAGAGGTGCAGGCAGTATGCTGTGGTACCTGGGTCGGTGTTGAGGGGGTTGAGGGGTATGTCTTTTTGTGTTTACAACATATTTTATTGAGGAAAAATTAAAATTAGTTTTTTTGACTTAAGTTACCCTTTAAGTATGGCTACCACCATAATGAATTAGTAGATTAGTAGGTGGTTACCTGGGTCTGGTTGAGGGTATGTCTTTTTGTGTTTACAACCATAAAACTATCTTTTATTGAGGATAAATCTAAATTTGTTTTTTTACTTTAGATGGCTGCCACCGTAATGATAAGTAGATCAGTAGGTGTGTGTACCTGGGTCTGGTTGAGGGGGTATGTCTTTTTTGTGTTATAACCATAAAACTATCTTTTATGAGGATAAATCTAAATTAGTTTTTTTGACTTTAGTTACCCTTTAAATATGCTTCCATGGGAAAGGTAGATCAGTAGGTGGGTGTACCTGGGTCTGTGTGGGGGGTTGGGGTATCACCATTTGTATTTTTTTAAAAAACTGTTTTGAAATATCCACATTTGAGGATTGTTTACAGATTTCACATACTTTAAAGGACAACTACACTCTCATAAGAAAGTCTTTTAGAAAGAATGGCCTCTTTAAAGTATATTGATACATCTTACTTTGTCCTCTGAATTCATTACTGTATGCCTGCTATGCTTCTGAATGTGTCATGGAAACTGAGCAATTTAGAAACCTGTACTGAGCCTGTACTGAGCCTGGGCATGCTCAGAAGAGACAGACAGGGGAATAACATTCAGTCATTGGCTGTGATGTCAACTGTCAAATCCATAACTGACAGTTACTAACTGGAAAAACCAAGAAGCAGAAATGGGCAACAGGACATTGTGCAGGATTTCAGGTTAGACTCACACCTTTCAGATTTCAAACTATTACCGTTTAGGGTTTTAGGGCGTGATTTACCTGTATGTAAGTTTTAATTTTGGGGCTGGACTTGCCCTTTAAAATTGCAGTTTAGTGTCCCTTTTAAAGGATGTCCACAAGTCCTTTGATATGATCTATTGGTGAACCATTCACCAGAGAGTTGATTGTATGGCACAATAATATATTTCTATACAGTAAACATATCCCAGCACAAACATCGCTTCTCCAATGTAAACAGCCCTAACTGCCTAATCTGCCTGAATATTATAAGTCCCTTCATTCCCCTTATTATTTATTGTGCCCTTCTCTGAACTGCTTCCATTTCCAAGATGTAAATTTTGTATATGGGATTCCAAAACTGCACTGCATATTCCAAATGAGCTCTAGCTCTGGCTGCCTGGCATTGTTTGCTACAGCTAAGTCTGTTACCTACTAGAACCCCCAAATAATTTTCCATTAGAAATCACTTAACACACAGAGTTATTTATTGTGTAGGTCAGGCCGCCGCATCAGGGGGTACAGGTGATACTCTGTACCGGGCCCAAGAGGCTTCTGGGGCCCAGAGGGAGACCACATGTGGGCCCTGCGGACCCGCTATGTTAAACTTTTTTTGCAGCTACCGCGACTCCGCGACTTAGTTGAATCCCCTGTACTTTTCCTTTGAAATGTCCGCCGGCACCGCCTGGCCCTACCGTGACGTCACGGTGCCGCGCAAGTAGAGGGACTGGCTGCCTAGGACACGCGGCGCACTCTGAGTCTCCGACCTATGGGGAGACGGGAGTCACTAGTTAGGAGGAGAAGAAAGACCGATACATTCCTGGCTGGCTCAGTGCAGATGATAGATAGATTGATAGATAGATGTGTGTAGTATAGTAGATATGATGATAGTAGATAGATATAGATAGTAGATAGATAGCAAAGTTGATAGATGTAGATTACATAGATAGATAGATAGAGAGACACAGAGATAACAAGAAGCAGATAGACATAGTTAAATAGATAAATGAGGCAGATATATAGATGAGATAGATATACAGATCGAGAGAGAGGGACAGATAGAGATAGATAGGGGCAGAGGTCCATGTAGAAGGTACAAGAAGGTCTCCGCGGCCACGAGAGGTGATGGGCAAGCATCTGACTACAACTGAACACAGCAGTAAGTTTAAAATGACCAAATTGCTACCAGTATATAATGGAAGCCAGTTACTGTGCCTTTGTGTCATTAATTTGTGTCCTCTGCCAACTCTCTGATCTCTATCTCTGTCTGTCTATTTCACTGTCTTTCTGTCTGTTTATCACTATCAGGCTGTGTGTCTAGTTTGTGGTTGTCTGTCTGTGTCTTTTGGCCATCTCTATTAAGTACATAGTGGGTGGGCCTAATTGGGGCTGAGAAAGGGCGTGGCCTAAAAAATTTCCGCCGCGCTGCGCGTGGCGCATGGGTGCCCGAAGTGCCCCTGATCTTCATAGACCCTAGATACGCCCCTGGGAGTTGCCTGCCTAAATGCTGATGAACCTGAGAGTAAGCGCAACAAATTAAGTGACAGCACATGAGCACAGCACAGTCCAGACTCCAGAAACCACCAGACCACAGACTCCACAAGAACACTGACCAAACATGTCATCAGAGTCAGACCGGTGAGACCACACCTGCACAGAACAGCCCTGCCTGGCATCCACATTGTATGTAGATATAAAGATATTGATTTTTGCTTTTGCCAACTACTTTGCTTGGCAGGGGCTGTAAAGGGGAGGGGGGGGGGGTCTTGTTGTGGGGACTGGTGTTCCAATGATCTCCTGTGGTTGCGCCTGGCAGGTATTATGTGTGTAATTACTATGGGGGGGTACAGCTGGGGCCGGTAATTTACCTAGTATGGGGCCCTGAAAATTCTGATGGCGGCCCTGGTGTAGGTGGCACAGGGATTGTTAAATCCCAAATGCATCACCTTACATTTATCAACATAAAATCTCATCTGCTACTCTGCTGCCCATTTTGATATCTATCCAGGTTGGCTTGCAGCAATTGCACATCATATGAAGTTTCCAAAGATCTGCATAGTTTAGTGTCATCAGAAAACACAGAGACCTTGCTCTCAATGTCCCTTTCTAAGTAATTTATAAACAGATTAAACAGAAGCGGCCCCAGTACAGAACCCTTAGGCACTCCACTTTAGAAATTTAGCCCACATAGATGTAGCTCCATTTACCACCACTCTCTGTTTGCGATCCAATAACCAATTCTCTATCCATGAACAAATGTTTTCTTCAGGCCACAATCCGCAGTTTATACATTAGTCACCTATGTGGCACAGTATCAAAAGCTTTAGCAAAATCCAAGTATACCACATCCACTGCTGTGCCTGAATCTAACTTCTTACTCACTTCTTCATAAAAACCAATTACATTTGTCTGGCATGATCTATTTCTCATAAATCCATGCTGACTACTACTAAGTTCAGTTCTGGAGATTCCCCCCGTCTGTATCTGTACCTGGTCATCTGTTCAATTTGTTTGATGTTTACTGTCCCTATGTTTCTTTTGTAACATCCAGCCCGATGAATGAAGCTTGCTTAATTTTTTTATCTAGTTAGCCAATAAAAGGTATCACAGCTCTACTTTTCTTCTCTTACTTACGGCTAACACGGTACAAACCTCAACTATTGCTTTCGATATGATCCCGTAAGTTTCCAGCACCTTCCCTACCACTGATATTAGGCTTACAGGTCTATAGTTCTATAGGTATCAGGTTGTGTTTTTGAATATTGGTATTACATTGGCTTTTTTGCCAATCCGATCCGATCCAGCGGCACATCACCAGACAAAAGTGAATCTGAAAAGATAAGAAATAGTGGTCTAGATAAAACTGGACTAAGCTCTTTTAAGATCTGATGATGTATTCCATCCGGTCCTGGGGCTTATTGATATTAACTTTGCCTAATTGTTTCCGCACCATATCCTCTGTCAGCAAGAGTGAATATTCCTCATTTATACCCTTCATATTATTGCAGTCACTACTATAAGGACTAGGATTCTCTATAGTGAATACCGAGGGGAACATTAGCCTTCTCAGCATCCTCTATAACCATCTCAGCCCCATTATTTAATGGTCCCACGTTCTCGGTCCTCATATTTTTATTATTGATATATTTAAAAAAACATTTTGGGGTTAAACCTGCTTTCTTCTGCTATCCGTCTTTCATTTTGTATTTTAGCTAGTTTAATTGCTTTCTTGCAATCATTATTACAGCTTTTATACTCCCTGTAAGAATGTTCAGTTCCCACCGATTTTAAAATGTTAAAAGCCTTTTTCTTTTTTTCCATTTCGCTTTATACTTGAGCATTAAGCCAGGCAGGAGAGGACCTAGGTTTTTTTTACACTTGTTCCCTAAAGGTATAAATTGAGTGATTTCTTTAACAACAAAAAATTAACATTTTTGTTAACCCTGTGCACTTTTCTTGCAACCTATATTTAATAACAATATATCATGATCACTAATTCCTAAGCTTCCCATTACCTTCACCTCCAAAATGAGCTCAGGGTTATTAAATATTACCAGATCCAACAACGCATCCTGTCTAGTAGGAACTTCTATAATCTTTGAAAGAAAATATAGAAAATGTAAAAACCTGATATTTTTTATGTGCTGGCAGTTTCCTTACTCCAATATATGTCAGGGTAATTGAAATCTCCCATAACTAGGACATGTCCCTTACCATCACCCTTTGCCAAATACAAATGGAGATTGATTTCCACCTCCTCTTTGGCATTTGGTGGCTTGTAACATACACCAACAATTAATTTACCCACCCATTTACTTCCTGTACACAGATCCACCCATACTGTCTTATCGTTTATACCCCTATTTATTTTACATTAGACTAGGGTTTTAAAGGGCATGTTGGCTCTTAATGGTCAAAAATGGTCAATTTTCAGTTACCTGCCCCAACCCCAACTGATATTTTTGCACTTTATTATGTGCATTACTAACCAGTTATTTAAGGATAATTATCATCTCCGTTCTGGCAAAGTAAGCTGGCCCCTCTCTCCATAAGCAGTCAATCAAGGATGTGGAAACTGACATTACAGCCATTGATTGACTGCTGCTTCACCTGCTGACTCCTCTGCATATACTCTAGCTTATTAAAAGCCCATTGAGCAGAGGGAGGAGGCAGATACATTTGCAAGAAAGGAATAGAACTTTTTTATCTGGTTACAAATGCATGTAATAAACTGGTAAAAATATCAATTGGGTTTGCAGGCAGATAACTGACAAATTACCAGTTTTTTTTATTTAATGGTGTACATGACCTTTAAGGATCCCCTTTACATGAGAATATTTGCTTAAAATGATTTGCTGTTGCATTCCTAAGGCTACTTGGACTATCCTGGCTGCACATGGAAACAAAAAATTCCGTGCAATGACAAAAGTGGGAATGCTATAATGTGTTCCCTATGCAAAATCTGTGCTGCTGCATTTTTCAGAGCGCATACTTTCCAAAAAGCTGTAGGCCGGCCATAAATGTATCAATATTATCAGCTGTTTCATATATTATCGCAATAATAACAGTTTCCTTGTGTCTAAAGACAAAAACAGATTTGTTTTTTCCAGTTTTTTCATCAGGCACAATGCAAAGGACTGTGGATGCATCAGAGACTGTCAGTGAGAAGCCAGTGCTGGAGCTATACACAGGTTACGTTCTTACTTATCTCCTGCAAGTTTTACTGAAGAATGGGAGGTAAGACATAGCGCATGTACCCATGTACCCAGGGATGCCTCTCTAATGAAGCAGGTTGAAGCACATTACATAGCAGCACCCTGTAGGGAGGCAGCAGTTTTGATGCAAGAAAAAAAAATTCTGGTATCATGTGCCTGGGGCCCAGATGACAGGTCCCCCCAAAAATGCTGTTGGTAAAAAATACACCCATTTTCAGGAGGTACTGTAACTTTAAATAGCAGGGGAAGCCGTGAATTTCATTGCACAACAGAATGCAGCTATGAATCCTCCCCCTTCTGTCTGTCAGCTCTGCAGATCAAAAAACAATGTTGGGCATCATTTACCAGTCACTGTGGGCATCTAAAACAAGTCACTGTGCGCATCATTTACCAGTCATTGTGGGCATTATTTACCAGTCATTTGTAAAAAGCCCCTCCCGTATCTGGACAAGCCACACCCTCTTCCCACACAAAGCATCGCCCACTTTCCTCTTGAACGAAGGCTGGTAAGTAAGTAATTTGCTATTTTTTAGAAATGGACAATGCTGTTGGTGCTGGGAGACTAGACTACAGAAAAGGGGTTTAACATAGACTTAAAAAAACAGCGCAATGGATCTGGATGGAGGGGGGGGTCGGCTCCACATCACATGACTGAATACCTCCGGGAGGTAAGCGAAGAGGCAGAAACCCTTACACAGGAAGACAGCAAATGCTCTTCACTTTCCTGGACTTTGGGCAAGCACTACAGAGGAACCATAAGGAGCACATGAGAAAGATAAGGATTTTTGACCATTACAAAGTGGGGCCAGCATGGGGTTAAATTTTAGGTTTGGGGGTGGACATGCCCTTTAAATTTAAGATAAGATTTATAGGATATTCATAGCTCTAGTTTATTATCAACAATATATCTGTGGAAATGATGGATTAAATGTCTAATAAATCATAGATCCAGGTTTAGTGCCATATAAAACTAGTATTGAGTGTTAATGAACAATTGATTGAGGGTTTTTTTGGGGGGGGGGGGTGTTTAGCAAGATGGAGATTTTTCTCATTTTTCCTTCTGACACAGTGTAAGTCTTATTTAAGGTTACAGCAAGTATTTAAATATGCCCCTTTGTGTCATATTTTCCTTCTGTCCCTGTCTGCTGTAACATGCACAAAAGGTCATGCGAGACATACACACTGGGTAATTTAAGGTCTGTGGTTCTTGCGTAACACCAATAGCAGTATGTTTAAGGGGGATGATCTTAGTGCAGTGGTATTTATAGATTAAATACAACGAACATATGTCCTGTAAAATCTGTATCAATTACAGTCAGGCACCTTCTCTAAGAAACAGCAACAAAGAGACTAACTTGTGCAATAAAGGGACAGTCAATACTTGTTAAATTGTTATGTTGTGTAATGCCTTCTTAGGTATTCTACATACCGTATATACTCGAATATAAGTTAAGCCGAGGTACCTATTTTTACCTGAAAAATTTGTAAAAAATTATTGACTCGAGTATAAGCCGAGGGTAGAAATTATGACCACTACTGCCTATTGATTCAGTATTGTTTTGTGGCTTAAGTTGCACTTTAAACGGACAGCAGAATTCCCATACATTAATCCCATACAGTAATAGCCAAATCCAGTACCAGTAACCTCCAATTCCTTGGCACTCCAGATGTTTGGAAAATACAACTCTCAGCATGCTTTGGTTGCTGGGAGTTGAAGTTTCTAAACATGTGGAGTGGCAAGGTTCAATAAACTTTTAATTAAGCTTACCATCATTTACAATTATGCTGACCTCCATATAGTAAAGGGCACTCTGACCCAATAGTTAAAAATGTCACCTGAGAGTTGTAGTTTCAAGCAAGTCATTTGCACTGAACTGTTTTTTGCCCCAAACTGAGGGGACCCATCAGATTTACAGCCTCTAGATGAGCAGTGACAGTGCTGAGTGAGTCCAGCAGCCAGACTACAAGAAGCAGGAAGGATTGTAAAGGCAGATCAGCTGCTCCTGTATTTCATTTGGATCTAAATTAGGACTTGACCTGAGTATAAGCCGAGGTTAGGTTTTCAGGCTAATTTTAAAGTCTGAAAATCTCAGCTTATACTCGAGTATATAGGGTATTCTCTTCCATTTTGAAAAATCAGTTGAATTTATAGGCTTTGCTGTTCCCTGCTGTTGAGATTAGAGAGATGACATTTCAGGCTCCAATGGTCCTTCTTCTCAGGATGCACCACTTCCTTGGAATGTTCCTAACAGTAATTTCTACTGATTGGCTGTTGGATGGGTCAAAGATGCTCAGATCTCTACTGAGCAACTGAATCAACCCAGGTGCTGGGTCAAGGGCAAGACCATAACGGTCTCTACTAGGGGTCCTGCAAACAGGAAGTTAGTATTTTGGTTGCATTTATTTATACACAGAAAAAATGCTGAATGGGCAGGTTAAGGTCATTGGGATGAAAAGTACATGTATTTGCACTAAACTCCCCCTTTAAAGGGCAACTATAGTGTTTAAACCCCCCTCCATCAATAAAGAGTATCCAGGGTGAGGACTTTAACCGCTAGGTCAGTGTTTCTCAATCAGGGGTCCAGCGACCGATGCACAAATTTCTAAAAAACGCGTTTGTGTGGACGCACTCAATGACGTCACAGAGCTGTCACCATGTTACCATGGACAAATAACAGGTCCAGAATCGGAAACCCAGGAAACTCCTCCTCCACCTCTGCTGCTGAACCCCCTCTAGAAACTGAACTGCACCACATGAGAATGGGAGGTCAGTAATAACTCACGCTCTGTTTAAAGCTTAACTAAGGACAGCCTGGTAGATGCTATCCTGTGCTCATCTCATCAGTATGTCTCTCTGTGTGTGTGTGTGTGTCAGTATGAAAGTGTGTCAGTGTCAGTGTGTTAGTATGTTAGTGTGTCGGTATATCAGTGTGTGTGTGTGTGAGATAGTATGTCAGTTTGTGGGAGTCAGTATGTCAGTGTGTGTTGTGTTGCTATGTCAGTGTGTGTGTGTCAGTATGCCAGTGCGTGTTTTTGTCAGTATGTGCGTGTATGTGTGTCAGTATGTCAGTGTATGTGCGTGTCTGTATATTAGTGTGTATCAGTATGCCAGTGTATGTGTGTGTCAGTATGTCAGTGTGTGGGTCAGTATGTCCGCATGTGTGATAGTGTCAGCATGTTTCAGAATGTTTGTGTGTGTCAGTATGCCAGTGTATGTGTGTCAGTATGTCAGCATGTGTGTGTCAGTATATATAAGTGTGTGCATTAGTATGTCAGTATGGCAGTGTATGTGTATGTCAGTGCATGTCAGTATGCCAGTGTATGGGTGTCAGTGCATGTCAGTATGCCAGTGTATGTGTGTCCGTATTGTGACAGTGTGTGAGTCAGTATGTCAGTATGCGTGCCAGTATACCAGTGCATGCATGTCAGTATGCCAGTGTATGCGTGTCAGTATGCCAGTGTATGTATATGTGAGTGTGTTAGTTTGTCAATAGCATGTATGTCAGTGTATGTGTGTTCATTTTGTCAGTGTATGTGTCAGTATGTAATTGTGTGTCAGTATGTATGTGTGTGTGTGTATGCCACTGTATGAGTCAGTATGCCAGTGTATGTCGGGGTGTGCATCAGTATATCAGCGTGTCGGTATGTCAATTTGACAGTTTATGCGTTTGTCAGAATGTCATTGTGTCATTAAGTAAGTGTATGTCAGTATGCCACTGAATTTGCATGTCAGTATTTCAGTGTGTCATTATGCCGAACTGTCCCTTTTACATTTCAAAATGTTAAGAGATATGTATCTAGAGTATGTTTCAAGGACTGACATTATAAGTAGTAACCAGCATGGATTTAGAAGGAATAGATATTGTCAAACTACCGTATATACCAGAGTATAAGTCGATCCGAGTCGAGGTACCTATTTTTACCTGAAAAATTTGTAAAAACTGATGGACTCAAGTATAAGTCGAGGGTAGAAATTATCACCACTACTGCCTTCTGATTCTGTGTTGTTTTTAGGCTTTAGTTGCCCTTTAAATGGACAGCAGAATTCCTATACATGAATCCCATACAGTAATAGCAATAGCCAAATCCAGTACCAGTAACCTCCAATTCCTTGGCACTCTTTGTGCTGGGATTTTCAGTTTCTAAACATGTGAAGTGGCAAGGTCCAGTAAACTTTTAATTAAGCTTACCATCATTTACAATTCTCCTGATCCCCATATAGTAAAGGACTCTCTGGTCCCAATACTTAAAAATGTCACATGAGAGTTGTAGTTTCAAGCTGTCATTTGCACTGTACTAGCAGCTGTTTTTTTCCCCAAACTGAGGAGACCCATCAGATTTACAGCATCCACATGAGCAGTGACAGTGCTGAGTAAGTCCAGCAGCTAGACTACAGGAAGCGTAAAGGCAGATCAGCTCCTGTAACTTTCTATGCAGGTTAACAGCGCCACCTACTGGTTACTATCTGCAATTGCAGACTTTGGATCTAAATTAGGACTTGACCCGAGTGTAAATCGAGGTTAGGTTTTCAGGCTAATTTTAAAGCCTGAAAAATTAGACTTGTACTCGAGTATATACGGTAACTTGCTTGGCTTTTATGAGGAAGTAAGTAGAAATTTAGACTCTGGCATAGCAGTAGAAGTAGTTTAATTGGATTTTGCAAAGGCTTTTGATACAGTCCCCCATAGGCGACTAATGTATAAGCTGAGGTCTGGGGAGTCACATTTGTACATGGATAGAAAATTGGTTAATGAATAGGATGCAGAGTAGTTGTTAATGGGGCTTCATCATTATGGACTAAAGTGCTAAGTGGGGAGCCACAGGGTTCTGTGTTGGGGCCACTTCTATTTATCAATGATTTGGAAGTGGGTATTGTCAGGAAGGTTTCTGTGTTTGCCGACGACACAAAACTTTGTCGACCATTAAAAACTTCAGAGGATTTGCAATCGTTGCAGGGAGATCTAGATAGATTGTCACATTGGGCTACTAAGTGGCAGATGAGATTCAATGTTGATAAATGTAAGGTGATGCATTTTGGACTTAAAGGGTAAGTCCACCCTTTAAACTAACTGTGCCATATTATAGTTATTGGTCCCCCAGCCCAAAGCACATTACTATAATAGCAAGAATGTCCCCCAATCTTTACTTACCTTACCTCTCTCCTTCGCCGCACAATCCCGGCCCTCTGCTTGCATAGAACTGCAAGATTCCATAATGGCTCTAGCCCATTCGGGTTCTTGACTGGCTGTGTTCGTGGACGCAGGAGGAGGGACATTGGTAGCATTACAGAAGCGCACTGTGGACCAGATTGGCCTGCAGGCAGTTATGTTTGGCAGGTCGCACATGCATATTATACTGCGACCGGGGGCTGTTTATTCCCAGGAATTACCCCTTGCTGGCCAGATAGGAAGGAAAAAGCAGAAACAAAAAAAAAAAAACCTCAGGATTGACTGACAGGTTTCAGAGGAGAAAGCGCAGGGGACCTGGTGATGCTGCTGCCATATCACACACAAAAATGTAAATATCTTCAAAACTATGTAAAATAAACAATGGAAATAAATTGCATCTTTCCCCAGTCTGTGAAGGTACACTTGCATGCTGATTGGATGGAGTGCCACTCCACTGGCTGCGTCTTTCACTCCTGCTTTGCCAATCGGATCATGTAAAAAATGAAAATCTGGGACTATGAAAGGGAACATGGGATTAATGTTCTATTGCAGGAGACTCACACGAGATCCAGGACGGTTAGGAGGTATGTAACATGAAGCAGCTCTGCTGGGAAGGACTATGCCAACTAACCTTAAATCTGCCTGTGCAGGCTAGAGGAAGGACCAGGCCATCAGATTCACAAAGGGGTTGAAAGATACTGCAAGTTTCTCCCAAAGTTCAGTCTTTTTCAAACTGAAAGCAAAGAGAGAAGGAGGGCCAGGGGATCTCAGGCTCAGGGCTGTCACTTGGCTCACTCTGCATTTGCACCAAAGACATGCAACTATATCTGGTTATTTGGCACAGTCCGGCACAGAGGGCCACAAAAAAATTGCAGACAGGCCGCGGGTTGGGCATCACTACCATAGGTAGAGGAAATAATACCGAATGGGTGCAGGTCTGTAACTATCTTCAGCAAAGATCGATTTTTACAAAGAAAATCATGTGACTGTCAGAGAGACTCATACAGACCAGGAACTGTAATATTACAAGCTTATAAATTAAAATTCTGAGACGCTAGAAACATTACACTAGGCTTGTTTGAAAAGTATGCTCTGTAAAATAGAGAACACTTGGATGAAGACCACAGCACTAGTAATGACTGCAAACAAAAGGTTTATAAATATGCCTCAAAATGTCTGGAGTGCCATTCCCCTAAAGAATCACAATATGTTTAGGCCATCTTCCACCAAACATACAGAGTATCCTCTTAAATGTTTCATGTCTTTATTGGAACTTATTGCATGCCTATCCTCCATTTTTCCTGTTCGTAATAACTTAATCTGCCTGTCCTTATTCATACAATATCAACCAACATCACCCGCAAATCTTTGGCTTATATTTTAGTAAAGGTACACATACACTTCTATATTTGGGCACATTTGCAGCTCTAGCTGTTACCAGAAAACAACATTTGTTTTAAAACAATTATTCAGAAACTTCCTAGCCCTTTTACTAGGGTGATTAAAACAGACCTAAATAAATGGCACACAACTAAAAAAACAAAAAAAAACTTTAATTGGTTCTCAGTCACAAGACCAAGAAAGAATTATCAATTTCTTAAATTGTCAAGAAAGAGGAATCTTTACAAAAAACAAAAATAACCTTATACAAAAACTGTATTTACAAATTCAAGGGTTTGAAAATAAAACAAGTAAATTTATGGAAGCAAAATGGTTCAATTCACTTCCCCAAGGGGAGCAAAATAGTTTAATTCTCTACCCCCAGTATACTATACAAGTTATGTTTAAAAACATTATTCACCTACCCTCTCCACCAATAACCCTTCACAATTGAACTTCAAATCTTTGCTCCATTAATGATTCGGTGTCATCTAAGTAAAGATCAAACAAAACATCTTTATGAAGCACAAGTATTCTAGTAATATTCCAGGCTCTTCTCTCAGCCCTCATCTTTATTACCAACCAAGTAATTTTAGTTGTAATACCCTAGGTAAAAAAAAACCTAGCACGATACGGTTGTACGTGGCATATTGAATGGAAGAACTGCAGCAGTGCCAGAAAATAAACATTGACAAGGCATCTATTAAAATGCATAACGGGTTCGAATGTCTTCAAGCTTTTTGGAAACTTCTGCGGGTGTTCGATCCAGTTCCTCTGCAACGCTTTTTTGCTTCACTGGCTCCATAGAATTGAACTGTTCACATAGATCCCCATCTATTACATTCTAAAAAATAAGATCAAAATGCAGTACAGTAAGCTGGAAACAGCAAAGCCAAACAATTTGCAATCTAAAAAACGGTTTTGTGTGTTTAAATAAAATATTAGATTACAGTAACAGAATTTTTTTTTTTTCACAACTAGAACTTACAAGTTTAATTCAAACTAATGAAAATGGTTGATATGAGGTCATCTTTTAATAAGGCTACAGAACACAGCTGCAACCACACTGCCCCTGCTGTTCAGTTGTGCCAAAGCTATTAAGAGATTTTTACAATCCATCTAAACTTTTGAATGACTTCATAACCAGGTACTTTCTGTTGTTAAAAAGCCACACAAAGGATGCCATCGCTCATGGCAATATAGCTTATTTTGTCAAACTGCTAGAACAACCACAAATACCTTCATATTTAGGGTTAGTGTTTATTGCACAAAGGTTAAAAGGTAGATGCATTAAGAGGTGCAAATATTTGCCTGTGCTATTAAATTTGTGGCACCCTATAAGATATTAGATTTTGTGGGTTACTGCAGATATGAGATGCACCTTATTTCATTAGCCTCTACATGAAGGTTCAAAACAAGTATTTAGCAGATTTTAGCATCAGATTTACAGCATCCAGATAAGCAGTGACAGTGCTGAGTGAGTCCAGCAGCCTGACTACAGGAAGCAGGAAGGAGTGTAAAGCTCCTGTAACTTTCTATTCAGATGAAGGATTTTTTAACACAGCGACACCTACTGGTTACTATCCGCAATTGCAGCATTTAGAACTAAATTAGGACTTGACCCGAGTATAAGCCAAGGTTTAATCTCGACTTATATTCAAGTATATATGGTATTTGACAAATGAAGGGTTTTAACAACTTGGCTGCATCTCAAATTTTTTTTTTTTATTAAAAAAAAAAATCTAGTTAGGGCTTTAATTTAAGAGAACCATGTTCCCACGATTCCATAAAAACTAGCACTAGAAATATTTTTACAGATGATTTTAAACTTATTTTCATTACAGAGTAGCACACTATCTCATTGGGTGTCTAAAGAACAGGGAAAGGCTGGTGCTTCTAGACACACGATCATGGGTTAATGGCAAAAAAAATCTCCAATGAATACTTTTTTACTGGCTGTTACCTTTAAATAAAATTTCATAATTACACCATTTCCTAGATCGTTAGGCCTATACCAATGACTATCTGCAAAAGTTATGCAGTAGCAAGGCTTGAGGTTATATAACCTACGTACACTGTTGCCCCAAAACCAGGCCCTGCACCGAAGAGCTTAAACCCTAAGCACATTATTACACACATACAACCCATTGGTGTGTGTTTATGATTGTGGGGGAAACATATCGGCATTATAAGTAACCTTTCACACACCTTGACAGGGAAATAGTATGAACGGAAACTCAGATGGTCTCTACCACAGATTGGGGGATGTTCTGAGCGCAAGTGCATTTCCACATGTTGGAAAAAGTCATGATCCTAAAATTAGAAGGGAAAAAATATATATATATTACTTAATCCGAGTGGATTTATCGACAGAAACCATTTAAATAGAGAAAATGTATGGTTTTTTTTAATAATATTGTGGCTTCATTATGTCCAGCACTAAATCCTGGTTAACCAGTTGACAGGTCAGACTTTTTAATACAGGATGGCCTACAGTTTGTTCAGTTTCAGTATTTGTGCCACACACACAACAAAAAAAAAAAAAAGACTTAAAGGGGAACTAAAGTCACCACATAACATTGTCCCAATAGACAGCACATTCACAAAAAAGCTGCATCTCACCTCTTTGCTGTAGTTGGTTAATATATGAACTTAACCTGTGGATACTAGGGATAAGCTCCCATAATCCATCTTTTAGTGTTTCTAAGATTGCTGTACACTTCTTAAAATGTTGTCTTAAGCACAGCAAATCAAAGCCAGGAAGCTGCAGCCTGTCCAGCTCCCTAGAAGCCGACAGCCAATCATGTTACAGCACATTGTTACATTTGTGACTGCAAATATATCTTTCCCCAACAATTACATTCCTTAGCTTTTCAAACAAAAAGAAAATATTTGCAGTTTATTTTCTACCCAACACAAATTGCTAAAAGAAAATGACAAATTTTTTTTAATTCTGGGGATCATCACTCATTCTATCCTTCTAAAAAGTAGAGCCTTAGTCCACTATGCCACAAAACACATAGTTCAAAGGTAAATTCTCAAAAAAAAAAAAAAAAAAGGCAGTACATTTAGTTTTTTAGTATTTTTCCTGGTAAGGGGTATATACAATTCTCTGCAAATAAAGGCAAAGAATACTGGGTCAGAGGAAAGTGGCCAATAGGTGCACATGCTTACAAGGATGTTTGAAGACTTCATGGGCTGGGAGATTTACTGGCAGCAACATGAAAGCCTTCTTAGCAAACTACAGGAGTAAAATATATTACTATGATGCATGAGTCTTCTGAGGGGGAAAGCTCTTACATTATGTGTAAACATGTTTATGTTTGTTAATTTCTCCTTTAATATTTACTGAGCTTCAACCTTTAATACTTGCCTCATGGGATGTGAATGGGACAAGGATGCCAATACCACCAGACAAGGTAGTGTACACCAAGGATTCAGACCCTCCAGGGATTAGTGTAGTCTTCTGCACAGACAGAACAGTTTCGCCTACATGGTAATTCACAATCACTTCTGCCTACAAGAAAAATCTTTAAATAGTAGTCCAAGATATATAAAGTCTTTTTAGTAATATAAAACATATATAGGCTTTTGAACTGCCCAAAAAAGCTCACCAACATTTTTTCACCCTTTATTTCTATTTAAAAAGGATACAATTTTAGTTTACCAAAGATAATTACCTTCTGAGAAGCACCATTCAGAAGACCTCTGTCCCATAAAGCTTTATTACCAGTAGGATCCTCATCAACATCATCATTAATATTAGGTGGTAATCGAACCTATAAAAAGTTAAGGGCATTAAAAAAAAAAAAAAAAGCATGTTAAGACAACTAAAGCATTAAACAATATTAAAACTACCTATGTACAATGTATTTACAAAGAGGTGCAACATTTTGCATGTACTGTTAATCTGCAGCAACCAATCAGATGTTATCAAAGGTCTGTCTCTCACCCTGACAGACCTGTTGCCACTAGGAAAATTAGTCGCAGCCAACTGTTCGCTGCAACAGGGAGTGGTTTCCAATGCTTTCTAATGTCACTTAGTGTGGCCAAGATAGTTTACGCGTGTCAATCCCTGCAGCTCGTCCGCTACACAATCCAGCAGAAACCAAAGCAAAAGCAGGGAGACAGTGTCTCCCTGCTTTTGCTTTGGTTCCTGCTGAGTGGTTTCCAATGCGTCCAATCGCCCATTTCTAAAATATCAGTCGATTGGTCTGAAAATTGTATGGTGTGTACACAGCCTTACAGAAGACCAGTAAAAAGGTTATCCGATTGCTGAAAATTAACAGCACAGGCAAGTCTAGACACAAAAATATTTTTTATACATGTTAAGCACCCTCCCAAACCCCATTTTTGTTCTACTTACCTATACCCAAGTTGCTCCAAAAACTCCTTATTGCAGCTTCCGTCTGGTCAATGCAGTTACTGAAGCCGCCTTTTTGTTGCTGTGCGGGCTTGCTACCATCTTGCAACAGCAGTAGAGGAAGCTGAACCTGCCAGTAAAGGATCAGGGCTTACTAGTCCCTTTAGGAGCGTTTTAGGATTACGCAAGTATAACAAAAATGGAGTTTCAGGGGGTGCTTAACATGTACATAAAATATATATATTTGTGGGTGGACATGTCCATTAAATAAGCCAGCATGTATTTTATTTATTTTAATATACCGACTATGAAGTACAATTTAAGCCTCCTAGGACCAATCACATTGCAACACACACAGAGTGTAAGATGTTTGGACCATTTGTGAAACACTGAGGGCATTTCAAAGACAGGGAGATTCAATAAAAGTTCTTATCGTTAAAAATTAGCACCATTTTTAATAAGAACTTTTATTAATCTCCCTGAAAATGTGCTATTTAGAAGAACAGTTTACTTAAAATAGAACAACAGCATAATTTTTTTTTCTAGCAATATTTAGGATTATGACATACCATCAAGACCTTGTAAGGGCAATGCCACAGGGATCAATGGTAAAGGCGTTAGCTTCTCACAGGGAGTACCAGGGGAACACTATTGATCCTTGTTTAGAAAGTGCAAGAACCTTTCACATCACTGTAGTATAGCTTTCTGAAATGTTACTTCCCCTTGTTATATGCCAAAAGATCTTCAAATTTATACATAAACATCTGAAATAATAGCTGAAACTTACTATGCAAATATTTCCAAACTTATCAGCACCAGCTACTGTCTCATAATCCAGTAGACACGAGGTTGTGACCCATCGGGGGTATGTATCATCAGCAAATATAATTAGCTGGTTCTCATTGCGCTTGTAGCGCACCCATATAAAACTCTCCTGTACATCAGACACAATGACACGCTGCCCAATTGTTTGGATTCCCACGATGAAGTTTGCAATGTGCTAAGAAAAAAAAACAATATTAAAACAAAGTAAAACTTCATATTAACCGTATTTAACACCAAATGCAATATAGAGTGTGTGCATATAAACACGTAGAATTTGGTTGAAAGTTTGCAAAAAGCTTAGTTAACGCGAGTGTCTGCATAAGCTGTGAGTTCTAAAACCTGTGCCAGACAATCAGCAGTGCTAATTACGTCTGGTAACAGGTTGATAAAAAAAAAAAAAAAAGAAGTCTGCTCACAGGTGAAATCAAGAGGCAGCTAATCAGCACTAATTAGTTCTGCTCCCAGGGGAATCTGCTTTTCAGAGCACATACGCCCACCAATTTTTTTTTTGTGTGAAAACTCATGCGCCCGATAATACAACATTGCATGATTGCAGCACAATCGGTTGGTAACGTGCGGAAATAGGTGTACGCTTTTACCCGTGCGTTACATCCGCTGTAGTGTGGCCTCAGGACTTTAGGAGTAAAAATCAAAATTTAGAAATACTTGTACAAAAGGAGTGAGAAAATTCCAATCCTAATGTTTCCCTAAAGAAAGAAATGCCACATCTTTTTATTAAATACATTAGTCAATTTTCCATTTTTGTACATTTAGGACTTTGTGACTTTCAAATACCACTTTTCATATGCTATCTGGAAATGTTTACCAAACATATGGTATTAATAATGATGAAAGAACAACAACCACAAACCTTATTTTCACATTTTCTCAGGAGCTTTTTCTTTCCAAGGTCATATATTCGTAACAATTTCCCCACTCCAATTAATACCCGGCCCTGAAAAGGTGCAATCGCTGCAGGAACCTCCTCAACCGGTGTCTATTCAAAAAGAAAAGTAGCTAAAATAAGCAAATGATTAAGGGCACGGCCACACTGCAACGCAAACGGATCCGCATGCGATTTCGTTGCATTTTTCTATATATAACGGAAAAGGACATGCGCAAACGCAACAAAACCGCACATGCGATTTAAAATGTGGAACGCAAATCGCAAGCGCATCGCACCCGAAAATGCGCATTTTCAGTGCGTTGCCGCAATTCCAATGAGCGGAAAAAATGCATGCGCAAATGCAAGGAAATCGCAACAGTGTGACCTAGCCCTTACACAAACCTTTTTTTAACTGATCTTATTTTCCAGGTAATACACAGGCAACCTGTTCTCCAGCTGACTTTTTATAACTGGTTTCTGATCCCAAAACAGTAAGAGAAAAATAAAGTGGATAAAATTTACAAGGTAAAAAAACTTAAAGCTGGATAGACACCCACCAAGCTCTCGATCCCACACAGATTAAGTGAATTTGTTACATTAAAGACACAGTCACAGCTGAAACTGGTTCATGGTCTCTCCCTCTCTACTTTCTTTGTTCTTGTATATGAAGTGTGGAGGATAGAGACATGTTGGATATGTTTAACTGGAGTATAGAGCACACTGCCTATTCTTTCTGGAACCCACCAAACTGTTTATATAAACATGCTTATCCATATATACAGACTGTATCCACGGTTTTGGTTTACTTACCTTGTGCACAAATTCCAAT
Source organism: Hymenochirus boettgeri (assembly GCA_019447015.1). Taxonomy (NCBI): domain Eukaryota; kingdom Metazoa; phylum Chordata; class Amphibia; order Anura; family Pipidae; genus Hymenochirus; species Hymenochirus boettgeri. The sequence continues at coordinate 128,895,171 of CM033472.1, read as the reverse complement.
TTCTCCCCATTGTTCACTAGTTTGTAAGTGTATACTAAGCCTCCAGCAACAGAGCGGGGATTAAGTATAAGGTCTTTAGCCACTCCAACCAAGACAAACCAGTCATCTCCAGCATTATTAAATCGACACACCGCCACACTGTATTAAAGGAGCACATAAAATGGGCTGAAATACCACATAGCTAGATAAGCCCGTTCAGTACAATAGCCATATATGTGACAATGTGTTGTATGACTAATATGTTGAAAAATTGCAAATTTTTCATGACAACTAGGATGAAGGTTCAGCAATGAATGGTGCCAGACAGACTAGCAATTAAGTATTAAAAACAATACAGTTTAAGCTCTAACGGATGACCCTAGGGAAAGGGATTATGAATCTGGACCAGCAGGACAAAGCACAATTCTGCTTACAGATTTCAAGAACTAAACTTCAAGTCCAGTTAATCTAAAATGAATATCACAGATTCTCCCCTTATAATTTTTTTTTTTAAATTAAAGGAATACATACCTGAAAGCAGCTTCGTTTTGTTCTAGTTGTACAAGATCTAGTGTGTTTCCTTGAATGGGGTTCATGACACGGACAACTGATGCCCACTGCCCATTGCCAGCCTTGGGAGAACCAAAGATCGACTCTGGCAAATTTTCATTTAAGAATGCAGCTGCCATCTCTGCTGCTAGCTCTCTTTCATCCTCTCCGGCTGCCTCCACCATTTCCTAACAGGATACATAAGAATAATGATAAAATTATATGTACAGCCAAACAAAAGCTTGAAAACAAATCTACATATTGCAATTTGTTCACCAAATCTGGTAAATGAAAAAAAAAAAAAAAAAAAATATTGCCACTACAAAAGTGTTTCATATAGAACAAATAAAAAATAGAAAGATTTGACATTGTAAAAATTTTCTAAAATAATGGCACCATATTTCTAAATTTACATTTTAGACTTGCCTGAAAAATTGTGACAAAATGGGGATTTTGGACTTTCCGTAAAATCGATTTCTTGGGGGACTCAGACATTACCATGGGTTTAAACTCCTTCAAGCAGAAACCAGACACTTCAGTCTCATACACATGTGTGATCGTGGGGGCCACAATGTGTATGCCTGCCCGTTTTGGCCGATCATGCTGTGTATGGTTATTTTGGCGGCCAAATTGTTCGCTCGGTTGATGATCTGCCTGGCAACGATCCCCAACTGAGAAACAAAGCTTTAGAAACAAAGTTGCAACAGAATCTCTGTCTCCTTCCTTCCTCCTTCCCCACACTGTCTACAGCTTCAGTTTAGGTAACAGAGACCTTAAGGGAAGAACTAAAACATAATAGGACTATAACCATCACAAGTGCTCAACGACATATGACCTGGGCGGGGTCTGGGTCCCCCAAAAGGCATCAAAGAAATTGTGAAATTCAAGGATGTTGTACTTTATGTAAAATCAGTCACAAAGTATGGGTTTAAGGAGTACAAGTGACTGTTCTGTACAGGCAAGTCACGGATGCCCCATAAAAAAAGCAAGTGTGGACAGCAAGCACAGAAAAATACCAGCTACTAGGCCCCGTTTTGGAAATCATTCGGCAGAGAAGAGTTCTCTACCCTTCTCTTGCATAAACAACTAGACTGTCTAACTGGCCCAAACAACAATCTGTCAAAAGGTCACAAGTTATGACCCTTTTAAAACTCCATACTATTTATATGTTTAGCCACACATTTGTAAAAATGTGCAGTCACATATAATGTATCACCAGACCTCCTTTAAAGCAGGCACAGGAAACCAGCAGACCCCACAGATGTGCAAAAAACCATAACCCCCAGCATTCCCTAAATGTCTTCTGCCGTTCAAGTAGCTCCAAACAACCAGAGGGTCATCAACCACCCATCCTTGCTGTAAGGTAATAGATCGTGGCATACAAGTCAGCTTGCATAACATAACTCTGCCACAATCATCCTTGCAAGTCAATAAAAAAAGTTTGTCTTCATAAAAGAAAAACAAACTTGCACAGAGTAGATGTGAGCTGAGCCAATACCTCCCAAAGCTGTACACCACTTTAAAATATTGTTACCTATCCTAGAAACCATTGTGGAAGCAGATAGACTTAATGAATTGGCAATATTCTGCAGGTTTGTACACCATCCTGTCTGGCCAGATAAATATTGTAGAAACAAATTATGTAAATACAGACAGAGCGATATTAGAGGTGCCACTGCCCCAGAAATATTGCACCAAACTAATTGGTTTTAAACGGTTACCCAACTTTACCACCAGCAATATCTGGCAATCACATTGGTACATCATTAGTTATGGGTGTGTAAATTAATCTTTTTAATTACCGAAATTCCATATTTATAGCCACACTAACTCCTGGTACAAGGAGGAATCATTTAATAGTGGCTGTTGGCACAACTGATATATTGCCCCAAGTGTCAACGTCTAGGAAACTAGTCACGTTTTCAGCTTAAAAAAAGGCAAGTACTGCAATGTTAAAATTGTGGAATTACTAAGCAGATATTTGAAGGACATGTCCACCCCCAAAACCCAGATACTAGCAACGCTTTTCACTTCCTGGTTAACTTAGGAGTTATTTGAAGGCTTGTTCATTGAGAGCAGTGGAAGGCTCACCTGAGCGTGTGTGAAAGCTTTAACCTTTTCTGCTCTGAGCAAATTGCCTGTAGGGATTGTGCTTAACTTGCTTTCTGGGCAGTGAGAATACAATGATCTTTATGTGGAACTGTGGTGTTCATACCAGTTTATTCCAAATAAAAGACCCGGTTCCTACTTTTAAAATTAGCCATTAGACACCTCTATGTGTGCAACACAGCCAAAACAGCATGGAAATCATTGATCAGAAACATAGGGGGTGGGAGTCTGGCAGATGCTTTTTCAATGGCTTCTTCTTCTTTGCCGACTGCGAGGACAGCCATAGACGCCAATCAAGTCTTCGTTCTGCTTCTCAGTCATTTTTTTGTAATCGGATCTTCTGCGTTAGTAGCTATCTACTCCAGTCCTTCTGTCATTTACTGCCTGTCTCCGAAACCAATCTCTTGCTTTACTATAACTGTTAACAGCTCCATTCCGGCAAGGGAGGGGAGATCGTGTTACCGAGACAGGCAGTTTGACTCTGCACATGCTTAAGCTTATAAAAAGCTCATGGATCAGAGAGAGGGAGAGAGGAGGCAGTTACCTTTGCCTGATAGGAACAGAACTTAAGTAGCTACAAATGCAATAAATAAATTGGTAAAAATAGTTTGGGTTGCGGGCAGATAACAGAAGTCACCAGTTTTTCATTTTGAAGGTGGACATGTCTTTAAGAGGCATTATATAATAGGTGTTCCAGTCACTAGTGGAAGGGATGTGTACCGAGAACTCCACCGCACATGGTTAACCAGATCCCACATAGGGAGTAGAAGGTGGAGAGTGAGATAATAGTTTTTGTGCCTGCCACAATTGATGAGCTCCTGATTTTTATCTGTAATACATCTGGCTAGGCCTCAAGCCGGAGGCCTAGAGCACATGTCTGATCTCTTTACTATCAGTCCACTTGGAAAAAGAAGAGGTAAAAGGTAAAGAAGAGGAAGTCAGAGCTTCGGTTTCTAATGATCTGGTTTCTGCTGTAAGGAACTTAACCCCCATGGTAATGTCTGGGTCCCCCAATGGTCAAAAGAGAAAAAAAAAAAAAAAAAGATTCAAGATTCGGCATGTTCCTTATTGCTATGGTGATTTATTTATTTTTACACGTTGTCACATACCTCTGCCATTTGTTGTTTTCGCTGAGCCTTGGTAGCCTCTGTGTATGCGTTATGGTCCGTTTCAATAATTATAATGTTGTTACTTTCTGGATGAATTACAAATTTGCGCGGGGTGTACTGTAGTGGGAAGGCTACCTGGTTAAACACTGCTCCCAATTTCTCCAATGCCAAGATTCTAAATTAAGATTTTTAAAAATAGGAAATCATAATTATATTCTGGTAGAAAGCAATCACACAAAAACAACTAAATTTTATTATTATTAAATCCAGGTTTTTGCCACTTGTAAGAAAGTATGGTAATGTTTTTCAGTTCTACATGATCATGCTTCTTAAAGGCCAGGCCAAGCTAGTGCGCTTTTAAGCATGATCCGATTGCGCTTTTAAAAAAGTGCACGCTAGTGGAATTCAATGGGGCTGGCCACAGTAACCCGTAGTTGTGGGTTGCACTCCGATAGAATTTTCAGAGCGCATGCGCAGCGCAAGCAGACAACAACGTGTGCAAAGTGCAGAATGGCCTTAAGTAACAAAAGCCTGGATTCAATAATAAAATATAGACAACGTTTATTAGACTATTCCACAGTACCCAGTGGGTATGCACACCCCAAATGGTTCCGAATGTACATCTTTTTTTCCCCTCTGGTTGTTTACATTTCTTAAAAGCAAAAATAAACCACACTATTGTTGTAGACTATGCAAAGGCAGGGTGTGTGTTAATCTAAGAAAGTATACTTTAATCCTTGATTGTAAACTCAAAAATTGCTGGTGGTTTATAACCTGGTATACATTTCTAAAAACACAGAATGAAACCAATAGCTCTACTGAACTGGCTGAAAGCTTTCTAATCGATGCAAATATGTTTCTATTAAATACCTAGCGCTAAAACCAATAGCTTTGCAAGTAGATTCCCTTGAAATAAGAGCTTTAGTTTAAGGTTATAGATAATATTCCAGATGCAAAAACACTAGCATAACAATCTAAGCCCGCAATTTTCTGTCCATGGCACATTTGCATTCCAAAAACTTGTCGGAGCACTTAATGTTGGACAGCATTGAAATGTTATTACAACATATTTTTGGAGCACATTACAAGTCAACCCGGTGTGCCCTGCAGCATCCTCTGAGGGCTAGGCCACACTATCGTGTTTTTCTTGCATTTGCGCAGGCGATTTTTTCAGACCGTTGAAACTGCAACGCGCTTTTTCGGGTGCATTGCGATTGCGCATTTTTAATCACATGCGTTTTCCTATACCTAATGAAGAAACCGCATACGCAAAGAAATAGCACATGAAATCGCATGCGATTCTGTGCACGGCACAGTGTGGCCGTGCCCTTAGAAACACTTATCTAAGCAACTAAAAGACTGCTTTCTGGCAACTTACCTCAGTGTATTAGTAGAAATAGCAACAATTCCTTCAGGACACTGCTCAGATGCAAATCCAGATGCATATTCAAGAGTTTCATATGAAAGTGGAGTGAGGTGAAAGCGTGACTGATACGAATAACTTAGCCAGGAGCGACTAGACATGGCCAAGACCTGTAAAAAGCAGACAAATAAATCTGTGGAGGTAGAAAATTGCTTAAAATGTTAAAAAGACTTGAAGGCCTGGTATCAAAGACAACAACTTCCAGAATTCACTGGATGCTCTGATTGAAATGGGAATACTGCTGATGTTTTCTGAGCATATGTGAAATTGAAATCTCTCAATGACAGCAGTCGTTTAATAGTGAAAAGCAATAGCTTTATATTGGTCCCACATAGTTACATAACCTTGTGAAAAAACTTCTGTTACCCAGTGTGATTGCATGTTTTGTAGAGGGATAGGCAAATATCAAATACTTCATGCAATGTCAAAAAGTAGGAAATTTTTGATTAAAACCTTACACATCTGGCGTTACATACAGAGCTACATAAGACACACAAAACCAGGGAGCCAGTAAGCCAATATAAGCATAGAAAAATAAGTTTTCAAACCAGCAAAAAAATTAAAAAATTGCACAAAACTAAAACACTGTCCAAAAGCAGAATTTCACACCTATCTTCTTATTGAACTGACTAAACACCCTATAAATTGTCATTTTCCGGTATGTAAGGACTTCTATCATGTCTCCATACAAAACTTATTGAACGTCAATCCATTGCATTAACTAAAACGCTACTTACAAAATGGCAAAGATGCCTTCCAGGGCTAGCGGAACTTTCATGGACCGACTTTGTAGACTCACATACAAAAGTTTCACCATCTGCCAATAATCGATTCATTCAATATCCTACACCAAACTTTTCTTTCCCCTAAAAGACTGCATCGCATCTCCTCTTCAAGAACACATACATGCCCAAAGTGCTACCAGGATCAAGCAGGCTTCTGGCATCTTATCTGAGCATGTCTTTGAATATATAATACATTTTGGCAACAAATAGTTTATCTCACCCAGGAGATCCTCAAACTAAGGCTCTCCGGATGTTTAAAAACTACAATTCCCAGCATTCCTCACCTGCAAAGGGAATCCTAGGGACGCTGGGAGTTGTAGTTTTCAAACATCTATTACCTTTGCGTAGAATTATTTTGACTGAAGCCTTGTTTTACACCCGCAAGGCTAAAGTGCTTAAATATATGGCCTCAGACTACCCAAAATTTAACACAATGGAAATCTGATCAATGCTACTCTACCATAACTCAAAATAATGTATTGGTAAAGAGGATGCCCAAACAAATTCACAAAGATTTGGAAAATATGGACAATCAAGCCACAATTAGTTAAAATATGGTACTCCTATTGACGGCACCCCAGAGATGCTCTGTGAATTGTAATCTCAAGACAAGCTGATTAACACAGACATACCGGTACATCTTTGTAGTTATGTTAATTATAAATTTCCTTCGTAAATACAGGTAATATACACTTTACACATAAATCAGGATATGCTCACCATTTGCAAACTATGGCAACAACTACAGATGTAATTACTGTAGGTCACATTTTTACCATTTAATAAAAACAAAGTAAAAGAAAAAAAATGTGCAAAACATTCAATATGTTACATGCAAAGAAAACATTCTGTTCCCTACAGGCTTTGTTATTGTGAAATATTTTTAGGTCTCTTCAATGTGGGGGACTTTGTAGCAAGATTAAGACATTAAGTTTTTTTTCTAGATTTAGTCGGAAAACCCAGTGTAGGACCAACAGCTGGGGTTTTTTTGTAATTAACCAGTAAACACTGATTTTCATGCAGACAAACAAAAATTTACAAAACAGATATTCAGCTAAGAATACATATTTTTCTTACCGCTTCCTGTCCCTGCATTCGGACCCTGAAAAGCTTGACTGGTCGTGACCCTAGATATCGAGTTCTAGTATCAGACAAGTCTCCAGTAACTGGATCTAAAACCGTTCGAAGTAATACTCCATTCTGTGATGAAAGTAAAAGGTTTAGAATTAACTAGCCCTAAAATTTCAAGGCATATTAAAAATATTTACATGGGTTTTCATCAAGTAGGTGTTCTCTTTTAAAGACTTGAAAGAAAGTGTCTGCCTTTACCAACCCCCCCCAATTTCTTACCTGTAACCCTATGTTGAGATACAGGAATCCCACAGAGCCACGTTCACCAAGCTCATCCTGTCTCTCTGCACCACCCATTTCCACAATACACAGAGCCTCTGGCTGTGCAGGCAGTGCCTGCATACTAAGCGGCTGTAGACAGTCCTAAAAGAAAAATACTTATTTTACAAAAGTATATAGTATATACATTTAAGTAATGCTGACAATATACTACAAACTACACTCCCAACATTACCACGTTAGGACAAACCCCCTGGCCTGATCATTTTAAGCCAACATCCAATTGCAAAATAAATGGCCCAGGGCAGGTAATGTTGAGAGTTAATAAGCCTGTCTTTAGACATTAGATAGATAGATGTGACTGTCAAACATCAATTCTATTTAATGCCTTATAGGGGAATTGTAGTGTTCACATATTGTCTTCTCATATATTCAGCTGCTTTTCTGTACACTAAAAAGGTCAGAAAGAAAACCAACATTGTATATGCATGAAAATTTAAAAGGCATGCCCACCCTTATAATAAACTTTTAGCCTGTAATAGAATACCTTTCCCCAGCCCCAACCGCTATAAAATAAATTTAAGAAAGTGACTAGATCTTTACTTACCTTCCCTCTCTCCTCCGACGCCCAGCCTTCTGCTTGCAAGATACTGCAAGCAGGGGGCGGGACCGGCAGCCGCATCCGTGATTGGCTGAGAGGCAGCCAATCATGGACGTGGCTGCTGGCTTCTCAAAAGGCCGGGGGAAAGAGGGAAGGTAAGTAGAGTTCGGGGGTCTTTCTTAAAATAATTTTTTAGCATTTGGGGCTGGGGGAAGATATACTAATATATGGGCAAGGGGTTTTATGGTAGGGGGAGGGATCACAAAGCGGGAGGGAGAATGGCTGCAGTACGCATGCCAAACTTCTCCCGGAGGCGAGACAGGAGGCAGAGTCCTATATGGACTCTATCCTCCTGGTGGGCAGTTTTGGGAACTTGGGGGGGGGGGGGGGGGGGGGGGGAAGACACTACAGGAGAAACCTTATGGAGCTGGGATGTGAGGTAAGGATTTATTACACTACATGGGGGCCATTAGTGGGGGGGATTATAGTTTTGGGGTGGACATGCCCTTTAAATACATTAAATATTTATATTTATTTACAAAATTAGACTGCTCATGTAACTGTGACTATGATCATTAGTTATTTACACATACCGAAGGGTCAAGAGATATAATACGGACAGTGTTATCAACAAGGCCAACTGCCAGGAATCGGGAACGCTGTTCACCAGGAGGGACATTGGCCAGACTCATGCACACCACATCAGCAGACATCTCTTTTCTTTCTGTGTATTCATTTAGCTGCCCGGACTGCAGTAAAAGAAACAAAATGTATATTTGTTACATAATGCTGACTAACTTTCAAGTCAACAGGAGATGGAGTTCCCCAAACTTACAGGATCCATCTCAAAGTACACCAGCTCTCCTCCAGTCAAAGCAATCACCACTTGTCTCTGATTTACTGCACATTTCACTATGATCTTTTTGCCTGGCGTTTTCCACTCATTTACTCTCTTGTCTGCCCGGATGTGCCTAATGCCATCAGGATAAACCTGAAAGAAAAAAAGAAAATCTTAAAAATGTTCCAGACCCAATCTCAATAAAAAAAAAAAAAAAACACAAAATACATAGCAAAAAATTTACAAAGAAAATATAAAAAGTTCAGGATAAATTAGCTGGTAGTCATTTAAAGGAGAAGTAAAGCTAAAAAGAATGCATATGTGTTTTACATAGCACTGAATAGATTACATTGCTTTATAATTATTTAATACATTTAGATCAGGCCTTTTATCTCACACAAACAGCTGGTCTTAATGTTTGGGGGTGAAGCACTGAAGTGCCCAAAGGAAATCCACATAATCCCAGCAACAACATACAAATTCCTTGTTATCAGTGCTAACCACTGAGCCACCAAGCTGCCCACTGAACCAGAAGACCCTTTACCCAGAGAGTAAGGACTTCTATTTGAGACTGAGCAGTCAGAAAAAGAGGATTTTTATGTCTTACTCACCTGTAAAATCCTTCTCTGAAGCCATAAGGAGGACCTAGGAACACAGGGGTTAAGTACCCTCACTTCAGGAGCAGACACTTTAAAAACTTGAGGCTCCAGTGCTCCTCCCCTCCTATATTTACTCACCAGAACCGGAAGCCTCCTTTCAGTAGGTCCCAAAGAGGGAGTGAAAGCCAAATAATAGTATAAACAAGAACAGTAACAGGCCAAATACAATCATGTCAACAAAGGGAGGGAAGTCCCCCTTATGGCTTCAGAGAAAAGGATTTTACAGGTGAGTGTGACAAAAATCCTCTTTTCTCCTACAGCCTTAGGGGGACCCAGAAACACAGGGGACGCCCCAAAGTCCCGAGAGGAAACTAGGGTGGGACAAAAGAACCGAAGAATTAAACCTCGGCAGTTCTAAGGATAGCGCCGCTTAAGGCTGTATCCCTTTCCGTTAATACCTGGAGGAGGTAAAACTTAAACGTGCGAATTGAAGACCAAGTTGCCGCCTGACATATCTGGTCCACCGAGGCGCCATGATGAGCCGCCGAAGATGCTCCAACTGCCCTAGTAGAGTGAGCTGTAACCCGCAAGGGAGGAACAGCTCCAACTGCTAAGTAGCAGTGGACAATAGTAGACCTAATCCACCTGGCCAGAGTTTGAGAAGTTCAGAATCTGAACTTTTGCACATAGATATTGAGTGCCTTGAGATCCAACACTGGACAAAAAGTTCCGTCCTTCTTTGGAACCAGGAACAGATTTAAATAAAACCCCGATCGCACGCAGCCGTTAAGGGCCTTGGGTTGTTTGAGACAGCGTGGGATCCGAGAAGGAAAGAAACGAGGTGGAGGACGGGAAGAGAATTCTATCCGGTAGCCATTGGTTATCAACCCCATAGTCCAGGAGTCTGTGGACTGAAGCTGCCATTCCTTGTAGAAAAAGCAAAGGCGACCCCCAACCCCAAGAGGGAGCGGATAGTCATGCCTGCTTGTGTTTGTCTCCCCGTTTTAAAGCCCCCTCGTTTGGAAGGCCAGGGGGAAAAAGGTCTTTGTCCCTGGCGCGTTGGAAAGGTGTTGGTAGCCTCCAGCTGCGAGAGGTTTGTAGAATGGGAAGCAGGGCAGCCCCTGAAGCAGTAAAGGATGTTCTCAACAGACCTTCCAGACGTCTGGGATCCTTTAATCCCCCCAGAGTATACAAACAAGGGGATAAGTGTAAGCCATTAACAGATAGATAAAAATAAAATACAATGTGTGGGAGGGACAACAAACAGATACAAGTGGGGAGGATGGGTACAAAGTGCTTAAAAGGGCTAACAATCATTTGTTCTGCCGATGCTCAGAAAGGTAGGGTAACCGTCTAGATTTGAAAGTATTAATGGATGTCACCAGGCAAAGCGAGAGAAGGAGAGGAAGGGAGAAGCAAGAGAGAATGGATTTAGGCGGGAGGCAGCAGTGTTAGTTGGGGGGGTCTGTGGAGAAGATTTCCTTGCGAGGAACGGAGGGCAAGGCCTAGAACATAAAGGACCAAGAGAGAAGATAAGTAGGGAGGTGCAGTAGAGCGAAGGGATTTAAAGGTTAAACATTGGGTATTGAATATGATTCTTTGATAGGAAACCACCCTATGGACTGAAGTATCGGGGTTGCGAGATGATCCAAGCTGCAGAGTTTAAGATAGACTGGAGAGGAGAGAGCGGAGAGCCCGGGAGTCCAAGTAGTAGAATGTTACTGTATTATAAGAGCATGAATGAGCATTTTAGTAGTGGAGAGAGAAAAAGGTTCTTAAAACCGAGCTCTGAGGGACCCCCACACTAAGCAGAACAGGAGAGGAAGTCTTGTTAGCAAAAAAAAAAAAAAAAAAAAAAAAAAAGAGACAGAGAAAGATCTGTTAGAGACATAAAACAACCACGTCACCGCTTGATTTTGGATGCCCAGAGAATATAGAATCTGCATAAGAGGAGAGTGGCAGCCTCAAGGAAAAGAGGACCGAGAACTGTCCTTTGGCATTTGAGACTTTGCAGAGGGCGGTTTCAGTTGAATGACCTGGTCAGAATCCTGATTGTAATGGGCCCAATAAGGTATTAGCATGGAGGTATTTAGTAATGTGTGTAGAGACTAGACGTTCAAGGAGTTTTGATGCAAACGGTAAAAAGGGAGACAGTGCGGTAGTTTGAGAGACAGGTAGGGTCCAGAGAGGGTTTTTTAAGAAGAGGTTTGACACACGCATGTTTAAAGGCAGCAGAAAAGTCCCAGAGGTCAGGGAGGAATTAAAAATATGAGAGAGCGGGGGGAAAGGATTTTAGCACAGTGTCCGAGTAGGAAGGAGGGCATGGGATCAAGCGTACACATTGTAAGCGGCGAGGACAACAGGAGGTCGAAAACTTCAGAATGGGTGACAGTGGTGAAAGATTCCAGAACTACAGGCGGAGCGGCAGGCAAAAGAAGGCAATAGTTGTCCTGGGGTGAGGGGATTTAAGTACAGATATCATCTATTTTATTTCTAAATTAGTCTGCAAAATCCTGAGGACCGTAAATGGAATGAAGAGTGTCCGTAGAGGAGGGCTGCAAGAGTGTTAAATAGCAAAAATAGACATGGGTTATTTTTATTTTTGTTTATAAGCGTGCTAATGTAAAAGTGATTAGCTGCTCAAAGAGCCAAATAAAGACACGACAACATGAGCTTGAAATAGTTTAAGTCCGCCTGACTGCATGACTTTTTCCACAGCTTTTTTGCACAAGTACAGCGGCGTAGGAACTTGGTATCTGAATTGAGCCAAGGGCGGGGATTAGCGGGGCGACGTTTGTGAGTTTGTAGGGGGGCAAAGGAGTCAATAGTAGTGGATAAGAATGATACGAATGTATTAGGGAATCAGGGTTCGAGTCAGACATGAAAGCAGCGAGGCTAGAACAGAGAGGAGGATAGAGCCGGAAGGTCTATTGCACGGGTGTTGCGAACAAGGACAGTAGATTGAGTGGTCAGAGGAGAGGGGAGAGTAGGTGGTAGAGAAAGATTAGATTGTGATCTGAGAGTGGGAAGGAGTTACTAGCAAACTGAGAGACAAAGATTTTTAGTAAAGACCATGTCCAGAAAGTGACCATCCTTATTGGTGCTAGTGTTGGTCCACTGCTGGAGGGAGAAGGAGGATTGCTTAGTGTCGTCAATGTGACAATTGCAGTCACCTAGAATTATAGCCGGACAGTCGGAGGAAAGAAAGATAGATAGATAGAGAGCCAAGGTTTCAAACTGTAAGGAAAGTGGCTGGGGCAGAAGGGGGTCTGTATACGACTGCTACGCTTAGACATAAGGGGTGAAAAAGTTGGACAGCATGGACTTCAAATGAAGAAAAAGCAACAGAGGGTAGAAGAGAAACAAGTTTAAAGCAGCAGATAGGGGAAAAGAGAAGACCTACCCCTCCACCCAGTCCTAAGGAACATTATATGTATGTATACTTTTAAGATTTTCATGTGCATGAAAATATGAGGAACTTTTAGCCTAGTAGAAAAATAAGAAAACAAATCACTTTGAATCAGTATAATTCATATTCCATGTACCTGAACCAACGCATCTTCACCGAGGAGAGAGCAAGACAGAGTAGGTGTAGTCCCAAGAAAACCAGAATCCGTTACTTCCTCTACAGTCTCACCAATAGAAAGCACCAGAGTGGCATTCACGAAGGACACAATGATATAAGCATCAAATTCATCTGCAACAATACCGTAAAGAAGGAACAATTTAGGTCTGTTCTGAAGAAACCAGTTTACATGCACACATACATAGTTTAAGTAATAACCCCAATCAGTTCAACATTCATCCAAAAATAAACTCCAGTTAAAGCTATCATGGGTTTTGCCACCTTTGTTTTTAAATGGAGCAAACACCACACTGAACACAAGTGAATTGCCTGTTTAAGGGCACTTTCAAATCAGTATTAACCATGCATTTCCTTGTCAAGTGGAGGGGACACCATTCACCTAATATAGAAGAATGCGTTTCACAGTACACTCAAGGTGTGCAAGGCTGCAGCTAAAGAGCATGGACATTTCAACACCATTCAGCACAGTACTTTCCATTAAAACACAGGAGGCAAAGACAGTAACCTGTTCTATGAGTAACCTGTACAAATTGTACTGCCTAATCAATTACAAAACTCTTGAATTGGCCATAACGCTGCATTTCATGAGGTAAGACAAGTCATTTTTGTTACATGTGGGAAGATTCAATCCCCCCAAAAGTGTAACAATATATAACAAGCTGGTGTGTGTTATCTTAAGCACAATTAACAATCAAGAGCCGTTAGTTGATATCCTATTAAAAAAAATGTATGCTTGTGCAACAAAGTATGACAGAACATTGCACTATGGTTATATAGCTTGAAAAAAAAAAAAAAAAGAAAAAAAAAATGTAGGCAGTTGAATGAGAGGAAAAAAACAAAAACGGGTGTACTCAAATGATAATTACCCCTTGAAAAAAAAAAAAAAAAAAAAAAAAAAAAAAAAAGACAAAGGGCTTCTAGGACTATTTCAATGCATAATATCCCAGGAATGCTTTAATACAAGTATCAACATCCGAGATGATTGACAGGTGTAATTTTATGGAAATTGAGTAATAAGTTTTGATTTTTCAGTTTTTAATTCCTTAAATTATGAGGCATTAAGTATTTGAATTTAAATTTTGGCATATTGCACATGGCATTCTAATTCGTCCCGGTATAAGTAGAACATGTGCAGTTTAGCACTCAGAATATGAAGGGTTGTCCATGTATGCAGTTTAAAAATAGAAACCAGGTTGTCTGTGATAATGCTAAACCTTTTCTTTTGCTAGAATATGTAATTTACAATAATACGATTTTTCATGCGGTCCTCATTACAGTAGGAAAACCATCTGAATCTAAAATATGATACTAATTCCCTGTAAATTGACTTGCATTTATACGGTGAGTGATCAGAGAATTATATTGTTGAGGGACCAGCTGCTTAAATACAGGGAAAAAAAAAAAAAAAAAAAAAGGACTTGTAGAGAGGGAGGGGGAAAAAAAAATAAAAATTTTTTTTTTAAATAAATAAAATATATATATATATATATAACCTCTCAACAGCTGATTTTGCCTTTCTAGGTAAAAAAAAATGTATTCTTATTTTGTGATTCTACCTAATGTTATTCTTTTATAAATCCAATAACTCAATGCAAATTTTTGAAAACCCTACACCCAAGACAAATATTTTGTATGCCTTTTCAAGCTGCCAGCTAAATGATAATGTTCAATTGAAGGACCAAGCTTCTGAGAGAAGACAGAGTATCCCAGACTGCAGGAATCATCACAGAAGGACTCAAATACACACCTGCGTGTGTGGAGGGGGGTTTAAATCAGCACCTCCTCCACCACCAGCCACCTGTGGAAGAAAAAGAAAGGCTTGGTATTGGGAGTGCATTTCACCAAGTACCAGCCAGAGTTAGTATGAGATGTCACAAGATGACAGCAAAGAGGTAATTAAATGTTTTTGTGCTTTTCTAATACCAGTCAACAGCCTGAAAATATTTAGCACCCTCTAATATGTTTTGCTTGAAAAAGGAAATGGTGAGTTATGCAAGTAGTGGGCAAAGTCAAACATGCTAAATTGCAAGGTTACAGATATTGGAAAATGAAAGATCACCAATAGTTTAGTCTATGTAAGATTTTTTTCCCCCTCTAAAATTGCTGTGGTGTCCACCACTGTTTTTACAACGCAGTCTTGGAGTTTACCTCACTTATCCACCTTTACAGATGACCTGACAATTGTTTTATGCAATCGCAGTTGAAAATAGAAGTTGTTTATAACATGGACAGGCTATGCCCTTTTCAATAAATATAGCAGGGTGCCCACATTTTCCTAAAATAGATCTGAAGCTAAAATGCAAACCAATAATTTGCAACAATAAACTAAGCATATTTGTGGAAAATCTAATTAATTCTGCAGGTCTCCAAAGATTTCCTCTGCATAGTCAGTACAATATATTTATTTTAGGAGGTCGGGAACAAGCACCTGTAGTAACTTTTTTTAATAAAAGCACTTGCTCATAAACCTGCCAGTGAGCTTTACTATCTTATTTACCTTGGCTTTCCTGGAAGATGCAGAAACTTCAGCCTCCATTGCTGAACACTTTACTTTTTTTTCCTACTAAAAATATTGCATTTGTGATGACGGCTACTGTGTGGTTTGCCAAACTATAAAACATTGAAACTACTAAGTATACAAGAAAATATTTCTGCAGAATCCAAAGAGTACCCAATCATATTTATAGTACAAAAGTAAATAGGGAAACTGCCCTACAATCAACTTTATTATATTTTTGGCTTGGCTGCTTGGGACATCCAGTATGAACATGAACAGCAAAAATGTCTAAAACATTTTCATTAAAATGTATCCGTTTGATTTATGAAAATTTCAGCACTATCCAGGAACTAGATAACACTTTGGATTTTAGGTAAGAAACCGGAAGACTAATATACAAAAGTATAAACAGACCAGTTCAAATTGTTTATTGTACCACTGACTACAAGATACCGGTACTAAATAAATAAACATATTACTAGTTTCCCTATCTATAGTACTATCCATCTATCTTGCAGATGAAGGTAGAGCATACAAAACACCCTGGGTTGAAGTCTATGCAATTGTTACTGTTTGATTACATGACTGTTCAGCTACCAGAAAAACAAAAACAAATATGCAGACAGCAATACTACCTACAAATAAGTATAATGGGAATAAAAAAAAAACTGCCTAATAGTCTAGCAACTATAATTGAAATAGTTTTAGTTT
Organism: Hymenochirus boettgeri; assembly: GCA_019447015.1. NCBI lineage: Eukaryota > Metazoa > Chordata > Amphibia > Anura > Pipidae > Hymenochirus > Hymenochirus boettgeri. Next base: position 128,879,035 of record CM033472.1, on the reverse strand, counting down.
GTTCCTATTCCATGAGAATGCAATTAACTATTCTATTCATTGAAACTTGCTGTAGGATCTCTGTGGGAAGATGAAAGAACAGAGTTATGCTTTTTATTAAAATTATGCAGTCTCTCTATTGGCACCATCTACAGGAATGCAAAAAGACATTCGTTACTTTACATTTTACAACACGTTATTTGATTTAAAACATGGGTAACTTTCCCTTTCAATTCCCGAAGCTATTTTAATGTTCTTATATATCCAAAATGTGTCTTTTATAACCATATTCAGTAAAATAGCATACCTTCAATGTGCCTCCTAACAGTCCATACAGCATTGGGATTACCAGGCAGTTCAGAAACAGCCATTTCAGACACCTATCCAGTGGGTAATAAACACAATCAGAAAAATATTGATTTAGTCAAGGGGAAAAAAAAAAAAAAAAAAACAGGATTCCAAATTAGGCCTCTGAGAACTGTAGAGCCTCTGTATAATAAATAGCTGTTCATGAATATATTACCTCAAGTCCGTGCCTCAAGACCCGGAGAGATGACCTTGGCCCTCTTCCACATGCTACATACAGCTGGGGTGTGTCTTCATTGGCTAAGTCAGCAATCTAAAGAATAATCATCAGTGTAATGAGGTAAGAGTGCATAGTAAATATGAATAAGCTGCAATTTTAACTTTATAAATTCCTGGAAAAACTCTTCAATGAATAAAAAAGTTATTTAAAACGACCTAACTGAAGGAATATCCACAAATTCAAACAATGCCACAGTATAACATGTATTGTAAAATAGAACCATAAAAACCTCTAATACCAGAAATGCATCAGATATTTTTCTCTTAACCGCGTGATGGCATTTAATGCTATATTTTTAATGAAATTCATTAATAAATTAAAGCTTTTTAACTCGAAAGTACTGCCGGCATAATTTCAGAGGACCTGGAGTGATTGGTGCTGCATTTTGTGTTGTATTAGTTTAGTAGGAACAAGCAAGTTTTACTAGAGTTTTGACAGTGCATCCAGAGAAATAGCTACAAAAAACAATCAGTAACCAGTAGAAGTATAGAATTATTTTAATCCCGTTTAAAGCATATAAATTCACAACAGGTAAAAAGTATCAGCTTTCAGTACTGTATTCTGCCAACAAAACAATTAAAGGGAAGATTTTTTCCAAGGCACCATTAAAATAGTGCCATTAAATAGTATATTAACGGTTTAGGCATAAATGTTCCATATAATTTAGTTTTCGGCCCAAAATATGTTCCGCTTTAAAATGGGGACTGATAAGTTTGAGTCAGGACAATTTTTAGGTACTTTGAGTCGGCAAAAATGTACAAACTCGACAAATTTTTAATGACATTTCAAAAGTGTTCTAATTCACTGTGGTCATAATAAAAGTACTTTTTTTGCCACAAGACTAAAGGGGTTATTTTTATTTGAAGTCAAGCTTAGCCATTAAGCATTTCTGTCTTGTTACAGCAGCTTCTCTGCACTGCAATCTAAACAACAAACTCCAGATGATCAGATTTTACACACTGGAAGTGGCATCAGACTGCCCCCCAGCCCCTCTGTCTGCCAGCCTAGAGAAGCAGCCTTTTAGATTGAGCAGGGTTTTTTTTTTTTTAATCTGTTTTTATTTAGGTGGTGTCCACAGAAAGCATATAATACATACATTTAAATATATTGATAATGTAGAGGTATACAGTATATTAATAACATTAGTACTCGTGTTGGCAAAGTGGACTCCTAGTTTAAGCAATATTATATATAATAACAGGGGGAAACTATTCAGGGAAGGGTAGAGGGACTATTCACATGTGTTGTTTGTACATAATAAATACAATTGAAGATAACCTTATATACAGGGAGATCAATTATTAAAAGGGTAACCCAGGAGTACATTTGGAGAACATCTCCTTCCAAAATTTTTGGGATATACCTTTCAGTGATATAATATCATGAATTCCAAAGGGATCAGATTCTAATCGAATTTGGTTAGGGATCCTCGATTTAGATAAATTATTCTCAAATATGGGAGCATTTGGTGTATCATAGACTTTCAACTTTTCAGTTTGGGGGCCATCCATGTCAGAACTATAGCTCTTCTCAGGGCCTCCCTTATGAAATTTAGATCGTACTTGTTCAAAATGTCTATATCTGGTATTCCCTGTATACATATCTTGGGAACGTGGGGTATGGGAAGTGTAGTATAGATGATAAATAGTTGGTAACCTTGGGCCAGAATCTAGTAATCTTGGAACAGTTCCATAGTAGATGCAAAAAGTTGGCCGGCATCTGATGGCATTTGGGACAGTCAGGCAAATGAGAAGGGGAGATGCGGTTGAGTCTATAAGGAGATTGGTATACTTGGTGCAGTATATAAAACTGCATTCATTTGGTAGGAGCATACGGGGATACAAGAAGATGGCTTTCAGCAAGATCTTACCAGAGAGGGGATCAGCCCTTCCCATTTATTCAATATGCACGTGGTATCAGTTTCCAATTTGGCACTGAGAAAGGAGTTATATATTTTGGACACCAGGCGCCTCTCCCCACCACCAATCAGTATCTGGATTACTGGGCGTTTACTTAAATGTATGGTGTCGCTCTGGAAGTCTGAGATTAGGCAATAGCATAGTTGGAGATTTTGTAACCAGGAGGCATTTGTAAGGTTAAGCCTATTCATCTCGGCAAAAGGAATTATTTTGTGGTTCTGTATGATATGGGAGAAAAGAAGATTTTTATGTCAGACTCACCTGTAAAATCCTTTTCTCTTAAGCCGTAAGGGGGACCCAGGTCAACGTAGGGGGTTAAGCACCCTTTCTCCAGGAGCGGACACTTTAAGAACTGTAAGATTGAGGCTCCAGTGCTCCTCCCCTCAGTATAATACACAGAGCACCGGAAGCCTCCTCCAGTTGGTCCCAAAGAGGAAGCGTAAGCCAAATATTGAAAAAGAGATAGTAAAGTAACAAGAAAATAACAAGTAAACAGGCGAAAAACATGCCAAAAACAATCATGTCAACAGGGAGGGAAGTACCTGGGTCCCCCTTACGGCTTAAGAGAAAAGGATTTTACAGGTGAGTCTGACATAAAAATCCTCTTTTCTCTTACAGCCTCAGGGGGACCCAGGTCAACGTAGGGGACGTCCCAAAGTCCCGAATTGAAGGGTGGGTAATCCTAAAATAAAGATCCCACTTAGATCTCCGCAGTTCTAAGGATAGAGTTGCCCAAGGCAGTATCCTTGTCAGCAAAAACTTGGAGACGATAAAATTTGATAAAGGTGGAGATAGACGACCAAGTTGCTGCTCGGCATATCTGGTCCACCGAAGCGCCATGTCGCGCGGCCCAAGAAGCTCCAACCGCCCTAGTAGAATGGGCCGTAACCCGCAAGGGAGGAACGGCCCCAACTGCCAAATAGCAGCGTACGATAGTAGATCTAATCCACCTAGCCAGAGTTTGCGGAGAGGCCCTGGACCCCCGACGGGGCCCCGCCAGGAGAATGAATAGAGCCTGAGAGGAACGGAAACATTCCGTGCGAGCCACGTAGATCCTCAGGGATCTCACTACGTCGAGACAGTGCAAATCGCGCTCCTTGGAAGAAGAGGGATTCGGAAAGAAGGTCGGAACAATGATCTCCTGATTGATATGAAAGGCCGAGACCACCTTAGGCAAAAAGGACACAAGGTCGCAGAATAGCCTTGTCTGGAGTAATTGACAGGCACGAGGGATCCACAGATAAAGCAGCTAATTCAGACGCCCTCCTGATGGAAGATATGGCCAGCAGAAACACCGTCTTCCAGGATAGAAGCAATAGAGGAATCGATGGTAAGGGTTCAAAAGGAGGTCTTTTGAGGGCCCTGAGGACTAAAGAGAGGTCCCAGGGTTGAACCGGGGCACGAATGGGAGGACGCAAGTGAGCTACTCCCTGCAAAAAGGTCTGGATATCCTTTCTGTTCGCGAGCTTTCTATGAAAGTAGATCGAGAGGGCGGAAACTTGAACCTTGAGAGCGCTGAGCGATAAACCCCCGTCATAGCCTTTTTGGAGAAAACTAAGGACTCTGGACAGAACAAATCTGGAGGGAGGAAAACCTCTGGAGGAGCTCCACACCACATACTTCTGCCATATCCTGTAGTAAACCTTAGATGAAGACTGTTTTCTAGCCGCTAACATGGTAGGTATAGCAGATACAGGTATCCCTCGCCTTCTCAGTATGGCGGACTCAAGCGCCACGCCGTTAAATGTAGCCGCTGAAGATCTGGATAATGGAAAGGTCCTTGTACCAGTAGGTCTGGTCGTAGTGGAAGCGGCCACGGATCCCCGATGCTACCAGAGCATCTACGGAGGCCGCAAGAGGGTCTCTTGTTTTGGCACAAAAGGTCAGCACCTTGCGGTTGGTTCGAGAGGCCATCAGGTCGATGTCCGGGGTCCCCCATCTCTGTGTCAGTTGATCGAAAACCTCAGGATGGAGAGCCCATTCTCCCGGATCGAGTGTAACCCGACTGAGAAAATCTGCCTTCGTATTGAGGACTCCCGGTATGTATATTGCCGATATCGCCGGTATGTAGAACTCTGCCCAGGTTAGTATTCAATGCGCTTCTGTCATTGCCAGATCGCTTCTCGTACCCCCTTGATGATTTATGTACGCCACAGCCGTGGCGTTGTCCGACTGTATTCGAACATTCTTGCCCGTCAGGAAAACTGACCAGTGAGACAAAGCTAGGAATATCGCCCTTAGTTCCAGGACATTGATGGACAGTACAGCTTCTTCCCTGGTCCAAAGACCCTGGGCTTGCATACCGCTCCCCAGCCTCGGAGGCTGGCGTCAGTTGTCACCACTGTCCATGAGGGTGGACAAAGGGATTTGCCCGCTGCTAAGTTGCTCTCCTGGGTCCACCAAGTTAGGGAGAAACGAACCGGCTGTGGGAGGTGTATGTAGGCATCTAACGACTGCAGGGACTTGTCCCAAGAATGAAGATGATGTCTCTGGAGTGGTCGAAGATGGAAAAGTGCATATGGGACTGCTTCCACCAACGACACCATTTTTCCCACTAGTCGCATCGCTTGACGAATGGTGATTTGATGGGAGGACTGTGCCTGAGTGGCCAGCTTCTTCATTGATTCTATTTTGTCCCGGGGAAGGAAAACCTTGTGGGTCGTTGTGTCGAAGAACATCCCCAGGAAGATTATGTGAGTTGACTGAATCATGGAGGACTTTTTCTCGTTTATGACCCATCCGAACCGGGATAGTATCTTTGTGCACTGAGATACGTGATGTTGCGCTAGCTGGAAGGATGCCGCCCTGATCAATAGGTCGTCTAGATATGGGATGACGAATATTCCCTGAAGACGAAGGAAAGCCGCTTGACAGGTCATGATCTTTGTAAATATACGCAGGGCTGAAGCGAGGCCGAAAGGCAGTGCCGTGAACTGAAAATGCCGGGCGCCTAAGGCGAATCTGAGGAGACGGTGATGACCGTTCCAAATGGGTACATGGAGGTAAGCATCCTGAATATCCAGGGAGGTGAGATAGTCGCCCGGCTCCAAAGCCAATATTACCGACCATAGTGACTCCATTTTGAACCTGATTTTTTGTACATAGGTGTTTAGAGCTTTTAGGTCTAAAACTGGGTGAAACGTTCCATCCTTCTTCGGAACCAGGAAGAGATTGGAGTAAAATCCCCGAAATCTCTGGTCTCTTGGGACGGGGGCAATGACCCGTGCGTGGAGGAGGGATAGAACGCATTGGTTGAGGATTTTTCGGCGTTTGGGGCATCTCGGAATGCGGGAAGGAAAGAATCGAGGAGGAGGAGGCGAAGAGAATTCTAAATCGGTAGCCGTTGGTCAGGGTATTCAACGTCCAGGCGTCTGTGGAGGGCTGTTGCCACTCTGAGGAAGAAGTGGAGTCGGCCCCCGACCTGTAGAGGCAGATGATAGTCATGCCTGCTTATTCTTGTCTCCTCCTGTTCTGAAGGCTCCTCGTTTAGAGGGCCAGGGAGTGAGCGGCCTTTGTCCCTGTCGGTTAGGAAAGGGAGCACTAGGCTCTGTCTGCGCACAGCGGGGGGCGTGAGGCTCTGGAGGAACGAAAGGAAGGTGAACGCCGAAAGGATGGAAAACGGCGAGCCCTGTTTTGCGGAAGGAAGGTGCTTTTACCTCCTGTAGCTTGAGCGATTATCTTCTCCAGTTCGGGTCCAAATAAGAGGCGCCCCAAAAAAGGTAGGTTGGTAAGGGCTTTCTTGGATGCCGGGTCTGCCGCCCAGGCTTTTAGCCATAAGGATCACCTGGCTGCGGTCGCTGATGATCTAGCTATAAGTCTGCTAGACTCTAGAGCCGCGTCCCCAAGATATATAGCTGCATCAGATGGCTGTTGTATAATATCCACCAGATGGCTGTCTGAGGATTCCTTGACCACAGAGTGGTAAAGTTGTCCTAGCCATGCTTCCATTGCTTTGGCCACCCACGCGGAGGCGAAGGTAGGACGCAGGGCTGCGCCAGCTGCTGCGAATGCCGTTCTCAGGAACCACTCCAGTCTTCTATCTGTCGGGTCCTTGAAAGTGGCTACCTCGGCTAAAGGGATAGCTGTGGCCCTGGAAAGTCTCGCCACTGGTGGATCAACCGCCGGTGGCAGGGACCACCTTTCCACATCCGATTTAGGAAAGGGGAACATCGACTGGAAATTTCGTGACAAATGAAATTTCTTTTCCGGAGACGCCCACTCTTCTAACACGATCTGTTCCAATTGGTCATAAGATGGAAAAATTGCCGCCGCCTTCTTAGGGCGGCTGAACAAAGTCTTAGATGGATCAGTTGGTTCGATCGGATCTCGAATGTTAAGTACCTGTAGCACAGATCTGATAAGATCGTCCATAGTCTCAGGTGTGAAAGTGGTCTGAAATTCCTGTTCAGAAGTTAAGGAGTCAAGTTCTCCCTCTTCCGATTCCTCTCTTTCCTCCTCAGAGACCGCTTCCACTGAAGGGACTACTGGGATATCTGATGGTCTGGTGGCCCTCAGCGGTCTGGCCTCTGTTCCAGAGGAATTAGCTGACTGCAGAACCTGCGAAAGGGATGCCGACAATATCGACATGGAATCTGCTAATGATTTTGCCCAGGCTGGTTCAGACTCCTGGGGGGGGGGGGGGGGGGCCCGGAGATACTCGGGCCAAGGCCGACCCCGCAGGTGGATTTTGCAGAGAATCAATGGAAGCCCAAAGGGATTTTGCCCACTCGGGTTCCTGACTGTCCGAAACAGTCTGACTAGGGTCTTGGTTTGCATTGCATGACCCGCATAGGGGCCCAGACAGGCCGGCAGGCAACTTATTCTGGCATAATGCGCAGACATAGGATATCACTTGGACCGATTTGGCTGATTTAGGTTTGGGAGCGGGCTTCTCCTTGTTGGACATGATGGATATTGGCGAGACAGCAGGGTAGAAGGAGAAAAAAAAAAATTTTTTTTTTTGTAAGGATACAGGGACTGGCCGAGGGCAGAAAGACGACAAGAGACAAAAGAAGAAAGGGCAGAGCAAGAAAAGATCGACTTATCTGACTCTGTGGAACTTGAAGGCAAACAGGAGGAGGCTCCGGACTTGTATATATCTGCAGTAGAAAGACCGAAGACCGGAAGTCCCGCCCCCGAAAAAGCCCGGCAATGGAAAACCGGAAGTCTCGCCTCAGGACTGAAGGAGAAGGAAACCCGCCCCCATCAGCCGGTCCAGTGAGCTCCCTCAGCGTGGCATATGCAGTGCTGAGGGAGCGGCGGAGTCCGCCGGTGATCGGCCCATTTTAGGCCCGCCCTCCCGCGGCAGTCGCACGAGGAAGACCTCTGCTGGCTGCTGATCCCACGGAGGGAGCCGGTGGGGTCTGGAACTCACCGGCTCCAAAATATCCAGGTAAGATAGGGGAGAGAGGTCCTACTCCTGAAGCGGACACTTAAAAACTGGAGGAGGCTTCCGGTGCTCTGTGTATTATACTGAGGGGAGGAGCACTGGAGCCTCAATCTTACAGTTCTTAAAGTGTCCGCTCCTGGAGAAAGGGTGCTTAACCCCCTACGTTGACCTGGGTCCCCCTGAGGCTGTAAGGGAAAAGGGCGATTCCCTTATTCTTCCAGAAGTTAGTGGTGGGAAGTACAGCAAGTGAGGGGTATGTGTGGTTGTGCCACAGGGGCTTTGCTTTAGTGTATGTCCAATATTGTACATGTTTTTAACTAATTTCCATATTTTGTGTTGTCGTCTGTGGAGTGAAGTTCCTTTCAGCGGACAATTGTTGGATTTGGACTCAAGGAACACTGGGGAGTGAGATGGGAGGTAGGCATGTAGATGTTCAACTTCGTAGAATGAGTTGTGTTGGGTCTTGTGGGTCACTGGGGTCTGGTATGCACCATGTTTTATAGTATTTTAGTTTTTCGGCTAGCTAGTAAAGTAGGAAATCGGCATGGCAAGTCCTGCTTTATTTTAAGGTCTCTGCAGAAGTTTCAATCTAACTATAGATCTTCCTGAGCCCCAGAGAAAATTGGTTAGCATACTCTGCAATTTGGTGAAAAAGGATTTCTGAATAAATATTAGACTATGCTGAAGCACGTATAGTCATTTGTATTCCCAAGTATCTGAAATTATCTACCACTGGGACCAATGCTCTAACAGACTGAGGTATATCAACGTGTGGGTCTAGGGGGAAAAGTGTGGATTTCTCCCAGTTTATGTACAGTCCTGATAGCGGGCTGAATTCAAATATTAAATTATGTGCAGTTTTAAGTCAGTTGTTGGGGTATGCCAGGTACAATATCATATTGTCTGCATAGACTTAAGAGTGAGGTGTGGGCTCCCAACCAAAGTCCTTCAATCTGTGCAGAGGAGCAGAGTTTTATAGCTAGTGGTTCTATTGTTAGGGCAAATAGATATGGGGATAGTGGGCATCCTTACCTAGTTCCTCTTCCCAAGAGAAATGAGAGATATAGAACCATTTATTCTTATTGCTGCTTGTGGTTGGGTGTATAGCAATTGTACCCATTTCTTGAATTTGGGGCCAAATCCAAAGCATGTGATGCAGGCCCACAGGTAGGACCATTCAACAGAGTCAAAAACTTTTTGTGCATCTAATAATAGCATAATTCTTGTGCCTGCATTATCATGGTCTACCTGATAGTTTATAAGGGTTTATAGAGGTTGACTTCCTGTTTGGTCTGGGATGTACAATGGTGGTTATTTGTTTTATTCTATTAGCCAAAATTTTGGCTAGGAGTTTGTAGTCAAGATTGAATAAAGAGATGGGCCTATATGAAGCACAGTCCTGGGGGTTCTTTCTGGCTTTTAAAATTAGTGTGATATATGCTTCGCACATAGAGTTTGGGAGTTTATTATTATGGTAGGCTGAGTTTAAAGGGTCTCCACACAAGTTACTTCTGGATTAAAGGCCAGGTTCCTACCTTTAAAATAAGCCATAAACCCCCCTCTGTGTGCAATACAGCCCAAGTTGTATGGAATTTACCGATCAAAAACTGAATGGGGTGGGAGAGTTCCAGATGTTAATGCTAAGGCTCCTCCCCCTCACCGGCGGCGAGCTCAGCCACAGATTTCCAAAAGTGAGAAGGAAACCGAAGTCCCTCCCCTCCATAGAACTGTCAGTATGTGCTCTCACTCCTTCGTTCACCGTGCAGGATCAAACACTGACTGTGCAAGATCAAACACACACGCAGGCCTCTCCCAGCTGTGGGCTGTACCGTACTCCCCCCTTCCTGACTGCCTGCTTCATTACGCTACCTCAGTTCTTGCAACTCAATCACCATTCACTACTGTTTTTATCAGCTCCGGTCAGGGCAAGGGGTGTGTACTGGTCTCAGCCAATAAAAGTTAGAGAGCTTGAATAAGGGAAAGGTAGTGTAACAAAGCTGACAGCAGACAGAGGGAGAAAGTGTGTGTGTGTGTGTGTGTGCGGGGGGGAGGTGTTACAGTACGGCTCACAGCAGGGAGAGGTGTGTGTGTATGTTTTAAACTGCACAGTAAGTGCTCCAAGTTGTGAAAGGACATTTCTATCCATGGAAACCTTTCAATTTAATGGATTTTTAATGCATGGAGGACCAGGGCACATTAAACGGAAAGATGAGGCACAGGGAATAGGGACCGTCACGTGGCTTCAGAGCAGGAAGTGCAGGGGATCTGGGGAGGTTGCTTCCATATTACACACAAAAATGTAAATATCTTTAAAACTATGTAAAAAAAATAATGAAAGTAAATTGGTCCAAAAATGACTTAAGGTAAATTAACAGTAATTGCCTTCCTAAGAATTATTTTACAGTTCAATGTTTCGAGATAAAAGGGTATTATTGAGCCTGCATACTTGCGATAGATTTTGACGGGTAGTCTGTCTGGGACTGGTGTTTATTTGAGGCCATCCCCGACAGAGCTAGCTGAATTTGTGTGGGAAATAGAACACTGGAGGTGTCCCGTAAGGACTGCTTTAAAGGGCGTCCAACTGGGTATCCATGGTCTCGGTACCCATGGTTAACTACTACACTTGATACAATATATCTGCACACTGGCATACTTTATAAACAAAGGGGTTTTAGTATACATTACTGTGATCACATGAATGAAAAGCCTTCCAACCACGTCAAGGTAACCCCAGGAAGGTCCTAACGTCTAAGCGTTTCAATTTCATTTACTTCAATTACGATTAGCAAACTTTTGCATTTCTCATTCTTACACACTGGATCCATACAACAGGCTCTCATATATATATATATATATATATATATATTTGGCAAACCAAACTAATGTGGGATACAAGCTACACAAACTCAGGATCAGTGCAAGTTTCTAGTTCTAAAATTGTCAGCATACCTGGCAGCACATTATAGGAGAGAGGCTGTCCTGCTCATCTACTAGCACAAGGTTTTTCAGTGGACGTGGCTGAAAGAAAAAGGTGTCTCCTTCTTCAAGAGGCATAGCAGAAGAGAACTCTGGTTCCTCATCATCATCTCCCAGGTGGGCAATCTGGTACAAGTAACTGAGAAGTGCAATAAAAATTGATTATAAGCAGATTGTCAGTTCATGCTTATTTTGCTTCACCCTCCCCAAAAAAGCCCAACAATTAATTAGCCAGAAGTCCACAGGTTGTTTTTCAGATATTTTTATTCTCTTCATGTTTTACATCTGAGAAGAGACATAAAAATTCATCATTTTGCACTGCAGTGACATGTCTTAAAGAACAATACATAGATAGGATTGCAGCCATTTTTTTTAAAATCAGGTGATCTCCCAAAACTTTAATTTCAGATTTTGGAAGAAAACACATGCACACAGCACTTACTGATTTCCAAACTCAGAGGAAACAAAGAGGAATCCGGTTTTAAGCACACACATTGCTGCCGCCACTGGAACAGTATCAAAATATTTCAACCTGATTTCAGTTACCTGATAAAAAATAAATAAATTTACTAAAAACAAAAAGTTTTTAAAAGAGTTTAATTAGTGCTACACTTTGACACTTATTCAAAGAATTTATTATATATTAATATTACATAAAAAAAAAAAAACATTCACAAAGAATACAAACACCTGCAAAAAATACAAACAGACTACAAACACAAAACACCTTCACAAAGAATAATGTGGCCCAGTCACAAGAGTCAAAAAAAAAACCAAAACATTTTGATTATCATTATTTAAAGAATGCCGAGTTCTCACCATGTCCTCATCTGTTTCTAATGTAATCTTAAAGATATCTCCTTGTTCAGTTTGAGCCAAGAAGAAAAACATGGATTTGGTTTTGTGTGTTGCAGAGCAAACAAATATCATGCCACGCTCTGGGTCATCCAAGTCATTCTATTGAGATAGGGGGGGGGGGGGAAATATATCCATCAAGCCTTGCAAACAAAATATAGAAAATGTGTAAATGATGTTCTGGATATCAATACTTGTAAAGGATACACTACCAAAATTAATTGAACATAAAAATACGCCACGTGTAAAGGTAAATTAAATGCACAGTAAAATTCTTATCCAAGGACACTTATGCATATCCTGTTCGCTCTGAATAACCATAAAAAAATTAATTAGCAACATGTGGATTGTAGGCTTTTTTGGGAGAGGACAGGGTCTACATTTTACTTTGCAGAAAAACGAATCTTACCCTTCTCCTAGGAATAGGACAACGAATATCAGGCTGATCTCCAAAGTTTTTGTATGTGATGTAATTTTCAGAGCAAATAAGTACTCCACTGGGGCCATCAGAACCTCCAGGAACTGAACAAAAACACAACTTTATTTAATATTTATGTTTATTTAACATTCAAACATTAAGAATGTGTTTTCAGCAACAATGCCTTCAAGTCCAAGCAATAGATCAGATGCATTATTTTTCTCTCCATGTTTTGCATCAGAGAAGAGACATGAAAACTCATCACTTCATAATGCAAGGACTGAATATATTTACATATGCTTAAATAGTAAACCGTTTTAAATGCAGTTAACCTAATGACCGAGCACTTCTATAGCTATATTAAAAAAAATATATAAAATAAAACACACCTTTGACATGGCTCCCACCTACAGAGAAAGGACATAAGGTATCTCCACTCAATTTATACTATTTTTCAGTTTGAAGAAGAGGTAAAAAGAGGCATTTCTTAGCTCATGTTCTTCAATTAAACAGCCAGGAGCTAACAAAAAGAACTTACCTGCAATGCCGCTCCTCCGACAGGTCCAGTTACTCCCTTTCATGCATGTACATTGGAAGGGTGCGTCGGAACCTGTCAGAGGAGGAGCCCGATAGCGGGTAATTGCTTTGTTCACTCCTGTCTTTTTTTTTTTTTTTTTGTGGATATGCCCTTAAAAACAAAACAATTGCCCTCAAAAGCAATCTCCAACTGTGGCTTACTCGATTTTTCCTAGCGAACTATACTTAAAATCCACGCAAATACATTCTTCTGCAAATGGATCAGCATTATTACATGCATGCCTGCACCTACAAGTGTACACATCAGGACCACTGACTGAAGGAAATGGTGCAGTGAGGGCAGCCAAGTGAGGAGGCTTTTTAGGTATGCAAAAGCTTGTTAGATCAACCTAATACATTCTTTTTTGGTGAGGTGGGGGTAAAGATTTTTTTATCAGCTTGAAGGTTAGTTTTAATAGAATTTAAAAATGATAGCACACAATGATAGCACACTCATATGACACAATTTGCTTATACTTTTATTATAAGTTACCTGTAATTAAGAAGTTCCCATGCTCTTCTAAGGGCTCACTGTATTTTCGTACAACATGGTTCAATCCCAGATCAAGCTCATAAAATGTCAGTGTCTGCTGTGTATTGGCTGCTGCTTCCCCAGTTGGATCATTATCCGCTTCCTAAGAACAAATTAAAATAGCGGGGGGGGGGGGGGGGGAAGGGATTAGCATTTTTCAGTAAAAAGAGAATTTTTATACTTATGTAAAATGTCTCTCTGAAGCCAAAGGGGGACACAGGCATACTGGGGTTTGGATCCTACACCAAGGAGCGGACACTTTAAATCCTTAAGAAGTGAGGCTCCGGCCCCTAGGTGCCAAAAGCCTCCTCCAGTTTGTGTATATATACACATACTCCGAAGCCTGCAACACAAAACTACCCAATTACCCTTCTGCAGAGGCAAAGACACAGTGTGTAGGAGTCTTCTAAACGCCGTAACAGATGACCAAGTTGCCGCCGGACAGATTTGGTCCACCGAGGCCCTCTTGTGGGTGGCCCACAAAGCGCCCATGGCTCTTGTAGAACGGGCTGCAACACGCCTGGAAGGAGAAGCCCTAGCAAGAAGGTAGGATTGCTAATCTTATCCATCTCGAAAGAGTCCGAAGTGAGGCTCTAGAACCACGGCGGGCCTGCCTGCCAAGAGAGCAAAACGTGCCCGAGAAGATCAGATGTTCGAGTGACATAAAAACGAAGATCCCTGACCACATCCAAACAGTGAATCAGTCTTTCCTTGGGAGAGGAAGGACATGGGTAAAAGGATGGACAGAACCCATTACACTTAAGGGCACCCAAAGACCCTTGTCCATGTTCCATGCACCAGGATGCATATTGTTGCCAGACTCTGAAATCGATTCTTGCAGAGGAGGGGTTTCAAAAGCATGGTCGGAATCACTGCCGAGGGAATGCCCCACAAGCTTAGGATCTCCGATTTAGTTTCCATGCTGTCAAATGGAGAGGTCTCTTCCATGTATGACGCTGCATGTGGAGTGTGAGAGATTTGCAGATAAGCCTCATGGCTTGCCTGATGGTGATCGACTCCTATTATGATAGTATATGGGGCCCAGGAATGTGCATTGATCATGTCTTCTTGTTTGTTCTAATGTTTTGGTCAGATCAGTAGCACTTCCACTGTTATAATAATGTTGCCATAGAAGTCCTCCCACAGCCCGCCATTTCTGTTTATGTAATGTAGCAGATTTTTTCTGCATGAAGATAGACCATGGGGTAGTAGAAACCCCAACACGTCCCTTTAATTGGAGGTTTTACACCTTGAATACTAAGCATTTGATGGCAGGCCTCTTCCCTCCTTGTTAAAAGCCAGTAAGGGGGGGGGGGAGCGATAGCCTTTAATACTAATCCAATGCAACCAAGCAGGGAGTGTCAGCCCAGATAAATGACCCAAGGTAATTTGTTAGGACCTTCCATACTGGGGTAACCTTGACGTGGTTGGAAGAATTTTCACTTAATATCTGTGCACTAGCACAGATATTATGATAGTATATAGGGCCCAGGAATGTGCATTTATCATCTCTTTTCTTGTTTGTTCTAATGTGGTGATCGACACCTGGACATGGCATGACGTCTGGAGCTTGATTGCTTTGTCATGTGGAAGGAAAATCTGTGTCAAATAACATGCCTAGGAAGGACCTCTTCTGGGATGGCAGGAAAGAAGATTCATCCGAATTGAGATAGAATGTCGATGCACTTGGCTACCTGGGTTTGCGCAAGTGCTCAGGAAGTAGGCGCTGAGGTCAGACCGAATGGGAGGGCAGTAAATTGAAAATGGACTTGACCCACTGTGAACCTGAAGGATTTGTAAGGACTTGGCCAGATGGGGATATGTTATGCATCGTTGATATCCAGTAATGCTATGAAATCTTTTACAAAAGGAAACAAAGACAACTAATGGGGCACTCCCATGCTTGTAAGGGATGACTAAATGATTGGCCGAACAGTGGCCAAACATTTGTTAACCTGCATTAAAGCCACAGGAAAACGTAACCATTTAAAAACCCAAACTTTATTCATGTTATAATAATCGCACACAAATATTATGTACTCAAAATACCCAGCGGGCATCCCTGGGGTTTTAACAACAATACAGCAGAGTGTTATCATAAGCCTATTAATAACCAGGAAGGGGTATCAAGGTACAAAGAGCGACAAATCCAGTGCCTTACACCTTTCCAATCTCCACAATGCTGGATAACCAAGTCCATAAACGATTAGTAAAGTGTAGTAGCAATAACAGGGCTGTAGATGTGTAAAACAATTTTAACACTAAAACATGCATGCTACATGTTTCGGACAGGTGTCCTTTCTCAAGTACAAGGTGCATTATGGCGAGATTTAGAAGTTCTCGCCATTATGTCTGTGCCTTGCTGCTCTATTTGGCATAGGGAAGCAGAGAGGATAGATGTTTTCTGCTAGAGATCTAGCCCAAGCAGGTTTAGTCTCCTGTGCGAGAACTGAAGGAGCTGCCTGCGTAAGACACAGAATTTTGATTCCTAAGAGAATCTATGGAGGATGTGAGGGATTTTGCCCACTCATGGCAACAGTCTCGCCTGGGACCTCTCTCATAGGATGGGTCATGGGCCTTGCTCAATGAACCACATAGTGGATCAGGTTGTATGTATTGTAATGCTGAACTACAGGCTTCTTGCATTTTTGGTGTCTGGGGCAGGCTTTTTCTGTAGCAGACATTGCTGCAGTTAGGGGAAAAAAAAAAAATAAAATTCTCTTATCTGGAGGAGACTTCGGCAATCAGATCTTTGTGGGCTGGAATGGTGTTTCCTCTGTAGGAGCTGTATCCAAGATGGCAACCACAATGTAGAACTTGAAGATACAAGCCCCCCCCCCCCCCCTCCGGTCAAGCAGCGTGGGATAACCGGGACACAGAGGCACGTTTCCCTATAGCAGAAAGCCTCCCAACACCTTGCTGGCAAAGCAGCTTGTTATAAAATCACCCTCTTCGTGGTTGCAGATGATAGTTTTCGCGAACGTTACTCTTCGTGCACATGGAGGTGCACTGATGATCCTACACCGGAGTGGACACAAACTGGAGGAGTCTTCCAGTGCCTGGGTGCTTATGGGCAAGGGGCAGGCCAGAGCTTCACTTTAGGAATTTAAATTATCTGCTCCTTGGGGTAGGAACTTAACCCCAGTGTGCCTGGGTCCCACTGAGGTTGAAAGAGAAAGATTATCCCTTTATTTTAAATTTTTAAGAATTCTATAGAAGCAACAAAAAAAAAATTTGTTGAGGTGGAACCTTAAATATCCAGAGGTATGTTTAGGCAGTTGTCTTTATCTTTAATCAATTTTAGGTACTAGGTTTTCACCCAGTCAAAGATATACAGAAAGGTTGTGTGTGTGTTTGAAAGGGTACATAGATTGTAAGCTGTGTCTTGATTAGAAAGTAAACTTATTGCAAAGCACTGCATAATTTGTACAGAGAATAAATACAAAGTAATAACTTCCCATTGCTAAATAATTTAAGAATACACAAGGAAATGCATACTGTCTTTTTTTGTAAGTATAAGAAGTCATCTATTTCTTGCCCACCTTGTTTACAGCATATTTTTAGAGCCAAAATAAAAAACAAATGATACAAATATTAAACAGAACTAAGAAAAACTAATTGCTTGGCCTCTTTTGAAGTTCAAAACATAGGAATACTTTACAAAGTCTAAAATGAGCAGCACAGTAAAAACATTCTGCAAGTTTCTAGTTTTCCTGCATGGGTCACAGACATATCTGTACATATTTGAGTAGTAGGCAGTACACAAAGTCAGTTTCCAATTTACTTAAGGCATATTCAGTTTGTTTCACTTAAGAGAAAGTTGACTGAACAAAATTGCAACACTGTTTAATGAGTATCTCCACTCATAATATCGAATTTTGGAAATCCAGTTCTCTTGAACAACGGGAAGTAAAGGAGATGTGCCATAACTCCCATTCTTTAATACAACAAACAGGATTCAGGAAAGAAAGGAAGAAACTTAACCGCTCGCTCGCTCCCCCGGAGCGTAGTCTGACAGGTCCCAAAAGACTGTCTATGCGGGACCTGTCCATTTGGACTCGTCAGACTACGCGACAGGGGGAGCGAGCTAGCAGGCAAGTTTTTTCCCTTCTCTCCTGGCTCGTGTTTGTTCTATTGAAATTTGTAAATTGGACAAATTTACCAGGATATTTTTGGCAGAAACTCTTTTCACAAAAAAAGTTGCTGGCGCGAACATGGATACAGGCATTGCCCCCCACACTGACTCAATGCAACCCTGGTCTTTAAGAAGGTGATATATGGAAACAGGGGATGCCCTTCAAAATTTAATAAAATTTGGGACAGATGGATACAATCAGTGACAACATGTGACTCGTGCGGTTTAAAAGCAATAACTACTTCCATTCCCTCTCTGAATGGGAAAGTATCCTTGTCAAATTCATTGTGATTACCCAGACCCCCCCTTCCCCTACTGTGACCATTGCCTGACTGACACATCAGGCCAATAGTGTATGATAACTAGTATACATTAAATAGGCTATAAATATATATGGATCCGTATGAACCATCGACCTATAATCAAGCTATCTCAAAAATGATGCACCAAACTGTATATTGTGTTGTTTGTTTATTATCTGTTTTATGTTGTTATATTAATAAACATTTCCACCATTTGGAGGGGAAGGGGGAAAAAAAGGGCAGTTTTATAAGCAGCTTTTGAGCGGTCTTGAAAAATCAAAAGGGGACTCAGAAAGGAGAACAGCAATGGCACTGGAGGGTAGGCAGATGAGAAAATTCAGCTCTGCAGCTTAGAAATGACAAAATGCCTATAATTCAACTCTAGGAAAGAACACAACCTCAACATAAGCAAGATCAAGAAAAAGGACAGGGAAATGTTTACCTCATAATCCATCTCCAGACATGCAAACATTGGATTTTCAAATCCAACATCAACTCCTACAACATGGTACACCAGAGTGTTGGCCTTGTGGGCTTCAAGTGGCGAAGAGATTGTGAGCCGAGCTGCTGCATCCCTGTTTAGAATGTATACCAACTTTTGTTTCTCAATAGCACCTGTGAAAGCCAAAACACTTTATAAAATGAAGTAAACTAAGTATGAAAAATGCGGTATTACATTCTCAGACTAGGGTTATAAATAAATTTAAAAAAAAAAAAAAACAAAAACATTGGGACTGGTGGACTTCAAGGTAAAATAGCCGATTTTAGGAGCCCCGGGGAGACAAGTTATGCAAATGGGGTTGATCATGACCTTAAAGGAACTGTAAACTCCCATAAACCCCTAAAAAGAACTATGTGCCATTCGTTTCTATTATTCACAGGGAGATAAGAAGCTTATTCTCACCTCCCTGTGAATAATAGGACGCTCAGGAGACCTGGAACTTACCTTACCCGCCGCTCCGCTCGCAGCCGCTCCTTCACTAAACAGCTGTTCTCTCCAGATCGTGCGCCCTATCTTTTGTATTCGCGCGCATGTGCCTAAGATAGGGCGCGTGGTCGGGACAGAGCGGCTGTCAGTGAAGGAGCGACTGCGAGTGGAGCGGTGGGTAAGGTAAGTTCCAGGTCTCCCGAGCGTCCTATTATTCACAGGGAGGAGAGAATAAGCGTTCTCACCTCCCTGTGAATAATAGAAACGGATGGCACAGAGTTCTTTTTTGGGGTTTAGTGTTCCTTTAAGGTTCAATTTGCTGGAAAAATAATTGTCAATTAAGACTTTTGGTCAATAGATCTATGTATTAACGTTATGTCTATATCAGCACTTCAACTTTTGTTTCTGAATGAGTGTAGTTATATTAATTTAAAGAAAAAGTATTTGCATTCTTCTTTAAAAGATAGAGAATTCTGCAAAATTGGATTTTATTTTTTTTTTTTAAAGCTTACTTATCATCACAGCTCTGCCTTTTGGATCCACTGCAAGGAACTGTCCAGGCACTATTCTTCGGCATCCACTTTTTCCAAAGGTCTCCTGGTGGATCTTTTCAAACATGTTCTTTGAAGGGTGGTACTCCAGGATAATAATGCGTCCAGAGTCACTGCCTACTACAATATAATCCTTTGTGCCACCAGTCAGACGAAAAGCCATGAGGGATCGAATAATACCAAAAACCTCTACTGTCAGTAGTGTGTGCACTTTACCAGTATTAGCATCAGGCCGAAGTAACTCAATGATTTTCCCACGTGAAACCACTATCTCCTGCAGTTTGGTTCCTGCTCCAAAAAATGAGACATATTAAAATTGAGTGTGGAATTTTAAAGAGGGAGGAGGCTGTCTTACTGGTCATATGCACCCTTTACAGTGCCTACCACAAATGGAACTTTCAATGTGGACTGAAAGTGCTTAAAGTGTTTGTATACTAAAAAAATGGCATTGCATCATCTTAATCTATAAATAAATACATGTAAGTAGCGCTTTCTCTGAGGGGTATGTGTTGCTGCATGCCTTCAATATAGTACTTTGCTCAGGCTCTGACCAGACTATTTTCCCACATACCAACTGTCAAAGCTGCATACAGCACACCAGTTGTCAAACCATTCCAGCTACAGCAAAACTGCTTACAGAATTGTATCTTCCATAAATGGGCAATTTAAAGGGCATGTCCACCCCCAAAACTATAATCCCCCCCACTACTGGCCCCATCATGTAGAGTAGTTTAATCCTTACCTCACATCCCAGCTCCATCTGGTTCTCCTGTAGTCCCCCCCAAAGTCCCAAAAACTGCCCACCAGGAGGATAGCAGTCCATATAGGACTGCCTCCTACCTGGCCTCCGGGAGAAGTTTGGCATGCGTACTGCAGCCCTTCTCCCCCTACCATAAAAGTTGTAATTAAGGGTGGACATACCCTTTAAGGTCTTGGCCCCACCCACTGTTCTTCTCCAAAAATGTGCACAAAAAAATGGTGATCGCATACATTGTCAAATCACAGCACAGATCGTGAGGAATGGACACTGCAATTACCAAATAATTCCGGTGTCCATGCGATGCGCAAAGCATATGCAATTTGAAAAACATCACACACATTTTGTGCATAGAGGGGCCTAACCCTTATAGACCTAGTGCTCATATAGCCTTACAGCTTGTAAATAAGTTATTTACTGTTTGAAGCTCAAAGTTAAAAATAAATATTTTCTAAAAAAACCTGGCATAACGGCACAATATTAAGGTCTCTAAAATTATCTATAAACACAACTGAATAGTCCAAACCAAAAAGCTTAAAAGGGACTGTCCACACCTCTTTCCAAAAACTAATATAATGTAGATAACTCCCCCAAAACCTTAACTTCGTTTTAGTCACAATTTAGAAATTAGCTCCCACACAGAGATATTATACTTACATGCTACTCCTCGCTCCACCGCCATGGCTCTGCACTTCCAGGTAAGGCAGTCCGTGTCGGCCGTTACTGTGACGTCACGGCCAATCACTGACTGCCATTCCCGGAGCAGTTTCCACTGCGGCTGCTCAAGAACACAAAAAGAACAGAGCAGCCACAGTGGAGACTAGGAGAAGAAACCGGTAACTCTGTAGGAGCAGATTTCTAAATTGTGACTAAAACGAAGTTAAGGTTTTGGGGGGTTATCTACATTACATCAGTTTTTGGAAAGAGAGGTGGACAGTCCCTTTAATAAATCAGAAATAGTTAAATATTTATACTTTACAGGTCAACCATAAATGACAATATCAACGTTTAAGATTCATGCAGTTAGGAGTTTGCCTGCCATCTCATCTTCAGTGAAGGTTATATCTATCACCTTTTTAATACATCCACTCGATTTGGTTTACCTGAAAAGTTTCCATGGATGGCGAAGCTTATGCCTGTAGCCCTCTGCAGCGTAATATTATAAAGAAACATGATACAATGTGTATAGGATGGTTACAATAGAAAAGTTTAGTCAGGAAAGCTGAGGGGAGAAAGAAAAAAAAAATTATTTATTATATATTCAATTTTAGCTGGCACATTAACAAATTCAAGCATAAGTAAAAATATATTTATTACCTTTATTATGGACAAATCTAAACTTGAGAAAACATTACCAAGAAACAAATTTAGGACTGGACAATTCCCATAGCCATTTAGTCAATCTCCTTGTGTGCAGTAAGTGTAAGAAATGTTCTATATTAATATTTAAAAAGAATAACCAACACTTTAGCAAATGTACAGAGCAATCAATTAACGGAGCAGTTAAAGCCTTCACTTTGCTCACCGGAAACACTTGTTTCTTTCTCACCTAATGTCTTTCTTCAAACTTGTCATTCGATTTTTTTATCCGTCATTTAAACATACATTTTATCACTTTTTTCAGTCTAACATCATATAGGAGTCTCCTCCCCACTGGATTTCAACAAGATCTCATGCTAGCTCGCATCCTAGCAAAGGCCACACTGCAAGGCTCATACTATGGAAGTGTGCACATTTTTCTGGATTACCATGCGCAATCGGAGCGATTGGGGAAAAAAAAGCGGATTGCATAACAGTCACAACAACTAGGCCACACTAGTGCACTATTTTAACACGCAATCAGATGGAATTCTAATTTGGAACACGTGTTAAAACGATTTGATGTGCAAGCATGTCTGTGCTGTGAGTGATTAACAAAAATATGGAGCTGTATTGATCTGCCCAAGGTTTCATTCACCTACAGGTACAAGATTGAAAAAAGCATTGCACAGCGCTATGCTAAGAGCAAGTTAATTTCATCATCGGTCCTCTGTCTTAGTTGTTTCTATAATTGAAACAATCTGTGAGACTGGGGAAGATTTAAAGCAATTTTAAGAGATATGGGTAGATTGAGAGCAGTATCTAGGAGGATGTGACATTATGAAACATAATACAGAGCTGAAGAGGAGGTAAATGAAGTGAACTTGATATTAGCACGGCTCTGTGAAATCCATTTCTCAATACAGTGCCTATCTAAAAGCAAATGAAACCATTATCTGAAGGCAAATTAAACCTTGAACACTTGGCTGTGAAGCACTGAGGTGTCTTTTAGGTTGTAGAAAAACACTTCATGTTTACAACAGGGAAATGCTGCTTGCCCAAACAGTAAGTCCCTTTAATACAATTTACAGTACAGCATTCTGCAAACAGAGTTAAAAATAATAAACCAACACACTCATCTAGGACATAAAAAAAGAATTGATACCATCTTCCTGTATTTTTGAAAGTGGCTGTTGGGGTGGCCTCATATCTGTGGGAGGGTCTTTATATCTGAGGGGGTACTTCCAGGTTACACCCCCTTCTACCGTGGTAGTTACTCAACTGTTTAATTGCATTATAAGCAAAATGGAGGCATTATGGTTTGATCTGAATTGCTATGTTGTAAAAATCTTCAAACTTTAGAGGTGTTTATTTTAATTACAGTTCTTCAACTACCGGTATGCACACATAATTCCGTGCTTAAGACAAACTCTTAGGGCTCGTTCACACTAGAAACTGACAAACGCACAGCATTCGTTTGCCAGTTTGTATCCATTTTTTCACAAGGTGTATTCCATTGATTTATTTAGAAAATGCATGAAAAAACGGACAGGAATGCTGCATGCAGTGCGTTTTTTTTTTTTTTTTTAAACAGACTGGAAGTGAATGGATTATAACGCAGCAGGTGTGAACGATATAATGAAATCCTATGGTGTTTTACGGTCTGTCCCCTTTTTTTTTTTTTTAAAACGGATGCAAACTGATGTAGTGTGAATGAGCCCTATTTAAATCTCCAGATTTCTAGCATGTGCATAGCGTACTAAGTACGTTGGGACCTGTCAGAGGATGCGGAAAAGGAGCGAGAGACTGGGTAAGTTCTGCAACTTTGTTCCCGGCTCCCAAATGTTTTATTGAAGAATGGGAGGTAAGACACAGCTCCTTTACCTCCCATTCTTCAATAAAACTGAATTGAAAAAAGTGATTTTAGCAGTGGAGACACCCTTTAAAAACTGAAGTACATTTGAAGTCATCATTTTATTCTATAGTATAGTATAGTATTTGAGGTTGAATAAAGACATACGTCCATCCAGTTCAACCCATCTAGCAATATCCTCATTTCCTGCCTAACTGTTGATCCAGAGGAAGGCAAAAACAACCCACCAAATTTATGAAGGGGGAAAAAATTCCATCCTGACTCCAAGTGGCAATCGGAAATCTCCCTGGATCAACTCTACTTTATGTATCAATACCAGTAACTTGCAACATTCCTTGTTTGCAGAAACTCATCCAGCTTTTTTTTTTTTTTTTAAAGGGCATGTCCACCCCAAAATTTAACTTTTGATATGTGGTAGGACTAGACTATACAATACTATACTAGACTATACTATACTATACTGTACAATACTATACTAGACTATACTATACTATAATATACTATACTATACTAGACTATACTATACTATACTATACTATACTAGACTATACTATACTATACTGTACTATACTATACTAGACTATACTATACTAGACTATAATATACTAGACTAGACTATACAATACTATACTATATTAGACTAGACTAGACTAGACTAGACTATACAATACTATATTCCTATTTCCTAAATTAAAATGACCTCAAAGTTGCATTTTTAAAAACTTTGCATTTATCAAACTATGACCCTCCTTATAACATCTATTGTGATGTAAGAAGGGACCGAGGGTTTTCCAGGCTCTAGGGTAGGCCAGAAACTTGAAAGTGGAACACTAGTGGAACCAGCCCAGCCAACACTGTCCCTTCCAACCCTATTCTGTACAACAGTAGGGTCTGGAGTTTCAAATCAGATTGGTTTATGTATTAAAAATAAAAACACATTTGTGAGAATTTGCTTTCTGAAGTGTAAATAAAGTTATTGCATTATTACTTTCTGCTGTGGTCGCCATTTCACTCTGTAACTGTATATTGCATCCAATTCCACACAGTTCCAATTACTCCAGAAAGGAAAGAGTTATCGGACGCATTCAGCTAATTCATGTGTTGAGTGTTTGTTCTGTGTGACGCATTGTTTATATATTAATGTGGGAAGCTGTAATTTTAAATTATAAGATCTCTGGAGGATTGACAATGCTTTGAAAAAGAGAACAGAGCTTCATCAGTCAAGGGGAAAATATTGTATTGCCTGTCAGGGATCAAAAACGACAATGACAGTGTCACAATATGAATACTAAGCCAAATTATTATGTTTTATAAACTTGTTTCATATCAGTTATCTGCCCCAACCCCAACTGACATATTTAGCACATACTTACCAGATATTTAACGATAATTATTGTCTAAATTCTGGCAGAATAAGATGGCTCTTCCCTATATGAAGTAAATTAAGGGTGCTGACATCACAACCAATGATTAACTGCTGATTCCCCTGCTGCCTTCACTGCACATGCTGAAGCTTATAAAAAGCTCATTGAGCAGAGGGAGGAGGCAGATACCTTTTCCAGAATGAAAAAGAATGTATGATTAAATTTCTGGTTACAAATGCATGTAATAAACTGGTAACAATAGCAGTTGGGCTTAGTGTTGCCACGTTTGCCTTTAAGACCCAAACATGTGTGAAATCTACAAGACAAATGTCTGGTTATAATTTCTATAAGAAGCATAATGCAGACAACATTGATTTCAGTGTAGCCATAAAGCATGTATTTAAAACAATGGCACTTAGCACAGAAGCATTTAGATTTCATATATGTTCGGGTCTTAAAGGCAAAGGTGGCAACTCTAGTTGGCGCTGTGCGCAGATAACTAACAAGTGACCAATTTTTTTTGTTTTAAGGGTGGACATGCCCTTTAAGACCTGGCTAACCTTGTAAACTCTACATGGCTGAAATGATTACCTTTGATACCCCATATCATATCATCCTTTGCCAATATATACAGGCCTGGGGTGACCTGGTACTGGTGCTAATTTTCTGCCAGAGTAACCCTACATCTGTAGCACTATGTGCAGAAGAGCAGGAAATGAGTCAGGCATCTGTTTCTAGTTTGTTTTAATCACTCCCCAGACTAATATCTTTACTCTGCCTACTTAAGTAGGTAAATGCTAAAAATGTTCTTTCTTTAGACTCTTGGATATCAAATGTTGCCTATCAATCTATAACCAGCCATACATATAAAGAACAGTCAGTCTATTAACCTTGAGATCACCCCCAGAAGACCATTAACTCAGATGCATTCAAGTGCAGTCTCCCTTCTTCGTTTTGGGAGAACATTTGTGCATGGTTTGCTCTACAGGCTAATGCCAATATGTTCTAAACAGAATGTGACACCAAGTTAATCTTTTTCCAGTCTGCCAAACTGCATTACTTGGAAGAATTCCAGAGAATACACATTATAAATCTCATGTTAATGACAGGATAGGGGTTGGCTATGTTACTTTCTATTTAGCCTTTGATGAAGAAATGAAAGGGTTAAGAACACACCGTAGGGGAAGCGATTGGTTTATAATTGATGTTTATATGTGATCTGCTCTCAGGAGCATCATAGCCACTTAATGATTTTTCTTGTGTGATATTATTGCTGGAGGGGGTAAGAATTTCCAAAACCTTCCTTCCTCTCATTAATCCTTCCCTTCTCACATTATCGTAAACACAGACCACCAGTGCTTCAATTAATCAGATGAGGACCTAACAAGCAAATGCAATTATTTCTGCCATTCAGTTTCATAGATCTTCCTTCTGGAGAGCTAAATATATTCTACTGCATTTAAACTAATAGGATCAGAATTATGACATTAGATACATTTCACATAAAACGCTGTTTTTTAATATTGATATTTTTGAGATTTATATATTTAAAAATTGAAACTGAAAATACACTTACTGGACACTTTATTAGGTACATCTGTTGGTTATTAAAGGGTATCTCCATCCCCAAAACCAAAACTGTTTTACCTACAAATTAAATCTGAAGTCACTGCCATAACGAATGACATCATGGCCAATGATTAGCGAGTCTGTCCAGAGATGTGTCCATTCAGCACCATGAAAGCTCAGGAGCTCAGAACGAACGTTTCGGCTGATAATTGGTCCATGTGTAGAAACTTTATCGGGCGAAATGGCCGTTCGGTCTGGGATCGCTGCCTGACCGACCTGGCAGATCTGTGAACGAACAACCATTTTGGGCGATAAAGTGCCTACACACAGCCGATTATCATCTGAAACGTTTGTTCGTACACGTCAAGACCTGCGATCGCACATGTGTATGAACCTTAAATCTCTCTGAGCTTTCACTTGGCCGATGGAAACTGGGAGCTTGCTGTATCAATCTTAAAGAATATCCTAGTAAATGGTTTCAGGATGTGGGGGGGGTGATGGTTTCCAACAGTAGTCTAACAGGGCATAGTTATAAATGCGATGTCCTGTTCACAGGACATCGCAATGGCAAAGATTGTTATTTTCTCTGTATTTATAATGATTTCACTGTGAAAAGCACCACAATGTGCATCGCGACAGTGGCTGCAAGCTAATGTATAAGGAGATCGTACTAAATCCGGGAAACAATCATATTACAGTAAATGCATGAAGAATGTCTAACACCCCCCTGGACCCTTACTACTAATAAGAAACACTCCACAATGTACTGACACCTTCCAAGGAACACTGGCTAGATATATGAGCACTTCAGCCTTTTCACCACCACAGACCTGGCGATTTTAAATGGACAAACTTAACACAAGAACACACTTGTCAGCGTTCTCTAAATACAATTGACTGGTTACCACGGTGAGTTAAATGGTGATAGGAGACGGGATTCTTGCACAGCGCATCTTCCTATTGGTCAGGCTTCAGGACTGAAGCAGGAAGTGGAACGAGGCAGATGCAAAAAGAAATGTATAACAGGTTCATTCGGATTATAGAGGCCAAATCCAGGGGTGAGAACCTAGCGCTGTAGGTGCTCATCCTGGGTACAACTGTCTTGAAAAAGAAGACTCAGGCTGAGGTGAGTATAATTATCAATAAAATGCATGCTGTGCAGATACACTGATAACAATGCAGCATGCATAATGTTAGGCAAGCACAGGTTGATAATTTCTGGCAACTAACCACTACAACCAATATTTTGGACAATTGGGCTGAAACACTGTTCGTAATTTCCAACCTGACCAATTGCTACAGACTGTGTTTTAAACAAAAAACATTGGTCCAAGTGACTAGATGTGGGAAAATTTGATTAGATGTTACCGATTTAATCCCCAATCAGCATGCTATTGATGGACAATCTGTATAGTATAGGATAGTATAGTATAGTATTGGAGGCTGAATAAAGACATACGTCCATCCAGTCCAACCCATCTAGCAATATCCTCATTTCCTGCCTAACTGTTGATCCAGAGGAAGGCAAAAAAAACCCCACCAAATTTATGAAGGGGAAAAAACTTCCTTCCTGAATTGGAAATTTCCCTGGATCAACTCTACTTTATGTATCAATACCAGTAACTTGCAACATTCCTTGTTTGCAGAAACTCATCCAGCTTTTTTTTAAACTGATCAATGAACCTGCCATAACAACGTCCACTGGAAGACAGTTCCATAGCCTTACCGTTCTCACAGTGAAAAACCCTTTCCGAGCTTGAAGCCTAAACTTCTTTTCTTCAAGTCTTAAGGGATGTCCTTGTGTCCTCTGACATGTTCTATTGGTGAACAATGCCCCAGATTTATTGTATGGCCCATTAATGTATTTATAAACAGTAATCATATCCCCACACAAGCGCCTTTTCTTTAGCACACATATTTTTAACTTATCCATAAGCTTATTCAAGCTCCCCCAATCCCATTATTAATTTAGTTGCCCTTCTCTAAACCCTTTCCATTTCAAAGATGTCCTTTTTGTACACAGGATTCCAAATTGCACTGCATATTCCAAATGAGGCCTTACCAATGCTTTGTAAAGAGGGAGAATAACATTTTCCTTCCTTGAATCCATTCCTCTCTTTATACAAGACAATACCATGCTGGCTCTGGCTGTTGCCGCCTGGCACTGCTTGCTACCTTTAAGTTTGTTATCCACCAAAACTCCAAGATCCCTTTCCAACAGGGATTCACTTAACACAGAGCCATTTATAGTATAAGCAGAAAAAAGGTTTTTAAGTCCAAAATGCATCACCTTACATTTATCAACATCGAATCTCATCTGCCACTTAGCAGCCCAATGTGACAATCTATCTAGATCCCCCTGCAATGATTGCACATCCTCTGAAGCTTTTAATGGTCAATAAAGTTTTGAGTCGTCAGCAAACACAGAAACCTTGCTGACAATACCCACTTCCAAATCATTATTAAAGGGGATGTCCACCCCCAAAACTATAATTCCCCCCACTACTGGCCCCACTCCTTACCTTACATCCCAGCTCCAAATGGTTCTCCTGTAATCCCCCCCCCCAAGTCCAAAAAAGTGGCCACTGGGAGGATAGCAGAGTCCATATAGGACTCTGCCTTCCGTCTCCCCTCCGGGAGAATTATGCCATGCACACTGCAGGCCTCCCCCCCTCCCTCTCCCACCCCTTTCTTTCTCCCTCCCCCTAGCTCCAAACCCTTTCAGTATGTGATAGATATAGCTTCCCCAGCCCCAACCGATAGTTACTTACCTTACCTCTTTCCCCTGCCTTTCTGAACTGCCGGCAGCCGTGTCCGTGATTGGCTGCCTCTCAGCCAATCACAGATGCAGCTGCCGGTCCCACCCCTGCTTGCAGTTCTGTGCAAGCAGAGGGCCCGGGGCAGTGCGGCAAAGGATAGAGCTAAGGTAAGTAGAGGTAAGGTAAATAAGGTAAGTAAGGACTTTCTGACATTAAGATTATAGCGGTTGGGGCTGGGGAAGCTATAACTATCACATACTAGAAAGTTGTTCTAAAGGGTGGACATGCCCTTTAAACAGATTAAATAGAAGCGGCCCCAACACAGAACCCTGTGGCACCCCACGTAGCACTTTAGTCCATAATGATGAAGCCCTATTAACAACTACTCTCTGCATCCTATTCATTACCCAATTTTCTATCCATGTACAAATGTGACTCCCCAGACCAACAGACCTCTGCTTATACATTAGTCGCCTATGGGGGACTGTATCAAAAGCCTTTGCAAAATCCAAGTATACTACAGTACATATGCCAGAGTCTAAATTTCTACTTACTTCCTCAAGATCTATTCCTCCTAAATCCATTCTGGTTACTACTTATAATGTCAGTCCTTGAAACATATGGCAGACATCCCACCCTGCCAAAACTCATTTCAGGGAGGATACCCACCCCCTAAAGCCCCACCATAAGATCAACGCATAATCCATGCATACACACACACATGTAAACAGTCAGACACACATGGATACAAACAGCATGCATCCCAACAGACAAACACTCATGAAAACAATAAAACACACATGCATACAAGTGATGTCACCATTAAGTGTTTCTGTCACTTGTTAACCTAAAAAAAACTCTGATATCATTGTGCCCCCTCACTCTAATTGAAAACAACACATTTCAGGGCGATTGTATATAATTTCAGGGAGTCAGGGAGCTGCCATTAAAATCAGGGAGACTCCCTGAACTCCAGGGAGAGGTGGGATACCTGATACAGTAGAATATGTTCCCTTATTAAACTTAAAGGCCTGTAATTACCCGTCTGTGAACGACTACCCTTTTTGAATATTGGAATAACATCAGCCTTTTTCCAATCCAGAGGCACACCTCCGGACATGAGGGAATCTGCAAAAATAAGAAACAATGTCCTAGATAAAACTAAACTTAGCTCCCTAAGTACCCGAGGATGTATTTTATCCGGTCCAGGAGATTTATTAACATTAACCTTATTTAGTTCTTTCTGTACCATATCCTCGGTTAACCAAAGTGCACTTAAATCTTTTATACCACTATTGCTACTATGAAATCTGTAAAAATTATTTAAAGGGCAAGTCCAGCCTTAAAATGAAAACTTACATACAGGTAAATCAAAAGAAAAAACGACACTGCATCAACCGGGAGGTCTGAAACACGTCAGGCGTATTTAGAATAAAGCTGTGATTTCATTTATCTATGTGTCCGGATTCCTCTTGTACTTTTCCCGGTTGATGCAGTGTCGTTTTTTCTTTTGTTGTATCCGTGGAATTTGGTCTGAAGCGACAAACCTGGGGCATTTTGCACCTGGGTCATCAAGAGGCACGGGTAAGCCCCGAATATATATTGCTGAATTTTGAAGTTTGAAGTATTCTATTTTGCTATTTGGAGGAGCGAAGGGTCTGGGGTTTTATACACCCGGACCACCGTAATGAATAAGTAAGCATTATAGGTGTCACACTCATGAGATTGGATTTTTATTGTTTTGATTATACAGGTAAATCACCCCCCAAAACCCTAAACGGTAATAGTTTGAAATCTGAAATATAAAAGTCTAACCTGAAATCCTGCACAATGTCCTGTTTCCCCTGTTTCTGCTTCCTGGTTCTTCCAGTTAGTAACTGTCAGTTATGGATTTGACAGTTGACATCACAGCCAATGACTGAATGTTAATCCCCTGTCTGCCTCTTCTGAGCATGCCCAAGCTCAGTAACTGCTCAGTACAGGTTTTTAAATTGCTCAGCTTCCATGAGGCATCCAGAAGCATAGCAGGCATACAGTAATGAATTTATAGGACAAAGTATATCAACATATTTTAAAGAGGCCGTTCTTTCTAAAAGATGTTCTTATGAGGGTAGAGTTGTCCTTTAAGACATTTGCTTTATCGCCATCCTCCGTAACTAACTTATCCCCCTTAATTAATGGCGCCACATTTTCAGTCCTCATTTTCTTACTATTAACATACTTACACTTTTTTTAGGATTATTTATGCTTTGTTCAGCTATCCTAACGTCATTATTAACTTTAGCTAGCTTGATTGCTTTCTTACACACCTTGTTACAGTTTTTATAATCCCTAAAGGCCCTTTCCATTCCCTCTGCCTTAAAGGTTTTAAATGCCTTTTTCCTCCTTTCTATTTCCCTCCATTTTCCCTCAGAATTCAGCCACATGGGCGTAGATTTATTTTTTTTACATTTGTTTCCAAAGGGTAAAAATTACCCCCGTGATCACTATTTCGCTTATCGCCACTTATCGTATTTATAAAATGGGGATAAGTGTGTTCTGGCAGTAAGTTTAGCCATTTAGTATCACCAAGTTTAATGAAATACAATTAAAATATTAATGGTAACTTAATATAAATGGCTGTGGGACCTGGGAAATGGTCTGGAGAACATGTTCAAATATCCAGGACTTTCAAAAACTCCATTTTACTCTCACTCGCGCTATTTTCGAGCTCGTTCGCGCCTAGGTACCATGTACATTTTACTCGTGGATTCGATGCTCGCGTATAGGCTTTTATGGACACTTTACTCGTAGATTCGATGTTCGCGCCTAGATACCATGTCATTTATCAACATTGAATTTCATCTGCCACTTAGCAGCCCAATGTGACAATCTAGCTATATCCCCTTGCAACGATTGCACATCCTCTGAAGTTTTTAATGGTCGACAAAGTTTTGTGTCCTCAGCAAACACAGAAAACTTGCTGACAATACCCACTTCCAAATCATTAATAAATAGATTAAATAGAAGCGGCCCCAGCACAAAACCCTGTTGCACCCCACTTAGCACTTTAGTCCATAATGATGAAGCCCCATTAACAACTACTCTCTGCATCCTATTCATTAACCAATTTTCTATCCATGTACAAATGTGACTCCCCAGACCAACAGACCTTAGCTTATACATTAGTCGCATATGGGGGACTGTATCAAAAGCTTTTGCAAAATCCAAGTAAACTACATCTACTGCTATGCCAGAGTCTAAATTTCTACTTACTTCCTCATAAAAATCAAGCAAGTTAGTTTGACAAGATCTATTCCTCCTAAATCCATGCTGGTTACTACTTATAATATAAGTCCTTGAAACATACTCTAGAACATGTTCCCTTATTAAACTTTCCAGGATCTTCCCCACCACTGAAGTTAAACTTACAGGCCTGTAATTACCCGGCTGTGAACGACTACCCTTTTTGAATATTGGAACAACATCAGCCTTTTTCCAATCCAGCTTACAAAGAGTGTTTTTACATTTACTAAAGAAACAGTTTACTTTGGGTACCTCTACTTAATTAAACACAAGTGCATGGTTGGTGTTGTTTGTCCACTATCAACCCTAAACCATACCCTCCAACATTACCACTTTAATAGTTACACTTACAGCAGTGATGTCGGAACAACCTAGAAACAACATACTGCAGAGCTATATTGTCAATAGTGTACTAATTAAATTGTGAATGTTGGAGAGCTGGGCTAAACTATTTAAATAAACACCGGACACACAAAGGCCAGAAATAGAGGATGTACCTCCAAGGGACTAACTTTTGTTGTGGTGCAGCATCACCAATGGTTACCTTAGCTGGGGGGAGCAGTTTTATTGCAATATTATGGCATTACAATTTAAAACAAACAACAATGCAGTGAATGTTTTTAGTTCTTATCACTTATCTTCCGTGGAGCTTTACAATTACATAGTCATACATATTATACAAAGTCATACATAATACATAAGCAAGTAATACATAATATAAGTACACAGAGTGATGAACTACTTAAAGAAATACCATGATCCAATATTAAAGGGGGGGTGGGGGGTGAACACAGATCCATAGTCCCCAATATTAAACGTGGGGTGAACACAGATCCATAGTCCCCAATATTAAGCATGGGGTGAGGATAAAAGAACCTCCTATGGACCATGGTGCCTCTACTTATCCACATAAACATAAGGTTAGTGTGGCCCTTCAAACAACATGGGAACACAGCACAGATGACTTACAGCACTGAGGTCCTGAGTTCGATTCCACCCTTGGACACGTCTGCAAGGAGTTTATATGTTCTCCCCGTGCTTGCGTGGGTTTCCTCCAGCTTTCCCCACAATCATAAAGACATACTGATAGGTTGTATGTGTCAAATAAATGTGCTTAGATTGTAAGCTCTTCGATCTTCGGCCCGATGTGAACTGAGTAAATAATTGTTAAGTGCTGTGGGATATGTAGCGCTATATAAGAAATAAAATACACACATACATACAGTTTGCAGGATCCGACTACCTAGTGGAGCAGCACATGCATTTGGCGACTGTCAAAAAAAAATTCTCTGACTAGGTTTAAGAACTACCCTACCTGACCCGGACAGCTTCCTTCCGGAAATAACGCAAAATTCCAGGCTATCAGAGTTCGGATGGTAGACTGTGTTCCGAAGAATTCGCAAAACTACAGGATGGTGAAGATTCTTATTGGATGCACCAATCCCTAATCAATCTACCGCCATTTCGCGCCGACCTAGGCCACGAATTCTACTCTAGAGGGGGGCTTAGAGAGATTCAAATGTGGCTGCCTGATTCCCTGCCTGCATTATTCACAAAAGATAAAAGCGCTACATCCCGCCCAAATTACTTCCAGTTACACAAATATCACTGTATTACACATATTACAGGTGAATAATTATTTTACCTTCGATTGATAATAATGCAGGCAATAGTTTAGACAGCTTCGCATAGACTTTTAGAATCCCACGGTTAGTTTAGTCGGAAGTCGTGTCAGGTAGTAAGGGGTAGACCGGAAGTGATGATGCTTGTCAACATGGCCAGCTCGTCAGGTTTCCACAGTGATGGTGGATCGGTAATGAGTATGGAATATTTACGATCGTTGACTGATCTGCAGGAGCTGAAGGAAGCCTACAGTAAACTTTGCATTGAGGAGGTGCGTGTCATTAGTTTGGTGCATTAGACCATTGTGAATAGAACACTTACAATACAGTTAAAATGGAAAAGGTGGTTTTCATTACAATCCCAAAAACATATCTGCTTAGCCCAATAAAACTCCAATTTACATCAACCTGTTAACTGCATTCTTCCCAAAGTGAAACTATACATATATATCCTGTCCACATACCTCATACACACCCTTACAAAGTTTACTACTCATAAGTAGAACGTAAACATTTACAGGTTCGTCTATCCAGGGGGTTTTAACTTGCTGACCGATATGAAATCATTGCACCTACGGCACAAATATCACAAAAGACACCCGCACAGGGTTCCAACTGATTCAATATGTGCTTTGCGCATATAACATCGCCACTACATTGTCGTGAGCTATTGCAGCTCTGCATGAATCTATCTTTTGGTGTTGTGCAACTGCAATAAAATGTCTGTTCAGTAAAACAAATACAAGCCAAATAATAATCTCCAGTAATAATAATTATAAAGACTAGACACATACCATAATAGCCCTATACCACAAATTTGAATGTCTCTGCCTATATGTAAATATCTTTAGTAATGGTATTTTATAATGTCCCACACATTACAGAAGATGCCCCAAGTAAAATAATAATGTTTGGTGTTGTAACACTGTCCACATACCCCCCCCCCCCCCCCAACACACACACATTTACAAA
Organism: Hymenochirus boettgeri; assembly: GCA_019447015.1. Lineage (NCBI taxonomy): Eukaryota > Metazoa > Chordata > Amphibia > Anura > Pipidae > Hymenochirus > Hymenochirus boettgeri. Next base: position 128,844,389 of record CM033472.1, on the reverse strand, counting down.
GTACTCCATAAACTTTTGTTTACTAGACCATAAACTTTTGTTGCCTCATTTACCTTTGGGCACTGTTTTAAAACGAGGGGTTAGAATTACACTAACTGCTATTAAATAGGTGAGCGCAAGTTTAAACCCTCACTTGTGGCATCTGCGCAGGTATCATAAAAGACACCCACACAGATGATGCAAGGTTTTCAGTAACAGCATTTACACTAATAGCTGGTGTTAAAGTCACACTGGGATTTCAGGTACTAATAGCAGAATAAACATTTACCCAGAGTGATTACTGCTCTGGATAAATTAGGCCCCTGGTGTTGTGTAACTTTAATAAAATGCTTAGTATAATTCAGTAATACAAATACAACCCCAAATTATAATCTCCAGTAATAATATTTATAAAGATTGTACACATACCCACCCCCCCTGACACAAGTCCAAAGGTCTCTGCATATACTTAAATATCTTTGATAATGGTGTCTTTTATTGTCCCATACATTACAGAGGGTGCCCAAGTACAAAAATGTATGCAAAGTCACACAAACGTAATTATATTAATAAAGACTGTTCCATTTCAGAAGTCCAAATCTCGCTGCCCATTAGTAAATATCTTTAGTAATAGTGTTATATAGTATCTGTTGTATTTAATTAGATCAACTGGACTTGAAGTTTAGTTCTTGAAGTTCTTGTTTCGCTAGTCATCTGACTGGCTTTCTCAATTCAGAATGACTTGTACAAGAATCTGTGGCAATTATGTACCCTGGAAAATCCCAATTTGCATATCACAGCCAAGTGTTAAGGGAGTGATTGGATAGTGGCTAAGAGGTGTTATAGGAACGCCCAGAGTAAGGTGTCAAAACAGCATTGTACATGGCAGACAGTTGGTGTCGACACCTCTATTTAGGCTTGGTTTCTTTATTTTCACATAAATGGCTCACTTAAACCTCTCTTGAACCAGTCACGTTCCTTTGCCAATATGTTAACATTACAATCTTCAAAGGTATGTCCTTTATCCTTAAAGGGCATGTCCACCCTTCTAAAAAAAATTTGATATAATATTCTCTGTCCCCCCAGAGATAATTTTGATATAATATTCCCTGTCCCCCCAGCCCCAACCGCTATAGTATTAAATTCAGAAAGTGCCACAAATATTACTTACCTTCCCTCTTTCCTCCGCGCACTGCCAGCCCCTCTGCTTGCGAGAAAATGCAAGTTGAGGGGTGGGACTGGCAGTCGCGTCTTTGATTTGCTGAGCGTCAGCCAATCACGGACGCGGCTGCCAGGAGTTCAGTGCGGCAGAGGAAAGATAAGTAATGTTTGAGGCACTTTCTGAACTTAACACTATAGCGGTTGGGGATGGGGGGACAGGGAGAATATTATATCAAAATGTTTTTACGCTAGGGGGAGGGAATTCAAAATCAAGAGGGAGAAGGGCTGCAGTGTGCATGCCAAACTTCTCCCGGAGGGGAGACAGGAGGCAGTCCTATATGGACTCTGCAGTACTCCTGGTGGGCGTTTTTTTGGACTTTGGGGGGGGATAGCAGAAGAACCCTATGGAGCTGGGATGTAAGGTAAGGATTAAACTACACTACACAATGGGGCCAGTAGTGGGGGGGATTATAGTTTTGGGGGTGGACGTGCCCTTTAAGATGCTAGTACACGGCTGAGTCCTGACCCAAGGAATTAGCTCTTCTGTGCTGGGCCATACGTTGATGCAGTTGCTGTTTGGTCTCCCCCACATACAAATCAGAGCATTCTTCACTTCACTGCGTATATGATGTCGCTTTTCTTGTGTTTCGGTATTGGGTTTTTCAGATGTACCAATTGCCTCACTGTGTTGTTCGTTTTAAAGCAGACAGGGATACGGTGTTTTTTGAAAATTCTTCTTAATTTCTCAGAGACCCCTGCCACATATGGAATGACCATGTTCTTTCTCCTGTCTTGCTTTTCCCCTTCACTGTTGGTATTAGTGTTCTTTTCTTTCCTTCTACTTCTTTTGACAAAGGCCCAGTCTGGATATCCACATGTTTTAAGGGCTCCTTTGAGATGTTTCATTTCTTTAGCCTTCGCCTCTGTGGGGATGTTCTCAGTTCTGTGTTGCAGGGTTCTGATGACACCCAGCTTGTGATCTAAAGGGTGGTGGGAGTCAAACATCAAATACTGATCTATGTGTGTTGGTTTTCTGTAAACCTCTACTTCCAGTTTACCATTTTCCTTAAAGGGCATGTCCACCCCTTTTTAAAACTTTTTACATGTTATACATATTGATCCCCCAGCCCCAACTGCCGTAATAAAATTTTTAGAAAGTGCCCCGATATGTACTTACCTTCCCTCTATCCTCCGCGGCACTCTCCAGTCCCTCTGCTTGCAAGCATGGGGCGGGACCGGCAGCACAATAAATGCATGTTTGTTTATAGCAATACCTGTGGGGTTGTCTGAGTTTTTGGTTGCTCTATACTACACACTCACTCTGCCAACCACAACCCTGAGTTCAGATCAGTGCTGTTAATGCCCCCTGTTATCAGTCCAAGCAGTAACAGTTCTAGGGTTCATTAATCCCCCCTGCTGCTTTATGTATTGGTTTGTATGATTAATTAATTAACGGAAGTTGGACCAATACTTACACTTTCATTTCTGGAACTGTGAAGGTCTTTGGCGGCTCCATGTGAGGCATTCAATTGAAATTACCTATTTTAGGGATGCCCATCCTTGCATTCTGCAAACAAGTAATACTGGGAGTTGTAGTTTTAAAACATCTAGTTGGACTAAAGTTAGACTTGTATAATGAGCACAATGCAAGGCTGGTCAGTATTTTCATTAGAATATTAGTCTGTAATGGTTTCAATGTACTTATACTGCATTACTTTAAAGAGCATAGCAAACCATAAAAGCATTAAAAAATAATAATAATTAACTAGTAAAAACAGTGCACAGTTTCCTCGCCACCAAATTTCTCTATCCTGCCCAACCAGGTTACTTTTTCATGCCATTCCGCTGGAAAACATTTCTGGGGAGAACATTGTTATATAATGTCACATATATTACAGAGCATGCACAACTTGTTTTTTTGTTTTGTGGAACTATTACAAGATACCAATTCAGCAATACAAACTAGCTTCAGGGCCTTTATGGTGCCCAAACATTAGTGAACATTTCTCAAGATATTTATATAAATAGTTGGCAAAACTTTCTAAGTCCAGATATACTAAACTGATAGACTCTTATCCAAAATAACCAAGTGCTGTAATTAAATCAACAGTTTAGGGGATGTGACACTAATAGAACCAGGATTTTATAGGATTTTCTTTAATTTTTCTAATTTCTTTTTAACATCTTGCCTTTGCTTTTTTTTTATTGTACAAAACCCTGAAATTTTATAAAATCTTTAAAAGTATCTTGCTAAAAAAAATAAATAAATAAAGATTTTATAAACAATTCAGTGGACAACTTGCAATGCAGCCACCCTACTTAAGGAGACATTCCCTACCACACCATAGCGCCGAAGTAACCCAATCTACTATTACCCCTGAAATTTTATAGTTAGGGTGTGTAGAGATTTTACAGATATCCACTGTATTTACACATTACCTAACACACACACATAATTTCCACTGTAAACCAACAGGCACACTTTACCTAGTACATCTATGTATATATAACATTTATAAAAATGAATTGGGATATTGTCTACCCTCCAACATTGACTCTCACTATTGAGAAATGCATTGCACAGAGCTGCACATAGATTGGGTTTAATTCATTATCCTTTACCTGCAACTAACTATTAAAGGGCATGTCCACCCTTCCAAAAAAATTTCTAGAGGGAAGGTAAGTAATGTTTGGCGCACTCTCTAATAATAAAAATATAGCGGTTGGGGCTGGGGGGACAGGGGGAATATTATATGCAAAGGATTTTACGCTAGGGGGAGGGATCGCAAAACGGGAGGGAGGGGGAGAAGGGCTGCAGTACGCATGCCAAACTTCTCCCGGAGGCCAGATAGGAGGCAGAGTCCTCCTGGTGGGCAGATTTTGGGACTTTGGGGGGGAACTACAGGAGAACCATATGGAGCTGGGATGTGAGGTAAGGATTTTATTACACTACATGATGGGGCCATTACTGGGGGGGATTATAGTTTTGGGGGTGGACATGCCCTTTAAAGGAGTAATGATAGAGGGAATGCTATTGACATGATGTTGAACATTCCCAAGTGTGACTTAGACCATGAAGAAGACCATTTTTAGTTGTGCAGTTAAAGCTATTAGGCTACTGCATTTTCTCAGTGTCTTCTTGACATCATTCCCATTCACAATGGCATCGGCCACTGGCTGCTCAAGTTCATGATGAAGAATTAATAAAGGGGGAGGGCACAAACAATACACAACTAAGGAAGGAAAGTCAAAGGTGGTTTGAAGTTGCAAAATTAGTAGTGAGCTCAACTTTTGACTATTAGCCTCTTTGTATTATTGTATTGATGTGTATTGAATTGCTGCACACCTCCCACTGATGATGCTCTGTGACTATATGATGTATATTATCCTTGTTTCTGCCTTGTAATCATATGTATACATAGAAATTGTAAAACGTCATGGAACATGCTTACACTATGTGTAAATCTTGTAGAAAATGTGGAATTGCAAGTTTTTGTCCTAAATAATAACAAGCCATGATATATTTGAGTGGTTGTGTAATACTACTAAAATTTGTTGTGAAAAACAAAATGCTAATCTTACAATGGATGGGGTTAATAACCATATTGATCTTTTTAAGTAGAAGTTTATATATTTGAGTGACTGAGTAAAACTACTAAAGATTTTTGTTGCATTTGTTAAAGGGCCAATGTCCACCAGTAAAATCAAACTTTACATATAACTGCAGCACCCCTTCTCCCCAACCCCAATTATGTTTTACTTTCTTTCCCCAAAGATCCCCCTGAACATACTTACAAGACCCGGTTCGCTGTGCTGCACTTCCCTTCTCTGCTGCCTGGTCATGGCTGTCAGTCAAAGGCGCATCAGTGATGTTATGCCCAATAGCTGATAGCCGTGACGAGGAGGTGCCTCACTGCTGCTGTACTTGCTCAAAATGAGTGCGCATCAGCAGCAGGAGGTGGTACCCAGGGACCAGCTCTTGTAAGTATGTTCTGGTGCATGATGATGGTTATAGTTATGATTATATTTCTTATGTAAACACCTGACCAGGTTATTCTCCTCCATTATCTGTATCTGAACTACTATAGTAAAAAGATTTGCCCGTTAACAAAGTGCCAGAGATGCATAGAAAAAAAGTGGTGAGACTTCACTAATTGCAGATTAATATGTCTTTAGTCTTTTTACAAGCTTTTCTAGAATTGTTTGGCATAAATATTTGGGTATAAATAATAGAGTGTAAAAAAAATGTCTGATTTTTATGGTATTGTCTATTTTATTGTACAGAAAAAAGTGGAAACTGAGCTAGATAAACTTCTTGGACAGCAGTCTGTTGTGGAAAACAAGATGCTTGCCTTACAACGGATGGGGTAAGTTACCATAATAATCCAATAAAGTAACAGTAAACAATAATTCTCACATTTTAAAATAGTTGGTTCAGGAGCATATGTCCCCATTTTCCTATACAATCATGCAGGCAAAGCTTCTTCAAACAGGGAGTGGAATAGATCATTAACACATATTTTTGCTTATTCATCTAAGGCCAAATCTTCAGTTGATTGAGGGTGATGCACAGCAGCTTTCTGGAATGATTACCTTTACCTGTAACCTTGCAGAGAATGTGAGCAGCAAAGTTAGACAGTTGGACCTTGCTAAGGTAATGTATATGTTTGTAAACATCTGGAATCTGCATTTATCACTGAATAGTGCATAAATAAATGTTTGGGGTTTTTTTTAGAGTCGAGTCTATCAAGCAATCCAGAGAGTAGATGATATCTTGGATCTTAAGTTCTGCATGGATGGTGTTCAAACTTCCCTGAAAAATGAAGAATATGAGCAGGCTGCTGCACACATCCACAGATATTTGTCATTGGATAAATCAGTTATTGAGTTGAGCAGACAGGGGAAAGAAGGTAATTTGTATTGATTGCTAGAGCAAAAACTAAAGATCAGATATTGAGGGCTGATGCTGAGTAAGGAATCGGTACATAATATCATTAGATGATTCTAAAGCCCCATATAGAGAAAATTAGATAATTGTGGAGAGCACCTAATTGCATTGTTAAAGGGCATGTCCACCCCCAAAATATAAACCCACCATACCTGGAAGTGGGTATTGTCAGCAAGGTTTCTGTGTTTGCTGACGACACAAAACTTTGTCGACCATTAAAAACTTCAGAGGATGTGCAATCGTTGCAAGGGGATCTAGATAGATTATCACATTGGGCTGCTTAAGTGCGATGAAATTCAATGTTGATAAATGTAAGGTGATGCATTTTGGACTTAAAAATACTTGTGCTATTTATACTATAAATGGCTCTGTGTTAAGTGAATCCCTGTTGGAAAGGGATCTTGGAGTTTTGGTGGATAACAAACTTAAAGGTAGCAAGCAGTGCCAGGCGGCAACAGCCAGAGCCAGCATGGTATTTGTTAGAATAAATATCCTCACTAGTCCCCCGGACTCTGATTGATGCCTGTCAGACCCATTTAGAGACCTTCAGCGCTGGGAGAAAGGATCACACAACATGCATGGTGTAGTAGAACCCAGTTTCTCGGTTTATTCACATGTTACATTGGGTTTTCACAAAGAGAAAAAGTGGGCGTGGCCAGACAGTGTCTGCCGATGACGTACTAAAACCTTGGAATGTAGGAGGCAAAAGACCTTCATTGAGTTCACTGGGAAGCTCAAGTGTTATCAAATGAGAAAGAACATTTGGAAACAAAACATCTGCAATAACACGACAATAATATAAGACAAAATGGAGTCAGAGAACAAAATGGCTGCTATTAGGCTAAGTGATAATAGATAATATATAAAAACCTAACAGTATTGTCTTGTATAAAGAGAGGAATGGATTCAAGGGAGGAAAATGTAATTCTCCCTCTTTACAAAGCATTGGTAAGGCCTCATTTGGAATATGCAGTGCAATTTTGGAATCCTGTGTACAAAAAGGACATCTTAGAAATGGAAAGGGTTCAGAGAAGGGCAACTAAACTAATAAGGGGATTGGGGGAGCTTGAATATGAAGAGAGACTGGAAAAGTTACAATTATGGACGCTGGAGAAAAGGCGCTTGCGTGGGGATAGGATTACTGTGTATAAATACATTAACGGGCCATACAATAAACTATCTGGGGCATTGTTCACCAATAGAACATGTCAAAGGACACGAGGACATCCCTTAAGACTTGAAGAAAAAAGGTTTAGGCTTCAAGCTCGGAAAGGGTTTTTCACTGTGAGAATGGTAAAGCTATGGAACTGTCTTCCAGTGGACGTTGTAATGGCAGGTTCATTGGTCAGTTTAAAAAAAAAGCTGGATGAGTTTCTGCAAACAAGGAATGTTGCAAGTTACTGGTATTGATACATAAAGTAGAGTTGATCCAGGGAAGTTTCCGATTGCCGCTTGGAGTCAGGAAGGAATTTTTTCCCCCTTCATAAATTTGGTGGGGTTTTTTTGCCTTCCTCTGGATCAACAGTTAGGCAGGAAATGAGGATATTGCTAGATGGGTTGGACTGGATGGACGTATGTCTTTATTCAACCTCAAATACTATACTATACTATACTAATAATATTGGGACCAGATGGCTGCAATCACGATCTCTGCATATAACATTGTATTTTGGTGGACAGTGTGCAGAGCAGCAGCAAAAGCAATCCAACAGGTCTGAAAACTTAAATAATAAACTATTTCTAAATGCATTATCTAATGTTTGTTTATGATATACACAAGTCCTCTTTTCAGAAAATGCATGAAAACTATGGAATAGTCTATAGAGTGTTTATTTGTGTGTGTCTGCGAGACTGTGTGTGTGTGTGTGAGAGATTGAGATTGTGTGTGTGTGAGATAGAGATTGTATGTGTGCGTGTGAGAGATAGAGATTGTGTGTGTGAGTGAGAGATAGAGATTGTATGTGTGTGTGTCTGTCACATAGAGATTGTATTGTGTGTGTGTCTGTCACATAGAGATTGTATGTGTGTGTGTCTGTCACATAGAGATTGTATGTGTGTGTGTCTGTAACAATAGAGATCGTATGTGTGTGTGTCTGTCACATAGAGATTGTATGTGTGTGTGTCTGTGAGGTAGAGATTGTATGTGTGTGTGTCTGTCAGATAGAGATTGTGTGTGTGTCTGTGTGTGAGATAGAGATTGTATGTGTGTGTCTGTCAGATAGAGATTGTATGTGTGTCTGTGTGTGAGATAGAGATTGCATGTGTGTGTGTCTGTCAGATAGAGATTGTATGTGTGTGTGTGAGATAGAAACTTCTTGAAACTTTGAGGTTTTCTGAGTTAAACCCGCGAGGTGCGATGTCTGTGCAGCACTGACATGCACTCACGGGTATTTACTCCCTTGTTGCTGACGTCAGGAGCCGGTTCATGCATATTTATTATGCATCCCCGCTCATCTTACGCAAGACTTGCCTGGAACTTGCACCCGAACTCGCATGCGTGAGAATGATTGACAGGCAAGGCAGAGACGGGCCACAAATGTACTGGATCGGAAATATAGAAAAAGAGGCGCTTTTGGAGAAAACAAACATGGCGGTTCAGGAGGGTGAGTGCAAAGGGAGGCATGGCTTAAAAGTTGTTTTTGGGGGTGGACATGCCCTTTAAGTAATCCATCATGACTGTGTTGCAGGAGACCTTGTGATCTCTTTTCCTCCTCATAGAAAAGTAAAGGCTGCTGATGTGTATTGCTGCAAATTAAATAATTAACTATTTTTGTTCCAGTTTGTAAATTGAGATTAGAATTGGCAAGAAAATCTCCTCATATATGATGATTTTTTTTTAAAGAGTTACTGTTTTAAAGTCTTTTAGTAATGTTCAGGTGCTTCTCCCATGAAATGATCTGAATTGCTATATTTTTTGTTCTTCAGTATGTCATTAGTTGCCTAATAATTGATGTTATTGTTGGCGCTGCACCTCCTCTTCTTTCTAAGCTCCTCTGCTTCCGGTCACACCTCCCTGTGAACCAAATCCTTATTTGGCACAAAGACTTGAATGGGGCTTATATGACCACCAACAAAGGACAATGGGAAACAGGAAAAAAGGATGCATTAATAATTGGAATGGTTTGAAAATATACGCATATAAGGTTCTAATTACATGGGGAATCACCTGAAGTCTATTTAAAGGGCATCTATAGTGAAATGTATACATTGCTCCAATCCAGACATAAAAAAGGTTATTGTATGCTGCCTTATTCTTACCTTCCTCTGTGGCTCCGTGTTTGCACAATGTCTGATTTACTGCAGGGCTCCCCACTCCCCCTCCCCTCTCTGTTCACTCCCCTGTTCATTTAGTCCGGCTGTAAATTAAGCCTGTGAAACTAGCCGCTCATGCGCATCAATCCTGCTACACATGACACATCACTCTAACCTTTGTAAAAAAAAACTTACTCTCTGTAAGCCTGCAGAGAGGAAGTTTCTCCGTAGTTTTGAAGATAGTAGTTTTGAAGATAGTGCTACGTAAGGAATGGGAGGGGGGGGAGGAGTTTGTACAGACAGAGTCCTGAATCACTGCAGCCGGGTCTCCCTTTGACAGGCAATAAATTGGTAAAAGCTTGGGAGGAGGGGGACTTCTCCTTTACTTTACTTCTGTTTTCAACCCAGTATTTGCCAAGCATTTTTGAGAAGGAAGGAGTCATTGGGAGACTTGCTGTAAATCTTGTGTAAGCCTACACACTATACTGGCATGCTGCTAGGGAATTTGATTGACAGCTCAAGCAGGAGTGGTGTATTGAAATCTTCGCTTCTTTAAACTTATATATCTCAGGACAGAGGAGGAAACCAAATAAAATAAAGGTACTCTGGGGGTTGGGGGAAATTATAGAACACATAGAGAGGAAAAAATAAATAATACATTTTCCCACTATAGATGCCCTTTAATATTGGACTTTCATTTGTTTATGCATTTTGCTAAAAAAAAATTCTAATAATAAGAGTATTTTATGATATATTTTCTTACAACTACAACATTTTTGTTACTTCAACATTTTAAATATTCTTTGAAATGTTAAATAAAAACACCCATTTAGTCCATGTAATTATTCCAAATAATAGTCCGGTTTTGTTAAAGGAGAACTAAACCCAAAATACAAAGGCAGCTCCACAGACTCTATAACTGTCATTTTGTAAAACCATTTGTTTCTCACCTCTGAATTCAGCCTCTTAGTGTAGAAATCTTTTATAGAACATTTCTGAGTACTGGCATCTATGATGGCTTCTAGTGTTGCCTCTTCCTGGTGGTCCAGGACCCAAAACTCCTTCTGCACATGCTAACTAGCTACCTTGTGTTTATTTCCCACATCCCTAATGCTAAGCTGCATGTAACAGTTGAACTCAAAGTCCCCACCTGCCAGTGTTTCCCAGCCAATCATCAGAGATAGCAGTGAATATTATTAGCTGGTTTTCCTACTCAAACAGAGTGGGGGAACCCTTTATATTTGTGAGCATTTCTACAAGACAATCAGGGAGATTCAATAAAAGTTCTTATCATTTAAAATGGTGCTAATTTTGCCCCAACCAATCAGATCTTATTTAACATTTGAAAGCTAGCATCTGATTGGTTGGGGCAAAATTAGCACCATTTTAAACAATATGCAGGGTTATTCAATAAAAGTTAAATAACCCTGTGTGTCTTTGTATGTGTTTACATGCGTTTGCGCTTTCGATTTGTCCATTTTCATTATTAAAATGCATGCAATTGCACAAAAAAGCATGCGTTACCAAATTGCTGATGCATGCGTGAATCACAACACACCCAAAATCGCAATATTTTGGTGTGTTGCTGCAATTTCAATACAATTAAAAAAATTGCAATTGCCTGAAAAACACGCTTGCGTGGCCTAACCCTTAGAAGTGTAATGCAAGCTGCATTGATTTCAGTTTAGCCATACAGCATGTATTTAATGCAATGGAACTTAGCTTTGCAGCTGGTCAATTTCCTGAGGCTGTGGCCCCACTTAAGTGCAAGGGAGGATGCATGTTCGCAATAATGCGCGATTGTGTTCACTTCCGTGCACTGGTGTTGCGCTTCCACAATTGGACCCTAGCAGAGCGCATGCAACACAGGCAAAAAAATGATAATCGCATGCACTCCGATAGCATACCGACATGCATCGCATGTAGTGGGGCTGGACCCATAGGCTATTACATGCCTGCACTCCTACTAGCACAACCGGAACGCAAACCGCAATCCAAAACACGCTAGTGGAAGCTAGCCCTAAGTGTTTGAGTCTTAAAGGGAAAGGTTGCAACCCCAGTAGAATTGAACTGACCACTTTACAAGGTACACTTATAAAAACAATGCAATGCATTTTAAAGGGGAATGTTGGAGCCTGGAAGTAGTGTAAAGGCAAAGGCCACCTTTGCCTTTAAGACCCAAACACGTATTAAATCTACACGTTGCAGTGCTAAGTACCATTGCATTAAATATAAAACTGTATCAGCCTGCATTGTGCTTCTAAAGAAAATACTAACAACCTTTTGTTGTGTACATATTATCAGGCCTATGTCATAAATGTTCTTATGCTAAAATCTGATTGGTTGGGGCAAAATTTGCACCATTTTTAACCATAAGTACTTTAAATACATACAGGGTTATTCAATAAAAGTTCTTATTGTTTAAAATGGTTGGGGCAAAATTAGCACCATTTTAAACGATAAGAACTTTTAATAAATAACCCTGATAGGCTTGTATATGTGTTCTGGTCTTAAAGGCAAAGGTGGGAACCCTAGTGTGGAAGAGTGATTTTGTTTATGCAAAACTTCCCACAGGCAGCCCTCCTGCTGCATTAATTTTATAAAACATGTTTTCATTCCCTCTAACAGTACCCCTTTAATTGCCATTCCCTCCAATAATTCCTATTAATATGTACATTTATATAAACAACATGGTGCAGAGCTGCAAATGGCATACTCCAACATCCCACTTGAATATGTACACTTATAAAACATGGTGCAGTACTGCAGGTGGAGGATAATATAATGACCCTGATCTTAGCACAGCTCTGTGCAATGCATTTCATTGTGTAATGCATTTCTTAGCTTAGCTCTGTACTACAGTTTTTTTTTTTATACAGACAGCTGAATCAAAAGCACACTCTTCCTACCCTCCAACATTCCCTTTAATAAGGTACACTGATGAGAAATGCAGTGCACAGAGCTGGTGCTAAGATCAGGTTCACTTCGCTATCCTCCCCCTACAGTTCTGCACTATTAGGTTTCTATAAAAACACTTTTACTACCCGCCAACATTCCCCTTTAAGAAACTACACTTTCCACTAATATTGCTGCAGCTGTCAGGGAGAGCTAGAGACCTTCACACTACGGGCCATATTTATAAAGGTGTGGTATCGCCTTCTTTAGCGATAGTTATGGCGATCATCAATTTATGATCACTATCGGAAATCTTGTAAATGTACGATAGCCAACGTAAATCTACGACCGCCTGTAGAATATCATTATGGTAGTTTATTACTGCATGTAATGGTATACTACTGCCATGGTCGTACAGTAACGAAAACCTTTTTAAGTTTTTAAATATGGCCCTCCAACACTTACAAAATTACAAAGACACAGGTCTGTAACTGTGAATAATGCAGGTTTATTGCAAAACATGCATGCTACATGTTGCTTGAGTGGGTCTGAAACATGCAGCACGCATGTTTTGCAATAAACTTGCAATATTCACAGCTACAGACCTGTGTCTTTGTATGTTTCACCTGCATTATTGTTTATATATCGGATTCGGTGGCCTATATACATCACACTACAACACCGCTACTAAGAAAGTGTTAATTAGTGAAACTCTTTGCGCCACCAATTCGAATATTGATGATTTAATATATTCCTACATCATAGGGGTTAAGAGGTGGGAGTGGAAATCACACAGGTGCTGAAAATGTAATCAAGGCAAAAGTTACTGGCAGGCAAGGGAAAATGTCAGCTTCAGATTTGGGGAACAAACAGAACCTAAAATGAGGTCGTAGAGGTAAAGAAAAGGCCCCTGAGTGGAATCTTCCATGCTGAGAAGGATGTTGAGGCAAGTACTTTCTAACTTAAGCTTTTTTGGGGGGGTTTAGTTCTCCTTTAAAGGGGAACTTTGGTCTCCATACCTGTGGCCTTTATTCAAAATAGCAGACTTCTACATTTAAAATGCCTCCAAGATCATTTTCAAGCTATCCAAAGTTACAGCAGTAACAAAATCATTAATAAATCTTTTCTGAAGCTAGTTACAGACCTTCAACAAGTCTTTTGCACATCACATGACTATCACAGACAAAGACAGTCTGGACAGATAAAGAAGTGTAAATTCACAAGCCTATAACTTAAGATCCAGAGAAGCTAGATACATCATTTTGGGCTTGTTTTTAAAATTACCATTAAATTTATAGTTTTCCTAGTTTTTGTTCATGTCCTATGGTACATTACCACATTATAATTATTTTGGGGGCTCAAGGGAGATATTATACTTACATCCTCCTCGCTCCACCACCGCTTCCGGGTTCTTCTCCCAGTCTCCACTGTGGCTGCTCTGTTCTTTTTCTGTTCCTGAGCAGCCGCAGTGGAGACTGCTCCGGGAATAGCAGTCAGTGATTGGCCGTGACGTCACAGTCACGGCCAACACTGACTGCCTTATCCGGAAGTGCAGAGCCGCGGCGGTGGAGCGAGGAGGAGCATGTAAGTATAATATCTCTGTGTGGGAGCCGAATTACAGCTTGAGACTTAAGCGATGTTTAGGTTTTGGGGGCTAATCTACCACATATTAATTTTTCAAAAGAGGGGTGGACAGTCCCTTTAACTTAAGTCAGAGTTTCCTTAATAAAAAGAAACTATGCACAGTTTAAATTGTTGATGATTTTGACATCTCTTTTATTTAATGTCCTATAGGCAGTACTATTGATGCTAACCTGGAACACCTTCAAGAGGCAGAGAAACAGCTAAAGGCCTTAGTTAGTGAAAAATTTGATGCAGCAACAAAATCTGGGGACCTGCCACAAGTTGAGAGATTTTTTAAGATTTTCCCTCTGCTTGGTCTCCATGAAAAAGGGATCAGCAAATTTTCTGAGTACCTTTGCCATCAGGTAATATCAGATAGAAAAACTTCTTCAGATGGGCTATCCATTGTGCTGTAAAATGAAGTGTAAAATTAAATTTAAATGTAGTTCAATGTAATTTGGAGTTTATTTCCTAAAGATGTTTCGCTATTCATCTGACTGACTTTTTTAGTCCAGAACGACTTCTACAAGACATGTACATTTACTCTATTTTTTGGTAGAAAGAATTGCTGAGATCACTGCACTTTATTACCAGTCCCTTACAATGTGGGCTAATACATACATCCAGTCTGATTTTTGTTTTTAATTTGTCAATAATTCTTTTTTTTTTTTTTTTTTTTATACAAAGACATGTTTTTCTACTAATGGGATGATCTATTCTTTGTTGGTGCACAACAAACTAAGAGATGTTTCGTCTTAAACAGTATTTGTCTAGCCTTGACACTGGTTATGGTAGGTTATCCCTTGTAGCAGCAGAACATGGTTTTAATATGTGTTTTTCATATGGAGGCATTTTTTTTAGTCATTTAGAAGAACATAAAGTCATCAGATAATTGTCCCAATAGGCTGGGCACATTCGCTATGATACAAAAAGCTGCGTCTCACCACTCCCTTTACTGTTGCTATTGGTTGATTTATGAAATTAACCTCTGTGTACTAGGGGTCAGCTCCCATAATCAACTTGCTTGTTTTGGTAGAAGTCTAAGTGTACACTTCACATGCTCTCTAATGTACAACAGATCAAAACAAGAAAGCTGCAGCCTTGTCCTCTAGAATCTGACAGACAATCATATTACTGATTCTCTCAGACACAGAAGAGAGATAGGTACACACAAGGTGATAATTCAAGCAGATCGACCAGGTGCCACGGCAATTGATTGGTCACGACTAAAATAGCCACAGACGATTTTTGGGTGTGACCATTTGTGTGGTCCGTAGAAATTCAAAGACATGTCTAATCAAGCTTTAGTACGAATTGGGAAAAAGCGCTACAGAGAGTGGTTGATGGTGGTGAAAAAACTACAACTGATATTTCAAACCAATTAAACCAAGTCTAACCGTGTACATTTGTGTTTAACAATGATTTCTGCCTCCCCCCACATTCCTTTGCATTTTATACAACACATAAAAAAAGTAATCTTTGCAGTGTATTTCCTATCAAGCATTTAAGCAGAAAGAAAATAAAAAGTTTATAATTAAGTTTAGGGATTTAAACCGGCAACCTCATGTGCTGTATGTAGACATTAGTCCACCAGAACCACCAGAACTAAAAAAAAAAATTGGAAAGGCAGTAAAAACAGCTGATTATTTTGTGTTTTTACATGTATTTTATGCTGGCTCGACAATAAACAGCAGAGTAACAGCAGCTTTTAAAGTGTTAAGAGAGATATACCGTATATACTCGAGTATAAACCGTCCCGAGTATAAACCGACTGGTTCAAGAGAGTTGTTAAGGAGGCCATTTATGTGAAAATAAAGAAACCAAGCCTAAATAGAGGTGGGGGGGTTCGACACCAACTGTCTGCCATGTACAATGCTGTTTTGACACCTTACTCTGGGCTTTCCTATAATACCTCTTAGCCACCATGCAATCCCGCCCTTAACACTTGGCTGTCATATGCTAATTGGGATTTTCCAGGGTACATAATTGCCACAATTTCTTGTACAAGTCATTCTGAATTGAGAAAGCCAGTCGGATGACTAGCGAAACGTCTACAAGAACTAAACTTCAAGTCCAGTTGATCTAATTAAATACAACAGATATTTTTTGTATTTTGTTATTGTACAGCGTTGTGTCCCCAGGTGGCGTTTTATAAATAAACTATACATGCATACATCATGCTCCTTACTAAAGATCGACAGGTTTCATTAGCTGTGTGTACAGATTTTTGCTCAAAATTTGTGAGAACACAAAATTAAATGCACTTAATTTCTGTGTCTTTTAATACAGTATGTGCACTGTTACGTGCATGTTAAATTGTGGTTGTGCATGGTGATTTGATGATTTTCTTACTAGGCAAAATTTTCATAGGAGTTTGGGCTCAATCTTTCACAAGCTCCAGAAGATTACTTTATTCATGCCACAGTTTTCCTAGATATTGCTTTCAAACTGACCATTGGTAGTAAAATTGCTTTACATCTGCCAGTCTCTCACAGATTGCATTCCTTCTACATACCCTTTAATATTACCCCATTAATAGTTACACTAATAGAAATAGCATAATTCGGAGCTGCAGAAGGAGGATAATGAAGTGAACCTGATCTTAGCTCAGCTCTGTGCAATGCATTTCTCAATAGTGTACCTGAAACCTTCAGAACACCTTAATCCAGCTCCAAGTTTTTGTTAAAACAATCTGGCTAGAATAAGAGACAGAATGAGATATGACTGAAATCCAGTGTTGTGATATATATATATATATATATATATATACATATATGCTTTCTCTTAAAACGCTTGTGCACAGAGAAACCCACTACTCAGGATTGGATACATCTGGTCAACAAAGACCTATCATTCCAACGAGTATTCTACAAACACAGAGAATGCCCATAAAAATATGGAAAGATATGAAACATATGGTATAAAGCAGACACTGCAACTGGATCAGAACAGCCAGACAATCAACAAACATAAACTGATTCACAAACAACCCCAAACCTAACTAGCCTCGAACATTATCCTTACTCTCAAATTCTACCCCTTCCCTCCATGCTTAACCACCATCCCCTGCCCCCTCCAGAATAGATCGACCTAAATAGAGACAATAAAAATGGATATAAAACCCCAGGATCTTAGCTGAGTAAGATAAAAATTACAAAACAGATAGAAATACTCATAACCAGACTGCGGCAATTGTTTATAAATTGTTATAAAATCTGTATATTTGTGGTTTCAAATGATATTTGGATCAATGCATGGATGTATAATCTAAATAATATAATGTACGGTTCTCTTATAATGAAACCCTTTCTTTAAATAAACGGAATTTAAAAAAAAAAAAAAAAAAACACTGGTGCAAGTAAAAAAAAAAAAAAGGTCATGGAATAACTTAACATTATATTTCAATTTTTAGTTCTACTTGCCCAAGCCAGATCCATGTGGGAGCTGAGACCATGTGTGTAACTCAAAGCCTCCACCATACAGTGAATGTAGCTGTTCTTGCAATGTTTCCGTGGAGTTTAGATTTACAGTCTCAGTGCAGATGAATGCTGCTTTCAGAAGGGCCCCTGGATATAAAAGTAAACTTGTATTATTTAGTGAAACAAATCAAAAAGAAATCCATCTACACTAATCCATTGCATAGCATAAGGTGCCACCAAGAACAATAGGCAATTGGCCCAGATACAAATGAAAAGGTAAAGCTCCAGGTCAACTGGATTTTTTTAAATATAAAAAAACAATCTTTATTAATACATCATTTTGCTTCTGCACAAAGCAACTTTATTATCAGGATGGGGTCCTGATGAAGGTGCTCTTTGCACCACCGAAAAGTTGATATATTAATAAAGAGATTTTTTTTTTTTATTTAAAAAAATTCAGTGACTAGAACTTTTTTTTCAATTGTATGATTTAGTTTATTAAAGTTAGAATGCAGCTTTTATTTAGACACAATATTATCTTAAAAGTGTCACCTGGAGCATGGGGTTGGCAGTAGTCTTGCAAGTCTGAGAGGTTCTGACAAGTCAGTTGGGTTTGAATTTCTGTTCCTTGGGGACCACTGCGACTAAAGAGATGTAATTCCATCTGTGGGATTCTCCTTGCACGAGCTCCAATGGGTCTTTGACCATCCACTAACACTGCTACATTTACCACTGCACCGCCATGCTCATATGTAATTGGTGGGGTGTCACTCCATCCACCTGAAATTTAAAATAAAAGACAAAACCTTTAACATAGGCTGGTCTAGGATAGTGGTTCTCTGTTATCCCCAACACTGGATCAGTGTTCCCTCCTAAGCTGTACACTCGCGCATACAACTCTGCAGGTCTGCGCACACAGGTTAAAGTGGTGCACGCACAAAGATCTGCTGGAACTTAATGGGTATGTCTACCCCAAAATGATTTTTTTTCTGTAGTGTAGGGACGACCTCCCCAACCCTACCCCCCAGGTTTAAATTGTAAAAAAGTGCCCAGAAACTTACTTACCAGCCTTCGTTCCTGCGGCCTCTGCCTCTAATACTACTTCCGGGAATTGAGTAGCATTAGGGGCCAGACTGGCAGCCATGTCTGTGATTGGCTGAGAGTCAGCCAATCACAGAAGTGGCTGCCAGCTATTGAGCAAGCCGAAGGAATGCGTTCTGGTATGTACATTTCTGGGCACTTTTTTACAATTTAAACCTGGGGGGTAGGGTTGGGAGGGGGGTCTCTACACTAAGTGCAGAGATGAGGGATCCGGAGAGTGGGAGAAAGGGCTCCCCTGCGCATGCCAGAGACCTCCAGGAGCACAGGGAAGGGGCAGAAATTTGTTTTGTGTCAGGCTATGTATGTCAGATAGTGCCAAGCTAGCTTACCCTATCAAACAGGAGGCCTTACCCAAAAGGTCTTAACAGAGGATAAACCATACAAGCTCCTTTAGAGATAAATTAGTAATTTTAATTCATAAGCTATATTAGTGTGGTTTGTCCATCACTCACCAGACATGTCAATACGAGCTGGACATTCAGCATATACCCAGCGATTTAGAGCTGGAAGAACACTTTGTGAAATGGAAACAAACTGGCATGCAGACATAACAGCCCGACGGATTAAAATCTGCTCTGCACCTTCATAATGGCGAGCAGCACGGAGAAGGAGTGCTGGTCTGGTTAGGAAAGAATTCAACAAACATTATTTGGCACAGACTTTCAAAATGTAAAATGTAAAAGCATTTTGTTAACAAGTATGACTGTAACATAGGGAACATCAAAATTGTGATCACCTGTACTCCCAGGTGTATGTAAGGCCTGCACAGATATGGGGCGTATTAAGATGGGGTTAAATCCTCCCTGTCATGAATCCCTTTTTGTGGTTGAAGTTTAGAGGTCCCTGTATAGAACTAGGCAAACTGACTAATGCAGAATAGAGGTTAAAAAGTACAAGAGCACTTATTTTAGGAAGTTTTAAAACTCAGTTTATTACAGTAAAAGCCCTAGTGGGGTTAAGTATCAGTGAGCCTTCCGGTCACCCAAATAAACAGAAATGTATATATAGGAGAAAAAAATGGATAAGCAGAATAACCCGGAAAAGTATTTCATTTAATTCCTGTAAGATTAAAAACATCTACTAAGATGTAAAAAATAATGTAAATTTTTGATGTAAACAATTATACCCAAAACACCTGCAAATTTATATTTACAAGAGGGTAACTGTCTCCATACAAGTGGCCTTTATTAAAAAGAGCACATTCCTACCTTTAAAACAACTCCAGTATAATGCTTCTATAGCTGCAATCTATCAAAACCTATAGCAGTATAAATGTGCTCTTTCCAGCTAGCACTGTGAGCTATGATATCCTGTGCCACAGGCACTGAGCATGCCCAGTTGTATACAACTGCTGAAACTGTCTGTAAATAGCTTCAGAAAAGATTGTTATTTTGGGTGGGTGTGACTTCTTACACCACACATCATGTGGCAGTCACTCCCTTTAAACACCAAGAACCCTGCCGCTGTTGAGAAAGCATCATATTACCTGCCAAGCCACTTTTCACGTTCCAGTGCCAGCTGCTTGACCCCTGCAGCAATATTTCCATTCTCTAGGAGTTGGTAGCCATCAGACCAAGCTTTGTTTGCTGCTGGCCCACTTCTTAGCCCACCTTCTCCCCTTGCCATGCAGCCTAAAAGGTCAGCAACACAAGCAAGTGCACGGGCAGCTATTCCTGGATCTTCAGCTACAGATGCCACTAGAAAACAAAGGTATAGGGCAAAATAATTAGCTGTCAGCAAATGTTGAAATGACCACAAGTTTATAGAATGGCTTTTTTCACGTAATCATGTATCAAAAGATTTAACAATCTAGACTATCAGGGTTATTCAATAAAAGTTCTTATTGTTTAAAATGGTGCTAATTTTGCCCCGACCAATCAGATCTTATTTAACATTTGAAAGCTAACATCTGATTGGTTGGGGAAAAATTAGCACCATTTTAAACGATAAGAACTTTTATTGAATCTCCCTGTATATTTTTTGTCCATTTTAGGAAATATTAGGTTGCTGGGTATATTAGATAATAATGTATCATTAGTATTAATGATAAAACGAAACAAAATCATATGTAGAAAATTAAAAACAATAATGCGCTTACACAGATTAATATTTAAATATCTAGAATCTCACCATGGTCCAGAGTAGATAACAACATTTGATGGCTATCCTCCTGCACTGCTGCCCTAATTACAGGAAGTAGGCTTCGCTCCTCCCTATTCAACAAGGTTTTCAGCAGCTTTGCTTGTGCCTGGCTGAAGAATACTTCCCTGCGTTTCTCAAGCACTCTTACTTGATCGCGGAATTGCCGTAGCTGTTCCCAGGACATACGCCAAGAGGTGCGCCAGCGTTGCAGACTTGTAAGATCTCCACTAGCGTTCCGAGATTCCAGGAACCACAGTACATCTCTGACCCCTAACTTTTCAGAGGGGTGAAGTACAGGAAAAAGGGGAACACTTAATAAACTATGTCCACTGGGGTGTGCACCGTGTCCCAACAGGTCATTCTCACTGTCAGAGTAAATAAATAAATCATATTGTGTAACAAAGATATACAAGTTGACTATGGATAAATCTGCTTTAGCACCATTTAAACGATAAGAACTTTTATTGAATCTCCCCGACGTGTTAGTTCTTTGCTAACTACCTCCAGAATGAGCCATCTTAATTGTGTGGCTCTATGTCTGTTTACCAAAAAATGCTTGCTCACTGACGTCTTTCAGTCCTACCTACGTACCCGTATATACTCGAGTATAAACCGTCCCGAGTATAAACCGAGGTACCTTTTTTAAAAGCCTGAAAACCTCGGTTTATACTCGAGTATATACGGTATATAGAAAATATGGGCATAGAGTATATATGGGAATATTTTTGTGCAAGCAAATTCTTTATTGGTGTTTATCAAGCTTTGAATAATAAAACCTATTTTCCTGAAAAAATGGACATTAAGGTTAGTCATACACATGGCTGATAATAGCTAAATCAAGTTTGACTGAAAATTTCCTATCTGCAGCTGAGAAAATATGGCCGCTATAGAGAAAAAATAACATTAGCCACACTCCCAACACTGTGCATCAGTTCACTTATACACCAAAGCTAAAAAAAGTAAAAAGGCTATAAATACAGTTGATTATTTTGGATTGTTCCTGGTAGGCTGTCTGTATTTCATGCTGGCTGGGAAATAAAGGCAGAGTAACAGCAGCTTTAAAAGTGTTATTAGAGACTTTTTATATAGATGTTGAAACATATATATAGAAAATATGTGCATAGAGACAGTGAATACAGGGTTTAGGGAGCATGGCCAATAGGTTAGAAGTTAATTTTTGTGTAAGCAAATTATTTTTTTGTGCGTGTTGAGCTTTGATCAATTAAACCTATTTTACTGATAAAATGGGCCTTAAGGTAGTCATAAATGTGTCTTAAAATAGCCAAATCACGTTGGACTGAAAATGTCCTATCCACAGATGACAAAATACTGCCGCTATCGAGAAAAATTAACATTAGCCACAGTCCAGACACTGATTATGTGGGTATTACTGTGTTGCAAAGCATGGACACGTCTCCGATAGCAATATATATCAAATAGGACAGCACAAACACAAGTTTCACAAACTGGATTTAAGGGTACCTAACCCATTTAATAGTGGCAAATATCACAGCTGATGCTATTTATAGGATCTGCCCTTATTGGCTCCCTATATAGACAATAATGATTGAGCCCTGTGTGGTAAACTGAAAGGCAACTTACCTGTACATAGAGTGTAGGAAGGTAGAAGGCAGAAAGTGTGTTTACACTTTAATGCCAGATTCCAGTCAGATGTGTATTACCACTTTTAGTCAGTGTGTGTGTGTTTGACCCAGACCTGAAATGAGACTTGGTAAATGTGTTCACTGTAAAATCTTGAGAAATATGTTGAGAACTATGCAATAGAGAAAATTAATAAGCATTTTGTTTCATTGATCGGCTGATATATTTTATAGGTAGGTAAGAAAGCTGAAGAAAACTTGCAACATGCGTTAGGAGCAGAGAGCAATGAAAGAAGAGCATCTCTCATTTTTGCAGATACATTAACGCTACTATTTGAAGGTATCCTATGCACAGTTCGTGTTTTATATGCAAATGAAAAAATTTTTTTTCGTAAAAATGAAAGTAAAGTTTGTGGGATTCAATCTTCTTTGTTAAAAAAAAAAACCTTGTACTGTTTATGTGATAGTGGTTGCTCCCTGATGCATAGATTAAGCCACTGCAGGTACACACTGCAAGGGCGGACTTAGGTTTCTGGTGTGGGGGGGAGCTCTTTCTGGCTGAGCATGAAACCGTCATGATTTGATAGTCCTTACGCATGGTAACTTTTCAGTTATTTTACTTACTGTAAGTTTGCCTCATCAGTCCAGCCCTTTTCCAGCTTTCCTCTTCAGTCTGACATGGCCAATGGAAACACTACCTTCTTGCACAGCATCTTCCCATTGATCTTGTCACTGACAGTGGGAGAGGAGAAGTTGGACTGGACTGATGAGGGTATTTGCGGTCCAGTTTAACAGCTGGTTATCACTGTACCTAGGGGTGAGGACATAGCTGTTTAGTTCCTTACCCTGGGTGCTTCAAATTGCAGGGGGTATTGGATAAAGAATAATTGCCCTTTAAAGGATCTGTCACCTTTTTAGTGATATTTGAGACCCTTTTAAAAATGTTACCTTGAGAAATGGTAAATTGGGAAAAACTGGAAAGTAAAATGTGGTTAGTATTAATACACTCCAGTAAATTTTAGTTTTTTTTTTACCCCTTTATAGAAACCAGAATGACCGATCCAACAGATAACTTTTCTGTTGTCCAACGGGGAAAGAAAAATGACTGGGAGTCCCTATGTACACTGTCAGTGACAAACAGGTCATTTTGAATGGAAATTTAAGAAAGTTAGTTAACTCCAGAAGCCCCGGCACCACCGAGAGTTCTAGGTTTATGTCCTTATTCTTAAGCTAGGGCACTGTGTTAATACAGAGGAATAAACTTTGGCCTATCAGCTGAACAATCACTTAAAATGTGTACATTTAGTACCAGGTGATTTCAATATCCTTTTATGCCAGGGAAATGTTTGGTGCAAGGTATGTAAGTACATGTAGTATATCTCTGGGTGCTTGAAATGGTAAAAAGAACATCTAGTTTTACTGTTATTTCAATTTGTGATGTAACTGCTTTCATTTCAGCATTATAGGAATTTTTAGTATTTGGTATATTTTCCAATAACAGGTAAACCATATTATACTTTTGCATTGAACTAATTGCTGATTCCTCTTATTATTAGGGATTGCTAGAATAGTAGAAACACATCAACCAATTTTGGAAACCTATTATGGACCAGGGAAGCTCTATATGCTAATTAAACATCTGCAATCAGAATGTGATCGGCAAGTTGAAAAAGTGGTAGATAAGTTTGTTCAGCAAAGAGACTATCACAGGAAGGTGAGGAGACTGAAACGGAATTAGTAAAGTACAACTGATGAAACCTAGCTGGACATGTGACTTGGTTAGAGAGGCAGATTCACTATCATTGCATGATACTAAATCTATACATTATTTAATGTAATTAAAGCTATTAATATTGTCAGTTAGTCTAAACTTACTCGGACTATTTAACTTTAAAATATATTCTCAAACCCCTTCTCAGGGCACTTTAGCCATTTTAAGTTTTTGATATAAGTAGCTTATCCAAACTTGCATAAAGATCTGTCCTAAACCTTTTAGGAATTCCTGTTGTGCAAGTGTCTCTTTATATTGATTTGCTTGGGTTTCATGAACAGAACATTACAGGATAAGTAATATTACATTTAAAGCTTAAAGGCTGAGGATATTCCTGGGATTTAACTGCTCCTGGGCCAGACAATGTAGTAAAATTAAGATTTTCTGGATTTTGGAGACTTAAAAGATATGTACACTGGTAAATTTGTTTTTTTTAATTTGCCCATTAGAGGAAACTATAATTCATCCCAACTATCACTGTATCATATTTTTTGTTGATCTGTTGATTTCATTAGATATCCAATCTGAAACATCTTACATTTCAGAATTTCTGTAAGCAGTTTTGCTGTAGCTGGAATGGTTTGACAGTTGGTGGGCTATATACTGTATGTAGTATTGACAGTTGGTATGGGGGAAAATAGTCAGGTCAGAGCCTGAGCAAAAAAAACTACTTTGTTGAAGGCTTGCAGCAACACATACACCTCAGAGTAAGTGCTACTTATACATATTTATTTATAGATTAAGATAACGCAAAGTCATTTTTTCAGTATCAATACACTTTAATTAGTTTAATGCAGAGAGACTACTTATGAAAGTACTGCGATAGGATACTATTGGAAAAGTGTTACTAACCTGTAATAATGTGTTGCAGTTCCAGCAAGTTCAAAGCTGCATGATTAGAGGTTCCTCAGCAGACAAGATTGAACCCAGGTAAGTTTTATCGGAACTGCTGCTGCTTATGGATTGTAAGCTCCTATCTTTTGTTTTTTAACAATGCGTTATTTTGTGTTTAATCACATTGAGAAATTACAAACTGCACTCACCTATTTATGTTTGCATGGGGGGAACAGAAAATAATTGTTGAAAATATGAATTAGGATTTTCATTATTAAGAGCAGTGTCACAACCATGTGAATAATGTATGTTTTTATGGGGAAATATGTCATAATCCGTATTATTGTATATGATTCTCCAATTTCTTATGTTTTTAACTGTATAATTGTATGTGATTTCTCAGTTCCCCATCTCTTAAGTGTATTATTTCCTGTCGGTTAATGAAGATACCAACAGGTAACTTCATTATGCATAGTTAGCAGGATGAAAGGACATCATGTGGTACCAGTACCAGGTGCTAAACAGACTCTGATATCAGCAGGGGTTAATTACAAGACATCCCAGGTACTTTATGCCAGTTCATAACTATGTGGAAAGCAAAACATATATCAGGATTCATATCTCTTTCGGTGACCATAATTTATGTGAACTGTTTTTAAAAGTGGACTCGGGAGCAAAAGCCGTTTCATGGGAATCCAAACACCCACGGTCTACTTTGTGTGGAAAGCGACAGAGACACTTTTGTTTGATTTATGGATAAATATGATATAACCTTATTGAATTTGGTATCTACGAATTCATCTCGTCGCCCTGAACAAGGATTTGTAAGTTAGAGTGTTATAGCACGTTACCCCGTCGGCACATGGGAGTTTGCAGGGACAGTCACCTTGTCAGAATGTCAGGGAGGCCACCTTCAGTGTGTTACACTCATAGCTCAACCCACCCCTTTCTATGATTGTGTGTGGGTAATTGGTTCCACCCTTTTCATGCGTTTAAAAATGTCTTGGGAACCCAAAGAGCTAGCTCTCCATTTACCATCTAATATTGGACCAATAAGAGTTAATTTGAGGACCGATAACTCTAGACTCCATCTTACACGGATTTACCTTCTTCATTTCATTCTGGAACATTAAGTATTATTAAAACTAAGTATTATTTTCACTTTTCATCCCATTTTGTGTTACTGTTGCTTATGTTGTATTTCGTCTGTTATATTTTTCTGTAGTTTGTTTGCCCTGTTTTTGTTTATATTATATGATATTCAAATCGTTAGCTGAATCTCTGATTTCTCTAATTAGAACTAAGGAACTCTGCCTCTGAGAAGCTACATTTTTACTGGTATATTTTATTCTATTGTATTCTGTTATATTCCTACCTGTACGTGGTAGCAAATTAACGGTCATTATTATTTTTTTTTTGTACAGCTGTGCATGCTGGGTAGGTTGGTGTACCTTTTAACACACATGGTGGCAGATACAGATGGTTTATGGAAAATATATATAAGTGACGGGCAATACTCGGTCGGGTTTTGGGGTTTTTCACATAACCCAACCGACATATAGCAACAACAGTTCCCTCCCTATCTTCTGTTTTTTCTATCCTATACTTTATTTTGCAACCATGCCTGGTCCAATGAATTACAAAAGAATGGGGAAAAGTGATTTGATCAATGCTTGTGAGGAACGTCAGATCAAAACTTATGGCAAATCAAAAAAGGAGTTAACTCGGGATTTATATGAGGCGGATTTTCAAGCGCAGGAGAACCTGGATGGAACTACAAAACAAGGGACTGTTTTGGATACAAATTATTTTGGTAATGCCCAGCAAGGAGATATAAGTACTGTTCCACATTCTGAGGAGGCCAGTGCTAGACTGTCTGTATATAGTGACTCAACATCTCCAGGAGGTATTACAAAAGTTAAGCAATACTGACCCAATGGCATATCTGCAGTTCATAGAGAGGTAAGCTCCCCCTAGTGGCTGGAAAGGTGGAAACATTTACCTTTAACTAGCAGATGTTATTTATGTGGGAAGCACAGACATCTCAAGCCTGCCTGTCCTGAGCGTAAGCAGACTACTTCAACTGGCCAACCAGCCAGCACCTCTGCCTCTGTGTTGTTCGTAAGTAAGAAGGAAAGTGTCAAAACCAGGAATCTACAGTCTGTTGTGGTGGGCAACCATGTTATCACTGGATTGCGTGATTCTGGCGCTGACATCACTACCTAGTTCATCCTGATGTATAGGAAAATTTCTTACCATTTTGGGAGTTGGGGGTACCTGCCCGTGGGTACCCCAGGCAAGGGTTTATATTGATTGGGATGCTGGAAAGTGGGTGAAGGAAGTTGGAGTCTATAAAAATATTCCTGTACCCGTGTTATTGGGAGAAGATTTGGGAGACCTTATCTGTCATTTCGCCCCTCCAAAGGAAAGCCTGGAATTACCAACCAAACTCTCTGGACAAGACAAGGTACTGTGTAATAATGTGGGTGTAACATCTGGGCATCTTGTTATTAGACATTTAGAGGAAGGTGGGTTGAAGCTGTGTGATTCTCTTTGTGTGGGAGATAAAAGCGTAATCTATTCTAATGAATGTGTAATCGATAAATGTATTTCAAATGTTATTAATGTAATTAATGATTGTAGACCTTGTGATAATGTGTTGCCGGTGTTAGATGTCACTTACAGTGCTACAAGGGCTGTTGGGGTACAGTCATTGGGCTCAGAGCCGGGGGTAGGGGGTTGTAATTCCTATCCTTGCTCTGTCCCTGTTGACTTAGCCCTTGCCAAGCTTCAACAACTCTCCCCAGGGCAGTTGGCTGGAACTTGTGACAGCAGATTGGGACAACCCAGAAAACAGGATTTTAGCTCATTAGTAGAGGGTGGAGGGAATGACAGGTTTCCCCAAGGATAACTTAGGGCAGTGTAACTGGGAGGGAGGACTGGGAGACCAGAGCAGACAGTGCCATAACCAGTAGGGCCCAAGGGTATGACTGGAGATATAACTGAGGCTTGTAGTGTCTGCGTCACAAGCAGAAATATTGATTTTCATGCTCATTAAATAAATATTTAAAACATCTGCGACTGTACATTGGTTACTGTTGTATGTCCAAGACAAGATGTGTTTTTTTTCCACTTGTTCATTTTATTATGGGACACTTCACATTGCTTCTATCTATCCAAAAACCAAAAAGAAAGATATTAGAAAAAGAAATAAGCCTCTCAGAGAGAAACTGATGTTAAAGGGCATGTCCACCCCAAAATTTAACTTTTGATATGTGGTAGGGCATGCTCCCCCAGCCCCAACCGCATTAATATAATGTTAGAAGTCCCCCGATTCTTACTTACCTGCCTCTTCTCCCCTGCTGCAGTGTTCAGGCCCTTGCTTGCATGGAATTGAAAGCAGGGGGCGGGGACCGGCAGCGCGTCCGTGATTGGCGAGAGGCAGGGAGGGCTGCACTGAGCATGCTCAACTGTGAGGTTGAGGAAGTCTCAGGCACAGCAGGAGTCACACACTGCTCCTACACAGCAGTTTCCTGGACTTTGGAGGGGCACAGCAGGGAACTATTTTGAGCAGGAATGTAAGGTAAGGATGTTTTTTAAACTACTTGATGTGGCCAGTAAGGGGTTAAATTTTAGTTTTGGGGGTGGACATGCCCTTTAATTGATAGTCTCTTTCAGCATTGGGTTGATTAACCTTTTCTGCTGTTTCTATTCATGTGCAGTCTCTTCTAGCAACATGAATTTGGATAATAAACTGTAGGATATACTTAGAGCTGATGCCGGCCTACAGAAATTTTTGGTAACAACTGACGACAATGCCGATGGCAAGGGACGTTTTTAGGCATAGGCCATCTAGGCAAAGAGCTAGGGTGTCTATGTTAAAGTGCATGTCCACCCTTTTTAAAAAAAAATTGTCATATTGTAGGGCTTCCTCCCCCAGCCCCAACCGCATTATTATCTCCAGAAACTCCCCAGATCATTAATTACCTTCCCTCTTTCCTCCACCGAACTGCCCAGCCCTCTGCTTGCATGAAACTGCAAGCAGGGGGCCGGACCGGCAGCCGCCTCTGTGATTAGCTGAGAGGCAGCCAATCACGGACGCGGCTGCCAGTAGTTCAGAACAGCGGAGGAAAGAGGGAAGGTAAGTAAAGATCGGGGGAGTTTCTGGAGATAATAATGCGGTTGGGGCTGGGGGAGGAAGCTCTACAATATGACAAATGTGTTTTACACTAGAGGGAGGGAGACCAAAACGGGTGGGAGAGGGAGGGGGGGAGGGCTGCAGTGGGCATGACAAAATTCTCCTGGAGGAGAGACAGGAGGCAGGTAAAGTTATTGATAAGGCTGTCTATCCTCAACTTGAAGCCAGACTCTCAGTAAACAACATCCTGGGCCCTCTACAGTCTGGCTTTAAGAAACACCACAGCTGTGAAAAAGCCCTCATCCAAGTTTGCAACGATCTGCTCATCCTAATCCTGTTGGATCTCTCAGCAGCTTTTGATACAGTTGACCATGAAATCTTGCTCAACAGACTGCAGAAGTACTGTGGTATCAATGGCTCAGTCCTCCAGTGGTTCAGATCATTCCTGACTTACAGAACACAGAGTATCCCTAGGACCTGTCATGTCCAACCCTGCACCTCCACAAGGATCAATCCACTCCCCTCTTCTGTTTGCTATCTACATGTTGCCATTTGGTATAATTATCCAACAACATGGTATGACGTAACACTGCTTTGCTGATGACACGCAGTTATACCTCTCCTGCAAACCTGGTGGAACGGACCCCACCCCAAAAATAAATTCTTACTTAATTGAGCTACAGGCGTGGGTGAATGACAACTGGTTGAAACTGAATGCGGACAAAACTGAGGTCCTTGTTGTCCAATGCCAGCACTTGGCAACAAAACAGCCCTACCCTAAATCAACACCAATCGGGATTGGGATTTCAGACATAAACAGCTCCGACCTTGTGCACAGCCTCAGTGTGCTAATTGATGGTGAATTGAGCTTCAGAAACCAAATTTCGGCTGTATTCAAATCTGCCTACTTTCATCTGAAGAACATAGCAAAAATCAAACATCTCATCCTCCCAGAGGAACTTCCAACCCTACATCACACCTTCATCACATCACGGCTGGACTACTGCAATTCCCTTTATGTAGGTCTCCCACAAAAAGACCTGCACCGCCTACAATTAGTGCAGAATGCTGCTGCCAGACTGCTAACAAACCAGCCTCGCCACTGTCACATTACACTGATCCTTCGCTCACTGCACTGGCTATCAGTACAATGGAGAATACTCTTCAAGACTGGACTGTTGACTTTCAAATCACTGCAATATCTGGGCCCTGGATACATTAAGGACTTGCTGAAGCTGCACCACTCCTCTCACAACCTCAGATCAGCAGGTTCCATAAACTTGGTCACTCCCAGAGTGCGCCTCAAAACTTTTGGAGACATAGCTTTCTGTCATGCTGCCCCTACCATTTGGAACTCCCTACCACACCCAGTAAAGCCTCTTATTCAAATTATTCAGTTATTCAAAGTTATTCAAATCCAGACTGAAAAGCCACCTGTTTAGCCTGGCATTTCCAGATTTATAGAGTTCTTTCTCTATACCACAATTTACCAATCAACCAATTATTGGTCTGAGCCATGCTTACAGCGCTTTGAGTAATACGGGAGAAAAGCGCTTTACAAATGTTATTTGTTGTTGTTGGCAGAGTCTTATATGGACTCTGGCTGCTAGGCTCCTGGTGGCCAGTTTTTTGGACTTTGGGGGAAAATTGCAGAGCAGCCATTTGGAACAGGGATGTAAGGTAAGGATTTTTATGCACTACACAGTGGGGCCAGTAGTAGGTGAAATTATCATTTTGGGGGTGGACATGCCCTTTAAACTATTCAGCCCAGTGTTCTCCCTTGTGTCTCCCTTTCAGCAACATTGTAGTGAGTAGAGAACCTAAACTCAGCTCCATATACTTAGAAACAATGTTGCAAATGAACTGGAGGTGAAGGAAGGAGGGAGGAGGATGAGCTCAGCTAATAGTACTGAGGGGAACAGTTCTGGTAAATGAAAGCTGCTGCAGACGTTTTAAAGGGCATGTCCACCCCCAAAACTATAATCCCCCCAACTACTGGCCCCATCATGTAGTGTAGTTTAATCCGTACCTCACATCCCAGCTCCATATGGTTTCTCATGTATCCCCCCCCCAAAGTCCCAAAAACTGCCCACCAGGAGGATAGCAGAGTCCATATAGGACTCTGCCCTCCTACCTGGCCTCCGGGAGAAGTTTGGCATGCGTACTGCAGCCCTTCTCCTCTCCTCTCCTCTCTCTCTTTCCCCATTCCCTCCCCTAGTTAAAACCATTAAGTTAAATTCACCTGGTCTCCCAGCCCCAACCGCTCTATTTATATGTTTATAAAGCTCCCCAAACTTTACTTACCTCTCCTCTTTCCTCCGCCGAAATGAGCTGCCGGTAGCCGCGTCCGTGATTGGCTGCCGCTCAGCCAATCACAGACGCGGCTGCCGGTCCTGCCCCTCTGCTTGCATTTTCTCTCAAGCAGAGGGCCGGGAGCGCGGCGGAGGAAAGAGGGGAGGTAAATAGAGTTTGGGGGGCTTTCTAAACATATAAATAGAGCAGTTGGGGCTGGGAGACCAGGGGGATCCTTATATTAAAAAATATAATTTAGGGTGGACATACCCTTTAACAGTGACCCTGTGACTAGCAGCCATGAGATCCCTATCCCTGCCTCTTTCTTCCTTCCACCCAACTCTCCAATTAGACCTTGGAGTAGGTGAGGAGTGAACAATTCAATGGAAGAGACATGGAAAGCAGGTACATACTGTATATCATCATGTCAATGCTGGCACTGGAGGGTTAAATTTAATTCTGCTGTAATTCTCAAATCTGCTGCCACTGAAAGGGTAATGGTAATACACTGCTGCCACTGAAAAGGTAATGGTAATACACTGCTGCCACTGAAAAGGTAATGGTAATACACTGCTGCCACTGAAAGTGGTAATGGAAATACCCTGGGGAAGTCTGCTGGCACTGAAGTATTAATGCCAAAACACTTGGAGCGCTAGGCCACACTACTGCGATTTTAAGCACAATGGGATTCCAATCTGATCACGCTAGGGCACCAAAATGGCAAGAAACAGCCCTGCGATGGGCGATAGTTTGTTAACATCGTGGTCGGTTGTGTGGTCCACACACCTGGCCCATGTTCGATATGATGATTTCTTGGTACTATTTTTAATTACAATTAGGGGTAAATGGTTTACAAATCATAACATTCTGTTTTATTTACAGTATTTAAATAAAGTATTTCTTCTTCAAGGGATTTGGACCCAGTTCTAGCAGAGGTAACACTAATGAGCGCTCGGACTGAGTTGTACCTACGTTTTATTAAGAGACGAGTTGTGTCTGACTTTGAAGTTAGTGATTCTGTGGCGACAGAAGAGGTGAAGCAAGGTAATGTTATCCTAGTTCCCCTGGCATCAGATTCTCCTGCAGTACTGTGGTATTTCCAGAAATCAAAGTGTATTTGAGAGGGGAAATGTATTATTAATTAGGCTTGAAACATCTAAATGACTGTTTTTTTCTATTTCTTCATCTTCTTCTTGCCTTTTATAATTCCTCTTTTTGGACTGTATTTCCTCACACTGTTTTTGAGCTAGTGTGCTACTACCTAGCTAAAGAATCTGTGAAAGCATTTCTGACTTTTTTATATAGACTGTTTTACACATAGACTTTAATAAACATGTGTTGCATTCAGGTGTAAGCTAACCTAGTCAGTGCTGCTTAGCTACCTCTTGGTTGAAAATTACTGTCACAGTCGACTGCAACAAAGGATCAAAACTAGCAGGGTTTTTTTAGACCGTGATAAAGGGTCAATATTGGAAAATACAGATATAGATCCTTAATAAATGCCTCCATGGTTCATTTTGGGAATGTTTGATGTTGGTTACATCTGTTTGGTTTCAAAATGCTAATCCAACAGGATATTAAGTATCATATTTATAAACTAATTTGTATCATATTTATAAACTAATTTGCATTGTCTTATCTGCTTGTCTTTGTCTTTTTTTAGAACATTTGCAGAGTTTGGATAAACTGCTGAAACATTGTCTTTTAAGCTGCTCAATGCAGGAGCTCATAGGATATTATATTACCATGGAGGAGTTCTACATGAGAGAATCTGTGAACAAGGTGATGAAATAAAGGCAATATTGTCCGTTCTGTATGCAGATTATGAAATGCTTGTTAAACATCTTTATTCATGTGCAGGCAGTGGCCATGGACACATGTGAGCGAGGGCAGCTAATCTCTAGCATGGTAGATGACGTATTCTACATTGTCAAGAAATGCATTGGCCGATCGTTATCCAGCTCCAGCATTGACTGTCTTTGCGCCATGATAAACCTGTCCACAACTATGCTTGAGTCAGACTTCAGGTGACCTTTTTCAGTTATATGTACTATAATTCTTTGGTTTGAAAACCATTTAATAAAGCAATCCAAATTGTTTCCCCTTTTTATGAAACTAGACTTCTTTATTAACAGCCACTGTGCATTTTACCATAGCAGAGATATCAGGGAGATGTAATACTTACCCTCTCTAATGCACTTCATTCCAGGTTCCCGCGATGCAGTATTGACTTGGCAGGATTTACTGCATTGTGGGAACCCAGAAGCTAAGGAGCACAGAAGGTAATGCCAGCACTTAAAAGGTGTTCCTTTTTTTAAGATACTATGTAGCGCAAATATGAACATTTGGCATTTTTACATCAGGTGCCAGTAATACACAAACGTGCAGGCCCCGCAAAGTATGAGTTTTAACGCAGCATTCAGCCATTAATTCATCTCCCCAATAGTTTTTAAAGGTCATGTCCACCCCCAAAGCTATCATTTCCCCCACTACTGGCCCCACTGTGTAGTGCATACAAATCCTTACCTTACATCCCTGCTCCAAATGGTTCTCCTGTAATCCCCCCCCCCCCCCCCCCCAAAGTCCAAACAAAAGTGCTACCAGGAGGATAGCAGAGTCCATATTGGACTCTGCCTCCTGTCTCCCCTCCGGGAGAAGTTTAGCATGCGCAGTTCAGCCCTCCCTCCCGATTTGGCCTCCCTCCCCCTAGCTCCAAACCCTTTATATATCTTATAGGTATTGGTCCCCCAAACGCAATAATCTTTTTTTGCAGAAACTCCCCCGATAGTTACTTAGCTTGCAAGGTAAGTAACTATCGGGGGAGTTTCTGGATATAAGATTATTGCGTTTGGGGCTGGGGGACCAATACCTAAAAGATATCAAAAGTTGTTGGAAAGGGTGGACATGCCCTTTAAATATTGTCATTAATACTATTATAAAGGGTTACTTCCGTGCTCTGGTGTGATAGGGAATGTTTGGTCAAGTGGGGATGACTGAACTGCAAGTTGTCCACTAAATTTGGTATAAAAGCTTCAAAAGTATCTTGCTTGCGCTTAGGGGTATGTGTAGGGGGAACAGTTAAAGGTAAAAAATAATAAAATAGATTAAGATCAAGATCTCTGTAAAAAAAAAAAAAAAAAGTTTGAAATGTCACTTCCATATATTAAAAATCTTAATTGCATTAAATCTTTTTGCAGGCTAAAAATGTTTTCCTGTTTGCAGAGATTTTTGGGGGCTATATAGAACAAGCAAGCATCAGATAAGCACTGAGTAAAGCCTGCAATAACCCTAGTGGTGGATAGGCTTTCTCCAATGATAAAAAATTTGGGGGGCATTTACAGGGTTATTCAATATAAGTTCTTATCGTTTAAAATGGTGCAGATGTTAGCTTTCAAATGTTAAACAAGATCTGATTGGTTGGGGCAAAATTAGCACCATTTTAAACGCTAAGAACTTTTATTGAATCTCCCTGATAGTTTTTTTGATGAACGGGAGGTAAAGGAGTCTTACCTCCCTTTCTTCAATAAAACCTGCAGGAGCCAGGAGAGAAGGTATGGTAATTACACGATCGGTTGCTCCTCCTCCGAGTAGTCTGACAGGTCTACACGGTGGAGGAGTCTATTATGCGCATCGCACTTGTGCGATATGGAAGTGGAATTTTAAAGTGATTTTTTTACAGAGATCTTGATCTTAGCTTATTTTTATTTTTTACCTTTAACCCTACCCATACCCCAAAGAGCAAGCAACAAACATTTAAAAATATTGATATTAATAGTAGTTAAATTATATTCTGCATTCAATTTCTGAGAACTTGCCAACTAATAATGGCAATATCTTTCCTGAAGGGAGGTTCTTTATAACAAGTTGCGAATGGGCTTTCCAGCCACGACACTCCAGGATATCCAGCGTGGAGTAACTACTGCTGTCAGCCTAATGCATAGCAGTTTGCAGCAGGGAAAATTTGATACTAAGGGCATTGAAAGCAATGATGAGGCCAAAATGTCCTTCTTGGTAAGTTATGGGCTTATAGCTTTAGGAAGTTGCTACTACATTGCCCTGTTTAATGGCTGACTTGTGCTTGTCCTTCTAGGTATCCCTAAATAATTTGGAAGTCTGCAGTGAATATATTATGACTCTGAAGAAAAACCTGGAGGTATGAACTGACAGCTGTGCCACAGTGACAATACAACATTGTAGAGATCTAAAAATTTCTTAAAGGAATTATAATATAAAGAAATTAAAGGGGAACTGTGGTCTCCAAACAACGTTTAAATGAAAGGCCAGTTTCCTACCTTTAAAACGAGCCATCAACCAACTCTCTCTACTGGCTCCACACCCAAGATATACAGAAATGACTGACCAGAAAGTTAAGGGCATGTCCACCCCCAAAACTATAATCCCCCCCACTACTGGCCCCATCATGTAGTGTAGCTTAATCCTTACCTCACATCCCAGCTCCATCTGGTTCTCCTGTAGTCCCCCCCCCCCAAGTCCCAAAAACTGCCCACCAGGAGGATAGCAGAGTCCATATGGACTCTGCCTCTACCTGGCCTCCGGAGAAGTTTGGCATGCGTCTACTGCAGCCCTTCTCCCCTCCCTCTCCCTCCGTCTTAGGATTCCCTCCCCCTAGTGTAAATCCCTTTTGCTATCAATCCCCCTGTCCCCCCAGCCCCAACCGCTATGTTATTTTATTAGAAAGCTCCCCAACTTTACTTACCTCCCCTCTTTCCTTCGCCGCACTGAATGACCGGCAGACGCGTCCGTATTGGCTGCCGCTCAGCCAATCACAGACGCGACTGCCGTCCGCCCTCTGCTTGCTTTCCTCGCAGCAGAGGGCCGCACGCGGCGCAGGAAAGAGGGGAGGTAGTAGAGTTTGGGGAACTTTCTATAAAATAAATTAGCGGTTGGGGTTGGGGGACGGGATTGATATAACAAAAATTCTTTTTAAGGGTGGACATACCCTTTAATTAGTGGGAGGATGACTCGTGACATTTCTAAGGGCTTCTCCTGCACAGTGCCACCGGCGAGCACAGCCTCAGACTCCCTCAAAGTGTGAGGGAGACAGGAAGTCCCTCCTCCTCTCTGCTGTGTTAAGTCCTGACAGAGAAGGTAAGGGAATCTACAGACCTTCTCTTTCACTGTGCGAAAACAGCCTTTTCAGGCAGATTCTCACTCACAGAGTTTTCTGGGTGGGTCTGAGTAACCCTCGGCACCTGCAAGTGGGCGGGGCTTAGACACCCTTGAGTGGGTGGGGCTTAGACACCCACGAGTGGGTGGGGCTTAGACACCCACGAGTGGGTGGGGCCTAGACACCTACGAGGGAGCGTGGCCGCGGCATCCTTGCGTGGGCGGGGCCACGTGGAGCTGTAAGATAATGGGCCATGGGGGGCCTCCAACTGGAGGGACCATGGGGTCCATGAGTGGGAGGACCAGGGGGGGAGAAGACACAGGACAGATGACTGACATTTCAGAGCAGGAAGTGCAGGGGACCTGGTGATGCTGCTGCCATATCACACACAAATGTAAATATCTCAAATCTATGCAAAATAAACAAAGGAAATAAATTGCAAAATTCTCAGGGGAGCAATTTCTACAATTTACCTAAAGTCATTTTTGGACCACAGTTCCCCTTTAAAGTCCACAGGTGGAGATTTAATATTCCATTTACAATTGTGTTTCCTTTACAAGCATGAAATAAAGCAACTTTAAGGAGACAGAATATAGAAAATACATTGGCCACCTTGTTCAATTAGTCGATTTAAAGGCACAAGAGGAAATTATTGTTTTTGTTTGGAGATCACTAAATGACTGTGTAACACGTGGTCCTTTTCTTTCCCCTAGAATGACTGTAGCAAGTTGTTCAGCCAGGGTCTCAGTGGGGAGCAAGCAAAGGCAAAAATCGACAGTTGCTTATCAGATTTGGCTTCTGTGTCTAACAAGTTCAGAGATCTTCTACAGGTAAGAATGCAGAATTTAGTTGTGTTGTCCATTTCATAGAATTTTGTGTTCTCCATAGCATCTTTTAGCCGGACAGCCCACCCGGCTACTTTTTCATGCCACCCAGCTAAAACCCAGCTAGGTAGAATACTGTTGTGATTTACTAAATATTTTAGATGTAGGTTTTATAGGTGTGTGCCCAGCATCATGGCCAGACAACACTCCAGCCAAAACTGCCTAGTCAAGAACCCTTTCTAACAATTATGAGATAATGTAAGCACGCGTTAATGCTGGGTACACACAGCAAAGATTTCAAGGTCCTATCTGTCATTATTCAAAGATCGGGCTACACACAGTCCCGAGCGCTCCCCCTATGCCTAGAATAGGTAGAACGCTCAGGACAGTGTGTTTCCCTTGGCCGCGGCAGACTCCCCTATAGGGGATTTTCCGAACCCGATTGTTTGCCGGCTGCACTCTTGTTTGGGAAAGCAAGGTTCACACAGTACTGATAAAACCCCGATACCATCTGATCCGATTGTGTGTACCTAGCTTAACTTTAGCTGAGTTTGCAGAGGCTGCAAAAAGAGGCTCCATGTGAGGCATTCCATTAAAACCAAACACCTGTATCAGGGATGTCCAGCCCGCAGCTCTTCAGATGTTTTAAACTTACAGCCTCCTACATTCTGTGACCAAGGAATTCTGGGAGTTGTAGTTTTCAGACATCTAAAAGGCTGAAAGTTAGACATTCCTGACATATATAACATGCATGATACAAGGCTGATTAGAATATCCATTAGAATATGAGGCAAGCTATAATGGATTCAATGTACTGTAGTTTTATAAAGCATTGGAAAATAAATAATTAACTAGTAAAAATAGTGAACGTTTAATTTTCCTCACCGCTAAATTTCCCCAGCCAGCTTCATTTTCATGCCACCAGGCTGGAAAGAACACAGCCAAACTTTAACTGTAGCTTTTACAAAACTATAGCTTCAATTATCCAATGAATGGCTGTCTTGTAAACTGAATCTTAAATATTAGATGCTTGTTTAATAAGAGTCTGTATTTTTATTTTCTTACATATTACAGGAGGGTCTGAGTGAACTAAACAGTACAGCTGTAAAACCACAAGTCAAACCATGGATTAACCTCTTCTTGTCTGTCTCTCATAATATTGAAGAGGTTAGTGTCTGGGCATTTTAAGTAAAGTGAATGGAACAACTGGCATTCTAGATGTTCATTCGCCACATGAGTATAAATTGAGCAAGTCCTTTTTATATCTGTTGTATTCAATTAGATCAACTGGACTTAAAGTTTAGTTCTTGAAGACGTTTCGCTAGTCATCCGACTGGCTTTCTCAATTCAGAATGACTTGTACAAGAATCTGTGGCAATTATGTACCCTGGAAAATCCCAATTAGCATATCACAGCCAGGTGTTAAGGGCGTGATTGGATAGTGGCTAAGAGGTGTTATAGGAACGCCCAGAGTAAGGTGTCAAAACAGCATTGAATTGAGAAAGCCAGTCGGATGACTAGCGAAACGTCTTCAAGAACTAAACTTCAACCTTGATCTAATTGAATACAACAGATATACCATGACCTGGATGAATGAGAACCTTCACAAGCAAGTCCTTTTCAATTTAATCTTTCAGGAGGAGTTTAATGACTATGAAGCAAATGATCCTTGGGTGCAGCAATTTATAGTAAACCTGGAGCAGCTTATGGCAGAGTTCAAAGTATGTACAAGCCTTATATGTATTGTGTGTATCTCCTATACTGAAGCTTGTTTCCTAAAAGAATAAGGCACACTGTTGATGTTAAAATATGGCTACTTTTAACACACCATCAGGGAGATTCAATAAAAGTTCTTATTGTTAAAAATGGTGCTAATTTTGCCCCAACCAATCAGATATTATTTAACATTTGAAAGCTAACATCTGATTGGTTGGGGCAACAATAGCACCGTTTTTAACGTTAAGAACTTTTATTGAATAACCCTGCATGTGTTATATTTGTGCCTATTGTAACACCAAATGGTAATTTTAGCTAAAAGTACAGTGCCTTGCTTGGATATTTCCCCAAACTGTGTCATTGGTCTATGCAAAATAGCTTATAGTAGTAAAGTGGGACAATACAAATTATTTATTCATTAAAAAGTAAGAACTTTTCTACAAACCCCTAAAAAAATATGTTTTAAATGAAGCCAAATGAAAATACTTTTTATCATGAATTTTTATCATGTCTCAGACTAATACAGTGGAATAGTTTTGTTTTTTTTTCAAATTCACAAGAATTGGTACCATTCCATATTTCCACTACTGCGTTTCCATGCAATATGAATCCCACAATATGGTGTTAGTTTCATTCAGCAGAAAGGCAGAGCATTTATTTGTTGATCTGTCGAATACATAGATTGTAGTATATTGTGATTTTTTATTTTGTGTTAAAAATAATAAAGCATAAATACTCTAGTCATCAGGTGTAGACTTGTTTGTCAACTTGCAGCTTATTTTTTGTTTAAAGATTAACAGGGAGATTCAATAAAAGTTCTTATCATTAAAAATGGTGCTAATTTTGCCCCAACCAATCGGATGTAAGCTTTCACATGTTAAATCAGATCTGATTGGTTGGAGCAAAATTAGCACCATTTTTAACAATAAGAACTTTTATTGAATCTCCCTGTTAGTGTAATAAGCTTAATTTTATAATTCATTACCTGCAATAATTAAATACTGTTACTTTCACTGTCTACAGACTGGGCTATCTTCAGTTATATATGAAAACCTCACAAGTTTGCTCACCAGTCTGATTGCTGTAGAGCTGGAGAAGGTCATATTAAAGTCACATTCAGCAGGGTAAGGCTAAATCACACACTCTAAGCACAAGGATGCTCCAACTGAGGCCCTCCAGATGTTTAAAAACTACAACTCCTATAATTCCTCAACTGCGGAGGGAGGCCAAGGGATGCTAAAAGCTGTATTTTTTCAAACATCTGAAGGCCACAGCTTGAGCATCCCTGCTGTAGCTAAAAGGAAAGTCTACAATTATTCCTTCCTTGTCCCAGCTAATAGCCTAATAAAACTTTAGCATTACACCTACCCTTCTGTTACACGGAAAAAAACAGAATTGTCCGAAAAAGTGTCCTAAATGCCATGTATGTTTCTGAAACAGTAACGTTGTTTCTAATCACCATTTTGCAGAACAATAGACTGTCTGGGCAATATGTATTCTAGTGATTGTGAATGATGCAAATTGCATATGTTTAGTTTTTAATGTCCTCAAAAGGAGTGATAAAGAATCACATTGGCATTCCTGAATGTTATTCTACTTCTTGTTGTTGTAAGTTCACATATCATCAGGGCATAAATGGGCATATGTCAGTGACATGCAAGTAGGTGTTATGATGTAATTTTGCTGCTTTAGTTCTCCTTAACAAACTGGTAATGGCATATATTATATTAATACATTGCATGTTGAATGATAAATCCCATACTTTACTGTACAGTGGAAAAATGTTTTGTGGCATTTTCAAAGAAGAATCAATTATTCAGTGGAATCCCAGCAGGTAGGTTATGAGGTGCATTCCCTGTAGCCTGTGCCACGTCAGGTAAGTCTCAATTCTATATCAGTACATAGGAAGCACACTCCAATAATATAATTATAGTGATTCCATTTATTAGTGTTAAACACACACAACAAAAACGTTGTGTGCCTTGTTTTGTTTGTGTGTTTAACACTAATAAATGGAATCACTATAATTATATTATTGGAGTGTGCTTCCCTATGTACTGATATACATTTTCAAAGAAGACCTGAATCCCATGTGGAAATTGGATTTATATTTGCTCTGTCTGATTTTCATATTTGTAAGCATTTAAAGAAATGTTACTTGGGGGCAAATGTTTGTAGCATCTGTTATGTGATGCCAGGTGTGCTTAGTGTTAACTGTAGGTGCCATCAACATAAGGAAACCAAAATGAGAAATAGTAACAGAGAAAACGGGACAATATCTGGAGCACTTAGCCCAAAACATGTTCTCATCCATTTGTAACATAGCAATTGAGGTTGAATAAAGACATACGTCCATCAAGTCCAACCTATTCCTATTTTTTTTTTAACCCTTCCTAACAGTTGATCCAGAGGAAGGCAAAAAAAAAAAGGGGGGGGGGCCTTCCTGACTCCAAATGGCAATTGGAAAGTATCCCTGGATCAACCAGATCTACAGTATTTGTATTAATCCCATGAAATTCTCAATATTTTTTAGTTTTAGAAACTTATCCAGGCCATTTTTAAAGCTATTCATTGAACTTGCCATTACCACATCTGCTGGAAGACAGTTCCACAGTTTCACCGTTCTCACTGTAAAGAAACCTTTCCTAACCTGAAAATGAAACTTCTTTTATTCCAACCTTAAAGGATGTTTACGAGTCCTCTGATATAACCTATTCGTGAACAATGCACCAGAGAGTGTATGGCCCATTAATATATTTGTATATGGTTATCATATCCCCACGCAAACGTCACTTCTCCAATGCAAACAGCCCTAACTTGTCTAATCTGCCTGCATAGTCAAGCCCCTTCATTCCCTTTATTATTTTAGTTGCCCTTTGCTGAACTGCTTCTATTTCCAAGATGTCCCTTTTGTATATGGGATTCCAAAACTGTACTGCATATTCCAAATGAGGCCATACCAGTGCCTGGTAAAGAAGGAGAATAATATTTTTCTCTTTTGAATCTATTCCTCTCTTTATACAAGACAAGCTAGCTCTAGCCGTGGCTGTCTGGCATTGTTTGCTATAGCTATGTCTGTTATCTACCAGAACAGTCCTCCGTTTATACATTAGTCGCCTATGTGGCACAGTATCAAAAGCTTTTTGCAAAATCCAAGTAAACCACATCCACTGCTGTGCCTGAATCTAAATTCTTACTCACTTCTTCATAAAAACCAATTAAATTTGTCCGGCTCAATCCAGTTTTCATAAATCCATGCTGACTACTACTAATAAGATTAGTTATGGAGACAAAGTCAAGGATAAAATCCCGTAACAAAGTTTCCATTACCTTCCCGACCACGGATGCTAGGTTTACAGGTCTATAGTTACCAGGCTGTGAACAACTACCTTTTTTGAATATTGGTATTACATTGGCTTTTGTCCAATCCAGCGCCACATCCCCAGACCAAAGTGAATCTGAAAAGATGAGAAACAGTGGTCTAGATAGAACTGAACTAAGCTCTTTTAAAATCCGGGGATGCAATCCATCTGGTCCTGGGGCTTTATTGATATTTACTTTGTCTAATTGTTCCTGTACCATATCCTCCGTCAGCCAATGTGAATACTCCTCATTTCTCCCCTGAATATTATTACAATCCCTGCTGTAAGGACTAAGATCCTCTATACTGAAAACCGATGAAAAAAAAGGATTAGCAGATTAGCCTTTTTGGCATCCTCTACAACCATCTCAGCCCCATTGTTTAATGGTCCCACATTCTCAGTTCTCATCTTTTTACTATTTATATACTTGAAAAACATTTTAGGGTTGGACTTTGTTCGGCAATCCGTATTTCATTTTGTATTTTAGCTAATTTAATTGCTTTCTTGCACTCCTTATTACAGTTTTTATACTCCCTGTAAGCCTGTTCTGTTCCCTCTGATTTCAAAATTTTTAAAGCCTTTTTCTTTTCTTCCATTTCCCTTTTTTTACCTGAGCATTAAGCCATGCAGGAGTGGACCTAATTTTTTTACACTTGTTCCCTAAAGGTATACATTTAGAAATGTAATAGTTTAATGTAGGCATAACCAGCATTGCAATGTTTTAGATAAGCTCACTTCTGTTATTACTATCAAGATTAGTGAGCAGCATTTTCTGTCATACATATCTTACCCAGATGTTTATAGGGAATATTGTCGCTTATAGGGTGGCACAGATACAATGGTTCAAATACCCCTTGACTACATCAGCAAATAGTTTCTGTGTTTTCCCTGTGCCCGTGTATGGTTTCCTTTTGGTGTTCTGGTTTTCTCACCCAGTTCAAAAGGCAGGTTGTGTATTTTGTATTAGGCTGGTATTTTGTAATAAAACTGCAGGGCCACAATAAAATTGTTGCATCTTCACAGATCATAGGTCTGTCAGCTTCTCCCTGTCTAGCGTATAACTACAGAAAAAGGCAATAATACATTTGTTGCATAGGCTCTGTGTTTTCCATCTGTAGATCACTGTCACCAAAGAAGATAAAATAAAAAGTCATTAACACATACACTTTGTAAGTGCTGATGATGTCTAGATAACTTAAAGAAATTTAATGCATATAAAGTTTTTAAATGAAAAGTACCTAGGACAGGAAGATTTCCTACCTCCCGGTATTGTTTCTGTAAGGAGCTCTAGCATGAAGAAACCTGCTTCTGCCATGCTACCTCCTTGTTTCAGCATGATCTTTAATACAGGAAGACTCAGAACACTAACTTAGCAGATGAAAACCAGAGGTGTTGGCGGTTCTTAAAACATTAGGAGATAGGTATAATCAATCGTACCCTCCTGCCCCAGTTAATTTTTCTTTTTACAAGATTTAATTTTACAGTCTAGATCTTATGTTCTATAAAAGTACATTTGCAAACAGATCCATGTATTTGCAACAAAAAACATAAATTATTCCAGGAAAATAATAGAAAAAAGATGACTTTAGGATTAGTAGTTGTTGCAAGTTATCATGGTTATATATCTTTAATGAAATGCTTTTCCTGTAGTGATGACTTTTCTGTTTTTTCAAAGCTGGGTGGATTGCAGTTTGACAAGGAGCTGCGTTCTCTAATTGCTTACCTCACCACTGTTACAACATGGACTATAAGAGATAAGTTTGCTCGACTAACTCAAATGGCAACAATTCTGAACCTTGAAAGGGTGAGTGCAGTATGTTACTATATAAACAGTAATGCATTTGGCTTTACTGTAATTTGGAGATTGGTATTTTAAGACCTATTTTTTGTCTCTGCAGGTGACAGAAATTCTGGATTACTGGGGCCAAAATTCTGGACCATTGACATGGCGTCTCACACCAGCAGAGGTTCGTCAGGTTCTGGCACTACGCATTGACTTTCGGAGTGAGGACATCAAGCGCCTTAGACTATAGCTGTTTTTAAAAAGGAAGCATCTAAAATTGGACAAAATGTCGAATGTTTCCTTTGAAAGGAAGAGTTTAAATCAGACACTTTATCTTCCGGTCTTCTACTTTATTATGGTGTTGGATACTAGGTGTAACTTATCCAGTGGCAAGCATTGTCTTCTGTCTTCAGGACACCTGATGAAGGAGACATAGCGTTCTCCGAAACGTTGTGTGTTTGTGTTATGCAATAAAACAGAATTTTTTTCTGACAAACAGAGTGCGCTTCCATCAACCCTTATTTGCTTGTGCTATAGCGTGGAGTCCTTGAGGTAGAGGACAGAGGGAAGCAGCACCTGAAATACATTGGCACATTGCCTGAAGGAGTGCCTAGGCCCACATCTAAACTATACGAAACGTACCTTTCACATGATACTCCGCTGTCACCCTGACAGGCCCCGACCGCTTCCTGCTTCTGATCAACATGCATAATAATGCACTCTATAGTTAAACAGAACCAGGAAGCAGTTGGAATTTCACTGTGACAGCGGAGGATCGCACAAAATGTAAGTTTCTTCTATCCTGGCTCAACAGACATTGATTGAAGAAAGGAAGGTAAGGCATTGCTTCTTTACCTCCTGTTCTTCAATCAATGCATTATTATATATATAATATTAAACTAGGCACTAAACCATATTAAACTCTTGTTTG
This sequence comes from Hymenochirus boettgeri, assembly GCA_019447015.1. Taxonomy (NCBI): domain Eukaryota; kingdom Metazoa; phylum Chordata; class Amphibia; order Anura; family Pipidae; genus Hymenochirus; species Hymenochirus boettgeri. The sequence goes on along the minus strand of CM033472.1, from coordinate 128,799,489 downwards.
ATGTAATGTATATCATTATTCTGGGTCTTGCAATTGTCATTTTGTGAATAAAATCCTATTTACATTATTGGTTTTGAAAGGGGGTCTCCAAATGTTTGAAAGCTAAAATGCCCAGCATTCTCCTGAAGCACTTCTGAATTTTAGTTTTTCATGTTGTGTCTATAAAGTTGTATAAAATAAACACATTTTTCAATAAATCATTGATTTCACCTGTTTGTGAATAAAGTTTGAAATTCTGAAAAATATAGTTACATTTTTCCCAAAGATGGGGGCAGAGGTAAACATAAAAACCTTGTGATAATGAGGTGTTTTTTTCAGTGGCCCAAAGTGGATTAACTATTGCAATACACCAGTTTCTTATTCAAATGTGCAGAAATGGCTAGTTTGTAGACTTTGGTGCCAATTTGCCTGCTAAATTATATGCCAGGGGTATGTACAAGTCAGTCTGGTGTTTTTTCAGTGGCCCAAAGTGGTTTACCTATTGTAAAACAACAGTTTCTTATTCAAATGGATATTTTGCTGACTTTGGTGTCAACTTGCATGGCAAAAACCAATTTGGGCCAGGCTGGACTCAACTGAATTATATCCCAGTGGTATGTACAAGTCTGTCTGCAGTGTTTTTTCAGTGTTCATGATCCCAATGACATTAGAGCTGTTGATGATCTATAAATCTATATGAACCCAGCCAAAATCACAGTAACACTCTAGGCAGACATTAGATACATTAGACATTTGTTGGTCTAATCTAATATCTAGTGCTTTTCAAGGAGCGCGGTTCTAAACTTCCAATGTTCCTGCAACATCCCATTCATTTTGGTGACATATTGGGAATGTGATTCCAAAGAAGCTGCAGTTCAAACAACTTTTGCATTTAGGTAACATTGCCCTTCATCTGCTATAGTGTGATTTAGTGGGAGGGGCCATAGACAATGCACTGCTTCCTATCTTTATTATTGACGCAAATGCGCATAAGACGGGAGACAGGTTGGGACAGCATGCCATCTGCTATTTTAGAAGTCATGAGTGTCATGCTGGCAGGTAAGTTTAACCCTGAATAAACTCTCCTACTTCCCTGTGAATTATAGATCCAGCTGGAAGCAACTTAAATGTTCCATTTTGTGAGTTTAGTGTACCTTTAAGCCCCAAATTGTCTCTTCAAGGCCCCACATTACCCCTTAGCATCACTTTTAATATCCGGTGAGGCATACCAAGCGCCCCATCAAACAGGGACTTGTCTATAGGAAATATAGCGAAATCAGGGCTGAAAGTATATTCAAGGACTTCCAGGGAATTACACCCCAATATATAGAATAAAGCCATCAGTTATTTCCTATTCTGCATCACTACATTTACTTTTGTTTTTATTATTGTGTAAATGATACCTTGTAGAAGTTCCATATTATTGCAGGGGACACATGGTTAATGCACCATTTACACTAGCAAAATGACATCTCACCCACACACACACTCATATGTCCATGTTCAGCGGCATGGGCAGTGGAAGAGAGCTGCTGCCCGTTAGGTTCTCCTAAAGCCAATAGAGGAAGAGAATATACCTCATCTATTGAGAATAACTTGCCACTACCTGATTTCAGATGGAAGAGAGAATGGCCGCATAAGATAACAGGGAATCCAGTGGAGGTAATACCTATCACCATGAGTGTCACCCCAGAAAAGCTAAGACAAGGCCCTAATTACATACTTACAGATGTTACACGTGATCAACTTCAGTTGGCCCTGAACTGTGTCAGTAGATATTTTGGCTCCTGGAAAGATTGGGAAATTGAGTTGTTGTGTGTCAATTGTTCCGTGGATCTTGTGATGGGCCTGGGGCAGTCTGCACCCAGGCCACTAAAGGCTGGTGGTGAGTTGCTCTTTTGTAAGGGATTGTGTTATATCTCACCCAGCCAGAAACTGGTTATGTTAAAATTTGGGGGGAAATGGTGGTGGGCGTATATTGTGTTATGATGTCACTCAACATGTACTACCTGATAGTATTGTGAAAAGATTAGAGATAGGTTAAAGATGACAGACTGTACACCAGCATTTGTTACTTTATCCAGGTACTGAAGGACTTGATGAACTTGCCTTAAATCTTTTAAGATACCGTCTGATAATGATAGAAAAAAAGCCAGAGTTAGGCATGGGCACTATCACAATTTAACACTAAACCCTAACCTTAAGCAATAACACTAGCCATAACCGGAATCTAACACTTAACCCTAACCTCTAACTTTACAATTACCCTAACTTAATCCTAGCCCTTAACCTAACCTTAAACCTAAACCCTAACCAAACCTAACCACAAACCCTTACCTTAACCCTAAACCCAAATCTAACCACCAGGGTCGGACTTCGGATTAGTAGCACCCTGTGCGAGATTTGTTACTGGCGCCTAGCACCCCCTCCAAAACACCCCCCATGGCACACACAATTCAGTGCTGAATGCTGCTTGCAGTGCGTGCTTGTATATAATTTGCGTACATCATTACTTAACACATAACGAACTAAATACACAGACAGAAAATCTTAAGGCGTACGTGTGTTGGGGCTCTGTTTGGGGTGGTGCTGATACCAACATTTGATCTGCAGGACCATAACTGGGGGGCTGTGGCACTGATGCATAACTTTGGCCTACAGGTCTATGACCTAAAACCACTAACTTTAAAAGAGTAGTAATGCCCATTCCAGCCCATTCCAGCTGAAGAGTAGAAAGAAAGGGTTATCATAAAAAAAACTAATTAAAAAGCCTCTTATATTCCTTTTTCACTTCTGCACTGAGCAATAAATCTTTAAAGTTCACAGAGCACAGTTCAGTTTCCACTTCTTCCTGGTTTGCAGAAATCCTTGCACTCACAGACCCGTGGGCGCGGCAAGGATAAAAAAAAAAAAAAACAATGGAAAAAATTCCTGAGAGGAATTTTGACAGCTGTTTTGCTATTCTGCTCAGCTCTGCTGTCCTGTCAAAAACTGCCTGTAAACTTGAATATAGCTATTTTTGTGTGCTGGGGAGGTATATTGCCTGTGCTTGGGGGGGGGGTGATGTCTAGGAGGGGCAGTAAGGGTATGGTGCCTGAGATGGCAAGGGAGGGCAGTGAGGGTATGGTGCCTGTGCTTGGGCGGAGATGGCAAGGGGTTGCAGTGAGGGTATGGTGCCTGTGGTTGGAGGAAGATGGCAAGGGGTTGCAGTAAGGATATGGTGCCTGTGCTTTATAATGAATAATATGCCCCTACTACCCCCTTAAGTTATACGGATATTAGAAATCAAAGAGGATTTGCAGTATGCTTGTGAGGGTTCTCATTCATCCAGGTCATGGTATATCTGACAACCAGGTGTTAGGGACCTTCTGAATGCAAGGCATGATTGCATTGAGGCTAAGAGGTGTTATAGTAACTGCCCAGGGTAAGACGTCAAAACAGCATTGTACATGGCAAACAGCTGGTGTCGAACCCCCACCTCTATTCAGGCTTGATTTATTTTCACATAAATGGCTTCCTTGAACCAGTCATGTTCCTTTTCCAAGATGTTGACATTACAATCTTCTTAAGATGCAGGTACACATGGGGTGACTTAACCCTCCTAGGCTAAATAACCGACTGTCTCAAATAATAATACTGTCTCTGTATTACTAACTATAATATAAATAACCGTAAGACAGACATTTGAAAGTATTATAAAACTGTATGATTTGTTTATGTTTTGACTAAGGACTCGGATCAATGTTTCTTTTGTGTTTTTTTATTTATTTTTTACTGCAAAAATAAAAATCTATTGAACAAAAAAAAGATGCAGGTACACGGCTGACTCCTGACCTGAGTAATTGGCCCCTTCTGTGCTGGGCCATATGGTGGTGCAGTTGCTGTTTGGTCTCCCCCACATACAAATCTGAGTACACTTCACACTGCACTGCACAGTGCCGCATCTCCCATGAGGCAGAGTGAGCCTGTATTCTCAGGCGGTACTCCAGCATTTAAAGGAGAGGCAGCAGGCAGCACTGAAAAAAAAAACGTAAGTAGCGCTACAGTGCGTGCACGATCGTGTGCGCGCACCAAGAATGAGAGTGAACACCTCCCGGAAGTTCAATTTCCTCTGTCAGGCTCTTGATCTTGCCTCTGCCAGATTGCCTGCTGAGTGTCGAGTAAGTACAGACAAGTGCTAGCAAGCTTAAGTCACTGTGTCTCTATGGTGCTAAGTGCACACAACCACTGCTCAAGAACTAATCTGATTGGGTGATGGATCTTCTATGCAAAAATATGTCTGAATTGAAAATAAAAATATAGGTGTATGGGGACACATATTACTGCCATATGATGATGGGAAGGGAGAATTAACACAAATATAGTGATACTTTATCTTCTAGCAATAAGCAGTTAGCCTTCCATCAAGTGCTAGGTTGCAATTAGTTTAACTTGCAAAAAAAGAAAGTTCTTGTGCAACACTGCATAATAAGTCACACTGTAGACACTGTATAATGTATCAAGCAGTCACACTGTGGGCAATAGTACGAGTTACACTGTGGGCAGTGGGCACTATGATGGATCAGTCACCCTGTGGAAAATATATGTACCCGTCACAGTGTGGGCACTATGATATGTATCAGACATACTTTGTGGGCACTATTGTATGTACCAGACTACCAGTCACACTGTGGGCAATATGATATATACTAGTCATACTGTGGGCACTGATATATACACTATGATATATACCAGTCACACTGTGAGCACTATTATATATACCAGTCACACTGTGGGCACTGATATAAACAGTTAAACCAATCACAATGTGGGCACTATGATAAATCCCAGTCACACTATTTGCACTGTGATATATACCAGTCACACTGTGGTCACTATGATATATACTTAGCGATTCAGGTCCTCACCTTGGGTACTTATAAGGGGGAGATTTTATAATTATAATTGTCCTTTAACCACATCATACACTTGATGGGGAAAGTGGTCTAAAAAATGGGTGTAACCTAAAAAAGTGGGCGTGGTCAAAAATGTTGCGACCTACTGTGAAAGGGCCACTTGCCCATATTTGCCCCCATGCCAAAAGGTCCCAATCCTCCCCTGCTGTTCTCATTGTATGGGACCTTTACTCACTGTTCTCATTGTATGGAACCTTGTCTGTTATCAATGTATGGGACTTTTACTGTCTGTTCTCACTGTATGGGATTTTTACTGTCTATTCTCACTACGTAATAGGTGAGGCAGGCTGCTGGTATACGTACGGGTTTCATCCACCATCCAGGGGATATTCCAATCGTCCCCTGTATATCTATAGTCCAAAAATAAAGGATGTGGAGAAACCAATCTGAAGTGCACTTGATAAAGGGCGCATGTAGCTCGAAACATGTTGTGTGGATATCTGTGGGAATAAACACTAGTTTTTCACAGCACAGCCAATGTTTTAGATTGGTTTCTCCACATCCTTTATTTTTGGACTATGTCTATTCTCACTGTATGAGTGGTAGATTGCTAAACCAAACATATACTTTGCTGCAGATGTTAATTTTTCATATTTTCTTTAATAAATGTGTTAGCTAGTGTTAAAGGGCATTTCATATGGTACGGTTAGCTTTAGATAGTTTGTTAAGTTAGGCTAGGTTAGACTAGTTAGATAAGTTATGGTCCTGTTAAAAGATTCTACCTTGACGTGATGGCAGGCTCTTTTGGGCAAAATTCTTTATATTCTTCAGGCATTTTGGTGTGGATAAATGTCTATTTAAAGAAACTGTACAAATAAATGATGGCAAGTTCAAAATGAAAAAATGGCTAGCTATGCTCGCACCAACAAAACCCATGCCCACCCCATTTCGCTGGCGGCGCGCTACGCGAGCCGCATACAGACAGCAACCAAAGTTTGGCAAAACCCCTAGAGGCTCCCCTGGCACTTCGTATATGATGTCGCTTTTCTTGTGTTTCGGTATTGGGTCTTTCGGATGTACCAATTTCTGCTTCAGTGTGTTCTTTGGTTTAATGCAGACAGGCTTAGGTGCTTTTTGAAAATTCTTCTTTATTCTTGGAGACCACTGACATACATGGAATGAACTTGTTCTTTCTCCTGTCTTGCTTTTCCCCTTCACTGTTGGTATTCGTGTTCTTTTCTTTCCTTTCCTTCTACTTCTTTTGACAAAGGCCCAGTCTGGATATCCACAAGTTTTAAGGGCTCCTCTGAGAAGTTTCATTTCTTTAGCCTTCGCCTCTGTGCTAGTGGGGATGTTCTCAGCTCTGTGTTGCAGGGTTCTGATGACACCCAGCTTGTGATCTAAAGGGTCTAATATCCGTATAACTTAAGGGGGATCATAGGGGGTGTATTATTATTCGCTTTGAGTCCTTTAGGAGAAAGGCGCTTTACAAATGTTATTGTATTGTATTATATTATAATGCCCCCCTTGCCATCACCCCCCCACAAGCACCATACCCTCACTGCCATCCCTTGCCATCACCCCCCCAAGCACAGGCACTATACCCTTACTGACCCCTTTGCTATCTTCCCCCAAGCACATGCACCATACCCGCACTGGCCCCACTTGTTATCTCACCTCAAGCACAGGCACCATACCCTCACTGCCCTTCCTTGCCATCACAGCCCCAAGCACAGGCACCCTATCCTCACTGCCCCTCTTGCAATCTCCTCCCCAAGCACAGGCACCATACCCTCACTACCCCTCCTTGCCATATACACCCCCAAATAGAGGCACCATACCATCACTACCCCCTTGCTATCTCCCCCTACTTACAGGCACCATAAACTCACTGCCCCCCCTTGCAATCACCCCCCCAAGCACAGACATCATACTCTGACTGCCCCCCTTGCCATCCCCCCCAAGCATAGGCACCATACCCTCACTGCCCCCCTTGCCATCTTCCCTCAAGCACAGGCACCATACCCTCACTGTCCCCCTTGACATCTTCCGCCAAGCACAGGCACCATACCCTCACTGTCCTCCCTTGCCATTTCCCTCCCCCCAAGCACAGGCACCATACCCTTACAGCACCTCCTAGACATCACCCCCCCCAAGCACAGGCACTATAATTCCCCAGCACACAAAATCAGCCATTTCTAAGTTTACAGGCAGTATCTGACAAGACAGCAGAGCCAAGCGGAGTAGCAAAACATCTGTCAGGTCACTGGGGCATGCATCTGAGACAAGCAGACAGATGCACCAAGAGGCGCATTGGCTGAAAATTTCTGGATGCACGGAGAGGCACTATGCGAATGTAGCATTCCCAGAGCAATTGCATGGAAGAGCCCATAGCTCCTCTCCGTGCATCTCCCTGAAAGTACTGCGCATTCCTTGTCGTGTCCCTTAAGTCACCGGGTCTGTGAGAGGAAGGATTTTTGCAAATCAGGAAGAAGTGGGGGCTGAACTGTGCTCCGTGCGCAGAAGTGAAAAAGGAATGCTTGTGAAGGTTCTCATTCATCCAAGTCAAGGTATATCTGTTGTATTTAATTAGATCAACTAGACTTGAAGTTTAGTTCTTGAAGACATTTCGCTAGTCTTCCGACTGGCTTTCTCAATTAAGAATGACTTGTACAAGAATCTGTGGCAATTATGTACCCTGGAAAATCCCAATTAGCATATCACAGCCAGGTGTTAAGGGCATGATTGCATAGTGGCTAAGAGGTGTTATAGGAACGCCCAGGGTAAGGTGTCAAAACATCATTGTACATTGCAGACAGTTGGTGTCGAAACCAACCACCTCTATTTAAGCTTGGTTTCTTTTTTTCACATAAATGACCTCCTTGACACCTCTCTTGAACCAGTAATGTTCCCTTGCCAATATTTTAACATTACAATCTTCAAAAGGTATGTCCTTTATCCTTAAGATGCAGGTACACGGCTGAGTCCTGACCCGAGGAATTGGCTCTTCTGTGCTGGGCCATACGTTGATGCAGTTGCTGTTTGGTCTCCCCCACATACAAATCGGAGCATTCTTCACTATATATATATATATATATATATATGATGCTTGTGTTTCGGTATTGGGTCTTTCGGTTTACCTCAGTGTTTTGTTTGGTTTAAAGCAGACAGAGATATGGTGTTTTTTGAAAATTCTTCTTAATTTCTCGGTGACCCCTGCTACATATGATCATGTTCTTTCTCCTGTCTTGCTTTTCCCCTTTACCCACTGTTGGTATTCGTGTTCTTTTCTTTCCTTCTACTTCTTTTGACAAAGGCCCAGTCTGGATATCCACAAGTTTTAAGGGCTCCTCTGAGATGTTTCATTTCTTTAGCCTTCCCCTCTGTGCTAGTGGGGATGTTCTCAGCTCTGTGTTGCAGGGTTCTGATGACACCCAGCTTGTGATCTAAAGGGATTCAAACATCAAATACTGATCTGTGTGTGTTGGTTTTCTGTAAACCTCTACTTCCAGTTTACCATTGTCCCTGACTTCTACCAAGCAGTCCAAGAAAGCTAGTTTGTTGTTTTGTACCTCTTCCCTTGTAATTTTGGGTATACAGGTGAAGAGAGAGGTCACATCATAGGACACCATAGTTTCTTCTGCACCGAGTACTATATCTTCAATCTTGTTGGTGAAATCCTGAGAGTTCTTGATGCAGCTGACTATAGGTCTTAGCGGCGCCCCTTCCTTATGCATCTTTGGGAGTCCATATATGCATAGATGTGCCTCACCAGGGTAGAGGCGATGATACATTGCTCGATCAATGGCTTTATCCTTTTGAAGCTGTTGTAGTAAGTCTATGACCTTTTTCTTGTAACGGCTGGTGGGATCCCTTGTTAAGGCCTCATATGTGTTGTTATCAGCTAGGAGCATGGTCACCCTAGCATGGAAGTCTGAGGTGTTGAGTACCACTGTGCATCTTCCCTTGTCTGCCGGTAAAATGGTGATACTGGAATCTTTCTTGAGGGATGTTAAGGCTCTTCTTTCCTGTGTGGTCAGGTTCGATGAAGGAGTTTTTGCACTGGCTAAGGCTGCAGATACCTTAAAGGACAACTCCACCCTCATAAAAACGTCTTTTAGAAAGAATGGCCTCTTTAAAATATGTTGATATATCGTAGTTTGTCCTATGAATTCATTACTGGATGCCTGCTATGCTTCTGGAGGCCTCATGAAAACTGAGCAATTTAGAAACCTGTACTGAGGCTGTACTGAGCCTGGGCATGCTCAGAAGAGGCAGAGAGGGGATTTACATTCAGTGATTGGGTATGAATTCAACTGTCAAATCCATAACTGACAGTTGCTAACTGGAAGAACCAGGAAGCAGAAACAGGGGGAAAAGGACATTGTGCAGGATTTCAGGTTAGACTTATATCTTTCAGATTTCAAACTATTACCATTCAGGGTTTTGGGGGGTGATTTACCTGTATATAAGTTTTCATTTTGGGGCTGGACTTGCACTTTAAGGCGAAGTTGTTCTGCCTCACTCTTTGGTACCTTATTATTGTGGATTGAGGCTTCTGTGGCTGCTATAATATCCACCACAGGGATGGCTTTAGGAAAAACACTGTATCCCTGTCTGCTTTAAACCAAACAACACACTGAGGTAGCAATTGGTACATCCGAAAGACCCAATACCGAAACACAAGATAAGAGACATCATATACGCAGTGCAGTGCAGAGAAGAATGCTCTGATTTGTATGTGGGGGAGACCAAACAGCAACAGCATTAACGTATGGCCCAGCACAGAAGAGCCAATTCCTCGGGTCAGGACTCAGCCATGTACCTGCATCTTCCTTTGAAGATTGTAATGTTAACATATTGGCAAAGGAACATGACTGGTTCAAGAGAGGTGTCAATGAGGCCATTTATGTGAAAATAAAGAAACCAAGCCTACATAGAGGTGGGGGGAATCGACACCAACTGTCCGTACAATGCTGTTTTGACACCTTACCCTGGGCGTTCCTATAGCACTATGCAATCACGCCCTTAACACCTGGCTATGATATGCTAATTGGGATTTTCCAGGGTACATGATTGCCACAGATTCTTGTACAAGTCATTCTGAATTGAGAAAGCCAGTCGAATGACTAGCGAAACGTCTTTAAGAACTAAACTTCAAGTCCAGTTGATCTAATTAAATACAACAGATATGAAAAAGGAATGTAATTAGTTTTTTTACGATAACCCTTTCTTTTAACCCTTTGCTGGAATAGGCTTTACTACTTGTCAGGAAAGTGTGTAGTGACTTGGCAAGAATGGGTTAACTATTGGTATTAGTTCTTGCAAAGGACCAATAAAAATACCATTCCACCTGGAGCAGTCCTATTGTTTATATTATGATTAGTGAAGCATGGTACCAGATCTCCTTTTCCAGACAATGTGGGGCCGAACCGTGTAACTTGAATTCTCTTAAGCTAGGGGTCTGGTGGGTACATTAAGAAGTCATTTTAAGGACAACCATACATGGAAAATAAATGTATTTCGGTATTGGAATATGTAAGAAAGAAACCAATATTATACTGGTGAATGGGAAAGTATGCCCATTAATATGATACCCAACATGGAGCCCTTATTCCCTTGCCAAGGCAAGTTATTAATATCTTGGGAAATATGGACTACACACAGGTCATGTTTGGTATTGGAGGAATTAATAATTAATACAGGAGAGGCATATGTGGTCAATATCCCAATACAATGTACATATCTACATTTATATGGAATCTGCCTAACTGAGGGGGAATGAATGCTTTTGGCTAGTCGTAAATCTGGACATTCCTAGACACTCCCACCTAATGCATAGCCCGGGGGGGGGGGGGGGCCACAGGGATGGCTTTAGGAAAAACACTGTATCCCTGTCTGCTTTAAACCAAACAACACACTGAGGTAGCAATTGGTACATCCGAAAGACCCAATACCGAAACACAAGATAAGAGACATCATATACGCAGTGCAGTGCAGAGAAGAATGCTCTGATTTGTATGTGGGGGAGACCAAACAGCAACAGCATTAACGTATGGCCCAGCACAGAAGAGCCAATTCCTCGGGTCAGGACTCAGCCATGTACCTGCATCTTCCTTTGAAGATTGTAATGTTAACATATTGGCAAAGGAACATGACTGGTTCAAGAGAGGTGTCAATGAGGCCATTTATGTGAAAATAAAGAAACCAAGCCTACATAGAGGTGGGGGGAATCGACACCAACTGTCCGTACAATGCTGTTTTGACACCTTACCCTGGGCGTTCCTATAGCACTATGCAATCACGCCCTTAACACCTGGCTATGATATGCTAATTGGGATTTTCCAGGGTACATGATTGCCACAGATTCTTGTACAAGTCATTCTGAATTGAGAAAGCCAGTCGAATGACTAGCGAAACGTCTTTAAGAACTAAACTTCAAGTCCAGTTGATCTAATTAAATACAACAGATATGAAAAAGGAATGTAATTAGTTTTTTTACGATAACCCTTTCTTTTAACCCTTTGCTGGAATAGGCTTTACTACTTGTCAGGAAAGTGTGTAGTGACTTGGCAAGAATGGGTTAACTATTGGTATTAGTTCTTGCAAAGGACCAATAAAAATACCATTCCACCTGGAGCAGTCCTATTGTTTATATTATGATTAGTGAAGCATGGTACCAGATCTCCTTTTCCAGACAATGTGGGGCCGAACCGTGTAACTTGAATTCTCTTAAGCTAGGGGTCTGGTGGGTACATTAAGAAGTCATTTTAAGGACAACCATACATGGAAAATAAATGTATTTCGGTATTGGAATATGTAAGAAAGAAACCAATATTATACTGGTGAATGGGAAAGTATGCCCATTAATATGATACCCAACATGGAGCCCTTATTCCCTTGCCAAGGCAAGTTATTAATATCTTGGGAAATATGGACTACACACAGGTCATGTTTGGTATTGGAGGAATTAATAATTAATACAGGAGAGGCATATGTGGTCAATATCCCAATACAATGTACATATCTACATTTATATGGAATCTGCCTAACTGAGGGGGAATGAATGCTTTTGGCTAGTCGTAAATCTGGACATTCCTAGACACTCCCACCTAATGCATAGCCCGGGGGGGGGGGGTGTCATCAAGGGGTTTAAAAATCCTTGTAGCCCCTATAACTTTGTTCATATTGAGGGGACATGCTAAAACTGTGTGTATGGACCTGATGTTTTTTCTCGCCCCGGGATACAGGACTTCTTCTAGTGAGTAGGGTCTGTGAATATTTTTATCCTTTTTATTTTATACAACTGTTGTACCTATTGTATGTCATTTTATTATAACACCATTTTCTTCTATTTTTGTATTATGTGCACTGTCCACCTTTTGGAATATTAAATCTAAAATTTAATAAGTTTTGTCTTTGATGCTCTAAAAGAACTCAGTTAGCCTCTGATAAGTTTATATGTGGATTGAGTGTTTGGCAGTTTAAATGCTAATTAACTCTGTGACTGCTTGTGAAGGACTGATGCTAATTAACCAGTTAGTTGCTGGAGTGAATGGTGTAGTGTTAACCATTTAGCTGTCAGGACAGGGGTGTGCATAGTCAGTGAGAGACAATAGTGTTTTTGGGGCGTCTTTAAGGCTGTAACTTAAAGTGGTGGCAGCGAGTACCGATTGATTGGTCAGATCACGTGCCCAGCTAACTGGCATTCGTGACACTACTCCTTTAAGGTTAGTGGTTAGATTCAGGTTAAGGTAGGGGTTAGGGTGTAGGTTTAGGGTAAGGGGTTAGGGGTAGGTTAAGGGCTAGGATTAAGTTAAGATAATTGTAAAGTTAGAGGTTAGGGTTAGTTTAGGGTTTTGGGTTAGATTCAGTTATGGTTGGGGTATAGTTAGGGTAATTGGTTAAGGTTTAGTGTTAGGTTGGGGTTAGGGTTTAGGTTTAGATTAGGGGTTAGGATTAATGATTAGGTTAGGGTTTAAGTATAAAAGCAAGGATTTCAGCAAAGCAGGAAGTGGGAGCTGAACTGTGCTCCGTACAGAAGTGAAAAAGGAATGTATAGAGGCTTTTTAATTAGTTTTTTAAAGATAACCCTTTCTTTTAACCGTGCTGGAATGGGCTTTACTACTCTACTTTTTTTGCTGGCATATAGGAACACCTTAGGCATGATTGCCATCACTGTCAACAAACCACAACACCCACCAGTTAGCTCAGTGGGGTAGTGAGATGCTGTCTCATATGCTGTTACCATATATTTTAGCTCAAGAGTCATAAAGCATGGATCCTTTACCAGAATCTGTCTGGTACCCCAAAATGATTAGGAGTGTACGACCTTAGATAAGTATTAAGGAAGTAACTGGAAACTTCCTTAATACTTTAAACAAACGAGGCTGATGAAAAAGTAGCATTGGCGAGGAATGGCTAATCCCTTTAACTCTGAGTAAAGGTGGATAACAGAAATAGATAAAGAATATAGATGTGGGCCCACTACATACATATGCACATATCTGTATAGTTAGACTTACAGTTGGATATTACTTTGCCCCCCCCCCCCCACTGTTCCCTTCCCTTTTCCTTTTTCTCTGTTTGCTGCTGGATCTTTCGAATTCCAGTAGATCCCATAGACCTTCAATTCCCATAGATCTACTCTTAATCGTAGAAACCTAGAAAGACCAAACATCAAGAGTAAAAGGAAAAAATATTTTGCGAGATTCCAATGCAAACATTGCAGTTCTCACATTTATCTCTTAATCACTGAAATAATAATAATACCGTATATACTCGAGTATAAACCGACCCGAGTATAAACCGAGGTACCCAATTTCAGCTAAAAATCCTAATAAAAGTTGTTGACCCGAGTATAAACCGAGGGTAGAAACTTGGCATTCAAGATGTTTGGAAACTACAACTCCCAGCTAATAAAGCATGCTGGGAGTTGTAGTTTCCAAACATCTTGAATGCCAAGTGAGGGTGGCAAGTTGAGGTGAGGTGAAGTTCTTCAGGAAGTTCAGCCATCTCTATTTATGACCATAAAACTGTTTTGTTTACATGACCCTGAAACCTGTGCAGGTGATCCCAGAGCAGAGCAATATATGGGGGTCCCAGAGAAAAGAAACAGACTAGCAGCTAACAAGGTGTGCATGTCTCATAGGGGATTAAAACAATGGGAGCCAAGAGGCAGGCATCAGAACAGGTATGTTCCCTACTGGACCTTGTTGAAGAACCTGAGTAGCGCTGATATTTGTTGAACATTATCTGTATATCTGGGATATTTTCAGCAGCACCAGGCAACTAAAATATAAGAAGACTGTGTGCACACTTAGCCAACTCTTATTATAGAAAGTATTGATAACCCTTCATTATTTCATAGCTGAATTATATCCCAGGGGTATGTACGTGTCTATCTGCAGTGTTTTTTCAGTGGCCTAAAGCGGTTTACCTATTGCAAAACACCAGTTTCTTATTCAAATGGCTAAAATGTCTATTTTGCAGAATTTGGTGCCCACTTGCATGCCCAAAACCAATTTGGGCCAGGCTGGACTCAACTGAATTATATCCAAGGGGTATGTACATGTCTGTCTGTGGTGTTTTTTCAGTGGCCCAAAGTGGTTTAACTATTGCAATACACCAGTTTCTTATTTAAATGTGCAGAAATGGCAATTTTGCAGATTTTGGTGCCAACTTGCATGCCCAAAACCAATTTGGGCCAGGCTGGACTCAACTGAATTATATCCCAGGGGTGTGTACAAGTCTGTCTGTCATACTTTGAAAGGATAGTATAAACAATTTGGGTGTATATTCCATGTATTTACATAGATAAAAAAACAGTAACCTGTCATGATTGCAGCCCCTGAACCTTTCACACCTAACAGTTAATTTAGTTAAACCATGATTTTAAAAACATTACCAAGTTGTATCTAAGGAACAAAGGCAAATGATATATACCCGTATATACTCGAGTATAAGCCGACCCGAGTATAAGCCGAGGTACCTATTTTTACCTCAAAAAGTAAGAACCCATGATTGACTCAAGTATAAGCCGAGGGTTGAAATTATGGGAACTCTGCTGTCCATAAAAAAGCCTCATTCCTTGGCACTCCAGATGTTTTGGAAATTACAACTCCCAGCATGCTTTATTAGCTGGAAGTTGTAGTTTCCAAACCCCTTTAGTGCCAAGGAATGAGGCTTTTTTATGGACAGCACCCCCCAGGAAAGGCCCCAAAACATTCCCCCTTAGAGAGCCCCCCAGTTCAGGGAGTGAGGTGGTACTCACATGTGGTAAATCAGGGTAAATCTTTACAAAATCTGCTGCTGCTTACCGGTACTTCTCTATGTAACCAGTTACCGGTAACTTAATTCTCTGGATCCTGCTGGCACTCTGCACGCTGTGCTGCATGTCCGTACTCGGTGGCTGTCTAACTTACTGCCCGGCGCCGAGTAGTGACGTCACTACTCGGCGCCGGACAGTAAGTTAGACAGCCGCGAGTACGGGCATGCAGCGCAGCGTGCAGAGTGGCCAGCAGGATCCAGAGAATTAAGTTACCGGTAACTGGTTACATAGGAAGCACCGGTAAGCGCAAGCAGATTGTGAAAATTTACCATGACCCGAGTATAAGCCGAGGTCGGGTTTTGAGGCTATTTTTAAAGCCTGAAAACCTCGGCTTATACTCGAGTATATACGGTAGTTTTATTCAGCTCTTAATGACAATTACACACTGAAATAGTTGTTTCAATTATGGGAATATTTTCGATCACTATACTATAAAAAAAAACAAACTGAGCTAGAATTAAAATGTAAAGAAAGTGGAGTTTGTTAGTATTGTTCCTGCCTATGATGTCTCATTCCATCGAAATTAAACTG
Organism: Hymenochirus boettgeri; assembly: GCA_019447015.1. Classification (NCBI taxonomy): domain Eukaryota; kingdom Metazoa; phylum Chordata; class Amphibia; order Anura; family Pipidae; genus Hymenochirus; species Hymenochirus boettgeri. Next base: position 128,783,754 of record CM033472.1, on the reverse strand, counting down.
TAGTGTGAGTCTCTTTCCCTTTCCCTTTAGACATCACAAATCCCATTGAACTAAATCAGACCTTGGCAATTACCAACAGTGATCCTTTTCTGCGGTAGAAATATATCTCTAGAGATGGTATTTTTTTAAACCAGTGTTTTTGTAAAGGGGCGAATATAAAATACCGGACTTCCCTACCGCTCATTATTGGCCCATTGACATCAATGGGCCATTCCCAGGAGGTATAAAAATAATGTCCAGAATCAGTATTTCTGCCGTGGCCACAAATTAACACCACTGTTAAAAGAAAAATACCGTTACTAGCGGTATTAACTATCAGTACAAAAATATTCTATTGTTGACGGAAACGCCAACATTTTCAGCTGCCCACATCAAGCAATTAGGCACTTTGCTTATAAAGCCAATTTTATATAACAATTTGCACATGTTACATAATCATTATTCAAAAATCTACTAAAGCTAACTTCGGCACGATTCAATTCAATTCAATTTCATATATGAAATGAAACGGACACAAACATTAGCCCAACTTAAGAAATGGACAGGGAGTGCAGCTAATAATAATTTAGGAAATAAGCATTGCACAAACAACAATTCTTTATCTGTTGGTAAGACGTTTATTAAATGAATATTTTAATACTATTTCTACAAAAAAATTGCAATTGCATTTTTATGTTTCCTTGATTACAGACAAATCCTAGGTAAATATACCGTACACTATAAAATGTATAAAAAGCTATACATTTCAGAGGAATCTGCCACAACAAAAATAATTGCTGTGCCACAATCAAACATTTGAGAACCCCAGGCATATTTTAAGCACAGCCATGTATCTGTAACAAAAAATAGTATATACTATTCACACCTTTTTACCCTGCACCAGGTAATTATTCATTTGTTTACCACAAATTTGGCAAGATTTTTTTTTTAATTTAGGGGGAAAAAAATACAAAAACCTTTTTGTTTACTTGTGTAATACTGCACCACTTAATATGTGGAAACCACATTCCAGGTGGCTGTATTCTCTTATTTGTTTACTCTTCCACATGGCTATTTACAGTATATTATGGACTATCCTCTTCAGCCAAGCGTACTGTGAATATCTCAGTATCCAGCTGTACCGAGTGTAAACTGCATCTCTCCAGTCCCTTAAATACAAAGAAGAGTGTGTTAATGAAGTGGTAAATATATAGAGTATGTATCTGCTAGCACAAGTTTGTTTCTCTGCACATGCGTAACTACTTAGGGGGAACTAAGTTAGGGGAGAGAGTTAAGCTCTGGAGTAATGAGTGGTAAGCTATTGGCTGATGCACAAGCAGAACTTTGGGATCTTACCGCTCCTGCTAGCTGTCATCCTGGGAGGTAGGAATAGGCTTTAGTACCATTCTGGGAAATGGACTTTAAAATTGTAAATTTCATAAAGATTAAGAAATTAAAAAATAAACCTTACTGCCTACAGTAAGCAGTTTCTGACTAGCTATACACTGCAGTCAAGGGGGCATAGGCTTCATTTTTATGAGTATGAGTCTAGAAAAAGCATTCCTGTACATGTGTAGAAAGCTGAATAAAGTGTGAGACATACATAGAAGTCTGTAGGGGAGAGTTACCAAGAGCCGTTATCGCCCTGGGTAAACCTCCTGCCATGCAGGGGTGTGCGACAGACTTTAAGAAGCTGGCATTAAGAAGTCGCACTAAACCCAGAGCAACCCTCTTACTGAATTCCTTGCACCAGCTGCGTGGGTGTTTTGAAGGATTTAAAGTCGCACTAGCTGATTTTGAGTTGGTTAGCACAACTTTAACTCCTTTAAAGTGCGCTGCGGCACTGGGTTAATGAGCCCCTATGTAAGTGTATAGTATTGACAACAGCCTGCAAATGTAAATCATCTTGCATTTGTTTAATAGTGGCAGTTATATTAGTAAGTGCTGCAGCCCTCCATGCTTTATTAAACCTTTTTATTTTCCCCATGAAAGCCCATATTTTTGGTGCCCACATAAAAAGCTACCATATAAACTGTTACTAGTCAGTGTCTGTGCTTACTCTTCTACAGACTCAACACCAACAATAAGGTCCCCCATGTAATTGCCTCTTTGTTTTGCATGGCACCATGTTAAAGATAGTTACAGTTGGAATTGCTTGAGCCTCTTGTTTAACCAACCTTACCTTCTTACTGAACATTTCTGTGCTTGTACATATGGCAAATACTGATTAACTCTATTGATTATTTCTATGGATTTAGTATACATGCCAATAGTCCTCAAGATAATAAGCCATTTTTGTTCCCAAGGCAATTTTTAAGTAGTATGAAAAATAACCCTACATTTGACTACTGTAAGGTAGAAACCAACAATCAATTTGTATACGCATTTTTAACTTACAAGTGTTTTTTCCAGCAGTTTTTGAAAAACATCTTTCTGATTTGGTTCTTTTGTTAGAATATAGAGAAAACCTCCACCTCCAGCTCCTGCTAGACTCTGTCCATATACATATGGTTCCAAGGCATCCATTATTCTTCTGACAGCTAAAGGCTCACAACCTGGAGCCATAAATTTCTTCTGCTGCCAATACTGGGCCAGGCACTGTCCAAGGAGTGGTAAGTTCCCTATGTGGAACAGACATCACTTTATCAAGATCTAGATTGTGTATTACTATTTTATGGAACTATTTACTGAAAATTCCATCTTAAATTATTCCAACTTGCCACAACACAAGTTATTTCTAAAGATATGCTTAAAGTATGATTGAAAGCTGTTTCAAATGCTGCATTTAGAAATGTTAACAAATGACAGTGTGATCCATCTTGTTGTCCACAAATCAAACTTTCCTGTGCTTGATACTACAGAGAAAATTCCGTAGTGCTCTGGCTTAGATGACAATTCCTGTGTCTTGCTATTGACACAAGGAACTTTTACATTGCCAAAGGTAAAATAGAAGCAGCAACACTTTTATTTAACCATACAGGAAAAAGAGCCTCTATCCATTTAACTAACTTGTATCTTAAAGGCTATGTCCACCCCTAAAATAAAAAATTTATATCATGCTCCCCCATGTCCCCCAGCCCAACCGCATGTTTAGTTTTTTAAAAAGCCCCCCAAACTCTTACTTACCTCCCCTCGATCCTCCCCCGCACTGCCGGCCCTCTGCTTGCGAGAATGCAAGCGAGGGGCGGGCCGGCAGTCGCGTCTGTGATTGGCTGAGCGGCAGCCAATCAGGACGCGGCTGCCGGTCATTCGATGCAGCGGAGGAAAGCGGAGAGGTAAGTAAGAGTTTGGGGAGCTTTTAAAAAAAAAACATGCGTTGGGGCTGGGGGACATGGGGAGCAGAATATTTAGGGGGTTTTTCGCTAGGGAGAGGGATAGTAGAACGGGAGGGAGAGGGAGGGGGAGGGAGGGGGGAGAAGGGCTGCAGCACGCATGGCAGGAATCTCCGGGGGGCAGGTAGAGGCAGTGTCCATATGGACCTGCTAGCCTCCTGGTGGGCAGTTTTTGGAACTTTGGGGGGGGGACTACAGGAGAACCAGATGAGGTTGGGATGTGAGGTAAGGATTAAACTACACTACATGGTGGGGCCAGTAGTTGGGGGGATTATAGTTTGGGGGGGAATGCCATTTAAACATCTCAGCGAAAACTACAGCTTGCCAATAAATTATAAATGGCTTGGTTAAATACATTTCCACATGAACTGTGACTGAGGTGATGCTAGCAGTCATTCATATTTATCTTCATGCATGCAACCTGAGAAATAATCTTGTCAGTTCTAAATGCATACAGTTCAGTCTTACCAGATCTGAAAGCTTCAGCACACTGCTTTGCATTACTCACTAGCTCATCTGTATTGCGTACAATATCTGGCAACCTTGCATACCAATTTCGTAACACATCCTAGAAGAAAAATATTTCAATTCAGTCTTTAATTATACTTGTTGTATTATTCGATTTAAACCAAGCTATGCGGTCTTTAAGTTTATTTGGGCAATACACAGAAAATCTTTAATGTATCAAGACCCACACATTAAACTCAACCATTTAATCTAAAAACTAATCTCATAACTGCATAACTCTCTGGTATTAAAGGAGGCCATACACATACAGCAACTACACTATTTAATGGCAAGTTTTACTGGAATCTTTGCAATGATTTATAAACACACTTTAATGATCATTCCCTATATTAAAACTTTGCAATGTTATCAGTTCCCCCTCTATTTCCTCCATTGGAATCTGACATAAATTTGTTACAAAATCCCATGTGTATGGCCTCCTTTAAAGGGTATCTCCACTGGGGAAAATTAGTTTGGCTATTCAGTTTTATTTAAGAATGGGAGGTAAAGGAGGAGGTATGGGAGGTATGCAGCAGAGGAGTGTAAGATCGGGTAAGTTCCTTCCCACTCCCAGCTCACGCTGGCTTTTTTTTATCTTTAGCTCCCGTTCTTCAATAAAACTGAATAGTCCAAACTCATTTTCCCCAGTGGAGATACTCTTTAAGTAAAAGAAGCAGATTGCAATTAAACATAAATCTTCCGTCTGGCCCGATAGATCCTGATGCTGGCGGCGGTAGTTGTTGGGCATCGGGATCAATTGTTTTTGTGCCATACATGTTCCTAAAAATAATACCTAATCATGCGAATCATGTGATTATACCTTTATCACAAATTTTCTACATGAAAAACACAGTACCAAATATGAATAGTGCTATTTTAAGGTTAAGCTTGATGTATTGTAAGACACACGTTGTTGAAAAAGGTGAGGGTTTAAAGGGCATGTCCACCCCTAAAACTATAATCCCCCCAACTACTGGCCCCACCATGTAGTGTAGTGTAATCCTTACCTCACATCCCAGCTCCATCTGGTTCTCCTGTAGTCCCCCACCCAAGTCCAAAAACTGACGACCAGGAGGCTAGCAGAGTCCATATAGGGCTCTGCCTGCTACCTGGCCTCCGGGAGAATTCTGCCATGCGTACTGCAGCCCTTCTCCCCCCTCCTCCCCCTCCTCTCCCTCCCTCCCGTTCTACTATCCCTCCCCCTAGTGTAAATCCCCTTAATATCCTGCTCCCCCATGTCCCCCAGCCCCAACCGGGTATTTTTTATATTCAGAAAGCCCCCCAAACTCTACTTACCTCTCCTCTTTCTCCCGCTGCGACCCGGTCTTCTGCTTGCAAAATGCAAGCAGAGGGGCGGGACCGGCAGTCGCGTCCATGATTGGCTGAGCGGCAGCCAATCATGGACGCGACTGCCGGTCCCGCCCTCTGCTTGCATTTTGCAAGCAGAAGACCGGGTCGCAGCGGAGGAAAGAGAGAGGTAAGTAAGAGTTTGGGGGGTTTCTGAATATAAAAAATACCCGGTTGGGGCTGGGGGACATGGGGAGCAGGAGATAAAAAAAATACATTTTAGGGTGGACATACCCTTTAATTTCGGATATCTTCTTTTACAGTTTGAAATATACATGGATTCTAAAATTTGAAAATGAAAACCTTAAGTGCAATGGTACACCATCTACCTGCAGAAGGTTTCTTGCTAGGCGTGTCTTTCCAGTATATAACAACAGGAGGTGCTGATTTAAAGTTTGTAAAAAGCCCCCAGGAAGTGTTATTTGCTCCACCCGTACTCTGAGAGGTAACTCAGGAGCTGAAAAGCCAATTTTCACTCCAGGTATCAATCCCCCAACTTGGTCCTGCCAACCTCCTCCTACAGACAATAACAATAAATCCATATTATTTCAAGAATCATACCAATTCATTCTTCAGGGTTATTAAAGGGGAACTGTGGTCTCTCTAGGATAAGGTCTCTTATTTTCACTTTTTTCCCTAGTCTGGGACTCTGTGACAGACATGCATCACAAGCCCAACGCCTCAAAAATATATCTTTTCTAAAGAAGGTTTGCAACCATTCTACCATTCTCTGTGCTGCCCTCTGCCTATGGGCACCTTAAGAAGGGGAAAAAATATTTTTAGACTAGTGGCTAGATTTAAAATCAATGAAGAAGTTTGGGGTTTAGGGCTAATGGCGCAGTATCTGCTCTCTGTCCCAGCAGTAGGATACAAGTGGGCATTCTCAAGCCAACTGTTAAGGGGGCAAATCAATGCTGTTTGTAATGTCATCCTTTTAAAGATCAACTCTGTATATTTTGGTTAAAATTAACCCCCCTCTCCAATTCTTTTGAACATTTAATGGCATCTAAAGCCTCTGAATCAGACACTGAATCAGAAGCCAGAGCACCTTGAGATAAAAGCAGTTATATTTGTCTCACCTCTCATTCTGACGTAGGTGCTGGGAAATTTACCTTTCTAACACAGGTTTTGGGGTTTTTTTGCACATGCCCAGCCCTAAGATAGTGCAGGAACTTGTTACAGCAGGTCACACCTACTAATAGTCTCTAGCCAATCTTGTCTTAATCCGTATTAGGCAAGGGATCATGTGATTGAGGTCAGGGGGTATGGCTGGCTAGTGCACATGCACACAGTTATCTTATCCAGTCCTTTGGGGAATTAAAATTACATTTTATCAAGTTGGTTAAAAAACAGCATTTCTTGTATGTATGTATCTTTTTTGTATCATTTATGATTATCATCTTGCTCTAACACTTCTCCAAAAGCTACCTGTGGTAAGAACCTGCTCCAAGTGGAGCACTGCATGTATAAGTGACTCTGCATCTGCTGACCTTCCGGATGCTCTGTACAGTACAGCCATCACTGCTCCAGCCAGGATGCTGCTTGTGCCTACAGCAAAGTAAGACATGTATCAGAAGGGTATATGTAAAAACATAATGAAGGTGATATAACAGCATAAAGCAGTAACAGAGATAACATGATAAAAATGCAATAGGTTTGCAATCCACACATCTGTACAACTATCACTAAGGAACATATATTTATATACTGAACTATTTATGTATTTGTTTCCCTTGCATGACTTTTTTGTATTTTGCTTGTGAAGGTTCTCATTCATCCAGGTCATGGTATATCTGTATTTAATTAGATCAACTGGACTTGAAGTTTAGTTCTTGAAGACATTTTGTTAGTCATCCGACTGGCTTTCTCAATTCAGAATGACTTGTACAAGAATCTGTGGCAATTATGTACCCTGGAAAATCCCAATTAGCATATCACAGCCAGTGTTAAGAGGTGTTATAGGAACGCCCAGGGTAAGGTGTCAAAACAGCATTGTACATGGCAGATAGTTGGTGTCGAACCCCCCACCTCTATTTAGGCTTGGTTACTTTATTTTCACATAAATGGCTCCTTAACAACTCTCTTGGCAAAGGAACGTGACTGGTTCAAGAGAGTGTGTAAGGAGGCCATTTATGTGAAAATAAAGAAACCAAGCCTAAATAGAGGTGGGGGGTTCGACACCAACTGTCTGCCATGTACAATGCTGTTTGACACCTTACTTGGGCTTTCCTATAATACCTCTTAGCCACATGCAATCCCGCCCTTAACACTTGGCTGTCATATGCTAATTGGGATTTTCCAGGGTACATAATTGCCACAATTCTTGTACAAATCATTCTGAATTGAGAAAGGCAGTCGGATGACTAGCGAAACGTCTACAAGAACTAAACTTCAAGTCCAGTTGATCTAATTAATACAACAGATATTTTTTGTATTTTGTTATTGTACAGCGTTGTGTCCCCAGGTGGCGTTTTATAAATAAACATACATGCATACATCATGCCCTTACTAAAGATCGACAGGTTTCATTAGCTGTGTGTACAGATTTTGCTCAAAATTTGTGAGAACACAAAATTAAATGCACTTAATTCTGTGTCTTTTAATACGTATGTGCACTGTTGTGCATGTTAAATTGTGGTTGTGCATGGTGATTTGATGATTTCTTACTAGGACAAATTTTCATAGGAGTTGGGCTCAATCTTCACAAGCTCCAGAAGATTACCTTATTCATGCCACAGTTTTCCTAGATATTGCTTTCAAACTGACCATTGGTAGTAAAATTGCTTTACATCTGCCAGGTCTCACAGATTGCATTCCTTTACATACCTAATATTACCCCATTAATAGTTACACTAATAGAAATAGCATAATTTCGGGCTGCAGAGGAGGATAATGAAGTGAACCTGATCTTAGCTCAGCCTTGTGCAATGCATTCTCAATAGTGTACCTGAACCTTCAGAACACCTTAATCCAGCTCCAAGTTTTTGTTAAAACAATCTGGCTAGAATAAGAGACAGAATGAGATATGACTGAAATCCAGTGTTGTGATATATATATATATATATATAATATACATATATGCTTTCTCTTAAACGCTTGGCACAGAGAAACCCACTACTCAGGATTGGATACATGGTAACAAAGACCTATCTCCAACGAGTATTCTACAAACACAGAGAATGCCCATAAAAATATGGAAAGATATGAAAAATATGGTATAAAGCAGACACTGCAACTGGATCAGAACAGCCAGACAATCAACAAACATAAACTGATTCACAAACAACCCCAAACCTAACTAGCCTGAACATTATCCTTACTCTCAAATTCTACCCCTTCCCTCCATGCTTAACCACCATCCCCTGCCCCTCCAGAATAGATCGACCTAAATAGAGACAATAAAAATGGATATAAAACCCCAGGATCTAGCTGAGGAAGATAAAAATTACAAAAAAGATAGAAATACTCATAACCAGACGCGGCAATTGTTATAAATTGTTATAAAATCTGTATATTTGTGGTTTCAAATGATATTTGGATCAGCATGGATGTATAATCTAAATAATATAATGTACGGTCTCTTATAATGAAACCCTTTCTTAAATAAACGGAATTTAAAAAAAAAAAAAAAAAACACTGGTGCAAGTAAAAAAAAAAAAGGTCATGGAATAACTTAACATTATATTTCAATTTTTAGTTCTACTTGCCCAAGCCAGATCCATGGGGAAGCTGAGACCATGTGTGGAACTCAAAGCCTCCACCTACAGTGAATGTAGCTGTTCTTGCAATGTTTCCGTGGAGTTTAGATTTACAGTCTCCGTGCAGATGAATGCTGCTTTCAGAAGGGCCCCTGGATATAAAAGTAAACTTGTATTATTTAGTGAAACAAATCAAAAGAAAATCCATCTACACTAATCCAGCATAGCATAAGGTGCCACCAAGAACAATAGGCAATTGGCCCAGATACAAATGAAAAGTAAAGCCAGTCAGACTGGATTTTTTTAAATATAAAAAAACAATCTTTATAATACATCATTTTGCTTCTGCACAAAGCAACTTTATTATCAGATGGGGTCCTGATGAAGGTGCTCTTTGCACCACCGAAAAGTTGATATATTAATAAAGAGATTTTTTTTTTATTTAAAAAAATTCAGAGGACTAGAACTTTTTTTTCAATGTATGATTTAGTTTATTAAGTTAGAATGCAGCTTTTATTTAGACACAATATCTTAAAAGTGTCACCTGGAGCATGGGGTTGGCAGTAGTCTTGCAAGTCTGAGAGGTTTGACAAGTCAGTGGGTTGAATTTCTGTTCCTTGGGGACACTGCGACTAAAGAGATGTAATTCCATCTGTGGGATTCTCCTTGCACGAGCTCCAATGGGTCTTTGACCATCCACTAACACTGCTACATTTACCACGCACCGCCATGCTCCTATGTAATTGGTGGGGTGTCACTCCATCCACCTGAAATTTAAAATAAAAGACAAAACCTTTAACATAGGCTGGTCTAGGATAGTGGTTCTCTGTTATCCCCAACACTGGATCAGTGTTCCCTCCTAAGCTGTCACTCGCGCATACAACTCTGCAGGTCTGCGCACACAGGTTAAAGTGGTGCACGCACAAAGATCTGCTGGAACTTAATGGGTATGTCTACCCCAAATGATTTTTTTTTCTGTAGTGTAGGGACGACCTCCCCAACCCTACCCCCAGGTTTAAATTGTAAAAAAGTGCCCAGAAACTTACTTACCAGCCTTCGTTCCTGCGGCCTCTGCCTCTTACTACTTCCGGGAATTGAGTAGCATTAGGGGCCAGACTGGCAGCCATGTCTGTGATTGGCTGAGAGTCAGCCAATCACAGAAGTGGCTGCCAGCTATTGAGCAAGCCGAAGGAATGCGTTCTGGTATGTACATTCTGGGCACTTTTTTTACTTTAAACCTGGGGGGTAGGGTTGGGAGGGGGGTCTCTACACTAAGTGCAGAGATGGAGGATCCGGAGAGTGGGAGAAAGGGCTCCCCTGCGCATGCCAGAGAACCAGGAGCACAGGGAAGGGGCAGAAATTTGTTTGTGGTCAGGCTATGTATGTCAGATAGTGCCAAGCTAGCTTACCCTATCAAACAGGGGCCTTACCCAAAGGTCTTAACAGAGGATAAACCATACAAGCTCCTTTAGAGATAAATTAGTAATTTTAATTCATAAGCTATATTAGTGTGTTGTCCATCACTCACCAGACATGTCAATACGAGCTGGACATTCAGCATATACCCAGCGATTTAGAGCTGGAAGAACACTTTGTGAAATGGAAACAAACTGGCATGCAGACATAACAGCCCGACGGATTAAAATCTGCTCTGCACCTTCATAATGGCGAGCAGCACGGAGAAGGAGTGCTGGTCTGGTAGGAAAGAATTCAAACACATTATTTGGCACAGCTTTCAAAATGTAAAATGTAAAAGCATTTGTTAACAAGTATGACTGTAACATAGGGAACATCAAATTGTGATCACCTGTACTCCAGGTGTATGTAAGGCCTGCACAGATATGGGGCGTATTAAGATGGGGTTAAATCTCCTGTCATGAATCCCTTTTTGTGGTTGAAGTTTAGAGGTCCCTGTATAGAACTAGGCAAACTGACTAATGCAGAATAGAGGTTAAAAAGTACAAGAGCACTTATTTTAGGAAGTTTAAAATCAGTTTATTACAGTAAAAGCCCTAGTGGGGTTAAGTATCAGTGAGCCTTCCGGTCACCCAAATAAACAGAAATGATATATAGGAGAAAAAAAATGGATAAGCAGAATAACCCGGAAAAGTATTTCATTTAATTGTAAGATTAAAAACATCTACTAAGATGTAAAAATAATGTAAATTTTTGATGTAAACAATTATACCCAAAACACCTGCAAATTTATATTTACAAGAGGGTAACTGTCTCCATACAAGTGGCCTTTATAAAAAGAGCACCTTCCTACCTTTAAAACAACTCCAGTATAATGCTTCTATAGCTGCAATCTATCAAAACCTATAGCAGTATAAATGTGCTCTTTCCAGCTAGCACTGTGAGCTATGATATCCTGTGCCACAGGCACTGAGCATGCCAGTTGTATACAAGCTGAAACTGTCTGTAAAAGCTTCAGAAAGATTGTTATTTTGGGTGGGTGTGACTTCTTACACCACACATCTGTGGCAGTCACTCTCCTTTAAACACCAAGAAACCCTGCCGCTGTTGAGAAAGCATCATATTACCTGCCAAGCCACTTTTCACGTTCCAGTGCCAGCTGCTTGACCCCTGCAAATTTCCCTCTCTAGGAGTTGGTAGCCATCAGACCAAGCTTTGTTTGCTGCTGGCCACCTTCTTAGCCCACCTTCTCCCCTTGCCATGCAGCCTAAAAGGTCGCAACACAAGCAAGTGCACGGGCAGCTATTCCTGGATCTTCAGCTACAGATGCCATATGCACACCCCCGTATAGAGGCTTTTAATTAGTTTTTTAAGATAACCCTTTCTTTACCGTGCTGGAATGGGCTTTACTACTCTATTTTTTTGCTGGCATATAGGAACACCTTAGGCATGTGCCATCACTGTCAACAAACCACAACACCCACCAGTTAGCTCAGTGGGGTAGTGAGATGCTGTTCATATGCTGTTACCATATATTTTAGCTCAAGAGTCATAAAGCATGGATCCTTTACCAGAATCTGTCTGGTACCCCAAAATGATTAGGAGTGTACGACCTTAGATAAGTATTAAGGAAGTAACTGGAAACTTCCTTAATACTTTAAACAAACGAGGCTGATGAAAAAGTAGCATTGGCGAGGAATGGCTAATCCCTTTAACTCTGAGTAAAGGTGGATAACAGAAATAGATAAAGAATATAGATGTGGGCCCACTACATACATATGCACATATCTGTATAGTTAGACTTAGTTGGATATTACTTTGCCCCCCCCCCCCACTGTTCCCTTCCCTTTTCCTTTTTCTCTGTTTGCTGCTGGATCTTTCGAATTCCAGTAGATCCCATAGACCTTCAATTCCCATAGATCTACTCTTAATCGTAGGAACCTAGAAAGACCAAACATCAAGAGTAAAAGGAAAAAATATTTTGCGAGATTCCAATGCAAACATTGCAGTTCTCACATTTATCTCTTAATCACTGAAATAATAATAATACCGTATATACTCGAGTATAAAACCGACCCGAGTATAAACCGAGGTACCCAATTTCAGCTAAAAATCCTAATAAAAGTTGTTGACCCGAGTATAAACCGAGGGTAGAAACTTGGCATTCAAGATGTTTGGAAACTACAACTCCCAGCTAATAAAGCATGCTGGGAGTTGTAGTTTCCAAACATCTTTGAATGCCAGTGAGGGTGGCAAGTTGAGGTGAGGTGAAGTTCTTCAGGAAGTTCAGCCATCTCTATTTATGACCATAAAACTGTTTTGTTTACATGACCCTGAAACCTGTGCAGGTGATCCCAGAGCAGAGCAATATATGGGGGTCCCAGAGAAAAGAAACAGACTAGCAGCTAACAAGGTGGTGCATGTCTCATAGGGGATTAAAACAATGGGAGCCAAGAGGCAGGCATCAGAACAGGTAGTTCCCTACTGGACCTTGTTGAAGAACCTGAGTAGCGCTGATATTTGTTGAACATTATCTGTATATCTGGGATATTTTCAGCAGCACCAGGCAACTAAATATAAGAAGACTGTGTGCACACTTAGCCAACTCTTATTATAGAAAGTATTGATAACCCTTCATTATTTCATAGCTGAATTATATCCCAGGGGTATGTACGTGTCTATCTGCAGTGTTTTTTCAGTGGCCTAAAGCGGTTTACCTATTGCAAAACACCAGTTTCTTATTCAAATGGCTAAAATGTCTATTTTGCAGAATTTGGTGCCCACTTGCATGCCCAAAACCAATTTGGGCCAGGCTGGACTCAACTGAATTATATCCAAGGGTATGTACATGTCTGTCTGTGGTGGTTCAGTGGCCCAAAGTGGTTTAACTATTGCAATACACCAGTTTTTTAAATGTGCAGAAATGGCAATTTTGCAGATTTTGGTGCCAACTGCATGCCCAAAACCAATTTGGGCCAGGCTGGACTCAATGAATTATATCCCAGGGGTGTGTACAAGTCTGTCTGTCATACTTTGAAAGGATAGTATAAACAATTTGGTGTTATATTCCATGTATTTACATAGATAAAAAAACAGTAACCTGTCATGATTGCAGCCCCTGAACCTTTCCACACCTCAGTTAATTTAGTTAAACCATGATTTTAAAAACATTACCAAGTTGTATCTAAGGAACAAAGGCAAATGATATATACCCGTATATACTCGAGTATAAGCCGACCCGAGTATAAGCCGAGGTACCTATTTTTACCTCAAAAAGTAAGAACCCATGATTGACTCAAGTATAAGCCGAGGGTTGAAATTATGGGAACTCTGTGTCATAAAAAAGCCTCATCCTTGGCACTCCAGATGTTTTGGAAATTACAAACTCCAGCATGCTTTATAGCTGGAAGTTGTAGTTTCCAACCCCTTTAGTGCCAAGGAATGAGGCTTTTTTATGGACAGCACCCCCCAGGAAAGGCCAAAACATTCCCCCTTAGAGAGCCCCCCAGTCAGGGAGTGAGGTGGTAACTCACATGTGGTAAATCAGGGTAAATCTTTACAAAATCTGCTGCTGCTTACCGGTACTTCTCTATGTAACCAGCTACCGGTAACTTAATTCTCTGGATCCTGCTGGCACTCTGCACGCTGTGCTGCTGTCGTACTCGGTGGCTGTCTAACTTACTGCCCGGCGCCGAGTAGTGACGTCACTACTCGGCGCCGGACAGTAAGTTAGACAGCCGCCGAGTACGGACATGCAGCGCAGCGTGCAGAGTGCCAGCAGGATCCAGAGAATTAAGTTACCGGTAACTGGTTACATAGAGAAGCACCGGTAAGCAGCAGCAGATTGTGAAAATTTACCATGACCCGAGTATAAGCCGAGGTCGGGTTTTGAGGCTATTTTTAAAGCCTGAAAACCTCGGCTTATACTCGAGTATATACGGTTGTTATTCAGCTCTAATGACAATTACAACTGAAATAGTTGTTTCAATTATGGGAATATTTTCGATCACTATACTATAAAAAAAACAAACTGAGCTAGAATTAAAATGTAAAGAAAGTGGAGTTTGTTAGTATGTTCCTGCCTATGATGTCTCATTCCATCGAAATTAAACTGTAGTGTGAGTCTCTTTCCCTTTCCCTTTAGACATCCAAATCCCATTGAACTAAATCAGACCTTGGCAATTACCAACAGTGATCCTTTTCTGCGGTAGAAATATATCTCTAGAGATGGTATTTTTTAAACCAGTGTTTTTGTAAAGGGGCGAATATAAAATACCGGACTTCCCTACCGCTCATTATTGGCCCATTGACATCAAGGGCCATTCCCAGGAGGTATAAAAATAATGTCCAGAATCAGTATTTCTGCCGTGGCCACAAATTAACACCACTGTTAAAAAAAAATACCGTTACTAGCGGTATTAACTATCAGTACAAAATATTCTATGTGACGGAAAAGCCAACATTTTCAGCTGCCCACATCAAGCAATTAGGCACTTTGCTTATAAAGCCAATTTATATAACAATTTGCACATGTTACATAATCATTATTCAAAAATCTACTAAAGCTAACTTCGGCACGATTCAATTCAATTCAATTTCATATATGAAATGAAACGGACACAAACATTAGCCAACTTAAGAATGGACAGGGAGTGCAGCTAATAATAATTTAGGAAATAAGCATTGCACAAACAACAATTCTTATCTGTTGGTAAGACGTTTATTAAATGATATTTTAATACTATTTCTACAAAAAAATTGCAATTGCATTTTATGTTTCCTTGATTACAGACAATCCTAGGTAAATACCGTACATATAAAATGTATAAAAAGCTATACATTTCAGAGGAATCTGCCACAACAAAAATAATTGCTGTGCCACAATCAAACATTTGAGAACCCCAGCATATTAAGCACAGCCATGTATCTGTAACAAAAAATAGTATATACTATTCACACCTTTTTACCCTGCACCAGGTAATTATTCATTTGTTTACCACAAATTTGGCAAGATTTTTTTTTAATTTAGGGGGAAAAAAATACAAAAACCTTTTTGTTTACTTGTGTAATACTGCACCAATTAATATGTGGAAACCACATTCCAGGTGGCTGTATTCTCTTATTTGTTTACTCTTCCACATGGCTATTTACAGTATATTATGGACTATCCTCTTCAGCCAAGCGTACTGTGAAATCTCAGTATCCAGCTGTACCGAGTGTAAACTGAGCTCTCCAGTCCCTTAATACAAAGAAGAGTGTGTTAATGAAGTGGTAAATATATAGAGTATGTATCTGCTAGCACAATTTGTTTTCTCTGCACATGCGTAACTACTTAGGGGGAACTAAGTTAGGGGAGAGAGTTAAGCTCTGGAGTAATGAGGGGTAAGCTATTGGCTGATGCACAAGCAGAACTTTGGGATCACCGCTCCTGCTAGCTGTCATCCTGGGAGGTAGGAATAGGCTTTAGTACCATTCTGGGAAATGGACTTTAAAATTGTAAATTTCATAAAGATTAAGAAATTAAAAAATAAACCTTACTGCCTACAGTAAGCAGTTTCTGACTAGATACACTGCAGTCAAGGGGGCATAGGCTTCATTTTTATGAGTATGAGTCTAGAAAAAGCATTCCTGTACATGTGTAGAAAGCTGAATAAAGTTTGAGACATACATAGAAGTCTGTAGGGGAGAGTTACCAAGCAGTTATCGCCCTGGGAAACCTCTGCCATGCAGGGGTGTGCGACAGACTTTAAGAAGCTGGCATAAGAAGTCGCACTAAACCCAGAGCAACCCTCTTACTGAATTCCTTGCACCAGTGCGTGGGTGTTTTGAAGGATTTAAAGTCGCACTAGCTGATTTTGAGTTGGTTAGCACAACTTTAACTCCTTTAAAGTGCGCTGCGGCACTGGGTTAATGAGCCCCTATGTAAGTGTATAGTATTGACAACAGCCTGCAAATGTAAATCATCTTGCATTTGTTTAATAGTGGCAGTTATATTAGTAAGTGCGCAGCCCTCCATGCTTTATTAAACCTTTTTATTTTCCCCATGAAAGCCCAATTTTTGGTGCCCCACTAAAAAGCTACCATATAAACTGTTACTAGTCAGTGTCTGTGTTACTCTTCTACAGACTCAACACCAAACAATAAGGTCCCCCATGTAATTCTCTTTGTTTTGCATGGCACCATGTAAAGATAGTTACAGTTGGAATTGCTTGAGCCTCTGTGTTAACCAACCTTACCTTCTACTGAACATTTCGTGCTTGTACATATGGCAAATACTGATTAACTCTATTGATTATTTCTATGGATTTAGTATACATGCCAATAGTCCTCAAGATAATAAGCCATTTTGTGTCCCAAGGCAATTTTTAAGTAGTATGAAAAATAACCCTACATTTGACTACTGTAAGGTAGAAACAAACAATCAATTTGTATACGCATTTTTAACTTACAAGTGTTTTTTCCAGCAGTTTTTGAAAAACATCTTCTGATTTGGTTCTTTTGTTAGATATAAGAGAAAACCTCCACCTCCAGCTCCGCTAGACTCTGTCCATATACATATGGTTCCAAGGCATCCATTATTCTTCTGACCGCTAAAGGCTCACAACCTGGAGCCATAAATTCTTGCGCTGCCAATACTGGGCCAGGCACTGTCCAAGGAGTGGTAAGTTCCTATGTGGAACAGACATCACTTTATCAAGATCTAGATTGTGTATTACTATTTTATGGAACTATTTACTGAAAATTCCATCTAAATTATTCCAAATTGCCACAACACAAGTTATTCTAAAGATATGCTTAAAGTATGATTGAAAGCTGTTTCAAATGCTGCATTTAGAATGTTAACAAATGACAGTGTGATCCATCTTGTTGTCCACAAATCAAACTTTCCTGTGCTTGATACTACAGAGAAAATTCCGTAGTGCTCTGGCTTAGATGACCATTCCTGTGTCTTGCTATTGACACAAGGAACTTTTACATTGCCAAAGGTAAAATAGAAGCAGCAACAACACTTTTATTTAACCATACAGGAAAAGAGCCTCTATCCATTTAACTAACTTGGTATCTTAAAGGTATGTCCACCCCTAAAATAAAAAATTTATATCATGCTCCCCCATGTCCCCCAGCCCCAACCGCATGTTTAGTTTTTTAAAAAGCCCCCAAACTCTTACTTACCTCCCCTCGATCCTCCCGCACTGCCGGCCCTCTGTTGCGAGAATGCAAGCGAGGGGCGGGACCGGCAGTCGGTCTGTGATTGGCTGAGCGGCAGCCAATCACGGACGCGGCTGCCGGTCATTCAGTGCAGCGGAGGAAAGCGGAGAGGTAAGAAGAGTTTGGGGAGCTTTTTAAAAAAAAAACATGCGGTTGGGGCTGGGGGACATGGGGAGCAGAATATTTAGGGGGTTTTTCGCTAGGGAGAGGGATAGTGAACGGGAGGGAGAGGGAGGGGGAGGAGGGGGGAGAAGGGCTGCAGCACGCATGGCAGGAATCTCCGGGGGGCCAGGTAGCAGGCAGTGTCCTATATGGACCTGCTAGCCTCCTGGTGGGCAGTTTTTGGAACTTTGGGGGGGGGGACTACAGGAGAACCAGATGGAGTTGGGATGTGAGGTAAGGATTAAAACACATACATGGTGGGGGCCAGTAGTTGGGGGGATTATAGTTTTGGGGGTGGACATGCCCTTTAAACATCTCAGCGAAAACACAGCTTGCCAATAATTATAAATGGCTTGGTTAAATACATTTCCACATGAACTGTGACTGAGGTGATGCTAGCAGTCATTCATATTTATCTTCATGCATGCAACCTGAGAAATAATCTTGTCAGTTCTAAATGCATACAGTTCAGTCTACCAGATCTGAAAGCTTCAGCACACTGCTTTGCATTACTCACTAGCTCATCTGTATTGCGTACAATATCTGGCAACCTGCATACCAATTTCGTAACACATCCTAGAAGAAAAATATTAAATCAGTCTTTAATTATACTTGTGATTATTCGATTTAAACAAGCTATGCGGTCTTTAAGTTTATTTGGGCAATACACAGAAAATCTTTAATGTATCAAGACCCACACATTAAAATCAACCATTTAATCTAAAAACTAATCTCATAACTGCATAACTCTCTGGTATTAAAGGAGGCCATACACATACAGCAACTACACTATTTAATGGCAGTTTTACTGGAATTTTGCAATGATTTATAAACACACTTTAATGATCATTCCCTATATTAAAACTTTGCAATGTTATCAGTTCCCTCTATTTCCTCCATTGGAATCTGACATAAATTTGTTACAAAATCCCATGTGTATGGCCTCCTTTAAAGGGTATCTCCACTGGGGAAAATTAGTTTGGCTATTCAGTTTATTTTAAGAATGGGAGGTAAAGGAGGAGGTATGGGAGGTATGCAGCAGAGGAGTGTAAGATCGGGTAAGTTCCTTCCCACTCCCAGCTCACGCTGGCTTTTTTTATCTTTAGCTCCCGTTTTTCAATAAAACTGAATAGTCCAAACTCATTTTCCCCAGTGGAGATACTCTTTAAGTAAAAGAAGCAGATTGCAATTAAACATAAATCTTCCGTCTGGCCCGATAGATCCTGATGCTGGCGGCGGTAGTTGGTGGGCATCGGGATCAATGTTTTGTGCCATACATGTTCCTAAAAATAATACCTAATCATGCGAATCATGTGATTATACCTTTATCACAAATTTTCTACATGAAAAACACAGTACCAAATATGAATAGTGCTATTTTAAGGTTAAGCTTGATGTATTGTAAGACACACGTTGTTGAAAAAGGTGAGGGTTTAAAGGGCATGTCCACCCCTAAAACATAATCCCCCCAACTACGGCCCCACCATGTAGTGTAGTGTAATCCTTACCTCACATCCCAGCTCCATCTGGTTCTCCTGTAGTCCCCCCCCAAAGTCCCAAAAACTGACGACCAGGAGGCTAGCAGAGTCCATATAGGGCTCTGCCTGCTCCTGGCCTCCGGGAGAATTCTGCCATGCGTACTGCAGCCCTTCTCCCCCCCTCCCTCCCCTCCCTCTCCCTCCCTCCCGTTCTACTATCCCTCCCCCTAGTGTAAATCCCCTTTAAATACCTGCTCCCCATGTCCCCAGCCCCAACCGGGTATTTTTTATATCAGAAAGCCCCAAACTCTTACTTACCTCTCCTCTTTCCTCCGCTGGACCGGTCTTGCTTGCAAAATGCAAGCAGAGGGGCGGGACCGGCAGTCGCGTCCATGATGGCTGAGCGGCAGCCAATCATGGACGCGACTGCCGGTCCCGCCCCTCTGCTTGCATTTGCAAGCAGAAGACCGGGTCGCAGGGAGAAAGAGGAGAGGTAAGTAAGAGTTTGGGGGCTTTCTGATATAAAAAATACCCGGTTGGGGCTGGGGGACATGGGGGAGCAGATATAAAAAAATACATTTTAGGGTGGACATACCCTTTAATTTCGGATATCTTCTTTTACAGTTTGAAATATACATGGATTCTAAATTTGAAAATGAAAACCTTAAGTGCAATGGTACACCATCTACTGCAGAAGGTTTCTTGTAGGGTGTCTTTCCAGTATATAACAACAGGAGGTGCTGATTTAAAGTTTGTAAAAAGCCCCCAGGAAGTGTTATTTGCCACCCCGTACTCTGAGAGGTAACTCAGGAGCTGAAAAGCCAATTTTCACTCCAGGTATCAATCCCCAACTTGGTCCTGCCAACCTCCTCCTACAGACAATAACAATAAATCCTATTATTTCAAGAATCATACCAATTCATTCTTCAGGGTTATTAAAGGGGAACTGTGGTCTCTCTAGGATAAGGTCTCTTATTTTCACTTTTTTCCCTAGTCTGGGACTCTGTGACAGACATGCATCACAGCCCAACGCCTCAAAAATATATCTTTCTAAAGAAGGTTTGCAACCCATTCTACCATTCTCTGTGCTGCCCTCTGCCTATGGGCACCTTAAGAAGGGGAAAAAATATTTTTAGACTAGTGGCTAGATTTAAAATCAATGAAGAAGTTTGGGGTTTAGGGCTAATGGGCAGTATCTGCTCTCTGTCCAGCAGTAGGATACAAGTGGGCATTCTCAAGCCAACTGTTAAGGGGGCAAATCAATGCTGTTTGTAATGTCATCCTTTTAAAGATCAACTCTGATATTTTGGTTAAAATTAACCCCCTCTCAATCTTTTGAACATTTAATGGCATCTAAAGCCTCTGAATCAGACACTGAATCAGAAGCCAGAGCACCTTGAGATAAAAGCAGTTATATTTGTCTCACCTCTCATCTGACGTAGGTGCTGGGAAATTTACTTTCTAACACAGGTTTTGGGGTTTTTTTGCACATGCCCAGCCCTAAGATAGTGCAGGAACTTGTTACAGAGGTCACACCTACTAATAGTCTCTAGCCCATTGTCTTAATCCGTATTAGGCAAGGGATCATGTGATTGAGGTCAGGGGGTATGGCTGGCTAGTGCACATGCACACAGTTATCTTATCCAGTCCTTTGGGGAATTAAAATTACATTTTATCAAGTTGGTAAAAAACAGCATTTCTTGTATGTATGTATCTTTTTTGTATCATTTATGATTATCATCTTGCTCTAACACTTCTCCAAAAGTACCTGTGGTAAGAACCTGCTCCAAGTGGAGCACTGCATTATAAGTGACTCGCATCTGTGACCTTCCGGATGCTCTGTACAGTACAGCCATCACTGCTCAGCCAGGATGCTGTTGTGCCTACAGCAAAGTAAGACATATCAGAAGGGTATATGTAAAAACATAATGAAGGTGATAAAACAGCATAAAGCAGTAACAGAGATACATGATAAAAAGCAATAGGTTTGCAATCCACACATCTGTACAACTATCACTAAGGAACATATATTTATATACTGAACTATTTATGTATTTGTTTTTGCATGACTTTTTTGTATTTTGCTTGTGAAGGTTCTCATTCATCCAGGTCATGGTATATCTGTATTTATTAGATCAACTGGACTTGAAGTTTAGTTCTTGAAGACATTTTGTTAGTCATCCGACTGGCTTTCTCAATTCAGAATGACTTGTACAAGAATCTGGGCAATTATGTACCCTGGAAAATCCCAATTAGCATCACAAGCAAGTGGTAAGAGGTGTTATAGGAACGCCCAGGGTAAGGTGTCAAAACAGCATTGTACATGGCAGATAGTTGGTGTCGAACCCCCCACTCTATTTAGGCTTGGTTACTTTATTTTCACATAAATGGCCTCCTTAACAACTCTCTTGGCAAAGGAACGTGACTGGTTCAAGAGAGTTGTTAAGGAGGCCATTTATGTGAAAATAAAGTAACCAAGCCTAAATAGAGGGGGGGGGTTCGACACCAACTGTCTGCCATGTACAATGTGTTTTGACACCTTACTCTGGGCTTCCTATAATACCTCTTAGCCACCCTGCAATCCCGCCCTTAACACTTGGTGTCATATGCTAATTGGGATTTTCCAGGGTACATAAATGCCACAATTTCTTGTACAAGTCATTCTGAATGAGAAAGCCAGTCGGATGACTAGCGAAACGTCTACAAGAACTAAACTTCAAGTCCAGTTGATCTAATTAAATACAACAGATATTTTTTGTATTTTGTATTGTACAGCGTTTTGGTCCCCAGGTGGCGTTTTATAAATAAACTATACATGCATACATCATGCTCCTTACTAAAGATCGACAGGTTTCATTAGCTGTGTGTACAGATTTTTGCTCAAAATTTGTGAGAACACAAAATTAAATGCACTTAATTCTGTGTCTTTTAATACAGTATGTGCACTGTTACGTGCATGTTAAATTGTGGTTGTGCATGGTGATTTGATGATTTTCTTACTAGGCAAAATTTCATAGGAGTTTGGGCTCAATCTTTCACAAGCTCCAGAAGATTACTTTATTCTGCCACAGTTTTCCTAGATATTGCTTTCAAACTGACCATTGGTAGTAAAATTGCTTTACATCTGCCAGTCTCTCACAGATTGCATTCCTTCTACATACCCTTTAAATTAACCCATTAATAGTTACACTAATAGAATAGCATAATCGGAGCTGCAGAAGGAGGAAATGAAGTGAACTGATTTAGCTCAGCTCTGTGCAATGCATTTCTCAATAGTGTACCTGAAACCTTCAGAACACCTAACAGCTCCAAGTTTTTGTTAAAACAATCTGGCTAGAATAAGAGACAGAATGAGATATGACTGAAATCCAGTGTTGTTGATATATATATATATATATATTATATACATATATGCTTTCCTTAAAACGCTTGTGCACAGAGAAACCCCTACTCAGGATTGGATACATCTGGTCAACAAAGACATATCTCCAACGAGTATTACAAACACAGAGAATGCCCATAAAAATATGGAAAGATATGAAAACATATGGTATAAAGCAGACACTGCAACTGGATCAGAACGCCAGACAATCAACAAACATAAACTGATCACAAACAACCCCAAACCTAACTAGCCTCGAACATTATCCTTACTCTCAAATTCTACCCCTTCCCTCCATGCTTAACCACCATCCCCTGCCCCCTCCAGAATAGATGACCTAAATAGAGACAATAAAAATGGATATAAAACCCAGGATCTTAGCTGAGTAAGATAAAAATTACAAACAGATAGAAATACTCATAACCAGACTGCGGCAATTGTTTATAAATTGTTATAAAATCTGTATATTTGTGGTTTCAAATGATATTTGGATCAATGCATGGATGTTAATCTAAATAATATAATGTACGGTTCTTTATAATGAAACCCTTTCTTTAAATAAACGGAATTAAAAAAAAAAAAAAAAAAACACTGGTGCAAGTAAAAAAAAAAAAAGGTCATGGAATAACTTAACATTATATTTCAATTTTTAGTTCTACGCCCAAGCCAGATCCATGTGGGAGCTGAGACATGTGTGTAACTCAAAGCCTCCACCATACAGTGAATGTAGCTGTTCTTGCAATGTTTCCGTGGAGTTTAGATTTACAGTCTCAGTGCAGATGAATGCTGCTTTCAGAAGGGCCCCTGGATATAAAGTAAACTTGTATTATTTAGTGAAACAAATCAAAAAGAAATCCATCTACACTAATCCATTGCATAGCATAAGGTGCCACCAAGAACAATAGGCAATTGGCCCAGATACAAATGAAAGGTAAAGCTCAGGTCAACTGGATTTTTTTAAATAAAAAAAACAATCTTTTAATAACATCATTTTGCTTCTGCACAAAGCAACTTTTATTATCAGATGGGGTCCTGATGAGGTGCTCTTTGCACCACCGAAAAGTTGATATATTAATAAAGAGATTTTTTTTTTATTAAAAAAATTCAGGTGACTAGAACTTTTTTTTCAATTGTATGATTTAGTTTTATTAAGTTAGAATGCAGCTTTTATTTAGACACAATTATCTTAAAAGTGTCACCTGGAGCATGGGGTTGGCAGTAGTCTTGCAAGTCTGAGAGGTTCTGACAAGTCAGTTGGGTTTGAATTCTGTTCCTTGGGGACCACTGCGACTAAAGAGATGTAATCCATCTGTGGGATTCTCCTTGCACGAGCTCCAATGGGTCTTTGACCATCCACTAACACTGCTACATTTACCACTGCACCGCCATGCTCATATGTAATTGGTGGGGTGTCACTCCATCCACCTGAATTTAAAATAAAAGACAAAACCTTTAACATAGGCTGGTCTGGATAGTGGTTCTCTGTTATCCCCAACACTGGATCAGTGTTCCCTCTAAGCTGTACACTCGCGCATACAACTCTGCAGGTCTGCGCACACAGGTAAAGTGGGTGCACGCACAAAGATCTGCTGGAACTTAAGGGTATGTCTACCCCAAATGATTTTTTTTTCTTGTAGTGTAGGGACGACCTCCCCAACCCTACCCCCCAGGTTTAAATTGTAAAAAAGTGCCCAGAAACTTACTTACCAGCCTTCGTTCCTGCGGCCTCTGCCTCTAATACTACTTCCGGGAATGAGTAGCATTAGGGGCCAGACTGGCAGCCATGTCTGTGATTGGCTGAGAGTCAGCCAATCACAGAAGTGGCTGCCAGCTATTGAGCAAGCCGAAGGAATGCGTTCTGGTATGTCATTTTGGGCACTTTTTTACAATTTAAACCTGGGGGGTAGGGTTGGGAGGGGGGTCTCTACACTAAGTGCAGAGATGAGGGATCCGGAGAGTGGGAGAAAGGGCTCCCTGCGCATGCCAGAGACCTCCAGGAGCACACGGGAAGGGGCAGAAATTTGTTTGTGTCAGGCTATGTATGTCAGATAGTGCCAGCTAGCTTACCCTATCAAACGGAGGCCTTACCCAAAAGGTCTTAACAGAGGATAAACCATACAAGCTCCTTTAGAGATAAATTAGTAATTTTAATTCATAAGCTATATTAGTGTGGTTGTCCATCACTCACCAGACAGTCAATACGAGCTGGACATTCAGCATATACCCAGCGATTTAGAGCTGGAAGAACACTTGTTGAAATGGAAACAAACTGGCATGCAGACATACAGCCCGACGGATTAAAATCTGCTCTGCACCTTCATAATGGCGGCAGCAGCACGGAGAAGGAGTGCTGGTCTGGTTAGGAAAGAATTCAACAAACATTATTGGCACAGACTTTCAAAATGTAAAATGTAAAAGCATTTTGTTAACAAGTATGACTGTAACATAGGGAACATCAAATTGTGATCACCTGTACTCCCAGGTGTATGTAAGGCCTGCACAGATATGGGGCGGATTAAGATGGGGTTAAATCCTCCCTGTCATGAATCCCTTTTTGTGGTTGAAGTTTAGAGGTCCGTATGAGAACTAGGCAAACTGACTAATGCAGAATAGAGGTTAAAAAGTACAAGAGCACTTATTTTAGGAAGTTGAAGTTTTAAAACTAGTTTATTACAAAAAGCCCTAGTGGGGTTAAGTATCAGTGAGCTTCCGGTCACCCAATAAACAGAAATGTATATATAGGAGAAAAAAGGATAAGCAGAATAACCCGGAAAAGTATTTCATTTAATTCCTGTAAGATTAAAAACATCTACTAAGATGTAAAAAATAATGTAAATTTTGATGTAAACAATTATACCCAAAACACCTGCAAATTTATATTTACAAGAGGGTAACTGTCTCCATACAAGTGGCCTTTATTAAAAAGAGCACATTCTACCTTTAAAACAACTCCAGTATAATGCTTCTATAGTGCAACTATCAAAACCTATAGCAGTATAAATGTGCTCTTTCCAGCTAGCACTGTGAGCTATGATATCCTGTGCCACAGGCACTGAGCACCAGTTGTATACAACTGCTGAAACTGTCTGTAAATAGCTTCAGAAAAGATTGTTATTTGGGTGGGTGTGATTTTACCCCACACATCATGTGGCAGTCACTCCTTTAAACACCAAGAACCCTGCCGCTGTGAGAAAGCATCTATTACCTGCCAAGCCACTTTCACGTTCCAGTGCCAGCTGCTTGACCCCTGCAGCAATATTTCCATTCTCTAGGAGTTGGTAGCCATCAGACCAAGCTTTGTTTGCTGCTGGCCCCTTCTAGCCCACCTTCTCCCCTTGCCATGCAGCCTAAAAGGTCAGCAACACAAGCAAGTGCACGGGCAGCTATTCTGGATCTTCAGCTACAGATGCCACTAGAAAACAAAGGTATAGGGCAAAATATTAGCTGTCAGCAAATGTTGAAATGACCACAAGTTTATAGAATGGCTTTTTTCACGTAATCATGTATCAAAAGATTTAACAATCTAGACATCAGGGTATTCAATAAAAGTTTTATTGTTTAAAATGGTGCTAATTTTGCCCCGACAATCAGATCTTATTTACATTTGAAAGCTAACATCTGATTGGTTGGGGAAAAATAGCACCATTTTAAACGATAAGAACTTTTATTGAATCTCTGTATATTTTTTGTCCATTTAGGAAATATTAGGTTGCTGGGTATATTAGATAATAATTATCATAGTATAATGATAAAACGAAACAAATCTATGTAGAAAATTAAAACAATAATGCGCTTACACAGATAATATTTAAATATCTAGAATCTCACCATGGTCCAGAGTAGATAACAAACATTTGATGGCTATCCTCCTGCACTGCTGCCCTAATTACAGGAAGTAGGCTTCGCTCCTCCCTATTCAACAAGGTTTTCAGCAGCTTTGCTTGTGCCTGGCTGAAGAATACTTCCCTGCGTTTCTCAAGCACTCTTACTTGATCGCGGAATTGCCGTAGCTGTTCCCAGGACATACGCCAAGAGGTGCGCCAGCGTTGCAGACTTGTAAGATCTCACTAGCGTTCCGAGATTCCAGGAACCACAGTACATCTCTGACCCCTAACTTTTCAGAGGGGTGAAGTACAGGAAAAGGGGAACACTTAATAAACTATGTCCACGGGGTGTGCACCGTGTCCCCAACAGGTCATTCTCACTGTCAGAGTAAATAAATAAATCATATTGTGTAACAAAGATATACAGTTGACTATGGATGATAAATCTGCTTTAGCACCATTTAAACGATAAGAACTTTTATTGAATCTCCCCGACGTGTAGTTCTTTGCTAACTACCTCCAGAATGAGCCATCTAATTGTGTGGCTCTATGTCTGTTACCAAAAAAGCTTGCTCACTGACGTCTTTCAGTCCTACCTACGTACCCGATATACTCGAGTATAAACCGTCCCGAGTATAAACCGAGGTACCTAGTTTTAGTGTAAAAAGGAAAAAAGGATATTGACTCGAGTATAAACTGAGGGGGTTAGTATTTGCCACTTAAGATGTTGAAAAAACTTACAAACAACTCCCAGCATGCTTTATTGCTGGGAGTTGTAGTTTTCAAACATCTTAAGTGGCAAATACTTGCAAATAGGGGTAAATCCTCCTTTATTTGTGCATACAGTATGCTAAATAAAGAAGGTTTTACTCTTATTTGTAAATATTTGCCCCTTAATGTTGCCCTGGTGTCCGTGGTATTCTCCTACCTTGTCCGGCGGCCGCTCGTTCCTCGCTCCACATCCTCAGTGCGCATCCGGATGATGTCACTACTCGGCGCCGCAAAGTGAGAGGCGCTGGGTAGTGACATCATCCGGATGCGCATTGAGGATGCGGATCGCGCGGCTGCCGGACAAGGTAGGAGATAGGTTGACTCGAGTATAAACAGAGATAAGATTTTCAGGCTTTTTTTAAAGCCTGAAAACCTCGGTTTATACTCTAGTATATACGGTAAGCTTTGCCAGAAGGGCACTTCAGCAGGTAAATGACACTGGCAAAGCCTACATTAGAGTTCTGCATCGGGTCGGGTTCGGGTAACCCGTATTGACTTTGAATGGGTTGCGGGTCGGGTTCACGTACAATAAACCGTGTGTCTGGTTTGGGTCGGGTAGGAGTTTAGCACTCTAAAAAAAAAAATTAGAGTAGAAAAGATTGTATTTAGAACTTAAAAGCGGGTAAAAGCAGGTTGTGTCGCGTGTACGAAATTGGTAAAGCGGGTTCAGGTCGCGTCTGAAAAATCAGACCCGCGCAGGACTCTAGACTACGTAGGTAAGACTTAAAGAGAGATATGTATAAGAATTGGGGAACACAAACGAGATATCTCCAATTATGATGGTACTGAATAGAAGATATAAGACGTAAGTGAGCAGGAATTTTTTGGTAAACAGACATGGTGCCTCACAATTAAGATAGATCTTTGCTAACTACCTCCAGAATGAGCCATCTTAAAGGACAAGTAAAGCCTCAGAACAACATTACATTAGAATGTAGATCTCCTTGTTATAAAAGCAGTAATTAGTGTCTTACCTCTCATTTTAATATGGTTGTTGAGAAATTTAAGTTTCTAACATGAGGTTTGTGTCTTATTTGGTGTTCTGGTATCACACAATGTGGTCACTGAATATTATGTTCTTTACACATGCTCACTCCTAAGATACTGCAGGAACTTGTTACAGTTGGTCACACCCACTAGTAGCCTCTAGCCAGTCCTTTTACAGGACAGAATAGGCAAGGGAGCATGTGACGGAGATCAGGGGTGTGGCCAGTCAGTGTTCACACAGTTATTTCATTCAGTTCTTCAAGTGGTAACATTTACTTTAATGCCATTTACTGTATTATTATTTTACAATTTATTGGTGTTTTAGAGGGTTTATGTTCAGATTCTGGTGTAAAAATTTGGGTTTAGTTTAATTGTGAGGCTCCATGTCCGTTTACCAACAAATTCCTGCTCATCGACATCTCATATCTTTTCTTCTCTTCAGTGCCATCATAATTTGATATATCTCATTTGTGTTTCCCAATTCTTATACATATCTCTCTTTTAGTCTTACCTACATAGGCATTTCCAGTGTCATTTACCTGCTGAAGTGTCCTTGTGGCAAAGCCAAAGTAGGTAGGACTGAAAGACGTCAGTGAGAAAGCATTTTTTGGTAAACAGACATAGAGCCTCACAATTAAGATGGCTCATGCTCATTCTGGAGGTAGTTAGCAAAGAACTAAGAGGTAGCAATCATGACAAGCGGTTACTTCAGAGGGAATGTTTTTAGACAGAAAAATTACAAACACTTTCCCCACATGGTCTGAATGAAGAGATCAATTGGTCTGCTTTTTTGTAAATGTCCTTGGTTTAGTATCCCAAAACAGGTCTAAACAATAATAATAGACCCAGATTGCTGGTTAACTTGTAGCATTTAACTGTTTGCTGATTTAAAGCCAGTAGGATGACTAGCGAAACGTCTTCAAGAACTAAACTTCAAGTCCAGTTGATCTAATTGAATACAACAGATATACCATGGCCTGGATGAATGAGAACCTTCACAAGCATGTTTGCTGATTTGTTTAAATGTAGCCTTCTATGTAGTTCAGCAACACTGTATTGTCATTGTTTCTTATTCCATTTCTAGCTTGAAAATGAACACCTGGATTATTGTAATACCACAGCTGATAATGAATATATGAACTTTCCACCTTGAATTAATTTATTGTGAATTATTGGACTTCCTACTTGGAAACAATGAAACCAGAGAAGCCCCTTTTTACTTTTAATCTCTATATATTGAATTGTTATATATTTGCACTTCATGGGCACTTTATATGTATTGTTATTTGTATATCATATTATACTGTTGCGTATGGTTTTACGCTCTATTTTAGACTTTTATCAGCCTTTTACTATTATAACTAATGTATTTGTTTTACACCTGTTTTACTCACTTATATTATAATGCACTTCCATGCATATTCATGTATATTGTATGGGAATTTGACATGGGATACACCCA
Organism: Hymenochirus boettgeri; assembly: GCA_019447015.1. Classification (NCBI taxonomy): domain Eukaryota; kingdom Metazoa; phylum Chordata; class Amphibia; order Anura; family Pipidae; genus Hymenochirus; species Hymenochirus boettgeri. The sequence continues at coordinate 128,754,200 of CM033472.1, read as the reverse complement.
GGAAGGGGTGGTGTCCTGGTTGTCATTTAGCTCATATTGTGTTGCGCACACACACCTGATTATAATAAACCCACCATTTCACTTGGGGTGCAAGTCTACATTGTATCTTTGTTTACTATGTTAATTGCCTTTTGTAGGGAAACCAAACGCCTGCACCCACAGGGGGAGTGTGCATATGGACTTTGCTGTTCACTTGGATTCAATTAACATAGTAACATAGTAATTGAGATTGAATAAAGACATGTGTCCATCAACTCCAAACTTTTCACGCTCCTTTTTAAGACTACATAACAGTTGGTCCAGAGGAAGGCAAATAAAAAAAACAGCAAAAAAAGGGCAATCGGAAAGTATCTCTGGATCAACCCGAACTGCAGTATAATGTATGTATTAATACCCGTAATTCTCAATATTTTTTAGTTTTAGAAACTTATCTAGCCCTCTTTTAAAGGGCATGTCCACCCCCAAAACTATAATTCCAAAAGCCCCCCAAACTCTTACTTACCTCTCCTCTTTCCTCCGCTGCACTGAATGACCGGCAGCCGCGTCCGTGATTGGCTGCCGCTCAGCCAATCACAGACGCAACTGCCGGTCCCGCCCCTCTGCTTGCATTCTCGCAAGCAGAGGGCCGGCAGTGCAGCGGAGGAACGAGGGGAGGTAAGTAAGAGTTTGGGGAGCTTTTGGAAAATACAAACCATGCGGTTGGGGCTACCAGACATGGGGGAACATCATATCAAAAACAATTTTTAAGGGTGGACATGCCCTTTAATGATATGATAGAGACTAGAATAAGGAGGTAGGCATTAAAGTACTGGAAGCAGAAGTGAAATTGTACAAGATTGGAATGATAAATTAAATGTAGACATTGAGAAATAAGCATTAAAACAACAGCAAATTGTGTAAAGAGCATTTAATTTGGAATAAAATCGGGAGCACTAGAAAAAGCAGTGAGCTGGCAAAGCATTAGAGTGAAGAGAAATCTATTAGTATAGGATATAACTTAAGGACCAAAAGAACCACAAAAAGTTTTGTCTGTCTGATGTTTTATGTAGGAAGTCAGTGTTTTTATGTTTTTCTACCCTTTCCAGTGTATATAGTTATAGAATGTGAATATAATATAATTATAAACAGAGATTTTCAGGTTAAAAAAATAGCCTGAAAATTGAATCACGGTTTATACTCGAGTCAAAGACTTAATCTGTTCTGGCGGCCGCTCACTCTGAATCCTTTGCTGGCTGATGTCACTGCTCGGGAAGTGAGGCTGGCGCCGAGAAGTGACGTCAGCCAGTGATCTAGAGCAGGAGCAGGGGAACTGGAGCAGGTAGGAGAAGGCAACTGGACCCTGTGGGGACTCTCATGGGGGGGGGGGGGCAGAGTACAGTAATTGCTGTAGTAGCAATTTCTTGCCACTGCAGATGTTTGGAAACTACAACTCCAGCAACAAAAGCATACATCTGGAGTGCCTTTTAAATGGACCGAAGAATTCCCATACAGTATGGCTATTACTGTATGGGACTTCTGCTGCCCATTTAAAGGGCAACTAAAGCTTCAAAACAATACAGAATCAGAAGGCAGTAGTGGTCCTATTTTCTACCTTCAGTTTATACTCGAGTCAATCATTTTTACTCCTTTTTAAAGGTAAAAATTGGTTCCTCGGTTTATACTCGGGACGATTTATACTCGAGTATATAGGGTATTAAAACACAACTCTGGCTTTCTCAAGCCACACCAGCCTACCCTGGTACACCATTTTAGAACCCCTTGTTTAGGTTTGAGAAAGTGATTGGACTATAGTAAATAAAGTATATGGATATCATTTGTGCAGCTGTCTTTCATTTTCTGCCCTGGTTAGTCATAGATGATATGACTCAGATTTAGATGGCTTTAAATCTACATACATAAGTTATATAGCAGATGACTAATGGTTGAAAGTTGTCAAAACCCCTAAAGCTAGGTACACACCTAGCGATTTTTCCTCCTGACCGACCGTTCGATACTTTCGAACGGTCGGCCAGGAGGAAGGACTGTCGGTCGCGGCAAAAGCAGCCGCGTCCGATAGTCACCGCGACCGATCATGTGGTCCATAGAGGACCGCACGATCGGACGAGGTTTTCCACCCTGTCCGATCATCCTTTCGTCCGATTTGGACGAATGGTCGATCGAACATGGGCACATTCGGATGCGATAATTTCGGTCCGATCGGCCGATACACTGAACTATCGGTCGATCGGACAGAAATATCTCATCATGTGTACCCAGCTTAAACAGATCCCCTATACGATCTCCCAATGGCGGTATCTTTCCAGCTGTAGGACCGGCCACGCATGGCCAAAAATCAGCCAGTCCCGTTAGACCTGACAGGATTGGCCTATTTGTCCCTTACTTGCTTCCTGTAAATCAATATTTGTTTATGTATTCTTCATAGGGAGTGTATATATTTTATGCAGAATAGCCCTTCACTGATCGAGGAATATTTGCCATGGGCCTTTAGACCTTATTGCAGAAACAGATATTTAAAATGCTAAACACCTTAAATCTGATTAGTGTTATCTCTTAATATACAGAAATAGTGTAGCAATAATAAATGTAAACTAAAAATGTTTGTAAAATGTAAAATCCTACAAAGACCTATAGAAGCCATAAAGATTATTTTGCAAATGTATTAAGTGTGTGCCTGGGTACTGTCACTTTTTTTTTTTTTTTTGGTCATTATACCCATTACCGCACTAAGCAAGTGTTTATATTGTTAGTAATACAGAGTTGTCAAAGCATAAGCAAAGCATTGATAGTACAATTGGACCGTGTTAAAATGGACAGTTTTTTCCCTGTCTAGCACAAGATTTCGGTCGTTGCTGTGCTAGTCTCTGGTTTGAAATGTGTTCTGAGATAATCAAATTAACTCGTATGAGAAATACCGATACACCTCCCCCTACTGTATGTCTCTGCCAGGCACAGTCATCCTACAAATGTGAAGCAGTGCACACCACAAGATAAGGCAAAACAGATTTATTGTTAATGCAATTCCTACTGTAAGCAGCAACCCTCTTTTGTAAGCCATTGAACCTATGTAAAAATGTTCCCAAAAATTCTAATAAGAAATGTAAAGAATTTTATGTCCAATCATTTAGTTTCTTTAACATCAAAGTCACAGCAGGGAAAATCTGTGCATAGAAAACATAAGGTATGTAAATTATAAGTTATGTCTGTACTACCTGAAGCGAATAGTAACATACATGTGTTGGTGCCCATGGATTATATAAATCCGTACCATAAACTCCAAAGCATAGGCAGTTTGTTAAAGTGCGCTGATATCAAACATTAATTACTACGGTAAAACCTTTAACTTTATTGCTCAATATCAAAACACAAATCTTACCCCACCAATATAAACAAATGCCCCCTTTAATAACAATATAAACTTTTATAAAAAGGAACAGTTTACAAAGCGTGCACAATAGCATTTCACAGAATGCCTTCAATATCCTTAAAGGGAAAGTTCAGTGGAAAATATAATTATTTTTTTAATTCTTAGTTTGTATTATGCATACCTAGTTATTCTACATATTCTCTTACATTTTGAAAAATCAGTTTTTTTCAAAAAAAATTTAATTTATACCCCTTGCTATTCCCTGCCCATTTTCTTCCCATAATGCACCACTTCCTTGAAATGTTCGTAACAGTAATTTCTACTGATTGGCTGTTGGATGGGTCAAACATGCTCAGATCTCTACTGAGCAACTGAATCAACCCAGACACTGGGTCTCTATTAGGGGTCCTGCAAACAGGAAGTCAGCATTTCAGAAGAAAAGACAGAATGTTGAATGGGCAGGGTAAGGTCATTGGGATGGAAAAATACTGCTCTTTTTTCTTAAAAACACATGTATTTGCACTGAACTTCCCCTTTAAGGCAATCCCGCTATTAACGGATTAAACATCAAAGTGCCCTCAATGTCCTTAAATGGTTTGGAGTTTGTGGTAAATTACCTTGTAATTACCTTATTTTATGCACTTTACAGGGTATATTGCAATCAGATTTGATTATGATCAATGTAGTAATAAGTTACATTACATTAACTGTATTATAATTAAAAAATCAGTCAGCTGTGTCACTGAGTGACTCATTTCTTATATTCCACTGCACCTCCCATTGTACCCGGTATTAAAAGAAATAATTTGCCCTTTCCAAAATAAAACGTAAGGATATTATGCCACCTCGGAGTTCCCTACCCTGTATAAAGGCACAAGGCCACAGGGAGCTGGAGGGTAAGGTGATTATGTTTACAAAAATCATCCAAGACTGTTCTCTGGCTGGTTCAGTTTTTTTTTTTTATGTGTGTGCTATTGAGTGTTGCATAAATTATGCGTCATTCAGACTGGCCTGTTTTGAAATATTTAAAATATAGTTTATCCCTTTTACTACCTGTAAACCCTTTGAATGTTGTGAATGTGTTTTGGGTAACCTAAATTAAATGGTTTATTAAACAAACTCCACATGGATTGACTGCACAAAACTGTATTCCATAATGAGGGTGTAGTCTATAGGTGACCATACACATGCAGATATTGTTACACAATGCAAGCTTTTATACATATCGTACTTACAGCTATCTGTAAGTTAAAAACCAATTGTTTCCAGTGATTTAATTCATTTCAGTTAATAATAAGGTTTTTCTGTTTTTAATGATATTTTTGCTGGCAATATTTCTATATGCTGAATAGTACTGTAAAGTTAATTTTCATTGTGTTGACACAGATATCCAATATAACTGCAGGCTGCAGCCTCTGAATGGTGCGGCCAGGCTGCAGATATACCTATATGTAATAGAAATGATCATGATCTGTGATAGTCTGTATGATGGTGTATGGTGCAGGATAGCATTTGGTAGGGTTGACTCCTTTCCAATCATCGTGAGAACAGCTTTTTGCTGCTACACTACCCTTGACCTGTATTTTGGTATACCTTACACTGTGTTATTAAGTTGCATCAGTTGACCTATCTATGTATGCACTACACTCACTTTAAGTAAGAATGACATTTACTTTACGTTTGATATTTGATTATATGTTTGAATGTTTTTAAACTATGGCCCTATTGTTCTATAAATAAAGGAATTTTTTTTTTTTTTAAAGCAAGTTCTGTTTTTCCTTCCCCCCCCCCCCTTGCTATTTACATGTAACAGACTAGCACCTTCCCTGTTTTGTTTTGTTTTTAAAATTTTAGTTTGCAAATTAACATTTAGCATCGTTTTACTAGCTGTAGACAAAAAGTTCGTACACACGTGCGATTTGGAACCGAGCCACGACCCCCGACCTCGTTGCATTTGTGCAAATCACACGTGTGTATGCGTTCAGTCGGGGGGGTCGTTCGTCGTTCGAATGCGTCATGGTCGGGGGTCGTGACTCGGTTCCAAATCGCACGTGTGTACCAACAGTTTTTCCATACTAAACAGGTTGCTTTAGGTATTAGTGAAATGAAAAATTTTAAAAAATACATTTGAATTATGCATGTAGGCTGGATCTCCTGCATGATGCTGCATAAAGGCTGGTGCACGTAAGCAGATTTTTCATTCCGAACCACAGTTCGATACTGTTGACTGTATATTGTTATTCATATACTCTAGAGCTTTAGCCTTTTTAATTAAAAACCTGATCTGTGTCTACAAACTCCTACAGTTTAAGCTATCCACAGTATGTCCACAAAAAATACGTAGCTTGATTCATTTTATTTTTCAGCGCAGCAAATATTTAGTAATCTGTAGGTACATACAGCCTTCTCTTTTCAATAAAGCCTAATACATAGCCCATTTTAAAATGACCCAATATTTTTCAATATTGTCCAGTTATTTTTGCTTAGCGTACAAAAGTACAACTACATAAACATTTAGTGTAGACTTCTCTGTAAGTTTACAAAATCACAATCATTAGGCCATACAGACTACAATCATATAGTTTGATATTTATTATCTTAAAATAATAGTATGGTGCGTGGTAACCGACAATCAAAAATGAAGATGTTCATAAAGGAGTAAAGCAGGCCATTTATCCAGATTTATTGTCACTTTACTTTCTTGATCAAGTGTGCTATGTATGCATATTCATATTGGGTGGGGCATCTGATATGATCAGAGGAAAAGGTCTATAAGCTGTCCAATGGTGTTTTTTTTTATGAGCCAGGGATATACAAAAGAAAATAAAAATGGACGAATTCCATGCTGTGGTTTTCTCGGTTAGAGGACTAGGGGTTAATGCTCTCTTGCTACATATATATATGCACTTGTGCTCCATATTACACAATAGCTAATCAGTATTTAACTTTTACCATCCAAGATGTCTTTGAAATAAAATAAAAAAATAGCCATGATTCTTAGGGATTTCAATGTTGGCACTTTTCAGTTGTTGACGAATTAGAAATCACACCAACTTGGCTTGTTTTGTTATGTTGGGTGTTGTAGTTCATCAATAGCCAGAGGGCCACAAGTTGCATGCACCTGCAATTTTATTACTCGCACAAGTCTTGTTTGGCCCTGATGCCATAACCTAACACCCCCTATCCTCCTTGGGGAAACTTAGAGATGACCGCTTTCTTTATGACAGACAATGAGCTCTTAATATGATATTTCCTGTGTCACACTGTCAGCAGGAATACATTTAAAAAAAATCAACACGTATAGTGAAAAAAGGCTTTTGAAACCTTGGCTTCAAAGAAGCTTCTACGTTTTCTTCTAAGAGAAAACTAAAATCCTAGCAGACTGAAAGGGGTTGTCCTCTTTAAATGGTAGTTAGTGTAAGAGCAGGTCAGGATACTGCTGCTCTTTCTTGGGATGAATGGGGCACTGTTTCTTAGCACAGAGATTCTAGTGTTGGAAGGGAGCAAACACCAAGTGCCTTACAGAGGACAAACGAGCATACACAAGAACTGGATACATATAAAGAAAAGCTTTAGCGCTTTCTTTACATAGTGGTTCTGACCAGTAAATTAGAAAATCGCAGTGTATGTCATATTCTCTCATTCTTCGTGTGTGTGGGAAATATATATACACACATACATGAATTTCAGGAGCCAGGTAGTCATTGCAGCTACAAATAACTTTTTAGGGCAGGCGTGGTATATGGTTGTTATCCTGACAATGGCCCATAAAGGTTTTCTGCGGGATATACTTTGATTTTGGATTAGGAGAGTGTGAGTGTGTGTGTATACCACCTGCCTGTGAAGGGCTCCTGCTCGTTCTAACCCTTTTTCTCGCAAACAGCTGGATAAATCTTTGTGTCTGGTCCGCTCTGTGAAACGCAGCCTGTTATGTTGATGGAGAAAAACAGAGGTTTGGATGGATTGTCTTCTCATCTGGAGTGTGGGAAGTGGAGTGAGGAGATTTGTGAGTGTATGTGTAAGTGGATAACAAATTTAAATTATAAGACTATTAAGTCAGCTCAGAGTTTAGTGACCTGTTTAGAACTGGTTGATTTCTTTTAATATCATAATTTCAGTACGTTCTTAACTTGCATAAAACTGTAGATATTGTATAGAAATTAGTGCCCTACCCTTCCACTGTGTTAAGATTTTTTTTTTTTTACATTGATTCAGTGATAGAACATATATTCACTCAATTTGTAATTCTTGCACAATCTTTCTTAATTCTGTAAATAAAATGTAGTTAAACATGACAAAATATTTTCATACTCAAATGTTAGAGGCACACCTTCGAATCTTGGCACAGCTTTTGAGAAACCCTGAATTTCCAATATAATAGAGTACAGACCATACATTTTTATTTAGCCATTTCTGCCTGGCTGAATTTACAGTGTACTGTAACTTTAAAAGCTTGGAGGTTGCTGCTTTCTGTTTAATATGTGACGGCTGTGTGCTGAAGAGCTGAGGTTTTCAAAGGGTTGGCGTATAGGGTGTTTGTCCAGCAGGAACCCCTGTTTAAGGCTGTCCTATGAAAATGCCAGCTCAATCTAGATAAGTATACACTGATGTGGGATTTCCTTCTTATGTGGCAAAGAAGGAAAAAGAAAAAAAAAGAAAGTTTAGTGAGGTTGTAGCTTGGTGTAGTGTGAGAACAGTGACAGGCGCTGGCTGAGTGAACACACAGACAAAGGTCCCATCTGTTTGCTGAAACACCACAGCTTTAATGTGCAAGTAAGTCCCTAAACTCTGCATGTTAACCCTATTTTTAGCTATTTGCTGTCCAATTTCTCTGCTTGCTATTGGACAATTTGTTGTTCAATCAGAGTTACTTGTTTTTGTGTGTGTGAGAGCGGACTGTCTGACATCAGCTTACAAGACCTAGATTCTGCCTGCTATTTGTGCTCAGGCACGGTTTCTTTTAGCTGTGGAATGTCAGTCTAAGCAGGCAACAGGTCGGTCTGCATATTTTAAACGTGTCTATATTTTCTGGTGGGTTGAACATTTCAGCAATAGGAAACATACTCTTACAAGGGAGGATTTGAAAGCCGATTTATTTTTACTTGAAAATGTGACTCTTCTTGTAATGTTGGAACAAGCTAAAGTAAAACAAAGGTAAACTTTAATTTCACTGTATGTGTGAACAAATGTGTATGTGGTTTGGGGGCTTTAACAGACATGGTCATAAAATTTTAGTTTGGTTCTCTCTTAGGCACCTGACTTACTATATGTCACATCAGGTGGTGTTTGTCTCCTGAGTGTAGAGCTTGTTTTTCCATTTCCTCTCGATAGACTGTCAGTAAGGACTGGTTATTGTGTTTTAATTATGCTTTTATTTCATTAGACCAACACTATAGTAAACTTCAGTACAGACTTTTTTTTTTCTTATTCGCTAAAATACTTTCATGCATTGCCAACCTATTATTTGCTATGGGTAGGTTGTATATTTCTACATATTTGGTGTACCTAGGCAAAGGTATACATGTAATGTACACATGGTGTTGTGATATTTTCTCTATCAGATGCAATACATAACAGTCTGAAAACTATGTAGAAAAAATAGCATGATTCTGGTTTGCACTGCCCCTCTACTTTGAGGCCTAATGCAAATAAAAATGAGCTTTATTTAAATGTCTAACCACCATGCAGACAAACTACCGCCATTAGCATTGTAGTCGGTGGGAACCAACAAAAAAGTTCCATTTGTCGGTATTGGCTCCCTTTACTTTACCCTATAATGGGGCCCATACACGGACCAATCCCGTTCATACAATCAATTTAATTAATGCATCAGGAGCCTGGAGCAAAGCCTTAAAACTTACCCGCAATGCTGACTACATCCTCGCTTGCATCTGACATGCATAGTGCAGTAGGATTGGTCCAATAAAAAATTTCTGTTGACCCCATAGGAAAAAAAAATTTGTATGTCGATCATACGATCAGCCATTCACGAACAGATGCTTGTACAAAATCAGGATATACAAATATTGTACAACCGGAATTTGTGCGTACATGGCCTCAATAAGTTATGGGAGCCTATACCAGCATACCAAATGGCTGATGAACCTCTTTATGGGTGTGCACAAAGGTTAAAAAAAGTATGCACACAGTAATCTGGGTAAAGGTAGGTAAAGTGGTATGTAGTCTAAGGACTACAAAAGAAATCTTGGCCATAGCTTCCACGTAAAGGGAACATAAAACTAAAGTTTTCTTGGTGTCTTTCCACCAAAATAGATCTATAATTATAATTAAAAAAAACACTTATACACATCCTAGCATGCACAGCTATCAATTCTGCACAAGTTTACTAAAAGTCTAAAGCCATTTCCACAATAAAGAACTGGCACCTGTTACTGGACTGCTAGATATGCTAGCATGCTGTTTTTATGGACAGCAAGATCAAAATTCACACTAAAAGAACTCACAAAGCAAAATTTACATCCTTGGTCCTTAAAGTGTATGTACACTGGAAAATTTGTTTTTTTAAATTGCCCATTAGTGGAAACTATAATTCATCCCAACTGTCACTGTTTTTTGTTGTTGATCTGCCCCCTATTTCTTTAGATATCCAATCTGAAACATCTTACATTTTAGCATTTCTGTATACAGTTTTGCTGTAGCTAGAATGGTTTGACAGTTGGTGTGCTGTATACTGTATGTAGTTTTGACACTTTGAATGTGGGAAAATAGTCAGGCCAGTGGTCAGAGCCTGAACAAAACAAGTTTTGTATTGAAGGCATGCAGCAACACAAACACTTTAGAATAAGTGCTACTTACATGTATTTATTTATAGATTAAGATTACATCATTTTTTTCAGTATACATTAACATTCCCAAAAATCAGACTTAAGTGAACTAAAACCACCATTTTTTCATGCCTTGATGACAACCGAATGTGGCCATGCACCTTGCTGTTATTGAGTAATAACCTAAATGCAAGCTGTATGGGCAGTAGCTACAGCAGCCCACACCGTTGCCAGGGGGCCATGATCAGTTGTTTTTAAACACTCGTCCTCAGTAAAGATACGCTCAATACATTTTTTAAGACTGCTACCAGTCTTTTAAACATCACCCACTCTGGCCCAATCAGCTGTTGGGGGGGGGGGGGTGTTTGTGTCAGGGGCCTGGCCTACAAGCCTGCATGTGGGCCCACCGGGCACCTGTCCTGTGTATGGGGAACAAAAACAATCAACCATAAAGCCAGTGAACTACTACCTCTGGCATTGTGGTTGATCGGTCCAGATAAGGGACGTAACTGAAGGGGCCTGGGCGAGATTGGAGGCCCCCTGACCCACCCCCTCCACGATCAGCTGTTTTAAACCTGACTGAATGAAACATATGCAGCTGTTTAAAAGAACGGACACGATCTTCAGTTCCGGAAGTTTGGGTACGGTCTTTTAAACAAATGATTAAGGGAGTTAATAATGGTAAGCTTTAGTTTTGACGGTAAATTCTGGCCACTGCTGACAGTCTCAATCAATTAATATATAAAATCTTTAAACCAACTTTATTAATCTATGTTCAAAACTTACATATTTGGTGGTATTCAGCAATCTAGGTAGTCTAGGTAAGGAGTTATCCTGACATGTTTCAGATGGTTGGATACTAATCATGGGACAAGTGCAAACAAATAAGATGCTGCAGGTCACCAAAGGTGCAATTCTAAAAATGCTTTATCTTGAGAGCAATATACAGTATTAAATGGAAACATGAAGAAAGCACTCATTGATCAATACATTTATTTAAAGCATAGTGCTGACCGTGGCACGTTGTGTCAATAAATTAATTGAACACTGAGAGTGCTTCCTCATCCTCTTGCTTCCCATTCTTCAATTAATGCATCAGAAGCCAGAAACAAAGCCTTACAGCTTACCCGTGATAGCACTCCTTTGGTGCTTTCTCTGACAGGTGCTGATTACATCCGAGCTTCCTTGCACTATGGGCGTACAGTGCTAGCGAGCGTGGATGTAGTCGCCACATCTTTGACAAATGACAGACAGGATCTTTCAGATCTTTCAAAGTTCTTTGATGTGTGTACCAAGCTTTATTAAATTTTCCCTTGCCGGCGAGGGAAAATGAAAGTAAATAAAACAGCTTTTGCTGTGAACCCAGGGGTTGACATAGTGGTCCAGGTTCTTACTCTGGGGGCTTTTAAAAGTATGGGGGCTGAGTATAGTTGTCCATTAAAGGAGAATAAAGGGCGTTAAAAGTACCTGGGACAGGAAGGTAGGATTGTTACTCTCTACCTCACAATATCAATAAGGACTGGCAGCACAAAGAAAACTGCTTCTGCCAGGCTTCTGTATCTGCTGTAGCTACTCAACGATCGGCCAGTTACAGTTTGATAATTTTGTGGCTGAAGTTCCAGGATCTTATTTTGATTTTTCATGTAAAACCTTTTATTTATATTTAAAATGTTATTTGAACGGGGGGGGGGTTGTTGTTTTTTTTACCCATTGAAAAAAATATGTATTTCATTTTTTAATTTTTTTTTTTTATTTAGGTGAAGAGGAGGATATTCAAACTGATGAAAATGGTGGTAAAGCTCCTTACTTTGTGGAAACTCCATATGGCTACCAGTTAGATTTGGACTTTCTTAAATATGTTGAGGACATACAAAAGGGAAACACAATTAAAAAAATTAATCTTCTGAAAAATCGTAAGCTGGTTCCAAACTTTGCAGAGGGGAGCAATCCGTCCATACAAGAAGTTGCTTGGCCATCAACAGACTCACTCTCTTCTTCTAACAGTGAAAATGAAAATAAGCCATCTCCTTTTCTAACTTATAAAAAACACACTGATTCAAGTGCTGCCAGACTATCTTCTCAAGAAGCATCTCCATGTTTTTTAGCCTTACAAGACAATAAGGCATTGCAGCCTCTTTCTCCACAAATACCAAAACACAATTTTCATGTTACAAAAACATTAATGGAAACTCGAAGGAGGCTAGAGCAAGAAAAAGCAATCATGCAGGTAGCCTCTTCTTATAATGATTTACGCAGGCCCAGGCTCTCTAGCTTTAGTGGCATGGGTTCTACAGGATCATTGTCATCTGTTACTGGATCTACAAGTATCAATATAACAGCACAACTTCAAAATGGAAACCAAGCCAATGGTGATTATGGTGCCCTTTTTGCAACATCTTTAGGAAGCTCCATACGTCACAGCCCTCTGAGTTCTGGAGTATGTACGCCTGTGACGAATGTTAGCCCTGCGCATCTCCATCATATCAGAGAGCAGATGGCTGTTGCACTGAAGCGACTTAAAGAACTCGAAGAACAGGTTAAAACAATCCCTATATTGCAAGTAAAGATTTCAGTTTTACAGGAAGAGAAAAGGCAACTAATGTCAGAGATCAAAAGTCAAAAGGTAAGCAACCAGAACGATTCTGCAGGATTCCGGAAGAGATCTTACAGTGCAGGAAGCGCTGCTTGTTTTGAACAACGTTCCCATATTAAATCTGCTGGGGAGTTACATATAGACTCTGATGAGGAAATAGAGGTTCCAGAGCAGAACTCCCAAACCCTTAAAGAATTCCAGCAGTTAACAGCTGAAATGCAGGCTCTGGAAAAAAAAATCCAGGACAATAGTTTGGAGACATACTTCACTTCCTCTCAGTCCAGGAACAATAAAATTAAAGAAACCTTCAGTAGATCTGTTGCTGTAGGTGCTGATAAAAACATGAACGACATAGTGATATATTATAAATCTGTGAAATCCAGCCAGGATGCCTCTGTAGGGGTTGAATTAGAAGTCAAAGACCTTGGTGTTGGGGTGACAGAGGACATGCTTGGGGTAACTTCAGAAGCTGAAAAAGAAATTGAACTTCAGCAGCAAACAATTGACGCACTCAAGGATAAAATATATCGTTTAGAAACAGATTTAAGGGAGACCACATATGAGATGGAGATGACCAAACTAAAGCTTGAGTTAAAATCGGCTGGGTCAAGGAAAAATGCAGACAAAGCAATAATGGCTCAGCCTATAACATTCAGCAGGACCACAGAAGCTAGAGTTGAAACAAAGGACCAAAGTTCAGGAGAATATGTTGATGTATTAGATGCTTGCGTTGGCAACAGTCTACAAACTATCAGCACTGGTGTATTATGCAAGCCTAGTGTTCATAATGCAGCTGCAGGTGCCAACCTTCCAATGAATTGCTGGATTGTGAAAGAAAATGTTGAACTGTGTGACACTGGTACTGGAAGGGATCTTGAGATGTATGACAAATGTGTTGGCACAGAGCAAGCCGTTTTTCACGTTGGACTTCATATAAAGCCTTTGGATCAGTTAGACAGAAAATCAAATCTTGAAATCAAGGAAGTGAGGTCTGTAGGATGTGGAGAATGTTCAGTTGATGTCATTATCAAACCCTTGATAGAAATTATGTCATGTGGGGTAAATACAGAGTTTGTGAGCACTGTTGATTCTGCAATTACAGCATTTCCTTGCACAGTTAACCAACATACCAGCACTGAAATGGAGATAGCAAGCCAGCACACAAACACAGACAGATTACATTTTACAGATTCAAGCACAAACACAGCTTTCAGCACTTACAGCAAGCAAACAAACACAGAAACAGTGGAGATGCGGTCTGTGGCTATTGGGGAAGGTAAAGTTAAGGAGATAAATCCTTTATCAAATACAAGGTCCATTGGAGTGTGCACCTCTGATACAGAGTTTGATGTTTCTACCTCTTCACACAAGACCAAAGATTTTGGGGTAGGTCAAATCAATATTGAAGATAATTTTCTGGTAGGTATGAAGCTTAGAAGCATTGCTTGTGGACCTAGTGAACCCATTACTCTTCCTGACAGCACAAATAACATAGGCTGTGAATTTTTTCAGGAGCAGCAAACAGTTCCTCTCATAAACAATAAGTCTCCTGCAGTTATTGATCATTATATTGAGCGTGTACAAAATCTCCTTCAGGAGCAGCAGATGCTTCTTGCTGAGAATTACAGTGAACTGGCTGAAACCTTTGTGGAACCTTATTCTCAAATTGGCTCCCTCAACTCACAGCTCATCAGCACCCTCTCTTCCATTAATTCTGTTATGAAATATGGTAGCACTGAAGAACTGAGAAATTCTGACATCCAGGGGAATTATGTGAAACCGGATCCCTCTGCAGGTATGTGTTCATTAAAATAGTATGTTTGATTTTGACATGCTTTTTTAGGAAACCACTATTGGAATAATATGCTTGCTAAAATTGATTTGTTAGTGATTTATTGCTTCACTTCTTCACTTATATGTTGTATACAACATTTGATAAAATGTCCTTCAGGACTTTTCTATGTTAGTGCACTTTGATAGCCTATCTGATGCTTTGGAGGCAGTTGCACAAATAATATGGGTCATTTTATCAGAGAGGAATAGAAGTTGGCTGCTTGTTCATTTCACCTTTGATGCCATATCTACATTTAAAGAACAACAATACCCAAAAAAACATCTCGCCCATTACACTTCTAGCAGCTGAAATCACTTACGCTCATTTACAACCGTGCTGCACTCCCTTAGATATCACACAGCAAAGATAAGTGCTAACAGCCTGCCTCCTAGACGGCCCAGGGCCATTGTTAACATATCACTTGTCATTGGCTGGTGGCAATGTCTGTTACAACCTTTCTCCTCCTTCTCTGCCAGTCAAACAACTTAAATGTCCTGTTGCTAGAATACAGCCTACATAATCAAGCTGATCAATGGTGGGTGGAAGAGTGTTATCTCGCATGCTAGCTTTGAATGACCCTTAGAGACAGAAAGAATCCTTACACCCCCTTTACAGCATGGCTAATTGAAGGCAGAGAGAGGCTCAAAATCAGGAAAAAAAATGTATAGGGAGGGCTGCATACCTTAACTCTTTTTAAAGCAGTAAAAATGCATTGAGGCAATGCAGTTATCCTTTAAGACACAGCTGTCTCTCTCTACCCTCATCATAATTATAAAAGATGGTGGATTTAAATGTTGTCATTTACAGGTTTATATTTAACATTCTACCACTGTGTAAAAATGTCCAACCGAAACTGGACATAGTCTCAAATATAGAAAGGTGTAGCATAAGATTTTCTGTGATGGAGGGGTGTAGTTGTGGGTTTGTAGCATATACAGTATACTTTGGACAATTAAGTATACCTCTGCTTTAGCAGTTACATTTATAATACTCCACATTGCAATCCGCTTGGGGAACTTTCAGACCCAGTTGGTCAAAAAATCAAATGAATACCCATCCTTTTCTTTTATACAATCTTATATTGTATATTATTGAATTGCTTGTGCCATTTAGACTTGCAGATTCTTTGCTTTTCCTACCCGGTAGACCCTTTCACGGCCGCCATCAGGGGGGTACAGGGGGTCCTCCTGTATGGGGCCCGGACTTGAAAGGGGCCCAGAGAGTGAAAGGAAGAAGAAAAAAAAAAAATTTTTTTTCTGCAATACTGAATTCTTCTAGATAGAGAAGACAAACAGGGTGTTTCTGTCTGTGGCTCCACCCCCTCCCGCCCCTCCCCTGAACTTGTATCTTCTGTGCTGTGGTCTCCATAGAGAGCAGGAGGGAGTAACTGTAAGTTATACTGAACCCATTTCTTATTGTGAGAGTCCATGGGGGGCATTGTTACCCTCTGTCTCACTGCTGTGTACAGGGACTGATAAACTTCCTCTATGGGGCTGCTGGGGCCAGAACCTATATAGCAGTGATGGAAAACCTTGTAACTTCCCATGTTAAGAAACTACAACTCCCAGCATGCCTTGTTTGCATTCTGCTACTAAGGCATGCACTGCACATGGGGTAGGTAATAGCCTAATAGGGCTACTGGGCTATATTACCTACACCATGGGGGCAGCATGGCAGCTCCACAGCATCTCTATCCTGCCTATATACATATCTCCATCTCTGTCACATAGCACTATGGCAACTCCACACTGAGATGGAGATATGGATATAAGCAGGATAGAGATTGTGTCTTATATAGCAGTATGGCAACTTCACACCATCCCTATCCTGCCCATATCCAAATTTCTATCTCTGTGTCTGTCACATTGCAGCACACCATCTCTATTATCAGGATATAGACAGGATAGAGATGGTGTGTGGAGCTGTGGAGATAGAAATATGGATATAGGCAGGACAGAGTGTGGAGCTGCCATGCTGTGTGGCAATAGTGGCAGCCTTTTTCCAGACAGTGCACAAGTGGGTAGGTGTAAGAATTTGAGCATGAAGAAAGGGGTGAATATATCAATAGAAATATGTTTTAAGCAACACTAATGTAGAATATAATATGGGGTCTAATATGGAATCCAGTCTGTGTGGGCTTGGCTTAAAGGAACCGTATATACTCAAGTATAAACCGAGATTTTCAGGCTAAAAAAATAGCCTAAAAAAGAGTCTTGGTTTATACTCGAGACAAACACTTACCTGCTCCGGCGGCCGCGCGCTCCGCATCCTCTGCTGGCTGATGTCACTACTCTGCGCCGGGAACTGAGGCCGGCGCTGAGTAGTGACATCAGCCAGCAGAGGAAAGTGGAGCATGTGGCTGCCGGAGCAGAGAAGAGGATCCAGAGCAGCCTGCAGGGGAACATGTGGAGCAGGTAGCAGAAGGCAACTGTGGGGACTCAGAAGGAGGGGGAAGTAGAGTAATTCCTGCAGTGGCTATTCCTTGCCACTGCAGATGTTTGGAAACTATAACTTCCAGCAACTAAAGCATGCTGGGAGGTGTAGTTTCCAAACATCTGGAGTGCCAAGGAATGAGGCTTTAGTTGCCTTTTAAATGGACATAAGAATTCCCATACAGTAATAGCCAAATCCAGTATGGTTATTACTGTATAGGACTTCTGATGTTCATTTAAAGGGCAACTAAAGCCTAAAAACAATACAGAATCAGAAGGAGGATGAGATCTATTGCTGCCTTTTGATTCTGTATTGTTTTGAGGCTTTAGTTGCCCTTTAAATGGACAGCAGCATTCCCATACAGTAGTCCCATACAGTAATAACCATACTGGATTTGGCTATTACTGTATGTGACTACTGTATGGGAATTCTGCTGTCCATTTAAAGGGCAACTAAAGCCTTAAAACAATACAGAATCAGAAGGCAGTTGTGGTCCTATTTTCTACCCTTGGTTTATACTCGAGTCAATCACTTTTACGCCTTTTTAGAGGTAAAAAGTAGGTGCCTCGGTTTATACTCGTGTCGGTTTATACTCGAGTATATATGGGTATGTTATATTTACCAGTCTGTGCCCGTTGGGCATGAGGGCATCTTAAGTGTGTGTACTGGACACGGGTACATTTTATATTTACCAGTCTGTGTGTGTGTCGGGGAGGTAGAGCATGTCTCGCGCCTGTTAATTTAACGGGCTTAATGTCTAGTTGACATATAATATTGCAGGCAACAATGTAAAACGGGAATAATGGTCTTTAAATGTGTGTAACCTTAACAAAGTGGGAGTGGTCTTAAAGTGATTGTGGGGAAAAAAATCCGCATTTGCCGCTTCTCTTCTCCCCATGGGTTCCTCTTTTGCGTTTTAAAATATTGGGAGGTATGGACTGTCTGAGTTGGTTCGTGCTATGGGGGGGCCCAGAAATGTACCCAGTATGGGGCCCAGGAAAGTCTGATGGCGGCCCTGGACCCTTTTATTTACTAGTAAGCTGTTTCTCAGCGCCTTATATACATTTTAGTGGAATTCCAGTACATCTGGTCTTGGTTTTTATATTTATTTCTTAAAATGAAACCTATCATGTTCATTTTATTGTTAAGTAAAGTGTAAAAGGTATTATCAGCTAAAGCTGGCCCAGCTAACTGAGGTACCTTGTTTATCTTAGGGTATATATATCACAAAGGAGGGTTTTATCATCCAGCTTACTAAAAAAGATATTGGACCTTTTTCCTTTATGTGCAATTTAGGCAAATGTTTAGCAATTCTGCTTTCAGCCTACCAATAGTAAGTGTGATTTATCCTACTCTAATAAACCATCTGTACTGTGCAGAGAGCTCTGTTGTTCCTTGACTTAAGACTGAGGATATCTGCAGTTTCCAGCAGCCTTGATACTGTATAAACATGATTTGTAAGTTTTATAGTTTGCTTTTTACTGATGCCACCAATGGTTGCCACATTGTGGGTCAGATTTTTTAAAAAAATCAAAAAAACATGGAACCTCTTAAGTTCCAGATTTTTTAAAAAAAAACATACAACCTGCCGATGCGATAATTGGGTCAAAATATCAGTTAACAAATTGAAGATTTTGTACAAGCCCTCATGATCACTAAAATTTATTGGCCTGTCTGATCCAACTGTCTTAGAAGAATATTTGCCAGAAATTTTAGGCCTTGTTTATACAACCTTAGTTTTCCATTTTTGGTGGTTGATAGGACATTTTGACAGTTTGATATACATTTGCAAAAACCCGCTATGATGGAAAAACCTTTTAGAAAGGCACATAGACATTATGAGCTTTAATGTTAAATGGTGTTTGTAACACTTAATAGCAGTTTCTTACATTTTTTTACTCTTGTGGAACCCTTAAAGGGCATCTATAGTGCAATGTATACATTGTTCCAATCCAGACATAATAAAAGGTATTTGCACACTGTCTGATTTACTGCAGGGCTCCCCACTCCCTCTCTGGTCATTCCCCCGTTCATTTAGTCCGGCTGTGAATTAAGCCTGTGAAACAAGCCGCTCATGCGCATTAATCCTCCTACACATGACACATCACGTTAACCTTTGTAAACAAAAAAAAAAAACCTTGGTATGTAAGCCTGTAGAGAGGAAGTTTCTCCGTTGTTCTGAAGATAGTGCTACATAAGGAATAATGGGATGGGGGGAGTTTGGAGAGACCGAGTCGTGAGTCACTGCAGCCCGGTCTCCCTTTTACAGGCAACAAATCGGTGAAAGCTTGTGGAGGAGGGTGACTTCTCCTTCCCTTTATTTGCCAAGCATTTTTGAGAAGGAAGGAGTCATTGGGAGTCCTGTGTAAGCCTACACACTATACAGGAATGCTGTTAGGGGATTTGATTGACAGCTCAAGCAAGAGTCGTGTATTGAAATCTTCACTTCTTTTAACTTGTATATCTCAGAACAGAGGTGGAATATGAAGAAAATAAAGGTACTCTGGGGGTTGGGGGGAATTATAGAACACATAGAAAATTCCCACTATAGATGCCCTTAAAAATATATATATTTTTTTAATATCATGGAGAACCCCTAAGTTAAGTTTTATATTTTTTTTCTTCCCCCCCGTTTCTCAATTATTCATTAAAATATATAATTTTATATATAGAATAATTAATATATCAATGGATGTGAATCCATGTAGTGCCTGATGCTCTAGCAACCTTTTACAGACCCCTGGGTTCCCCCAGGCAAACACCTAGATGGGGCAGTCCATTTGATTGGCTTAGTGAATTGAATTGATTTATATTATTTTTTGCATTCAATATAGTGTAGAATCATCCAAGATGATAGGGTGTGCGGTTGGGACAGAACGGCTTTCAGTGAAAGAGCGGCTTGCAGTGGAGCGGCGGTAAGGTAAGTTCCAGGTCCTCCGAGCGTCATTTTATTCACGGGGAGGTGAGAATAAGCGTTCTCACCTCCCTGTGAATAATAGAAACAAATGGAAAATAGTTATATTTATGGATTATAGGGAGTTTAGTGTCCCTTTAATTTGTTCCTGTTTAGTCAAATTTACAACTATACATACCTGCCTATGGTAAGGAAATAATTAACTATAAATTGATGCCTTTGTTTGGTTGTCCGGTTGATTTATTTTCGACTGACTTTTGTTTTATTAAACAAGTTGATAGAAATATTAATCCTATTTATTTTGTTTATGGCTAGCTTTAGTGTTTTATCAGAACTTTCTTTTGCTAGTGTCCATTTTGTATCTTTATGGTGTAAAGTTCCTTTTTTTACTGTGTAGTAACATTTTTGCAATTATTTTTTTTAATTACAGCTGAATATTTTAATTAATATTTTTTGAGTGTGTGTAGTGTTTATTATTATGTTCTGAATGGCTATGAAACAGTTACTGCTGAGTTTGTTGGAGATACATTTGTTAACCAAATTAGCAATCATCTATTTACTCTTTTCCTGGAACTTGAAAAAATGATACACTTTTTGACAGTACCTGGAAAACCTGGTCAAATATGTCTCTGTTAAATGCAGGAAATTGCGTCAGTTTTATCTTGCAATCCCTTAAACTATCTCGGTGTACAGCATGAATATTGTACCACAGTGGTGGGGAACCTATGGCACGCGTGCCAGAGGTGGCACTAAGAACCCTTTCTGTGGGCACTCATGCACAGCAAAATTCACCAGAGTTTGTTACCAGAAAGGCAGAGACATGGCCTTTCTGGTAACGAGAAATTAAAACAAGTATAAATTCATTCTAGCACACCAAGGCTGGCAATTGCCAATAATCAGTAAGTGCAAGTCTTCTGGCATGTACAGTGGAATCCACTCCCTCCTGCTGCTGTTCCCTGCACAGAAATTTTTTATGCGGGATCCTCTTTTTTTTTTGTTGTTGCCCCTTTTCAGAATTTGAGTGTTGTGTTGTGGCACACACAGTTGGTCACAGAGGTGTGTTTAGGGGGAGGATTACTTTTTTTTTTTAAAGGTCTGCCCTGTAATTGACAACAGTATAGAGAACTGTATCAACATTAACCCTGCAGCTGCTTGAGGTGATTACTGAGACTGGGTTTATATACATTACTTACTGTAACTTCTACACTGTGATGGAACTTAGTGAGCAGGAATGAGGGACATTTAAGGAATAGGTCACTTGAAAAGTGAACTATTCCTTTAATTTATTAATTGAAGACCGGGAGGTTAAGGAGCTATGCCTTACCTTCCGTTCTTCAATCAATTGACCAGAAGCCACGGAAGAAGATATTTACCTTGCACGCTACATTTAATTTGGACCAGGAAGCGGTTGGGACCTGACCTATTAATGCTGCTGTGGACAATCGCTCATTAGGTAAATATCTTCTGTCTTCTTCCGTGGCTCCTGGTCAATTGATTGAAGAACGAAAGGCAAAAGCAAAGCTCCTTAACCTCCCCGTCTTCAATTAATACGTATTATATACATACATACATACATACATACATACACAGGAGTGGTACAGTAAAGGGAGTCTATCTTGCACGATAGGTTTTCATACCACTTGATACATCAAGATACATTAAGCTGCCTCTCACCTCTCCCTTGCTGTGGCTGTTGGATTTATGGTTTTCATTTAATTAACCTGTGGGTGCTAGGACTCGGCTCACATAGTCCATATCTTTGTGTTAATGTCAGTGTAAAGCTTGGTACACACCATTCAATAATTCAACCCAAATTATTGTATGGTTCCTTGTGGCGGCCGATTGGACAGGTCTCCGAAAACCACACCCAATCGTGCAGTCCTCTATGGGACTGCATGCACGGTTGTGGTTACTGTCGGATGTGGCTGCTTTTGCCGCAACAACAGTCCTTCCTCCTGGCCGGCCAGCCAAACATCTCAAACAGTCAGTCAGGAGGAAGAATTGCCACGTGTGTACCCACCTTTAAAGCTATGTACAGATATGCATGCAACGCACAGATGACCCGTGGCTGACAATCGTACATGTATGCTTGCATCACAAATTCAGATATTTAGCACATCCAGGTTCCGTTTTTTTATGTCTGCTCCTGCTACTGCAGTATACCACACTATATATAGAGTGGTTTGCAGTATTACATGTGTGTCTCCTCTCGTATATAGTCTGAGTGTATGGACCCATGGTCAGATACCATGGGGGATCTAACTGAAAATTATGCTATCTTCTAATCTAGCTAAAGAATTTGTGAAAGTACTTCCAAATTTACAGACTTTTTTGTGCATAAACTTGATAATGGACATGAGTCACAGATGAAATCAACACTTGATAACTGCCTCTTGATTAAGCTAGGTACACACACTAGCGATAAAGCCCCGGTATCTGGACTTTATCGCTAGTGTGTGTAGTTTTTTTTCCTGAACAAGCCCGTTGCCGCCAAACGTTTGTCGGCCGATCGGTCGTTCGGAAAAAAAGAAAATTTCCCTCTGTCTCAGTAGACTCCCTATAGAAGAGTCTTCCGCGGCCGAGGGAAACACACAATTCGAGGGTTCTCTCTGGATAGCGAGAACACTCTGGACTGTGTGTATGCAGATCCTGTCTGTCATCTTTTGTTGTGAGCAGACCTATTCATCGCTGATTAGCTTTCTTTATTGCCGGTGTCACAGGTGCAAGTTTTAAAATAGCACATTCAGACACTCACATTAATAGGGCTTTGTGCAGCCTTTTAAACAAAGTTCAATGTTTATACGCAAAGGACAATTATACGCCCCTAACCTGCGATCCACACTTGAAGAGTACAATACCCTAAACCTCTAAGTCCTCACCTCTGATTACTTTTCAGAATGTCTGTAATACTTACTAGAAGCGTTTTTTGCCACACTGGTCCGCTCTTCCTCCATCTTTCTGACACTAACATTCTGGGATGGGGCCATTGGGAAGACTCTCTTCTCGCAGAGTATTCTAGTAAGTATTACAGACATTTTGTAAAGAACTTAGAGGTTAAAGGGGAAGTTCAGTGGAAATACATATGCTTTTAAAAAAAAAGAGCAGTATTTTTCCATCCCAATGACCTTAACCTGCCCATTCAGCATTTTGTCTGTGTATCAATAAATACTTCTAAAATACTAACTTCCTGTTTGCAGGACTCCTAATAGAGACCATGATGGTCTTGCCCTTGACCCAGTGCCTGGGTTGATTCAGTTGCTCAGTAAAGATCTGAGCATGTTTGACCCATTCAACAGCCAATCAGTAGAAATAACTGTTAGGAATATTCCAAGGAAGTGCTGCATCCTTGGAAGAAGAAGGACCGTTAGAACCTGAAATTTCAGCTCACTAATGTCACCAGCAGGGAATAGCAAGGGGTATAAATGAAACAAATTTTTCAAAATGGGAGAGAATATGTTTAATAACCAGGTATGTATAATATAAACTAATAATAATATTGATATTTTCCACTGAACTTTCCCTTAAAGACCTAGCAGTTCAGGTCCTCAACCTGGGTCCTTTTCAACTGTGGAAGGAGAGGAGTGAGGGGGAGGTGAGTATAATTGTCCTTTTAACTTTCCCTTTCTGGTTCTAACATGTAATTCCTGTTAACTATTTGTATACATTTATAATCAAAAGTGCATACTTTTAGCATTTCTACTGGATGATCTTGTTATGTTTGTTGAAACCCTCTGTTCTTAATAGACCCCTTACAAACATTTTTATGACTGGATTTGTAGGTTACAACTTTCAGTGCAGGTTGTTCATTTGTACCTGAAAATGACTAAAAAAACCACTGTTGTAATCTCTTAAAACTGGTAGTGTTATATTTTTATTATGCTAGGACAGTGTGCTATGAGTAGATAAGAGCAACAAAGATGAAAGAAACATGTGTATTTCTGTGTATATTGAAAACACTATCTGGAATTTGTTCCATAATACTGCAAAACAGGATACGTGGCAATGGGTGGGTGTTTGGCAGAATGTAGCCTAACTGTAGAACCAGTGTGATCTTGCTGCCTAAATATTTATTGTGTATAAATGTTAATATTAATCAGCAAATTAGTAAGAATCAGTAAGAAACTAAATTGAAATGTAGAATCAGAGAAATATATGGAGACCCCTGAACCCAAACATACAGTGTAGGCGACACTATAGAAAAAAAGCATATGCAAACATTTACTATGAACTTAAAATGAACTTAAAAAGTTCTTAATTGTATAGAAAAAAGTAAAGGCTGTTCACTTAAGGCTCGTACACACGTGCGATCGCGGGTCCCGACCCGCAACACACGGTGTGTACGAGCGAACGTTTCGGCTGATAATGGGCCCATGTGTAGGCACTTCATCGGCCGAAGCGGTCGTTTGTTCGGAGATCGTTGAACGAACGACCGTTTTCGGATGATAAAATGGCTACGCACGGGCCGATAATAATGAACACTTTTTGAGAAGGTACTAAAAATGTTTAGCTACATAAAGATCACTTGTTTTTATATTTTATTTGGTTCCTGAAAACAGCATGCTATATTTTGAAAAATCTTTTAGAAGGAAATTTTAACACAATGAGGCAGAATGCATATCACTACTTAGCGACAGACCAAGATCTCCACTGAGGACATGAGCTCCTCAGCGGTAAGTTATACCTTTAGGGTGAAAGGCATTGAGTACAAATTAGTTGTGCTGCTAAGATGTTATTTTTAGTAACACTGTATGGAATGTGAGCTGTTAGCTAGACATAGAAGTGTGCAGCCTTCTCCCAACCCCACCTCCTGGGTTTTTTTTCTGCACACCAAAATGTCTAATTTAATACAGTTTTACATAAATGGTTAAAGGAAAGGTCATTCTTTATAATTACAGATTCTGTTAAATTGTGACAATATTTATTATCAGACTTTAAATCCTCCTTGTATTTTCTCAGGACCAAATGTGGATGATTTTATACCACAATCAGAGTTTATCAACAAATATGCCACTTCCAACATTGATAGCCTTGAGCACACACCTGGAGTGTCTGAAATGGAAATGTTAAATATGATGAAAACTTCTGTCAAGACATGCTTCCCAGACTGTTCTGCGGCTGACGGAGAAACTAACTCTGATCATGGTAAACTTGGTGTTTAATTTAAAGGGCATGTCCACCCCATTTTTGGACTTTTGCCCATTAGTAGCTATCCTGCCCCCAGCCCCAACCGCCATAAAAGATTTTACTGGAACTCTCCCGATCTTTACTTACCTTACCTCTTTCCCGCTGCTGAGAGGCAGCAAATCACGGACACGGCTGCCGACTGCCGAGAACGCTGGGGGAGAGAGGTAAGGTAAGTAAAATTGGGAGGAGTTCCTGTAAAATCTTTTATGGCAGTTGGGGCTGGGGGCAGGATAGCTACTAATGGGTAAAGGGGTTTTATGGTAGGGGGAGGGCTTGCAAAACGGGAGAGAGAGGGGGGGGGGGAGGCCTGCAGTGCGCAGGACAAAATTCTCCCGGAGGAGAGACAGGAGGCAGAGTCCTATATGGACTCTGCTATCCTCCTGGTGGCCAGTTTTTGGACTTTGGGGGGGAATCCAGGAGAACCATTTGGAGCTGGGATGTGAGGTAAGGATTTTATTACGCTACACAGTGGGGCCAGTAGTGGGGGGAAGTATAGTTTTGGGGGTGGACATGCCCTTTTAAAGGACAACTGTGCAATAAAAAAAATCTTCCTGGGAACCTTAAGGCTTTGTACATGCTTGCAGATATTTTGGGCTGGTCAACCAATATTTTAGTTGTCCTTTCATCTAAATCGGTCAGTCAGACATGTTGGTAAAGGTTCGTACACCCGTGTGATTGCGGGTCCCAACCCGCAACGCACAATGTTTACGAACATTTGTTTTGCCCGATAATCGGCCCGTGTATGGGCCCTTTATCGGCAGAAACGTACGTTCATTCGTAGATCCGCCAAGTTGGTCGTTCAGCGATCCCCGACCAACCGTTCGTTTCGTCTGACAAAGGGCCCTTACACAGGCCAATTATCGGCTGAAACGAACGTTCGTACACAATGTGCGTCGCGGGTCGAGACCCTCAATCGCACGTGTGTATGAACTTTAAATCAGGGCCAATCAAGCAGTCTTCTATGGGTCACAGCAAGATGTCTTTCAGCCCGGGCAACTGGTCGATAGCAGTGAACATTGGGTCAGATAATCCGCCTGTGTGTACATAGCAGGTGACACAAAGATCTTAAAATATTACCCCTAACTCTAATCAATATGTGAAAACAAAATCACATAATAGGTTGAGCAGATCACCCCTAAATCTGTGTACACATGCAAGATGTGTGAAATATTTCACATGGAACAGGTTGCTCAGCTCAGCTATAGGGAGGGGAGTGTTTGGAATACCCCCTGCAGCTTCATAGTGTGATTAAGCAATCCGGAAAGACTGATAACTAAATGGTAACATTGGGATCTGCCATCTGGGTAAATTGTTGGCTAAAGTGGTCAGCATTGGATAATTTTTGGAGAAATTGTCAACCAAATGTCCAACATGTGTACAAGCCTTCAACCACTGAAATGTGTATAAAATGTGTAATTACCAATTTACTTTTCAGAGGTAAAACCTAGATGTTAAAGGGCATGTCCACCCCCAAAACTATAATTTAACCCACTACTGGCCCCACTCTGTAGTGTATAAAAATCCTTACCTTACATCCCTGCTCCAAATGGTTCTCCTGTAATGTCCCCCCCCCAAAGTCCAAAAAACTTGTCACCATGATCACTGCAGGGAGGAAAATTGTTTCTGCTTCTGAGGCTTGCTCTTAGAGGTTTTTGGCTTGCTCAGAGCAGCCCTCTTCCCCCCCCTCCCTCCATTTCCTTCCTGTTTTCCTCTCCCTCCCCCTAGTGTAAAATCCCCTTGGGTATTGTAGGGCTTCCTCACTAATTATTATTATTTCCAGAAACTCCCCCGATCTTTACTTCCCCTTTTCCTTCCCTCTCTCCCCCGGCGTTCTGAACTGCCGGCAGCCACGTCTGTGATTGGTTGCCTCTCAGCCAATCTCGGATGCGGCTGCTGGTCCGGCCCCCTGCTTGCAGTTTCATGCAAGCAGAGGGCCAGGCAGTATGGCAGAGGAAAGAGGGAAGGTAAGTAAAAATCGAGGACATTTCTGGAAATAGTAATAATGTGGTTGGGGCTGGGAGAGGTAGACCTACAGTATATTAAAAGTTAAAAAAAGTAGTGGACATGCCCTTTAATGGTGATTTTTCATTTTATGCTCAGTATAACATTTTGCCACAGTGACTGATTAGAATGAGAAGCATGAGCACAGAATTATATAAAATAACTTCCCCACCATTAACTAGTATGTTCTGTTTTTTTTTACTTTTGAAATATGCAGTTAGTACGTCTGGTCAAACCACACTAAAATCTATTATGAAAAGAAAAGATGAAAAAAAGGAGTCAAACACCAAGAAAAACCTTCAGTTTGTTGGCATCAATGGCGGGTGAGCAGATATTCCTTTCTTTCAAAATATTAGGAACTTTGCTAATTTTTAACTTGTGACCAGTTTCAGAAGCCACCCTTGACCTGGAACACATTGTTTTGAAACAGAACTTGTCAGAATTGCAAACATTAAATAATGATTAATTGGGTTACCTAAAAAGTTATGTTTTGTTTTTGTTTTTTTAGTTTTTGGGGGGAAAAAAAATCTCAATGTTAGTTTTTTTTTTTCTTTATTATTTTTTGTGAATTGTGTGCCATTGCTTTTATGCCACTATTCCGAGTCAAATACAATTTACTGTATATTGTTACCTGTTCTCTATATTTGTTTTGTACACTTTTGTTTTAACAAAGTTAAAACATTGTATATTGCTTTAATGACATTTTAATATCTTTGGTATCAATGGTGTTAGTACCAAACATATTCTTCCGATTATAAAAACATTATCGATTCTTGCTTCATGGCAATAAAATGGAAAACTAAACTGGTTTAATTCCCCCTAGCTATGAAACAACTTCAAGCGATGAGTCTAGTTCTGAAAGCTCATCCTCTGAGTCAGATGATGAGTGTGAAGAGGAAAGTGAAGAGTCAGGGGAACTGTATCATGGCATGGCAAGTAGCAATGTAAAATCGCCTGGCAACTATGACCAAGATGAAAAGCAAGTTAAAGAGCGTGAACTCAAAAAAGTGGAAATTAAAGAAAGGTGCTTTTTCTAATTATTTGTGTGTTAAAACATGGATTATGAGTTTCCTAACTCAATGTAACATAGTAATTAAGGTTGAATAAAGACATACGTCCATCAAGCCCAACCTATTCACCCTCTTTTTTTTTTTTTTTTTTTACCCTACCTAACAGTTGATCCAGTGGAAGGCAAAAACCCCCAGCTAAAAAGGGGGGGAAAATTCCTTCCTGACTCCAAACGGCAATCGGAATGTATCCCTGGGTCAACCAGATCTATATGCATTAATACCAGTAATTCTCAATATTTTTTAGTTTTAGAAACTTATCCAGGCCTTTTTTAAAGCTATTCAATGAACTTGCCATTACCACATTTGCTGGAAGACAGTTCCACAGTTTCACCGTTCTCACTGTAAAGAAACCCTTCCTAACCTGAAGATGAAACTTCTTTTCTTCCAACCTTAAAGGATGTCCACGTGTCCTCTGATATGACCTATTAGTGAACAATGCACCAGAGAGTTCATTGTATGGGCCATTAATATATTTGTATAAGGTTATCAAGTCCCCACGCAAACGTCGCTTCTCCAATGTAAACAGCCCTAACTTGTCTAATCTTCCTGCATATTCAAGCCCCTCCATTCCCTTTATTAATTTAGTTGCCCTTCTCTGAACTGCCTCAATTTCCAAGATGTCCCTTTTGTATATGGGATTCCAAAACTGCACCGCATATTCCAAATGAGGCCTTACCAGTGCCTTGTAAAGAGGGAGAATAATATTTTTCTTGCTTGAATCTATTCCCCTCTTTATACAAGACAATATCTTGCTAGCTCTAGCCGTTGCTACCTGGCATTGTTTGCTATAGCTAAGTCTGTTATCTACCAGAACCCCCAAATCTTTTTCCATTACAGATGCACTTAACACAGAGTTATTTATGGTGTAGGTGGCACAGGGATTATTAAATCCCAAATGCATCACCTTACATTTATCAACATTGAATCTCATCTGCCATTCTGCTGCCCATTTTGATAATCTATCTAGGTCTGCTTGCAGCACTTGCACATCATTGGAAGTTTCCAAAGCTCTGCATAGTTTAGTGTCATCAGCAAACACTGAGACCTTGCTCTCAATGCCCCCTTCTAAGTCATTTATAAACAAATTAAACAGAAGCGTCCCCAGTACAGAACCCTGAGGCACTCCGCTTAGAACTTTAGCCCACATAGATGTAGCTCCATTAACCACCACTCTCTGTTTGCGGTCCAATAACCAGTTCTCTATCCATGAACAAATGTTTTCCTCATGGCCAACAGTCCTCAATGTAAACAAATCTGAATTTTTACATTAAGCGGCATCTCTAAAATTGAAATGATGGTACTTTTTACACCCAGGTATGCTGTATAAATATAATGAGGTTGCAGCTCTTTTAAAGTAGTTAAAGTTTGAAAGTAAATATTACTTTCAAATAAATGTTAATACAATTTGATAAAATTTTATTATAAGCTCATTTACAGTATAGTAAGATTGCCACAAAACAC
Source organism: Hymenochirus boettgeri (assembly GCA_019447015.1). NCBI lineage: Eukaryota > Metazoa > Chordata > Amphibia > Anura > Pipidae > Hymenochirus > Hymenochirus boettgeri. The sequence goes on along the minus strand of CM033472.1, from coordinate 128,724,561 downwards.
TATCAGGGAGATATCTGTTGTATTCAGTTAGATCAACTGGACTTGAAGTTTAGTTCTTGAAGACGTTTCGCTAGTCATCCGACTGGCTTTCTCAATTCAGAATGACTTGTACAAGAATCTGTGGCAATTATGTACCCTGGAAAATCCCAATAGCGAAACGTCTTCATAATTGCCACAGATTCTTGTACAAGTCATTCTGAATTGAGAAAGCCAGTCGGATGACTAGTGAAACGTCTTCAAGAACTAAACTTCAAGTCCAGTTGATCTCATTGAATACAACAGATATACCATGACCTGGATGAATGAGAAACTTCACAAGCACTATCTGGGAGATGTAATAAAAGTTCTTATCATTTAAAATGGTGCTAATTTTGCCCCAACCAAACAGATGTTCGCTTTCAAATGGTAAATAACATCTGATTGGTTGGGGCAAAACAGCACCATTTTTAACTATAAGAACATTTATTACATCTCCTTATGTTACATAATCTCTTTAATTGTTTCTTTTGAAATACCTTTCACATTTTATATCTTGTATTGCAACAAGTTGGATCATGGGAACCAGGGAGGGTAGGTAATAAATGAAGGAAGCATGTCTAGTCTAAGATGTAATTTGACTGAACAACTGTTTTATAATTTGTACAGATATGAGTTAAGTGAAAAGATGATGTCTGCTTGTAACATGCTAAAAGACCCTGTGCATGATCCAAACGCAATGGCAAACAAGGATGTGGTAAGTTTACCTCTTGGATACATTATAATTATAATGTGGTCTAGACTGAATTTTGAAATTTCACACAACTCATAAAGCTTAAAATTATTGAAAGAAATAATCTGAGTAAAATCTGTCTCTTGTGTCACTATTAATATTTATGCTGCTACCATCTTTGACCTTTACTCTATCCCCCTGAGTTTATAGTTATGTGCTGGGATCCGTACATTTTCCTGTAAGGACATGTAAATAACTGTCTCATTCCTTTTTTACAGTAGGCAAGTGTAAACATTTACCACCCAGATTCCAGCTATTTAGGTATAGATATAGCTATAAATGTACAGATGCTACTAAATGCAACTAAAGTTCTTTTGGCTGCATGGGCTCCTTAACAGGAAACTTTTAACTACCATCTTACTCGAGGGAACTTGGCTAAAGCATCTTGTAATATATATTTTTATATTTACATCTTTTGTGATCTTTATCTGATGCTTGGTTTGTGTAGTGTTTGATATAAATATTTATAAACTGTATATAATCAATCAGGAAATTAGCTGTATATATTATGTGTTATGATCTTTACAAAGAAATGCCAAAAATTTTGTAAAAAATATTAATGTTTAATTAAATGGAAAGTTCGAGGCAGTCAGCTTCCAGTTTGTAAGAGAATGTCAAAGTTATTATTATTATTATTTGTTGACAGTTTGTATTAGTTGTGGCTGTTAAATAGTGCAACATTCTATTGTGGTGTTCTTTTAAGTTTAAGTTTTAATTGCTGTCAGGTTGATATGATGGTAGTAACTAGAAGTTAAAATGATTTTATGATAATGCTTATGTATTAGAATATTTAAGGGAAAGCCTACATAAATCATACTTAAAGAACAGAAGTTCTGTCTTCTAGTAAATTAAGCCAGTCCTAAATACTGTAGTGTGAATGTAGCTTAGTAAGTAATAAATGTAACTACTTTAGCGGTAGATTACATTTTGTGGGCCATATTTTTAGACCTGTAAACACAAACAGGATTGTTGACCAACCTTTAGTTCCACATATATCTGCTTGATAATTCCAAATAAAACTTTTTTAATTGACATTTTTAATAGAAAATCCATGTAGCACCTTGAGTTACGGTTTATAATAAAGTAAATACATGTTTGTAAAGGTCGTCCTGTAGTTTCCTATTACAAAAAATAGAGAATATAAATACTTTAACATGAAAAATAAAGATAATTATGTGCAATTTTGTGTTTTTTTTCTTACCTTTCTACAATGTGTAACTGCCAGAGGTTGTGTTTGAATACAATCCAAAATGAGTGGTTCCGTATATCCAGTCAGAAGTCTGCAGTCCCGGCAATGGTTGCTGATTACATTACTGCATTCAAGGACATTTCTCCTGATGTCCTTAGATACATAATAAACATGGCAGATGGCAATGGCAACACCGCACTTCATTACAGTGTTTCTCACTCCAACTTTGAGATTGTAAAGCTGCTGCTGGATGCAGGTTAGTTTTCTTCTTGGGATGGACACTAAAAACCATTGGACCTGTTTTGTTTGCAAATAATAAAACATTTTATTACTTCTATGTTAATTCTGTGTGTTCAAATATCTACTGCTCTACTCCTCTGCATGGAGGCCCATGTGTTAAAGGAAGACTGCATTAAGCCCTAGATATAGTTATATCTAATAAAGGGGGTGGTTACCTTGCAGACATTATTTTTGAAATGGTGATGATCTGCATTAAATTAACTTGGTATCTTCAATTGTGGGATAAGTGCCTTTCAGGTTTTTAAGGGAGATTTAAGAAAATTGGATTACCAGTTGTCAAACAAAGGGAAGTGTTACTGGTACTAATATGAGGACTGATTAAATCACATTAAACAAATAACAATGCCTGTCGCTGAACATTTGGGTCGGCCAATTGCTCTTTCGGGAAAGTTGGAAAATTTACCTTGGTCGCAGGAAGACTTCCTAGGGAAGTCTGCTGCGGCCAAGGGAAACACACTATGCTGTGCATAGGGAGAGTGCTCGGGACTGTGTGTGTCGTGATTTTTGAAAGATGACAGACAGGATCTTGCAGATCCTGGCTGTCATCTTTCAAAAATCTGGCAAGTGTGTACGCAGCTTAAAACGCTTTTAGTACAGCCACAAAACACGGGGGAAGATGCAATATTTAGCAGTTTCCCCCCCTATTTAGAGCACATGCTACCAATGTAATTTTTCCAAAAAATTTGGAAAAATAGCACACCACACCCAATGCAATATTTTTTTTTCTCCCCTCCAAATGGAGGAAACTTTTATTAATAATATAACATTATCATAAAACAGACAATTAATAAACAAATTAAAACAATAAACAGTTTGGTGCATCATTTTCAAGATAGCTTGATTATGGTCCATACGGATCCATATAGATTTATAGACTATTTAATGTATAGTAATTACCATACACTATTGGCTTGGTGTGTCAGTCAGGGAATGGTCACAATGGAGGGGGGAGGGGGGGGTCCGGTCCAGGCAATCAAAATAAATTTGACAAGGATACTTCCCCATACAGAGAGGGGATGACAGGAGCAATTGCTTTTGACCCTGTCACGAGGGACCCTATGAGCTGTCAGGGCCTCGTCCCATTCATCCTCCTCCAGGTGGCCCACATCCGATTCCCAGGGGGATTTTTTCTGGGACATAAATGTCTGCGCTCCCATCAATTTTGTTGATGACGTTTTTTGCAGTAGATTTTATATTGGATTGTCCCGGAGTACTAGTGGTGGGGCAGGAAACTGGGTCAGAAATGCATGTTTGAGTTGGAGGTATCGAAACAAGTTGTGATGTCCAGTTCAGTGTTATCCAGCACAGTGAGTGGTCTGATATTACTCGGGTCAAGAATTCTGCTGCCAAGTAATGGAAGCAGGTAGTTAGATAGAAGTATCATATCGATTCAGGACATAGAGTTATGTGTAGGTGAGAAACAGGAGTATGCTACCCTGTTTGGGTGTTTGTGTCTCCAAGCGTCTGTCATATTTCTTGTCAGCAGCATTCTACCGAATCTGGTAATGGGGGTGGGTGGGGGGTTTCTCCCTGGGGGATAAGTGCGTTCTTTTGCACAATCCAGTACACAGTTGAAATCACCTAGCCAAATAGCAGGAACCACCAGATACTCTGCCTGGAACTGAAAACCTTTATGAAGAGCAGACATAGAGAAGGGTGGGGGGGCCATAGGCAGATATTAGTAGTATCGGGCGGGAGAACATCTTAGCATACACATGAACAAAGGTGCCCTGTTTGTCCAGCCTTACCGCCAGGACGAATTGTGCCATGCGTGATATTAGGAGGGACACCCCTCTAGAAGAGGAGGTGATGGTGGAGTGGTAAGCCCATCCCACCCAACACTTATTCAGCAGGTGTTCTTGGTGTGCTGCAAGGTGAGTTTCCACCAATACAACAACATCTTGGGATTGTTTACGTATATGTCTTAGGACAGAGACACGTTTGGTTTTATTCTGGAGCCCACGGACATTTCAGATATTCAGTTTAAGAGGCATTATTTATAAACTAGGGCGGATAAAGCTTGGGCCTTGCCCTCCTCCCCTGCATATTTAACACACATTTATTACAGTGACACACCAGCTATTTAGTATTACGCTTCAGTTTGACTACATATAATAAACCAAATATTTGTATTGGCACCAAAACATTATAAAACTTTTTATACAATAACAAATCTGTGTTTTACACAGTGAACATTGTAAAAGCATAATCCCAGGGCTTACAACTTAATTATTAAGACTATTGTCCAACAGCATGATTGTGGTAGCTGGATTGTGTTTTACTATTATGGGGACAAACTAGATTCTGGCTCTTTGGCGGACGTGGGGCAGTACCCACCCAGGGAAATACCTAAATGGGCATTTCGCAGCTCCGCTCTAGTGCTATGGGGTCGTGTTATGAATTATGGCTGTATTTTATTAATGGGGGAAGAAACTTCTGGTTTCATCTATTGGTTTTATTTGAAATCTAGGCAGTCACACAGAAATATATTATATGGTGGTTGGGGATGTAAAGGGATAGTACGAGTATAGAGAGATATAAAGAGGATAGTAAAGATGTATTGATGAAAAATAGATGTAAAATGAGTAGGGATCATAATTAGATTGGAGGAGTGTCAAATCTACAAGCCTCCTGTCTCATAAGTGGGATATGGAGTTGATGAAATTGATCAGACCTGGGTGAGGGTGTGTGTGTTTATATTAGACATTGTTGAAGGATTCAGCTCCGTGGAGAAATCTGGATATACTGATATAGAGGCGTTTTGCTACGTGATCTTCCCCATCTTGTGGGTGCGACGTAGTACTGCATCCCTGTGGTTATAGTTTAGGAGCTTTGCTATAAAGGTGTGTGGAGGTGCTCCTGGAGGCAGGATGATTTTCCAAATCATCCTGCCTTTGTTGCAGCGTTTGAATAAGCGTTTTGTTACTTTATGTCATTTGCTGTAATGGTGCCAACATATCCTCTACGCCCCTTATACGTGTCTCGGCCTCTGTTACTTTGGCGTGCAGCGCCTGGAGCTCTTGACGGAGTAAAGATATATCAGTTTTGCCTTCGTCAATTTTTGAAGTCAGCGTGGTCTGGCATTGCGATATTACCTCTGTGGCCGCTGCCTGTGAGGAGTCCGTGGTGGAGGTTCCGGTCTCCTGAGTTTGCAAGGCCTGTGTCGTCTCCTCCTTCTCCTACCAGCGGTATTTATCCAGCCGTGGTGTTGCCTCTGCAATTTTTTTGGGGTGCCATATGCTCACCCGGTGAGTAGGTGTCTTCCCAAGTTGTTTGGATAGAATTTGGGTAGTTATTAGGCTCCCCAGGATACAATAAGGATATTGTTAGAGTGGAGCTGTTAGCACTCACGTCCTACCTCATGGCTTAGCAGACCACACACCCCCTATGTGATATATTTTAAATTAAGTTTTGGACTACAACTTTGTCAGAAACGTAAGTAAATTAAGGTAATGGGGACACTTCAGGGAGATGTAATACTTCTGTGCTACTCTACTGCGCTACACATAGCTATTTTGAATAACACACTGTATTATATTTTAATTTTACTCTGCTGTTCTTACTGTTGAACTGCATCCCATTCCCTAACTTGATGGCTGGCGAACAGCCTGATGCCTCATGAAAATCCATTTTTGTTTACATCATAATGGTTCAGTAAAAACCATGTATATATTTGTTACACCAATCAGCATTCACAGTATTTAATGTCTGTGACAGCTATTGGATGGCAATGTATATGTCTTGAACAATAAGAGCCTTTCAATAATTCATTCAGTCTTCTCATTCATTCATTCTTATGTTTCTTTTCCTAATGATTTCAATCTACATTAAAAATGATCTGTTTTATTTTAGATGTGTGTAATGTAAATCAGCAGAACAAGGCTGGTTATACTCCTATTATGCTTGCTGCTCTGGCAGCTGTGGAAGCACCTAAGGACATGAGAGTAGTAGAGGAACTCTTCAGTGCAGGAGATGTTAATGCCAAAGCCAGTCAGGTCAGTGGTACTATTGCTAGTTGTGCCAATAACTGTTATTCTCCAACAATGGTTAAATGACAAATATACCCCAACAATCTACAAATATAACATAAGTATATTAAGTACATTTTCTGCATTTGCAGAGCGGCAGAGTGACATAACAAACATTTTAAAACCGTAATGGATAGGTACACTCACACACCTTCTAGTTTTCTCCGGTGCTGCTCCATTCAAATTGTCACTGCAGAACAAAGGGAGGAACCAGAACACTACTCTGATGAACAGGTGATAAAAGGGGGTGAACCCCTTTAGTTTATTCAGACACAAATCAATCCCTGAAGAAGGGTGGATATGTCCCCCTGAAATGTTGTATTGCTTTGTGTCTAAATAAACTATAGGGGTTCTCCCCCTTTTTTTAAATAAAAGCTAAAATTCCTGTTTGCTTTTTGTTTTGAATGTAACATTTAACATTGGGAATCACAGTGATAAATAAAAGTACACACCATGTGAAATGTCAACACCACAATTTATAATTTCAGATGAAAGTCAGATGGCTAAAATCTTAAATTCTGCATCTTTTAAAAAAAACACAAGCTCATTTTTTTTATTTATAATTTTCTAGGAATGTTCGATGTGCAACACTATTCTATTGACTCAAGACAAAGCAAACACATTTTATACGTAGTGTTTAAAGCAGCAAATATATATATATATATTATGAAAGACAAAATGCCACGTTGGTTTATATAAAGGCAAATGACACTGGACTCTCCAATCTCTCATAAAATTCTGGCATCCGTTCATTATGACCTTAGCAAGGTGCTAAACCTGTGTCTTAGGTACTAAAATTGCACCATTTCCAAAAATTGGTGCCTGAAAAATACATTAGTGATGAGTATAATTATTACAACTGCAGAGATTTTAAAGTTTCTTTGAACAAAGTATGAAATAAATTGAGTGACTAATATTATTTACTTAGGGGGCAATGTACAGGCAGTCACATTTGCAAATTATAGTCTTAAGCTAGGTACACACAGTCCAGATTTCTGAAAGATGACAGACAGGATCTGCATGATCCTGTCTGCCACCTTTCAAAGATCTGCATACACACAGTCCCGAGCGTTCTCCCTATGAACTTCATAAGGAGAACGCTCGGGACTGTGTGTTTCCATCAGCCGCGCTAGACTCCTCTATATGGAGTCTAGCGCGGCCGACGGAAATTTTCGACCTTTCCCGAACGAGCGTTCGGCCAACCCAATCGTTTGGCGGCCGCGCGCTCGTTCGGGGGAAAAGAGCGTACACACAACGATAAAGCCCCGATACCGTCGGATCCGACGGTATCGGGCTTTATCGTTAGTGTGTGTACCCAGCTTAAGTCACACTAAACGGATTGTGGCAATGTACTGAGGGTTAGCATGACTATATACAGTGGCGTAACTCTAGGCCCTGTGAAAGCGGGGGACCCGCCTATCAGCAGATTGCATGAATGTTAGTAAAGGTATGCGCAATTAACTGTTTTAAACTGCTGCCTGTCCGTACCAGTGTTTAAATTGGCTGATCATGTGTACCTTTACTACAGACGCATGATCAGTGGTTTAAAAACACCCTGTGCTGGGGAGAGGTGTGTCTGGGGCCTAGCCACGAAACTTGCCGGGGGACCCGGCATGCAGCCAAACTACAATTTGCAGCATTTCACAAATAGAAGCAACTTGCAGCAACCAGTGTACCAATGTGGTTGCAGATCTTTTGTGTGACTTTTTGTTCCAGCAAATTAAAGTTGCATTTTACCTAGAGCCAACATCACATTGGTACATTAGATTATGCAGATTAAGGAAAGGGGATAGCATCTTTTGTTACATAGCCCTGTTAGTTTTACTTTTTATTTGGATGCAACATTACATGTTCAGAGATGTTGTTTAAATTATTCACTGTAGTTTTTGTTAAGAAGATAGTTAATTGTATTAAGTTTGCCTTTAAGTACTTGCAAAAAAATTATTTTGTTGCTAAATAAACTCTTATTAGCTACTTTTAGTATAGTATAGTGGTATTTGAGATTGAATAAAGAAATACGTCCATCAAGGTTCAACCTACTCGGCAATACCCACATTTCCTGCCTAACTGTTGATCCAGAGGAAGGTGAAAAAACCCCACCAGAATTGTGAAGGAGAAAAAATTCCTTCCTGACTCCAAGTGGCAATCGGAAATATATACTGGTATCAGTACCAGTAACCTGCAACATTCCTTGTTCTCAGAAACACATCCAGCTTTCTTTTGAAACTATCCAATGAATCTGCCATCACAGCTTCAAATGAAAGACAGTTCCATAGTTTTTCCATTCTCATAGTGAAAAACACTTTCCGAACTTAGACTAAACTTGTTTTCTTCAAGTCTGTATTTATACACAGTAATCATATCCCCACGCAAGCGCCTTTTCTCTGGTGTACATAATTGTAACTTATCCAATCTGTCTTTATATTAGCACCCCGTTCCCTTTATTATTTAGTTGCCATTCTCTGAACCCTTTCCATTTCCAAGATGTCCTTTTTGTGCACAGGAATTGAAATTGCACTGCATATTTCAAATGAGGCCTTACCAATGCTCTGTAAAGAGGGAGAATAACATTGTTGCCACCTGGTACTGCTTGCTACATTTAAGTTTGTTGTCCTCCAAAACTCCAAGATCCCTTTCCAACAGGGATTCACTTAACACAGAGCCATTTATAGTATAAGCAGCACAAGTATTTTTAAGTCCAAAATGCATCACCTTACGTTTACCAACATTGAATCTCATCTGCCACTTAGCAGCCCAATGTGACAATTTATCTAGATCCACCTGTAACGATTGCACATCCTCTGAAGTTTTTAATGGTCAACAAAGTTTTGTGTTGTCAGCAAACACAGGAACCTTGCTGACAATACCTACATCCAAATAATTAATAAACAGATTGAATAGGACTGGCCCCAACACAGAAACTTGCGGCACCCCACTTTGAATTTTAGTCCATATTGATGAAACCCCATGAACAATTACTCTCTGCATCCTATCTATCAACCAACTTTCTATCCATGTACAAATGTGCAACCCCAGCCCAACAGACCTTAGCTAATACATTAGTCACCTGTGGGGGACTATATCAAAAGCCTTTGCAAAATCCAAGTATACTACATCTACTGCTATTCCTAGCAGTAGATGTAAATGACTGTAAATTCCTACTCACTTCCTCATATAAGCCAAGCAAGTTAGCTTGACAAGATCTATTCCTCCTAAATTATGTTGATTGTTTCTTATAAGGTCAGCCCTTGAAAAATATCAAACCTTCCAGTATTTTCCCCACAACTGAAGTCAAACTCACAGGCCTGTAACTACCCTTTTTGATTATAGGATTTACATTGGCTTTTTTCTAATCCAGAGGCACACTTCCGGACATGAGGGAATCTGCAAAAATAAGAAACAATAGCCTAGATAAAACTGAACTTTGCTCCCTAAGGAGCTGAGGATGTAATTTATCTGGTCCAGGAGATTTATTGATATTAACCTTATTTAGTTGTTTCTGCACCATATCCTTGGTTAACTAAAGTGCACTGGCATCTTTTACATTATTGCTACTATACTCTATGCTATCTGTACTTGGATCTTCTATATTATATACAGAGGGGGGGACATTGCTTAATCACCATCTTCTATAACCAGCTTATCCCCATTAATTAATGGTGCCACACTTTCAGTCTTCATCTTCTTACTATTTATATACTTAAAAACATTTTTAGGGTTAGTGATACTTTGTTCATCTGCTAATTTCATTTTTTCATTTTAGATGCTTAATTGCTTTTCTACAATCCTTGTTACAGCTTTAATAATTCCTAAAGGCCCTTTCTGTTCCCAATAACTTAAAGGTTTTAAATGCCTTTTCCTTCCTTTCCATTTCCCTCTTTACATCATAATTAAGCCACATGGGTTCGGACTTATTTTTTTTACATTTCTTTCCCAAGGGTATAAATTTAGATGTGAAATGGCTTACAATCCCTTTAAGAACAGTCCACTTTCACTGTTATAAGGTGAACAGTCCACTTCTGTTCACCTGATAATATATCATTCCAGTTGACATGCTGGGAAGAGCTACTTTTAACCTGGGAAAATTTGCTTTCCTGAAATGAAAAGTCTTTATTAACCCAGTGCACTTTTCCTTTTGATAACATACACTATACAACATTATGATCACTATTCCCTAAGCCATCAGTTACCGTCATATCTAAAAAATGCACCACTGTGTTAGATATTACTAGATCCAACAGAGCTCTTATTCTAGTAGGAACTTCAACCACCCATAAAATAAAATTATCCTGCAGCAAATTCCGGAACCCATCACCCTTTTCTGTGTTGGCAGTTCCATTACGCCAATCAATGTCAGCGTAATTAAAGTCCCCCATAATCTGAACATCCCCCCAAAACTTGCAGCCCTTACCATCTGCATATGAAGCTGACTCACGTCTTCTCTGCCTGCATTCAGCGGCTTGTAGCAGACACCAACAATGACCCCCTTTCCTGTTGCCAACAACCTATATTGTCTCCGGTTTAACATCACTATCACCAGTTATCTCTTCTTTTAAATTAGGCTTCAACTCTGGTTTAACATACATATACTCCTCCCCCTTTCCTACTTTCTCTATCCTGTCTAAACAAGGAGTATCCTTCTAAATTTACAGCCCAGTCATCAGAATCGTTCAACCATGTTTCTGCTATATCTATTACATTTTGAATTAGTAATTTTATTTATAGCCAGTAACTATTTTTAATGCTGGCATTTATATGAAAGCCATTACCTATATTCTTTATTATTATGGAAACTGCTGCTATTTCGGACTTTCCTAGGGTTTCTCCCAGTGTCATTACATTAACAGATCAAATGTTTTTATTTGCCACCTGTTTTGTTTCTTTTTTAAAAAGATTATTTATATCTCTACCTTGCTTATAGGCAGGACAAACTGCTCTGATGCTTGCTGTGAGTCATGGGAGGATAGACATGGTAAAAGCCCTTTTGGTGTGTGGAACCGATGTTAACATCCAGGATGATGAAGGCTCCACAGCACTAATGTGTGCAAGTGAACATGGCCATGTAGAGATTGTCAAATTGCTTTTGGCCCAACACGGGTGCAATGCTGCTTTAGAAGACAATGTAAGTTATGTAACAATGTACCTAAAGTCAAAACTGTTGTTGTTTTATAATTTTTTGCTACCCCTATAAAATCTATGGGTAATGAATGTACACACATTTCCAAAATTACTGAAAAACCAAGGGGTAAGCAAGGATTTTTCAATCTATTTATGATTGCTGCGCCATTTCCAAAATTTTCCATAAACTACACAGTGCACCTGATGCAATAGACTACTATTGCTACTATGCAGTGTAGAAACATTTATTCCATTGGGCAGATTAAGTGGCACCACTCTGTGTCCTCAGCTTAACTGCACTCCCACAATGCAATAAGTTTCGCACATTAAATACTGCATTGCGATGGGCACGGTGAGGTAAGGAGCGCCAGAGACTGATTGCATCACCCCTATGAGCGGGTTACGTTCCAAATAAATCAACAATGATAGTCTAGCGCTCTGCTCCTATAAGTACTGTGTATTGGTGTAACCTCTTATAGTAAAGAGGGTCCTAAAGGGAAAATGAACATGACTAAAGGCTACTCACCATCCCTTTAAGAAAGAGGAATGGAGGAACAGTCCCTCACACAGTCAGTAAGACCAATAAACACAATCACCTGAAGTTAGGTAATATACCAATGCTTTATATACCTTAAACAGCATATAGTGCTCACAGATCAAATTTCCCCCCTTCCCAAAATTACCCCTACATTCAAGAATATATACATTAAATTACTACATTAGTACAAACAGAACAAAAACAGGTAGAGGGGCACATGTCACCAGATGGTACTAAAGGAATCCTGGCTTGCTCTCCAGATATATAAGTTAGGGAATAAATGTGGAACTTGCATCCCTTGTAAGCGTAAAAAAGTTCCATCCAGTATGGCTTCACTTAAATGCTTGTGGGATTAACCTTATATTTAGTTCCAAGTATAGCAACATATTTGTGGGCTTATGCCTTCCTAACACATGTATGAATACAAAGGGGTGTAGTGGTGGTTTAAAAAATTAAAGAAAAATTAAAGGTTTAAAGAAAGTAGTTAGGGGTTTCCATTCATGAATGATAATAGAGTATGATTTGGTGGTGTTGGTCCTCTGAGCCAGCGTAATTAGTTTTGTAAACAACAATGATCTTGAACTGCTATTTATTATTGAATGATCCCTACAATTTTTTGCTTGAAAGCAGTGTAATATCCAGCAGGTTTTTGAAACACACTAGTAGTGCCAGTGCCAATTATATTTTTGAGGCTTTTAGAACTTTTTTATGCAAAGTTTTAAATCAAAATATTCAAAATTTAGAGGACCTTGTTAAGTTGGGAAATCTATAATTATTTTTTCTAAAACCAAAAATATTTTTTTAAAAATGTTAATCCCTAGGAAGGATGTTTTTACAAATCCCCCAGGTAAAGTTAAGATTTTACAACTTTCTACAGCAACCGTTAAGCTACCTAGTAAGCTTAGGCTACTTTCACACAAGTGGCCGATGGACCCTTTTTTAAATCATTTTTTAGCATTGGTAAACTGTCAATAAAATGCTTGCCCATTGTAGTCAATGGGAATGCTGTGTTCCAAAAAAGTGAGCTTCTGTAGGTTGTCATTTGTTTGACGTTAAAGCCTGTACCAAAACATGCTATTGGCAAATATGGGTGCACTATACATGGCATAGGAGTATTAAAATCGGTTGATCTGAAGCTTTAACAAGTCTCACCAAGGATAAATTGATTGCAATAGTAAACTGAAGATTAGTAAGAAATATAAGTTGTTTTAAAGGGTTCACTATAAATAATATCATAAAATAAATAAGTGTGTGTCCCCAGTGCCTTTCATCCATTCTCATAAAGCTTAAAGGAGAACTAATCCGAAATTTTTACACTCCAGAATCTGAAAATATCGCCTCTAAAAACACCAATAAACTGTAAAATCCCACTACAGTAAATGGTATTAAAGAAATGGATGAAATAACTATGTGTATGTACAGTGACTGGCCACACCCCTGACCTCAGTCACATGCTCCCTTGCCTATTCTGTCCTGTAAAAGGATTGGCTAAAGGCTACTAGTGGGTGTGACAAACTAACAAGTTCCTGCAGTGTCTTAGGACTGAGCATGTGTAAAAAACATAATGAACAAGTGCGGCCGTGTCCCTGAAGAAAGATTCAGCATCGGGTACACTGTAGTTACTTAAAAAGTTATGAATAAAATAAGCTATTTTTTATGATGTTAGTGTCTATGATTAAGTACTGGGATCAGTATGAAACGTCTGGCGTGTTTTATCATTTAAAATGGAAATAAGTTATTTTTTAATTAACTACGGTGTACCCAATGCTGAATCTTTCTTCAGTGACGCGGCCACACTTTTCGTATCTAAACAGTTTTGGACCTTAGTGACGGGTCTGGGGCGGCTGCACCCGGACCACATTGTGTCTTCGTTGAGTGCTGTTTTGATTATTTGGCTACATTGTAAGTGGGATTTTTGAACAAACTAGAGGTCTGGGGCCTGTGCACCTGGACCTTGCTTCACCTGTGGTGAGCAGTAACTTGCTACATTCATTTACAACAATGTTATAATGTGCCATTGTAATTGTTTAACATTGAGCAGACAAAATTGACTCACATTAGTTAACTTTATGTAGTTTTGAATGCCGTATTCATTTGTATCTTCCTATCCAAAGGATAGGTGAGACACAAATTACTGTTTTTATATTAAGGTGTTCTTCCTTCTGATTTAGTGTTGTTTTGAGGCTTTAGTTGTCCTTTTAAATCTGCATTCCATTCTCCTATTGGCTACCTTTTGTAGGAGGGTGGGGAGACTTGGTGGGCAGGCAGTGAAGCAAAAATGGTCCTTTTGAGGGAATTATATAAGGTCAGAATTGGAAGTAGGAAACGAGTTTATATATCTGCTTAACTAAATGTTTCACAGTACTTTTATGTCACTTCAGGTTGGCCCCACTGTCATCTGCAGGATTTGCCATGTGTGTATACCTAGAATATTGTAAGCTGAAAGGCTGGATGCTAGCCCCAGTAGGGAGTTACAGGGCAAGAAAAGAGAAGGACAGTTTTAGTATAATGGGGTTAGATGGTGCACCCTTGTTATTACCGGTATAATTGCTTTAATAATAGATTCAACCTGAACAAATGTGTGATATTTAATGATGAATTAGCTTCAACTGTTCATTTCTGTCCTGCTTTTCATCTAATAAACAACTTTGATTCTGTTTAGGATGGGAGTTCAGCACTGTCTATTGCTCTGGATGCTGGGCATAAGGATATAGCAGTTCTTCTTTATGCACATGTGAATTTTTCAAAAACACCATCACCAGTAAGTACTGTTAATGTAGACATGATATAGAATACAGAATAGCAAGTGCCAAACAGAATGGAGTAAATGTATGTTAATGAAGATTACAGGAAAATACTTTTAGTAAGCTGCTGACATCCACAGCCTATAAACTGGGGAACTCTGACAACTTATTAACACACAATTTTATGTATGTGATTTCTGAAACCGATGTGATCAGTTTTACACCTGTCCCCAAACAACAAACACATATTTTTCATGTCTGCATCTTGGCTTCAAATGTTTTAATCCCCTTTCAGACTGACACCCCTTGCACTTTCTGATGACCTCACTGCAGATAACTCTAAGCCAGCAGAAAGGGGGGATTCTAGGCACCTGTAATCACCCACCCCCTTAATTCTTACAAAGGATATTGATATTGGGGTTTTACAATCATTGTGCTGCCTATACCATAAAGTAAATCTTTGTTAGAAAAGGATTTTAACCAATTTAGCTGTAGCAAATGGTGCCAGGCAGCAATGTTTAGAGCTAGCAAGATATTGTCTTGTACAAAGCACTGCTAAGGCCTCATTTGGAATTTGCAGTGCAATTGTATAATCTCCTATATAAAAAGGACATTTTAGAAATGGAAAGAGTTCATAAAATGGCAACTAAATTAACGGAAATGAAGGGATTTGATTATACAGACAGATTAAACAAGTTAGGATTTACACTGGAGAAGCCGAACTTGGATGGGGATATGATCGGTGTGTAATCTGTAATTTTGTATGTGTAGCAATAAAAGGGATAAGCCCTGGAATTATGTGCAGTAAGACTTGGCTAAGCCTGTTCGCTAAATTTCTAGTTGCCCTTTCTTTTAGTCACAAGAAAAGTCCCAGCCACTTAACTGCATAATGACTCTTCGCAAAATTACTGTTTTTTGATCTGTGTAATAGTAAGATGTTTTCAAGGGGTACAGAAGATTTTAATCTATTGTATTGTTTTTGTGTTATGTACATATTTAAAGCACTATAAGCTATTTATTTTGCTCTATTTTCCAGGGTACACCCAGACTTAGCCGGAAGCTGCCCCCTAGTCCAACACAAAGAGGCCCATTTGACCATTAATGAAAGACATTTTCAACCCTCTTTTGGAGCTGCTGCTATTACTTTTCATGACAACTGAATGTACTTTCCTGTGCCTGAATGCACCAGCAAAGCATAAGCAATATATATAATTATTACTGAGGACTGAAATGAAAAATAACAATCATTTGCAGTTACTCTGAAATGCATAATATGGACACTTAACAAAGTTACAAAGGACTTGTTATACAACCCAAGGGTGGAAAGCTTAAAGTGCCATATGCCTGCTGCCTTGTTTTAAGTCATTATAGTGACCTCTGCATCCCAAGCTCCATTCCCAAAAGATGTATCTTTTTATTGCATACATAGCACCTGCATAGGCTGTTGGATGTAGATATCTAGCAGGTGCAAGTTGATCTATGAAAAATAAAGCACATTATGGGCTTGGGTGTGTTATGCATATTTTTTAGTAATTCAGTATTTCCTGAATCTTTTTTTAATACATAAGAGAAAAAGTTTGTCATGTACGTGTACTTAATCAATATTTTATTATGTGTATTACTGTATAATAAATACTTAATATTTTAAAGTACTTAAAAGGTCACCAGTTACACTGTATGTTCTTTACTTGCTAATATAAGATGTTGATCTCTATGCATATTTATATAATAGCTTGTTTTATTTGGTTTTAGCTGTATATTTTATAAATGTTTGAAGTGCCTTGGGCTCTTGCCATATTTCCTCATTAAACTTTAATTATAATGTTTTAATCCATCTTAATATATGATCCTCTGTCCTTCATTGTTACAGTTTGATCTTCATATACAGTGCAACTGATAGGTTTACATTCCTCCTGGCGGAGTTTGTAAAATCAAATATGGGAAATATGATTAATCCTGCAAAACTTTGTTCTTTAATTTCAGAATACTTGCTAGGTGAAATGGTTGTTCTTAAAGTTAATATAACTAGCCAAAACCGCGCATATTACCCTGTACAAAAGAGTAAATGCACTTTAATAATGAGGCAGATAAGTTTGTACCAAGAGGTACCATATCTTCAAGGTATTTAAGAAGGCACTTTGACAAAGATTTACCACTATAAACCTCTAGACAACCTCTAGTAAAAAAGCCCATATACGGGGAACATATCTATTAATTAAACATTTACAAGGACTTCACAATATCTAAGAAGCTCATTTACACACAGACACAAGTGTCATTCCATCTTAATATGTACTCATTGGTGCTAATGACAAATTAACAGGAGAAATCCTTAAAAATTGTATGGGACAACCTCCATGGTAGTATTTTTGGGAATACCACCACGTCCACAACCATGTGTTACAGTAGGAAAGTGTAGGGAGGAGGGGTTAGAGTTTTTAGAGAATGGAGCAGATTTTCTGAAATGGAGCAGGCTTTTTATTTGGGATTGGCTGCAACTCAATGATGATGGTGCAGCTGTTGTGTGGGAAAAAATGTCTAGAGCGTAACTACCGCCACCCCCGCGACCGCGAGGGGGGCCCGGACAGTAGTAGGGCTCGTCACAAGCCCACTATCACTGGTTTTTAAACAGCTGATTTGGTTCCAAAAGTTCGGGTCTGGTATTTTAAACAGCTGATCATGCGTATGTTTCATTCATACGCGCAATCAGGTTTGAAAACAGCTTGTCACGGGAAAATATAGTGGAGGACGGAGGAAGTCAGGGGCCAGGCCTCCAATCTCAAAAGAGTTGGGGTAGCATAGGATTGGGTGTTATGTACATTAAAGGGCAATAATACTCCTCCAACCTCCCCACTGATATGTCCTCACTCTGGTTTACGAATTTGCAGTGCAGTTTTGGAATCCAATAAACAAAAAGAACGGTAGTTAACCACGCAGCTGCTGCAAGCAATGTTATATACAGCAGTTAACCATTGCAGCCCTTTTTAATGCTAGCTAATGGCTGGCATTATAGTGCTGCAATGGATGAAGTGTGCATAACAATGCGTTGACAACCGATGTATGTATATAACATCAGCAGAGTAAAAAGGTTAGACTAGATGGACGTATGTCTTTATTTATTAATTTGTCTTGAAGAGCCAAGTTACTGTTCTTTCTATTTCTTCTTCTTTTTCTTCCGTTTTATTCTTCCACTATTTTGGACTGTATCTCCTCCAGTTTTTGAGCTAGAGACCTGAAATTCGGCACAGACATGCGGGGCATAGAGGAGAAGTGTGCTATCTTCTAGATAAGGAATCCACGGAAGCTTTACAGCATTATTGGCGAATTTCCGGACATTTTTTCCCATAGACTATAATGGTAACAGTCCTCAAATGTGGATATTTCAAAACAGTTTGTTTCATGGTCATAAATACAAATGGTGATACCCCAACCCCCCACACAAACCCAGGTACACCCACCTACTGACCTACCTTTCCATTCCCATGGAAGCCATACTTAAAGGGTAACTAAAGTCAAAAAAACTAATTTTGATTTATCCTCAATAAAAGTTTTATGGTTGTAAACACAAAAAAAGACATACCCCCTCAACCAGGCCCAGGTACACACACACCTTCTGACCTACCCTCCCGTTTCCATGGCAGCCATACTTAAAGGGTAACTATAGTCAAAAAAACTATTTTGACTAATCATCAACAAAGTTTTTGTAACCCCCACCCGACACAGGTACACACACCTACTGATCTACTTATCCATTACTGTTGCAGCCATACTTAAAGGGTAACTAAAGTCAGAAAAACTAATTTTGATCAATAATCAAGATTTTGTTTTTTTAACGTCCAACCTGACCAAGATACACACAACTACTGACCTACCCTTCCATTTCCGTGGCAGCATATTTAAAGGGTAACTATAGTCAAAAAACAAATTTTGACCAATAATCAAAAAAGTTAGTTGTTTTTTTTAACCCCCAACGTGGCACAGGTACACACACCTACTGACCTACACTTCCATTACTGTGGCAGACATACTTAAAGGGTAACTAAAGTCAGAAAAACTAATTTTGATCAATAATCAAGAGTTTGTTTTTTTAACGTCCAACCTGATCAAGATACACACAACTAATGACCTACCCTTCCATTTCTGTGGCAGCATACTTAAAGGGTAACTATAGTCAAAAAACAAATTTTGACCAATTATCAAAAAAGTTTGTTTTTTTAACCCCCAACCTGACACAGGTACACACACCTATTGACTAATCATTAAAAAAGTTTTTGTTTATCCCCCAACCTGACCAGCTTTGTTTGCTCTCCCAGGTTGTTTGGGACTGTGAACCCAACTGTTACAATTTGTCATGTCCCAACCTGACACAGGTACACACACCTACTGACCTATTTATCCATTACTTTGGCAGCCATACTTAAAGGGTAACTAAAGTAAAAAAAAATTGATCAATAATCAAAAAAGTTTGTTTTTTTAAACTTCCAACCTGATCCAGGTACACACACCTACTGACCTACCTTTCCATTTTCATGGCAGCAATATTTAAAGGGTAACTATAGTCAAAAAACAATTTTGACTAATCATCAACAGTTTTTTTTTTGTTTTTTTTTTCATTAATTTGTTATTGAGAAAAATATATATTTGACATATGTTTACATATTGCAATACTTGTAGCATAAAGAGTCTTGAAAATAGAAACAGTAAGAAATCTTGTGCATTTTCTTTTTAACATTAATAGTAAAAATGTAACATTAAAACCTTCGTCAATATGGTAGCTTTGGCAACAATAAAGTATGCTTTTGGTTTTGCTATTTATCTCTAAGATTTTATATTAGGGTCTGCCGGGCTCCCACCGGGCACCTGATGGGCCCGACCTGATGGGCCCGACACTGAGCACGACCCTTGGTCTGAGTCCGGCTCCATTGCTAAAATCCAACTATCCTACACCTTTGACCACACCTTGATCGAGTTTTGGAGAGAGTGGGCCATATATTCATTGTCATGTACCTTCCAAATTCTGCTGATAAGAGTTGTCCTATATGGACTTGGTTGTTTCCAGGAGGCTGCTAACATTGTTCTGGCTGCTGAACATATATATATTATGAGAGATACTGTGCATATTTATTGTAACCTTTGGTTGGGAGACTGAACAGGGCGGTGAAGGGGGATAATATAAAGGGCTTGTGGAATATTTTTGAGATTAGTTCTTCGCAGATTTTCCATACTTTTTGAGATTCTGGGCAGGACCACCAACAGTGCTCTTGGTCTGCTATTGTGCCACATCTTTTAAAACATACCGGTGGGAATTGTGGGTTTAACTTACTCAAGTGTTGAGGTGTCATATACCAATCATATAACATTTTATATGATTTTTCTTTTGAGATTTTATTAGCTGTGCATTTAGAGGAGTAGAGGTAGATTTGGAGCCAATGAGTTTCAGAAAGACTAGAGTGTAATCTATCACTTTGTAGTCGGTATTGTTCTAGGTTCCTGCAGTTCATGCCAGACCAACGAGTACATTCTTGTAATTATACCTTTGAAACAATGTGTATGAATAGGGAAACCACCAAACTTATTTGGAGTAGGTATTACAATGTCTTTTTTACCTTTTTAGAGGAAATTTGTAATCTGTAGATACTGGAACCATTTAGTGGGGTCTAATTTGTACTTTGTTTGGACCTGGGTCCAGGATAGTGGTAACCTATTGGAATCGTAAACATCTGCTGCTCTGCTTATACCCTTTTGCATCCAGAAGCTCGTAAATTGGGGGTTCATTCCTGGGGGAAAGTCGGGGTTGAAAAATATTGGGTATGCCAACGACATTGTGGGTATTAATTTATATTTAGAGTTGACTCTATCCCAGAATTTTAGGTTGTTTTGAATAATTGGTATCTGTTGAGAGAGTAGAGTCCGTCTCTTGCTGGGGGGAGACCATAGGATCGAGTAATTATTTAGCGGTGACATTAATTCGTTCTCAAAATCTACCCAGCATTGTCCACCCGTGCCACATGTCCCTTGATACATCTGTGCCAGCCTAGCCGCTTCGTAGTATTTAAATAAAATTGGTAGACCAAAACCGCCCTTTGACTTATGTCCAGCCAGATATTCTCTTTTTATCCGTGGCCTTTTGTTGCACCATACAAAGTTATTAATTGCCTGCTGAAGTTTTTCTAGTTTTTACTTTGATAAGATTATTGGTAAGGCTCTAAATAAATATAGAATTTTTGGCAACAACACCATTTTGATTGCGTAAATATTTCGGGCGTAAATATTGATTAGTGTGACACGGGTGGACTGCAGATAACCATTGATCAACAGAAATCTGCCATTAGTATCTCTAAATATAACTACTATGCCTCTAGACTGATGTCGAGGCATAGTACTGTTGATTCCAGTTTTTACCCCAATTTTTTGGTTCGTTTTCTTTTTTTGAAGTGCGTTTCCTGTAGCATCAATATGTCTGCTTTGGTTTTGTTGTAATATTGGGTAGCTGTTTTTCTTTTACGGGGTGAATTAAGGCCTTTAACGTTATGCGATATTATTACAGTGTTATTGTTCATGTCGTGGGAATGGGTCTATCCAGCTTGCTTCTGGGTTGTGGAGTAATCGTTCTATAGGTGCCTCCCAGAGCTACCCCGGAAGAGCCGGCGCAGAGCCAATCTGAAAACCCAATCTCAGGCCAGTTTGTGGTTGGAAAACATGTAGTGGGCAATATGAATTTCAGCAACAAATTAACAAGCGTTAAACATGAGTACATAATAAATGCGAATCCATTTTTTAACCATATTGACTTATTCACTTTAACTAAAAACTATAAATAAACTAAGCTAATGTAGACACATAACAGGATTGGGTTAATGAGGTACCTGTATAATGCAGGACCTTTGGGTAAGGTTTGTGACCTTACAAACATATCTAAACTAGCGGATATTCCGCTTTGCGGGGGTGGTTGTCTAAGTGTCCTTGGGTGTCTGGCCCGTGAACAGTTCTTCTCCTTTGCACTGCTAACAGCCTGGCCCAGGTTTTACAAGAACTCACGGGGGTCAGAGTCAGAAATCACCGGCACTTCTCACTGAGCAGAACCTTATTACTATATACCAGTTTCCGTCTGATTCCTTATATACATAACTCTGCTCATTGTGGTAGTTGTTTATGTGTCTTTGTGGGAGGGGTAGCAGGGTACGGAAAACATTTAACCTTCTTTAGTCACAGGAGTGCCTAATGGGGGGTTAGGGGCAAACACGGTGCATTTGAAGAGTGCAAGGTGTTGCATTTTTGAATTATTGTTTTGATTTTTTTTTTTTGTGACTTCATGTCCTTGATATTACTCTTTTTACTGTTATTTCTTGGCCTCCTGAGGAGAGGCTTTCTACAATTGTGATGAATATAATAAACAAAAACATATTCAGGAACTTACATATACAACGAAACATCGTTAGAGAAATAACACATTACCCGTTTCCCCTTCGTTACCTCGGTCCTTCCCGATCTACACAGTTGCTTTCCTTCCTCCCTTCCCACCCTTGCCATATCAAACTCCCGGCATTCTCCCTTAACACATCGAATCAGCCCCAAGTTAAAATTATGTCGAACTTATTGCTTTCTATTGCGCCTAAAGTAATCCTTGCTGTAAATGAGAGAGACAGTTTCTACAGTACAGTTCGTACGTGGTAGTTCCCTTTAAGGTTGTATTTAGTTGCGGTCTTAGCGTATTGCTTGACCGGGGGGTTGTGGAGTTTCGGCATATTAGCTATTTGTATATATAACATATTGGGATACATTATTCCCTTGGGCGTGGTGGGCGAGGTAGTATTATACCGATGCATAAGTTCCGTTACTGTAACTGTACAGCCTATGGGTAAATAAGCTCGCTCTTAGCCCCTGTGCTACATCTGTAACGGTGGTTAGTGTGGTTCGCTGATTAAGAGTAAAGTGCAGATCTTAAACCATCGCCCTTGGGGTTTAGACAATGTGGGGGTAGCCGAGAAGTCAGACAGGGGGCTGGATTTGCGTTGTCCCAATACAGTCATCCCAACACAATTGCCCTCTGTGTTTGTTTGTATTGTATAACCCACTGACCGTGCTCCGTTTGAGCCCACCGGTAGCCCTGACACGGGTGCGCAGCTCTTATAAATGCTTACAGGTGAGGGCAAATATAATAGGTTAGAGTCTCTTTACGCAAAGGGCAGTGCCCAGGTAAACACAGTATACTTGCGATTTATATGAGGTTCATTTTGGTCTAATTGGGGTTGGCGCGGATTCCCCTCTCTGCCATCTTTGAGGTTTGGGTTGGACCATTGTCCATTCCCCTTTTGGGGGGGATTTCCTCGGGGTTTGGCTCGGTTGGTTGATGGGGGACTCCTGGACTTGAAGACCAAGTTTCTTGAGGAAGCCTTTGGTTATTACCGTTAGCCAAAACGGGAACCCCCATCTGTATTTAATCTGGTTTTTAAGTAGGATGTCCGTAATTGGACGCATCTCCTTTCTTCTTGCCAAGGTTGCCGGTGCAAGGTCCTGGAACAGCTTTATTTGGGTATTTTCAAATTGTATGAGATCCATGTTTCTTGTGCTTGCAATTATGGCTTCTTTGGTTTGGAAGTAGTGGAGCCTGCAGATGATGTCTCTTGGTGGCTCACCTGTCGGTCTGTGTGCTCTGTCCAAGAGCAGGTCTGGGCCTTGTTCGTCGGGCAGGATATGGCGGAACAATCTGTGCAGGTAGTTTTGTAGCTCTACGATTTCTTCTGGGACGCCTCTTACCCGTATGTTGTTGTGTCGGGATCGATTGTCTGCGTCCTCCTGCAATTCGATTTCTACCTGTTGACAGTATGATAATAATTCATCTGTGTTCGCTTCTAAGGTGGATATTCTCTCACCCAACTGTGTGAGTTCCTGTTTGACATCAGAAATTATTTTGTTTTGAGAAGTTTGGATGATCCTCTCTATGTTTAGATAGAGCGACTGCAGGTCACCTCTGGTGCATAACTGGGAATCCGCGCCTTCACCTTGTTGTGTACTGGCGCCATCTTGGTTTAGCTTTGGCGTCTCTCGTTTGCTCAAAAAGTCCATAATGTTTTGAGTGTTTGGTTCTTTTGGGGCCCATTTCCTATTAATGCAGGGAGCCTTTTGGAAAGTTTTCAGGAGGATGTGGTTCCGTGAGGCTTATGGTAGATGCTTAATTAGGCCAAGGCTGCAGGAGCGCTACTCAGATGTGACCGCTCGCATTGCCAGCCAGACTCCGCCCCCCCGTTGTTGTTTTTTTTAACCCCCAACCTGACACATGTACACATACCTACTGATCTACTTATCCATTACTGTGGCAGCCATACTTAAAGGGTATCTAAAGTCAAAAAAACTAATTTTGATCAATAATCAAAGCACACACACCTACAGACCTACCCCTCCATTACTGTTGCAGCCATACCTAAAGGGTAACTAAAGTCAATAGGTTTGTTTTTTTAACTTCCAACCTGATCCAGCTACACATCTAAATTTATACCCTTGGGAAATAAATGTAAAAAAAAATAAATCCGCGCCCATGTGGCTGAATTCTGATGTAAAGAGGCAAATGGTAAGGAAGAAAAAGGCATTTAAAACCTTTAAGGCAGAGGGAACGGAAAGGGCCTTTAGGGAGTATAAAAACTGTAACAAGGAGTGTAAGAAAGCAATCAAACTAGCTAAAATTAATAATGAAGTTAGGATAGCTGAAGAAAGCATCACTAAGCCTAAACATTTTTTTAAGTATATTAATAGTAAGAAGATGAGGACTGAGAATGTGGCACCATTAATTAATGGGAATAAGTTAGTTACGGAGGATGGCGATAAAGCAAATGTCTTGAATAATTTTTTTTCCTCTGTATACACTATAGAAGATCCAAGTACAGATATCATAGAGTATAGTAGCAATAAAGGTATACAAGATTCAAGTTCACTTTGGTTAACCGAGGATATGGTACAGAAAGAACTAAATAAGGTTAATATTAGTAAATCTCCTGGACCGGATAAAATACATCCTAGGGTACTTAGGGAGCTAAGTTCAGTTTTATCTAGGCCATTGTTTCTTATTTTTGCTGATTCCCTCATGTCCGGTGGTGTGCCTCTGGATTGGAAAAAGGCTGATGTTATTCCAATATTCAAAAAGGGTAGTCGTTCACAGCCGGGTAATTACAGGCCTGTAAGTTTAACTTCAGTGGTGGGGAAGATCCTGGAAAGTTTAATAAGGGATCATGTTCTAGAGTATGTTTCAAGGACTGACATTATAAGTAGTAACCAGCATGGATTTAGGAGGAATAGATCTTGTCAAACTAACTTGCTTGGCTTTTATGAGGAAGTAAGTAGAAATTTAGACTCTGGTATAGCAGTAGATGTAGTTTACTTGGATTTTGCAAAGGCTTTTGATACAGTCCCCATAGGCGACTAATGAATAAGCTAAGGTCTGTTGGTCTGGGGAGTCACATTTGTACATGGATAGAAAATTGGTTAAAGAATAGGATGCAGAGAGTAGTTGTTAATGGGGCTTCATCATTATGGACTAAAGTGCTAAGTGGGGTGCCACAGGGTTCTGTGTTGGGGCCGCTTCTATTTAATCTATTTATTAATGATTTGGAAGTGGGTATTGTCAGCAAGGTTTCTGTGTTTGCTGACGACACAAAACTTTGTCGACCATTAAAAACTTTAGAGGATGTGCAATCGTTGCAAGGGGATCTAGATAGATTATCACATTGGGCTGCTAAGTGGCAGATGAAATTCAATGTTGATAAATGTAAGGTGATGCATTTTGGACTTAAAAATACTTGTGCTACTTATACTATAAATGGCTCTGTGTTAAGTGAATCCCTGTTGGAAAGGGATCTTGGAGTTTTGGTGGATAACAAACTTAAAGGTAGCAAGCAGTGCCAGGCGGCAACAGCCAGAGCCAGCATGGTATTGTCTTGTATAAAGCGAGGTATGGATTCAAGGGAGGAAAATGTAATTCTCCCTCTTTACAAAGCATTGGTAAGGCCTCATTTGGAATATGCAGTGCAATTTTGGAATCCTGTGTACAAAAAGGACATCTTTGAAATGGAAAGGGTTCAGAGAAGGGCAACTAAATTAATAAGGGGATTGGGGGAGCTTGAATATGAAGAGAGACTGGAAAAGTTACAATTATGTACGCTGGAGAAAAGGCGCTTGCGTGGGGATATGATTACTGTGTATAAATACATTAACGGGCCATACAATAAACTATCTGGGGCATTGTTCACCAAGAGAACATGTCAAAGGACACGAGGACATCCCTTAAGACTTGAAGAAAAAAGGTTTAGGCTTCAAGCTCGGAAAGGGTTTTTCACTGTGAGAACGGTAAGGCTATGGAACTGTCTTCCAGTGGACGTTGTAATGGCAGGTTCATTGGTCAGTTTCAAAAAAAAGCTGGATGAGTTTCTGCAAACAAGGAATGTTGCAAGTTACTGGTATTGATACATAAAGTAGAGTTGATCCAGGGAAATTTCCGATTGCCACTTGGAGTCAGGAAGGAATTTTTTCCCCCTTCATAAATTTGGTGGGGGTTTTTTGCCTTCCTCTGGATCAACAGTTAGGCAGGAAATGAGGATATTGCTGGATGGGTTGGACTGGATGGACGTATGTCTTTATTCAACCTCAAATACTATACTATACTATACTATACACATGCCTACTCACCTACCCTTCCATTTTCATGGCAGCCATATTTAAAGGGTAACTATAGTCCAAATTTTTTTTTGACTAATCATCACAAAGTTTGTTTTTTTCAACCTGCAACCCGATACAGGTACACACACCTACTGATCTTCTTATCCATTACTGTGGCAGCCATACTTAAAGGGTAAATAAAGTTAAAAAAAAACTAATTTTGATCAATAATCAAAAAAGTTTGTTTTTTCAACCCCCAACGCGACACAGGTACACACACCTACTGACGTACCATTCCATTACTGTGGCAGCCATACTTAAAGAGTAACTAAAGTCAAAAATAAATTTTGATCAATAATCAAGATTTTTTTTAACTTCCAACCTGACACACACTAAATGAGCTACCCATTCATTCATGTGGCAACCATATTTAAAGGGTAAGTATAGTAAAACACATTTGACCAATATTCAAAAAATTATTTTATCCCCCAACCTGCAATAAATACCAAAGGATGTCACATTGGCTAATGGCAAGTTAGCTTAATTCAGTTCTCTGTTCTCTACAGAACCAGTTCCAGTAGAGCAATGGGAAAGGGTTAACATTTACCCCAGTGCCCTAATATTTTTAACCCTATATCACACAAATAACAGTCTAAAATACCTCTCCCATAGGTTATAATGGACAATATACAGATGTTCTACAAATATATCAAAGGAATTATCCACATGCTTTGTAAAAAGGTGTCAATAAATGATGAGATATTGAGTTGAAGTAAATCCTAGAGCCAATTTATGCCAAGGTATTACCTTACTGGCAGAGCTCACTTCAAATGAACACGATGTAGTGACACACTGCAGCTATACTTTACAAGTATTTATTACAAGTCTCTTTTAACTTTATTTAGACTGTGTCTTCTTCTCTACCATCTAGTTTTCCACTAACTTGCAGGTGCCTTTTTCTGTGATCTGGAAAAGATCTGTACACTGTTGAAAATACTTATTTTTAGTGTTTTATGCTCCATTATTTTAGCTATGTTAAAAAAAATATATATTAAATATATAAATATATATATATATATATATACATATATGGAGTCCTTGCTAACTTAAATGGAAAGTTCAGTGGAATTTTTTTTTTTAAATTAGTTTATATTATGCATACCTAGTTATTCTACATATTCTTTTCCATTTTGAAAAATCTGTTGAATTTATACCCTTTGCTGTTCCCTGCTGTTGACATTAGTGAGCTGACATTTTAGGCTCTAACGGTCCTTCTTCCCAGAATGCACACTACCGTGGAATGTACCTAACAGTAATTTCTACTGATTGGCTATTGGATGGGTCAAAGATGCTAAGATCTCTACTGGAGCAACTGAATCAACCCAGGTGCTTGGTCCAGGGCAAGACCATAACGGTCTCTATTAGGGGTCCTACAAGCAGGAAGTCAGTATTTCGGTTTTACACAGATTTATTTATACACAGACAAAATGCTGAATCGGCAGGTTAAGGTCATTAGGATGGAAAAATACTGCTCTTTTTTCTTAAAAGTACATGTATTTGCACTGAACTTCCCGTTTAAAGAGAGAAATGTAATGTCTGAACTCTCAGGCAAAAGTACTAAGAGCAATTATCACTACTTCTTTCCACAGTATTGTGATGGGGTAAAGCCATAACCATGAGGTGGTCACTTCAGGTAGCAGCATCCTTCACCTGCACAGGGACCAGGGGGACATTGGCTTGCCTCAAACGTCACCACCCCCAGAAATGTCCCTGGCCATATTAGCTCAATAACTTTTGCATGTATCAAAGCCCTAGTCATTTACTGACGTCCAAAAAAACAAACAAAAAAGCATACACAAAACCCAAGAGTTCATCCTCCTGCTTGCGAATGTGTATGAAGCCTGTATGCTTCATTAAGGGCTAGGCCACAGTGTTGCGGTTTTCTTGCATTTGCGCATAAGTTTTTTCGAACATTGGAATCGCAGCAACGAACCAAAAATACGCTTGCGAATTGCGTTCCGCATTTTAAATAGCAATCGCATACGGTTTTCTGTATGAAACGGAAAATCGCATGCGATTCCGTGTGCGATTGCATTTGCGTTGCAGTGTGGCCGTGCCCTAAGGCTCCTTATGGGCAGGAATACTAGTCAGACTTGCAGAGCTGTTTCCTTGCAATGAACAAGCAGTATATTTGAAAGGCGATCACTTTATAAGGAAACAGAACTGAAGCTAGAAATAGAGGCCTTTACTTTCCATAGAAATATACTATACGTGAGCTCTTTATATTGCACACTGCATTGGGAAGTTTAGTGGTCCTTTAAACTATATGGCAAAAAAAAATGATAGATTTTAACCTTAAGTACATCCGGTTACAGACGTTATCTTAATGACATGGAGTTTGGAGCAGACCGTGACAATCACTGAAGAAATGCTTGTTTTTTGAAAAAAAAAAAAATATATATATATATATATAGGTCTATATAATTTTAGACACAAGAAGGATGGTTTTCTCACATTAAGGATAAATGCATAATCTATTTTTGTTGTACCAATAGCAAACTTTTAAATAGCCTTGGTACATATCCAGGGACCTTTAGCATTCTCTTCCTGTTGCGTGGAAATTGCTAGTCATGGTATTTCTTCCTGTAGGTTTAATAGGATGTATCAGTAACACAATCTGCCTCTTCTGGGAATGATTTATGCAATGACCAACTGCTTTATGTTTAGTTCTGTAATGAGGCCACCAGTTCAGCAGACACTGACTGGTATGTCAGCCCTGCAGCTCACCATCCAGTGTTACCTTAAAAGTGGCTGGAGGGCTGACTTAACAGTGTCTGTTGAAATTGAGGGCTGACCAAAAAGTGGCTGCTGAACAATCCAGTTCAGAAGACACTGTTAGGTCAGCCCACCAGTGTGACTGGTACATACATTACAAGTTTGCCCACCGTGTGACTGGTACATGCAAGTCCTCCCAACGTATGACTGACGCTACAGCTCATTAGTCCCCCATGGTGGCCCTCTGGCTCAGATACGCTGATGACATCTTTGTACTTTGGAAGGGCACTTAATCAGATTTGAAAGAGTTTATCATTTTTTAAATAACAATACTTACAATATTAAACTATTCGGCTCCTCCGTTAGTGGTTGGCCAGTCCGCACTCCTTGATCCGGAAAGAACTCCAGGGTCACCCAAATTGTAAAAACTTATAAACTTTATTATAACATTTTAAAATCAATCACACGATCTATTGGTTGCCTCCAATAGATCGTGTGATGGATTTTAAAATGTTATAATAAAGTTTATAAGTTTTTACAATTTGGGTGACCCTGGAGTTCTTT
This sequence comes from Hymenochirus boettgeri, assembly GCA_019447015.1. Lineage (NCBI taxonomy): Eukaryota > Metazoa > Chordata > Amphibia > Anura > Pipidae > Hymenochirus > Hymenochirus boettgeri. The sequence continues at coordinate 128,694,890 of CM033472.1, read as the reverse complement.
CCGGATCAAGGAGTGCGGACTGGCCAACCACTAACGGAGGAGCCGAATACTTTGTAAGCAGTCGGACCAAGCGAAGGGTCCGGGGCAGTCCTGTACCCGGACCACCAAGTCGAACGGGTGAGTCCTGATCTATGGAAAATGTCAATGTCTGAACTAGAAGTATTGTTTAAAGACGTCTATATACAAGTGTGTATGTTACACGAATAAGAAGAAGGATTTTACGATAGATCTGGGGTCCAGTACACCCAGATCTCCCCTTTACCTTAAGTAAGCCAACCATTTAACAATACGAATAATCAAAATAATATAATATTTAAAGAGTTTCAACAAATAATTGGTTAATCCATTTAGCAATATAGAGGTCACTATAATCTGGGACTATATACAACTCGTAACATTTATTTGCAATGTAATTCAATATTAAACTAACCCTAGACTATTCTGATAGGTCTAATGAGTTCCTGGATGTATTGGTGGGAATTGACCAAAGGAGACAACTCTATACTAATCTACACAGGAAGCCAACTGCTTCAAATACTCTACTTCACTATCAAAGTGCACACCCCATAAATTTGAAAAACGGCATTACAAAAGGTCAGGTTCTACTAGAAACCCATATAGTCCTAATCCCTAAATCGGAAAGGGACATTACTCAAATCTACCCCTGCTTTTTGCCCTAGAACCACTGGCAGAAAGCATTAGGAGTAACCTAACAATTCATGGAATACAAGTAGGAAAAACGGACCATAAAGTATTAATGTTTGCTGACGACACTCTCCTATCTTTAACCCAACCACCAATATCAGTCCCACTAACATACCAAACGAAAAAATTATTTGGACAAATTTCAGGATTCAAAGTAAATCACGCTAAATCCATGGACTATGGAATACACACCCCCTCAGCCCCTCAGAGAAACACTAAGAAAAGATTTTAATTTCAAATGGGCAGGAGAGTCATTTAGATACTTAGGTGTCCAATTAAACGCTTTTGCATCAACACTATAAACAAAAAACTACACGGTCATATTAGCTAAATTAAAAAACCTTTTACATTAAAGGGCATGTCCACCCCCAAAACTATAATCCCCCCCACTAATGGCCCCACAATGTAGTGTAGTAAAATCCTTACCTCACATCCCAGCTCCATAAGGTTCTCCTGTAGTCCCCCCCCCCAAAGTCCCAAAAACTGCCCTGCTATCTGGCCTCCGGGAGAAGTTTGGCATGCGTACTGCAGCCCTTCTCCCCCTCCCTCCCGTTTTGCTATCCCTCCCCCTACCATAAAACCCCTTGCCCATATAATAGAATATATTCCCCCAGCCCCAACCGCAAAAAAATAATTTTAAGAAAGTCCCCAGAACTCTACTTACCTTCCCTCTCTCCCCCGGCATTCTGAGAAGCCGGCAGCCGCGTCCGTGATTGGCTGCCTCTCAGCCAATCACGGACGAGGCTGCCGGTCCCGCCCCTGCTTGCAGTGTCTTGCAAGCAGAAGTCCGGGCATCAGAGGAGAGAGGGAAGGTAAGTAAACATCTGGTCACTTTCTTAAATTAATTTTATAGCAGTTGGGGCTGGGGGACTGTATTCTATTATATGCTAAAAGTTTATATTAAGGGTGGACATGCCCTTTAATAGACCTCTTACGCAACATCACTCCTGGGAAGAATCACAGCGATACAAATAACAATCTTGCCTAAAATACTATATCTATTCAGAGCTTTATCTATCCCCATACTTAAAAAGGACTTAAAAGCACTGGAGACAGAGATAAGAAAATTTCTATGGAAAGGGAAAAGAGCCCACATCAAATACCAATACTTAGCCCACCACAAAAGTAAAGGAGGATTCAGCCTTCCCAACCTACAATCTTATTATATAGCAGCATGCCTGGCACAAACAGCTCTCTGGCTCACAGAGGAGGGATCGGTCAACTGGGTAGATATAGAGAATAACCCTAACCCTCTTACACTCTTCCTCCATATTATGGGTTCAACCTGGAGACCGCTAAAGACAGATAGGACCACTAAACTTCATAATATCCAATAAATTAAAAATTTGGGACTCGCAATCAAACATTCAAACCGATTCCCAAATTTCACTTCCCACATTTAAAACTTTAATGGGACCCAACCCAAAAGATCAGACCCTGGGAAGAGATAAGCAGATCTAGTTTTCTAGTTTTTGTCCTCCCCCAAAACTAGAATTTAACCTACTACTGGCCCCAATGTGTAGTGTAATAAAATCCTTACCTTACATCCAAGCTCCAAATGGTTCTCCAAATGGTTCTCCTGTAATGTCCCTGTAAAGTCCCAAAAACTGGTCACCAGGAGCCTGGCAGGGAGGCATCCTCTCAGAGGTTTTTTTGGCTTCCTCAGATTTTGGCTTCCCTCCCCCCCTTCCTCTCCCTCTCCCTAGCATAAAACACCTTTGGCTTCATCCCCCAGCCCCAACCGCTATATTAATATTTGCAGAAACTCCCCTGATTATTACTTACCTTACCTCTCTCCATCGTTCTGGATAGCCGGAAGCCGCGTCCGTGATTGGATGCCTCTCAACCAATCACGGACGCGGCTGCCGGTCCGGCCCCCTGCTTGCAGTTTCATGCAAGCAGAGGGCCGGGACAGTACACCGGAGGAAAGAGGTAAGGTAAGTAATGATCGGGGGAGTTTCTGCAAATATTAATGTAGCGGTTGGGGCTGGGGGAGGAAGCCCTACAGTACCCCAAAAGTTACAAAAAGGGGTGGACCTCATAGCAAATGGCGGTCATACACCAGAATAGCACACTACGCGTCATCTACCCAAACTGCTCACACCCACCCCACCAAATTCGAAATACTCATAACAGACTTTAACTTAACACCAGGAATAATTTCAAAATTATATAGGATTATATGGTACGATAACCGCCATATAAAAAACAAACCAGTATTTAAATGGGTAGAACGACTACAACAGTCACTAGAAGAATCACAATGGAGCTCTAGATTTTTGAGCTCTGCCAAATGCTCCTCTAATATAGTAACTAAATAAGAAACGATTGTATGTCACTCTAGCCTTCCTACACAGAATAAACCCCTCACTATTGGGAGAATGCTTCAGAGCATGTAAAACCCTTGCAGACCAGACACATCTGCAAGCGTTGTACACCTGAAGGATCTGTGAGCAACTGTTACAAGAAGTTCTTGCACTTCCAAACCAATTGACTCCCTACACTGCACTGTTCAACCTGCCAACCCCTAGATTAAAACCAGAGGCCCAGGCTCTGATAGGCCATATATGTGCAGCAGCTAGAATAATGATAGCCCGCACCTGGAAAGGTGGCCCCATAACCAAATCTGAACTAATAAAGAGAGTGTGGTGGATATATGACTGAACATTTGGCACATACTTTTAAAAACAACTTGAGAAAATGGGAGAGGACGTGGGGCTCCTGGATTCTAAAGATTCTACTAAGTAACTCATAAAGGAACAGGATCAATGGAACAAGGGGTGTCCCTCTGGGGCCGGAGTCGATTTCCACAAGTGGAAACAAATAAGACCAGGCCAAAACTGAATCTTTATCAGACCCAGTGTTTTCTATTTAAGACAAGAAGAATTTACATTTTATAAAACTTTTATATAACTTTAATAAGTTAATAATAATTTTCCTTTCCTACTGTCTTGGTACCTTTAAGCAAAGTTATATAAAAAAAATATCATAAGAATACAAAGACACTAGGAACCATGTTACAAATTACTTTTATTTAAATAACTTGGATTTTGCAAAATACACTGCTTACTCCTAAACAAAGACAACAGAAATTCATTACTACCTATAGATGCCAATGGACCTAACTTTAAGCAACATTGACTAGACACTGGCCACTACCGTACTTTCAAATGATCCTGTACTCATTCAATTTATAGAAAATCACCCTAATGTAACGGCTAAATGAGTGGCAAAATTTGGGTGACTTACTAACCAAGAGTCATTTCACTATAGGATTTAAGAGGACTGGCACAAGTTTAAGACTTGAGGGGGGTCTTTCCCCTGCAGCATTTGCAGCCTCTGCCAACATACGTATACGTCAGAAAAACACCTTTCAAGACAGCAGACTGAGCCAGAATTTATCTAACATCAGATTGGCTAAGGAACGTCCCATTTCCTTTGTAGCTTAAAATTTTTTGGATTTCCACAACTGTCTAACAAGACAAGTGGTCTGTAAGGCTATGGCCCTACTACAACGCCCTAACTGGCACACGCAATCACGCGCGATTCTTGTGCGTTCTTGTTTTGCGCATGTGATTTTGCCGCTTTCCGTCATGGCAACGCATGCGTTAACACACCAAAAATGGTGAACGCATGCGTTACCAAAACAGAAATGGATGCGCAATCGCAGGGATTTTGCGTTCCCGTGATTAACATTAAAACCAAATCTCATGCGCTTTCACGAGCGCAAAACCACATGCGCAAACGCTTAAAAAAGACATAAGTGGGGCCTAGCCCTTATGGAATTGAACATTTCAAATCACAACCAAGAGGAGGCAATTTGGATCAACGGATTCTATGTGAGACCTTTTGGATCTATACATTAAATACTGTAAACTCTAGAGGAATTAATGAGGATTTTGACTTTTCTATGTTCATTTGAGAAATGAAGGGGGCCCCCTAAGTGAATACACTTGCCTTTTGTGGATTCCAGCTCACAGAATGGGATCTGGATGAAATAGAATTTGACTTTTTATTATGGAATGATTAACTTTATTTATAAACATGACATGAGATGTACACCACTTATAAATTATGTGATTCTGATTGTATATTTAGTACTGCGTTTCCCTTATATTGATTATGAACCAGTTGTAATGATTTAACAACTGTGACGGACGATCATGTTGGTGACTTCCAGGTAGTTTAGATCACATGAGAGTAGGATATTTAAAGACGGGATGGAGGTGACGTCATTTGCAGCCACTGAAAGAAGACTCGTGGTGAGGAGAAGCGTGTCCGGCTCCACTGTGTTTGGCATTCCCTCTCCGTCACACTACACAGTGATTGGCAAAAGTATTCGGCCCCTTGAAGTTTTCCACATTTTGTCACATTACTGAGACAAACATGAATCAATTTTATTGGAATTCCACGTGAAAGACCAATACAAAGTGGTGTACACGTGAGAAGTGGAACGAAAATTATACATGATTCCAAACATTTTTAACAAATCAATAACTGCAAAGTGGGGTGTGCGTAATTGTTCAGCCCCCTGAGTCAATACTTTGTAGAATCACCTTTTGCTGCAATTACAGCTGCCAGTCTTTTAGGGTATGTCTCTGCCAGCTTTGCACATCTAGAGATTGAAATCCTTACCCATTCTTCTTTGCAAAACAGCTCCAGCTCAGTCAGATTAGATGGACAGCGTTTGTGAACAGCAGCTTTCAGATCTTGCCACAGATTCTCAATTGGATTTAGATCTGGACTTTGACTGGGCCATTCTAACACATGGATATGTTTTGTTTTAAACCATTCCATTGTTGCCCTGGCTTTATGTTTAGGGTCGTTGTCCTGCTGGAAGGTGAACCTCCGCACCAGTCTCAAGTCTTTTGCTGACTCCAGGAGGTTTTCTTCCAAGATTGCCCTGTATTTGGCTCCATCCATATTCCCATCAACTCTGACCATCTTCCCTTTCCCTGCTGAAGAGAAGTGACCCCAGAGCATGATGCTGCCACCACCATATTTGACAGTGGGGATGGTGTGTTCTGAGTGATGTGCAGTGTTAGTTTTTCGCCACACATAGCGTTTTGGCCAAAAAGTTCCATTTTGGTCTCATCTGACCAGAGCACCTTCTTCCACATGTTTGCTGTGTCCCCCACATTTTTCTGTTAACAACGGCTTTCTTCTTGCCACTCTTCCATAAAGGGCAACTTTGTGCAGTGCACGACTAATAGTTGTCCTATGGACAGATTCCCCCACCTGAGCTGTAGATCTCTGCAAACAATTATAATATGTATGACCATCCCCTGACATCTAAGGATTTCTCTGCAAGAATGCAAATGGCCTTTGGCGGCCTGACAACTTACCTTTGTATCACCTTGCAGCCAGCTAAGAGAGAAATAAAACTCAACACTACAATTGTTGTGCTGCTTCATGTTAAATGACAGGATAAGACAGATAAATCTTTATGGGTGAGGCCACACTACACCACCCCGGAGACCACAAAGGCATGTTTTCCGGTGTGCTTTGCCATGCTCAGCGATTGTGCAGTGTTGTGCAATCAGAGCACATTCGACTGCGAAAAGATCCAGATCGCACTCACTTAGTGGATCTCAGAGCAGCGCAGCCAGAGCAATTGGTCAAGAATAATGAGTGCTTTTTAAACATCTACTGTATGTAGCATACATATTTATAGTCTAAAATCCAAAAACAGACACAGGTACACACATCTAGGGCTGTCATACATACTAATCAGCACCCCTCCCCCCATGCAGTACGACAACGTGATGTCAAAGAAGGTGGCTGTAACTAGGGTTTCCTAGTAACATAAAAAAGTAAAAAAACACTATTGCCATTTTACATTTTTGAGCTGACTACACTGGCTAATGAATTGCAGGGCTGTCTACACTGGCTAATGATCTGGAGGACCAATTTTACAGTTAAGATGCCCAGCCCAAACAGACAGGTAAATATAAGATGCACACATAGACTTGTAAATATAAGATGTCCTGCCCACACAGACTGGTAAACATAAGATGCCCTACCAACACAGAGGTGTATATAAAAAATACCCTCATGTTCAGACGGCACAGACTGGTACATATAAGATGCCTTCATGCCCAGCCCAAACAGACTGGTACATATAAGATGCCCTCATCCCCAGCCCACACAGATTGGTACCTATAACATGCCCAGCTCATACAGACTTGTAAATAAGATGTGCCTGGCATTGCCCACACAGTAATAGAGACACTTTCCATGAGCAGGTCCTGAGTGGCCGCAAAATAGTAATTCTGCATGCACAGCTGACTGCCACCTTTCTAGGGGACCACAGGGGCACGCTGTAAGCAAACTTTTTAGTTTGCTTCATGGTAGGCATGCCCCTGCTCATACAGACACCCACACCTCCTCTCAAAAACCCACTCTACCAGATAATCTTCACAGATATAGCCGGGCACACCAGTCTTGATACAACTGCTTTATTCAAGTAACGTTTCGGAACCAAACCGGTTCCTTCCTCAGACACACCAACAGGCATTCCTCCCCCACACACCAACAGGCAGGCACTCACACACAGTCAAAAAGACAGGAAACCACAGACAGGCAATGTAAACACACAGAATATGCTTGTGAAGGTTCTCATTCATCCCAGGTCCAATGGTCATATCTGTTGTATTCAATTAGATCAACTGGACTTGAAATGTAGTTCTTGAAGACGTTTCGCTAGTCATCCGACTGGCTTTCTCAATTCAGAATGACTTGTAAAAGAATCTGGTGCAATTATGTACCCTGGAAAATCCCAATTAGCATATCACAGCCAGGTGTTAAGGGTGTGATTAGATAGTGGCTGAGGTGTTATAGGAACGCCCAGAGTAAGGTGTTAAAACAGCATTGTACATGGCAGACAGTTGGTGTCGAACCCCCCCCTCCTATTTAGGCTTGGTTTCTTTATTTTCACTAATGGCCTCCTTAACACCTCTCTGAACCAGTCACGTTCCTTCGCCAGTATGTTAACATTACAATCTTCAAAGGTATGTCCTTTATCCTTAGATGCAGATACACGGCTGAGTCCTGACCCGAGGAATTGGCTCTTCTGCGTTCCTATAACACCTCTTAGCCACTATCTAATCACACCCTTAACACCTGGCTGTGATATGCTAATTGGGATTTTCCAGGGTACATAATTGCCACAGATTCTTGTACAAGTCATTCTGAATTGAGAAAGCCAGTCGGATGACTAGCGAAACGTCTTCAAGAACTACATTTCAAGTCCAGTTGATCTAATTGAATACAACAGATATACCATGACCTGGATGAATGAGAACCTTCACAAGCATATTTCTAATCATTTTGGGGAGAAAACCCTCAAACTTGTACGGCAATATGAAAAGACAGCAAGGAAATTGGCAGACTACAGAAACCACCTGCGATTTAACCTCCGATGCAGACAACAAAGGCTAGTACCATGCAGTATACGTCTGGATTCCACGGTTAAAGGCAACAGATACTGCAAAAGGCTCAAACACAGCTCCTAAGTGAACGGGTACGACAGACACATTTTACAGTCGATGCTTTAATGCACAACATTAGTCAACTAGAACAGAACCTGGCCTCACAGCTACCTGTGTCCATCTGGGAAAGAGTGATGGAGTTCACCAAACAAGCACAGCTTTCTCAGCACTGTAAGGGCAAACAAAGGCAACAGAACAAGTTCTCTATTCTGTCATCCCAGAACAGCCCCAAAGGAGAACAACTACCTTGGATACAAAAGGAGGGAAGTGTCACTTCATCAAACAAGGAGGAATGGGTGAGAAACTTGTCTAACAGGACCCTGACCCAGCCAGAAATGGAAGTCCTTGGTAAGGGCTTGAATTTTGCCATCACCCCTAAAGCCATCCCTGTGGTGGATATTATAGCAGCCACAGAAGCCTCTATCCACAGTAATAAGGTATCACAGAGTGAGGCAGAACAACTTCGCCTTAAGGTATCTGCAGCCTTAGCCAGTGCTAAAACTCCTTCATCTAACCTGACTACACAGGAAAGAAGAGCCTTAACATCCCTCAAGAAAGATTCCAGTATCACCATTCTACCGGCAGATAAAGGAAGATGCACAGTGGTACTCAACACCTCAGACTACCATGATAAGGTGACCATGCTCCTGGCCGATAACAACACATATGAGGCTTTAACAAGGGATCCCACCAGCCGTTACAAGAAAAGAGTCATAGACTTACTACAACAGCTTCAAAAGGATAAAGCCATTGACCGAGCAATGTATCATCGCCTCTACCCTGGTGAGGCACATCCATGCATATATGGACTCCCAAAGATACATAAGGAAGGGGCCCCACTAAGACCTATAGTCAGCAGCATCAACTCGGTAACATACAAGGTGGCAAAATATCTAGCTAACATCTTAGGACCTTTGGTGGGAAGTTCTAAGCATCACATCCATAACTCTCAGGATTTCACCAACAAGATTGAAGATATAGTACTCGGTGTAGAAGAAACTATGGTGTCCTATGATGTGACATCTCTCTTCACTTGTATACCCACCAAGGAGGCTGTTGACATGGTGAGAAAACGGCTGGGCCAAGACAGCACTCTTAACCAGCAGAACTGATCTCAACCCAGAACAGGTGTGTTCTGTTGGACTTGTGCCTGAATACCACCTATTTCAAATACAGGGATAAGTTCTATAAGCAAAAAACATGGATGTGCTATGGGATCTCCAGTTTCACCTATTGTGGCCAACCTTTACATGGAGGAGGTAGAAACACAGGCGCTTAATACTTTAAGGGCATAGCACCCAGCCATGGTTCAGATATGTTGATGACACCTGGGTTAAAATCCACCAGAAGGAAGTACAAGCTTTCACAGAAAACATTAATGCGGGGGACCAAAACATTAAATTCACAAGGGAAGAGGTACAAAACAACAAACTGGCTTTCTTGGACTGCTTGGTAGAAGTTAAGGAAAATGGTAAACTGGAAGTAGAGGTTTACAGAAAACCAACACACACAGATCAGTATTTGATGTTTGACTCCCACCACCCTTTACATCAGAAGCTGGGGGTCATCAGAACCCTGCAACACAGAGCCGGAACATCCCCACTAGCACAGAGGCGAAGGCTAAAGAAATGAAACATTCAGAGGAGCCCTTAAACTTGTGGATATCCAGACTGGGCCTTTGTCAAAAGAAGTAGAAGGAAAGAAAAGAACACGAACAATCAACAGTGAAGGGGAAAAGCAAGACAGGAGGAAGAACATGGTCATCCCATAAGTAGCAGGGGTCTCCGAGAAATTAAGAAGAATTTTCAAAAAACATCGTATCCCTGTCTGCTTTAAAACGAACAAAACACTGAGGCAGCAATTGGTACATCCGAAAAGACCCAATACCAAAACACAAGAAAAGCGACATCATATATGCAGTGCAGTGCAGTGCAGAGTCTGATTGTTATGTGGGGGAGACCAAACAGCAACTGCATCAACGTATGGCCAGCACAGAAGAGCCAATTCCTCGGGTCAGGACTCAGCCGTGTATCTGCATCTTAAGGATAAAGGACATACCTTGAAGATTGTAATGTTAACATACTGGCGAAGGAAAGTGACTGGTTCAAGAGAGGTGTAAGGAGGCCATTTATGTGAAAATAAAGAAACCAAGCCTAAATAGAGGTGGGGGGGTTCGACACCAACTGTCTGCCATGTACAATGCTGTTTTAACACCTTACTCTGGGCGTTCCTATAACACCTCTTAGCCACTATCTAATCACACCCTTAACACCTGGCTGTGATATGCTAATTGGGATTTTCCAGGGTACATAATTGCCACAGATTCTTGTACAAGTCATTCTGAATTGAGAAAGCCAGTCGGATGACTAGCGAAACGTCTTCAAGAACTACATTTCAAGTCCAGTTGATCTAATTGAATACAACAGATAAACACACAGAAAATCACACAGACAGGCAAACACACAGAAAATCACACAAACAGGCAAACACACAGTAAAAAGGCAAACCCACACAGAAAGACAGTCAGACACTCACACAGACAGGCACACAGAGACACTCACACAGACAGGCAAACACACACATACACACACACACAGAAAGACAAAGACAGGCAAACACACAGACACTCACAGACAGACACTCACACAGACAGGCATACACACAGACAGGCAAACACTCAGGCACTCACACAGACAGGCAAACACAGACACTCACACAGACAGACAAACACACACAAACAAACAAACAGATAGATACTCACAGGGGCTTGACAGGGTCCAGGACAGGAAGGGGAAGCGTGCCACCACCCCCAAGTTTGTCGTGGTCTTTCCTGAGGCTGGGTCCATGGGGAGATGGCAGGTTCAGGACAGGGAGGATGGAAAATGAGGGGAGGGTCTTTCAAGGATCGCATTCATAGAGCCATGAATCTGTATCTTGCACTGATGAGATCTAACAAGATCGAAACGTGTCATGTCTGCAGATCAGATTATTGGCTCTATATATTAAGCTATATTGCATGTTATTAGCCAGCGGTTCTGGACACATGCATAAGCTAAGGGACATAAAGCAGTATTTTGCATATCTCCACCCCTTACTCTGGGAAACATGGGAGTAAGAAATTACTTTTTGTTTCTTAGGTTTTGTGGGCAATGCTATTCATATAGCATGAGACTGCAAGATGCCTTCTGTTATAAGAAGGTGTTTCTCCACTTTTATGCTCAGTGAAGGGCTTTTTCTCCTTTTGGCCCCTCTCTCCCTAAGCTTTCTAGCTGCCTTTTCTACTGGACGCCCAAGTCCTACACCATAGAGCCATGAATCTGTATCTTGCACTGAGCAGATCTAACAAGATCAAAACACGTCGTGTCTGCAGGTCAGATGATTGGCTCTATATATTAAGCTATATTGCATGTTATTAACCAGTGGTTCTGGACAAATGCATAAGCTAAGGGACATAAAGGAGTATTTTGCATATCTCCGCCCCTTACTCTGGGGAACATGGGAGTAAGAAATGATTTCTTGTTTTGTGGGCAATGCTATTCATATTGCATGAGACTGCAACATGCCTTCTGTTATAAAAAGGTGTTTCTCCAAGTAAAAGTTTCAAAGGGGCAGTCCCAGTTTTCCCCTGCAGCATTGGAGACAACCCAGCCCCTCTCACTTAACATCTGGAACAGACTCTGGCTGAGAGCGGGGGGAACTTTAAAAAAAAAAAAAAAATTGTCCAAGCGAATGAGTGGATGAAAAGCCAGCTGGTTCCGAGTGAATAGGGGACGACTGACATCAGTCCACGCCGGAAAAATCACTTAAAATCTGCTTGTGTGTACCAAGCCTTATGGCCAGCATCCAACCAGCCAGTAAATCTCCACTTTATTGATTAGTTGGGCTAGGTTCACAAAAATTGCATTTTTTAACTTTGACTGGAAAATGCTGGAACATCTTACACAAAACTTTAATGTGATTCTAGCCTTAGGATGTGTACACATGTTAAGATCTTTGGACTGATTGTCCTTTACAACCAAAATTTGTGTTGTCCGGGATGAAATATCGGAACTAAATTTAATGACTCAAATATCGGCCCGTGAGTAACCAGCATTAAGGTGGCCATAGAAGGATTGATACAGTCAGCCGATCACAGTTGATAATATCAATTGGTTGAAATTTTCATCCAGCCCAATAATGACAAAGCCCCGGATTTATCAGCAGACGCCATAAAAGGAGCAATAATTGCAGAATACCAGGTAACGGATGATAATATTGCTAAGTCAGAGTTGCCAGATCTCATTTAAAAGTTACTGCATGAGCAGTATGAGCAGAACTATCTTTCCCTTAGGTGCACATGCACAGAAGCTATAGGGGCATCGGGCCATTTCATGGATAAACTGTCAGAACCAGCAAGCACGGCGCTCACAGGTAAATATAAAGCCTCATTTACTTAAAACCATTAGTGGGTTTTGGTAAAGTCCCTGCATGTTCTTTCCTGTGATACACATTCATATATCCCCATACATTTTCACCCCTCCCTGCACCCTCCTAAAATAATGCCAGCGAATCCATCCACCCAATTATAATACCAGCCAAGCCACCCATTCATTCTCTCCTGTACAGTGCACCCACCCATACAGTGCACATAAGTCACCCATACCATCCCTGTATGATTATCAAACTTTTGCATTTCTTATAATTGCGCACTGGATTAATATAGCAGGCTCACTTCCCTCCAGCGCGTTGGCTATTTAAAATGAGGGAAGAGGCCATCTATTTAGTGCTCTATATTAAAGGCATAGGTCCTCCAATTAAAGGGCCATGTTGGGGTTGCTTTTACAAATGGACTGAGGTAAAGTGATTCCACAGTCCCTCTACTGCATCTATCCCTGTTTAGTTCACCCACCCATAACATCCCTGTACAGTGCACCCAGTCCCCTATACCATCCCTGTACTGTGCATCCAGCTATCCATACCATCCCTGTACAGACAACCCACTCACTTATGTCCAAGGCCAGTATCCCCATGTAGCCTCAGGGTCGCCCATATCAAACTGTAAGAACTACTAGTACACAGGCCATAACCAATCCCATCAGTCATTTAGCCACAGAAAGACGAATATTACCAGCAATGAGGAAAGTCACCCACATGATTTCAGAACCCCAACCATCTGCCTTGTGCTGCAGGCCCTAAAATAGAGATGTGTGGGACATATAGAAGTGTGCCATTACCTAGCTAAGTAATCCGTGGAAGAGTTTAAAGGGTATGTCAAATCCATGGGACAATGTAGGAGAGCCACACGCAAAAATAAAACTGCAAACAACACTTATTTCGTGCAACATGTTTCGGAACTGTGTGCTCCTTTATCATGCTTGATAAAGGAACACACAGCTCCAAAACATGTTGCAAGAAATAAGTGTTGTTTGCAGTTTAATTCACAGGTAGGGTTTCCAGATCAGTGAAAAATCAGAGGACACCTATTAAAATCACATGCAGCAAGGCTGAGTCAGCAGTAATGCAGTTTTAATGCAATCAGTGCAGCCCTGCTAACTGCATTTATTAAGAGCGTCCTACAATCAGCAGGTAATCTGGAAACCCTACTCATAGTCCTTACAGAGAGTTCATATGCATCAACCACAAATAGTTATGTATTAAGCCCAGAGAGCTATAAAATTCCAGTCTTGTCATCAAAAGGCTTCACAAACTCTCAAACTTGCATTCTCACATGAACATTCCCAGATTTACACATGCTTTCTCAAAGACAGACACTAATGTGCACTCTCTTACAGACAGATACTGATGTACTCTCTTTTACAAGGAGGCACTCATGCAAATGCACTCACACTCTCTCACAGCCAAGTACTTATGTACAGGCACTCAAACTCTATCACAAAGAGGCACTCAAACTCTTTCTATAACAGATATCAGCACCAGCTGCGGAGTAGAAGCGGCGAGGGACCGAGTCAGGTAAGTAAGTTCTGGGGGATCTTTGAAAGATATGAACCTTGTGAAAGTGAGGTTGAGGGGGGGGGGGGTAATAAGCATTTTAAAAGCAAGTTATTTTTAGGCTGGACTTGCCCTTTAAAGCAGATAATAAAATTTCCTCACTGCTTGCTGTGCTGGGGCTGTAACCAAGTGACTGCAACAATGTATCATATCTAGAACTTTTCTCCCTTGGCTGCTGTGCTGTGCTCGGGTTTGCAACAATGTGTCAGAACTGGATCAGGGGACTGCTTTGAATGTTCTGTCAGTAGTTTAGCTGCAGGAACACTGCCTGTGTGTGCGATAGAGGCAGAAAACCCGAACAAACAGGAGTTTATGTGAAATTCCGTCCGGACTCCAAATCTGTCATTGAAAAACAGGACAAATCCTGGATTTTCCCAACGTCTGGAAAACCTAGCTGTCACACATATTTATAGGTAAACCCCCGCCCCATACAGTACCACAATGTGATGTCGCAGATGGGGGCTGTCACACATACTTATCAGCTCCCCCCCCCCCCCCCCCCGGGCAGTAACTGAATCCACTCCCCCCAAGTTTTTCACAGTGCTTATAAGTGTCACCAGATTATCTTTGGGCAGTGAGTATCTAAGGGGGGCTACATTGGGAGCACTCACTTAATGTTGATTTTATATGACAAAGGATGCAAAGACAGCAATTATTATAATTTATAACAAATATTTATTATGAATGTATATAAATATAAAAAGGAAAGACTTACCAGATTCCAGTCCTGCAGAAAAACTCCTCCCATGGTATATTAAGATAAGTGCTAGATCCACCCGCAGAGATGCTCTGCAGAAAAAGGGGCACATTTTACACTATAGATAAGAAAAAACTGGCAGAGATATAGGAAAGACCTGATGGTTAATATGAGCAGAGCTGCAGAAAATGCCAAATAGGAACAGAAATTAGAAATAAAGGAGACATTAGACAGAGATAATTAAATAATAACCTTCTTAAATAAATGTGGTAACCAATCCACTAACCTACTTGCCTACATGGTCCACCAGTCCCACACCACCCACTCCATCAATGGTATCATTCTCAGCTTCATACCTCCCAAGCGGTTTAACCCTTGCTTGACTTCTTACAACTTACTCACAACCCCTACTCCTGGATGCCTCTAACTTTATTATCTCTCAATAATTCTCCATACCTCAAGTCACTGAGTTAAAGTACTTGGGAATCCTACTGACGTATTCACCTCATAGATTTTATCAATTAAATTTGGCACCACTTCTCCCTTGGGTCAAGAGACTGTGCAGCACTGGCAGAGCTTCATCCTGAATGTTATAAGAAAAGTTAAACTCTTGCTCTGGTTAATTTGCGCTAAAAAGCACGTCTGTTTTAAACTTGGCCCTACCTAATGTTAGACACTTACTACCTGGAGAGACAACTGATATACCTTTGCTGTTAGGTCAACCCATCAGATACTCCTTCAGGATCTGTTTGCATGCTTGTTTGCTATATACCAAAAGGGGCACACATTTGCATAAATACATGCCCCTAGATTCCATTTCACTGGTCCAGGCAAGTGCTGCATACCCAGACCAGGGAAGTCTGGAATGAATTCAAACATCTTTTGAATTAACAAGAAATGCCTCTGTGGACAGGCCCCATGCTTGTTTGATCTCTCGTGCACGAATTGTAAGCGTTTGGGCTATCATGGCATATGAATGCATGTCCGCAAACACACTTAATACAATTTCTGTGCTATAGATGTATTATCGTTCTATGTATTTTAGGTGCAACCCTGTTGTGCCCCAATGTTAGGGAACTAACCTAGGGAATTCACACTGTAAACTAGGAGAGCACGGAGTCCTTAGGGCTTTTACCTGTCTAGGGCTAGCCAGCTTAGAGGCACTGATTGTGTCTTCTAATTAATGTTGAGGGATATACTGGTCTTTTGTCTACCATCTCTCTTACCCTCTAGTGGCAGTGGTTTAACTATATTATGTTACTGTTCTATTCTTAATATATATCTAGTAAACATTAAGTCTTACAGGGGAATTCACCGAGGATCGCTGCAGCCATGCAGCTCTCCTTTCTCCCCTTACCATTGCACTGATTTACGATTGGTTAGCGCAACGTTATGTCTTGCTTTGTGGCAGCTGCGCGAGTCCCGGAAGAGGCACTCTTCTAGCGCAAAGTGATTTTCCAGAGGCTGCGCAAGTCTTAGCGCGTATAGCTGGATTCACCCAGAGCCACGCAACCCGTACGGGAGATTTGCCCAGAGCATTTGCGGCTCTGGGTGAATCTCCCTGTTAATCTTGTATTCTCAATTAATCTTGTAACTTCACCACTTATACTTTAGATGACTGCACTTATTGGGGGGATATGCTCTCTTTCCTTGCAGACTCCTGGCAGACTTCCCAGAAATTGAAGTACCACTTACTTAAAGGTTATGTCCACCCTCAAAACTATAATTTATCCCACTACTGGCCCCACTGTGTAGTGTAATAAAAATCTTACCTAACATCTCAGCTCCAAATGGCTGCCCTGCTATGCCCCTCCAAAGTCCAGAAAACAGGCCATCAGGAGCCTGGCAAAGTCCATTTAGGCCTCCTGTCCTCCAGGAGAGTTTTGCCATGCGCACTGCAGCCGTCCCCCTCCCTCCCTCTCCCTCCCGCTAGTGTAAATCCCCTTTGTGGTGTAGTAAGTCTCCCTCCTCCAGCCCCAACCGCTAAAATAGTTTTTACAGAAACTCCCCCGAACTCTACTTACCATACCTGTCCCCCCTCAGGGGAGTTTCTGCAAAAACTATTATAGTGGTTGGGGCTGGGAGAGGGAGCCCTACTATACCCCAAAAGTCCTAAAAAGGGGTGGACATGCCCTTTAACATCCACTTATGTCTCATTTCAGGAGGTCCTTCTCGCTTTTCTGCCTTAAACTAAATCCTACATTATGTATTATTTGAAATCTCACATTCGCATGGGTAATCCATGAATAACCTGGATTGGAAAGGTCCCAGTTTAATTACTACATATACCAGGAACATTCTATGTAAACATTGGGGTGTGTTACGAATGGACCTGGTCATAGGAAATGTAAATGGACCCTCTCCCAATAATATATAGAGAAAGGGCAGGCATATTGGATCCATTGTGTCTCCAAGTTTGTTTGACATAAATTTGAAGGGAATTAAAAGTACAAGCTTGAACTAAGGTTAAAACAAATGGGTTGCTTTTAAAGCAGAAACACTATATTCAAGATTTGTAAATATCTTAAGTCTTCAACAAAGTTTATAAGTAGTAATAAAGGTCTGAGCTACAAAATATGTAAATGCACTCTTTTGTCCAATGGGTGGCTGAAGACAGCTCAATCATTCCACAGTCATTATAATATACAATATCAGAAAACAAAAAAACGAGGGGCGCACTCCAAATGCAAAACTGCAAATGTGATCTGAGCTACAATATTAACATACGTTTTAATTGTGAGTCTGCCTTCATTATTTACTTAGCAACCTGTGAAATGTAGGCAAAAGCATAAGACAGCCCTATAAAAGAATGGCTGTACATGTTAACAGTACTTTAAATAACAATCCCATTACAGCTGTATCAGCACATTAAATAAACTCCCATAATGGTAATATAATGGTAATATAAAAAAAAATTTCAAATCATAGCTAACGTAAGGGAAGGAAATAGGGAGAAGGACGTCCTGAAATGATAGGATTTCTAGATATACACTCTACGTACTGTTCCCCAAATGGTCTAAATAGAGACTTTGAGCTGAATTGCTTCTGTAACTATTAATGTTAAACCCAACAGTGTTCTCAATAGTTAACACTATATTATATTATAATCTGCTAAAAACACATTTTTAGTATATCGCTAAAACATATTTTTGACAACACTACAGTGGCTATATTCTGTTACAGTTTTGGCCATATACGTGTCTTTTCAAATAACATTTTTCTTTTTATGTTGGAATTGTGCCAGTACTTTTTTTGTACTGCATGTATTATATGTATAAATTGGTAAACAAGGGGATATTAGATGACTGGCTATTTAAAGGAAGACAAATGAGATATTGCATAAGCCCCTGAAGAAGGGACCCAACATCACGAAAAGCATAGGGTGGAGCTTACCCCACAAGGTGATATTTCCATGTTTGGACCAGAATGATTTTTACCTTATATGAACAAAGTTTGAAGCTTTTATTTTGTGCACCCCTAGTTGCCTGCCTTGTCATTTGCTTTACTTCAAGATGATTGTATATATGTTAACAGAGACACTACAGGAAACTAGATTGGTAACAGCTTATTGCTTTATGGCTGATAAGGATCCTAGTCTTTTAAAAGAAAAAACTTTGAATGGCGCCCTACACATTTAAATGGTGCTCTAGCTGTTCACCTAAGTGTCATGCCTAGAAACTTCCCTGTTTTAATGGAATTAAACAAATGTTTGTACCTGCAGCTGATCATCTGTACCCAGGATGCTATACACAGTTAGAGGGAGTTTCTGCACTCGAATGGGGTGTGCTTGTAATATGATACCAGTCAGCTTATGTCCTTTTAACTCAGAAGCAGCTACCTGGTCAATTCCAGTTAATATGCATCCATTGCCTAGAAAGAGTGGACCCTAAAATGAACAAAAGGATGAAACCAAATTGTATCATATATGGGTTGAAAAGAAACAAGACTGTGCAGTAGATGTGTAAGGTTTACTTAACGTTATGGGGCAAACTCCAGTGAAACTTTAAATTAATATTCAAAAACATATTATCTGGGACAGAGAAAATACTAATTATTAAGCACAGCAGTTTAATTCCAATTACACAACATCATAGCCGAGTTAAATCTCACCTAAACACCAGAGTACATCTCACAGCACGCAATTAGGGGGCAGAAAAGGAAGTTCAAGTTATCTCACAGATACTGGGGAAGAGGTTTGGCTTCTCTAATTGGTCCATCATATATAATAAAATGCAAGTGTGCGTCCCTGTGTGTGTGTCCTGAGCAGGAGGTTTCCGACTCACTGTTAGAAGCAGAGCAGAGCTTACTTCACAATCTCACACAGACTACAGCTACAGGACTCTCACTCTGACTCCTCCCCTCCCTCCCAGTCACCAGCAGTCTGCAGAGATTTGTGAGCGGAGCGGCTCTGGGTCCTCCCCTCTGGGGAGGGGATGCAAGATCCAGACATCCGATCCTGAGATTCCTGACTAGGAACTTCACAACACAGTGAGTGTTAAAAAAAAAAGTTTACAGAAGGAGATCATGCTGGGTTGGGAAGGAGAGGCTGGGGACAGATGACACTGCTGTAATGTCATGTAACTCTATCTCCTGGGTCTGGGACAGAGGTGGTGTGACCTGGGTCTGGGACAGAGTGGGGGGCCCTGGGTCTGGGACAGAGTGAGGGAACCTGGGTCTGGGACAGAGGGAGGGAACCTGGGTCTGGGACAGAGGGAGGGGACTCTGGATCTGTGACAGAGGGGGGGCCTGGGTCTGGGACAGAGTGGGGGACCCTGGGTCTGGGACAGAGGGGGGACCCTGGGTCTGGGACAGAGTAGGGGACTCTGGATCTGTGACAGAGGGGGGGTCTGGGACAGAGGGGGTGGGACCTGGGTCTGGGACAGAGTGGGGGGTCCTGGGGCTGGGAGAGGTGGGGCCACCTGGGTCTGGAAGAGAGGGGGGCTGGGTCTAGGAGAGAGG
The DNA here is from genome assembly GCA_019447015.1 of Hymenochirus boettgeri. Classification (NCBI taxonomy): domain Eukaryota; kingdom Metazoa; phylum Chordata; class Amphibia; order Anura; family Pipidae; genus Hymenochirus; species Hymenochirus boettgeri. Next base: position 128,675,051 of record CM033472.1, on the reverse strand, counting down.
TGGGCCCTAGGTCTGGGACAGGGGGGGCTGGGACAGAGGGGGACCCTGGGTCTGGGAAAGAGGGGGGTCTGGGTCTGGGACAGAGGGGGGCCCTGGGTCTGGGATGGGGGGCTGGGACAGAGGGGGGCCCTTGGTCTGGGACAGAGTGGGGGACCCTGGGTCTGGGACAGAGTGGGGGACCCTGGGTCTGGGACAGAGTGGGGGACCCTGGGTCTGGGACAGAGAGGGGGGGCCCTGGGTCTGGGACACTAAGAGGGAACTGTGGCCTTGGGACATGGAGGATGGAGGCACTCTGGGCTTCTAGCGCCTGTTATTGTAACAGGCTTAATGTCTAGTAGGACATAAAATACTGTTTGTGTCTCACAGCATTAGGGATATAGAAACGGGTATGCAGCATTTCCCAACATTTTAGAGTAGGAGAGGCAAGCTTGTTTTCCACATATCACTAAAGAGCGTGGAAATGAAGCACTGTGCTAAACGCTGAATTAATTCTATTCTATCCATACAAACTTTAAGACATCTAAACTTCCCAGTTTTGCTCCTTATGTTTGCCTACCAAATATAGGGAGATACAAGAGTTTTAATTATAAAAAGAAATATATGAGCGGTAAGTAATATTAAACATGTACTACTTACCAATATGAACAATGTGACTATAAGCACAACTTGTGATACTGGGAAAACAACTTTGTTGTGTCAAAAAAATTGCACAATCCTTTTTCAGGCAGATCCTCTTAAAGGGGAACTGTGGTCTACAAATATTAAAGTTTAAATTGAGTTTAAATTAAGGGTTTAGTTTCCTACCTTTAAAACAAGCCATCAACCACATGCTCCACAGCCCAAGATATAAAGAAATGTCTAAACAGAAAGTTAATGGGTGGGAGGTTAATGGGAGGGAAGGCACAGTGAGCACAGCCTCAGACTCCCTCAGTGTGTGAGGGAGACAGGAAGTCCCTCCTCCTCTATGCTGTGTGAAGTCGTGACAGAGTAGGTAAGGGAATCTTACCTACTTTCACTATGTGAAAACAGAGTTCTCACTCTGTCTGAAAAGGCTGTTTCCACAGTTCTCTGTAGGGGGGGTTCTGAGTGGCCCACGGCACCCGTGAGTGGGCGGGGCTTATGCACCCATGAGTGGGTGGAGCTTATGCACCCACAAGTGGGTGGGGGCATGGTTCCCATGTGTGGGCGGGGCCAAAAGGGGCTGCAAGAGAATGGGCCAAGGGGGTCCTGCAACTGGAGGAACCATGGGGTCCATGAGTGGGAGGGACCAGGGGGGCTGCAAAGGGGAGGAGGAGACACAGGGCAGATTGACTGACATGGTTTCAGAGCAGGAAGCAGGAAGTGCAGGGGACCTGGTGATGCTGCTGCCATATCACACACAAAAATGTAAATATCTTCAAAACTATGCAAAATAAACAAGGACAATAAATTGCAAAAATTCTCAGGAGAGCAATTCCTATCAATTTACCTAAAGTCATTTTTGGACCACAGTTCCCCTTTAATCAGGTACTACTTACCTCCAGGTGACAATTCTGCACTACACAGCCAGTGCCGACATATATTTCTCCATCCAGCTGACAATTAACAACAGAACTGCCATCTTCCACCAACAGAGGATGCTAAACAAAACATAGCAATAGACTGAGGTGATGACATCAATACCTTTAACTTCTATAAAATAAAAATTCAAAAAACTTTTGGATGGGAGGGTAATTGTACCCATTTTTACACAATGTAGCAAAGACAAAAAAAAACGGTGCCCTGTTTACAGTTATCCTGATATAAAAACAAAACATATCAGATAGAGAGTTCTTCCCTTTTTCGTTCAATATATATATTTTTTAACCTGAATTTTATTTGCAAACCCAATGAGGATACAAACATATACATGTATTTGTACAATAAAAAATCGGTTACATTTGTCTTGAGTTATTATTACTTTGGGTAGGTTTAAATCATTCATGTGGAGGGGAGAGGGAGGGGTAACATGGAACATAGGCAGTTAATAACTTACAGTCACTTTAAACATATTACAATATTAATATATTCGTTTGATATGTATTTTAAGTATAACAACCGTAGCACACAAACAAATTGAATTAGGGGTGCATAATTGTTGATCATATTTGCAATTACTTGTCCTTAGATGCTATTCGTGTCTTTTGTGTGAACACCGAAATGGTTAAACCAGGGGGTCCAGATTTTATGAAATTTATAGAGACAACCTCTATTAACATAAATTAGTCTCAGATAAGGCACCATATTTTCCGTTCAATATTTAATACATGGCCCATCTAAACTGATCCCCTATTCCGTCTATTCTACTTATCCAACTCCTCTATTCCCAATTAGTTTAGTTCACCTCCTCCATCTAATCTTCTCCCCCTATTAATATTGACATGGAAAACAAAGACTGGTGAAATGGTTAGCAACCTGAAACAGTTAAAGTGGCTACAATCTGAGACAGGTAAATTTGCTGGAAATCTGAAAACGGTGAAATGGCTTAAATGCTCAGACTGGTGAAAAGGCTTACATGCTAAGACTGGTAAAATGGTTTACAATCACTGTAAGGGACGGATGAAATCGCTGGCAAGCCAAGACATCGATGGAAAGTTAAGACAGGTAAAACGTGTACAATCTGAGATGGGCAAATTGGCTGGAAGTCTGATACTGGTGAAATGTCTTACAAGCTGAGACTGGTGAAATGACTTACAAACAGAGACTGGTGAAATGCCTTACAAACCGAGACTGGTGAAATGACTTACAAACTAAGATTGCTGAAATGGTTTACAATGTGAGACTGGTAAAATGGCTTACACTACAAACTGAGACTAGAGAATCAGCTTATAAGCTGATATTGGTGAATATGCTAACATGCCGAGACTTGAGAAATGGCTTACAAACGGAGACTGGTGAAATGGTTTACACACTGAGACTGATAAAATTGGATCACATTAACACAACGTTTCAGGGACACTCTGTCCCTTTCATCACATCACACCTGATGAAAGGGACAGTGTGTCCCTGAAACGTTGTGTTAATGTGATCCAATAAAGAAGCATATATTCACAGAAGAGTGCCCCTCTCATGACTTTTTATGCTTGTGCTATAGGTGTGGGTCCATGGTAGAGGACCAGAGAAGGGAGCACCTTTGAAGTTTGTGGCTAAACTGCCAAAAAGGAGTGCCTAGGCCCGAAACCCAGTTTAAATGGCTAGCAAACATAGACCAGTAAAATGGTTGGTAAGCTATGACATGAATGGCAAGCTAAGAAAAGTAAAATTGCTATAAATCAGACAGGCATATTGGCTGGAAGTTTGAGACCGGTAAAATGGCTTACAAGCCGAGACTAGTGAAATGGCTAGCAAGTAGAGATCTTTAAAATGACTGGAAAGTTAATACATGGCTGTCAAGCTAATACAGATAAAATGGTTACAATTTGAAATAGGTAAAATGAATGGCAATCTGAGACTAGTGAATTGGCTTACAAGTTGAGAGTGGTAAAATAGCTTACAAGCTGAGGCTGATGTGGAATGGAGACTTCTAGGTAATTTCCATGGTAGCTCTTAGGAAACGCTACAACTACTAGGAGGCTTTAAACTATACATTTAAAATGTAGAAGGTAGATGTGGAGAAACCAAGTATAGGCACAGACTAAGCCCGTGAATACAACTTTGTTTATCTGAACAAATGCATGCTACACATACAACATGTTTCGGGCGACAGGTGCCCTTTTTATCAACTCCTTTGATACCTGGTTTTCCACATCAACCATTTGGAATTTATAGTTCATAGGAGATTGGTGGAATTCTCCTATTCTCATATAGGATGGAAACCCTCATATGAACCAGTATCTTGCCTCAAACTTATATTATAGGATATTATAGGATGAATTGGCTACCAAACTTAAATGAAAGATGAAAATTGGCTAGCAATCTAAAACAGGTGAATTGGCTGTTAACACTTTCAGTACTGTATGTTAACCCCCAAAATCCACCCTCCAGACAGTACCCAGGGTGATGACCTAGCAGATTAGATATTCACCCCAGAGTTAGTTCTAGGTGTCACATACCAGGCTGTCAATGTTCAGCTCGTAGCGCTGGTCTCTCCCTGCCTCCTCCATAGTTCCAGGATTTGACCAATGGTAAGACATGGTCTGGAAGGGGGGGGGGGGGGGCTAGCAGCGAATACTGCTGGAAAACTTAACCGAGTGATGAATTAGCTAACAAACTTATCAAAGACTGGTGAATTGGCTGGAAAACATAACGGACACTGGTAAATTGAATGGCAATCTTAAACTGGTGGAAATGGATGGAAAACCGAGACTGATAAATTAGTTTACAAACTAAAATTGGTTGGTAAAACGATAAAAGTTCATTGGATTACAAGATAAAAACAATTGGATGGAAAACAATCTGGTAAACAATTTGAAAAACAGATTGCTGAATTGGCTAGAAAACTAACAGGGAGATTCAATAAAAGTTCTTATCATTTAAAATGGTGCTAGTTTTGCCTCAACCAATCAGATCTTATTTAACATTTGTAAGCTAACAACTGATTGGCTGGGGCAAAATTAGCACCATTTTAAACGATAAGAACTTTTATTGAATAACCCTGTAAGACTGGTAAATTGACTAGAAAACAAATGAAACTGGTGAAATAGCTGGAAAACTTTAACTGGTGAAATGTTGGCATACAAATGAGTAAGGGGAGGGAGGTAAATACGACTGGTGAATTAGCTGCAACACTCGATCAGAAACATCAGAAACTGGTAAAATTGGATTGGTGAGAGTGGTGAAAAGGATGGCAAACAGAGGTGAATTGGCTGAAAAACTGGAGCTGTGTACCCTGCTGCTTTTCATTTCTTAACCAGAGCTGCAGCAAAGCAAATCTAGAGTTATACGGAGGAGATGCAAAGGGTAATGCAGTGCCAGAGTTGCCAATTTCCAATTTCTATTTTTGCCCCCCACCTGCACAGATACCCAAGATTTAGATTCACATAAGATTATAAATATTTATTGCTTTTAATTGATTCTTTAAAATTTTCTCAGGTTGCTTATAAACCCTAAAACTACATACCGTAACAAAGGAATGTGCTATTTTGCTGAAAGGGGGACCACATGCTGCTGCCTTGGTCAAGTTTTTGATGTGATCCCGAGGAGATAGCGTCATATATTCATAGCACCCATCTGGTACATACACTGCAATAAACATTAATGTTAGAGAGCACTTTTGTTGGGGACAGACATAAGTGTTATTTAATGAACAGAAACCAGGCCAATTGGGGGTTTGGGCAGGAGCAATGGGGTATGGTACCCAAACCCTGCTGCGGCTGACAGTCCTCCACTCCTCACTACCACAACAACACACACTCTATCTCTGAGAGGGGCAAGAATTCATTGCATGTCAGAGAGCGGGTGGGGGGATCCTGAAGGAGTGGGAGACCTCTCAGCCACAGCCATCTTTTAAATGCGATAACTCTGTAATAATGTAAGCTAAGAATGGGAGGTAGAATGTGGGTCTCCTACTTTCCTTGAAAATATGCTTACTGACACTGAATATCATTTTTAAGAGTTTAGTTTTATAAAGATATTACATATTTTGTACAGGTGGTGGTGCGTACTTTACAATTCCAATATATATTTTAACAGTTTATTGTGTTGCTCTATAACATCAAATAAAGACAGGAACCCATAAAAATGACAATAAAAGTGTCCTCAGCTAGGGCTGCCTTTAAAAATCCACTGGTCTCAATGGGGACCCCTGTCCAAGAATGACATTTTTGGGGACCACAGCAGCATACATAGCCTTGCAAAATATTAGTTTTATACCTCGATTGGCGTGAGAACCCAACACTACCTTGTCAATGGCCATTTGATGATCCGAAATGACTGTATTATAAATGTAAACACAGAGTATAGCATAGCATAGTATAGCATAGCATAGTATTTGAGGTTGAATAAAGACATACGTCCATCCTGTCCAACCCATCTAGCAATATCCTCATTTCCTGCCTAACTGTTGATGCAGAGGAAGGCAAAAAAAAAACACCAAATTTATGAAGGGGGAAAAAATTCCTTCCTGACTCCAAGTGGCAATCGGAAATTTCCCTGGATCAACTCTACTTTATGTATCAATACCAGTAACTTGCAACATTCCTTGTTTGCAGAAACTCATCCAGCTTTTTTTTTTAAACTGACCAATGAACCTGCCATTACAACGTCCACTGCAAGACAGTTCCATAGCCTTACCGTTCTCACAGTGAAAAACCCTTTCCGAGCTTGAAGCCTAAACCTTTTTTCTTCAAGTCTTAAGGGATGTCCTCGTGTCCTTTGACATGTTCTCTTGGTGAACAATGCCCCAGATAGATTATTGTATGGCCCGTTAATGTATTTATACACAGTAATCATATCCCCACGCAAGCGCCTTTTCTCCAGCGTACATAATTGTAACTTTTCCAGTCTCTCTTCATATTCAAGCTCCCCCAATCCCCTTATTAATTTAGTTGCCCTTCTCTGAACCCTTTCCATTTCAAAGATGTCCTTTTTGTACACAGGATTCCAAAATTGCACTGCATATTCCAAATGAGGCCTTACCAATGCTTTGTAAAGAGGGAGAATTACATTTTCCTCCCTTGAATCCATACCTCGCTTTATACAAGACAATACCATGCTGGCTCTGGCTGTTGCCGCCTGGCACTGCTTGCTACCTTTAAGTTTGTTATCCACCAAAACTCCAAGATCCCTTTCCAACAGGGATTCACTTAACACAGAGCCATTTATAGTATAAGTAGCACAAGTATTTTTAAGTCCAAAATGCATCACCTTACATTTATCAACATTGAATTTCATCTGCCACTTAGCAGCCCAATGTGATAATCTATCTAGATCCCCTTGCAACGATTGCACATCCTCTGAAGTTTTTAATGGTCGACAAAGTTTTGTGTTGTCAGCAAACACAGAAACCTTGCTGACAATACCCACTTCCAAATCATTAATAAATAGTTTAAATAGAAGCGGCCCCAACACAGAACCCTGTGGCACCCCACTTAGCACTTTAGTCCATAATGATGAAGCCCCATTAACAACTACTCTCTGCATCCTATTCTTTAACCAATTTTCTATCCATGTACAAATGTGACTCCCCAGACCAACAGACCTTAGCTTATTCATTAGTCGCCTATGGGGGACTGTATCAAAAGCCTTTGCAAAATCCAAGTAAACTACATCTACTGCTATACCAGAGTCTAAATTTCTACTTTTTTCCTCATAAAAGCCAAGCAAGTTAGTTTGACAAGATCTATTCCTCCTAAATCCATGCTGGTTACTACTTATAATGTCAGTCCTTGAAACATACTCTAGAACATGTTCCCTTATTAAACTTTCCAGGATCTTCCCCACCACTGAAGTTAAACTTACAGGCCTGTAATTACCCGGCTGTGAACGACTACCCTTTTTGAATATTGGAATAACATCAGCCTTTTTCCAATCCAGAGGCACACCACCAGACATGAGGGAATCAGCAAAAATAAGAAACAATGGCCTAGATAAAACTGAACTTAGCTCCCTAAGTACCCGAGGATGTATTTTATCCGGTCCAGGAGATTTACTAATATTAACCTTATTTAGTTCTTTCTGTACCATATCCTCGGTTAACCAAAGTGAACTTGAATCTTGTATACCTTTATTGCTACTATACTCTATGATATCTGTACTTGGATCTTCTATAGTGTATACAGAGGAAAAAAAAATATTCAAGACATTTGCTTTATCGCCATCCTCCGTAGCTAACTTATCCCCAGTGGATGCATAGTGTTATTATGCTAACAAGGTAAAGCAGCCCACTTTATGAGGTAGCATCAGGCAGACTGTTCATTGACGGTGTGCGTGAGCAACCCTGCAGCAGTATAAAATAATATATTTTCTACAATTTGCTACCTTAAGTTCTAAAATAATTCCCATGCCTAATGCATTGGCCAAGAACTATTGCAACTGGTGGTCAAGTCAGAAAAAAAACATGAAATAATATCAAAATAGTGATGGTGTAATCACAAAAGCTCTCATTATATTGGCTTCTAACTTTAATAAAGGCAGAACTAAAAACAACTCCAGGCAGATTTCTATATACCCAAAATAATAAAACAACCTAAATAATGGGGATTATAGTGCTGTTACATGTAATACTGATCCCAACTTACCCATCTTAAGTGGAAGATCATGCAGCTCTCTCCACAGAAGGGCTCGAGCACTTCTTGTCTTATCAGGATGCCTGGAGATATTGCTAATAGCAGGTGACCCTCCAAGAAAATCCTCCTTGCACACATCCTGAGCCATACTCATCAGCACATCCAAGAAAAGGGAGACCTGCATGTGTGAAAGAACCAGGATACGCTTGTTATTTTTTTTACTACAAGACAACCCTGGCCTGAAATACCATTCTACAGATAACCTATTAATAAAACAATTGGTAATCTATTGGATAAAAATGAAAGTGGTACTGATGATATTTCAGCACACATAATTATATTGAGTCTAAAAATTACCAACATGTCCTTCTTTCACAAAAAAAAAGAAAGAAAAAAATCAGGTAAAAAATGCCAATATTTGGCGTTTGCTCCCTCTGCTCCCCTGGTAGTTACACCCTGGATGCACTTATTTCTTTCTGAAAACTGACCCATTTTAATGCTAAAGATAGGAATAATTTACTACAAAAAATGGACGGAAAAATAGGCTGTGCTACCTTACCCACAAAACTAGGGGCCTGATCAGTGGTAACTTTTAGTATTTGGCTCCCTGCTCCTGTTGGATTAATTGAAGACATAACTCCTTTAACTCACTTTGAGGAGGCTCTTTTTCAATATAGGCCATTAGTTACATTTTAGCGGTTACTGTATAAAGACTGTGTTATGGGTGGGGTACCATATGGGGTAAATGGAATAAAAGGTCGGCCCTGCTGCTAATCTGAAGCAACCAATTAGATGTGATCTAGCTTTTTGTATTGCATTTTCTTACACTAGGAATATGATTCTTAAAACAAGCATTCTAATTCACTACTTGACCCTAATAAGTGGCTGCCCTGTGATTGAGTGGTTTTATGTTAAACAGATATTAAAAAAGGAATTGCTAGCAAAAAAAATACAAAAAGGTTGTTTCTTCAGGGTATCGTAACTAATGTATTATGAATTACTGAAAATCAGAAGCAATCATGTTTCTTTTTCTTCTGTGCATAAATGAGTGTCCAGTATGTCAATGTCATCTTCTCACCTCTAAAGGTTCCGCCCCAGAATCCAGGCCTTGGTATGTGCAGCCATCAAGAGGAGGGGAAACAAGGGTGTTTAGGAAACGTTCAGCTGTATCAGAAGAGAGGAACACAATGCCAGATACCTAAAAATTACAAAAGAATGAGGATGTTGTAAACTACTGTAATACAATATTTTATGAACTGACTTAAACAGCACAAAAAAAATATGTTTATTAACTTGTGGCATCAGAAAAATATTTTTCAGTTATATTGCCTAAAGTTTTTTTAATTATACATGATTGGCAATATGCTTAGAAAAATATTTCTACAAAGGGTTTGAATTCAAGCTTTCAACAAAGGTGGACTACACACAAACCAAATCACTATAAATGGTTATTAGACAAGATAGGAATGCCCCTGTCTCCCCGATTGTTTGGTTTATGTATGAAACCCTTGGCTGAGATGATCTGCTCTTATACATGGCATTAAAATAGGCTGCCTTGAATTGAAGATCTCTTTATTTACAGATGGCACATTACTAAGCATGACACAACTTTTGCTCTCTTTGCACTCAAAAATCTGAAATTTGGTTTGGATCTCATGGGCTTCAAGGTGAATGGCACTGAAACAGTAGCATACCCTATACACTTGAATGTCCAGCTGAAAGATACACTGACCACACATTTCCGCTATAAATTGGCGACTGTCTCTTTAAAGTACCTGGGAGTACAAATTTTGCTTTCTAACTATGTGAAATTGATAGGTAGGTCTACTTCCAAAGAAATTATTTCTATTTAGAGCTTTGCCAATCCTTCTTCAGAAAACAATCTCGACAGAAACCAATGATTGATATGGCAGAAAAGGAGACCTTCCATACATTAGGGACTATTGAGCCAGGCATAAGACGAATGGTGGATTTGGGTTACCAATCTTATATTATAATGCTGCTAGATTAGCACAAGGGCTACAATGGGTGCAGGGGTCTCACACCACATGTTGGGGTGGATACTGAAAATTAACTTTCTTCCCAACTCCTACACTCATACAACACATCCTCAAGGTATGGTACGTTGAAATTCTGTACTTAAATTAATATACAACATCTCCCAAATTCCATGCGGGTCTAGATAAAGAGGCAACAAAATATTGGGGCAGAAAAGGGATAGATTGATTTTGAGACATCTGCTACACTAATAAAACAGTGCTTTTCTAGCAATCTATTTAATCTGCATACACTGTTTACTCAGCTAGAACACTATCTGAATTTGAGGTCTTGGGCACACACTCACATATCTACTTCCTCCTGTGGTATTACTCACAGTACATCAATATTAAGCCCATTTGTACCTGTAACCCTGTTCCAACATCCAGTGGGAACATCTGATGTATTCAGTTAGATCAACTGGACTTGAAGTTTAGTTCTTGAAGACATTTCGCTAGTCATGCGACTGGCTTTCTCAATTCAGAATGACTTGTACAAGAATCTGTGGCAATTATGTACCCTGGAAAATCCTAATTAGCATATCACAGCCAGGTGTTAAGGGCGGGATTGCATAGTGGCTAAGAGGTGTTATAGGAACACGCAGGGTAAGGTGTCAAAACAGCATTGTACACAAATACCAACAGTAAAGGGGAAAAGCAAGACAGGAGAAAGAACATGGTCATTCCATATGTAGCAGGGGTCTCCGAGAAATTAAGAAGAATTTTCAAAAAACACCGTATCCCTGTCTGCTTTAAACTGAACAACACACTGAGGCAGCAATTGGTACATCCGAAAGACCCAATAACAAAACACGAGAAAAGTAACATCATATACGCAGTGCAGTGAAGAATGCTCTGATTTGTATGTGGGGGAGACCAAACAGCAACTACATCAACGTATGGCCCAGCACAGAAGAGCCAATTCCTCGGGTCAGGACTCAGCCGTGTACCTGCATCTTAAGGATAAAGGACATACCTTTGAAGATTGTAATTTTAACATATTGGCAAAGGAACGTGACTGGTTCAAGAGAGGTGTTAAGGAGGCCATTTATGTGAAAATAAAGAAACCAAGCCTAAATAGAGGTGGGGGGGGGTTCGACACCAACTGTCTGCCATGTACAATGCTGTTTTGACACCTTACCCTGGGTGTTCCTATAACACCTCTTAGCCACTATGCAATCCCGCCCTTAATACCTGGCTGTGATATGCTAATTGGAATTTTCCAGGGTACATAATTGCCAACAGATTCTTGTACAAGTCATTCTGAACTGAGAAAGCCAGTCGGATGACTAGCGAAACGTCTTCAAGAACTAAACTTCAAGTCCAGTTGATCTAATTGAATACATCAGATATACCATGACCTGGATGAATGAGAACCTTCACAAGCATTCAGTGGGAGCAGTGTTCAGAACAGCATTCAGCAAATGTATTAACATTGTATGGTATATAATTACCATACAATTGGTATACTACACCATCATTCCTGTGTATATTAAACCAGACACTTTTTGATAATTAGGGGTACAGTGTCCCTGCTGATCACCTACACTGTAATTGGGTATGTAGGGAGGTGTAAGAGATGTGGAATAACTGAGTCCTTAATATCCACAATTTTTCTGAACCATTTACTTTATCAAGTTCACTGTTTTTTTTAAATTTGCCAGTAGAGTAGTTTAATAAAGCAGCACAAACTTGTATAATGTAGTAAAAAATTGTATTAAAGCGATGTTTAATGATATTGTGACCTGGATTACTGAATGATGTCGTAGAGTCTTCACCAAGTTTTCATTAGCACACTTATAATTCACCACTGGTGGCTTTAAAAAAAAAGGGGACATTATGATGGATTATGAACCCCCTACTAAAAACCACAAGGATACTAGAAGCCACTGTAGAGTTCCATGGTCACAGATCTTTTCTGCGGTGACTTTTAATATCTAATTACTAACATCATCCACTATGTAATGCACATTTTCTCAGCAGATAGAACACTGTTAACAGCTAAATGAAAACAGAATAGCTCATCTAAAGAGGCCTTAACAAGGTCTGGTGGATTCATAATAATGAGCCACACAAGGATTCCTTGAAATTATGGTCAAAGCCATGAGGAACATATAGATATTAAAGGACAACTCCACCCTCATAAGAACATGTTTTAGAAAGAATAGCCTCCTTAAAATATGTTGATATATCATAATTATCCTATGAATTCATTACTGTATGCCTGCTATGCTTCTGGATGCCTCATGGAAACTGAGCAATTTAGAAACCTGTACTGAGCATTTACTGAGCCTGGGCATGCTCAGAAGAGGCAGACAGGGGATTAACATTCAGTCATTGGCTGTGATGTCAACTGTCAAATCCATAACTGACAGTTACTAACCTGGAAGAACCAGGAAGCAGAAACAGGGGAAACAGGACATTGTGCAGGATTTCAGGTTAGACATATATTTCACATTTCAAACTATTACCAGTTTAGGGTTTTGGGGGGTGATTTACCTGTATGTAAGTTTTCATTTTAGGGCTGGACTTGCCCTTTAAACACGGACCCTACATCCCAAACTAACTTAGTTAAGTGCAGTAGACAGAGACTCCATACAGGCAACAAACTACAAATTTATTATCATTTAATTGTAATGCTTACAAAATTGCTTACACACTGACTTTATATTTTATTGTAGTGTTGGGCTACAGATTTTGTTGTTTGTTGTATGTTTAACTAGATAATAAATCTTAATAAAATTTAATTAACAAAAATATCGACGGTAGAGGATTGATGACTACCACTGCCAGGCAAAGAAACTATAACATTTAAAGATATTTATTGCAGGTCTATTCAGTGTCATATTAATTTTCCTGTGCTTTTCTATGATAAAGAATTCCTGAATAATTAATTTAAATATAGGACACTATAATATAATGCAGGTACATGAAGATGCAGGAAAGTAAACACAGGGGTACACACAATACCAATAAAGGGCCAATCCCCTTGGTATGTGCATAATTACCATTTCTGACTAAGGTTCAGCGTCGGCATCGGAAACATTCATTATGCTCGGAAAATTTCCCTCGGTCGCAGTCGGACAGGATTGTTAAGAATTATTCAGGGAGAAAAGCACAAGACTGTGTGTGGCCAGATCTTTGCAAGATGACATACAGAATCTTACAGATTCTGCTTGCCACCTTTCAAAGATTTGAACTGTGGGTACGCAGCTTTATAGAATATTTGCTTTTGTTTGAAATAATCTGGCAGAACAGAAAAACAATTAATAGCAAAGAATGGCTGTCATACCAGAGGCACCTTCTGATCTTTCATGACACATTGTTGAATTCTCTCCTCTGAACCACAATATATAATATCCCTCACCAGGCCCTGCAAGAAAAAACAGTCCATAAGCAGTACTCTACATTTATGTAACAATCCTGCATAGTTGAAGAATTTACTTAACTTAAGTACTACTGCATTGATAGGAGGGAAAGATAGGCTTCTGGCAAATAATAAATGTGTATTAACACTACTGAGTAAAAAAATATACTGAATATAAAAAAGATAAGGTGGTCAGTCCATACTTACATTCTCTGCTGCCATATAAACACCATGATTCATGGCATAGGAGGGGGTTCCTGGCACAGAGATAACAAGAGCACCACTAAACATATTCCATTCTATTGCTGTAGAGAAAAAGACTGCAAATTATAAAACTAGAAGACAGTAATGCCAACCATATGTCTACCTATGATCTGAAAGGGAATGAAAAGGAAAGTTTGGTGTTGTGTGCCCTAGTAAAGGAAAATCAAGAGTTAAACACTGCAAAGCAACTGTGCATCCTCTGATTTTGCAAACACTGAACACATTTTTTGCATAGTTGTTTTGCATGTAGGTATGCTGAGTTGAACAGGGACGTAGCTTCAGGTAATCCATCTTTGCCATAATATAACACTTTATGTCTCACTTTCTTGAATACAATACACTACCATAACTGCTCTATATAGAAAGCTCTTAGGCCAAGTCAATATGGGTGCATTTACCACCAAACGTAGTCTTAATCAAGTGTAGATAGCTCCATGAAACATGCCTTATAGTTGGCAGTCCAGTAACAATCAAAGGGTAAGTATATGCAGTGGTGTAACTAGGAATCCCCTAGCTTTATTTACAGTGGTTTTCAGGGGGGGAGGGAGACTGTATTTGTCACAAGGAATGTATGAAAATGGGGCAGCTCCCTTGGTAGTTATGGCCCTGAGTTTTCTGGGGCACAAACAGAGGTGATAACACACCAGAATAAGTGAGTTCAAAGCTATTTGTTCCTTTTGGGACAAATGAAGAGAACTGATATGCAAGAAGAGGTGAAATCTAAGTACCAGGTCCAATTGACTTATAGTAATTAGGTTTATGCAGCATTTACTGATCAAGAACCAAAGTGTAATTTCCTTATTAAAGCACATAACATCTCAGGTGTGGTCGCCGTGCAAGTCAATGGCCTCTGAAACAGATGTTAACACTTCTTACTAAACCAAAACGACAAAAAAGTAGAGACTCACGTGGCTTTGTGGGAAGAGTCAGTACCATGTCAGTGCTACAAATCCACACACCTGGAGGGGAGCCAGGACACAGCTAGATACATATAGTGTTAAATAGTCAGTTGCACATACACTTAAAATCTTGGCAAGTACACAGCAAGTTTCTTACTTTCATAGATGGCTAATTAAAGACCCAGATAAGTCATACAATACATAACCTTGAGCAATGACAGGTATTTATAGGTTCAGTGATATAGGGGGTGCAGGGAGATAAACTAAAAGTCTGTTTTTTGGTTTGGCACTATCTGTTAGGATATAACAGTAAAGCCAACTTTTTTTGGCTTTCCTTTTATATGTTAAGAGATTGCCTAGTATGTGGGTAATTCAAACTCCAAAATTCACGGATTATGAACAAGCATCCATTGTCTGATCAACTGGTAATGCAGATGGGGAATAATGGAGAAACAGACATTTTAAAGGAGAGCTTTACATGTAATAATATAAATGTAAATGATTTCATTTAAAAAGAGGTCTTTCTTAATTAAATTCCAAGGAAATTAGGAGCATGTGCACCTACCTAAGGTTTTTTAAGCTATAAATTTCCCAGGGAGGTAGAAAAGCATACCCGACTTTCTTGGGCAGTCTCAATTAGCAGTGGTGGACTGTCAAAGACCATCTTGTGCCAAAGATGACAGCTCACTGTTCATCCTTATGAGTGCCAATCGTTCCTATCTATAACATTATCATCACGCAGCACAATAATGAGATGGGAGCTGTCATACATGGTACAAAAAAATACAGATTTTTTTAAGGACAGCTATACAGTACGTTTAATCATGGTACATGCAAATGTGTTCATTAAAAAAAAGGCTATCTTAAAGGGAAATTAGGAGCGAGTACTCCTACCTAGTGTTGTTATAGATGTGCTGCAATACCAAGTTGGGAGCAAGCAATAACGGCCTCGCCTGACTTGCATGCCAGCATACACAACAGTAGAAAGAGTTTGGGTGAAAGAGGGAAGGCTGCAAATGCTTGTGTCCATTTTAAATGACAATCAAAAAATTCATATATTTCCCAGGGAGGTAGGAAAGCTACCTACTTTCCTGGGCGGTCTCTATCAGCAGTGGTGGACTGTCAAACACCAGCTTGTGCCAAAGATGACCACTTACCGTTCCCATTTGTGACAATCTCTCCTATCTCTAACATTATGGAGATTATTATTACGCTTGCACAGAGTAATGAGGAGTGAGCTGTCAAACATGGTATAAAAAAAGTTTGATACCTCGCTGGTCCCTATAGAGACTGCCCAGGGAGGTAGGAGTACAATTTACTTTCTGCCTAAGCAGTACTGTTTAGTTGCTAAGGGTCTTCTTTGGAAAGAGATAGATGGAACAGAAATAACATTCATGGTGCACTGATCAATGGTGCAGCCAAAATGTCTGTTTGTCCTACAGTTGTATGTCGCATGTCCGATTGCATGTCTGTATGGAACTCATCTCATGGGAGGGGAAAATGATGGTTCAATTTTGTGTTTTCATGTAACAACAGATTGTGGCTACTCACACTAAAGCTGGCCATACACAGCATGTATGGTGATCCCACAGCATGTGTGCCAACAGATCACATTGGTATCTGTCGGCACACATGCTGTGGGAACAGCACACATGGACCCAACCGATCCCCATACACGGTATGGGGATCAGTCGGCCGTGTGGTCATACACCGCACAATTGTATCGGCTCCCTCTAAAGGGAGTAAAGGGAGCCAATAATGACTGATGAAAATTTTCATTGCCGACAGACGGTCGATCGTCAGCACTCCGATTGGTGGGGAAAAGCTCCTACACATGAACAATAATAGGAAAATTATGTTGTTCCCATTTTCCTATTATCGTTCATAAGTATGGCCACCTTTATTTTCAGAGTCCTTTTAGAGGCTCAATTCCACTCCTCCCTGTATCCAGTGGCAAGTGAAAACCATGTATAAAAAAACTCTGCCTAAGTCCATTAATGAATGCCACTGCAGTCTCTTTTCTCATGATGGTTATATGCAAACTTATAAATTCTCTTTATGCCTTATCTCTGATACTTAGTGACATTACAAATGTGCAGACTTGTGATGCCTACAATGTAATAATGTAAGTCACACTATAGGGAAAACCAGTACAAATATGGTTCTGAGATCAATATTTTTTTAAATGTTTCCTTAGTAAGTTTGTTTTCATCTGCAGGCAAAGAAAGCTCAAAAAATCCCAGTCCCAATTTTAAATATTAATTAGCTTCCAAATTAATTATGCTGGTTCAGTGAAGGCAGAGTTGCAGCTACAGAGTGGGCAATATGCCATACCTTCCTTTCCCGCAGGTCAAAAAAATGTATTGAGGAATATCAAAAATACAATCAAAAGGGAAGATGAGAATGCGTTCATTCAGATTGACTGGAACTGTAAGAATTCCACAGTATTTAAAGAGGCACCATGCAGCCTACATGTAAAACTGGTTGAGCAATATGCTGCTGGTCTCAGTTTGAATTAAGGCAGTAGCAAGGAATATGTGAGCTAAAATACAATACATTCACACTTATAAATAATTAGATAATAGGGAAAAACGAAAACCTGGCGCCTCAAAGTATCCAACAAACTGTCCAAGTTGCACGTTAGGGATTCTACACACTCTTGTGGATCCTCCAGTGGAAGTACAGTAAAACCACGACCACAGTCATCAAAAAGGAAGTCACGACCCTGAGAAATGAAAACACCAGTAACAGAATACCTATGAAAATTTCTTAGTTTGACCAGGGGTATTTTAAGGAAAGCATAATAATTGTATGCAAACAACTAACTGTAATCCACTCACCATGTGTAAGATGAGAAGGCGTGCCCTTTGCAAGACATCTGAAGAAACTACCTATATGTAATCAATAAGGAATGAATTGTAAAGAGAAGAAAAAAACATCATCAACATAGAACATCAATTTAACAGCACACAAATGTACCCAAAATTGTACTGTTAGGGCACGGCCACACTGCCGCAAACGCGACAATTGCGTGTGCGATTCCACTGCGTTTGCGCATGCCATTTTTTCTTTTGGGATACGAAATCTTTGTGATTGCGCTTTAAAATGGTCATCGCATGCGATTGCGTATCGCAAACGGAAACGCAATCGCTGTTAGAAAAAGAAATGCATGCACAATCACGAAAGAAATCGTAGTGTGGCCTAGCCCTTAGACTGATCCACCCACAGATTGTATTTTTAGGTTTAAAAAAAGCTACAGAACAAAACAAAGATAGGAATGATATTGTCCTCTCCAGTAAATTGGTAATATGGAGTTAGTGTCCGTGGTGCAGTGAGAGGGAACAGCACATGAAACAATATGCCTCATTGTGCGCCTTTCCCCCTTGCCAGCTCTTCCTGTGGGCCTGTGATAATAGACTTTAGTAAAAGGGGTATCCAGTGCCCTGAGCGAGTTTTTAAACTTGCCACATGGAAGAAACACTCCTGGTTCGCCAGTGTGCACACAATTTTTTAATTGGAGCATAACCCTACATATAAGCATAGCAACTTACCTGCACTCAATACTGCAATGCTTTAACTGTTGCAAAGAGGTTAATTCATCACAGGAATGTGTGCCGTTAAGTTGAAATACTAACTTTTATTGCATCGTCCAGTAAGAACGTTACCAACGTTCATTTTGTATAATTCATTAGGTAACATTTCTAAGTTTAGTTTTCACAATTAAAAAGACAATGGCATCCAGTGGGGGGAAAAATTAAATTTGCTTTGATTAAAAAAAAAGTATATCTCTTAGATCAGTTAGATGAACTGGACTTGAAGTTTAGTTCTTGAAGATGTTTTGCTAGTCATCCAACTGGCTTTTTCAATTCAGAATGACATGTACAATAATTTGTTGGCAATAAATACCCTGGAATGCCCCAACTGGCATATAACAGCCAGGTGTTAGGGACCTCATGAATGCAAGGTGTGATTGCATTGTAGCTAAGGGGTGTTATTAAAGGGCATCTCCACCCCAAAAATAAACTTTTAACATTGTGTAGGGCCTACACACATTAAAAAGATTTCATAGGTAGGTGATGCTGCAGACAGAAGAGATCCGGAGGGAGGAAGTGGGTTCCCCTGAGCATGCCAGAATCCTCTCAGAGGACAAGGAAGCAGAAGGTACAGGATGACTCACTGACAGCGCCTACTCTTCGCTTTTTTCAACTTTGCACAGGCACTGCAGGAGAACCATAAGGAGCTGATACGTTAGGTAAGGATTTTTTTAACACTACACAGTGGGGTCAGTAGTGGGTTAAATTTTAGTTTTGGGGGTGGACATGAACCTAAAACTGCTTTATTACAAAAGGAAGCAAAATGAATAGATAAATTAAAGGGTCACTATACTCACTGAAACAACTTTCTTTCCCTAAAACTACAATTTGAGAGAAGTAAAACGGCGGTACTCATATATTTATCTGTGCTTGCTTTGTCATTAAATTATTAATATTTAGTGAGTGCTCCTAATTTCACCAACCTCCCTTACTCATTGCTTTCCTGTAGTGTCTGCGACACTTATAAGTTCTGCACAGCCTCACCATTGACACTGCTCTGCTTACTCATCTTCCCCTCCCTCCCCCCTTATTTCTTTTCTCTGCTGATTTTCTTAAATGTTGCAGAAAGTGTTAGAGTAAAGATACCCTTTAAATACATTAAATCCTTGGGGCCTTAATGAAGAATCAGGACTCAAACAGGACTCAAAAGCTCCTGTAAGGCAGATTCAACATTAGGTACCGTAACTCCAGTTGCTATCTATAAGTATTAGTAATAGTAAAGTCAGTCAAGTAGATACAATACCTAAGAAAGGGATAGAACAGTGGTTCTCAAACTTTTTGAGACCGTGGCACACTTGGTAATTGAAATTTTTCTCAAGGCACATCTGTGTTCTTAATGTTGGAAGTTACCCATATTTTATGCACTTTACAGTTTAAGTTTTATTCAAATCGATGTAGTGTAAAATTACACTAAATTGGCTACATTTTATCACAATATATATTTTTTAGAAAACAAAAATGTAAAGCTTTTAAAGGAAGTGATGTAAGTCATGAAACACGTCAGGCTGCTTTCCTTCCCACCCCTCCTCTCCTGTATATCAGAACACATTGTGTGATTGTAAGTTTGAATAACTAATGCACAATAAAAGTTATGTATTACCAGCCACTATTTTTTTCCTAACAAAAATGTTATATTAGTGAAAATATTTTCACTACCAAAATTCTGAGGCACACCTCTGGCTCTTTGAACTCACACCAGTGTGCCTCGGCACACCCTTTGAGAAAGAATGGGTTAGAATGTCATATAGAGAAATAGATATACTTTATAACTGGTAAAAAAGTTAAATAGAGAAACTTATATACATATGTTAAGTTGCAACTGTTTAAGATATTTCAGTATGCTCTATTTAAAAAGATGACAATACTGCCGCCATGTGGACTAAATTTTATGTTAAGAAAAAGAGACATTCAGGGAGATTCAATAAAAGTTCCTATCGTTTAAAATGGTGCTAATTTTGCCTCAACCAATCAGATCTTATTTAATATTTGAAAGCTAACATCTTATTGGTTGGGGCAAAATGAGCACCATTTTAAACGATAAGAACTTTCATTGAATCACCCTGATAGTTTTGGATAAATTTACTGAAACGGTTTATTATCCCTTCAATATGCGTGGCGCAATGTAATTAAAAATATAATGGAAATTGCTAGAATCAGTTCCCACTATATATTTTTGGACCTTTTTTTATCCTTATGCATGCAACGTTTGTTCCGTTTATGTCAGAATCGCACTTTGATAGAAAAAAAAAAAGCAGACACGTGGACAAACTTATTTTTTGCATTTTCTACAGTATTTCAGCATTGTATATGGCAGACAGATGTCAAATAAATGTCAAAATAAAGAAACCAAGTCTGAATAGAGTTGTGGGTGTTCAACACCAATTGTCTGCCATGTACAATGCTGTTTTGATGCCTTACCCTGGGCAATTTCAATGCAATCACAATTTGCATCAGAAGGTCCCAAACACCTGGCTGTTATATGCTAATTGGGACTTTCCAGGTTGTTTATTATGAATTAAACTCCTAAAAAATGGGAACTGGCACATAAACCACTATTCGTCATTTACTAATACATGAAGTGTTTGTGGAAGCATTTAAAGGTCACAAATAAAACAAAGGCTTTAGCCGTAGGGGGTTATACTTTATTAGCTATTGTCTGAAGCATCAGAAAGATTTAGTAAATAAATACCTTTTATTGGCTAACTAAACAAACTCTAAACTTCAAGCTTTGAAGAGTCCTTATTTCACTTGGTCCTGAAAGGTCCTTTTCCCAAGCATCCCAAATTTACTAAATTAAGATATGCATAAAAATGGTTAATAAGAGCTATGTCACTCACGGTGTACCCAGCCTGGGCACTCAGATGTTCCGCAGCTACCAAGAGCGCATTTAATGTAGCTCCCCCACTTCCTACATGGTTTTGAGGATCTTCCACAGTCAGAAGAAGAGTCCCTTTAGGAAGGATTCCACGGTGCTGCCTTATTTCCAACTCTAAATAGAAAATAAAAATCTTAGAAAACCACTGGCCTGCAGGCAAAGCAATGCTTTAAGAAAGATGCTTTCATTAATTGTGGGTAATTGCCCATGTAATGAAGACCTGCGCTGCCATATTTTTCATTTTTGAATGTTGAACCTTAAAGGATAATTTCAAACAAGATGGTGCGAGAATCTAGATGCCGCTGACTGTGAAGTCAGTGTGCGCACGCGTGCGCCCGGGGGTGTATCTATGCGCATGATGATGACGTCACCACACTTCAGGTAATGGACGTCACAGAGCGTGTGCGGGTACTTATGGACATGCGGCATTTAGATTCTCGGACCATCTTGTTTGGAATGGCAAGCCACATCTCGTGGCGGTGGAGGAGGAAGCCAGCCACAAACTAACACTTAAAGTAGGGGGTGGGAAGGGAATTGGCAAAACAAAAAAAGGACGCATGTTCAGATTACAGCCCCAGCTATCTAATAACATTAGGTTACTTTTTCAGTGTACATATCCTTTAATGTTTAGTGAGTACTCTGCAACGAGCGTGCCTTCCTATTGGCCTCGTCGCGCAAGGAGAGAAGGGGGCGGAGCCTACCAGAGCAGCGCTTCAGTAACGCTGTGCTTCAAGTTACACGAACCCAGGGGTGAGGACCTAGCGGTTCAGCTCCTCACCCTGGGTAAAAGGTACTGACTAAAGAAGAGGAGCGGAGGGAAGGAGAGTATAATTGTCCTTTAACCCTTTCACTGCCAGGAGATTTTCATTTTTTTTTGCGTTAACTGCCAGAAGAATTTTCAGGATTTTGTCTACTGTAAAATTGTGACTAATTTTACAGTAGGAAACCTTGCAGTAAATCAGGAATATTAT
This sequence comes from Hymenochirus boettgeri, assembly GCA_019447015.1. NCBI lineage: Eukaryota > Metazoa > Chordata > Amphibia > Anura > Pipidae > Hymenochirus > Hymenochirus boettgeri. The sequence goes on along the minus strand of CM033472.1, from coordinate 128,652,863 downwards.
ACATTGGTTTTTTCAGCACAAAGTCTACTTTAACATGGTAACAAAATTTTTTAACTTTTCTGGAAATTTTAACTGGAATTATGGGTAAAATATGTAAAAAAAATGAAAAATTTGCAAATTTTCATGGATTTTTCCCATTTTTACTTAAAGTTATCTTAAGGTTACACACAAAAATCTTACTGTTTCTAAAAGCTCAGATACTCCCGAGTACAACGATACCAGATATATGCGGGTACCCCACTTTTCCTGTACAGGAGACCCCCCCAAACTAAAACTGCACCTCCTAGAATATTACACCAAATTAAAATGTGTAACCACTACTGACAGTTAACATAGAATATCTACCAAATTATCTAAAATATCCCCACAAGTGAGATATTTTTAGAAACTACACACTCGCAGGATTTTATGAGTGAGGTTAGTTTCGATCAAAATGCAGATACCCGGACGCAGCTCTTTGTCAAATTGTAAGTTATTTTCTCACATTTTCCTTTTTTTCCTCAACTGTAAAATCAGAGACAAAATCAAATGCGAATTTCAGCTAAAAACTGTGGAGGAAAGTTCAAACGCATCTCAAATATGAAAGCCTAACCCCTCCCGAATAAAACGGTATGCCACATTCATGGGTGTACCCAGAGGCATGGCTACCAACTAACCCAGAGCATGACCAGTGCCAAATGTCAGTAGCAGCAAAATAAAATTAGCCAGTTTTGTATTTGAACAGTCTGCAGTTTTTCCACAAAACACCCCCCCAACTCAAAAATACCCCCCACAAACTATATATTCCTGAAATCTACACACCTTCAGCTATGTAACGCTGTAGTTCGTTTATTCATATCATCAATGGTGTGGGCGCAGTTCTTCGTAGAAGTTTGCACTTTTACCAGATTTTCAAAAAAAATGAACATCAAACAACGTTCAAAAAGGTCGAAATCATGCCAAAACCCCATAGAATGTAAAAAAAAGGTACCAAATATCAATCTCCCAAATGTCCTGAATCAAACGGTATGCCATATGTGTGGTTACACATGCGGACGTGGAAGCGAAAAGCCACAAAGTGAGACAATGCACGATGGCTCAGAAACAGCAAAAATATTTAGCCAACTCCGAATTTGGACAGTCTGCAGTTTTTTCCTGAAATCTAAACACCTTCAGCTATGTAGCACTGTAGTTCGTTCATTCATACCATTAATGGTGTGGGCGCAGTTCTTCGTAGAATTTCGCATTTCTACACAATTTTCTGGAAAAATAGAGAAAAATACATTTCAAAGTTACAAAATCACACCAAAACCCTATGTAATGTAAAAAAACTTACCAAATATCAATCTCCTAAATGTCCTGAATCAAACGGTGTGCCATATGTGTGGTTACACACACGGACGTGGAAGCGACTAGTCAAAATGTAAAACAATGCGCAGTGAGCCAATAACAGCATTTTCCCAGATTTTCCAAACTGAACACCCCTCTAACTTGGAAATACCCCCGCAAAACTATATATTCTCAGAATCTACATACCTTCAGCTACGTAACGCTGTAGTTTGTTCATTCATACAATCAATGGTGTGGGCGCAGTTCTTCGTAGAAATTCGCATTTGTCTGAAAAAAATGAACAAAAACAACTTCAAAAGGTAGAAATCATGCCAAAACCCCATGGAATGTAAAAAAAAGCTACTAAATATCAATCTCCCAAATGTCCTGAATCAAACGGTATGCCAAATGTGTGGTTGCACACGTGGACGTGGAAGCCAAAAGACACAAAGTGAAACAATGCACAATGGCTCAGAAACAGCAAAAATATTCAGTCAAATCTGAATTTGAACAGTCTGCAATTTTTCCCCACAAAACAACCCCCACAAACCATATATTTCTCGAATTCACACACCTTTATCTACGAAATTCTGTAGTTTGTTCATTCGTACCATGGTGTGGGCGCAGTTCTTCGTAGAAGTTCACAGCTTTAGCAGATTTTCTAAAAAATGTAAAAAAAAAAAACACTCTCAAAGGTAGAAATCATGCCAAAATCCCAAGTAATGTAAAAAAAAGTTACCAAATATCAATCTCCCAAATGTTCTGAATCAAACGGTATGCCCTATGTATGGTTACACACGCAGACGTGGAATCAACTAGCCACAAAGTGAGCCAATGAACAGTGGCCCAATTACAGCAACTTTTCAGATTTGTCAGACTAAACACCCCTCTATATTAGAAATACCCCCCAAAACTATATATTCTTGGACTCTACACACCTTCAGCTACACAATGGTGTGATTCTTTTATGCATACCACCAATGGTGTGGGTGCAGTTTTGTGTACAATTTCGCTTTCTTACCAGATTTTCAGGAAAAATTTATAAAAATACAATTCAAAGTTAAAAATCATGGCAAATTTCCATGTCATGTAAAAAAAATTATCAATCTTCCAAATGCCCTGAATCAAACGGTATGCCATATGCGTGGATGCACACAGGGACGTGGCCACCAACTAGCTCAAATGGGACGCATGCACCAGTGTAATTACAAGAAAAATATCAAAGTGCTCTGTAATTTCAAACAGCCCCAAAACTTTGAAATGCCCCCCACAAATAAACCCCCCAACTAAATATCAATCTCCCACATGTTCTGAGTCAAACGGTATGCCATATGCGTGGATGCACATAGAGACGTGGCCACTAACTAGCTCAAATGGGACGCATGCACAAATGCAATTACAAGAAAAAAATCAAAGTGCTCTTTAATTTGAACAGCCTACCCTTTTTCTAAGGAAACAGTCCCGAAACATGAAAATTCCCCCCACAAACTATATATTTTTGGAATCTACACACCTTCAGCTACGTTACGGTGCCATGCTTTCATACATACATGAAGAATTACAGACCAAGTGATCCAAAGAACTCTGTGTTTTTAGGAGGTTTTGTGAAAAATAAAATAAGATGATTCAAGGATTGAAATCCTACCTAAACCCCTTGACAAGCAAAAAAACCCCACTAAATAGCAATCTCCCACATATCCTGCATCAAACGGTAGGCCATATGTGTGGGTGCACACAGAGACGTGAGACGTGGCCACCAACTAGCTCAAATGGGACGCATGCACAAGTGTAATTACAAAAAAAAAATCAAAGCGCTCTGTAATTTCAAACAGCCCCAAAACTTGAAAATGCCCCCCGCAAATAAAACCCCAAACTAAATATCAATCTCCCACATGTTCTGAATCAAACGGTATGCCATATGCGTGGATGCACACAGAGACGTGGCCACCAACTAGCTCAAATGGGACGCATGCACAAATGCAATTACAAGAAAAAATCAAAGTGCTCTGTAATTTGAACAGCCTACCCTTTTTCTAAGGAAACAGTCCCAAAACATGGAAATTCCCCCCACAAACTATATATTTTTGGAATCTACACACCTTCAGCTACGTTACGGTGCCATGCTTTCATACATGCATGAAGAATTCCAGACCCAGCGATCCAAAGAACTCTGTGTTTTTACGAGATTTTGTGAAAAATAAAACGAGATGATTCAAGGGTTGAAATCCTACCTAAACTCACTTGACAAGCAAAAAAACCCACTATATAGCAATCTCCCACATGTCCTGAATCAAATGGTGTGCCATTTGCGTGGGTGCAAACAGAAACGAGGCCACCAACTAGCTCAAATGGGTCGCATTTAGAAGTGCAGTTACAAGAAAAAAATTTTAAAAACGCCACAACCCACCCCCCACACACACACTCTCCCCCTTTTAGTGGTATTTTAGTGAAATCGGTTAGTATGGAGAGTCACACACTTTTTGCACACTTTACTGATCCTAAAAATTCAATACGGTCTTTTTTTGGTACCTCTGCAAAATTTCCTTATAAAAAATAGGCTTAGTTTCCCTTGAAATCGTACAAATAAGTATCCGCGTTTACTTTACCGATATCACTGGGAACATTGGGGAGCTTGGAGAAGACAACGTTTTTTTCTAATTTATAGTTTTAGGGTAAAAAAAAAAAAGGGTGTGTGTATCACTTTAAGAATTTTTTTGTGTGTATTTCCCCTTTTTTTCCCCGATCATTCCCAAAGATAATCATCAGATCCTCTTAGGGAATGATACCGAACTTGGAATACGGGCATAAATGCCCGTTTTCCAATTCGAAATCCGATCGGAAAAATCACTTCCCGGAAATCATTTTCCAGGAAGTGATTTTTCATTCATTGGCAAAGATCAATAATTTGGTGATCAGAAGTGATCACCAAATTTTGATCTCTGTCCCCATTTTTTTTCTAAGTCTTCGCTAAGTAGCAAAGACTTAAAAAAAATCCTATTTGTGAATGGAACTTTGAGTTCCATTCACAAAATGTATAGTACAGCTGTCAGCATGACAGCTTGTACTATACTAGGTACTGCAGCATGATCAAATTGAGATCAGACTGCAGTACCTCAACTAGACCACCAGGGGCAGTCTCCTACCACTTCAAGGGAGACCCCGGTGAAGGAGGAAGCTCTGTGACGTCACCGGGGTCTCCCTTTCCGCTTCCTCCTCTTCATCCACGTGGGACCGGCAGCACTATACGATCACTGCATCTAAAGGTACTGTAACTCCCGATCCCCCCCTCGGATTTGGACACAACCGAGGGGGGGTCGAGGGGGATAGGGGGGCAGCTGAATGCTGCCTCCGGGTCGGCCCTAGCGCGCGGTGTTTTTGCAAATTTAAAGGGGAAGCCACAGATCGTATATTCACGATCTGTGGCAGTTTGAGCATTCACTGCACAGATCGTGAATATACGATCTGTGGCAGTTAAAGGGTTAATGACCTGGCACTGAGCATGCTCAGGTGAGGCAGCTAAGGGATTAGCATTCAGTCATTGGCTGTGATATCAACTGTCAAATCCATAACTGACAGTTGCTATCTGGAAGAACCAGGAAGCAGAAACAGGGGCAACAGGAGGAAATGCAGGATTTCAGGTTAGACTTATACTGTATATTTCAGATTTCAAACTATTACAGTTTAGGGTTGTGGAGATGATTTACCAGTATATACATTTTCATTTGAGGGCTGGGCTTACCCTTTAAAACTTAGCGGATCACCAGAACCAAATTTATTATTACCGTATATACTCGAGTATAAACCGAGGTTTTCAGGCTTTAAAAAAAGCCTGAAAATCTTACCTCGGTTTATACTCGAGTCAATGTTTCCCCTACCTTGTCCGGTATGCTTTATTGCTGGGAGTTGTAGTTTTCAAACATCTTAAGTGGCAAATACTTGCAAATAGGTGAAAATCCTCCTATATTTGTGCATACAGTATGCACAAATAAAGAAGGTTTTACTCTTATTTGTTAGTATTTGCAACTTAAGATGTTTGAAAACTACAACTCCCAGCAATAAAGCATGCTGGGAGTTGTAGTTTCCAAACATCTTTAGTGGCAAATAATACCCCATCTCGCTTTATAAAAAACTTCGGGGGTCGTGTGGTTTTCCTCTACTTTTTTCCCTAAAACTAGGTAGCTTGGTTTATACTCGATTGGAAACAGCAAAGAAGCGAGGGTCGCACTCCAAAGTAAATTAACTTGAATTTATTTTAACACCACACTATATCCAAACTTTTCGGGGGAAACATGCCCCCTTCCTCAGGTGATCACCTGAGGAAGGGGGCATGTTTCCCCCCGAAACGTTGTGATATATGTGTGGTTTAAAATAAATTCAAGTTAATTTACTTTGGAGTGCGACCCTCGCTTCTTTGCTGTTTCCAATTGATATATGACCATTAAGGGTTGGACTATCTGGAGGAGTGGGCACCCACGGGTGGACGAGTGCAGAGGATCACCTTTACTTTATTGGTTTATACTCGAGTATATATGGTATAACTATTATAATTATTATCAGACTTTTAAGATCTTTGTACCAGCAGTTCCCCAGATTCAATCTTCGTGGCACTAAATCCAGGAATTAAAGAGCCATGCTGTAATGATGCATGACAATCTCTTTATGCAAGACTAATGATATAGAGTTTATGCAAACATATTTTAGGAAAGACCAGTAAATGTAGCAAATGAGATCAGCAGTACCAAAATATTGCAGCACATCTGGAAAGGCCTGTCCATCAATTGTAAATAGCATTATGTGTCAAACTGCTAATTTGTAATTTACTGCCGCAAAAAACAGACTGTTATTCAGTGCTACAATACAAAGAAAGTGGCACATACTTTTTTTCAGCTACAGTTGCCACCTAGTATAAAAAACCAGCCTTAGTGGTCATGGCACAAGCAGGAAATTGGAGCACATTGGAGAATTTTTCAGTTACACTGGCTGGGTATCAACCCTATTTGCAACCAAATAGGAAAATTGCGTGCTTTATTGAGTTTGATAATGTTCATCAGGTAACCATACATCACTTTAAACATATATTAACATTACCTCTGTGAAACGCAGAGACACTGTCTTTGTGCTGGCATGTAAGGACCAGTATTGTCCAATCTGCCCCTTGTGAATACATTTTGCTTCCAACCAAAGCCTGGAAAAATGCAAAAAAGCATGGGATAAATATAAAAGATGGAATCGGGAGTGGATGCATCTTCTTAGGACACAGAAATTGCAATTTCAAATAACCTCAGCATCTTATGCTTTAATGTGCATTACCTGTAGAAAGCTTCTCCTTGATTTCCATTTTCCTGGCAAATAAGGAAGGGGTGGGAAATGGGGCTGGTTCATTTTAAAAACATTTAAAAACAGCAGCAAAGATGCTGCCACAAAAAGTTGTGTAACTATACCCATACTAGTACTGAATTGTAGCTCACATCCAAAGCCACCTTGCCCCTTTCCTGAGAAGCAAAAAGAAATTGGCAGTGGCGCACTGCTACCCCTCCAAGGAAAAAGCTATATGCTGGGGGTTAATAAGTCAATTGTAAAGAGTCAACAAAGAAAAAGAGACCCCCTTATAAAGTGCATACAGCAAAATAGTTTGTGTGCAACCGGCAAGCAAAAAAAGGGGAGAGTTTAAAACATAACTTTTAATAGATACACTTAAAATCTAAAACAAGTGTTGTTTAAAACAACAGTCAATGTTAACAATTGTAATGAAATAAGGCAAAATAGAGAGAGAAAGGCTATTTATACTTCAGGAGGGTGGGAGAAATCTCTCCACCCTGCTAGCCTTAATACTTCAAGCAGGTAGCCCTAGGCACTCGGTGCCCTCCTAGTCTGCACTCGGTGCCCTCCTAGTCTGAAAGATATAAAGACTAGTCTAGTGACCCTACTGCTAAAAGAAAAGAAAAGAAACTCGGCTTCTGCATGTAGTTAAAAAGTAGAAAAGACACCCAGAATACACCTGCAGATGGAAGGGTATATGTGCAGATGGAAGGGTATGTGTGCAGATGGAAGGGTAAGTGTGCACATGGAAGGGTATGTGTGCACATGGAAGGGTAGTGGCAAATGGAAGGGTATGTGTGCACATGGAAGGGTATGTGTGCACATGGAAGGATATGTGTGCACATGGAAGGATATGTGTGCACATGGAAGGGTATGTGTATAATGCTGGGGCTGGCACATAAAGTCCAATGCAGACCACTAATAAATGCTTTAAAATGCAACTTTATGCAACTTATAACTTTCTCCTACCTTCCCTTTTCCTGTAATTTATAAATAGTAGTTTTTAGCACTTTTTCCAGCCTTACTTCCTAATATAGGAAGCAGTCTCTCACACACACTGTTCAGTCAGCTCTCAGTCCAGAGGGTCAGTTTCCAAGTTGTTTTAATAGTGATATTACAAAAATATGGAGCAGGACTGATGGGCTCCGAAGGTTTCATTAACCTTTAAATAGGTAAACTTTTGAGAAACAGAGCAGTGCTAAGATCAGGTTTGCTTCATTATTGTCCCCATGCAGCTCTATACTATTTTTTTTTCTATAAGTGTAACTATTAAAGGGGTAATATTAAAGGGTATGTGTGCAGATGGAAGGGTATGTGTGCAGATGGAAGAGTATGTGTGCAGATGGAAGGGTGTGTGTGCAGATGGAAGGGTGTGTGTGCAGATGGAAGGGTGTGTGCGCAGATGGAAGGGTGTGTGCGCAGATGGAAGGGTATGTGCGCAGATGGAAGGGTATGTGTGCAGATGGAATGCAATCTGTGAGAGACTAATTTTAGGAGATTTGGGCAGATTGAATGAAATGTGACAAATGGAGCATGATCACATAGGAAATCTATATATTACAACTAGATTGCAAGCTCTTTGGGGCAGGGACCTCATTACCTCTTGTGGCAAAGCCCTAGCCCTTCGATTTATATAGTTATGTATTTATATATTTATGTACAGAACTATCTATGTATTTATCCCCCTTGTATGAATTTATTGTATTTTAATAATTTTAATAATTTTAGACAACTTCTGAAATATAAGTTGAGATGTGATCAAGTGAATATCTGCAGAGAAATGATAAATCTATCATACATGCATGCTCTCACATAAGCACTGGAACTGGGCTGGGGATGTGTGATAATGAAGTCATGGTGAGCCCTAACCGTCCCATTTTTCCGGTCTTTTCCCGCTGTCCCGGCACCCCCTCTGTGTTCCCGCGATGTCTCGGTGTCTGGCAAGGGCAAGTCCAGCCCTTGAAATGTATAAGTCTAACCTGAAATCCTGCACAATGTCCTGTTTCCCGTTTCTGCTTCCTGGTTATTCCAGTTAGTAACTGAAAGTTATGGATTTGTCAGTTGACATCACAGCCAATGACTGAATGTCTGCTTCTTCTGAGCATGCTCAGGCTCAGTACAGGTCTCTAAATTGCTCAGTTTCCATAAGGAATCCAGAAGCATAGCAGGAATACAGTAATTAATTCAGAGGGCAATGTATGATATATCAACATATTTTAAAGATGTTAATACGAGGGTGGAGTAGTCATTTAAAACTAAAAAACGGTAGTGCAGAAGCAGGCTTTAGCACCCTGCAGTTGGAGACTCACAGTCCTGCCTGCTGGGGGCGGGGCTGTTTGTACAGAACGGAGCTGCTGGGGATGGAGAGGGAGACAGTAAAGGTCTGATTGTTACACTGCAAATGTTCATCTGGCTTTTCCAGTAACAGACACAGAGCTGTACTTATTAACCCTTCCATTACAGGGCCAGTATTAGTTACTAGTAGGGGCAAGTGAGGGGTACAGTGCCTGTTACTGCTGGATAGGTTGTACCTAATTAAAGGTGGAAGTTGGAGGTATGCACCCAGACTTAGACAGATGCCCTTTTCCAACTTAGATACACACCCCCACCCAGGTCCATTATCTTCCACTATGAACCCCACAAACAGTGCATACTCACAGCTTCTCTCTTCCTGGAACCTTTATACCTTTCTGCACTGCCCCATTGATTTACAGCCAATCAGCTTCCTACTCATGTTTCCCATCTTTGATTGGTTGTAGTCTCTCCTTGTAACGCCCTATTTCCTCAGTCAACCAATGAGCGCTTTTTCATAGCAGAAGGCAGAGCATTTCGTGACAGGAGAGAAACTTGCGGGACGCCTGGTCCAGCATTGTGTGATAGGACATGTAGGAGATAGTGAGACTGCTATGTGCTCTCTGTCCATTGCAGCACTTTCTGCTGTTACTTTACAGTGTTGAGTTTTTATGCCTTATTGTCCATTTAAATGGCAGCGGGTAAACAAGGGTTAATTTATCTCACAACGTGAAAGGGCAGCCCAGAACTTGACTCCTCCCCTCACTGTCTATTCCCTTGGTTGTCTTGGAGCATGACATTGGGGAAGCTTCCTCTCATGTTTTCAAACAGTCTGGAGAAGACAGTGAGGGGGCGGGACATCCTTGCTTTTACACAGTGGGAGGGATTAACCCTTAGATGGCAATTATAGCGAGTATGATAGGATAAAATCCCTTTTAGGGGTGGGATGAAAGGAGGATCTAGAGAAAAGCATCTGATTGGCTAGAACGGGAGGCCTGAACGTTCTCTTCCTTAACTCAGACTAGGTGAAAAGTAGGAGAGGAAGACAAGGAAAACCGGAAGCGGAAAGGTGAAAGGTCATGGTTTGGGACAGCAATTTGTGTCTGGCATAATTGTACCCTTGCTGGGCTTGGGGTGGCATGGACCAGGGCACTTCAGTGTATCTAACGAGAAACAGAGCAAGAGCAAAAAGGCACTTGTAGTATCGAGGGGGTGACCGCAACCTGTCATCCTATCATACCTTGTGGCAGACCTGACAGTCACTTGGAAAGGGAATAAAGTTGTTCAGAATTGCAGAAATATGTCCTAGATATTGTGTGGGTAGTTACTGGTTTCCCTTTAATAAGATCAAGTCTGAGTACAGACGCCCACCCTGCCAAAACTAATTTCATGGACGATACCCACCCCCTAAAGCCCCACCCCAAGATTAAGGCATAACACATGCATGCAGACACACATGTATACAGTCAGACACTTTTGCACACAAACACATGCATCTCAACAGACACACACTCGTGAAAACAGTCAGACACACATGCATACAACAAGTCATGTCACTATTAAGTGTTTTTGTCACTTGTTAACTGCTGAAAGACTCTGACATCATTGTGCTCCCTCAATCTAATTCATAACACATTTCAGGGAGATTGTATATTATTTTGGAGTCAGGGATCTGCCATTAAAATCAGGGAGATTCCCTGAACTTCAGGGAGAGATGGGATTCCTGTGAATATGTAATTTAATTTAAAAAAAAGGTTTGCTCTTGTAAACTGGACTAATAGCCCTGAGTTATAACCCAGCCACAGCTGGTGGTGACAAGGAAAGGTTGGAATAAGGTGCTTATGTAAGTGGACATTACTAATGAACCCTAAAAGACACTGCCAAAAATATTTCTTGCTTGGAAATCTCCTTTCCTACAGAATAGTATTAGCAGCTACAGTTGCCAATTGCTACATCTAAAATAAATCTGATTATATCCAAATAACTTTAATTGCCCTTAGCCATCTCAAGGCTTGTACACATACACAATGTGCACACGAGACACCGACCTCTACCCGCGACGGCCCGTTTCAGCCAAGAATCATCCGTGTGTATGCATTCGGTCGGGGGTCTTTTGTTGATCCACCCGGTTTAATATCCTTATAATGTGAAGAGGTGCATTATTTCTTATATTTATATTTCTCTTTGCCTTAAGGCTGTGTACAGCTTTGAAAACAGTTATGTCTTTCGGTATCATTGGAATGCTGTCATTTTAAAGTAAATTAGTAGAGAAAAATTACCATGATTTACTTTCTTTACAAAACCCCATAATTCTATTTTAAAATGTCAGTTTTTCCTTTTTAAAAACCATTATGGGGTTGGCATTGTGGATGGCCAGAAGAGTATGGGAGCTGCAATGAAAAGTTTTCTTATAATAATCACTAAGTGACATAGATGAGTGATTATTATAAGAACATTTTTCATTGCTGTTCCCATTATAATTTGAGCCTCTTATTCATTGCACATTTATTCTAGCTTCTAGGTTGTTTTTTTCACTATAGTGCATGTTTTATTTCATGCTTTTGGCTACATAGACATAAGTCATTTGCTGATTATCTTTTCAATGTGCACATTTTATGCTTTAAAAAAAGGAATGTCCATCTTGAAAATAAATCTTTGCTGTAGTTTAGCTTCCCCACTCTCAACCCAAACTGCATGTTTGTTTTTTTTAAAAAGTCCCCAGAACCTTACTTACCAGACAGGGTTCCCTAGGCTTCAGCCTCCAATGCAACTTTTGGGAATGGAGTTGCATTGGGGGCTTGGCCGGCAACTGTGTATGTGATTGGCTGTGAGCAAGCCAATCACAGACACGGCTGCCAGCTATTGATTCGTAAGCACGTTTCTACTGACTTTTTAAAAAAATCAAACCATGCAGTTGGGAGGGTGGAAGCTACACTAAAGCAAACGGGTTTAATGGGCATCTCCATCCTCGGCATACATTTTTGATGAATTGCAGGGCATCCCCTACCACACCCAACCACAATGTTAGATGTGTATAAATAGAATCCAAACTACTTACAGCCTGCATGTTCAGGAGTGCCTAGTGCTGGGTCACGGCAGGGAAAGGGTGTGAAGCACACAGTATTGGACTGGGTCCTCTGTCTATGGCGTGATCATGTGCTAATGTGGAACGCCCACCTTTGTTCTGGCATGGTAATGGAATGGCCAAACCAATGGAAGACCCTTTGTCACACATCCCTTCCCTCCTCAGAGGTGGGCTAGATACACCATCAGCTGTTACAGTGGTGACTGCATCCATGACTTACTATATTGCTATCTGTTTGTGCAAGTCCCAAGTAGTGGCTTAACTATAGATCTGCATGCTAGATACCACAATCAGCTCTTTTTAAACAGCTGAATGCGCACACCTTTACTAAGGTAGGTGCGATCAGCTGTTTAAAAACAGCTGATTGCGGTATCTAGCTGGCAGATCTATAGTTAAGCCACTACTTAGGACTGCACAAATGGGACTTGCACTAATGGATAGCAATTCAGTAAGTCTTGGCTGCTGTATAGTCACTGGGGGTCACAAACAACGGCCAAAAGGGACGGATTCGGGCCGTGGGCCTAGAGTTTGACGTGTGATTTAAGTAATTGTTAAATGCTTCTAGTAATACTTAATGTAAGAGCGGAAATATCTTTTTATTGAAATGCATTTTATTACTAGTCTTTATTGGTTATATACAGCATTTAAAATACCAACTTTTGCCTTTTAGCCATGACCTTATGTGAAATAAGGGCTCTATTCAACATTACAGCCTTCAACCTGCACATGACTTCAGCCAGCCTCTGATCCAGTTGTACAGCAGCCAATACTGGGCCTTTTGTAATAGTGCAAACACATTGTTTTTTTTACTACATAAATGGCAACTATACCCTTGAAACATTTTAGAACGGTAATGTCCTTTTCCCAGGGAGGTGGAATATCCTAATCCTACCTTCCTGGTTGGCAGCTACCACAAAAAGCTGTCAAATGTTCGCTTTACAGGTGTAACATTACTTACACATGTAAAGTTTACTTTCAGGTTTTTTTCCTTTAAAGGGCATGTCCACCCCCAAAACTATAATCCCCCCCACTACTGGCCCCATCATATAGTGTAGTTTAATACTTACCTCACATCCCAGCTCCATATGGTTCTCCTGTAGTCCCCCCCCAAAGTCCCAAAAACTGCCCACCAGGAGGATAGTAGATTCCATATAGGACTCTGCCTCCTACCTGGCCTCCGGGAGAAGTTTGGCATGCGTACTGCAGCCCTTCTCCCTCCCCCTCCCACTCCCTCCCTCTCCCTCCCGATTAGCATTCCCTCCCCCTAGTGTTAATCCATTTATATGTAATATTGCCCCTGTCCCCCCAGCCCCAACCGCTCTATTTATTTAATCAGAAAATGCCCCAAACTTTACTTACCTCCCCTCTTTCCTCCGCCGCTCAGCCAATCACAGACGCGACTGCCGGTCCCGCCCCTCTGCTTGCATTTTCTCGGCGGAGGAAAGAGGGGAGGTAAGTAAAGTTTGGGGCATTTTCTGATTAAATAAATAGAGCGGTTGGGACAGGGGGAGTCACATATAAAAAAATATTTTTAAGGGTGGACATACCCTTTAAACAATAATAAATACTTATAATTCATGTAATAAGATTAGTGTTTTATTAACCCATTTCTCATTGTCTTTGTGCAGGCCCTCTGCCTTTCTTCCTTCTTTCCACTGCATAGCTGCACTTTTTCAGTCTACATCACAGTCCAAAATGCATGGTCGTTTGTTCTTAGACCTCAAAGCACAATTACGCTGGCATGGTTGGCACTATGTGTGCCCTTCTCATCGTGCCATATCCACAGAGTTACAGCCTCTTCCTCCTCGTGCCCAAGTTGTCATCTGTGGTGGAGGAATTATGGGTTCATCAGTTGCTTATCATCTCTCGAAACTTGGCTGGCATGACATCCTGTTGCTGGAGCAAGGAAGGTGAGATAAATGCTAGCAATACTGTTGCTTTAAATATGACAATATTCATATATTTAACATTAGATTAGTAATGTATTCTTACAAATCTTATGGGCCATTTCTTCTTTCACTGTCCTGACTGCTTTTTTTCCTACATCAAAAGGGCCCTACACATGCCATATATGCATCACGAGTAAGCGCCTCATTAGTGCTTTACTGACTCCACAACTCATAATGTTACAGGCTGAGAAGTTCAGTTCAAGCATCATCTGTGGCAAGAACCAGCTCTTCTATGAGCTATCCTGTGTCCACCATGGGTTACAGGAATAGGAGATAAGAAGAAATGACCAGACTGGCTGCGTTACTGTTTTTTCATTGCTGGGTATAATTCTTAAAAAGTTAAGGAATGCCTTATTTTAATCATAAGTTTATGGGCTATCAATGAGGAGATGTGGTTTAGCCTGGATTTCTAGATGGCACATTTTACAATTATGATAATGAATTACATTTTGTGAATATTTTACATATCCTTTTATATGCTTGTGTTTTATTAAAAGAGAGCTATATTCTATAACATAAACTCGATTCCTCCTCCACCTGTTGTTAGCTTCCTTCTTTTGCACTGATGCTCCGTCCACAATATGAGCGTAATTATAAGGTTGATAAAGGACCCTTGAGGTCCAAAACATGTAGTGTGGCACTGTGCAATAAATACAAGAGCAAAGAAAGTTGTGTTGTACAGAGTCTTTCTGTTTCAGCTACATAAACTTTTCATTACGTTCAATTAAATGTAAGCACCAACCTAAAACTTAGTGTGTTCCATGATATACATATTCTTAATATTAGCATTTTTGTCCTCACCCCTGGGTACTTTACTGATGTATGTTATACTTTTATGAAGTTCTCTTAGCGATTTAGTTGGGGGGGGGGGGGGATTTTAGCTCCTTTAACCCCCTCCTCACCTTCAGCTATAAAGCTAATCAGTATCCTGTGCTCTGCAGTCATAACCCCATTGCAAATGTAAATCTGGAACTTGCTGTGGTAAATACTAATAAGTATGAACATAGCATGTTAATCTGGATCCGGTTTAAAGTCACAGGTCATCCAATGGTGCTGTTTAGTTTGAACTGCACATTGTGGCAAGATTGTCTGGGTCTATTCTCAGACCTGCATGTTTATTACACTTACACCCCCTGGATTCTAGCTGGCAGAGAGATGCAATAGGAAAGGGAGGGCAAGTTTGGTAAGGTTCATAACTCCTACTGCCTGAAGTGACCTAAATAATCCTTCCCTAGGCCAATAGTGTAATAGCTATGGAAAACTAAGGAAAGGGCAGATGGATCACTTGCATATACGAGCTCTTGGGTAGGAATCACTAAAGCACGGAAAATGGATTTATTCTAGGCTGTATTGCATCTGTATACATTCATTAGCCAATGGACATAAAGGAGAAACTTACTAACAGAGAATGCTGGAAGTTGTAGTTTTCAAACATTTGAAAGGTCAGTGAGAAATATGTTTTTATATGTTAGATTATTAGGGCAATGCTATTACAACATGAGGCTATGAGGTACCTTCTGTTATAAGATTTTATTTTATTCTCTGTGGGAAGCGTTTAGCATCTTTAACCCCACCTCACCTTAATTTATAATGCTATTCAGTATCCTGTGCTCCCAAGTTATAACATAAGCAGCTATAAATGTGGAACTTGCCGTGGTGAAAGTAAGATTGCCTTGGTCTATTCTCAGACCTGCAGGATTATCCTATTTGGTTCCCCTGGATGCTAGTGACTGTTTGAGTAACTGTTTAAAATATACCTGTGTAAAGATTCTATATCCACAGTTTCCACACATGGCAAAACATACAAACACATAATTTCCACTGTGCACCAAGTGGAAATTATGTATGTGTATATATATATATATATATATATATATATATATATATATATATATATATAGTATTATATCGGCAATATAGGTGCACACACTGGGCCTTATTGATACATTTATTCAGTGCAACATAAACTCTGCAGTGTTTCGGTCCTGTCCTAGGACCTTTATCAAACCAACTAAAATCTCCATAAACAAGTGCTACTTACACATCAACAAATCCCTTCCCCTCGTTACAGAACCTCCAAAGTGATACTAAGAGTGCCTTGAAAGTATCAGGTGCAATTAATTACTATAATAAAGAGCAATTGCATGTTGAAGCATTAAAATGCCTATAGCGCATAGTTTTCAATCTATATAATGGCCTTTATTTATGTTGCACTGAATAAATGTATCCAAAAGACCCAGTGTGTGCACTTATATAACTGATATACTACTGTATTGGAATCAAACAACGGTAGCTCCTTGGGCTATAGAAGGTCGGTGTGGAGTGGCCTGATATTGCATATTGAATATATATATATCTTTGTATTTTCTACAACTTTAACTCTAGAATGATATTATTCCGTTGCAGGTTAGGAGCTGGCTCAACTCGCTTTTGTGCTGGAGTTGTAAGTACAGTCAAGCATATATCTATAGAAACAAAGATGGCTGATTATTCAAATAAACTTTATCACCAGCTGGAACAGGAAACAGGAGTTGCAACAGGTAAGGTAGATTTAGTTTGAAATTTGAATTCCCCCCCCCCCACTACTGGCCCCACTCTTTAGTGCATAAAAATCCTTACCTTACATTCCAGATCCAAATGGTTGCCCTGTAATCCCCCCCCAAAGTCCCAAAAACTGTCCACCAGCAGGATAGCAGAGTCCATATAGGACTCTGCCTCCTGTCTCTCCTCCAGTAGAATTTTGCCATGCGCAGAAGGGCCCTCCCTCCCGTTTTGGTCTCCATCCCCCTAGTGTAAAACCCCTTTCCCATATGAAAGTTCTAGCTCCCCCAGCCCCAACAGCATTAGTATAATTTAAGAAAGTGCCCCGATAGTTACTTACCTTCCCTGTATCCTTCGGCATTCTGTGCAGCCGGCAGCCGCGTCCGTGATTGGCTGCCTCTCAGCCAATCACAGACGCAGCTGCCGGTCCCGCCCCCTGCTTGCAATTCTGTTGAGTTTTGTTGATCTGCCCCCTATTTCTTTAGATATTCAATCTAAAACTTCTTGTATTTCAGCTGTCAGTTAAGTTCCTTGCTCTCAAAAACTATTCTTCTGTGAGTAGTTTTGCTGTAGCTGGAATGGTGACAGAGTTTTGTCAGTTGGAATGCTTTGTGCTGTTTATAGGCTTGACAGTTGGTTTGTCCTAAACAAAATGTGTGCTGGATTGCAGGCATGCAGCAACACACACAAATCAGAGTAAGTGCTATTTACATGTATTCAATTATAGATTTAGATGAGGCAAAGTAATTTTTTCAGTATAGTGTCCCTTTAATAGTAATAAGCTATTTTATTTTTGCAATATAGTTACAATCATAGTTCACGTTAAAGGAATAGTTCACTGGAAAAGTGAACTATTCCTTTAATGTATTGATTGAAGCCCGGGAGGTTAAGGAGCGATGCCTTAAAGGGTATGTCCACCCTTAAAACCATTTTTGGATATATGATTCCTCCTGTCCCCCCAACCCCAACCGCTCTATTTTTACTCTTAGAAAGTGCCCCAATCTTTACTTACCTCCCCTCTTTCCTCCGCCGCGCTCCTGGCCCTCTGCTTGTGAGAAAATGCAAGCAGAGGGGCGGGACCGGCAGTTGCGTCTGTGATTGGCTGAGCGGCAGCCAATCACGAATGCGGCTGCTGGGAGTTCATTGCGGCGGGGGAAAGAGGGAAGGTAAGTAAAGTTTGGGTCACTTTCTAAGAATAAAAATGGAGCGGTTGGGGCTGGGGGGACAGGGGGAATCCTATATCTTAAGGGTTTTACACTAGGGGAGGGAATCCTGAGAGGGAGGGAGAGGGAAGGGGAGGGAGGGGGAGAAGGGCTGCAGTACGTATGCCAAACTTCACCCGGAGGCCAGGTAGGAGGCAGAGTCCTATATTGACTCTGCTATCCTCCTGGTGAGCAGTTTTTGGGACTTTGGGGGGGGACTACAGGAGAACCTTATGGAGCTGGGATGTGAGGTAAGGGTTAAACTACACTACATGGGCCAGTAGTTGGGGGGATTATAGTTTTGGGGGTGGACATGCCCTTTAACTCACATTCTTCAATTAATTGAGCAGGAGTCAGAGATAAAGGTAAGTTTATTTACTTTTTGCGCAATCCACCGCTGGAAAATCTCTGACTGCTTACTGGTTTTGATCCTCTATAGTGCCCATGCAGTTTAAGTAATTCCTAACCACATTCTAACCCATTCCTATCTACCTGTGTCTACAGGCATGTTCAGTGTGCTTCAGCTAGGAAAATTTAGCAAGTAACATGTCCTTTTAAGTAGTTCAGTTGCTATAACTCGGGTAAACAAAATGTTTGTCTGAATTTCTTGTATAATCTTTGGCACTTTCTTTTTGTATTATTTCTTTACTTTAGGCTACAAAAGGACAGGATCCATCACACTGGCCCAGACACAAGATCGTTTAATATCACTTAAGCGAATGGTGTCAAGGTTAAGGTAAGAGACTATAGATATGATAGGTTTGTATTTTGCCAAATATTAACAATTTTGAAAATTATAACAGAATATAATTTTTAAAGAATTAGGGAAAAACTGTAAAAATATATTGTTTGTAGACACTACACATGCAGATGGCAGTGAGGACCCTGCTTAGGATATAGAAATATAGGTTATA
Source organism: Hymenochirus boettgeri (assembly GCA_019447015.1). Taxonomy (NCBI): domain Eukaryota; kingdom Metazoa; phylum Chordata; class Amphibia; order Anura; family Pipidae; genus Hymenochirus; species Hymenochirus boettgeri. The sequence continues at coordinate 128,634,253 of CM033472.1, read as the reverse complement.
GAAAGTCCAGTAAACTGTGTTGTTAGAAAGAGGTTACAGACACTTAAACTAGTGTCAGTTGTCAGCCTGAACTTTTTTCTGGGTGGTTAAATGTTTGTTAAAGGGCATGTCCACCCCCCAAACTATAATTTAAACCACCACTGGCCCCACTATGTAGTGTGTAAAAATCCTTACCTCACATCCCAGCTCCAAATGGTTCTCCTGTAGTTCCCCCCCCCCCAAAGTCCCAAAAACTGTCCAGCAGGAGTACTGCAGAGTCCATTATGACTCTGCCTCCTGTCTCCCCTCCAGGAGAAGTTTGGCATGTGCACTGCAGCCATTCTCCCCCTCCCTCTCCCTCCCAATTTTGTCTCCCTCCCCCTAGCTCCAAACCCTTTTGAGTTTATGTACTGCTACCTCCCCCAGCCCCAACCGCATTACTATTATTCACAAAAAGTGCCCCGATCTTTACTTACCATGCCTCTCTCCTTCGCCGGTCTTAACTCCCGGCAGCTGTGTCCGTGATTGGCTGCCTCTCAGCCAATCACGGACGCGGCTGATGGTCCCGCCCCCTGCTTGCATTTCCGTGCAAGCAGAGGGCCGGGGCAGTGCAGCGAAGGAGAGAGACATGGTAAGCAAAGATCGGCACACTTTCTGTGAATAATAGTAATGCGGGGGAGGGAGCAGTACATCATCTCAAAAGTTCATCAGATGGGTGGACATGCCCTTTAAAAGCTTTCATATTTGTGTGAGGGTATTTTTGCAATTCACATATTTTTTTAAAAATGGAAAGACATTTTATTTTTCCATTGTTTTAGTTAACAATAATGTGTTTTTCAGGAACGTCGGAGAACAAGGTTTTTTTGGGGGGGGGGAGGAGTTTATCTGGGGTTGCACTAAAAGTGTTCAAAAAATCAAAGGCTCATTTTTGTCACTTTTAGCAGTTGCCAGACGCAATTTGATTTTTATGAAGAGCACCAAAAAGGCAGGTTCAGGATCAGGCCTTTTATCCACCAGGTGGCCTTACAGTCTGGTGGCCAGTCTGTCAGGAAAGACAAAGTGTTACCTTACAAGCTTAAAACTTAACATCCAGAGAAGCTAGAGACTTCATCATAGCCTGTTTGAAAGGTATGAGAGAGCTAATTTAAATAGAGGACACTTGTATGGGGACCACGGTTACACTTTAATTATACCAATGTAATACTGGATTTTACTAGAGGGGTCAGTTTAGTCATTTAAGACACCTTGGACTCTCTAGTGAGTAAAAACAAAGGAAGATGGAAGAATTAGGGTTATTTTGCTAGTGGGACAGTATTTTTGTGTTTTTTAAGTATGTTCTCAACAAACAGGTTGTACACCAGTTACATTACCCATTTTTATCATTACTTTACGCAAACAAACTTTTAATTTGTTAGTTACTTTTGATTTGTGTTGTGTCTCCTATAGGATGAAGAAGATTCCATGTGAGATAATTACACCAAAACAGGTTGGGGAGCTCCATCCTCTGATTAACATTCATGACTTAGTTGGGGCAATGTATGTACCTGAAGATGCTGTGGTGTCCACAGCAGATGTGACCCTTGCCATGGTGAATGCAGCACAGAAACAAGGTAGATGTATTGTTTTATGTTGTTAGTATATAATTAGAAAAAAAAGAAACTGGAAACAAACCTAGAAGATGTTATATGCAGCTGGAATGTTATTAAATTCTCTCTTTTTTAAAAAAAAATCATCTTGCACTGGTTCTTCTTAATGAGAAATTAATATTCTAAAAATAGGAAGAAACCTATAGTTCCCCTTTCCGGGTCCTTAAGGCTTATATATTCAACTCCACCCTGACAGATCCTTAGCACTCTGTAGAGTCAAATATTCACCAAATTAAAAAATATCATAAATGACTAGAAAGGGGAAGTTTAAGTGTAAACTTTGAATTTGGCTTGAAATTTTGGAAGGGAATTTGTGTGTTTGTGCTGCAGATTTTAAAACTCAATAATGCCAATGAAGAGGACAATGTTGTTTTTTTACTTACCCTTTAAATATGTCACATGCATTAAAGGTAGGTCAGTTGGTGTGTGTGTGTATTCATATCAGGTTGGGGGATAAAACACTAACTTTTGATGATTGGTCAAAATGTGTTTTTTTTTGCCTATATTTACCCTTTAAATATGTCTGCCATGGAAATGGAAGGGTGGGTCAGTAAGTGTGTGTACCCGTGTCGGGTTGGGGGTTAAAAAAAACAAACTTTTTTGATGATTGGTCAAAATTAGTTTTTTTGACTTTAGTTACCCTTTAAGTATGGCTGCAACAGTAATGGAGGGGTAGGTCAGTAGGTGTGTATACCTGTATCACGTTTGGGGTTAAAAAAAAAACAAACTGTTTTGATTATTGATCAAAATTTGCTTTTTTCACTTTAGTTACCCTTTAAGTATGGCTGACACAGTAATGAATAAGTAGATTAGTAGGTGTGTATACCTGGGTCTGGTTGAGGGGGTATGTCTTTTTTGTGTTTACAACCATAAAACTATCTTTTATTGAGGATAAATCTAAATTATTTTTTTACTTTAGTTACCCTTTAAATATGGCTTCCATGGGAATGGAAAGTTAGGTCAGTAGGTGGGTGTACCTGTGTCTGTGTGGGGGGTATCACCATTTGTATTTATGACCATGAAACAAACTGTTTTGAAATATCCACATTTGAGGATTGTTACCATTATAGTCTATTGGAAAAAATGTCTGGAAATTCGCTGATAATGCTGTGACGCTTCCGCGGATTCCTTAGCTAGAAGAAAGCACACTTCTCCTATATGCCCCGCACATATATATATTTCGGCAAACACAGCAGCCGTCCTCAGGATATGACATCACTACAAACAAAGGTGGTATTTAACAATACTAGTGAAACCCAACTCCTCCCCCTGTGCTCCTCCCTCTAAAGTGCTTAACCCTCTCAGTGCCCCATTCGATAAGTGGGCAAATACATTCCTCATTATAAAGTGCAGAAATAAAGTGCTAAAGCTGTATTGATTAAGAGTAAAACATTAAAAGTGATAAAAGATTACTCGTCTATCATAAAGTGCCTAGTGCTATATAAAAAGAATACAGCCAATATGATATTAAATATAATAATGCAATACCTGTGTTAAAACACAATAATAAAACATACTTATAAGTTACATTCTAATAAAGTTATAATGGTTCCACTTCGCTAATTTCAGATTTCTACACAATGTACATTTCATATGTTAAAACAGTAATCAATTGGCAATGCTGGAGGTAACAAATAATAATCAAAGGATACACTGTTCCATTAAGAGACAAATGTATCATCTCATAACCCTATCTGGCTCAACTCTTATACATTGTAGCAAATGGATCCACTTGGAGTAGCAGTTTTTCTATACTCGCCCTCTTGGTCCCATATATACAGTACCTTTTGGATCCCCATGAATGAAAACATCAGTTTATTGGTTTTATGGATCCCAGCTATGTGTTTGGCCATTGCGCTACACTCTATATCACCTTTTCTAATCGCTCTAGCATGTTCTTGAATTCTGATTGTAAGCGAGCGCTTTGTTTGGCTAACATATTTAAAAGGCATGTCCACCCCCAAAACTATAATTTAACCCACTACTGACCCCACTCTGTAATGTATTAAAGTCCTTACCTTACATCCCTGCTCCAAATGGTTCTCCTGTAATGTCCCTCCAAAGTCCAGAAAACTTACCACCAGGAGCCTAGCAGAGTCCTATTCTGTCTCTGCCTCCTGTCTCTCCTCTGGGAGAATTTGCACATGCTCAGTGCAGCCCTCCCTAACTCCCTCACCCTAACTACAAACCCCTTTTCTGTAGTGTAGGGCTCCCAAACGCCATAGTAATTTGTCACAAAACTCCCCCTGATCTATATTTACTTTGCCTCTTTACCCCGAAGTTCAGTACAGCCGGAAGCCGCATCCGTGATTGGCTGCCTCTCGCGGCAGCCGGTCCGGCCCCCTGCTTGCAGTTTCATTGTAGTGTTGGTGTATGTGTTTGACTCTACAGAGTGTTAAGGATCTGTCAGGGTGGAGTTGAATATATTAGCCTCAAGGGCCGGAGTGCTTGGAAAGGGGAACTATAGGTTTCTTCCTAATTTTTTGAAATCGTATTTATGTGTTTTTTCCCCTAGCACCTTCCAGAATGGGATTGGTCCAGGCTCCTTATTTTTAAGTGTGCTCACTACACTATTTTGCGTTTATCGAAATTAATATTCTGCCTTTCAGCTGCTCCTGTTGCTATGATATAAAATCACCAATTGCCATCACATTTTTTTTTTCATGTTCTTTATTTTCTTTTAGGCTTTTTTTTTCCATTTTACAAATGATTAGTATTAATATCCAAAAACTTCCAAATATATTGCTTCTTAAAGTAAGCTTTCTATTAGGCAACCTCAAACATAATTTACCGTAGCTTGTTTTCTTAAATGCATACACATATGGTGAAATGCAATAAGTTTTGTACTTGATGTCACTGCTTGACATTCCTATCTCCCGTCAATGAACAATTTCTGTCGCTAATCCTATTACTTCCCATTTTCAATCCTAATCTTCTGTGCATAATTAAGAGCCCAATTTATTTCTTGTATATAAAAAAAAACTTGTGCTTTATGTGGTCATGAAATTCCTTGGTAACTTCTAATACCCTTCTATTTCACTATGTGGGTGCATTTTTCACTATTTCAAATACAACAACATAAACAGTCAGAATCCCCTTAAGGCGCAAACAAATGTGCACAAGTGATGGCGTTGGTGATCCGAAAGGTTAGGTTAGTTGTTTTAAAGGGCATGTCCACCCCCCAATTGAAATTTGACCCAATGCTGAGCACACTGTGCAGTGTTAAATTACCCCTACCTTTCTCTGCCTATAGTTGGCCATATGGCTGAAATACAGTACAGGAAACTGAAGAGTAGAAACCTATTCCTGGTGTAATCTGCCTCTAACTATTCATCTGAGAGGTTTCTGGTATGCGCAGTGGAGTTTTACCCCCTTCCTCCTGCTGCCTTCCGTGCACAGAACTTAAGAAGTGTGAAATAGAAGGATCCAGCTTATCCCCGCATACCTAGACTTTGCTAGGTTTAAATGTGTCAAATCTGATCCTAAATATACTTACCTTCCCTCTTTCCATGGGGGGTGATCATGCCCTTTAAGCAGTTTTGTGACTTTTTGCATTTCCATGTGTCTTATAGGGGTCCAAGTCCATGAACATACAACTGTTAACCATGTTTTGGTGGAGAAAGGTCATGTAAGTGGTGTAGACACAGATCGGGGACAGGTGGAATGTGAATACTTTGTCAACTGTGCAGGGCAGGTAATTATTTGTCTGATTTGATGTTAATCTTTAAGTCATGTCTAAATATGCCATGACTTTTTCAGTTATTTCTGAAACCAATCCTATTGCTATATTTAACTGAGAAAATCAGACACTGCACTTTTCTTATCTGTAAGCTACAATGGATAAATACAGTTTCTCTCTCACTTACGATTGCTTTGCGATCCTTTAGCACATGAGAAATGCATGCCAGGCTAACACTATGTGGGGATATCTGTTGTATTCAATTAGATCAACTGGACTTGAAGTTTAGTTCTTGAAGACGTTTCGCTAGTCATCCGACTGGCTTTCTCAATTCAGAATGACTTGTACAAGAATCTGTGGCAATTATGTACCCTGGAAAATCTCAATTAGCATATCACTGCCAAGTGTTAAGGGCGTGATTGCATATTGGCTAAGAGGTGTTATAGGAACGCCCAGGGTAAGGTGTCAAAACAGCAATGTACATGGCAGACAGTTGGTGTCGAACACTTCTATTTAGGCTTGGTTTCTTTATTTTCATATAAATGGCCTCCTTAACACCTCTCTTGAACCAGTCACATTCCTTTGCCAATATGTTAACATTACAATCTTTAAAGGTATGTCCTTTATCCTTAAGATGCAGGTACACGGCTGAGTCCTGACCCGAGGAATTGGCTCTTCTGTGCCGGGCCATACGTTGATGCAGTTGCTGTTTGGTCTCACCCACATACAAATCAGAGTATTCACTGCACTGCACTGCGTATATGATGTTACTTTTCTTGTGTTTCGGGAATTGGGTCTTTCGGATGCACCAATTGCTGCCTCATTGTATTGTTCGGTTTAAAGCAGACAGGGATACGGTGTTTTTGAAAATTCTTCTAAAATTCTCGGAGACCCCTGCTTACATATGGGATGACCATGTTCTTTCTCCTGTCTTGCTTTTCCCCTTCACTGTTGGTATTTGTGTTCTTTTCTTTCCTTCTACTTCCTTTGACAAAGGCCCAGTCTGGATATCCACAAATTTTAAGGGCTCCTCTGACATGTTTCATTTCTTTAGCCTTCGCCTCTGCTAGTGGGGATGTTCGCAGCTCTGTGTTGCAAGGTTCTGATGACACGCAGCTTCTAACTGTCTGCAATGTACAATGCTATTTTGACACCTTACTCTGGGCGTTCCTATAACACCTCTTAGCCACTATCCAATCACGCCCTTAACACTTGGCTTTGATATGCTAATTGGAATTTTCCAGGGTTGCCACAGATTCTTGTACAAGTCATTCTGAATTAAGAAAGCAAGTCGGATGACTAGCGAAACGTCTTAAAGAACTAAACTTCAAGTCCAGTTGATCTAATTGAATACAACAGATACCATGACCTGGATGAATGAGAACCTTCACAAGCACTATGTGGGGATTTGATCATTGTTTTTTTTTTTGGTTTTTTTTTTAGAGTATTGCAAAAAATCCAATATCAGCGAATTTCAGCACACATGCACATTTCACTCAACACAGAAGAAATAGACATCATGGCACTCTCTTCTATCCAAATATATTTTATTCTACAGAAATATGGCTTATTTTCGAAAGAAATACATAGAAAGAAAAATAGTCACTGTCCTTACAAAGTGACCCAGTGCATAATAAAGTGACAAAGTGCTATACAAACATAACCACACCCTGAAAAACACACATCCTATTATGAAACTTGGGCTCATAAGATTAATAAAATATCACATAACAATATAAGAGTAACCAACACTGGATTTAAGTAATTAGGTAGTTAAGTTATTAGTTATTATGAATAATAGATTATTCAAATTGGGTATCTGTGTACCCTTAATATCAAATAAAGGCAGAAACACATAGGTAATAACCTCACAGTAGTCTCAAACTAGTAAAGTACATAAGACCCACCAAGTACAACATCACTATCAGTAGGAGGGGAGGAGTACAAACCGGGAGACAAGAGCACATATCTGTAGCTCATATCTATAAATCACACATCCCGGTATAAACCTAATGCAAGTGCACAGGAGTAAATAGAGGCATATACTTATGGTTATCCGCCATACATTTAGAAGGAGCCCTCATCATCTAGGAAAGCTGGACGCGTTTCGCCACCATAGGCTTCTTCCGCAGCTACATACACATTTCACGTGTGTTGTAGTGTATCCGCAGCCTAAATGTTTAATGAATTTTTTTGTATCCCAGTTGATAGTTTGATAGCTGGTGATTACCTTGTTTTATCCCATGCAGTGGGCATATGAGCTGGGATTGTCTAATGAGGAGCCTGTCAGCATTCCCATTCATGCCTGTGAACACTTCTACCTACTGACCCAGCCCTTACGCACCACTCTTAAGGATACAACTCCAAGTATGTATCAGTTTGTTATTATTTTTGAGGGATAGCTGGTGCTATCCTAAAAACTTGAAATTTTATATCACATCTTCAGTTTGATTCTCATTGCCTTGTAGAATTTAGCTTATCTAATCTTTAGTAAACTAATTATATTTTCAACTCCACATTGGTTTGCCAACACTAATATATTTAAAAATGTCATAACTTACCTATTTTTACTGTTATTCCCTTAATATCTTTATATAAACCCACAGTAAAAAATGAAAGTAAGAAATAAGTGGTGGCACTCAAACATGTAGAATATTAAATTGTTGCTTCTGAACATTGCATTTATTGTACAGTATATATTTCCTTTTTATTCCTTAAGCACCAGTAAGTAATTTGTATCTTGTACATGTTGTACTATTTTCTAATTTTCACAATCTTTGTTCTCTTTTTGCTCTTTCCTAAGCTGTTGTGGACCCCGATGGGAGGATATATATCCGCAATTGGCAAAGTGGAATCCTTTGTGGGGGGTTTGAGAAGAATCCTAAACCTATTTTCACCGAGGGTCGAAATCAACTAGAGATTCAGAATCTGCATGAGGACTGGGATCACTTTGGTATTCAAATCATTTTGAGATGTCAAAATTAAGATTGTGTGATGGATTAGATAGTTTGGAGGGAAGAAATAAAAGAGATTACAAAAGGCAAAGACAATAGTTGATATTAGATATTACAATAGTGAGATAAATCTGCTGTGTGGGGGATATAATATAGGGTGAAAAAGGTTTTTTTTTTTTTTGTTTTTTTTTTTTTACAGAACCTTTGCTCACTGCTTTACTGCGTCGAATGCCATCTCTGCAGGACCTTGAAATCCTACGTTTAGTCAACTGTCCTGAATCATTCACACCAGACATGAGATGTGTTATGGGAGAAAGCCCCACCTTGCAACATTATTTTACCCTAGCTGGCATGAACTCCCAGGGATGCTCTCTGGGTGGGGGAGCTGGCAAGTGAGTACCATACAATGTACCTTATGTGTTCTTATATTGGGATCTATTACCCATTGTTCTGCCTTGGTTTGTTTCTGTCAAATAAATGGATATATTTTTTTTTTCATTTTTTTTTTTTAAACTGAAGTTTATTTACAGAGACCCAATGTCAGTACAGTCACAAAGATGAACATTTGTTCAATATAGTTTGGACATAGACACAATTATACTTTTGTTTTGTAATTAGTAGTATTTCTTTAGGTACATTTTGTAGCAACTTGGGGAAGGTATAAGGAAGGAAAACTTGGAACAGGGTAAAAAATAATTGCAGTCACAATAAGAAATCCTTTGTGCAGATGGATATAGACCACTATTATTTCCATACAGTGCTTCAATGAATGAGTATACAGTAACCAGCAAATTAGTGAACAGGTGTAAAATTCACATCTATAACACCTTCTCCCCAAAGAAGGACCACCCTTAATGATGAACATAATCACAATGCTTCAATAAATCGGCATACAATGACCAGTAAAACGGAACTGGTTTAAAGTTTACATCTATGATACCTAACTCTCAAAGGACTCCCTTAAATATACATGTTTATTAAAATGGCCGCACCAGGAGGACCAAATCTTATAGAAGTTCCCCAGACAGCCTCTATTAAGGTAGATCATAGATGCATATATTTAGATAGATCTGTGTCTATTTACAGCAGAATTATAGTTTTGAAGTCATCAACATTTCTAATTATATTGCATAACTGGTAAGTGTACAGGCGTGTAGGTGATTAATACAAATCTTTGCAGGAGCCTGATATAGCCTTAATGCATTATTCCTTATTAGCTACACTGAAAATACTTCTATTTTTCTATTTTCTTCAAATACTACTATTTTTACCTTGGTCTTATTTGCAGAGAGGAATTAGGAAGGAAGCAGAGAGGTGCAGTTCATTCATTGTGTTTACTGCTCTAACAGGGAGTTTCAATAAAAGTTCTTATTGTTAAAATTGTGCTAATTTTGCTACAACCAATCATATGTTAGCTTTCAAATGTTAAATAAGATCTGATTGGTTGGAGCAAAATTAGCACCATTTTAAACGATTAGAACTTTTATTGAATCTCCCTGTATATCTTTACTGCATAGCTAATCCAGACAGTACATTTCAGGTGCGACTATGCAGTGATTTCCCTTGGTGAATATGGGTGGACAAAAAACCCTCGGCCTGTGTTCTTTTTAACAGTTTTAAATCATGATGCATTGTGATACAGACAGGAACAAAGATGGGACTTGTAATGTTTACAGGGCATTGTCCATCTGGTTGTGTGGCTGTAAACAGTCTTATTTTTACCTTACCAGATTTCTTGCTGAGTGGATGGTCTATGGGTATCCACAAGATAATGTGTGGCCCTTGGATATAAAGCGCTTTGGTGCCTTGCAGAGCAGCCGCACCTTCCTTAGACACCGAGTCATGGAGGTTATGCGTAAGTGTTGGGATAATTGAAGTTTGAGACTTGAAAACATTGTAATAATGTTTTGATGTGTATGTGATCTGATGTGAATGTGTATGTATTATGCAAAAAACCTACAAGCCTAGGCCTAGTTTGCCCATATTATAATTCTGTATGTCTGTAATCAGATATCACTGCGGTAACACAGTAAAAACATAACATTTTAATGGCTGCTGCAGAATAATAGCACAGACAAACTTTTACACCTCTTATTGCATTAGCACTCTACTATTCTAATTATTTTTGTTAGTATAAAAACTTTCATTGTTATTCAAGGACTTATTCAATGCATTAAATTTTTAACATATATCGCACATAGATATCTATAGAGATAACCAAACAGGAGCAGAAATTTTCTTCTCTACTCTAATCACAGGGGGTGTTTTATACCTGATTACCAGTTAGGGATTTACTGAAGATACAGGAGCTGACAATGAAAATACATACATATAGGATGGGAGAATAGGAGAATCATGTGTAGAAATTCTCTGCTTCCATTAAACTATCAAACAAGTGGAAAAACAAACATTATGAAATAGGGGAATTTACATACAAACATTTGCAGTCTGTTGAAAAATATCCAATAAAAACTCACTTAGCTGAATTGAGCATTCTTGATGTTTTTTTCTTTTATGGTACACTTGAAAGCTAGTAGTGGCATTGGACTCATATTCCCTAGACTCATATTTGCCTATGAGCTGTTAGTACTTACCTGAGTTACCCGCTGTCATAGCGTTGGCAGAGTCTGATGTGCTTTTTTTGAGAACAATACATTTCCCTTTGTTAAAAACAAATTCCTTAGTCATTTGTAGTTGGATTTATTATCATCATCAATCATGCCTATTTCACAAATATCATCTGATCTTGGGATTGGCTACACACAGTTTTATATGTGTACTTTTCAGTACATGTACAGAGAGATTCTATAGATGTTCTTATCGTTAAAAATGGTGCTAATTTTGCCCCAACCAATCTTATTTAACATTTGAAAGCTAACCTCTTGATTGGTTGGGGCAAAATTAGCACCATTTTAACTATAACCTCTGATTGGTTGGGGCAAAATTAGCACCATTTTAAGGGCTTTTTAAACATTTTGCAGCTCTTATCTATGACCTGAAAGTGCCACGATGGGACTTTCAGACAGGACGCCAACTGCGCACATCTCCACTCTATGATCGTCTGGATGCTCAAGGGGCACGATGGATGGAGAAGCATGGGTTTGAGAGGGCAAAGTATTTTGTGCCACCTGGGAAAGGTAAATACACTCCATACTATTACAGATAGGTTTAAAGGGTCAATAATAAAACTATTTTTTTTTTCCCTCGATTTTAAAAATCTTTTTTTTTTTTTTTTTTTTTTTAAATCTCTAGTATAATTCAGTGGGAGGTAAAAGATATAAAGGAATAATCTATGTTTGTTTGCTTTTTGTTGGTGCATTTTGCATATATGATTAAAGTTGTAAATTTGCTGAAATTACTTCCAGTTAATGCTAACAGGACTTGATGACATGTTAACAGCGCTTATTCTGAAACATGAAGTTACGATACCCCAAAAAGTTGATTTTACAGTTCCTTCCAGAATTCACAAATGTTAAGTGCCATTAAGGTTAGATTGGTTTGAAATATTTTAAAAATCCTGATTTGTTTGTATTTTGTTTCTGCAAGGAATCATGACATAAAACGTGTTTTTAATCATGACTTAAAACGTGTGGGTTCACAAGTTTATGGTTTCTAAAGAATTTATTGCAACAATTATGTTGTACAGTTTCTAATATTTATTTAAAAGTCTTCATTATAAATAGGTTAATAAGACCGGCAATAAATAAGCATCTGTAGTATACTATTATCATATTGCTGCTTGTCAAGCTTACTTATGTCTGCCCATAAGGCTGGGTACACACAGGCAGATTTTTCAGCCCAATCAACCAATACTTCCGTGTATAGGTCAGTTGGGCCAAAAAAATCTGTGCTGCTTTCGTCCACAGCTGTGACTGATGTCGGTCGTCCAAAACGGGCGATCAGAAGTGTTGGTAAATCACGCCCAATTGTGGGGTTCCCTATGGGTATCCATGAACTGTCAGCCACAGCTACTATTGCTGCGACCGACAGACATTTGTCCCAGTCGAGCGCTCGTAGCGAACACTCAGTCGGGGCAAATAGTCCCCTCGTGTGTACCCAGCCTAAGACACTGCTCCTTTAGTCCTGTGTCATCCAGTTATTGCCTTTCTCTGTACTTAAAGGGCAAGTCCATCCCTGAAATGAAAACTTATATACAGGTAAATCACCCCCAAAACCCTTAACGGTAATAGTTTGAAATCTGAAATATATAAGTCTAACCTGAAATCCTGCACAATGTCCTGTTGCCCCTGTTTCTGCTTCTTGGTTCTTCCAGTTAGTAACTGTCAGTTATAGATTTGACAGTTGACATCACAGCCAATGACTGAATGTTAATTTCCTATCTGCCACTTCTGAGCATGCCCAAGCTCAGTACAAGCTCAGTACAGGTTTCTAAATTGCTCAGTTTCCATGAGGCATCCAGAATCATAGCAGGCATAAAGTAATGAATTCATAGGACAAACTATGATACATCAACATATTTAAAAGAGGCCATTCTTTCTAAAAGATGTTCTTATGAGGGTGGAGTTGTCCTTTATTGCTGGTGGCAGATTTCACACTATGTTCCAGCTGAATGAATGAAGGATGCCAAATGCATTTTTAATGTCGTTTATGGAAGCATTTCTCTTTCAGTGGAATGCCATATGTGTGGATTTTAAAGATCAGTGCCTTATAGACTTTATTTTTATAGATTTTGCATAGTGGATACTAATTATTTTACTTTGAATTTTACTGTGTTGGATTAAGATTAGTGATTTTGTTTTTTGAAATATTTCGACCAGTTTCCCCTATTGACCGGTCACCTGTTGCAAAATTCTGTCGGTCTCACTGAAAATAGACACAGACAATATTTTGGGGAGACCGATCGTGCAGTCAATAGAAGAAAATCTACTGATTTTTCCAATATTCATCATCAGCCACTAAAAAAGTCCCGCCGATATTATGACCCGGCTGACTGAAATGCCACAATAACAGTCAGTTGGGATTAAATATCGTCTTGTATGTACTTAGAGACAGAAAGAGGGTGGTAAGGCAACAGGCCAGCCTGGATTTACCATTAGACACAGTAGGCATACTCCTAGGGGCACCTGTGGTTGGAGGCACAGTTAACATAAAAAAAAGGGGAAATGGGTGTGGTTTGGGGGTGTGGTCAGGGTGCCAGGCTTTTTGTGGCTTCAGGCTCCTGGGGTTTAAATCCATCCCTGGTAGCAGGGGTTGCTTCAAGGAGTATAGATTTGTGTAAAGAAAAAAGTGTAGACAGAGAGGTCAAACATGGGAACCACGAGTCGAATTACTTCCCAATCAAAAATACGTTGTTGGTGTGGATTTACACTGTTCATGTTTTCAATCATGTATGGATTTTTCTTTATACATATTATTTTTGTTACGTGTAATTGGTCTTTAAAGTTTTCCAGTGCGCTGCCCCACATTATACATAACAAAATACTTGTGTTAAAAATGTAAGCAAGTTAATCTGTGCGATAGAGCATATTTAATACCCTGAATGTATGTTGCTATGGGTAACATATCCATTCTATTTTCAGACCTACTGGCACTTGATCAGAGCAAGACCTTCTATAAACCAGACTGGTTTGATATTGTGGGGTCGGAGGTGAAGTGCTGTAAAGATGCAGTGTGTGTGATAGACATGTCATCCTTTACAAAATTTGAGATCAGTGTGAGTTTATCAGATCATTGTTGAATGTGTACTATCTTATCTGGAAGCCAGGACATAATTGTGTCCCATGTCTCTTTTGGTCCAGTATACTTATTATCTTTACTTGTTCATTTGATCTTCCATAAATGACATAAGACTCCAACAAAACTACTAAAATATACATATTTGTACCTCGATCCTGTAATTTCCCATCAAATTATTGTTTTCTCAGATTTCATGAACCCAATTTTTACCACAAATGTCTATAGAAAACCTATTTTCTCTTCCCTCTTTCTGGTCTCTGGTGTGTATACTAAGGCCGAGTACACACAAGTAGATATCAATTGGGCCGACCAACAGTATATATATTCAGTGGCATGTTACCAAAGAAAAAGAGTCATAGGAAGGGCAGGTGATGGGTTGAAGAGAGGGAATCAATTCTGTATGGGCATCATAAACTAAAGAGACATGGCCCATTAATCTAAGTGACAGACAGACTGTAAGTACACAGATTCTGATGGATTTGGTGGGGTTTATAAGTCAGAACTAGATTCCAGGAAAATAAACTGAAATAGAAAATAAACTGAAAAATATCATGAAATAGAACAAACATTAATACTCTATATACTAAACACAAGGCAAAATACATTCAAGTTTGGGGTCATCCATCAAATATAGATTTGTTTGTTTACAATGTCGGGGAAATCGTACTTTTTCTGGGAGGCCCACTGAGTGCAAGTTTTACCTTTGTGTATATTTAGGTGCAGGGCTTGATTGTATTATATTGTTGAATTCCAATTAAATTAACTTGAGTCTGAGTCAGTGTCCACTTAAGAATCTTATTTGTCAATATGTTTTATTATGATTATATTATTCGTTTTTTTATAAAGCAGCAACATCTTCCGTGGCGGTTCACAATTACAGTTGTACATATAATACAAAGTCATACAAATTACATACAATGGTTATGTGAATAATATAAGTAAACGAAGTGATTAAAGTGAACTAAGGTGAAAAACTAAGGTGGCAATCTAGCACCATGAATTGCTGCCTGTACATATGCTAGATAATTGTCAGTTAAAGTGGCTAAAAGTCTACCGTGTGGAAGCAGCTTCTGACATAATAAAGCATTCTATCCTTACTGATCGCTTAACAATGACAAGGAGCTATGGGCATTGTTCTCTCATGACTTAGGTAGTCTCCCAATTGCTCCCCCTACCTTCCACAAAGTACAGTACAAACTGGTCGGCTATTGCCAAGCAGTCTGTCTGTATGGGCCAGTCTGTCTCCAGTTTGGAGTGTCATATGACCTGTTATTCTTGGTTACATGTCAACAAAGGGGGGATTGAAACAAGCTGAGACCAGCTCCCCTGGCTGCTAGTCCAATCAAAACACATACACCATCTCCATTGATCCTCACTAGATGTACTTGAATGTACATGTACTCACACCTCTTTGCTCTTATTTTGATATTTTTTTTTAGTCTCCTGGAGATCAGGCTCTGGATACCCTGCAGTACCTTTTCTCCAATGACCTAGATGTTCCTGTGGGACATATTGTTCATACTGGGATGCTTAATGAGAGGGGAGGATATGAAAATGACTGCAGTATAGTACGGCTCAACAAGCGAAGGTACCTGTGATGTAAATGCATATAACCAAGAAAAGATGGTCAAGAAGTCATTTTTGATGCTTTTTTATAGTTTGCCACATGACAATGAGTTTTACTTTTGATAATTAAATCCTTCCTGTTCTCTTGCAGTTTCTTTATGATTTCCCCCACAGATCAGCAGGTACACTGCTGGTCATGGTTGCGGCAGCACATGCCTAGTAACAGTGACCTTTTTCTTGAAGATGTGACCTGGAAATATACAGGTATAAAAAACACTGTAACATGCTGTGTAGTAGGAACCAGAAGGGGTATAAATTTAAGTATTGTAACATGTTGGGTTGGTTGATTATGTTAAACACGGGCATTCCACAGTTTTAAAAGGAAACTATAGTGTGTATAAAACAGTTACAATAAAAAGTACTTGAGGCAGGGAGGTAGGATTGGTGCTTTTTACCTCCCAATATAATTTCTATGAGGAGCTGCAGGACGAAGAAAAGTGCTTCTGACAGTCTTCCTGTCTGCTTCAGCACTATCTTTAATATTGAATAGCCCAGGGCCATAACCTGGCAGATGGAAACTGTATGTGCTGTAGCTCCTCAACAAAAAAATATTGGGAGGTAGGAATAATCAATCCTATCTCCTTGCCCCAGGTGCTTTTCATTTTTAAAAAGTTAATTTTTACAGTATAGTTGTCCTTTTAACTTTAGCCTGTGTTTCTTGTTGTTGTTGCTGATTCCACGATTTCTGTGTCAAAATTTCTGTAGTTCAGCAATAACTGAGCTATAGGTTTAAAATGATACTGCAATTTGTTATTGTGATATAACTGTCATCTGTGAGTAATGTAATGTAGCTAGTTGATCTCTTCAGTGGGCATTTTGATTATTGTTGTATAAAAAGACCAATAAGAGGCTAATGCTAGCCATACAATGGCTCAACATTACATTCTATCTTTTAGGCCCCAAATTAGCATTCATACTGTACTGTTATGGCTGCTTAAGATGACAAAAATGGGATACTAAAGGAGAACTAAAAAATAACTCCCCCAGTATAATTTACAAATGTTATGAAGCAGCTGAAATATTAGACCCATTCCTGTACTACAAACAGATTCAATTGTTTTTTGTTTATTTTGAAGTGAATGAAATCCTTTATAAAGCTGGTTAATCTCCAGTATATGATAACTGGGTCTGCATAGTATTATTAATCCATTAAAGGGGTGCACTGGGCTCCTATATTCTAGTATTGCACCTGTTTTGTTTTTTCCCTCTCTTCCTGGCTCTTGCACTAATTGGTGTGGGGTCTGGGGCCAATTAGTTAAGTAGAGTTGATTCAGGGAAATTTCCTATTGCCACTTGGAGTCAGGAAGGAATTTTTCCCCCCTTCATAAATTTGGTGGGGTTTTTTTTGCCTTCCTCTGGATCAACAGTTAGGCAGGAAATTAAAGGGTATCTCCACTGATGGAAAAATGTTTTTTTTTTTTTTTTTAATCTATCTGATAGTACACCTTCCCCCAACCCCCCTCCTACCTTTATTATCTCCAAAAAGTCCTTTGTTTGTTTGCAGCAGCCAGGGGAAGTTCTGTTCGTTTCTGCTACTGTGCTGGGCAGGCTGTCAGTCAATGTGCATCATCACATAAATATTCATGATTGCTGCCACTCCCACTTGACCCCAGTGAAGCCAAATGTAAACAAAGCCTTTCTACCTGTCTCTGAATGATCTATTCACAGCTGATAGTGCAGAGAGAGACAAAGGAAAGATAGAAGCTTGTAACACACTGATGTAAGAAGGCTGGGGAGACTTGTGTGTTTTTCAATTGTATAAATATATATTTATAAAGTTAAAATTTAATAAGCTTTATAAAAACCATATTGGGGGATAGATGGAAGATATATACACTCACTCATTCACTCACACACACTCACTAACAATCACACTCACACACTCACATACACTGTCACACACACTCACATGCACTCAAACACACACACTATCTCACACACTCACTCATATACACTCACACATTCACATACACTGTCATACACACACTCACATGCACTCAAACACACACTATCTCACACTCACATACTCACACACTCACTATCACACTCTCACACACTATCTCACACACTCACATACACTCTCACACACTCACTAACTATCACACTCTCACATACACTGTCACACACACTCACATGCACTCACACACTATCTCACACACTCACACACACACAAACTCTCTCTCACACACACACACACACACACACACTCACACACTCGCTAACAATCACACTCACATACACTCACTCATATACACTCACACATTCACATACACTGTCACACACACTCACATGCACTCACACACACACACACACACACTCACATGCACTCACAAACAATATCTCACACTCACACACAAACTCTCTCTCACACACACACACACACACTCAAACATTCGAACACAGTGTCACACACTCACTCAAAATCACACTCTCACACACACTCACATACACTGTCACATACACAATCATTCACACACTCACACACTCATTCACACACTCACACACTCTCTCACACTCACTTACATACACTCTCACATACACTCACACTCACCTTCGAGCTTTCTTGTCCTTTGACCTTTCGCTGTTTATCTTGTATGCCACATGCATGACCTCTGCTTTTTGTGCATATAATGTTCTCTGCAGACTGTTAAAATAACCATAGGATACTCTGGGAACCACCAGGTATCTGTTAGAGTACACATTTGTCAGAAGTGTGACTTATCACTAGCAGCTGTGTCTTTTACATCTAAAACTAGAATAGTTGTGAATTTTGTGTAATTCTGCAGGTCTTTTGCTTATTCTCAGTATCCTCTCTGATTACACTGAATACAAACTAGTTTCGCTGTTCAGTCTGGTCAGGAAACTGTTAGCCAGCAGTGGCATGGCAGCTTAATGAGTATGTTTGTATACTATTTGTAAGCAGCAAGGAGCGTGACAATAATACTCTGAGGTTTATCGGGTCTATTGTCCAGGGATGGAAATGTCACTACAAAGCAGATTGTATTCCTGCAGAGACCAGCATTGCCTCATAAACAGAAGAAGAGCCAAAGGTAAATTACTGACCTTGTTGCGATAGCGAGCGCGCGCGCTCCCGGTACTGGTAGCCATGGGAACATGATGCTAATGTTCCCATTGGCTGATACGCGAAACAGAAAGGTCAATTTCTTCCGACTACGGAAGTGATCTTCTGCGCATGCGCGAAGCTGTGACCTCGCGTCGGAGGCTGTAGTACAGGGGTGCACTGTTCTGACTCGGATCAGATGCCTGTTAGGTGTTCAGGCATCTGAAGCTACATAACTACTTCTACAATGCTCTAAGGAGGCTGTAATTTGGGGTAGGTGCTTAAATATATTAACTCTACTATTTGATGTCAAGTTTATTTTCTCAGTGGACATACCCTTTAAGTTATTGCTAGATGGGTTGGACTGGATGGACGTATGTCTTTATTCAACCTCAGGAAAAGGTGGTGTACCATGTTAGCCAGTCAGAATGTTTACAAGGTAACCCTTTTGAAATATAAAAATAACAAAAGTGGTATAAAGGTGATACGTCCGTGTGTATGTGGTCAGTCGGGGGTCGTTCACGGATCTGCCAGACATTCCTCGCTCACAGATTGAGCATGTGTACGAACCTTTACCCTTTATTCAACCTCAAATACTATACTATACCATTAATGAGGCACAATTTTATATTAATTGCTTAACTAAAGAAAGAGCAGTGAAATTGCAGGACATTATAATATGCCATTATTTTGTGTCCTTTTCTGCAGCTCTTAACCTGATTGGCCCTCGTGCCATGGATGTGTTGTCTGAGTTATCCTATGCTCCAATGTCACCTGAACACTTTCCATCTTTGTTTTGCAAGGTAAAGTGACTAGTTATTGTAATATGCTTACAATTTTCTTGTGTGGTTAGATTTTACACTGAATTCCAGTTTCATTTATTACCTTCTTATGCTCTTTCTTTTCTGTTTGTTGTACTTCATGCAGGAAATGAGTGTTGGTTATGCTAATGGAATCCGAGTGATGAGCATGACACACACAGGAGAACCTGGGTTCACCTTGTACATTCCCATTGAGGTAAATAAAAAAGGATATACTGTACACAGTTTAAAATATTATTTTATTAATAGTAGTTTAATTTACCACAGTATATCAAAACATTGTACACTTCCATTTACTCTTAATGGGTAGCAATATACATGCAGTGAAAATCTTTCAGGAATTTGTGAAGATGTACTGGCTGTTAAGTTTGCCACAAATGGCAGTTCCCTATACTCAGTTCTCAATAATTATAGGGAAAAGATAGCAACAGATAGAAATGTTCCTACTGAATCAACTAATTTTGTGACTGCCATCAAATTTGTAATGTCCGGAGTCCCCGGATATACCCTCAGCTCCTGTACCCCAATCTATCACCGACATCTTCAACTATGGACAAGTCCCCGATCATCTGTGGACTGGAATCGTCTCACAGTACACAGTTACTCCCAGGTCTTAGGGGCGCAAGGTACAGATGTGGAGGCTGGGTATACCCGAGAAATCCGGGGCACCAACTGTTGGGACACAGAACCAAGAAGAGGAAGGCAACAAGTGGAAACAGGAGATTAAAACAGTTCAGAAAGTAGAGCAAAAGGCAAGAGAAAAATCTAGCCAGAAAAACTAGGGAGAAGAGCACCAGTAGAAAGGACAGATCTAACACTAGGGGCAAGGAAGTGTAGGGCTAGGAAGCTTAATAAAGGCAAAACCATCCAATCAGAGAGGATCAGGAAAAGAAAGGGGCTGATTGGATAACAAGCCAGGTTTGAATTGTATTGGCTTTCCTTTGCCCATAAAGTTGCAGCTATTGACAAAGGGAATAAAATTGACCAGAAGCACGCGCTCACGAAGTTCCAAATGCTGCCGAAGACTCTCAAATGTGAGTGCAGCAATGTGTATGACTACCTTATGTGTTAGTGCAGACTTAAGGTGGCCATAGGCATTACTGATTTTAGCTAAAACCTGACTGATCCAATGGTATTTTACTGATATTCAGTAGGTGTATGATGCCAAAACGGTCAACAACATTGCCAACAAACTACCCCATCGGTATTCTGGATATAGAGACCAGACGGAAAATTTCCATTGTCCAGTATCCAATATGGTCTCTTTGATTTGTTCTAAAAAGTGTTTGGATTTATATTTTTCTCAGACAGACACTTGCCAATTCCAAATATTGGTAAAGAATTTTTCTACTTTAATTTTTATTTGGTTTATGGTTTATTTTTTGTCCCTAAGGAAAACAGAAATTTTATTCTTTACAGCAACTAACCTTTGCCCATTAATCCCACAGTATGCTTTACATGTCTATAATGAATTAATGAGCGTGGGGCAGAAATACGGAATCCGAAATGCAGGCTATTATGCCCTGAGAAGTCTGCGCATTGAAAAGTTTTTTGCTTTCTGGGGCCAGGACTTAGATGCCTTCACCACCCCCCTGGAATGTGGGCGAGAGTTCAGGGTCAAGCTAGACAAGGTATGACCTAGCACATGTTTTGTAAATCTTATTTTGTTATAGTAAGAAGTGTCTATTATGTTTGATCCATGTTATGTGGCATTGCTGCTTGTGCCTGAGCAATGTCTTGCTCTTCTAACTGCATTGTACCTTCCCATGTGCTGAGTTTGCAGGGGATAAAAAAGAAAAACTAATAAACCTATTTTGTGCAATTGTCTTCATAATACAAAATACTAACTGGAAGATCATCCCTTCCTTTCTGTTTTCTCCCCAATCTGGGTTCTGCCATATTTTGCGAGTACTGATGTACCTTGTTTGTCTTTAAACTAAAGCAAAGACCTTGGCACCTAGACTCACCATGTAACCACCACTTTTTTTACAGGGCATGTTCACACTTAAAACAAAAAACTTGCCAATTGTCAGTTAACTGCTTCCAACCTCAACTGATATATTTTGTAGTAAAAAGTATTTTTTGTTTTACTACTTCATATAACCCACTCCAAGGCTCTCCCATCAACCTTCTTAGCATTAGATGCTGAGAAGGCATTTGTTCGGATATTGAAACAGGGAAAAAAAAGTATTTTGTTTTAAAAGTTATCTACATTAAAATCTGATAAAATATATAAAAGTGTCCAAAATATATGAAGGTCCACTCTTCAAGTGTATTTTTTAAAAAAACGTTATTAATTACCATTCAGGGTATGTGAGTAAAGTGCATTAAAGGAGAACTAAACCCAATTTTTTATACTCCAGAATCTTAAAACAACCCCCCTAAAAACACCAATAAGCTATAAGATACCACTTCAGTAAATTGTATTAAAGTAAATGTAAGCCTGTTCAGAACTGGATGAAGTATCTGTGTGTATGTGCAGTGTCAAACCACACCTCCTGACCTCAGTCACATGCTTCCTTGCTTTATCTGTCCTGTAAAAGGATTGGCTAGAGATTATTAATGGGTGTGACCAACTGTAACAAGTTTCTGCCATAGCTAAGGACTGAGCATGTGCAGAACATAATGGTCACTGACCAAACTGTGTGATACTAGAATGCTCTGAAGTGAAGCACAAACCATATGTTATTTTGGTTAATTTCCCAGTGCCCATATCAAGTATTGAGTTAAGACACAGATTACTGGTTTTATATCAAAGTGTTCTGCCTTCCGGTTCAGTGTTGTTCTGTGGCTTTAGTTGCCCTTTAAGGTGCACTGTGCCTTTAAATAATAATCTTAGAACACACATTGGCTACCCAAGGGGCCCTGCTTAGGTGTGTCGAAGAGAAGAAATCAACCAGTTTAGCTGCTTAGCTCTGTGTGCAGCTGAACCTTAAAGTGTATGTACACTGGAAAATATGTCTTTTTAAATTGCCCATTAGTGGAAACTATAATTCATCCCTGCTATCACTGTACTGTTTTGTTTTTTTTTATTGATCTGCCACCTATTTCATTAGATATCCAATCTGAAACATCTTACGTTTCAGAATTTCTGTAAGCAGTTTTGCTGTAGCTGGAATGGTTTGACAGTTGGTGTGCTGTATGCAGTATTGACAGTTGGTATGTGGGGAAAATAGTCAGGTCAGTGGTCAGAACCTGAGCAAAATGAGTATTGTATTGAAGGCACGCAGCAGCACACACATGCTACTTACATGCTACTTACATGTATCTATTTATAGATTAAGATGACGCAAAGTAATTTTTTTACTACACACACTTTAATTTTCAAAGGTGAACCTGATTTTATTGCATATTGCATTTAACTCACATACCCTTGAATGATAATTAATAAAGGTTTTTAAAAAATACACTTGAAGAGTGAACCTTTTTACCAAAGGAAGTGGGTATTAGTATATATTTTATAGAACTTTTAAAACTGCTGATCTAAGAAAGCCAGTCAGATGACTAGCGAAACGTCTTCAAGAACTAAACTTCAAGTCCAGTTGATCTAATTGAATACAACAGATATACCATGACCTGGATGAATGAGAACCTTCACAAGCATGATCTTAATTCCTGAGTGCAACCAAAACAAAATACTTTTTACTGTTCTTTGAAGTGGCAATTTTCTGTAGTTCTGCTAAACAAATACTCACCACTGGCGCTAGAAACTGTTTTTTCACTACGTGATATATTTTGCACTTTATTGCCTGCATAACTAACCAGATATTTAAAGGAATAGTTCACTTAAAAGAGTGTACTATTTCTTTAATGCATTGATTGAAGAATGGGAGGTAAAAGAGCTATGTAAAATTTGTGGAGATAAGTAAATTTACCTTCCTTGTGATCCACCTGCTGCACTGACAGATCACAACTGATCGCTCCCGTTCCTCAATCCACGCATAGAAATACTGTATATACTTGAGTATAAGCCTAGAAGTTTTAAAAAAAAAACTTTAAAATCATCATCAAAGTCTCCCCTCTGCTTATACTCTGTCTGGGCTGATCTGGATGCTTGAAGGAGCACCTGGACAAAAACACATAGCCTGGGAAAACAAAAGCTGTACCCTGTAACACAGAGAATCCTCTTGATTTCAGTGGGTTAGGCAATTGTTACCCTGCTTACTCATAGATCAGTCCAGACTGCAGGGGAAATGGAAAAAAATGAGTAACAGGATTCAACAAACATCTCTAAAGGAGGGATCTTTATTATTCAGGCTGCACAGAAAGGTATGCAGGGCACATCTGTGTATGAGACAGTCAACCTTCGGCTTATACTCGAGTCGAGTTTTGTTACTTATACTCGGGTTGGCTTTTACTTGAGTATATATGGTAGTTCACTTTTTCAGTGAACTATTCCTTTAAGGATTACTATTGTCCCCAGTCTGGCAGAGTAAGCTGACTCCTTCCTCCCTCCAATGATTGACTGCTGCTTCACCTGCTGCCTCCTTTGCACATATTTAAACATATAAAAGCTCTTAAAGCAGATGGGGGAGGCAGATACTTTTTTGCGTAAAGGAATGGAACTTATCATTAAATATCTGGTTACAAATGCATGTAATAAACTGGGGAAAATAGTTGGGGTTGCGGGTAGATAACTGACAAGTCGCCAATGGGACATGTCCTTTAACTTGCTGAACAGTATTTTACTAGCAAAATAAACTTAAACTAACTGTATTCATTTTGCATAATCTAGGCTTGTTGTAGATAAATATTAAGTTACACTATTTTGGAAAACAGATCACATCACCCATCATAATATTCTTAAACTAACATCCATATTCTTCCAACATTTACACTATACATGTGTTTTTTTAAATAAAGAAAGACAAAAGCTCTGCTACAATAACTGACTAAAAGTTAACTTTGGCTCTAGGTTTTAACCTGTGTTCATGAGAATGTGATAAATAAAGTCATTTATTACACTTAACATTTGAGAATTGGTTTCTGTACTTCCTGTTTCTACATTTGAGTAGAATTGCTTTTCAATTAGTTTGTATGGATTTGAGCTAACTTTAATAATTAATACTTAGCTTTCACTATTGGTTTTCAGGGCTATGATTTCATAGGACGCAAAGCTTTACTGCAACAGCGTGAAGAGGGGATTTACAAACGCTTTACCATGTTTATCTTGGAGGACCATGATACAGACCTAGATCTGTGGCCCTGGTGGGGTGAACCAATTTATCGTAATGGGGAGCATGTGGGTAAGACCACAAGCAGTGCCTACAGCTACACTCTTGGAAAACATGTATGCCTGGGTTTTATACATAGTATCCAGCAACCTATTACTCCTGAGTTTATTAATCGAGGTGAATATCACATTGAGATTGCAGGACAGAAATTCCAGGCCAAAGCCAAACTGTACCCATTCAGTTCACTTTTCACTTTAAGACGCAGGAAGGATGAGATGGATATTGGTTTTTAAAACAACAGGATGGAATCACTTGCCAGGTGACAATAACATTGACGAACCTTCTATATGGACTGATTGGAAACCACAGCTAGAACATGGATAAGAAATGGGGTTGGAAATAATCTTATTAACTGGCTAGAGTCAAAAAAAGAAAGAAAACGTGTAACTTGATTGTAGTTTAAAATTAAAAATAATGCGCTTTACTACGCTTTATTACATTAGGTGAGTAAAATGCAGAGACAGTAATGGTTTAGATCAATGAACTTAATAAACCAGCAAAGCTCCCTTGTAGGTAATTCATTTTGTACAAGAAATTCATAGAGATGATGATGAAAATAATAACAACATGTCAGGTCATCTCACTGTAAATACAGGTTTTTTTTAGGATTTTGCAGTTAACAGAGTTTTTAAAATTGTACAAAACAAATTTTAAGTTAGAGACCCTCTGCTATAAACTCAAAAAGACAGACTAAATTTTTTGTGGACTTCTAATTCAGAAGTAAAGAGAAAACTCTTCTACTAGAGGAACATGTAACATCACTATATTCCATATCAATATATGTTTATTCTGCGGGTGAGGGGTTTATAAGGACCTGCAATGATATTGGGTGCTTTTACTAAAAGACTTTTCTGATTTTGAAAGGCTGCAAATGATCCACATGGACTTTAAAGGTATGGGACACAAAGATAGATTTCTGCCTTAAGTTCCCCCTTAAATTTGCCAGTACAGCTGCAATAACAATACCAGGTGAGAAGGAATAATCTAGTTTTTAGAAATCGTTTTAACTGCTAATGTTTTATTAAAAAGGATGCACGTTGTTCACTTTCTGATACCATTGTTTCTTTATACTGGGTGAAAGCAAAGTTTTAACCACACACATAGTGTGAGTTAATAGAGTGAGACAAAAGTAATAGTTTTTATAAGGAATGCAATTTACATTTACATCAAAATAAGACAATGGCAAACTCTGTCACTGAGCCGGAACCCTAAGAATTACCCCCCCTCCCCATAAGGAAACAAAATATGGAATATCCTTTATTACCTTTGCCAAAGCAACAGTAACATGAGATGAGGTGCATAATTTACTGCACACCAATTACTTTCCTTCTCTGCATATTTGAGATAATCCATTTGCTTGCTTGCTTTGAATAAGGTAAAATACCTAAGCACCTTAAATAAACAGCATCAATAGCTCTCATTATGAATATAAAATAATTTATATAAAACCACGGACTAAAACCGTAGAGGAGAGTTGTAAGTTTTGGGTATATATTTTGGTAGAATTGGATTTATTTTCCATAATACTGTAAGTATCCTATGTGTAAAATGCAATAGAGCTTGACTTTTCCTTGTGTTTTTTAAATACCTGCCTCAAATTATTGGAATTCTTGGTTCAGGTTCTTAGCTTTATTAATAATAATAATAATAATAATGTTCCCATAGTTTGTGTCTGATGGGTATTATTACAGATCTTGCTCTGGTAAAGCTGTCCTACCTAAAAAATAAAAAAAAGAGTCAAATGCCATGGTACATGCGTACTCCATTTTGGAAGTATTAACCAACATGTTTCCCAACCAAAAACTACTTTCAGAGTTTGAAGCTGTCATGTATGTATGAGATGGATGATCTGTCATTTTGCATGCCACCTGGCTCTCTATTTGTTTTAATATTTTTCCTGCCAGTTGTGGTTATATTGTTTTGTGCTATGCACTAAACACAAATAAAATCTTTTTCTAAAAGGATTGGCACAATGGACAATTGCTGGTATATTGTTTACTATTAGAGGGAGTTCTAAGAATACATAATCTTGAATATTCTATAGACTTTTGGAGACATGTAAGGAAACTCAGGCAGATAAATACTACTTAAAAATTAGAAAGGTCCTGTAATTATTAATACACAATAGATAGAGACCAGTAACCATTACAAGAATAAATTAGGAGCATTTACTTAATGGGAAATTATTTAAGTAGAGCTGAAGCTAACACATAAATAAGCCTGAATTTATTACAAAGGGTTTGTATACACCAGTCCTGGCCTGACCAACTTCCCTAGGACTTGGTCGATAGGAAGATAAATGGTATAGAAGCTTAGGTACAATTCAGCCTCTGCTCCTGTTTACATCTTGTTGTGTATATATACTTAAATGTTGTTATGGTTGTAGCTTGTACATACAGTCTCATTTATTAAACAATGGATGGAAAAAGTCTACAAGAATCTTTTCCTGTTTGGTTATATTAATATTTAATATGTGTTTGGTCAGGCCATAATATAGGTTGCAGACTTTTTCTTTCTACTGACAAGACTTCTAGGAATTATTTTGGATGGGTAGACCTGTTGCTAGGAAACAATAGGCTAGAAATGGCCTTTCCACAGCATTGTTGAGAATCCCCAGATTGTTTCCTGTGGGGGGATCACTATTTACGCTGTAGTAGTTGTAAAATAACACCATAGTTGTAAAATACCAAGCAGAATCTGCATTTTACAATGGAGTCAATAAATACAGTGATTGTACCCTAAAGTAATACACGGTTTGGTTGGTTGGAAAACACCTCAATGTGCAAAAATGGAACCAGACAGGGATGTCACCTATACCCTCTGCTGTTTGCCCTGTGCATCAAACCTCTAGCGAAGCGGAACGAAAATCTAGAACCGAAGGTATAGTTATATGTTGACCCAGACCCTCAAGTCTCTACCTACCCTGTTTAGATGAATTTGGAACTGTCTCAGATAGCCTACACAAAACACCTCATCGACCAGACTAAAACCTCTTCATCAACACATTTTCAATTTAAATGGGCAACTTCGTCTTTTAAATATCTTGAGGTCCACATAAGCCAGGATTTGAATACTCTGTTCACTATTCACTACACAGTTATGATCAAGAAGAAAATGGGAATACTCAACTCATGGACCTCCTTCTCAATTTCAATTTTAGGCCAGATCAATGCACTGATATTGTATATTCTCCACAAAATTCTATACCAATTTAGAGCCCTATCAATATTCATTAAAGGGCATGTCAAGCATAAAATAAAGTTTGCTTAGACTTTTTTATCTCCCTCCCAAACCTAGGTTTTACAATATTAATAAGTTCCAAAGATTCCCCTGAAGTGACTTACCTAACCCAGTGCCGAGGTGCCCCCCGCTCCTGTTTTGAGAAAAAAACAGTAGCAGGGGGCTTGTGCTCTGACAGCCACTCTCTCGTCTGTCAGCCGCAGAGGAGGAGCAGCAAGGGACTGGGTTAGGTAAGACACTTTCAGGGGCATCTCTGAAACTCATGAACAATGCGAAACCTAGGTTTGGGGTGATTAATATTTCTTAACTAACTTTATTTCAGACTGGAGATGCCCTTTAAACAAATAGAGAGAAAATAAAAGGCCCATAATCAATCGCTCACTCACATGGGTGTAGTGTACAAAATTCATAAAAAAAAACTTTATTACAAGGGGCTAAGGGTTCACATGGAGCAATTAAAAACAACTAAAAGTGTAAAATAGACCGTCTCCTCCCTTGTTATTAGGATTTATGTACATGGGCTTTTTGATACTTAAGGACATATGTGGTTTTCCGCTAACATATTTCTCATGTCTCATTCTGCCACCCTTTCTTCCACCTTCCTAGTTTCCCACTAGGTCTATCTAAAAAGATTGTGCAATACTGAATTCAAAAAAGGCAGTGGCATAACTAGGAATCACTGGGCCCCTCCAGCAAACTATTATGGGGGGCCAATGGTAGATATGTCCCTGAAAGGGGGATAAGTAGATTTAGTGATATCTGTGATAATAATAATGAGGTATTTTCACAAATTGCTCCCTCACGATTTGAAATACTAAGGAAAAGAGCAATATTTTCGCCTTATTTAAAAAAACATTAATTTTCGCGAAAAAGTAACACTGCGGTGAAAATCCCCCTTTTCCCACCTTTTCTGCCTTTTTGTTGCATTTTTTAAAGTTTTACAGAATTTTCGTCAAACATCATTACTTACTGGAATGTTCCATTAAAATGACTATTTCTTACACAGCACTATGTGTAATATGTTCCCATATTAATGTAACTGGTTTGATAATTAGCTGCAGTTTGCTAAAAATAAGCAATACTAAAAATGAGTCCAATTAATAAAAAAAGAGAAAATTCGCCTGGGTGAGTTTTACACTATCATATCCTATATCATATTTTTTGCTGAAAAAAACACCACATGTGTTCAGTGTGTATTAATCAATTTTACCATCATATGTGCTGAATTTAACTTTTAGCATTATTAGTGCTACTTTTTGCTTCATAATTTTCACCTTTGATGAAAATGTGTCTTTTTAATAACTAATTATTAGTAAATAAAGAAAATATGAACCTTAAAAAAAAAAAAAAAACAAGAAAAAAAATGAAAAAGTGAAATCTCGGACCATATTGCAGCAAATACTGGAAAATAGTCTAACACCCCCCTGGGTACTTATTAGTATTGAGAAACACTCCACAATGTACTGACACCTTCCATGGACCCATTGGCAGGCTAAATAAATTGCCACTTATGCGACCTCAGACGTGGCAAATTTAAATAGCTGAATAAATCACTTTTCGTCATTTTATAAATATGGTTGAGTGGTTACTGCAGCGATGTAGGGTGAAAAGCGAAAAGTAGCGGTAATGACTTTTCTCCACTGGTTATCACTGCTTTATAAATAGAGAAAAGTCCAAATTTGGCGAAAAGGCAATGATAACGGAGGCGAAAAGTTTAACAAACCTTTACAAACTACCCACAACATATGAAGGGAATTATTTCAAATCTATATTACCTTTTGTGGCTTGAATGCCAAGTCCCTAAAACCCAACCCATAAATAATTGAGAGAATAGTCTACAACACCCTATACTAGATTCCCAGTGGCAGCAGATATTTCTACAATTCGCTAGATGCTCAGCTAATTTCATCACAAAAGAAAAATCTTAGAAAATTCTGTACGATTGGTACATCACCGCACTATTCCTCCACAAACTAGACCCCTCTATTACTGCAACTTGTTTCTGCGGTTGTGATGTCCCTGCCGATCAGCCGCACAGTTGATGGATGTGTGGAGAGGTGCAAAAAATGTGTAAAGTGTGAATCCTTGGTCTGGTAAATCTACTGCAGTGGTTCTCAAACTCACAGACTTTGTCACAACATACCTGTTTATAATCATAGAATTTCAATATAATCAAGATAGTGTAAAAGTTCCCCACATTGATTATATTCCAAGTCTATGAAAATATCTATTTTGGAGTAAGACATGACAAGAATTAAAATAAGGCTGAAATATATTCGCTACCAAAATTTGGAGGCATAACGCTCTCAAAGGTACACCAGCATTCCTTTACCATATGAGAAACTCCAGTCTTCGGGCACATTCAATTTTTCCTTCTCTGTTAGGAAGGAGTTAGTATAAGGTATGCATCTGGTATTATTTTTGGATGCCAGATCTTTTTCTTAACCAGCCAGACTTAACTTTGTTTATCCAAAAAGAAAAATCAGTAACCTTTCCTAATTTATAATCATCTCTCTCAGCCCAACCAACAAGCTGCTCTTTGTGCTCAAGTCCACTCTGTAGTATACATTTATGAAATGTGCTAAATTTCCTGTACCCATCCTTGAAGCTAATCTGCAAGGCTGTTAGTAATATCCCTTAAGTACTAATCTGAGTTCATCTTGTGACAAGCATAGTTGGCTGCAATACAGTGCATTATAGTAGTTCTGGAAACAAGTATCTATTATATTGTCATTGTACGTGACTCTTATTTTCAGTAAAAGGTTTTGTTTCCTATCTTCTAAATCTATAGGTTATAGTTTACTGCATACAATCTACTGGCTACACAAACTTTATAGCTTTTAACTTAGTAGCAGCCTTGCCATAGTGACCTCAATATTATCCTTCCTTAGTACTCGCATTTACACTGAGATTGTTTGTGATATTTGGGGCTTTTTTTCCATACTCATAAATTGCTGGCAAGCATGTCATCTTTTGGAATTCATTTTGGTTCTGGTTCCACAAACATCTTCCAGTCAGACATTAGCCGCAAAGGATTTTGTGACTTATTTAAGACTGTAAACAAGTTTATTTGACTAAATGAACTGTTTATATAGCAAAGAAAGTTAACTCAGAACGCAATGCTTCACTTATTTATGTACAACATAACTCCCTTCGGTTAGCATGATCTATTAAAACATGCCACAAGTTGTATTTCAGTTACGGATAGGTGATTGTGATCAATAGGGATAGAATGAAATCTTAATCACTTATTGGCTGGCGATAAGCAGGTTTTCACATCAACTAATTGAATTTGTGTTCACATCTTGAAATCATACATTTTCTTCTAAATGGCTATAACATAATGAAAAATGGTAGGAACTCTAGATATTTTTTCAGTTTTACAAATGAGATGTAAAATATTTTATTTTATGGTTCTAGTTGAAAATACTTTTCAAGTAACAATTTTATAAAGTGCCAAAGCAGTTGAGGAAATTCAGTTACTTATTCAGTGAGGCAGCGATAAGCTTTTCAAAGACTAAGCTTTTTAAAATGGATACTGCGACACATAGATTGTGACAGAGAAGATGTGTTTTCCGAGCAAGCCACGTGATGAAGTTTCTGCCATCTCTATATCCACCTGTAACTCTGTGGGACCATTCAGGGTTTTGTTGAGGACTAGTTCACCACGGTGTCTTCCTGACTGACGTACTTCTAATCCACGATAAGCTTTACCCCTAGTGATTGAGAAACGTTGGCTGTCTCCCAGTGAGCGTGGGGCTGTCATTGTGAACAGTATCCTGGGGACAGGTAGCTGGGACTGCAGGGCAATGTAATGAAAGGAGATGGAGTGAGGGGCTTCAAGGCAACTCTTGCTTCCCAAGAGGCAAGGTGTCCTTTCACACTGTCTACATAAAAATAGAAATGAACACGCAAGTTGAAAGTTCAAAGTGAAGTTAACTTTGGTCTGGCTGTCTGAAAACACCATTTGGTATATTAATTACAATCAAATACCATTCTCAAGGGCCATTAAAATTAAATCTGCTTTGTTGCAATTCTATTGAAAAGCAAGGAACATAATAACTTTACCATGGTTAATAGAAATCTGAAATGATATACAAATTACAGGAGACAAACACAAACATGCATCTGCATAATTACCTAAATAAATAGGATGCTTAAGGTCAGTGCAGAGATAAAAAATACTGATTATTTTACATCTGGCTGTTGTCTATCATTAGAACCATCACAATAAGATAGACAAAAAATATTATACTTACTGGATTGAAGTTTTAATATAACTGGTGTTGTATTTGGGTTTGGGGCACTCTGGTCGGGCACAAATGAATCCTCCATGTAGGTTCACACATAGTTCTCCACCTAAGCAGGAAGCCTGCTCTGAGTTGCATTCATCTGTATCTGAAAGAAAAAGAAAACAAGTAAGGTTGCGGAAGGATCATCCTTTAGGCTTCAGCTCTACTATAATAAAATACTCCTACCCTGACAACTGTTCATGCTGACGTCCAGGACATAACCTTGTGGACAAACACAGTAGTAAGAGCCAGGTGTGTTGATACATTCATGTAAACAGATTTTTGACTCTTCTCTGCTTTGAAACAAACTGCATTCATCAATATCTGTAAATGGTAAAGTGAGAATATATTAACTGTAACAAGAGTCAACCAACATAATACTTTAATATAGAATGCAAGTATTACATCATGGATGCAACACAAATTGTGCGCATTAATCCAAAGATAGCAGAACAGACAGTGGAATTTTCCCCATTCTGTTCTGTCTCCGCTCAGGAAATAGTGTGAAGATACAAGGAATAGAGAATTTGAATAACTTTGAGAGGCTACAATTCTACTTCTCACGTATTCATAAAGCTGCGTTATTGTAAAACGACGATATTGGGAGATTTAAAAAGCATTATTATTTTATATTATTTTGTGATTATTTTATTATTGTTATTCTATGACACAGAGATAAAATAACGATTGTTGTTATTTACAATGTAAAGTAACAATGTTATCGTACATTTAAATAACTGTCATTAGTGTAAAATAACAACCGGTAGTACAAATCAGTGCCTGCTCGGAAAAAAATAGTGTAGAATAATATGATATTTTAATAGAATAATATGATATTGGAGACAACGTCTTGAAAAAAATTACAAAACTAGGTGCAAAACCACTGGCTTTGATTGAAAGTTGAAATATGGAGGCTCAATGGAAAGGGCTTTTAACTCAGAAATTCTTCTCCCTGATGTTAAAGTGATTAGAAGAATAGTCTTCAACTAAACATCCCAAAGTGAAATAGTTTCCAGAGGTTCAAATGGGGAATACAAGAAAGCTTTCCATCAGCAAAGGCAAATCCCATTGGGGCAGCAGGTTTACAGGGAGGGCTCATACTTAAAGCCCTTTGAAGAAACCTCTTTACCAAAGGCTCTGAAAAGTTCTTGAAAGAGCTGCAGAGTTGGCTGATACTTGTACGTTGATGGTGCTTAAAGGGTATGTCCACCCTAAAATTGAATTTTTAATATAAGATCCCCCCTTGGGCTTCCAGCCCCAACCGCTATATTTTTTTTTTTAGAAAGCCCCCCAACTCTACTTACCTCCCCTCTTTCCTCCGCCGCGCTCCCCAGCCCTCTGCTTGCAAGGAAATGCAAGCAGAGGGCGGGACCGGCAGCCCGCGTCTGTGATTGGCTGAGCGGCAGCCAATCACAGACGCGGCTGCCGGCAGCTCACTTCGCCGGGAAAGAGGAGAGGTAAGTAAGAGTTTGGGAGCTTTATAAAAGAAAAAATATGCGGTTGGGGCTGGGAGACATGGGGGAATACTGTACTCAAGGGCTTTTATGCTAGGGGGAGGGATAGTAGAACGGAGGGAGAGGGGGGGGGAGAAGGGCTGCAGTACGCATGGCAAAAATCTACCTGAGGCCAGCTAGCAGGCAGTGTCCTATATGGACCTGCTAGCCTCCTGGTGGGCAGTTTTTGGGACTTGGGGGGGACTACGGAGAACCCTATGGAGCTGGGATGTGAGGTAAGGATTACCACTACACTACATGATGGGGCCAGTAGTTGGGGGATTATAGTTTTGGGGTGGACATGCCCTTTAAACCTTTATCCAGTCTCGGCTTAGGAGACTCTAAGTTAAGGAGGTGAACAATGAACAGGATCTTCTGGTTTTATGATCCCTGGATTTGGATGGTTAACTGGGCGCTGGAACAGTAAATCGTGGATAGAAAATTCAACTTCATCTTTCTTTGAAATAATAAAGATGTAGAGGTTTGGTCTCTCTACTCTATAATAAGGGACTGCCCCTCAGGTGTAATTAAGGATTCGACTTAAAATCCAATTCAGAATCTTCCTGCTGATCTTAGTTTTTCCGATAAACCGATTGTCATTGTTGAGTGCTCGATCGGAAAATGGAAAGAGTTTTCGATATTTTGGATCTCTAAAAATGTCAATCCCGGGTATTAGGCTCTTTAGGCTGAGTGTCTTCCAAAAATTCAGCCAAGTATTCTTTACACGGCCCGGCCGTTTATCCTTGTATGCAGAGCAGTTCAATTACTTTAAGACTTTCTGGCTCACTTTCTAGAGCTTTCCCCAGACCAAGAATACTGTCAATCAGTTAATAAAAAGCAATATTAAAAGCAGACTGTCTGATTTAAAGCTTATCCAGCACCTGCCCTCTGAAGTTGATTATATTTATTGTCTGGCACCTTAGCTAGGAGCTAGCAGAGCTAATGAATAGCAGTAGTGGTACTGACTATCAGAAAAGGAGGAATATAAAACATATATTTCCACCTCTACCTGCCTCAGTTTGGTAATTAATATCACCAGAAAGGTCCTGGACGATGTTGAAAGACCGAATGAAAGACATCTAATATGGAAACGACGACTTCCCAGCGTAGGTCTGCAGAGTTTGTAATTTGTCCTTTGTAGGGGTCATATTTGTGGTCAAAATACATTTTTTTGATCCTGAGGAAGGCAAAAAAAAACCCACCAAATTTATGACTCAAAGTGGCAATCGGAAATATCCCTGGATCAACTCTACTCTGAAAATGACAGCAAGGACCCAAGCATCTTAAATGTTATCTAGCAATACTTCCAGATATTTTAAAAGCCTTGCCTAAAGATTGCCATACACATGTGATTTCCACAGCAGGTGTGCCGACAGATTACAGTAATATCTGTCAGCACACGTGGTGGGAACCACGCACGGTATAAGGATCGCTTGGCTGTGTGGACGTACACAGAATGATCAGATTGGTTCTCTTTACTAAAGTGAAGGGAGATGATACCGACCGACTTTTGCCACTTTCAATGGAAGCAATAGTAACAGTAAACTTTTTTTAGTCTAGTCTATCATATTACCATTCATGGCCACCTTACTGAATTACCTTGGCAGATAGCTCCTGGCTGGATCTGGTAGCCAGGATCACAAATACAGTGCTGTGTAGAGTGAAAAGAGGAACACTTTGCTGGCTTCTGTAAAGACGTATTTGCCACAGATACCATCTCAGCTGGGGATAAAAACAGGTTAAAGTGCATTAAAGGGACAGTTCAGTGGAAATTATCAATAATTGTTAAATTGTTAGTTTGTGCTGGTTATTCTACACATTCTCTTCCATTTTGAAAAATCAGATTTCATACCCTTTTCTGTTCCCTGCTGTTGAAATTAGTGAGCTGACATTTCAGGTTCTAACAGTCCTAACAGTTATTTCTACTGATTGGCTGTTGGATGGGTCAAAGATGCTCAGATCTCTACTGAGCAACTGAATCAACCCAGGCGCTGGGTCAAGGGCAAGACCATAACAGTCTCTACTAGGGGTCCTGCAAACAGGAAGTCAGTATTTCGGTTGCATTTATTTATACACAGACAAAATGCTGAATGGGCAGGTTAAGGTCATTGGGATGAAAAAATACTGCTCTTTTTTCTGAAAAGTACATGTATTTGCACTGAACTTCTCCTTTAATATAAGGAAAATCTATTCCATTAATGCATTTGGTCTATTTAATATTTTTCCTATTTTGATACATGTTGTATTTATAGATATACTAGACATTAAGCCCGCTACAATAACGGGCACTAGAAGCACAGAGTGCCCTTTAGTGTCCCAAGGCCATAGTCCTCCTCCATGTCCCAAGGCCAGAGTACCCTCTTAGTGTCCCAAGGCCAGAGTTCCCTTGTAGTGTCCCTAGGCCAGAGTCCCCCCTCTGGCCAGGGCCCCCCTCTGTCCCAAATCCAGAGGCCCCCCTCTGTTCAAAATCCACCCCCCCTCTCTCCCAAATCCAGGGCTCCCCTCTGTACCAAATCCAAGGCCCCCCTCTGTCCCAAATCCAGGGACCCCCCTCTGTCACAAATCCAGGGGGCCCCCTCTGTCACAAATCCAAGGGCCCCCCGTCTTTCCCGAATCCAGGCCCCCCCCTCTGTCCCAAATCCAGGGGCCCCTGTCCCAAGCAACCTTACCTGCAGTCTGTTTAATTGCTGTTCTCCCTCCGTGTGTTTCCTGTGGTTCTCCCTCTAGTGGTGAGTCAATAGGAACTGCAGACACTCTCCCTCTAGTGGTGAGTCAATAGGAAATGCAGAGACTCTCCCTCTAGTGGTGAGTCAATAGGAATTGCAGAGACTCTACCTCTAGTGGTGAGTCAATAGGAACTGCAGAGACTCTCCCTCTAGTGGTGAGTCCATAGGAACTGCAGTGACACACACACACAGACACAGGGATGCACACTTAGGGTTTTATTATATAGGATGTGTGCATATCTGGTAATCATGGATTGCATGTCTGTACTGTTTGGGTCCCAACTTATATATATAAAATTATTATTAGAGAAAAGCCACGAATAGAGAGCACTATAAGGGAATTGGCAGAAAAGTTTGAAACCTTTATTCTTATTCAACGTGTTTCTGTCTGCATAAACTCTTCTGCTGTGTGCAGTTTTGCTTTAACTGGAATAGTCAAAGTTGGTATCTGTGAATTATGTATTTGGAAATTCCCTCTACCAGTGGTGCACCATCAGGGTCATTTCTAGTCATCTGAGTGCCCTCTCACCCGCATGCTCACCCCCCCTCCCAATCATTGGTCAGCCAATGGTTTTCCCACTTCTGTCACTGCTGCGATGGATGTTTCTTTATAGTGGGACCACTTAAGTAGTTGGTAAGAGGCACACACTGTACCAGGTGTGTCGGGCATACGCAGCATCACTGGCCACCAATGAAGTGCCAATTAGAAGGCCAGGATAGGTTTACAGTGGATGGACAGTATGTGGCACCAGTGTTCTCACTAGAAATTGTTTCTAGACGGTTGGCATGAAAAAGTGGCATGAAAAAGTAGTCATCTGACTAGCTTTCTCAATTCAGAATGACTTGTACAAGAATCTGTTGGCAATTATGTACCCTGGAATTGCCAACAAGTCGTACAAGTCATTCTGGATGACAAGCGAAACGTCTTCAAGAACTAAACTTTAAGTCCAGTTGATCTAACTGAATACAACAGATATACCATGGATGAATGAGAACCTTCACAAGCATATTCCCATTAACCCTTCAGTGCCAGCAGACTTTTCTATTAATAATTTCTGTGCTAACACTTTCCCAGAGTATTGCCATTAAAATGTTCAGTGCCAGCAGAGTATTACCATTAAACTTTCAATGCCAGCAAACTCTCCAATTAATACTTTTATTGGCATCATTTTCCCAGAGTATTACCTTCAGTGCCAGCACTTTCCTATCCAAAAATGGGTGGAATAAAAGAGAAGAAATAGAAAGAACACTAATGTGTCTCTTTCAAGCCAAATTAATAATCATTGTTTTAAGTGTTTATATTAGCAAACTAATTGGATACCTGTACAAATTGCAGTCTCTCCATTCCATGTCTGGTTGCTTTGGCACATTCTGGTTTCAGATCCTAGCAGGCGATACCCTGGATCACACAAGAAGTGAACCTCATGCCCTGGCTTCAGCTTACCGCCAAGTACCCTGCCATGACGTGGGGCCTTTAACCGAGGGCAGTTTCCTAGAGTAGAAAAATCCAATCAATGGATAACTGTTGCTCCTGCTAAACACATGTTTTTGAGAAATATATATAACATGTTCTTAGTCTTGTCATTACTAAAGCAGTTAAAGTTGGATATATACATATCTCTTATTAACAATTATAAGCAAGGCTGCGTTCATACCTTTTGTGTCTACTTTAATGAGTTGGTCTTTTATATTTGTGAGTCTTTGGTTCAGAGCTTTTAGACCCCGTTGATAAGAAACCTCGTGGTCAGTTAGCAACTTCTGAACATGGCGCAGAACTCGTAAAGCTTCTTGCTGCTCTGAACAGGCCTGGGGTTACAGAATTCTCAGAAAAGAAAACTGATTCAAGTGTCAACAAAGACTTATAAGCAAACAGTTTATCCTAGTAACCAAAACAGCTTATGGTCCTTTTATGGTTTAAGTTTATCCATGTGGATGAGTAAAGGCAAGAAAAACTAGGTGGGGTGCAATGAAAGCAAAAATGATGGGGGCATCGAAAAAGAGAAAGGAGCCAGTCTGAGAAAAGAGGAAAATTAAGGAAGGGAAACTAGAATAGGAATTGGGTATTAGTGAAGGGTATGGGGAAAACTGAAAGTGAAGGGGACAGAAATGGGGAGAAACAAGAGATGAAAACAGAAGAAGGAGAAATAATTAATGGTGAAAGAACATTGTTCGACTCTCTGGTTGCCTCTAACTCTGTTCTTGGACCTTTGTTTTTCTCCCTAAACATTATTTAGTTGAGAGATGTCACACACTCATTTGGATTCAAGAATCATTTACATAAAGAGGATAATTAAATCTAATTGACCACTCCCATGAATTTAAAGTTCCTCCAGGTGGCTTGCTGTCATCTCAAGTTAAATCAACAAAAATGAAAATCATATTTTTTCTAGGCATCAGCCCAGCCCTTTCTACTTTATTTGATAACAGTATTTTCTATTGTCTATTGATCATACTGCACTTTTTTACCTTCTCAAATCTGGGTGCTAGAAAGTTCTCACAGTAAAAATGATACTAATGTAGTAATGGGACCATTAATGAAAATATGGAAAACATTTGCGAAGTGGAAATATACACATCATATTAAAATACCATTAGTGTTTTATAATAAAATGGCTTTTATTTCTGTCCAGGTAATTAAAAGTATAAGTGTAGCGTACAAAGTGCACAGACTCCAAGCTCTGGAAAAAAAGTGCTTGAGAAGCACACATGTTTTTTTGAATAAAATCTACTATTTTTCACAGCTTGGAGTCTGTGCACTTTGTATGCTACACTTATACTTTTACTTACCTGGAGAGTTGTATCTGGATTGGAGGAGACCAGAAAGAGTAGCCTACCGGGACTTTGTGCTATTGGCATTGAGGGTCCCTAGTTCTTACAGTATCTTATTTCTGTCCTAGAGGGTAAAAAACTGCAATGCTGCCTGTCCCAGGTTTAGCAGCTGTCAGTCATAGGTGTAACAGTTGAGTTTGCAGCCAATGACTGAATGCTATTCCCCTAGCTGCCTCATCTGAGCATATGCAAGCTTGCAAAGAGCTTGAAGAGAAGCAGGAAACCTTTTAAGAGGAAGAGGGAAGGAGGAAAAGAACGTGTTGCTGCATAACAGGTAAGTCCTACATTTGTTAGCTTTCTAACTATTGTAGTTTAGGGATTTATGGGGTTTACTTATATGTCATTTTATATTTGAAGGGTGAACAAAATAATGAGCAGTGTAATTTCCCTATATTGTTACACATGGTGTAAACTCATATTTATATTAATGTAAACTGATAATAAATGAAATTTACTATGTTTTAATAGTATAACAGCCCACTCCTAGTTAATATGCATTCCCACACTCTCTGTGCTCAGCCCCTTTCCAGAAACTGTGGGACAGGTAAAATTGGTAAGCATGTGTAGTGGAGATGAGCGGTGTATGAAAACAGCGATAAGTGAGCTTACAGCAATTATGACTGTAATATAAAGAAAGATACTGCAACTTGAATAACATGATACAATTTTCTTTTAGCTGGAGGAGTTTGAAGAGGAGGGTGTGAGGGGGAAGAACAGCTATTTTTCGCATGTGTGAGATAGATCACAAACAAACCTGACCGAATGGCCACACACATGCAATTATTGTCCAAAGTGGACTATTGTTGGATGCTCACTCATCGGATGCCAAATTCAATATCTGTATGACACTTTGGAATTGATTTTTTTAGGTGCTATATTGGGACTTTGCTCAAGAAACACACTGCACATAGAGCAGCTAATGTAGGATTGAGTGTCTGCTGTTGACAGAGCTGGATCACAATGCTAAATTAATTAGCTCTGAAGTGACAGAGAAATAAGCTTTCCAAGAGAAGATTTTTATACATAGTGTGGCTAGGGGGGAGGTACTGGGATTTGTAAAGGGAGTAAGTGATTGGAAGTTCTTTAGTAACTGGCTGGGCCCTTTCACTTTGTACAAGTAAAAGTCCAAGAGCAGAGAAAAAGAGAAAAGAGAGAGAGAGGGAGGGGGGAAAGCAGATTTAAGGTTGGTAACAATGAATCCTAATTACTGTTTGATTATCTGGAAAATGTTTACAGTAACATGCCCTATATATATCTATATTTTTTTATATACAAATTGGAATCAGTTTGCAATAAATATTCTCACTATAATTAATAACTTAGTGTCCCACTCCTCATTTATGGACTTTTCTGCAGTGTTCCTACTAAACAGTGATCTGCTTTGCAGTAAAGTCAAATTGTCCACTTTCTTAACATCATATGCATTGTGAAGCATTAGTTACATACCCACTTTCTTGGCTATTTATCCGTCTAATTTATTCTTGTCCTCTGTTGCTAACTTTCTCCTTTTTCCTCCACTTTCTTTTGAATACCCAACTTACCTCACCATTGCAGATCCACAGTAGTTGGAGCAAGACACTCAATACCAGAACAATCTTCATCATTTTAAAATGCTGTTGCCTGAAACATTTTTTAAGTTCAGTTAGTATGAGGTATCCTTATTAAACTTAGAATTTACTTTAGACCTAGGCCTCACTGTACAGGTTTCAGACAATTCCCACTATACATATTTCATGATCTGCAAAAAAACTTTAATTAACATGGTGGAACGCAGTACACACCACGGCGAGGTGGAGGAGCAGCCTTTGCAATGTCATCTGTCATCCTCCCACCCCTTAACTTCCTGATCTGAGATTTCTTCATATCTTGGGCTGTACAGCACACAGAGTGGTGGTTGATAGCTCATTTTAAAGGTAGGATTTGGGCCCTTTTCAACTTGTGTGGAGACCATAGTTCCCCTTTAAATACCTTACAACGTTTGTGTGGGTGTCTTTTGCGATACCCGCGCAACTGGCGCAATGATTGCGTTAAAGTCACACTAACCAATATTGAAAAAGTGAGTAAGGCCTTGACCTAAATCATACAGAAAAAATATACAGAAATATTTGTTTAGCCACGAAAGGATACACAAGACAATGCCCTGAAATCTGCTATAAAGCAGCAATATTGTAATAAATTTTTTAACACGTTTTAGCTGAGCCGATTCCCTGCACAATGAAGAAAATATTTATAAACTGAAAGAAATATTCCTGCCATATCTTCACCCAAAATGCACTACCACTGAAATTCTGTGTTATGCATGGAACAGTTTTCCATCCCCATCTAACAAACTGATAACATTGTATAGAACAGTGATGGCGAACCTTTTAGAGACAGAATGCCCAAATTGCAACCCAAAACCCACTTATATATTGCATAGTGCCAACATGAATACTGAGGTTTTATTTTACAAAAAACAACTTGGATAGACAAATAGACACAGACAGATACAGTAGAAAGAATCGATTATAGATTAACATTGAATGATGTTTGCAAAATACATTTCATGATACTGTGCTCCAATTTAATTTGAGTTTGGATTCTATCAACCCCAGGGATGGGAAGTGTTTTGAGGATTGCACCTACTTATGGGGTGCTGTTTGTTCCTAGATCATTTTGTAACAAAAAACACACTTCGGTGACCAAAAGAAATTCAGTGGTAACAAAATATATTTAGTGAACAAAAAACAGCACTTTGGGGACAAAACTATATTTAGTCGACCAAAAGAAATTCAGTGGTAACAAAATATATTTATTCAACAAAAAACAATGTTTTGTTTAGAAAACTATATTTAGTCGACCAAAGAAATATGGTAGTATCAAAACATACATTTAGTCAATAAAAAAACAACTGTAGCATCAAAATGTATATTTTGATGACCAAAATCTTTTTTGTGAACAAAATGTACAGTGGATTGAAACTGAATTTTTTTTTGTATACAAAAAGTGGTGAAAAGAAACATTATGCTGGCAAAAAGACCAATATACAATATACAATATATCTTGTAGCATAAGTGTATGGTTTTTGTACACAAAATTAACTAACAAAAACAAGCATACTTTTTGTGTAAAAAATGCAAATTTGTGCACCAAGAGTTATGTTTGGTAATGGTAAATGGCAAGCTTTCCTTTAATCTTTGTTAAAAAATATATAAACTGTTAAATTGTTTTCTTTCCCTTTAATCCCTTCAGAAAAATATGTACACTTAATGACTCTCTTGCCCATAATATATTTCCCTTTAAACTCTTTATTAAGAAATATCTGGTATATGATACACTTCCCCTTTAAAAATGGTAATTGTCATGCATTACCTAAAAAAATTCAGGTAAATGGAAAACGTTTCCTTTAATCTCTGCTGTAAGAAAATATTACTAAATGTCACAGTCCTTATTTTCTTTTTATGGGCAAGACCCCACTAGGCAGCACTCAAGAATCGCGCTACGCGGCAAAATCAGAGCATCACGCAAATTCATGTGCTGTGGTTGCTTTGATGTGCATGTGGTGCGTACCAAAAATGGTGACCACATGCTCTGCGAAAAGGGTCGGCAGTGGAGATAGTAGGGCCATCCCCTTGCTCTTCTATTGGTGTGCGCTGAGGGAGGGGTTGGATACCTGACTTTAGAGTTGTTCCGAGTTAAATTTTCCCTTGAAAAAAACAGCTAAATAAGAAATCAACTACAGCCTCATCTCTCTATCTATCTAAAGCAGTGACGCCCAACCCGTGGCCCTAAAATTAGCATTTGCATTGGTTTTACACAAATTTTGTGTTGACTGCGCTATTTTCAATATAATTCTTGATAATAAGGCAACACAGCCTACGTAATATGTAACATATGTAATAACGTGTATCACAGAACTTAATGTCTTTAAGGCAGAGGCACAGAGTTCTTACCTGACTGGGATCCCGCGATTCCGTAAATCTCGCAAAGGGATTAACAACCTTGTGGGATCTTGCAAAGGTAAGTAATGCTGCTTCTGGTTCTGCATTGGTCCCTATGTTTTTAAAACACAACAATCTTATAAAGTTCACCAAATAATTTCTGTAGAACAAGTCAATCAATTCTGTCCACCAAATAATTTCCGTGGAACAAGTCTGTCTTTTCTGTTCACCAAATTATTTATGTAAAAGAAATTGTTCACCCAATAATGTTTGCAAAAATTTTTGTGTAAAATGTTTGTGTCATTTTTGTACAAAAATGATTGGGTGAATAAATTTGCTTTACATAAATAATTTGGTGAACAGAAAGGACAGACTGGTTCCACAGAAATTATTTGGTGGACAAGATTGTTTCACTGAAATTATTTGGTGAACAGAATTGATAGACTTGTTTTACAGAAATTATTAGGTGAACAAATTTGTTTTACATGAATTATTTGGTGAACATAATTGACAGACTTTTTCTACAGAAATTATTTGGTGAACATTATAAGATTGTTGTGTTTTATAAACATAGAGACCGATGCAGAACCAGAAGCAGCATTACTTACCTTTGCAATATTCCACAATGTTGTAAATCCCTTTGTGAGGTTTACTGTGTGACGGGATCCCGGTCAGGTAAGAAGCACCGCTCTTTGCCTCTGCCTTAAAGCTACAAGGTAGCGCAAAACTCAATTCTGCCTATATTACATAGGCTGCGCTGCCTTATTTTCAAGAATTTGAATGCCCCATCTCCATGCCCTAACTCTGCCTCTACTCCACCACAGATAACGTCTTATGCCACACTCCCTTCCCATCCCCACCACTCCACCCCCCCACCCCGACAGGAAGCTAGATTTGCTAGGATGAGATGTCTGAAAAGTAAGGATTTGGGGCTAGGCCCAACTAGCCTGTTTTGGTGTGCACTTTGCGCCGCTTTAGCGCACCGCTCAGCGCACACCAATAAAAGAGGATGGGGATGGCCCTACTATCTCCGCTGCCCTGCGCTGTCAACCCTTTTCGCATGTGATCACCATTTTTTGCTATAGGTTAACATCAAAGCAATCGTACCGCACACACAGGGTAGCGCACATGAAACACGTGACGTTTCGGCCTAGTGGGGCCTTGCCCATAAAAAGAAAATAAGGACTGTGACATTTAGTAGTATTTTCTTACAGCAGTGATTAAAGGAAACATTTTAGGTAATGTGTGTCATATACCAGATATTTCTTATTAAAGAGTGTAAAGGGAAAGCAAACAATTTATCAGTTTATATTTTTTTTTTGTTTTTTTTTTTGTTTTTGTTGACTAAATGTATATTTTGCTCGACTAAATATAGTTTTGTCACCAAAGCATCGGGTTTTTTTATGACTAAATATGTTTTGTAAACACCGAATTTCTTTTGGTCAACTAAATATAGTTTTCTCACTAAAACATTGTTTTTCTTGATGACTTAATATGTTTTGTTGCCACAGAATTTATTTTGCTCGACTAAATATAGTTTTGTCACCAAAGTATTGATTTTTGTTGACTAAATGATCTGGGAACAAACGGCACCCCATACCTACTGATTATTGGCAGTTGCCAGCCTTGGTGTGCTAGAGTGAATTGATACTTGTTTTGACCTCT
The DNA here is from genome assembly GCA_019447015.1 of Hymenochirus boettgeri. Taxonomy (NCBI): domain Eukaryota; kingdom Metazoa; phylum Chordata; class Amphibia; order Anura; family Pipidae; genus Hymenochirus; species Hymenochirus boettgeri. The sequence goes on along the minus strand of CM033472.1, from coordinate 128,589,391 downwards.
GAAAAGCCATTTATCTCTGCTTTTCTGGTAACAAACTCTGGTAAACTCTGCTGTGCATGAGGGCCCACAGAAAGGGCTCTGAGTGCTACCTCTGGCACGCGTTCCATAGATTCGCCACCACTGGTATAGAAACATGTGCTATACGTCCCTTACGTTTTGAAGTCCAACAGAATTATTGCCCATTATTTTAAACATTAGTTCATAAAAATGTGCAGTATTCCTAGAACAATGAAATTCTGTGATTCATTTTTATTACAGTGGAGAACTCTTTTGCCAGAATACACCCCCTATTTATGTTATTCTTCCACTTACTTAAACCACTAGCAGTTGTACCCGACATGAGAGTGTGTTTGGTTTAGATAGAAGAGACAGGGGGAAAAAGAAGTGCCAAGTTGGTAATGTACATCATGTATTTAATAGTTATGAGTTGAGGAGGTGACATTGCTTGATGGACGAATAGCACATATGTTTATAACAAAACATTATATAAAATATTATCAGTTTTTACACTTGGAGCGTAAATATACCAAGGTTGTGGTGAACCTACTTGTAAATATGCTACATATAATTGGCCATGGGAAAAACATGTTGCTTGTAACTGAATACCGTAGTACTTGAGTAACTGACGGGCTGTTCTTGTGTCTCTGAAGCATGTGACGTATGGGCTCTTTGTCTGAGTTGTTAAAGCCGGGCTTCATTCTGTTGCGCTGTCTGTGAGCTTTGTGTGTTTTTATTAAGCTTGCTCTATATTTTGCACATTAATTAGCAGCATGTCACTTTGAGCTGTATTTAAAAAAAAAGTTTAATAAACTACCACAATGGTATTCTAAGGGCAATTGTTAATTTCCAATCAGAGTAATAGATTTATGATCACTATCATACATTTACAATCGCTATTGTAGATTTATGATAGCAATCGTAAATTAACGATTAAATTAAAAAGCGATACAATGCCTTTATAAATATGGCCCTTTGTTTGAACTTTAATACTTTATCCTTGCACAGGGACCATTTTATATTGACTATTAGATCCCAATCAATAAAGTTACTTTCTGATCTAAATTGAAAGTGCCATGATGTCTTTGTTCTTTTAGTTGTAACTGTCTGTGAAGTGTGTGATATGGGAAGTGTGTTTGGTGCTTCCAAGTTAGTAATGCTTCCAAGTCCAAGTAATGCAGGTAATGTCCGTGTAGCCAATACCGCCCAACCACCCAGGTTTGAGAAGGCAGACAGGGGACTTATCTGTGATGTTGCGGTGAGCGGGGACATGGCATTCTGGGGTGTGGACCGTCTGGGGGCATGTCTGTGATGTTGTGGTGTCCAAGAGGTGTGGACATGACATTTGGTAGTGTGGTCGTGATGTTAAGAGACATGGCCACAATGTTTGGAAGCGTGGCCATGCCATTTGGGAGCGTGGTGATGATGTTTTGGGGCATGGTGTTTGGGGGTGTGTGCCTGTGATATTTGGGGGCATGGGCGTGATTTAGATTTTTTGGGTGGGGGGTGACTACCTTTGCGGGCATGGCATTTATCTTTTTATATTTGGGGACATAACCTTGACGCTTGGGCTTTAAGCGTGACTGTGATCCCAATATCTGGGGCTGTGGTTACAGCATTTGGGCATGGTTGTGATGTTTAATGGGATGCAGTTATCTTTGGGGGGAAGGCCCTGGGCAGTTGGGGTATGGGCGTGACCATGATGTTTGGGGGCATGTCCGCAACGTGTGGTGGCATGGGCATGACCATGACATTTTGGGGCTTGCTCGTGATGTTTGGTGACGTAGCCATGCCTTTGTGGTCGTGATGTCTTGGGTTGTTTTCCATTGCTACAGCACATTCCAGGAGGATATGCTTTAAATTTCTTAGCATGACAATAACTGCAAATGTGATTTGTATCACCAATAGTAACACCACTCCCAACTGCCACTGCTGTAACTGATTGGGGCTGAAGCTGTTGCTAGGGAGGAGGAAGCGTTGCCAAGGAAAGACCCACAAAAGGGACACTGGCAGGTTAGGAGTTAGGAGAGGACATCCGGAACGGAGTAGGCACACGCAATGCACCAGCGGGCATTCAGTCAGTGTCTGTGTCGGTGTGTGAATAGGAGGAGATCTGTGAGGACTGAGGAGCTACTGACTGAGCTGAGGAACACAATTGAAAGTCTGCTGATGTTGTTGCTGGATAATAATAATGTTTGATAGTGGTCTTTATGGACTTTTGTAGGGGAGGTAGGGGAGGTTAGGGATATTTAGCCATTGGGGGGACACTTGTGGGGTGAATGGGATCTCTGTGGGGAACAGGGGCATCTGTGGGGTTTTGGGGGCATTTGTGGGGGGAATAGGTTATCTGTGATGTGAATGGGGCATCTGTGGGCTAAATGGGGCACCTGTGGTGTATATGGGACATATGTGGGGTAAATGGGGCATCTGTGGGGTGAATGGGGCATTTGTGGGGTAAATGTGGCATATGGGGGGTTTGGGGGGCATTTGTGGGGTGAATTGGTTATCTGTGGGGAAAATGGGGCATATGTGGGGTAAATGGGGCATCTGTGGGGTAAATGGGGCATCTGTGGGGTGAATTGTGGGGCATCTGTGGGGTAAATGGGGCACCGATTGGGTTATTGGGGCACCTGTGGGGGACTGGGGCATCTGCGGAGTGAATGGGGCATATGTGGGGTAAATGAGGCATCTGTAGGGTTACTGGGGCATCTGGGGTTAAGGGACATCTGTGCAAGATTGGTACATCTCTAGGGGATTGGGACATCTGTGGGGTGACAGGAGCATCTGTGGGGGATCTGTGGGGCCACATGACAGGGTGATTGGTGGACTGGAGCATATGTTGTGGACAATGAGTTTGCATTATTTCCTTAGTTATATTTATTTAAAAGAAATAAAATGGATCTAGTTCTCACTGTATGGGACCTTTACTGTCTGTTCTCGCTGTATGGGACCTTTACTGTGTGTTCTCACTGTATGGGACCTTTACGGTCTGTTCTCTCTGTATGGGACCTTTACCGCCTGTTCTCGCTGTATGGGACATTTACTGTCTGTTCTCACTGTATGGAACCTTTACCGTCTGTTCTCACTGTATGGGACCTTTACTGTCTGTTCTCACTGTATGGGACCTTTACCGTCTGTTCTCACTGTATGGGACCTTTACTGTCTGTTCTCACTGTATGGGACCTTTACCGTCTGTTCTCACTGTATGGGACCTTTACCGTCTGTTCTCACTGTATGGGACCTTTACCGTCTGTTCTCACTGTATGGGACCTTTACCATCTGTTCTCACTGTATGGGACCTTTACTGTCATTGCTAGATGGGTTGGACTGGATGGACGTATGTCTTTATTCAACCTCAAATACTATACTATGCTATACTATACTAAAATATATATATATATATATATATAAGGGATAATAGGCCCTTACTGTGTAATATAAGGATATAAAGTCACCGAGGAGTTCCCTGACCATATACAGTATGAGGCCGAAGGCCAAGTTTTTCTATACAGGGCAGGGAACTCTGATTTGACTTTATAAACCTTATATTACAATGTAGTGGGGCATATTATTTCTTATAATTGTTTAATTGTTTTAATTTAAAAATAGTGTTAGGGCTGTGGGTATTTTTTTTTAAAGCTTTGTACACAGCCTGTCACCAATAATAATAAGAGATTTCAGTAATTTCTGGGTAAAAATTTACAACACGGCACAGACCTGATTCAGAAAAAATCTCTTCAAGTAGCTCAGCACTACTTCTCCCTCCAGTCAGTGTAAGTCCTGGTGTCTGTGATTTTGGAGTGTTCAGTGCAGCTCAGGAGACCCGGATGCCTTTCCTATGAGTTATAGGAGGGGGTTCAGTCTGCCGAATAGCACTGAACTTAGGGCTTTATTTATAATGCAGTGGTAATGCTTTGTTGCGATACCGCGACTTTAACGATCGGCATCGTAAATTTACGATTGGCAGATTAACGACTGGTTTAACGATTGTAAATTTACGATACCAATCATAAATTTGTTACCGATTGTAAATCTATGATAACGGAATCGTAGATTTACGATCCCAAAAGAATACCATTGCGGTAGTTTACTACCGCATGGTATTTTACAATCGAACGCTCGTTAATTAACAAATGTTCGGTAGTAAATGTACGATCGCGATCGTAAATATTCGAACACGATCGTAAAATAACTAACCCGCGGTATTGCTAAAAAGCGATACCGCGGGTTTATAAATATGGCCCTTAGAGTCTTCACGGAAACGGGTACTTACACTGACTGGAGGGAGACAAAATGCTGGGCTGCTTAAAGAGATTTTCCTGATCAAGTATGTATTGTGCTGTAAATTTTTAAACAGAAATTAGTGGAGATGTTCATTGTTAAGGAAACAGGTTTTCAATGGGGAGTGCAGTGGTATATATTATTATAAAAATATCTTAGCTACGTAGCCAAGAGGTTTTTATAAGGATATATTCCACTGCACCTCCCCTTTGAAAGTCCAGAGCCTTATGTATTATGTGCAGATATAAGCTACATGTTATTACTGGTTTTGTGACCCTTTAATGACAAGATGCATATTTCATTACTCAGCTCCATGTTTTTTCTAAAATGCTGTGCAAAATAATTTCACACATTTCTTTAAATATCAGAGAATATATTGGTGTATGGAGAAACAAAAGGACTTTAGATGAGGTCCTAAAACACCTACATTTTACAGATTTGTGACTCTAAGACACAAATCAAATAAACGATTTCCAAAATATATTTTTACTTGATTTGCCATGTGTTATTTCAGTGTCTTAAACAAAATCATCTGGGAAAACAGTCTACAAAAGAACGAATTTTTAAAAAAAATTGTGTTCTGTAAGACAATGGGGAACCACCACTCACACCTAGAATTTTATTTATGAGCTACAGATTTTTATTAACATAAGCAGTTGTCAGCCTTCATAGTCCTTGACTGTTTAAAGCTCAACAGGATTTATAAAGGACTGAATGGTGAGAAATACAGTAAGACAGTAGATCATGGTTTTAAAGGGAAAATGAGTGAAACTGTGTTCTCCAAATAAAGGTAAGCCTGCAGTTACCTTTAAAATGAGCCCTAGATCATCTATTGAAAACAAAAAATGTTAACTTTTCAGCAATTTAACTTCTCACAGGTTGCACATAGAGAGGTGATCCAGAAGACATGTTCCCATTTCCTCTTCTGAAGAATGATTATAATACTAGAGTCAGTTTTGTTAAGGCTTATTCCCTAAGTTTTGTTCCTCAATAAAAATATTACTACGCGTAGGAAAGGTCTAATTCTCCCTCACTCCTGCCTTCTGATCGGCCTTTGTGGTAATGAGCTTTTTGCCGGTATTTTGCTGCTTTTCCTACTCTCTTGTACCCTGTTCCCTCTGATTTGTTCCTCTACTCTTGTTTCCTACTGCTAAGTTTTGATTTGACAAGGAAACTTTTTGTTCTTCTGTTTTGCCAGTCCCAGCTGTTATGCCATAATAAAAAGGTAAATATCAGACATCTTATCCCAATGAAAAATGCACCCAATCGTGGCAACAAACTTATTGGGCAAAGAAACTATGGGCTAGGCCACACTGGCGCTAATCAACGCATATCAGTGCATGACAATGTCGGTGACCACATTGCATGCGCTATGCTGCGATCATCATTTCTTAGTGAATTGCATGTGCTCCAATAACGCAATATTGGGAAGCAGAAAAGTCAGGTAAATAATACTTAAAATATATTTTCAGCCATAACATCACCTTTTAACAATGTCCTACAAGTTGAATGCACCAAACATCTATGTATTTGTTTTAAATATTTTCCAATTTATAGGATAGAGTTTGTGTGTTGATTTGGACGTATTTTTGGTTATTACAATCTAGGTATTTGGAGGTAAGTATTCTTAATTGATTCTATATTGATTTTCTGTTACTATATACTTTTTTATTTCATCAATAGCTTTCCAAACCTCTGGATTACTAATTATTAGGACATCACAGTCTTCTAAAATGGAATCAACATATCGTAGTGCAAAACTCCAAATAAACTTAACAGAAATGGGTTAAGTACAGAACTTAAAATTTTCATGTACATTTAATATAAATAATACAAATCACCCTCTTCCAAAACATACACACTGCCACCTTCCTCGAATGCATATAAATATACCCTTTGGGGTCTCTATATAATACTTAATACTTTAACGTATTAATAGAACATACAGTACGGAGTGTTTATAGAAAGAATATCTATATCAACATAATAACATGCACCCATATATACATATTTAAATGCGGATTGTTCTTCTGCCTTTCACTTACTATATATTTTCAGGTTAGAGCTGCTTCCAGATGCTTGTTTGATGTGACAAGGTTTGAAGTAAACAGAAGACTATGAATTAAATCCTGTGTGCCCCCTTTCTCTCCTTATTTTCACCCAGGGCTTGGTCTGTTACCTCAGCATTCCTCCAGGCGGAGTCACATCATGTAGAGTAAACATGTAGAGGGGGGTAATGAAAAGTGTTACTGCCTTCAAACAGTATTACTAAACCTATTACAACATTACAGGGCATTACTTGTTTATGAAAAATAGTGCATACAGATCATACAGTACATAAGTATTAGTGTTTACACTATAGTATCCCTTGCATCCAGGAATGATCAGCTACTTATTGTAAAGAAACTCTTCACTTGTACTTGGGCTTGTACTTTTTAACGCACTTCAAGCAAAATTTCTAAGGCAAGTGAAAGGAGCCATGCATTGGATAGAGGTCAAAATTAGGACCTACAACAAAACCAAACCTTTCACTGAAATGACATTTTAAGGAAACATTGCTATGAACAATATGAAGATTTTTGAGCTCTATAAATTTACTCAATACATATTTTGTTTGTAAAAGGTTAGTTACAGAGATCTCTAATGGAACTAAAACAAGAGAGTCCTGATCTTGAATAAGATTCTTTAAAGGACAAGATATTGATATGTCATAGTTTGTCCTATGAATTCATTACCGTATGCCTGCTATGCTTCTGGAAATGGAGCAATTTTGAAACCTGTACTGAGCATCTACTGAGCCTGGGCATGCTCAGAAGAGGCAGACAGGGAATTAACATTCAGTCATTGGATGTGATGTCAACTGTCAAATCCATAACTGACAGTTGCTAACTGGTAGAACCAGGAAGCAGAAACAGGGTAAACAGGACATTGTGCAGGATTTCAGGTTACACTTATATATTTCACATTTCAAACTATTACCATTTAGGGTTTTGGGGGGTGATTTACCTGTATGTAAGTTTTCATTTTGGGGCTGGACTTGCCCTTTAAAGGGACAGTTCAGTGGAAATGATCAATATTTGTTAAATTGTTACTTTGTGTAATGCATACTTATTATAGTTATTCTACATAGTCTCTTCCATTGTGAAAAATCAGTTAATTTCATACCCTTTTCTGTTCCCTGCTGTTGATATTAGTGAGCTGACATTTCAAGTTCTAATGGTCCTTCTTCTTCCCAGGATGCACCACTTCCTTGGAATGTTGCTAACAGTAATTTCTACTGATTGGCTGTTGGATGGGTCAAAGATGCTCAGATCTCTACTGAGCAACTGAATCAACCCAGGTGCTGGGTCAAGGGAAAGACCATAACGGTCTCTACAAGGGGTCCTGCAAGCAGGAAGTCAGTATTTCGCTTGCATTTATTTATATACAGACAAAATACTGAATGGTCAGGTTAAGGTCATTGGGATACTGCTCTTTTTTCTGAAAAGCATATGTATTTACACTGAACTTCCCCTTTAACGTTTGCCCCATTATCAGTCTTTCAATAATTCACTTTAAAGCTGTTCACCTTGGGTTTTTTTTTTATGAAGCACCCCCCCCTTCAGTGGTTTATTAATGTGAAAACCTGAAACTACTCTAGAAAGAACCATCCACCCTTAGGGCTGCAATCTCACTAAGGGCTAGGCCACATCAGGCCGTTTTAACACGCCATCGGATCACATGTTATAAAGAGCACACTAGTGTGGCCTAATTGAATTGTCCACACTAGGTGCGCTGGGACCATTTGCGCTGCAATCCGTTGATCGAAGCACATGCGATCGCCATTTTTGGTGTGTTTGGCATTCGCTACAATCCCTGAAAATGACATTGCAGCGCAAGGAGTGCAGGTAGGCACCAACGTGCGCAAAGCAGTGCCCTAATTTTTCTGTCAGAAGTTATGGCTACCAAAATTGCAACTTTTAATGGAAAGCATTTCAAATCTACAGAATGTATAAAGCATAGTTTAGAAATATGGAATATGCTAATTTCAATATGCTAGTGTCAATACCTAAACTTAAGGTTAACTTTTTACACTTGGCCCTTAACACCTTTCTGTAAGAAATCCCAGATTCTATTTCTAGCTTTTAGGGCTAGGCCACACTGCTGCGTTTTTTTTGCGTTTGCGATTGCGCTTGCGATTTTTCAAAATTATTGAAAACGCGGCAACGCAAAAAAACGCGCGTTTTTCGATGCGTTTGCGTTTTGCGTTCTGCATTTTTAATCGCAATCGCATGCGTTTTCCTATACTTATTGAAGAAATCGCAATCGCGAACGCAACGAAAATCGCACATGAAATCGCATGCTATTGCGTTTGCGTTTCAGTGTGGCCTAGCCCTTAAAGGGATTTTAATAACATACCCAGCCAAGCTATATTTCCAGGTACAAAATAGGCCCTTAGCTTATCAAATTCCTGATTTATGGCAAATAGCAAGTACGTCTTCTGTAAAAGGGCAATTATAGGGGGAGATCCAAAGCCGGGGCGCCGCGTTACTTACCTTTGCCCGATCCCGCGATACAATAACTGACATAAACGAGATTACGTCAGTTATTGCATCGCAGGATCGGGCTAAGGTAAGGAGCGCGACATTAACGCTCCTAAACCTTTACCGTTAAGTTTTGTGCTACAAGGTAGCGCAAACCTTAACGGCAGAGGTTTTGGATCGTTAGCACATCGCTGTTTCCAAAAACATTTGGAACATGGCGCTGTGCTGTAAATTCCATCTAAAACCCACGTTAACCCGAAATTTATTCGGGTTAACGTGGGTTTTAGATGAAAAACGGCAATATTGGATCTCCCCCCATAGTGAGAAAAATAAAAAAAATTAATTTATTCCAATATATCCTATAAGTTATCCCAAACCCCAGGGTACCTTTAGTTTCTTTAAATTATAGATACCGTATAAGCCTTTGAAAATGCTGCATTTTGTAGGAGCTGCTACACCTCATTTGCCCCTCAAAGGCAGTACTGTATATCCCACACTCCCTCACCCACACTTTATACACCATGTGCCACACAGTCAAATGCTGTAGTGCTAATCACTAAACCATTAACCCAGCAATATGAGCATAACACAGTATAAGACAGCCACTCCCCCCCCCCCCCAAAAAAAATATCATACATACAAAACCAGTAACTCAAATGGGCATCACCAAGTACCTCATACAGTAATACAGTATATATTGTAATACAGTATATATACCAAACAGTAATACAGTTTATATATTATACAGTAATACACTATATACTCGAGTATAAACCCAGGTTTTCAGGCTGTAAAATCAGCCTTGGTTTATACTCGAGTCAGGAACTTATTTTAGAAATCCAGCAGCCGCTCGCTCACTCCCTGTACCGGCTGATGTCACTGCCTGGTGCAGAGTAGTACAGGGAGCGAGCGAGCGGCTGCCGGATGTCTAAAGTTAGTTACTGACCAGTAGTTGCAGAGAAGGAAGCCTACAGGATTCCCACAGAAGCACAGAAGGTACCCACTGAACTGGGTGGGAGGGTGAGGGTGTAGATGTTTGGAAACTACAACTCCCAGCTACTAAAGTATGCTGGGAGTTTTACTTTCCAAACATCTGGGGCGGCTTGATTTGTCTTTTAAATGGACAGCAACATTCTTATACAGTAATAGCCATATCCAGTATTGCTATTACTGTATGGACATTCTGCTGTCCATTTAAGGGGCAACTAAAGCCTCAAAACAATACAGAATCAGAAGGCAGTAGTGGTCATAATTTCTACCCTTTGTTTATACTCGAGTCAATCACTTTTATTAGTTTTTTCAGGTAAAATTAGGTACCTCAGTTTATACTAGTCAGTTTATACTCGAGTATATACGGTATACCAAACAGTTATACAGTATATATACCAAACAAGACATACAATGCAATCTATGAAATTTATAGAATTAAGCAAACTGAAATGTATTGGGACAACAAGCTATTTCACTGTGTTTTTGAAGGTCTCTCACTAAAGCTGTTGCTACACTGCCCCTCTCTTTAGTGATTTATGATCTCAGCTAAGCAGGAGAAGATATAAAATAACAGGCCAAGTTCAGTAACTTGTAAAGAATCTCTGCATCCCTTGTACTCCTCTGCCCCTCCCTTCAGTATACTGCTACTTTCTCCCACACTTTACTTGCTTGCAGTCTATTAGCTCTGGAAGGGAGGGGGAGAGGGAGTTCAGTGGGGTTAACATGATGTCAGTACTTCATTTCAAGTACTTTCAACTGAGCATGCCAGGACTTTGCGTACAGCCGTTTTCTGCTTAAGGGGTACTAGACTGAGAGGGGGACTACACAGCATGGTACAAATTTCTGCCGGTGTGAAGAAACAAAGCCACACAGCAGGATGAAAGTAAGGCAGCTTATGCTGAGTGATCTGTACATTGTATATAGACAGTTTTTTTTCACTATAGTTGCCCTTTAATAAACTCTATAGACAACACATATTGATATTTTAAGATGCATTGGCAAAATAACTGCACACTTTTATAAGTATACACATCTTCAGGTAGTGATCTCCATAATTTTATATGACTGTGTACGATCGCCTCTATAATACCATTGAGGTAGTCTACTACCGATTGGTATTGTATGGCTGTACAGTTGTAAATGTGTGGGCGTCATTTTAGGATTACCCGCAGCATTGGAACTTTTCATGAGGACTGAAAATGTGGGGCCTTTAAATAAAGAGGATAAAATAGTTAGAGGATGTCGATCACTATAGAAGATCCAAGCATAGATGGCATAGAGTGTAGTAGCAATAATGGTATAAAAGATGCAATTGCACTGGTTAACCGAGGATCTGTCTCTGAAATAACTAAATAAGTTTAATAGCGATAAAACTCCTGGACCAGATAAAATTCATCTTCCAGTCTTTAGGGAACTAAGTTCAGTTCCAGTCCATTGTTTCTTATTTTCTCAGATACCCTTATATCCGGACATGTGCTGATGGAATGGAAAAAAGCCAATATAGTTCCAATATTCAAAAAGGATAGTCATTCAGTCAGGTAATTATAGACCTGTGAATTTAAAGGAGAACTAAACTTATTTTTTTAATCCTAATGTGAAAGCTTTTCTCTTCAGAACATCTATACATTGTAAGATTCTTCTATAATAAGTTGGTTTACATGGAAGTAATAGATAATGTAACTAAGAATGCTTCAATGTTGTTGCCAATACAACCTACAGCCCATGTAGTCAAAGAGCCACACCCCTGACACCAGTCAGTGTTTTCTATACACATGTCTCCTCACCAATATGGAAGCTTGTTACCCTGCAGTTTATTTACCGGTCAATGTGAAATACATACAGCCTGGGGTAATACAAAAGTCAACTAATTATACAAACATTTTTTTTATACTATTCTGTTCCTAGTAAACGATTAAGCTTCTAAATGTACCTGTGTTATTTGCATCTGCAGTGGTAGCTCAACTGGTAAATCACGTTTTAGAAACACACAGTCCAAAAGGTCAAAGGTTCAAACACCCAAAATTCCTTTTTTTTTTTGGTTTCCATCGTGTTCCTTGCAAATGATAAAGTTACTACATGTACTAGTGTATCAATATATCTCTTTGGGATAGGGTTAAAAGCTTTGCTTTTACTTAAACAGAGTACATGATGCAGGTTCAATTCAATTGCAAAGCTGTGAGTGGAGCGACGTAGGTCAGTTTCTCTGTTGCCCGGGTGCTCTATTCTTTGCAGGGAGATGGGAATAAGCAATCTCATTACCTTTTGAAAAGACACAGATTTACTGTACTGATAATATTTGTTTAGTGTACATTTAACTAAGTAGGTATAATGACAAGACACATAGAAGTTTGCATTCCTTTTATTCGCTTTTCTGTCCAGTTTGGATTAGTAAAAGAATGTGTTTGACAACACAGGTTTACAGCCTGGTAGGTTACTTTAACAATGAGATAACCTAAATATATAACACGGGTGTAGGAAAAGTCACCAAACTGTTACTGCAAGTGACAGATGATAAAAGATGCCTGGTGCCTAAAATTTAACCCTGGTATTTGCTATAATCATACTTAGTAGAGCAGGGAGTTAGCAGCTTCAGCTCCAGCATTTATACAGCCTACAGTCACAAATGGATAAATCTGATCTTACAATTACCGGCAGTGGATGAATTGGAGGATAAACCAACAAATGTTAAATGTCCAAAAAAATCCATTTCTTTGCGTCATGCAAGCATTTCATGCATGAGAATTTACTCAACCTTGCTTTTGTCAGACGTAACATCATTTTGACGGGCTTTAACCTGTGTATAAAACATCCTCACTAACATCAATAAGGTTATAAAGGATTTACACGAAGTGTAAGCTAAAAATCTTACTGTACACTGGTACTATGGAGTAAAATTATTAATGTGGTAGTGTACCCATTAAATGAATGCCTATATGATTTCTGATCAGGATGGATTTTCTGTAAGCTATAGATGTTAGTGGGAAGAAGTAGTTTAAGATTCTGGAATAGTTAATTTTATTTAGTTTTTCACAGACTCCAGTTTAAGTTTGGCAAAATCTTCTGCTAGCCTAAGAACTTCCAAGAGGCACCCGACATTCTTTCCAGTAGCTTGGGCAGACGTGTCTTTCCCTCCACTTTTGCCGTCCATCAAGTCAGACACTTGTTGCACCCACTCGTTGGCCTTCAGACCTTTGTCTGCAACGTCCTGGAAATACAGGAATTATGCTTGCATGTCAATACAGAATATACAAGTAAAATAACAGTGTGCATAATGTGGAATAGCTTGGTAGCATACATTCGTAGCAGCACTGGAGTGAATGGAAGTATAGACTATAAGACACATTAGTAGAATAATATTTATATAACTTTGCATTTTAAAATGTAAGTTCTACTGTAATTATGGCTATCTGCAGTATATACATGTAGGCTGTTTTAAGTATTTTAAAATGCTTCTATATTGGGAAAATGAACTTTTTTTTCTTTCTTTCCATGTGTTCTATAATTCCCCACAACCCCCAGAGTGTTTTCACTTTTTTCAGATTCCCTCTCTGTCCTGAGATACACCAGAATAGTGATTGCATTCCTCTGCTCCTACTTGGACTGTCAATCAAATCCCTGTGACGTGATCCCCCCTCCCTGCTCTGTAATAAACAGAGATATGAGCATTAGCAGGGGGAGAGAGGTAGCTTTGATGATAGATATAAGGCTGCACTTGACCCCCCTTCTTAATAGCTTTTACTGATTGATGATGGGTCACAAAGTGAGAGATTGTAAACTGTACTGTTCTTCTTCCTGTCTCCAGGACAGCTTGCTTTCTATTGGCCACTGTGCGTGGGTGTGTTTTTCAGGATGTTGAACTTTTAACTCCTACTGCACATGATAAGCTTGTCGGTTAGCCGGAGTTGAGACACGGAGGAGGTAACAGAGGGGAGGGGTAAGGGGGGAGTGCTGCACAGAGATCTGACACCATGGTTAAACAAAGTCACTGACAGAGATAGGATTAAGGCAGCACAGAGTACATGAATTTAACTTTGCAAAGGGGCAATGTGTTTTTTTCACTATAGATGCCCTTCAATACAGATTTGAAATTACAGACATGTAATTATTAGCATTAAAATATTCCAAGTACTGTACATGATTCTGCTGGTTTAGTAAATCTTCTCTTAGGGCTAGGCCCCACTGGGGTATTTTCTGAGCGTTTCCGTATGCACTGTGCTAGCGTGTGTTAGTGCATGTCAATGTAAAGTGTATGTGTAAGGCCCCACTATGTCCGCTGCCTTGCACTATGCATTTGCTCATTTTTGCAGCGCATGCGATCTACTTTTTTTGGGCTGCCATAGGGCAACAACAAAGGAAGTGCAGCACAAGCGTCATCGCGATTGTGCTGTGGCGCGCAATTCGTGCGCGCCTCCATACGCTGTGTAGTGGGGTCCCTTACTAAATCAGAAAGTCATCAGATGCAGAACATTTATTTACTTACATTATAGCTGAATTATAGCCGAGATTAACTATAGCTAATCTTTCGCTGTTAAATCAATTGGATTGATTTTAAAGGATATCTTAACTGGAAAAATATTTTTTTTTCATTTCCCATGTACTGGAAACCAATTCTTTCCAACCACCACATGTACAATATTTTTGTTCATCTGTCCCCCGTTTTTTTAGATATTGAATCTGAAGCATCTTACTTTTTAGTAAACAATCAAATGCCTCTTCTGATAAACTCTTTTGCAGTGTGTTGTTAGAGGTGACAGTTTGTATGCATTCTGGGAAATTCCCTCTCCCAGTGCCCTCACAGTGAGTCGTGCCTGATAATGGGGGCATCTGTTAAGAGGGGGATGGGGAATGCTTAGCCTGAACAAAAAAAAAAAGTGCTGGATTGAAGACATGAAGCAAAACACACACCTTTTTCAGTTTACATACCCTTTAAAGTCAATCAGTAAAGTAAAACATGCACTGAATACGAGTTACATCAAAGGTAAATATATGAAAACCTGTTTAATTGAAAACAGAGAAGTTGAAAAACAAAGAAATGACTTACCTGGGGCACCTGACATAAGCATGTGATCTTTCCTGCATCAAGATCTACTGAGAAAATCATGGCTGCAGTTTGAGGTGACTGACACTTTAAGAGTTTCAAAGACTCATTCAGAGCCTGTAGGATGACAAAGATCCAGGATAATGAGAATCAGTCACAGAACCAGAAGATAAAATAAAAATAAGGAATGTAAAAATGTTTTTTTTTAATATTAAAGGGTATCTCCACTAAAAAACTGTCAGGGAGATTCAATAAAAGTGCACCTACATTTTTCTTTAAACTTTATTTGCTGGGAAGAATAGGATGTTAATGGCAACATTTTGTTTTAATAAACGTTTTAAACTTTTATATGTTCATCCAGCTTAGGTAGCCCTAAAATCTATTTTAGGCTTAAATACCTTAGCAGATGCTCCACTCTCCATTTCAAGTATAAGAAGGGGCTGATTTGGATGTTCTTCGATCAGTTCTTTAGTCTTTTCCAATACCTTTGGAGGAAAGGTTAAAAGGAAAGGATGCTTTTTAAAAGTAATATACAAGCTATTAAGCCTTTTAGATTATATTGTGTTGTGCTAAATGAAATAGCTGCATAAAAGGTGTTATAAAATGAACCAAAGCTCTGTTGCTGCCTGTATTCTAACTGCTGCTTGTAGCACAGAAACTGCTGATAAATAATGTGATTTAAATCATTCCTTAACAGAGACACACCTATATGAACCGCTCATACAGAGCCACTGGCTCAGGCATGCTCGTTGTGTCATATAATAAGTCTTGTATCTTTATGCAGTAAGTGAAGATGAAGGAAGAGTAAAGTAACTTTTACTTATGTCACACAGGAATATTTTGGTTAGGGCAAATGATAATGAATTTAAATCCGCAAAGTCTGAAAAATGTGTTTTATTTTGAATTATGCAAATTATGGGAATTTTACAGCACAACTGAGCAATAGTAAAGGGCAATATGTAAATGCTGGGGGTTCTGCTGCATATTCTAATCCAGACAATTCCTGCAGAATAGGATTGAAAAGACTATGCTAACATTTTTTAGACATAGTAAATGCTTCTGTCAAAATACCCGCTAGGAAATAACTATAAATTATACAGTTAGATGTCATAATTGCAACTCTTTCATAGTTTTCTTCAAACAAATGTCATCTTGCTTTTGTTTACTGCTTTGAGGTCAGATATTTAACTTTTGCAGTTTTAAAAGTTCAAGGGAAAAGGAAATCTCAAAACAACAGGAATACCCAAAGTATATTACATACAAAAATGTTGTATTTCCCAAAAACAGAGGGACAAAAAAAAAAAAAAAAAAAAAAAATCTAGAAACTATCACTCACCCGTTTTTGAACATCTGCTTTGCTAGCACGATCAAGGTCATCCATGGTTTTCTTCAAGGTTTTAAGGTGTTCCCTCAGTTCATCCTTTTGCCATTGAGCGATTACTGCTGTGGCCAGAGTCTAGTAAGAGAAGAAAAGAGGTCTTTTCCATTTGTCTCACTACAGTGTTTATTGTACAGCCAGTCAGCCAAAAAATGTATACCCACATTACCACTTGTCTGGCATAAAAAAGCCAACCCTTTCTAATTGGTCTATATAGTCAAGCTACTCCATTCTTAAAGGAATAGTTCTATCACTCGATTTGTAGATATCTGCCTGTATTTCTCTCTGTCAATATCTTTATGTCTGTCTCTTTATGTCTATCTTTTTAAATCTCTGTGCCTATCTCTTTATCTGTCTATTTCTGTTTTATTTGTCTATTATATTATGCTATATTTAATATTAAATTTTCCAAACTATCCCCCACAAGGCCACGCCCACTCCTACGGCAGTTATTATTCTCTCCCCCCCCTGAAAAATTTTCTGCAGACGCCAATGTCTAGTTTTTTTAATGTACATAATAAATGTTTGAGGTTGTTCTTTCTTTGTTCAGCTATCCTTAATTGCTTTTTGCTTACCTCACTGAGGTCTGCAATCTCTTTTTGTACCTCCTTGTTTGGAGCAGTTTGCTGTGTCACTTTCTTTTGCAGATCAGAAAGAGCAATTTTCAGAGCTTCCTGCCTCCGCAAAGCCTGTGCAAAAAAACAAAAACCCAAAATTATATAGCATAAAAGTCCAAGATACACATCAGCAATTACTATGAACTAAGAAGACTGAGAAGCTCAGTACCTAGTACTACCACAGAACCCCCCTTTAAACAAAAGAAAAGAAAACACCCACCTTTTGGGCCTCTGCACCAGTGACAGCAACAATTCTGCGAATTCCCTTGGCAATGGCTTCTTCTGTGACAATGACAAAAGGACCAGCATGGCCAGAATTTTGAAGATGCCTATTTAAAAAAAAAAACAAAAAAAACCCCCAGTAATTCCCTAGTCTGAGCAAACATATTTTGCATCCAAAACAAATAACATTAGAAACACATAGCTTAGAAAATCAGGCCTATAGCTCTGCACATATACTGAGTTTTGTTTAGGAGGATGTTAAATATATGTAAAGATACTTTTAACTTTATGGGGCATGTCCACCTTTAAAACAAAAAACCTGGAAAATTGTTAGCAACCTGCCCCCAACTTATATATTCTGCACTTTGCATGCATTACTAAACAGATATCTATAGAAGGGTAATAATTGCTTCCATTTTAACAGCAAACCCTGCCCCTCCATCCATGCAGTCAATTAAGGTTGTGAATGTTGACATCCCAGCCAATGATGACTATTCTCATCTGCAGCCTCCTCTGCACAATGGATGAGGCAAATACCTTTGCCAGAAAGGAATATAGTGAATCACTAAATATTTGAATACAAATGCATGTAATAACCTGGTAAAAATAGCAATTGGGGTTGCAGGCAGATAACAGACAATTGACTAATTTATTATTTTAAGGGTGGACATGCCCTTTCTGTTGCCTCAGGCAGACTAGCACTGGTGGCTAAGTGCACAGGTAATACACTACCCATGTGGCTTCAGTAATCAGAATTCCTTTTCCTAGCAATTCTGAACCTCAGTAAATATGCAGGACAAGTATCAATAAAATATCACTTACGTTCCACCACAGAACTCAATGGATGTTACAGAGCCAGCAGGACCAGCAGGGTCTGCCAGCAGATCCTCCACAGGGATTCCTACAGAAACAACACGCACAGGATCTGGGTATGTTTCATCAAAAACAGCACGGAGGCCCTGGATGGATTTAGCAGCAGCAAGAGGGCAATTCAGAGCATAAACAACCTAAAAACCAGACATGTTCCATTTAGTTTTCACAAAATTCCTGTGGTAAAGAGGAATATAGGTTTACATGGTGGCAGTTATCCTTTACCTTGTTTTCTTTGATAATTTCATTTGCAATCTCTTCAGTTCTACGAATTTCCTTAGTGTTCATGGCACCTTTAGCTGTGAAGTCAAATCTTAGCCTGTCTGGGGCCACCAGCGAACCTCTCTGGTCTGCTTCTCCAAGAACAGTGCGTAAAGCAAAATTCAGTATATGAGTAGCTGTGTGGTTGCTCATAATAGGTCGCCGCCTGGGCTGGAAGGACAAGTATACCTATGATTTGCTGCATTAAGGCTTATTACAAAAATACTTTAATCAAAACAAATTAGAAAAGTTTTGCTTCAGCTGGAATAACGATAACTTTAAGATATTCTAAAACAAATGTAAAAACACCTGCACGTCACTATTTCTTAGATAGAAAATTATTTGCACTTTTTTCCATGAAGTATTTTATTATGGCTACATATTTACCTCATCAACATATAGACGCACTTGATCCCCCACTTTTAGACTCCCATACAATGTTCCTACGTGCAGCACATATCCACCTCTAACCTGCGTATTCCGGACTGAAAATTCAGTTTTCTGGGTGGGGAATGAGGTATAAATATAACAAGAAAGACAAAGACAAATTGAATTTAGACAACATATCCACTTTAACTGGATTTCAGAGGGTGGGCTTATGGAGAGGATAAGAATGATTTAGAAGTGGTTTAAAATACATGCATGTCATATTATAGCGACGGTATACAAACAGCTATATCTGTTGTATTCAATTAGATCAACTGGACTTGAAGTTTAGTTCTTGAAGACGTTTCGCTAGTCATCCACTGCTTTCTCATGAAAAGCCAGTCGGATGACTAGCGAAACGTCTTCAAGAACTAAACTTCAAGTCCAGTTGATCTAATTGAATACAACAGATATACCATGACCTGGTTGAATGAGAACCTTCACAAGCATATACAAACAGCTGGAATTCAACAATACATACACATTGCTAAAAAGGAGAGTTAATTTAAAAGTTATAAACGGCAGTTTACAGGTTATGGGGGGATTTTTGAGAAAGCAACAGATGCTTACATCTTCATTGTGATCATCCTCTCGAACCATGTATCCCTCATCATAGGTCTGTCCTCCTTGTTCTGCATAGAAGCAGGTTTTGTCCAGCACCAGCCCACACTCTTGTCCTGTGCTCACTTCTTCCACAAACATCTTCTCCCTACGTATGGCTTTCACAGTTGCTACAACTCCTTCAAATTCTGTGAGACAACACTATCATTTTTAGGGAGAGACTTCATTTTTAAAATGTTATTTAAATAACATTAGATAGAATTAGAACTGGGCACTTTAAATA
This sequence comes from Hymenochirus boettgeri, assembly GCA_019447015.1. Lineage (NCBI taxonomy): Eukaryota > Metazoa > Chordata > Amphibia > Anura > Pipidae > Hymenochirus > Hymenochirus boettgeri. The sequence continues at coordinate 128,569,944 of CM033472.1, read as the reverse complement.
GATCTATTTCCTTTAATGCTACGTATATTTGTGAGGAGGACCACTAACTGTTCTGCACACATCTCCTAAGTAGTATTTATCTTTGGCAGACATACCATAGGCCCCATCAGCATCAGAGGAGTAATTGTATTTTAGGGAATCATCAGTGGGTTCTAGTCCACGAGATCTAGTTCTTCAATTGCATAAATGTCCAGCATGAGAAGATCCTCATCATCTGCACCCTTTCCTTGAGATTTAAGCTGTAAGTAAAAAAAAAAAAAAAGTCAAAGAGAAAGTGAGAATCTATGACTACCACAAAGGCATGTTGGTATCAATGTAAGCAAAGTTGGGGGAGAAGGAATCTGAGTAGTTACAACTAGTAAAATGCTACATGTAGAAGCGACCATCAGGGGACCACTCATAAAATGCTCAAAGGATGACCTGCTGTCCATGTTAAAGTAGTCTAAAAATAATACATGCTCTATCTACATCCACACATCACCCTTATTACTGCTGGTTTCTGCTACAGGATTGCAATTTATTACTTTAAGTGGTTAAACTTTATCAAGGTTGGCACCTGTGCAGCTTTGCGTTCCTCTTCAAAACCCTGCATGTCCACTGTGAGACCTCGTTCCTCAGCAATCAAACCAGTCAAATCCCAGGGATCCATAGGGTCATAAAGTAGCCATGCAGTGTCTCCTAAGTGGTGAAAGCAGACAATGATCAAAATACAATTTATAAAAACTTCATACTCTTTATAGATAAACAAGGGCATCTATAACAAATAAAAAAAGTTTTATATGCCCATTACTGGAAATTATATTTCTTCCCAACCACTACTGTACCATTTTCTTGTTGATCTGCTCCCTATTTCTTTAGATATCCAATCTAGAACACTATTCATTCAGCTGTCAATCAAGTTCCTTACTCTCAAAACTATTCTGTGAGCACTTTTGCTGAAGCTGGAATGGTGACAGCGTTCGACAGTTGGAATAGTTTATGCTGTGTGCAGTATTGACAGATGGTTTTGGGGGGGAAAAGTCAGGTCAGATTAAGTGAGAGTGGTTAATAGAGGGAGGGGAGATATCTGCTCCTGACCAAAACATGAGCTGGATTAAAGGCATGCTGCAACACACATCTCAGAGTAAGTCCTACTTACATGTATTTATTTATCGATTAAGAAAACTAATTTTTATGTGCTAAAGTGAAAGTGAAACTGCTGTGCTATGGGAAGATAAGCAGTACTGGCAGCTGTAATAACTGCAAGTAATCTACTTACTGGAAGAAACATGAAGAAGAAAGAGTGGTAACAGAACATCAGGCAGCATTTCAGGTTAGACTTGCATCTCTATTGCAGTTTTGGTAGTGTTTACCTATATACAATATTTAATTTTAGGAACAAACTTGCACTTTAAAAGCACAAATCCTCTCTTATGAGCCTTGGAAATTACACTGGACCATATGCAATTTTCTACTTTTCAGATTGTTGAAGAAATGTGCTTTGCACACCTAGATAAGGAAATCCTCTACATTCCAGCTACAGCATAGTTAAAATAAGCAATGTAATTTCACATTTCTTTTAGGAAGAAAAAATATGGGACAACATCACAAAGTTATGTAAAAGAAAATGTGTTTCTACAGGCAGGAAAGCTGTAATTTAAACAGTTGTTATAACCTCCCATGAAATACTTCAAGGAGAACATAGTAACATAGTAATTGAGGTTGAATAAAGACATATATACGTCCATCAAGTTCTACCTATTTACACTTTTTTTTTTGATCAGTTGATCCAGAGGAAGGCAAAAAAAAACAACAGCTAAAAAGGGGGGGGGGGAACGACCCCTTCCTGACTCCAACGGCAATCAGAAAGTATCCCTGGATCAACCAGATCTATATATATTAATACCAGTAATTCTCAATATTTTTTAGTTTTAGAAACTTATCCAGGCCATTTTTAAAGCTATTTAATGAACTTGCCATTACCACATCTGCTGGAAGACAGTTCCACTGTTCTCACTGTAAAGAAACCTTTCCTAACCTGAAGATGAAACTTCTTAAACTTTAAAGGATGTCCACGAGTCCTCTGATATGACCTATTAGTGAACAATGCACCAGAGAGTTTATTGTATGGCCAATTAATATATTTGTATAAGGTGATCATATCCCCACGCAAATGTTGCTTCTCCAATGTAAACAGCCCTAACTTGTCTAATCTGCCTGCATATTCAAGCCCCTCCATTCCCCGTATTAATTTAGTTGCCCTTCTTTGAACTGCTTCCATTTCCAAGATGTCCCTTTTGTATATGGGATTCCAAAACTGCACCGCATATTCCAAATGAGGCCTTCCCAGTGCCTTGTAAAGAGGGTGAATAATATCTTTCTCTCTTGAATCTATTCCCCTCTTTATACAAGACAATATCTTGCTAGGTACCTGGCATTGTTTGCTACAGCAAGTCTGTTATCTACCAGAACCCCCAAATCTTTTTCTATTACAGATTCACTTAACACAGTTATTTATGGTGTAGGTGGCACAGGGATTATTAAATCCCAAATGCATCACCTTACATTTATCAACATTGAATCTCATCTGCCATTCATTCTGCTTGCCATTTTGATAATCTATCTACAGTTTCTGACAAACGTCTTGTCGCCTGTGTGTTTTGCAGTAAATCCTGCTATTAACCTGATTTTTAATTGATCAATTGGTGTTAGAAATAGCTCATATGAAAAGCTAAAGCCCTCCCAAATAATATTAAATGTACTGGTAAAAAATAGTTTCACTGAAAAAAAGATTTACCATCTAATCAAGACAGAAAGGTCAAAATGTTGCAAGACAAAAGTGTAGTCGCCTATACGACTACACTTTACAGCCAATCCAAAAATATGTCAGCAAACTAAGTAGTGGTGCTGTGAGATCCAAATTTAATATCTTGTATGACTTCCACGAGCTTGAAGGACAGACAAGGATTCATACAATTTATTGATGAAATCATCAGGAATAGCCAAAAAACAGTCTTGCATGCCTCCCAGAGTTCATCAATATTCTTTGGTTTCGTCTTCCATGCTTCCTCTTTCACCCTACCCCACATATGCTCAATGATGTTCATGTCAGGTGACTGGGCTGGCCAATCCTGGAGCATCTTGATCTTTTCGCCTTAAGGAACTTTGTTGTTGAGATGGAAGTATGCGATGGACACCATCCTGCTGCAGAATTTGGCCTTTTTTATGGTTGGGAATATATGAGGTAGGGTCTGCCTGACCTGGGCTTGTCAAAAACTTCTCCAGTCTCTTCAAATCTTTTCTTTATTCTCTGAACTTGACGCTGAGACATTGAAGGTGTGCGCCACACCAGCAGTGGATTTGGTCTTCAACCTCTTGATTATAAACACTTTAGTCTCAGGGTGAATCTTAGGCATGTTTGCAGAGGCCTATTTGTAGTTGATGTGAAGGTATCGTGTACTGGGGTTCTTTTTATACACACCTGACACAATTGATCCATTATTAGTCACAGGTGAAGCCCATATGACAAGGCGACAACACTTATGTCTTTGCAAAAATTGAATCAATGGGTTTTACCAAGTTGTGAATATTAGAATACTTTTTGTTAGTTTCGTTTTAGCATTGAAACATTATTACAAAAGCTGTTTGGGGTAAAATGAACCATTTCTTGAAACAAAATCTGCATTAGAAAAATTGTTAAGTGGCACTCCAGGTCTATTTGTACACAAGAGACAAGACTTTTGTCACTTGCACATCATTTGAAGTTTCCAAAGCTCTGCATAGTTTTGTGTCATCAGCAAACACTGAGATCCTGCTCTCAATGCCCCCTTCTAAGTCATTTATAAACAGATTAAACAGAATCGGCCCCAGTACGGAACCCTTAGGCACGCCGCTTAGAACTTTAGCCCACATAGATGTAGCTCCATTTAGCACCACTCTATGTTTGCGATCCAATAACCAATTCTCTATCCATGCACAAATGTTTTTTTCTAGGCCAACAGTCGCTTATGTGGCACAGTATCAAAAGCTTTCGCAAAATCCAAGTATACCACATCCACTGCTGTGCCTGAATCTAAATTCTTACTCACTCGCTTCTTCATAAAAACCAATTAAATTTGTCTGGCATGATCTATTTCTCATAAATCCATGCCGACTACTACTAAGGTGAGCTCTGGAGACAAAGTCAAGGATATGATCCCGTAACAAAGTTTCCATCACCTTCCCTACCACTGATGTTAGGCTTACAGGTCTAGAGTTACCAGGCTGTGAACGACTACCTTTTTTGAATATTGGTATTACATTGGCTTTTTTCCAATGCAGAATTTTTTTTTTTTTTTAATACTAATTTAAAAGTTTTTCTCCCCAAAATATCTTTACATTGTAATATTCTTCTCTAGTAAGTTGCATGTATGCAAATGTTGGAAATAGATTCTTTAACTAAGAAGGCTTCCATTTTGGTACCAGTACAACTTACAGCCCATGAAGTCTTTAAAAGAACTTTGTAAGCATGTGCACCTATTGGCCATGCCCCCTGATTACATTATTCACTGTCTATGTAGCTGATTTTAATGCCATACTGTTTTTTTGCTTCTGTTCCTAGGAAAAAATAAAGTTTCTAAATGTGTTACTTGTGAATGCTGTTTTGCTCAGCAAACTTAAGCGCACGTTAGAAACATACTGTCCATGAGGTCACAGGTTCAAATCCCCAGACTTTTTTTTTTCTGGCATGGATGCAAGAAACAGAATCAACTGCAGATGCTGCTTTTTTTTGTATGAAAAGAAATTATTATTATTGTTGTTAAACAAAATGAGCTGAAATCCCTGTTCTGTGTCAGGGAGGAGGCTCTCAGAACTGTAGCATGATTGTCTGCCAGCTTGGTGGCACCCAATTAAGGTGAATTATGGGAGATGAATCCTAGTACTCACAGGTTTATTTCAAGAATCACTCAGCAGCGAAAGCTACAGCTTGTTGTCTCTTTGTAAATGTGCTCTATTTGGAAATGTCTGGAGACTTTAGTTCCCCTTTAACTGTAAAACAGCAACGCATACTAAAAAATGCCACCTTTCCATATCCCTTACCAGGGATAACTTTATGCTCGCCCAGGCTTTGTATCTTTCGATCCAAGATACGCCTCCCTCTGTTAAGGGTTTTCAGGAATTGGGTTTCCTCTTCATTGATGATGTCTTTAACCATATCAGGATCTTTTTTAAGCTCTGGAAAAGCATTTCCCTGTATAGTGTAGTACAGGTGAAAATGGAAAAAAGGAAAATGGTAGGTTAATTAAGAAATGAGAATGGAAAAAGTGCAATTGCATTTTAAAGGCAACTGAATTACACTGAAAATGTTAGAGTTTCTCTCAAATTCTTTCACAACCATTGAGACAGAAGTGATTTGCATTCAAGCAGTGTTTAAATACAGTGACCACCCATTAACTATATTATGTGTATCTTTATACTTTTCCGTCACTGGAATATTCTTTATATGAGCAGTTAAATTTTGTAAAAATAATCTAACAATTTAAACAGGACATATTATGATGCAAAACAGTATATTGCCCCTTTCCCTAATCCCCTATTGCATATTTGATCTTAGGGTGGCCTTTGTTAATTCATTTAAAGTATACATTCTGAAGAACAGACCCCTCCTACATAACAATCTATATGTAACACGACAAATGGTTTCATTCGCACATGCTCAGCAGAACATCCAAAACTTAGGAGGACTATGTAAAATCTGTTTAAACCAGAATTTTTGATAATAAAGTAAATAGAATACCAGTGATTGGACAACCACATCAACTAAAGTTGAGAAAAATCCTTTGGAAGCGTTTAGTTTCTCATGGGAGTATCTCACAGCACGGCGAAGGATGCGTCGTAAAACATACCTGCAAACAGAACGGTTTGGGGACAGTGATTTAATTAGTTGTAAATGTGACAAGGGGAAAACTAGAGATACATAAGCTTTCCTCTGGCAGAGAGCTAGGATCATTTACATTAGAGGGTGATCATCGATTCATTTACAGCCTTTCTTTAGGTGTTTCTCTCCAATGTTTGTATTTCTGTGTCACTGAGGGAGAAAATTTCCCCCCTAAAATGTTGGGATTTTTAGGCCTTTGGGCACAATAAAATCCCTTTAAAGGGCAACTGGGGTCTCAAAATAAGTTAGGGTTAAATGAAAGCCTGCAGTATTTCCTTTAAAATGAGCCAACAATCACATCTCTGGCTGGAGTCTGAGAGAAATTACATTGGGGCAAATGTTCAAACTTCCTGCTTCCAGTAGGTTGAGTGACATCACATGACCGCTGCCCCACCCGTCTGCCCCTGGGGAGTAGCATGCTTAGTTAAGACTACATGACTACAAGCTGGTCACATGGCTGAAAACAGGAAGCGTTCAAGCAGGAAGGAATATTGCTGAACATTTCCAGCAATAACTTCTCACAAATCTTATCTAGAGATGTGATTTAGGTTTTAATTTTCAAGGTATGATGGAAGGTTTTTTATGTAATCCTGACTAGTTTAGAAGAATTCAAGACCACAAAGTGTAACCCTTTAAGCACCTAAAATTCCAGTGTTGGTATTACTTTTTACTGAAACTGTATGACATTCACAGATCAGTCCATTTCAGTCTTACATTGTTGTGAATAGACTTTCCAAAAATGTCCGACTGGTATATTTATTAATAACCATCGAATGACAAATATTTGTGAAAAAAATCACTTAAAAATATGTATTATATGGCAATGTTTTTGCAAAAATGGCCACCTTAATAAGATCAATGTGACCATGAGACACGTGACATTCAGAGCTTACATAAAATATTTCATGCACAGCAGTTGTTTCTTATTTTATTCCAAGCCATTTTTTTTTATTCCCCTTGTAAAATTTAGATTTAGGAACAAAAATGGAATACTTTCTCATTCCAATAACCTTAATCTATCCATCCAGAGTATACCTTATGCAAAAATAAATGCTTCTGATATACTGACTGTATCCCTAATAGTGTCTGTTTTTGTCTTTCCCTTGACTTAAGCTTCATACACACATGCGATTGCAGGGGCTGACCCACGAGGCACAATGTGTATGAGCGGTCGTTTTGTCCAACAATCGTGCTGTGTGTGGACACTTTGTTGGGAAAAAACGGATGTCTCTTGGGCCTCTGAGTGGGTTGGCCCCGCAATTGCATGTGTGTATGAAGCTTTCACCCCTAGTTAATCAGTTGTTCAGTAGGGATCTAAACTTGTTTGAACCATCCAACAGCCAATCAGTAGAAATTAATCCAAAGTAGTTAGCATTCCGTAAAGAGGAACCTGAAATTTAAGCTCTCTACTGACCCCAAAAGGGCATAAAGAAAATTAACTCAACTGATTTTTCAAAAAGAACAGGATTATTATTACTGAGGCATGTGTAATATAAATCAATAAAATGTAAAAATATTTATGTTTTCCACTGTACTTATATAACTAGCACACAACTGCAGAGAAGACTATTGGACACTCTGGATTCTCAGAGATTCCTAAGTTGCATTGGCTAATGAGTGTAATGGTTCAAATGAAATAGTCTTTTTTACACCCGCTCTGAGCTTTCTCAGCGATCAGAAGAGGATTCTGCAAAGATTCTCTGCAGTCATTGCCTAGTCCGTCATCTGTCATGGCGACTTCTGCATATTAACTCAGAGAGATGTAGTAGTGAGGCTTCTGCGATTGGGGGGCAATATCTGTATGTCTGCACTTTTCTGGCGAGTATCCTATATATACGGTTTTGGACCTGCTCTACCTATATGCAAAAGTTCAATTTGAGGAAGGGCACACCCTTAAAAAAAAAAAAAAAAAAAAAAAAAAAAGTTCAAGCATCGCTGCTATTTTACAGAGCATAGAATTCCCCCAGACAACCATAATCTAGCAAACTGTTCTGCCAGGGATATATTTTATCTGAAGGTTCGTTGTAATGTAATTGGTCATTGTAACTGCCAGATTTATTTCACCCTGGAACCTTGCTTAATTTAGTGTTGGAACTAAACAATAAGAATCGGCAGCAAAAAAAAAAAATGTTTTTTCTCTGTAGTTATAAACATGTCCCACACAACGTTGTTTCCCCAATGTCCCTATAAACCTTTCTATTTGTGTATAAAGCTCCGTCCATAGTAATAGTAATGACTATTAGGTCTGCCACCAGTGATGTAGCTGTGGCTAGGCATCCTATGACCAGGCCCTCATACACACTCATGAGAAACAGCCTGCATAATTGTACCCATAGACAAACACTTCACCCTACTATAGCTGTGTGACACTGCACAGTAGTATCAAGCTCGATTCTTGCCTTGCACATTTATTTTAGGTATTAGAAGAATTCACACTGAAAATTCAAACATTCGGGTCTGCCTCATCATGGACCACAGAGATAGAGCCTTCCAAGACATTAGGATGAAATGTAACGTTTAATCATGGTTAAAACATTGCATCCGAAAAAAAACATTGATACAAATGTCTGTTTCTTTTCGGATGCAATGTTTTAACCATTATGATTAAACATTACATTTCATCCTAATGTCATGAAAGGCTCCATCTTTGTGGTCCGTGAGGAGGCAGACCCGAATGTATGCATTTTCAGTGTGTTTCTGCTTGCAGTGGGATTTCCAGGTTGTTTGCACAGGGTGCAGCCACTCATGCGGACCTTAGGAGGGGGAAGTGTTGGATCTCCAGCTATGCCGATAGTTACATTAAAAGAATTCAACTGCAAAAAGGTTCTTACCCACGCCCCGTGTTATCTGGTCTTCCTCCATCTGCAAGTGCCACAGTGATCGTTCTGGCGTGGTCTGCAAGCACTCTGTAAGCCATGTCAATTCCATCCACATCTTCTGCTCCTACTTTTCCTGTGTATGGTCTTGCACCTGTGCCCTGTGAATTAGTTTTCATGTTACAGATCTATATTCTATACAAAACTACAAAATCTGTGAATAAATGATAAAAAGGGGATAATGATAATTTAGAGCTCTTCATAAGAAAACAATTAGCAATACCTTCTGAATAGCTTCAAAGTATGGCACAAATAGGTCTGTGTCATAATTGGACATTTTGTTCTGCAATACAGACACCAATCTCTCCAAACCCATTCCAGTATCAATGCTTTTCTTTGGCAATGGTTTTAGGCTTCCATCAGCTTCCCTGCAGAAACATCAGAAAGTGTTACATGGGATACCCCTAAAGCCATTTTTAAGTCTCTGTTGCTTTTTGAAACACTTCTCCGGGGGAAAGGGTAGCCATTTTGGCTCCTATCTCACTTATGCAACAAAAAAAAACAGACCAAAAGGAGGTTTTCTGAAATATTATCAAATCTCCAAGTTCAACTAATGTCATCAAGCACCAAGAGCCAGTCATTATAAACACCTATGCAATATAAATCATGGCTAAGCTTATTCACATTTTAGGACATTTGAATGTCACAGTGGTGAGAAGTGAGCTATTTGACTCACTATTGGCTTGAATTAAAGGGCTAGGGTTCACTAGTTCAGAGGAAATGTCTTCAGTAAATCTTAAGCTTCATACACGTGTGCGATCTCGGGGGCCGACCCGCGATGCATGATGTGTATGCACGGCCATTTCTTTCTACAGTGCCCACACGGCACGATTATTGGCCGAAATGTCCGTGCAAACAAATCGTGTGTCACGGGTCGGCCCCGGGATCACATGTGTGTATGAGGCTTTACACTGATAACATAGTCCATAATACACATTAATTAGTATTCCTGTCATATCAAGATTAAAATTCCATCACCTATTAAACTGAATAAACACCAGATTCCAGATCTCAAGAACATTGGGATCATCCATATTCACTAGATGGGCAGCATCCCGACCCCCAATGCGGTCAAAATGCATCTCACTGCAAGGACCACAGGGACCTGTATCACCCATTTCCCAAAAGTTGTCCTTCATGCTCCCAGGGAGGATACGAGCTTCTGGCAGGCTAGAAACAAGAAACAGAATGGAATTAAAAGCAGAAACAATTTAATAGAGATAATTAAATGTGAAATAAACTGCCGATTTATAGGATAAACAAACTGGCAGTTCCTACAGACTCTACAAAAGATATGAAACTATCCTAAAAAGACAATTAATTGACAGACCAAAGAGGAAACAAAATCTTACCCTAAGTTCAGCCAAATACTTTTACATTCCAGGTCAGGCTCAAGACCAGCTGCTTCATTTCCACCAAAATAAGTGACATATAAGCGTTCTATGTCAATGCCAAACTCCTTGGTAAGCAAGTCCAGTGCCAATTTACAGGCAAGTTCCTGCAATTACATTTTACATCAATTATCTTTCTTGTATCTTTCTTGCCCTCTTAGTTTGCAGGCCCGGCAGTTATGCCACTGCACACAAACACTAAGGTAGAGAACTAGGTTTGTGGAGTTGGAAGCAACTTTTGGTACCTGGGGTCAAAGACAGCAACACAGACTGCTATATTTAAGTTTGCTGCAGTAATAATAATGCAGTGTGTATTTCTTTAACAAATGTAATATCTGCTGAGCTAATAGAACAAGTACATTTGAGTGTAAAATATGTAACTATTGTAAGCACTAGGATCAGTTCCCAGATTAAAAACTCACTTTCTTGAATCATAAAATGAATTAATTTAATATATTATAAAAAGTAAGCATGTAAGACTAGGCTATATATTTTAGACCCAAACTTTAAAGGACATGTCATCCCTCCAAACTAAAATTTGTATGCAAGCTAATTACCCCCAAACTTTGACCTTGCAAGATTTAAATGTAAATGTATGCAAGGCTTTCAAGAATACTCACCAGCCCTCGTTTCCTCGGCTGCCTCAGCCAATCAGAGACGTCACTGCCGGTCCGGCCCCTTCTGCTGCTGCCATGCATGGAAAAGGTACAGAACATCAGCAGAAGACAGCCAAGGGAGAAAGGGCTGGTTAAGAAACCTAACCCTCAGACATAAAACTTAGTGCGGCCAAGGTTTGTGGGGTTTAATTGGCTTATATACAAAATTTGGTTTGGGGTGCAGACATACCCTTTAAAAGTATCTTTATTTTGGCATTACAGTCTTGGATGGCAAATATCTAACAGTGAGTATGCTTACTAGCCAGTGGTTCTTTGGTTTGTTACCAAAAGCAGACACCATCTTTAGATCTTTAAAATTGCTGAATATTGGCAGTGATTAAATCCCTTGCATGTGGTGTTCTTTAACTTCTTTCAATTAACATGAAAATACATAAGTATATTAAAAATATAGGAGTTGAAGGTGTCAAACTAAAGATGATAAGATTTTTGGACTGCTTCACAACCCTACTCTATATGTTGCATATTTGTTCTGAAATCATAATGAAAAATATTTGACCTAATCCCTGATGAAAACAAGTTTTCATACCTTAAAATAATCTCCAAAGGACCATGATCCCAGCATTTCAAAGAAAGTGTGGTGATAGACATCCTTGCCTACATCATCGAGATCATTGTGCTTGCCTCCAGCACGGATGCACTTCTGCGTGTTCGCTGCTCTGGTTAGTTTTGCCATTGGGTGGGATGGATCAATCGTATTCAGGAATATTGGCTTGAACTAACGAAAGTAAATAATGTAACAGTTTCAAGTGCTTTAATCACCGCAAAAAAATTGTTACTTAGTAACCAAGACAATGTTTGTTATAGGATTTTGAGAATTCTAATCAATAATAGCACAAAACATTGCTTCTCTTGTTCTCTGTAAAGTAGAAGAAGAAATTAATGGGGATTTATTAGATGCTGCTCTGTATTAAGCGGAGTACACACATAGCCAATAATAGACTAATTCCATTAGACCCGATTTGCAGATTATCAGTCATTTGCACAACAAAAATTATGGATCTTTAGTCCAGCAAACTTTTGCTGTCAACTGTGGGATCTGTTGGTTTGGCAATTTCTGTTGGTTGCTACTATAACATAGGGAGGCAACAGTGTCTGGTGCTTATTCGGTCACATGTACAACTAACAAAGATCAAGTTGGAAATGCACATAAAGAGAATTGAAATTGGGTCCATACATATGGAAAGAGGGTCAGGAATACGTAATACGCCAATTTACAATGCAGTAAGTCATCTTTACCATGGCATTTCCCCCTCATCTATAATTCCTAGTAAGCAGAGTTCCCCATCTGTTGGGATAGTTAATTAAACCGAATTTACCGATTGTTAGAGCTTTCATGCACTTTAGTCCCAGAAAGGTGGTTAGAAGAAAAGATAGCTACACTGAAATCAAAAAAGTTGTGTAATTGAGAAAGTTTAGGGACAAACCCAAATGTCCTGGACTAAGTTCTCATATTGCTGATGTGAATGCAGATTTTACTATGAGGTTTATCATTATTTGAATGAAAAGCAATTGGCAGTGGTGACTTTTCTTATTGGGCGATTAGTGTAAACACCAATAAACAACAAAAAGTGCATAACTAGAATGTCTGATATATAATAAATATATAGATGATTTGCACTAATTAACTTTCCAGTTATTCTGCCTACTTTCAATGTATCACTTATTGTAACACACATAGTTGACACATAATAAAATATTGTGCTTATTTGTAGTTTCAAAAGAACATGGGTTTTTGTTTTTTTCTCTAAACCTCAAAGATCAAAACATAAATGTTGAGATTTCATGGATAAAATCTTTGTACTTTTGCAGCAGGAGGCAATTGGCTTGAATGTACCTATAGGTCTCCACCCTTCCTTATAAAATATTTGTTTTCCTTGAACAATCAGCTAAACCAAGTGCCATGATAAGTGTTCTGTTAATCTAATGCTTAACTGGAAACATTCACTGTAACTGTAAGCAAGGTGACTTGCTAGGAATTACTGACAGGTCTAAGACACATGTCAAGGCTTTTTACATTTTAAATCAAGTTAGCTGACTCACTTGGATTAATCCTTCTTCTAATGGTAATAACTCTGGTCTGACAAAGCCACATTACATTATTAGATGTGATTCTGGTACAAATGAGCAAGATTTAAAATTTCAACCATCTACCTTTCCCATGACAAGCTAAACAATATGCAATATTCAGGTAAAACTAGTAAAACAATACTCATGGATATGGAGTTTTACAGGGTAATTCAATAAAAGTTCTTATTGTTTAAAATGGTACTAGTTTTGCCACAACCAATCAGATGTTAGCTTTCAAATGTTAAATAAGTTCTGATTGTTCGGGGCAAAATTAGCACCATTTTAAACGATAAGAACTTTTATTGAATCTCCCTGAATGTCTATATTTTTTTAAGGCAATGAAAAAAGAAAAAACAGACTGCATTAACTGTTGCAGTTCTCTTTTGCACATTGTATCCCACAGATCATAAATTTGCAGGTTCCACACAAACTAATTAACTGTATGCCGTACTTTTAATAACGATGCATGATAATCGAAAAGCAATAAATATTCAGTCTTACTGGACTGCAGACTTAACAGTTGTAGGATACAGGCATACTCAGCAAATCTTCTTAAATCTGTTCTATTTAGTAGCAGTTTCCTTTTAGACCACGGGCACACTAAAGCGAGGGTGAAATGCACAAACGTAATGTTGTGTATTTGCACTGCGATTTTGCCAATATTCTGTTAGCAAAGCACATTTGATTCACAAAACAATGGCGATCATATGCAATCCGAAAATGTATCACAGCCAATGTGGCCACTCACATTGTGTTAGCATGGCATGAGTTGCAAAACTGAATTGTATTGTAAATGCATGAGAAAAGCACTATTGTGGCCTACACCTAAATGTGTGTCCCTCGGCTGTTACTAGTACCCAGAATTGTTCCTCTCTAGGACCAACTAGGTAATCCAATTTAAATCCCTCATTCTGTAGCCTCCTTCCTTGTTTTTATATTGTACACAATTCCAGAAGTGTCAGACATCATGCTTGTGACTTCTATCTACTTTGACACATACTATGCCTTTATTGCTGCCCTATTAGTTTTGATAAATTCACTTGTGTAAGAAGACTTTCCCAATCACCAGCCTTGGCCCCCTTCACACTATTAGACTGCAGATGGTTTGTCCTTACATTTATCTAATCCTTAGATATATGTTCTGTCAGTGTCTATTATGAGCATGGAAAGTTAAATAATGTATGGTCAGCTTTACATACTGTGTTGGCATTCATATTGGATAATTTACTCCCCTATACCAATCACAAAGGCAGTTCACCGTCCACTGTCAATCAATTTAAAAAGAACCAAGGTTCTCCTACTTATCCAAAGTATAAGAAGTTTTACCACAACCTCCAATGCAGAATCAACAAAAATACCAGGTACAGAAGGGAGCCATCAGTCAAAATCAAAGCTCCACTGTGTTTTATTAGGATAATGAGGCACAAGTGTTCTTATTTCCTAATAAAACACTTATGGATTAGCCTGTTGAATAAATTCAAAATTCTGCAGTGAGGTAAGAACTGGAGTTAGGAGATGGGTTTGGAACCACTGGTCACATTTTTTCTATTACTGCTAGAGATAACAGTCCTACCTGGTCTATATCAATTTACCTGCCATGCAACACTAGATATTATTTGTTATTAGGTACTGCCTAACTTTCCTATATAACAAAGTTGCGTGTGCTGTAGGCAACACACAGTAAAGCTTCGTACACATGTTGGATAATTGTCATATGATGCAGCCGACGAACGAGCAATCGCACAATATCCGTACGAAAATATAGCATCAACAATCGCCAAAGACCAACGACCGCCAACTATTTCGGCTTTTTCAGACGATCAGCCTGGTGGATTTGTTCTGGCGATTATCGTATATTTGTACATGGGTGTAAGATTATCGTTAACGTTCTACGAAAAAAAAAATACAGTGACAATGGGCACATATTGGTGGTGGATATCCAGAGTAAAACTCTGGAGTAATTGCAGATAGATACCTTGTGCACACTGTATCCCTGAATAAATTAAGATAATGTCCACCATTATATGTCCCCCCCACCCCTCGTGACAGGCCGGTTCATTGAGCTATGGATGTCTGGATACCCTGTGCACACCATACCCCTAAATTAAGAACATCCACCATTATGTGCCCACCTCTTTTTACCGGTTATATTTTTATCACAAAGGCAAAAATACAGAATATGATCCAAAAACCAAAGATTCTCAATTAATAAATCAAACTGAGCGGTCACCCAAAAATAAGTAATTATGGCCAATTCACCAAAACACACAAATATCAAATGGCTTTTAGGCATAAGTACACTCCTTTGAGCTGTTATTGTTACATTTGTAAATACTCAGCCAGGTCTCCAGGCACTCCTTGGATCCCAGAGAGGTTTCTAAGTGTTCCTCAAGAGACAGGAACTAAGAGGATCCACCCTTTTGATAAAGCTATGCTTTATAATAAAAATACTACTGCATATTAAATATATTTATTATATTTGTATGACTGTTGATGGCAGAGAAAGAAAAATATTTGAATATATAATTATTTTATTTTGGAGTTCCTTGAGATATGACAATTATTTCAAGGATTCCACAAAGATAAAAGGCTGAGAAACACTGTACTAAGTGTAAACTTTTCTTTGCATTTATCTAGGATTTTGATAATTAATTATTGCCTGTGTGTATGGCCAATCCCATGATACATAACCCATCACTGCAAGTTGTATAATCAATCATTTCTGATAAGAAAACTACCTTTGGATCGTTACTGATGCACAGTTATAAGCAAATCCCTCAGATAAAAAAGGATTTCATTATTATCGATATAACCTACAGCTGAGGAACCATCACTGGTTCAATAGGTTCTGTAAGAAAATGTATCACTGGTTTCTTAAACATGGACCATTATAGGCATATCCCATTGGATGTAAAGGAACTTGCTGATTATCAGCTGTGTATGGACCAATCCCACAGCCAAAGAACTATCACTTTTGGATGTGGGACCGATTGGTTTCCGGTCAGATTCTTAAGCTGGGTACACACCATACAATAAATTTGGCCGGGCATTAAAAAGGCAAGTTGGTCCGAGAATTTGGATGGTTTCTTCTTTCGGCCGCTACAGACTACTTGTTTTACTAACGTAAAATCGGACCTGTCGGAAAACTACAATTCTATATGGACAGCAAGCTTGGTCGTGACTGTCGGACGTGGCTGCTTCACCCGCGACAGACAGTCCTTCCTCCTGGCCGACCTGTCAGTAGTGCTGAACGGCCGGTCAGAAGGAGGGATTGTAAGGGGTGTACACGGTTTTAAACATAATAAGCAAATCTTGTTAGATCCCAAGGTATCTGCGGATTACTATTGTTTGTATGGACTTGGTTACCACCTATCCACATTTGTTACTGTCTTCCTATACTCCCACATCTTCACAGTCCGTAGCTGTGATTTTGACTAGATCTGCTCTAGTATAGAGAAATCAAAGATCCCTGAGGAAGAAGCCCAAGTGCTTCGAAAACTTGCATTTTCAATCATTTTAGTTAGCCAATAAAAAGGTATTATTTTATATCCAAGATGTATTCAGTTTCATTAATGGCTAACATGGTACAATTCTCTACTACTACTACGTTTATAGGGAAATCAATAATTATCACAATCTGTCCCTACAACTCGCAAGTACACATACCCATTTAGATTCCAAAATTTATGTCAAAATTCACATGTATGGTCAGCTTTGCAGACCTATTATCACCATCATCAATTAAAATTGCCATGTTAATAAAATAAATAGCTGGGTCACATTTTATATTGTTAAACATTACGCAAAACATTTAGAATTATATTTATCTCTTAAAACATTTTGACAACTGAAAGGGTTATAGATGGGTTGTAGAATGTATCATTATATTCCCAGGAAACTGTAGTTTACGCCATTCACCTGGTTCATTCCAGCATTGGCAAAAAGCAGTGTAGGGTCATCCAAAGGGATTGTTGCTGAAGAATGGACATAAGTGTGGGAATGTTCCTTAAAGAAGTCAATAAACCTCTGCCGAATCTCACAAGCTGTCATTGAAGTTTTCATGGTGACCGCTTCCTACCGGATGAAAAATAGATTATAAAACAAATATACTTTTTACGTTTCTAACGCTGAGAAAAAGAATAACACTTTTTCATCTTACCTTCAAGATCTTGCTTAACATTTCTTTCATTAAAAAAAAATAACAATAAAAGCTTAAGTTCCACCTAATATGTTGAACAAATTGCAAAGGAAAACTAAAACAGATGTCATGCAATTCATTCTACAAATGATGGCAAATGGAGGGAAAGTAGGCAGTGGATTTAGTATAGAGTTTTATATATTTATAGAAAAGTCATTTTAAAATGAAGTAACTCTAAAAACAAGTCAGCCAAATGTCTGTTTCTGTAAGTAGGAAAGCTAATCTGTTTACTCCATCTCTCCATAGCCAGAGCTTCATGATGAAAAGGAGTCCAGCTCTTACCTTCATCATGAAGCGATGCACATGTCTACACTGCTGGAAGTGGGGGCAGTGCAGCCCTTGCAGTGATGTGGGATGGAGGCAGAAGTAAGGTCTATTTACATTTCAGTACATTTCAGTAGTCATTTCTTACCCTTGCTAGCATAGTGATTGATAAGGTGAAACAGAATTTTTATTTATAAGACCTTTATTTGGTGGACATGATTCCTCTTAAATAAACTGACATGTATAATGCACTAGTTTCATTTAGTTATTTGACACTCATGATGATATAGCTAAGCATCAGTTTTAACATATGGCATAGCTAATCAACATTATATAATATCATTTACAGGTATTAATGGATTTTGTGTTTTATATTTAAATACTATACACTGCCTATTATAAAGTAGGACATGTCAAAAATAAATATTCAACTGGCACCTTAATTTGACTCTCGTGACACACCAGCATTTCCCAGTGCAGTTTTAAAAACCTTGACCAAGAGAAGGGATGTCAAACTTGCTGCCCTCTTGAGGTTTAAAATCTACAA
The DNA here is from genome assembly GCA_019447015.1 of Hymenochirus boettgeri. Taxonomy (NCBI): domain Eukaryota; kingdom Metazoa; phylum Chordata; class Amphibia; order Anura; family Pipidae; genus Hymenochirus; species Hymenochirus boettgeri. The sequence continues at coordinate 128,552,028 of CM033472.1, read as the reverse complement.
CTCTCAGTATTTCCTGGCTGCATTCTGGGAGTTGTAGTTTTTAAACATCTGGAGGGCAGCATGTTTGACACCCGTGACCTAGAGGTTCATAGCAGACAGGGAATTGTCATGATGATCACCTGAGCATTAACCACCTGTTCCTAATAGTACATTTCCTCGTTTTCACTGAAACCTTCTCAGCCGACAGGGATAGTGTGTTAGTCCCACAACCAATGAAGGTAACAACATGAGCATTCTCTGTGCAGCCATGTATCCTAGTAGGAACTCTCCAGAGGACCCAATGGGATGAGCAGCACCTTACCAGGGCAGTTTATTACTAGAGACCTTTAGATTCATAACATACACACAGAACATTAGAGGCCCAATCCTGTACCCCATGTATATATGTATAATCTAACAGCCTGACGTGGGACAGAACCTGCTTTACAGGGAGCTAGACACTGATTTCTGACAGGATACATTACACACTGCAGCCATTCAGTTCCATACAGGATCACTGTGCTAATGACAGGGTGTACATGGAACACCAATCATACCTTGTTAGTGCCCGGCCAGTCTCACCTACTACAAACCTTCCTGCAGTCCCCGCTCACGTTGACTCAACGCTGGCATGCGCGAGACTATGGCTAAGCAGATGACACCCTCTTACTGCTACACCATTGGTTGACAAAGCCGCAGCCTTTCTTTCTATTGGACGAAGAAGCTGTATGTCAATTAGAGCGAGGACACATGGGATACGCCGGCTGATGCAACTACAGAGCAAATGTAGATCACGTGACTCTTGTTAGCGTTCGGGTAGATTATGGATTTGTAAAGTGGCAGTAGGTGGGGTTACCAGATCATCTGCTAATTGGCTCCTTACAGCGGTAATTAGCAGGGCTTCTCTGATTGCATTTAAACTGCTCATGTTTTAATCTACCTCCTAACTTACATTTAGGGCTAGGCCACACTGCTGCGTTTTTTTTGCGCTTGCGATTTTACAAAATCATTGAAAACACGGCAACGCAAAAAAACGCACGTTTTTCGGTGCGATTGCGTTCTGCATTTTTAATCGCAATCGCATGCGTTTTCCTATACTTATTGAAGAAATCGCAAGCGCAAACGCAAAAAAATCGCACATGAAATTGCATGCTATTGCGATTGTGTTTGCGTTGCAGTGTGGCCTTGCCCTCATATGGGTTATACACTTTTTGAAGTAAGAAGGGACAAATCGTCTGCACATATTAGCACTTTATTATTGGCACTTTATAAATTTTGTACATATGGTAGTAATGTAGTATTAACACAATAGCATCTTTCAACATATTTTTTAACACGTTTTATCCTTACGGACACAATACTATTTATTATTTTTAGCAATGTTTTATCTCATGATAACCACTGGTTATGTACTAGATTTTGTTAAGATTGTGATGTAATTATTTCCTGCTCACCCCTGACTCCTCCCATGTTGGGGTTGGTTTTCAGGTAGTGACACCCTATATAATCCCTGAGCACTGTTGCACTTATTCATCTGAAGAAGGGGGCATGTTATTCCCCCGAAACGTTGTGTTTGTGATGTGTGGTCCACAATAAAGACTTAATTGACTGGAGTGCGATCCTCTGCTTCTTTATGTTTGCTGCAACAGTTATGGTTGAAGGGAAAACCATTTGAGGCATCTGCACCCAAAGTTTGGACAAGAGTGCACCTCCAGTTGTATTACTTGTCACACCTATTTCCCTTTCCATTCCAGCTCCTTGAAGTGATCATTTATAGTGAGCAGGTCAGATCTACTATCTAATAGTGGCCATAGATGGCACAAAGTGATCGGATTAGCTGGCAAAAGTTTTGCCCAATAGGAAAATTTATGGTACGATTGTCCATTCACAATCCAACAATGGTAAGATATTGGAATAGCGCGATATTGTATGACCCAGATTGTAACGTTAATGGCCACCATGAGGCTAAGGCCTTTACTATCTAAGGCGTTTCATGTGCATTATAGTCAGTTTGTGCTGTGACCCAATTGTTATAACAGGGCTGGATTTACAGCTCAGGAGTTTGTAGGCCCAAAGAGCCTGGTGCCCTAAGCCCCACCCCTAACACAGACCACACCCCTAAACTACACCCAATCTTCAGGTGAATAACAGAAAATTTTTGCTACTTACCGCAATTTTCTTTTCCTGGTCCGTAGCACGGCAGTGGTTAACTTGGGTTACGCCCCCTTAGAATATGACTGACAGGATTGGATAGCCAATAAATTGCTCTCGCTCCTCCCCTTTACCATCTCATGTTGACTGTCCGAGTGACTCTGAAAAATATAATGACAATAGGGAGGGAAGTACACCACTGCCGTGCTACGGACCAGGAAAAAGAAAATTGCGGTAAGTAGCAAAAATTTTCTGTTTTCCCATGGTCCTACACGGCAGTGGTTAACTTGGGATTTGATAAGCTAAAATAACATAAGGGAGGGAGAAAGTGATGCTTAACAAAATTTATTTACATGCTGCTGACAGAATATTTTGTCCAAACTCAGCTTGAGAATGAACATCTAATTATAATGTTTAACAAATGGGACATAGATGTCCACGTAGCTGCTCTGCAGATCTCTTCTGGAGAGGTCTTAGCTGAAAAAGCCCAGGAGGCTGCCATGGATCTGGTAGAAGCGCCGTGATTTTCCCAGGAAGGGAATATGCCTTACTCTCATATGCTCGTCTTTTGCAACTCTTTAGCCAGATGCTAAAGTTGATTTAGAAGGTCTACAACCTTTTTTGCTGCCAGAATATTAATGAATAGAGAATCCGTTCCTAAATGGCAGTGTTTTGCTGATTATGCAGATAGGATTTTACCAACGTCCAGAGTTTCTGGAATGGGATTTTGATCTTGCTGTGAAGAAGTGGGAAGTATAATGTCTTGATTGATATGAAATGAAGTTACTACTTTTGGCAAGAAAGTGGATCTGTTCTCAGAATTATTCTATCGTGAGAAATGAGATGAGGTTCAGAGGCTCTGAGTGCTTGTTTCTGCCACTCTTCTTGCTGAAGTAATAGCCACCAGGAAAAGAGATTTAATGGTTAGATTTACTATGGAACAAGATTCTAAAGAACAAATGGATCTCCTTGTAAATTGAAGCACCAAGGTTAAATCCCATGGAGGAACCTGTCTCTTACTTGAGGCTTGATATGTTTTCACTCCCGTGAAAAATCGGATGATTAATGGATCATAAGCCCATTTAACATTTGTAAGAGCTGAAATTGCCGAAATTTGAGTTTTAAGTGTTGATAGACTTAACTGTTTCTTTAGGCCTTCTTGCAAAAACTCTATTAAGTTTTCTGGAGTAGGTTCCAAAGTGTTTAAAGACTTTGACTTACACCAAGTTGAAAATATCTCCCATATCCTATAGTATCGCTTTGATGTAGAGATTTTCCTGGCTGCCATTAGAGTAGAAATGGCATCGTCTGATAAGCCTCTTGCTCTCATGGTGGAGGTTTCAAATACCAAGCCGTCAAATGTAGATTCTCTGGCTGCGGATGAATTACTGGTCCCTGGCATAGCAAGTTCTTGATTAGCGGAAGTCTGATCGGAGGAAATTTGGACATGTTGAGAGCCCAGTTGAACCAGGGTCTCCTTGGCCACCAAGGTAGTATTGTTATTATTGTGGCCTTGTCATCCCTGATTTTCTGGAGGACTTTGGGAATGACGGGAAATGGAGGGAATATGTATAGTAGTTGGTGTGACCGTGTTATCGAGAAGGCATTTGTGCCTGAAGCCTGAATTTCCCAATATCTTGAAATATATTTCTTGGTTTGACTGTTCTTGTGAGTTGCCATCAAGTCCAGCTGAGGGAAACCCCACTTCTGGCAGATGTAGAGGAAGATTTTTGGATTCAAGTGCCATTCCCCTGGGAGAATGGTCTGTCTGCTGAGGTAATCCGCTTTGTAATTGTTTACCCCCGGTATGTGTAGAGATACTAGATCCAGTAGATGAGTTTCTGCAAACAATAAGATCTTTTTGGTTGTATTCCATAGTGTTGAACTGTGAGTTCCCCCCTTGTTGTTGATATATGCCGTCACCGTGGTGTTGTCTGAGCGAATTTGAACTGATTTCCCCTGAATGAATTTCTGAAAGGAGAGTAGGGCTTCTAAAACTGCTGTTAGTTCCCTCAAATTCTGTGGAGCTGACAATAACTTTGTTGGCCACCTCCCCTGTGAAAAATGGTGATCCATGATAGCTCCCCATCCTAGTGGACTCGCATCCGTCGTAATGGTTATACTCCCCTATGTGAGGAAGGAAGACTCAAAGAAATTACAGGGAAATATTAACAACCTTGAGGGCGAGGCGGGAATTGGAGTGCATGCGAATTGTGATGGCGATCTCATGCGCTCTGATCAACGGATCGCAGTGCAAACTTTCCCAGCTCCCCTAGTAAGGGCTAGGCAATACTGCTGCGTTTTTTTTTGCGTTTGCGCTTGCGGTTTTTAAAAATCATTGAAAAGGCGGCAACGCAGAAAAAACGCACGTTTTTGGGTGCGTTGCGATTTGCGTTCTGCATTTTTAATCGCATTCGCATGCGTTTTCCTATACCTATTGAAGAAATCGCATGCGCAAACGCAACGAAAATCGCACATGAAATCGCATGCGATTGCGTTTGCGTTGCAGTGTGGCCTTGCCCTAAGGGACTTCAGCTGAGCCATGTTAGTGTGCGGTTTGTAACACATGATCGGATGGCGTATTAAACGTCCTGTTGTGGAAATAAAAAGCCCTATCCCCTGGGTACATTGTATTAAATAGAGATATCTTTATAGATCGATCAGGAATTATGTATTTTGATGACTGAGAAAGAAAAAGATAAATAATCTATAATCATTGTTTTATGTAGGTGTAATAAAATAAACCAAGCACTAGATGGCAGTGTTTCACAGCATAGTATGTTCCTTTAACAGTAACCACGTGGGGCGGACAGTTCCGCTCAATCGCTATCCATCCATTTAAGCTTCTGTACTGTGCATAAATGCCTGGAGACAGTCGCCGCCTTCGGGGTCCAGAAGAGTCCCAGTCCCCGTTGCTCTATGTGCCGAGCGATAAAGCAGATAAAACAGAAGGAAGAGGCGGACGCGGGCCCAATGAGCCTCGCCCTGTGTTTGTGAGAGCCGGCCTACTGAGCCAGGCCAAGGGATCCGCGTATCTGGAAGCCGGAAGTGGCGGGACCAAGGTGCTTTGTGCGGTGCACGGACCGAGAGAACGTGGGATGGGCGGGGAGCGAGCGGAGCCCCGGGGTCGTTTGGTTTGCGAACTTCGATGGGCTCCATTCTCCCGCCGGGGACCTTGGTCTGGTTCCTCTTCCCCTAGAAATGTCGGCATGTTCCTACAGGAGAGCTTGGAGGCCGCCGTGCGCTTGGATCGGTACCCGCGGGCCGAGGTGTTAGTCTGGGTCCTGGTCTTAGAGGACCGCGGGTCGGCGCTGCCGGTGGCTGTGTCCTGTGCCTCCTTGGCTCTGGCAGACGCGGGGATAGAGATGTTTGACTTGGCGCTTGGATGTGGCCTGAGCCGTGGGCCTGGTGGGGAGCTACTTCTGGATCCTGAGGACTGGGAAGAGGAGGCAGATGGAAAGAGAACCATGAGCCTCGCCCTACTGCCAACACTTAACCAGGTAGGGCCATGCCAACCAGACCTGACTGCTGGGGGCCGTGCCAACCACACCTGTCCTTCCTCCTGGCCAAGCCGTCAGAAGAGTTGAACGGTCAGTCAGGAGGAAACGTTGCATGGTGTGTTCCAGGCTTTTTAATAAGAGGAGCCACCTGGCATGACCTTTCCAGTAGTTATCTAACCAGATGCTAGTAATGCAGTAGGTAAAAGCCAATGTGTATTTAATAGGATCAGTTAAGGTGCCTGTACACTAGCACTCAACAGCACTTGTTCCAGACAACTGCCCTGCACATTTCAAGCATTGTCCTGCCAGTAAGAATCGCTCTGGTGCAAGACATTAATGGCAATTCACTGTTTGTCTTTTTGAAAACAAAAACAGCTTTAATGTCTAACAAATATATTTCAAGGTTTAGGGGTTTTGCCGGTTCAGTCCCTTGGTGATTCATTGTCATATGATCATCAATGTTAGTGAAGTCAGAGATGTGCAATTTCATGTTTTTTATTTTATTGTAACAAGCCATTGCGTTACATTCAAGTTGATTGTGGCGTAACTAGGAATCAGTGGGCCACCCAGCATAATTATGATGGTGCCTCTATCTGTGCTTTATCCACAGTGGTTTTCTGCCAGAAGTCTATATCTAAGAAAAATAAGATGGGGTGGTGGTCCCCCTGGTAGTTACGCCCCTGCAAGTTGATATGTGATTAAGTCAATAGCGTGAAATTTTTTTTTTAGAACTGATAAAAACGTGGGTGCTAAAACCATTTGCTTACCCTCCCCGTCTGCTTTACTAACTGTTGTCTAATGAGTTACATTTACTTGCACAATTCCTTTATTAAATTATAAGGATGCTGTAGAAGTTGCCTCTGAGTTCTGTGACAAAAAAGAGGTTACTTGGAGGTGACTTTTAAAATTGATATGATTTATACTAGGATATACATTATCTATTATAAGTCACAGCAAGTGCAAATTCCAGCAGAACAGATTACCAACACACACCCAAAAATAAAACCGCATTCTAAACATACCCCATAATATCCCCCTATTGTATTCCTGTCAATGAATGAAAACAGGAATACTCGGTGACAAACTGCTATTGTGTGCTTACCTTTGTTTTAATCCAACAGATTTCTGGACTCGTATGCAATGGAGAATGGGAAGGAGAAAGTTCAGTGGAAGCTGTTCGATTATGTATGGAAGGCTGTCAGAGACTGTACCCTGTGTTGCAGCAATGTCTTGTAAAAACCACTAAAAGGAAAATACAAGCACCACAGACTGAAAAAAGCTAATTAATCATTGTTATTGGCACTGCCATCCTTAGGGCCAAAGGATTGTTATAGCTGTATGTTTGTTTAATGATACTGCCTTGTTTTTGCAGGATACTACATGTGTACATGTGCACTATACAAAGTTGCTATATTTGGCTCTAGCTGAGCCTTAAGCATGTTTTTATACTAAACTGAATATTATAAGCCCTAATTATTCAGCATTCATATTGAATGTGAATAGCGTATAGTATCTGTACAAAACTAAGCTGCAAACAAACAAACAAAAAAAAAAAATATTAACCGAAAATTAACCTAATCTCCCATTCCAACCCAGCATGAAACTGTATAATGCTTACTCCTCACCCCTGGCTGTGGAGAATATAGGGGGAACAAATACCTTTAAACTTTGCTTACCCTCCCCGTCTGCTTTACTAGACGGAAAGGGCTAAGGAATAGGCCATACTTGCGCATTTTCTCACACACAATCACTCTTGTTATCTGCGAGTGAGAACTGCAGAGCAGTGTGGGTGGCCACATACAGACAGTGATGCACGTGAAACACATGACTTGCTATAGGGCCTGTTCCTAATGGAAGAGTAGGGCAGGAGCAGGGAGAAGTTTTTTCAAGATGGAATTATATTTATGTTCATGTAATTTATTACAAATTTAATTTTCTTTATTGAGAAGAAAATTTAAAGTATTTGTTCTTGCTATATTCTCTACTCTCACTGTATTGCAATGCATTGTTATTATAGGATTGCTCTTATTGGCAAAGCTAGCCACAACTATAGGTGGTTTTAGGCCAAGAAGAATGTTGCCCTACTGTGATTTATTTTATCCTTTCAATTAGACCTCCAAAAAGCAAGGAAATAAACACACAGAAAATAATACAAGTAAATTGTTTATTTCAAACATTTCCGCTCTTTTCTTATGCCCACAGCAAAGAATAAAATGACAAAGTGCACAGATAATAAGATAATAATACTGATAACGTCCACCAGGGGGGAAAAAAGGTGGATCCACAAAGAAGCAGAATGTTGAGGTTTGAGATAAGGCGTGAAGACTGAAAATGATGTAGTAAAAGACAAAAAGGCTTGCCACTAAGTGAAAATGTATTTAGGGCAATAAAAGCTGTGAAATGGTCAGCATTATGAAAACCTAAGTCATAATTCTAATAAGACGTCTCTAAATTCATATCCTAAAAATCTAAGTGATCCTTTTAATAGTTAATGTAGTAATCAACTTCAAACTCCATCTCAATGAATTTCTACACACAGGCCCAAAGCTAAAAAAAGACAATACAAGAAGACTTAAGGGGCCTGTGCACAATCTCAATATGGTATGATTGGTATTGGTCTGATCACAAAAAAAATGAAGACCACGCAAAGGACCGCCCTGCAGTCAGTTATATGATGGTCAGAATTATTGCATGTGTGGGTCCCATAAATTGTGGCGGGGATGGTCAACCAGAATCTGTTTTATGGGCTCCAGGACACTATTTAATACCATATATACTCGAGTATAAGCCGAGATTTTCAGGCTTTAAAATTAACCTGGAAACCTAACCTTGGCTTATACTCAGGTCAAGTCCTAATTAAGATCCAAATGCTGCAATTGGGGATAGTAACCAGTAGGTGGCGATGTGTTTAAAATACTTCAACTGCATAGAAAATTACAGGAGCAGCTGATCTGCCTTTACACTCCTTCCTGTAGTCTGGCTGCTGGACTCAATCAGCACTGTCACTGCTCATCTGGATGCTGTAAATCTGATGGTTCTCCTCAGTTTGGGGCAAAAAACAGCTACTAGTTCAGAGGAAATGACAGCTTGAAACTACAACTCTCAGGTGACATTTTTAACTATTGGGGTCAGAGTTCCCTTTACTATATGGAGGTCAGCAGAATTGTAAATGATGGTAAGCTTAATTAAAAGTTTAGAAACTACAACTCCCAGCAACCAAAGGAATTGGGGGTTACTGGTACTGGATTTGGCTATTACTGTATTGGATTAAAGGGGAACTGTGGTCTCCAAACAAGTTCAGGTTAAATGAAAGGTCAGTTTCCTACCTTTAAAATGAGCCATCAACCACCTCTCTACCTGCTCCACAGCCCAAGATATAAAGAAATGACTGACCAGAAAGTTAATGGGTGGGAGGCTGACATGTGACATTCCTAAGGCTTCTGCACAGTGCCGCCAGCGAGCACAGGTTTAAGCACCCGCGAGTGGGCAGGGCCACATGGGGCTGTAAGGGAATGGGCTATGGGGGGCCTGCAACTGGAGGGATCATGGGGTCCATGAGTGGGAGGGACCAGGGGGGCTGCAAAGGGGAGGAGACACAGGGCAGATTGACTGACAGGTTTCAGAGCAGGAAGTGCAGGGGACCTGGTGATGCTGCTGCCATATCACACACAAAATGTTAACATCTTCAAAACTATGTAAAATAAACAATGGAAATAAACTGCAAAAACTCTCAGGAGAGCTATTTCTATCAATTTACCTAAAGTCATTTTTGGACCACAGTTCCTCTTTAATGTTTGGGAATTCTGCTGTTCATTTAAAGGGCAAATTAAGTCTCAAAACAATACTGAATCAGAAAGCAGTAGTCGTCATAATTTCTACCCTTGGCTTATACTCAAGTCAATCAATCAGTTTTTACAAATTTTTCAGGTAAAAATAGGCTTATACGTGGATCGACTTATACTCGAGTATATACGGTACATATTTAGGATTTCTGGTGACCCTTTTTGGGGTGAGATTATTGTTTTAAACAGATTGCTATACTTCTTTAATCATTGTGTACTAGATTTTCTATAATATAATATGCCTGGTTATGTATTTATTTTGAATCCAATGCTTAATGCATTTGTCAGAACCTTTAAATTAGTTAATCCACTCACAACAGGTTCTGTCCAAAAGAGCTTAAAATGAATAAGTAAATTGCACTTTCACATTGCCTTTTGATTTATGAGGAAACCTATTTAACCACAAAATGATCAAACTATGGGTGATAACGGTCCTCTAACGGACAACTGCAGCTATCACACATTGTTAAGGGATAATTATATTTACCTTTCTTGCCCCCCTGTGCTTCTGTCCATGAAAAGCAGCAGTGTGAGGATCTAAAACCTAAATTCCTCACCTCTGTACAGTATCTAGCTTCTGATATACTTATTGAAATGTTCCCTTACCAGTCTGAACTAGTTCCGCATCTAGCAACTGTCCATGATCTGGCCAATGGGAAGATGCGCTTCTTCCATTGACTTGTCACTGACAGTCTGTTGAGTGGAGTTAAGGTAGCTAGTTAGCAGGGCTTTTGGACTGGAGCGGTTAAGAAAAATTATTCGTAAGTATATCAGGAGATAGATTCGTGATCCAGGGGTAAGGACTCAGCTGTTTAAGTACTCACCCTGGGTACTTTTGAGGGGAGGGGGTTCTTTTTATGGGTTTCATTTCCACACCATAAAGAGTAATTAATTCCTAAAACCCATATGGCAATAAATCAATACTGTAAAATCTCATGGCAACATTCACTTCAGTATTTGAATTAGTTATTTTACTATAGTTTGGCTGTGGCCATGCATATATGATATTGCAATTTTGCCATGCTGTTGCATTCTAAATATGCTCCCTAGCTCTGTAACGGGAACACTTCGGTAAATACAGGGCAAAGATTTGATATAAGTGTACATACACATAGTCATTAGTTGGCCTACTCACCTTGGGCTCAAGTTCCTAAAAAGATAAACTGTTCCTTGTGCAGATGGGTCTGCACTCACACAAATGGAGAGAAACATTAAATATGTTAAGCATTGGAGTATGTAAAGGTAACCATAAAGGATGCCATTATCAGGGCCCAAAAGGAATTGCCTGATATTAGCTGTGTGTAGGAAACAAAAGTAATAAACTGGTTCTGATAAACTGCCACTGTCTGGTCCATATGAAAAATCTCCTTTGCTTCACTACCACAAAAGTAAAACTGCTACTAGTAGTAAAGGGGACCAATAACATTGCTATGTGTGTGGCCCATTGAGCAATTGCTTCCTATGCATAGTATAAGAGGCAGATAACAAAATTACAGATTACAACGGAATCTGCATCATTTGTTACATGTGTGCGGGACAAGATTTTTAACTTCAGATGGGACAGATTTAGAGCTAAGGCTGGGTACACACAATTAAATTTTTCATTCCACACTGTATGATGTGGCTTAGGCAGATATAGGGTACCACACGATTAGCTGTGATTTTCTGACATACCCATACCCAATTGGTTGTGGCCGCCAGCAAATAACACCATCCATTTTTTGGACCAAAAAGTTATAAAATGTGTACCCAGCCTAAAGTAGCCATTTGAATACAAAGCAGTGGTGACTGTATGAAGATTGTACAATCAGATTTTAAGATGTGAGAAAAGATGCAGGATGAAAGAATGAAAAGAATTACCTGAAAGAAAACATTCTTACTTCAATAATACATTTTTAAGTTTGGCCAGTTGGATTATAATGCTACCTTAGAATACTGGTTTGGTATACAAACTAATCACTCTGAGGGGATTAGACCCCCAATCAAATCATATAAAATGGCCAGAAGTGCTGTTTCTGTTCATTAAGGGCTGCTCTTTATACAAATGAGCATGCTGTAAGTAAATGGCAGTTTAATTTTTGTCAAAAGATAATATGCACTTTTATTATGCAACGGTGAATGTTTTAAAATTGTTAATTACTTTAGCCCTATACCTTTCTATATTCTAGTCTTAAAAATTCACAGTACAATGTAGCTTGTAAGGCCCAATTTAAACAGTTTGATAATGGTTACAGCATACCCTTCTGTATAAAGCTGCCTTTAAAAAAATTGTTGTTCTACTTTTGTAATACAATGAAAACTCACATTTTAAGATGCTACTAAATTCATAGATCAAAGTCTTGGGGCTGTTTTAAACTGGTTCCCCAGTGTTCTTTTAGGCACTAAAGCAACCTACAATGTGTACACCCTGCACTACTTTATTCTGAAGTTCACAATGATGAATTCTTGCCAAATGTCATGCTTGACTACACGAGGTAAGCAAAGAATTGCAAGCCAACAAAAACAATTTAGTGGGCATCAGCATGATTCTCTGTCCTCAGTAGAAACTCCAGATACATGACTGATTGTATGACAGAAATACTTTGTAGATGTAGAAATAAAAGTACACAGTTCCAGTGGAATAGATTACAAACAAAATCTAACGGAGCTGTGAAAATAAGCTGAAATTAAAAAAAAGATTGTAAACCACTTCACTATCATAGAAACATGCAGTGTAGTCTGGCAGTAAAAAGACGAAATTACTTGAAAAGAATGTATGTCAGCTGTACAAAGAACTGAAGAGTTTTGACCTCAGTGGCAGCATACTGAGGTACCTATTTAATTTGGCCAAAGACATCCCAGCTTTGATACGTGATTGACTGAGATATAGCAGCACTCTAAGGCCAAACTCGTGTCTCCAAGGTTAACATAAACACTTTGGACATTATGCCCTTCTGCAATTCCATAAATGAAATTTTGCATATTTATGTGTCAATGCAGAACAATAAAACATACTTCAATGAATGGCCAAGACAGAGTGCACCCTTACCACAGATGAATCTCCTGAAATAAAGGACCCACGTGGAGAGAGTCCCTTAATAGAGATAAAAGTCAGTCTGATAGCAATAACAGGATTTTAACCTATAATTTAACTGCAAAACAAAAAATATGTCATTTTGGAATATCATCCACTATTTCACTAATACTGGATAAAGTCCTGAGGGGCATCTTCAACTCATTTGATAGGCTTGCAAAATAGGGCAGAAATAAGGCATGGCACTGATTACTCATGTGCTGCGATAAACCTTGATTTTTTCTTCTCTGGCAAGTGTATCTATGATCTGGGCCTCAAAGTCTGCATCATGCACCCCTGTTTTACGAAATTCACCAGCATATCGGTTATTTTCCCAGTAGTGGTGCCAGTTCCCTCGGCTGTCTGCTCCGAAACCAAAAACATTCACCTGAAAATTAAATAAAATAATATGAGACTACAGCATACATTACTATGGAAAAAGCTACATTTAAACAGAGATCAATGGAAAAACTGCTCCAACAGTAAAAAAGAAGCATCAACACCAACAACAATGCTCTTGATTCCTTTTATATGAAAATATATCCTACACAAACATGCTGCAGGTTCTCATAAAACCTGTATGTAGAAGTAAAAACCACTAGACACTTGCAATAGGGCTGAACAAATTTTCCTGAAAGTTAGAAGCAATTAATAATTCATTCAATGGCACAAGGGCTTCAGGATAAAGGTTCTCCATGTTGTTATGCCATGTGTCTGTACAGATGTCTTGTGATGTTAACACATGTATTTGTATTAAAATGTCCTACATACTAAAAGACAACTGAAAATATGCACAGACGCCAGGACCAGCCGGTGGCTGGGGGATCAGGGGTGCACGTGTGAGTTTTTTTTCACTTGGGTGTACATACCTTTGTTGCCAGCAGTTTATACATTAATGGTTGTGTATTGAGTTACCTAGTGTATAGCCAGCATTAGTCTTTGTGGTCCTCCACCCTTTAAGTGCCCTAGCAGTTATGCCTAAACATAGCCCTCATCTTTACAATAATCAAGGTTAAATTAAACTCACCTCATCACAGACATGAAGAGCAAAGAAAAGGACCAGCATTCCAGTGGAAGGATATCGACCATGATGCTCAGTCCAGCGATCGTGGATATATTTAAAGAAAGCTGGGTTGTAGATCTGAACCTGTACAAATATAATCCAGTTGTGAGTAATAAACAAAAACAAATTCATATACAGTATATTACAAAACAAATGTATGTTTGCACAAAAACAAATATAACAAAAAAGTCTTTATTGTTTTATTTTTTTTGTCTTAAGAAGACTGTCAGGGAGACTCAATAAAACATTTTTATCATTAAAGGGTATGTCCACCCTTGAAATAATTTTTTTATATGTCATTCCCCCTATCCCCCCAGCCCCAACAGCTCTATTTATTTTATTAGAAAACGCCCCAAACTTTACTTACCTCCCCTCTTTCCTCCGCCGCGCTGCCGGCCCTCTGCTTGCGAGAAAATGCAAGCAGAGGGGTGGGACCAGCAGTCACGTCTGTGATTGGCTGAGCGGCAGCCAATCATGGGCGCGGCTGCCGGGAGTTCATTGCGGCGGAGGAAAGAGGGGAGGTAAGTAAAGTTTGGGGCACTTTCAAATAAAATAAATAGAGCGGTTGGGGCTGGGGGGACAGGGGGAATGTTGCATATAAAGGGATTTACACTAGGGGGAGGGAATCCTAATCAGGAGGGAGAGGGAGGGGGAGAAGGGCTGCAGTACGCATGCCAAACTTCTCCCGGAGGCCAGTCCTATATGGACTCTGCTATCCTCCTGGTGGGCAGTTTTTGGGACTTTGGGGGGGGACTACAGGAGAACCATATGGAGCTTGGATGTGAGGTAAGTATTAAACTACACTACATGGTGGTGTCATTAGTGGGGGGATTATAGTTTTGCCCTTTAAAAATGGTGCTAACTTTGCCCCAACCAATCACATGTTAGCTTTCAAATGTTAAATAAGATCTGATTGGTTGGTTGGGGCAAAATTAGCACCATTTAAATGATAAGAACTTTTATTGAACCTTTTTATGTTCTTTAGTGCCTAGAAACAATGTAATGTATAAAGAATCAAATGGAATGCAAAGCAACGTTAAAGGGTAACTTATGGAGACAAAATGTAGACGAGCCACAAGCAGCAAGTGTGAACTGCAACAATCTTTAATGTGTACAAAGGGTCCCAGCAACACTTGTGTATGCACATTACATGTACAGTATTTACATTAATCAATTATTAGAAAAGGGCATTTTAAAGCATTAGCTTAGAACAAATTCAAATTTACTGAAAAACAAGCAAAAACAAATACAAATCAAAAGCAAACAAAAATACTTTAAAAATGTATTGGTAATATACTGTAAATGCTACACACCCTACTGTGAAATCAGTTTGCCATTTTTAGATCCCTCACATTTTACAGCCCCCCCCCATCTCCAGGAATTGTCTCCCCCACTGTGCCAGGAACAGAATCATTAAAGGATACGTGCACTGTAATGTTCACTTGGAAGCAGCAGCTTTAAAAATACTGTTGCCATATTTTTTTTACCTATGTCCCTCCAGAGCCTACCTTACCTTTGTGCCTTGAAGGTTGCTGACATCTTGTTACTGGTTTGCTGAATGTTAAGCTCCGCCCCTCTGAGATTTCTCTGCTTTCTCCTGCTTGAGCCTCAAACAGTAATGCCTTGATTTTACAGTGCACTTATCCTTTAAAGGAAAATAAAAGCTGGCCATGTACTGCAAACTAACCCCCCAACACTTCTACTATAATCGGACAACCACCTGGCCCAATCATTTTGTGAACATAATACCGATTACAATGATCCATCTGGAAAACAGCGCAGGAAAGTTGACAGATAAAAACACGGCTTCAATCGAAGCCCCATCCCACCCCCCTTTTGAAGTACTTAGGATAAGGACCTAAAATGCAAAGTCCTTGTTTTGGGAATATTATATAAAAGTAGTTGAAGTAACCAGGACTGTTTCAGCCTATCCTTCAATGGACAGACAATTCAACCCATGCACCCCACCATAGACACTTCTTATATCTAAGATAAACCCAGAGCGGAAAATGGGTTTGGGGTTTAATTTCCCTTTAAGAAATTATTTTACTAAGTAGCTTAGTAATTCAGACAGTTGTAAGTTTCAAATATAACTAATGAAACAACATTACACCCAGGTCTGAGAGATGATGTGCTCTAAAATATAACTGCTTGGTAAGTCATCTGAATTAATATAAACTTATATAGAAGCTAATTGCAGCTTTCTGGAAAGGGTTCTTGTCACTATATTTTAGAATAGAAAGAAAGCTCACCTTTTCCTTGTCTACTCGTAGGAAGGCCTTCACTGGGGCATAAGTACTAAAGGAAAAGAACTGCATTAGATCGAATATTTTGAAAGCATGGACAGTTGGAACCATCAAAAGGAATTACAATAGATTTTTCCTAAATAATTGTACTTACAACCGTATTTGACCTGTTGATAGAGCACTTGTGATCCACAGCAAATCCAGTGCTTTGAATGGTACCAGCACAAAACTGACATTGGCTGGAAGGTTTTTGGCACTTTCAGGATACATGAAGTGATGAGTAGTTTGGGATCCAACGTCCACTTCAAATCCAAGGGTCGGTGCCTGGTTCATCCTATAGAAAAATGAGACATCACAAACGATATTAAACATAAAAAAACATCAATTAGTAAGTTACTAAAGCTGGTTATAAGTGGCGTATTAGGCTTGCCAATAGTGCAATAGATTGTGGGTAAATTATCACAGCAAAAGTGGTTTCAAAATAAGTGGTTTCAAAATAAGTGGAGACCACCCGCCGCGCACCCCCTCCCCGGCAACCCCTCCAAGCCCCCCGCCCCGGCCGCTCCCGGGGAGGGGAAGGGAGGGAGCTGCTGGGAGGGGTGGAGGCTCCCTCCAGCGGGGCCCTGAGAAGGGCCTTTTGGGGCTTAGGGGGTCCCGCAGCTCGAACCGGGACCCCCCCTCCCCGGCCCTTATAAGGGCCCTTGCGGCACTGACAAGTGCCTTTGGCGGGGGTCCCGCAGCTCAAACCGGGACCCCCAGTGCGGCTCTTAAAAGAGCCCTTGGGCGGCGTCTTCTTTCTTCCAGTCCCGGCGACACCAGCTCCGGCGAGGCCGCCGACCCCCGAGAGGTACCCCTGCGGCCGCCAGGGGTACCCCCGGCGGGCGCCGGCGACCTCGACGAGGCCGAAGTTGCCGGCGTCTTGATCGACGCGACGTTCTGGCTGGCGACACCAACCCACTCAGGTCGCCGATGCCGGCAGACTTACTGCGGCCGCCAGTGAGCCTGCTGGCACCGCCGGCCTCAGCGGAGCCGATGTTGCCAGCCGCTTCTTTCTTCAGCCATCTACTTGATGGCATCTGAGTTCCGCGGCGGAAAGCTCCTCTTTATAGGTTTGCAGAAATCCATAATCCGTTTCTGATTGGTCAATTTTTTAATACTGCTTTACATTAACCAATCAGATTTCTGGAAAGTTCTGAAATCTGATGGTTAATGTAAAGCAAGTATTAAAAATTGACCATCAGAAACGGATTATGGATTTCTGCAAACCTATATAAAGAGAGATTTCCGCCGCGGAACTCAGATGCCATCGCAGTAGATGGCTGAAGAAAGAAGAAAGAAGCGTCTGGCAACATCGGCTCCGCTGAGGCCAGCGGTGCCAGCAGGCTCACTGTCGGCCGCAGTAAGTCTGCCTGGCATCGGCGACCTGAGTGGGGTTGGTGTCGCCAGCCCGAAGACGTCGCCCAAGGGCTCTTTTAAGAGCCGCACACTGGGGGTCCCGGTTCGAGCTGCGGGACCCCCGCCAAAGGCACTTGTCAGTGCCGCAAGGGCACTTGTCAGTGGAAGTGGGCCGGGGAAGGGGTCCTGTTTCGAGCTGCGGGACCCCTAAGCCCCAAAGGGCTCTTGTTAGAGCGCAAGGGCACTTGTAAGTGCCGCAAAGGCCCTGATAGGGCCGGGAGGGGGGTCCCGGTTCGAGCTGCGGGACCCCTTAAGCCCCAAAGGGCTCTTGTTAGAGCCGCAAGGGCACTTGTAAGTGCCGGGGAGGGGGTGCGCGGCGGGTGGTCGCGACCACCTGCTGCGGCCCCTTCCCGGCAGCCCCTCCTAGCCTCCCGTTCCGAGATTGCCGCGAGCGGGGAACGGGTTGGGAGGGGCTGTGGGCGGGGTGGGCGTGTCTCCTGGGGCGGGTGGACACACCCGCGCGGGTTGCCGCCCATCCCCACCGCGGGAGGTTAGTACGAGCGCGCGGGAGGTTAGTATCGGTGCTTTGCCACCTTCAAGGTGGCGAAGTAAAACAGCCGATACTGCCGAGCGAAACCAGTACCGCCGCTTTATAAATAGAAGCGGCGGTAACAGGTAAGTATCGCCGCGAAAGGTTAACGCTTCGTTAACTTTTCGCGGCCGTTTTCGGACTTTTATAAATCGCGGTAAACGCGTTTATGCGAATGTCCGCGAAAACGGCGCGAAAAGTTAACGAACCTTTATAAATATGCCCCAAGGTTTAAAGGGCATATCCACCCCAGGAAAGAAATGTATTAGTTTTAATAAAAAGCCCACCAAACCTACTTTTCGCTGTACTTAAACTTTACCAAAAATGCACTAACCTTACTTACACAACCTGATCCCTTACCATGTCAAAGCCAATGATGGATCGACTTGCGTAAGTAAAGGCTCCTTTTAAGACTATGGACTGTTTAGGACAGGTCTTTAGCTGGGTATACGAAGTACAGATTTAGAGCAGACAGATTCCATTGGAAAATGTCTGTCATTAACTGGCCAGAAAACTGGCTACATCCCATTGCAGATATACTAAACTATAGGGGGCAATAGAAATGATGATCTTTACTGGTACTTTGTTTCTGGTAGGCCCTTCTCCAAGGCTCCTGACTACTCCCATTAAGGACAAGCATCAGCACCAACTCGCCACCCACACCTAAGATACAATTTTTTATTATTTTATTAAGTCAATGTGAGAAAAAAGTTGCACAAACCAAAAGAGAAACTGCAGTATCACATTACTGCAGAGACATCACTTTACCTAACAGAGACCTATTATTCTCCTTCAAAAATATCACGGGATCTAATCTGTTTCTAATCTAGGTCTGGAAAACTTTCCACTGACACCACAAAATGAATCCTAAAACCAACAGTAAGTGCCAGACTGGGCAACTGGATCCCAACTGCTGCCCAGGGTCCACCAACTACATTCACAAGGCAAATACCAAGGGTATTTGTATGAATTATATAACAAATTAGTCAGGTATGGCATTGTTGCATCTAGTGCCCCTAGAATACACTGAAAGTTTATTGACAGAGAAAATATTATTAAAGGGGAACTGTGGTCTCCAAACAAGTTGATTTTAGATTAAAGGCCAGGTTCCTACCTATAAAATGAGCCATCAACCACCTTTTTACGTGCTGCAGCTCATGATATGAAGAAATCACTGATCAGAAAGTTAGGGGGTGGGAATCTGCGGTCACAAAACTACTTCCTCCTTCTAATCTGCAGTTGGCAAATGCTCAGTGCAGGAGAAAGCAGAAGAAACCAGTTAGAGATCGAGTTACAGTGAATTAAGGAGATGTGGGAGGGGCCAGAAGGGGTTTCTTGTATGGCCCGTTAATGTATTTATACACAGTAATCATATCCCTACACAAGCGCCTTTTCTCCAGCATACATAATTGTAAATTTTCCAGTCTCTCTTCATATTCAAGTTCCTCCAATCCCCTTATTAATTTAGTTGCCCTTCTCTGAACCCTTTCCATTTCAAAGATGTCCTTTTTGTACACAGGGTTCCAAAATTGCACTGTATATTTCAAATGAGGCCTTACCAATGCTTTGTAAAGTGGGAGAATAACATTTTCCTCCCTTGAATCCATACCTCTCTTTATACAAGACAGAAACTGGTAGTGATACATAAAGTAGAGTTGATCCAGGAGAATTTCCGATTGCCACTTGTAGTCAGGAAGGAATTTTTTCCCCTTCATAAATTTGGTGGAGCTTTTTTTTGCCTTCCTCTGGATCAACAGTTAGGCAGGAAATGAGGAAATTGCTAGATGGGTTGGACTGGATGGACGTATGTCTTTATTCAACCTCAAATACTATACTAATTGAAAAGACGTTATTTTTTGCACAATAAACGAGCGCATAAACTAGTGCAAAATTTATTTCATCGCTTGTATGAACACAGTTATAGGGGCAACAAGAATTTTTAAACCCCTTGATGTACCACACCCCTCCTGGGCTATGCATGAGGTGGGAGCGTCTAGGAATGTCCAGATTTACGACTAGCCAAAAGCATTCATTCCCCCTCAGTTAGGCAGATTCCATATACATTTAGATATGTACATTGTACTGGGATATAGAACACATATTCCTCTCCTGTATTAATTATCAATTCCTCCAATACCAAACATGACCTGTTTGTAATACATATTTCCCAAGATATTAGTAACTCGCCTTGGCAAGGGAATAAGGTCTCCATGTTGGGTATCATTTTAATGGGCCCACCTTCCCAATCACAAATATAATATTGGTTTCTCTCTTACATATTCCAATACTGAGATACATTTATTTTCCATGTATGACTGTCCTTAATATGACCTCTTAAGGTACCCACCAGACCCCTAGCTGAAGAGAATGGGGGGTTCGGCCCCACATTGTGTGGAAAAGAAGATCTGGTTCCATGCTTCACTAATCGTAATATAAACAATAGGACTGTTCCAGGGTGGAATGGTATTTTTATTGGTCCTTTGCAAGAACTAATACCAATAGTTAACCCATTCTTGCCAAGTCACTACACACTTTCCTGACACTCCAATTCACCCATTTTGTCAGACAGGCTTCTCGCATTTGCAAACATACGTTTTAGAATATGATCCTATAATTTATTCATACACTTTAATACACATGCCTCCCTACCCCCTATGCTAGCCCCACTCCCCTTTCCACCCACCACTAGCCTATCTACACACTTATTTCCTCCTGGGCGATCTATCCCAGTGAGACTGCTAATACCCTCCTCCCCCCAAACCTAGTTTAAAAATGTGTCTTTAAAGCTGCGCAAAAGGTCGCAACTTACCGCTAGTGTTTTCACAATGTATTAATGGTGGTAAAGGGGTTAATATATTACGGAAACAAATGCAGGTAGGTTGCAAATGCGAAATTTATTGCAATCTTCCCCTTGCAATAACAGGCATGATACAATATTAAATCTTGTAAAGCACACTGTTTTATATGTGCAAGAACAATCTTTTGTCCCCATGTCTGGCAATGGCTGTTGTAAATAAAACAGTAAATATACATTTAATGATTACAGCAGGTAATAAGAATTAGGTTAAACCCAAGTGTCAATAGAGGTCCGGTATAAATGAGATATTTATGAGTTTTGGTGGTTTTGTCCGCAACAAGCACTTCCGTTGCCTTTGAACACTCCACGTCGACATCAAAAGCAGTTGTTACAAACAGAAGATTTGCTTCGGCCACCCGGGATCATGTTTGGCAGCCATGAGCGATCTCCCTATACTTTATGTGTCATCTTAGAAAGATTGGTACTGTGTGTACCCAGCTTTTGCCTGATTCATTTTACTTGCTATTTAGACTGGAAACATAGAGACATTTGAAGTTTAGATACAGTTTGCAGGTCATATATTACAGGAAACTTATATTTTCCACGCTCAGATATAGCACCAAAGACTCTGTATTGTGATACAATCACACATTCCTCACAGAAAGACACAAATATAGCTATATTGCCTTCCGCTTGAACTGTAAATAAAAATACACATACAGACAGTATGGTTTACTTGAATGTCTGCATTGTGCTACATAAGAGCAATATCTCAGAATTACAAAATCATGGAACTTTCTTGTGAGTCATAAAACTGCCCATCACCATCATCTTAAAATAAAGCCCCACATTTACATACCTACCAAGATTTACAGACACACCCCATGACAGCTCATACCAAGCCCATTCTGTAACAAGGTTTGTCAGTCTGGGACAGGCTGTCCAACTGAAAACTGGATGGTTGGAAGGTGTGCAGTTACAAGATAACAAGAAGAAAGTAAAAATGTAGGGCTTGAAAGCCTGCACAAAACTCTATTAAAGTCTATACTTGTGGATTCCTAGAATATAGCACACTTCTCCGATATGTCCCACACATTTCGTGTCTCTAGTTAAAATACTGTGGGACGAGATACAATTTAAAAATGAATGGAATAAAAGAGAAGAAGAAATAAAAGAACAGTTATTTGGATCTTTCTAAAAATTGTACAGTACCTCATGATGAAGTCATGGCCATCAATATCCTTCCCATAACCAGAGCCTCTTAAGTTGCCAGAGTTGCCCACAACAGCACAGCGCTGGCAGGTTTGAGGGTCCTGTTCCTTATAAGGGTTGTGACCAGAGATGATCTGGAACAACTGCAAAAGGATTTCCAATGTGTTATGTGATTTGAATTGTGGCTGCAGCATCTAAAAATATAGAAGATAAATAAACGGTAAAAGTCAGTTCATTAAGCTAAGAACTTTGGTTCATATACGTTGGTAAAAAGTATCCAAGCTAAGTACAAATGCGTGAAAATCGATTGTGTGTGGTGCTCGACTGGCGTCGTTGGTGATCTGTCCTGGCAAATGAGTGGGCGCTCGTTTGCTGTGCCTCACAGACTTAAAAGGGATGTTTATATCAGTACTAGAAAACAATGTGTAATACAAAGCATTGAAACTAAGTGATTGCTTTACATTCATTTTTATAAAGTTCCACTTCTATTGCTATTTGTTTGCAAATTATTGGCTAAAATGGTGTCTTTGCAGCTTATTTATATAAAAAGCAGTAAAACACACAGGTTTTAAAAATCTGGAATTGCATTTTTTCCACTATTCTCACTTCAGCAAAGTAATTGAAGATAGCACACCCAATGGCAAATTAATTACTTTTATTGAACCATCAAAACAGCAAACAACGTTTCGGGGGGCTCCCATCATCTGGTGATGAAGGGGGAGGAGATAGACAGAATTTAAATAAATAAATCTAAATCGGATTTATGTCCTATGGACAGTCGGAACAAATAATCAGACTTGAGTTAACTTTTAGCACTTTTTATGTCACTTTAGGCAGACAATAAGTGTGCTGCTAGGTGCAATCAATATCCCACCACTCCTGGCTTTGTTTAGGCATCCAAAAGGTCCTCTGTGTGCTAGTAGCCGAGAATAATGCAAAGAAACGTCCTAGTACCATATATATTTGTAATTTTTTCCCCATTTAGCTTGGACCCCCAATATATAGAAAATTGGGCTGTTGTACATCCATATTAAAGTGCAACTAGAGACCAAAAATATAATACATACAAAAAATAGAATTCTAGTGCACAAACAATTCTAATTGCTTGTTGGCTAGTTGACTACCTCCATAAGGTTGCTACTAAGAACAGCTTGCTAAACCCTGGATCAGGGCCGTCTCTAGACTTTTTGCCACCTGACACAAAATTCTAAATGCTGCCCCCCTCGCCGCCGGAAGGGGTGTGGTTTTACAATTGAAAGAATTGAAAGTGGGTGGTGCTTTGTCTGGAAGTGGGATGTGGCTTATCCAGAAGTGGGAAGGGCTTTATACACGTTGATTTAACTTCTGTCATTATCATTGTATTTACATATCATTCCTCCATTTATTTACAATACATTTAAGGACCCACCCTCTAGAATAGTATCCCCAAAAGATCATCTGTCTATCTGTCTATCTATCTATCATCATCTGTCTATCTATCATCTATCTATCTATCTATCTATCTATCTATCTATCTATCTATCTATCTATTTATCTATCTATCTATCTATCTATCGTCTGTCTGTCTATCTATCTATCTTTCTATCTATCTATCAATCTATCTATCATCTGTCTGTCTATCTATCTATCTATCTATCTATCTATCTATCTATCTATCATCTATCTATCTATCTATCTATCTATCTATCTATCTATCTATCATCTATCTATCTATATATATATCATCTATCTATCTATCATCTGTCTGTCTGTCTATCTATCTATTATCTGTCTATCTATCTATCATCTAATCTATCTATCTATCTATCTATCTATCATCTGTCTATCTATCGTCTATCTATCTATCTATCTATCTATCCGTCTGTCTATCTGTCTGTCTATCTGTTTATCTATCATCTGTCTATCTATCTATCTCTCTATCTATCATCTGTCTGTCTATCTATCTATCTATCTATCTATCTATCTATCTATCTATCTATCTATCTATCTATCATCTGTCTATCTATCTATCTATATCTATCTATCTATCTATCTATCTATCTATCTCTCTATCTATCATCTGTCTATCTATCTGTCTGTCTATCTATCTATCTATCTATCTATCTATCTATCTATCTATCATCTGTCTATCTATCTATCTATCTATCTATCTATCTATCTATCTATCTATCTATTTATCTATCTATATATCTATCTATCTATCTATCTATCTATCTATCTATCTATCTATCTATCTATCTATATGTCTGTCTATCTATCTATATGTCTGTCTATCTATCATCTGTCTATCTATCTCTCTTGTGGTGGGTACAGTCAGAACCCATCCCTATTACAGTTACAGACTTGCCTTGCCTTAAGAGGAATTTGGACAGGACACTCCAAGTTCAAGTCTAACTTGTTAGGCCACAAACGCTGCGCTGTTAGGAATGCATCTTGTACTGGTCCTGCACGGGCTGAACTAGCGCTCTTTAAGTGCTGACGTCCCGACATCTCGCACGCCGCGTTGATCCAGGAAGCTGTGCTGCCTCTGCTGGTTCTAGTACCAGTGACGGATGGACAGATCGGGCTGCAAGCATTCTTCTGCTAGTTAATGCGAGTGCCAGTATTCAGGTAGCACCCCCCCCACACACCCCCCGACAGATTAGGGAGTAGGGCGGACCCTTCCCTTCAGGGTGCCGCTTTGCTACAGAGTGCCGCTCTGCATTGTGCTGCACACTGCTTCATTAGCGAGGCGGCCCTGCCCTGGATAAATAAAAGCAATAAGTTCAATAAGTTGGCCAAATTATTTTAAGCCCAGTCACCACGTCAAGGTTGCTTTCTTTAACTGGGTCCTAACCTACTGGTACTTGCCTTTTTGGCTACATGAGCGGACAGCTTCTCCTGTGTGGCCTGGATGCTTGAAGCGGACTCTCTAGTTTAAAGTACTTTGTTCAAATGAGCATATGACCTAACTCTTGGTGAAGTACAATTTCCCAGAAGGCTTGGTCAAACCTTCAATGTAACACACAATATATAGAAAATTGGGAAGTTGTACATCCATAGTAAAGTGCAACTAAAAATAATACATACAAAAAACAGAATTCTAGTGCATAAACAATTCTAATTGCATATTGGCTACCTCCATAATTTATCCAGGGTTTAGCAGGCTGTTTGTAGCAGCAACCTTATGGAGATAGCCAATATACAATTAGAATTGTTTGTGCGCTAGAATTCTATTTTTTGTATTTAGCTTGGACCTTTATTGCAAAATAGGCTAAAAATACAGGTATAAATGATTGCTTCAGAGGCTTCCATGTTCACTTCCTGTAAAGAAATCAACATCCAGCAACGTTTCATTATGTTCTTATGTGGTCCACAATCTGTTCACACTGAAATCAATATATGTCACATTTAACAGCATGAACAGACAAGTAAAAGAATCGGGCCTGGGCAGTTACGGTAAACGGAATTGCACTTTAAGAAGTGCAATGTGAACCTAGAGATGTCACTAAAAGCACAATTCAAACAATAAACAAACATGAAAAGCAGTCCACACTGTCGCCTAACTGTGATGCTCCATGACTGTGGAACAAGTAACTGTTGGGAAACCAGATTGCAAGAAATGTGTTTTGAAAGCTGATTTAATACGGACTTTGTGGTCAAAATACATGCAATTTTGGATATTCCTTTTTTAAACACTCAGATATAAATTACAATACAGACACAATAGAATGCACCTTAAAGGGCAACTGTGGCCTCCGAACAAGTTATGGTTAAATAAGAGCCTACAGTATTTAATTTAAAATGAGCTCTGGATCACATTTCTGGCTGCACCCTGTGAGAAATTATAGTGCAGTGAAAGGTCAAACTTCCTGCTTCCAGTTGGTTGAGTGACACCACCTGGCCTCCACTTCACCCCAGGCGAGAAGCATGCTCAGTTAAGACTTAATGCAATCAATATCAACTAGAAAGGGAAAGTTTAAGTATAAACTTTGAATTTGGCTTGAAAGACTGCATTTTGGAAGGGAATTTGTGTTTGTGCTGCAGATTTTAAAACTCAATAATGTCAATGAAGAGGACATTGTTGTTTTTTACTTACCCTTTAAATATGTTACATGCATTAAAGGTAGGTCAGTTGGTGTGTGTGTATTCATATCAGGTTGGGGGATAAAATACTAACTTTTTTGATGATTGGTCAAAATTATTTTTTTTTACTTTAGTTACCCTTTACGTATGGCTGCCATAGTAATGAATAAGTAGATCAGTAGGAGTGTGTACCCGTGTCGGGTTGAGAGTTAAAAAAAAAACTTTTTTGATGATTGGTCAAAATTAGTTTTTTTGACTTTAGTTACCTTTTAAGTATGGCTGCAACAGTAATGGAGTGGTAGGTCAGTAGCTGTGTATACCTGTATCACATTGGGGGTTAAAAAAACAAATTTTTTTGATTATTGATCAAAATTTGCTTTTTTGACTTTAGTTACCCTTTTAAGTATGGCTTCCACAGTAATGGATAAGAAGATCAGTAGGTGTGTGTACCTGGGTCTGGTTGAGGGGGTATGTCTTTTTTGTGTTTACAACCATAAAACTATCTTTTATTGAGAATAAATCTAAAATAGTTTTTTTGACTTTAGTTACCCTTTAAATATGGCTGCCACAGTAATGGATAAG
Source organism: Hymenochirus boettgeri (assembly GCA_019447015.1). Classification (NCBI taxonomy): domain Eukaryota; kingdom Metazoa; phylum Chordata; class Amphibia; order Anura; family Pipidae; genus Hymenochirus; species Hymenochirus boettgeri. The sequence goes on along the minus strand of CM033472.1, from coordinate 128,525,555 downwards.
AAGATCAGTAGGTGTGTGCACCTGGGTCTGGTTGAGGGGGTATGTCTTTTTTGTGTTTACAACCATAAAACTATTTTTTATTGAGGATAAATTTAAATTAGTTTTTTTTTTACTTTAGTTACCCTTTAAATATGGCTTCCATGGGAATGGAAAGGTAGATCAGTAGGTGGGTGTACCTGGGTCTGTGTGAGGGGTTGGGGGTATCACCATTTGTATTTATGACCATGATGTTTTGAAATATCCACATTTGAGGATTGTCACTATTATAGTCTATGGGAAAAAATGTCCGGAAATTCACCGATAACGCCGTAACGCTTCCGTGGATTCCTTAGCTAGAAGAAAGCACACTTTTCCTATATACCCCGCACGTCTGTACCGAATTTCATGTCTCTAGCTCAAAAACTGTGGGAGGAGATACGGTCCAAAAAAGCGGAAGAAGAAAACGGAAGAAGAAAAAGAAGAAGAAGATTTTTCAAGCCAAATTAATAACTTAATGCTGAGGAAAACAGTAAGTACCTGCACAGACATAAAAAATAATCTGACAGTTGAGAAGGGAAGCCTATTAATGCAGACAGAGGCTGGTCCCATGGCTACAAGTTGGTTACACTAAAAACAGAAAGTGTTCAAGCAGGAAGTAATATTGCTGAACTTTTCTAGCTATAACTTCTCACCAATTGTATTCAGAGATGTGATTTAGGGTTCATTTTGAAGGTACCGGACCAAAAGAGGCATATGCATGTCAAAGACACTAGTTCCTGAAGTCAATTATTAATGTATCAGTTTTATTCAGTTAGATCAACTTTAGTTAGTTCTTGAAGACATTTCACTAGTCATACGACTGGCTTTCTCAATTCTGAAACGTGCAAGTCATTCTGAATTGAGAAAGTCAGTCGGTTGACAACAAAAGAGTCTTCAAGAACTAAACTTCAAGTCCAGTTATCTAACTGAATACCACTGACACCACAATGACCTGAATGAGATACCATGATAAATGAGATAAATGATAAATAAATGAAATAAATGAGATACAAGTCTCAATTTCTTTTCCGACTTCTGAATCATACTGTTAAGCCGGGACACTTGTAAAGACTACACAACACTTTTTGTTCTTCAAAACTGCTGACCCAATACATACAAACATCACACAGGCACTAATAGAGGAGGATCATCTTTACAAATGTTCCACTGGCAGGCAGGCAGGCAGTGGCAGCACAGGCCTCTCTATCGACAAATGATCATGTCAGAACCTCATTTAGTCAAAAATTGCCTTAAAGTCTTATGTAATTTACCAACCAAATGTCCTTGAAAGTTTCATATTCATGGAAAATCAATATTTACATTGGTTTGTACCCAAGAATTGATAGTTCTCAAGCCTTTGTGTTCCAGCCCACATTAAGGAGGAAAGGCTAGTTACAATCTAGTTTATGGAATCCAACAGTCACTTGATATATACAGAAGGCAAGGGTCAGTTAAAACAGAGAAACCAAAACATAAACTGATCACATTCCACTTGAAAATGCATTGAACAGAAAAAAAACCTCTCATATACAAGTTGGAAAGTTAATGAATGATGGCATATTATACATATTATACTTTGTAAACACATTACATACTAGACTTACCATCCACCAGTGCTGGACTTCCAAGGGCAGCTCGCTGTTTTCCAAGGTCCAAACCGGAGAGATGGAAGCATCATAGTGACTATCAAACCAATCTGAGAATCCAGGTTGACGTAAGCAGTGTTTGCATGAGCAAGTTTTAGGTAAACGAGGAGATGGAGCACGATGTCTTTCTCCTGGATAGCCTGGGACAAACCGTACTGGATGCCCATCAGCAGAAGCCCAGTTTGTTAACTCTGGATAGGCTGTACTGTTATGAGAGTATGTAAAGAAAAGGGACATAATAAAGAGGAATATGGTCGTACTTAAAATCCATACTCGCAAACTGCACCTCATCCTGATGCTAGCCATGAAGGGTTCCAGGATAGAGGGCACAAGAATCTGTCACCTTTTTCCACAGCATGGGACTCCTTCCCTCTTCTGCAGGAGTTATCTGCTATAAACTGAAGCTTTCAAGTGTATGCAAGTCCATAAAACTGTACATCTGGACAAAATTGCCAAAAGCGCAATTAAGGATCCCTTGAAAATGACACTTAAGGAAAACTTATGAAGGAATTTACTTTAACCAATCCATGCTGCACATTATCCATTAGCTATTTATTTCAATGATGCTGTTAAATATTCCCGCACAATGCCAATACCTCCAGAATTTGTAGCTGATGTTCTGTAGTATGTCTACATCGCAGGGTATTTCAGTTACAGAAAAAAACGACATCACCTGAAAAAGAAATATGAACTGAAACAAGGTGACACTTCATGTAACTGGAAACACCTCAGTCCAAAATAAGGCACACATCTGAAATGAATCCCTTCTTATGCCAAGCTCCGAGTTCCTTCACTTGGGTAGATCAAATTTAAGTTTACAGCCCTTTTTATGCAAAACCCATAGAATATTTATAAAGGGAAAACATTCTACGCCATTTTATCAGAAACAGAAAACCAAACACCCACAGTATCTTTCAGAAATAAAAAAGGGGAAATAATGAATGAGCAGATTGTATGTTAGCTGTGCTGTGGAAGAGAAAAAATGCGTTCCTCCTTCTGTGATAAGAAGAACATGTGATACCTAATCCTCCCCCACTCCACCCGCCTCAAATTAATACTGCTGAGCCTTTTCAGCAGTTTCCTTTACCCACTAAACATCTGGCAGCAAGATTGAGGGCAGCAGAAAAACAATATAGAAAGGTAAAGTTTAAGTATAAACTTTGAATTTGGCTTGAAAGACATTTTTTTTAAGTATGGCTGACACAGAAATAGAAAGATAGGTCAGTAGGTGTGAGATCAAATTTTGTTTTTTGACTATAGTGGGAGGAGACACAGTCCAAAAAAGCGGATGAATAAAACACAATTAGAAAGAACAGTAATTTGGCTCTTCAAGCCAAATTAATTAGTTATAACACAGAAACAAATCCTACAACTAGTTAATGACCAGGGCCTGCCTTTGATATGGGCAACCTGTGCGGCCGCACAGGTTGCATTGTAAGTCTTACGTCACTGACTTGTAGGTAAAAGTTGTGCATCGGTGCCAACTGATACATGTGATCTGCAGGACCGTAACTGGGGGGCAGTTAAGGTCCTGCAGATCACATGTATCAGAACCATTTCAGTTACGGTCCTGCAGATCACATGTATCTGAACCATTCCACAGACAAAGCCAGAACACAGGTAAGCCTTAAGATGTCTGTATTCTGTGCTGTGTCTGTGCATTAACATGCCTATGTAATAAAAGTTCATATCGTTTGAAATGGTACTAATTTTGCCCCAACCAATCAGATGTTAACTTTCAAATATTAAATAAGATCTGATTAGTTGGGGCAAAATTAGCACCATTTTTAATGATAATAACTTTTTTTGAATCTCCCTGTTATTCCGTTACGTGTTATGGAATGATGTAGGCAGGATATACACAAGCACGCACTACAGATACTGAAAGACAGTAAGAGCAGATGGCAGACTTGATTTGAAGCAGGCCAAGGCAAGCAGCATTCAGCAGAGTATTGTGTGTGCCCAGGGGGGTGTTTTGGAGGGGGTGCTAGGCGCCAGTAACAAATCTTGCACAGGGTGCTATTTATCCTAAGGTCGGCCCTAAGTTAATCTATGATGTTTCAGTTGTCATTGTCCCTTGCCTCTTCTTTATTACACACATTCCCCCCGCACGCATGCACCCCGGTCCCCCCTCACCCAGTGGGCGGTGGTTAGATGATGTCACGGCATGGGCAGATGGATCCAGCTTCCGTGCATATTTACAGCTGTCTTTTAGTATATAGGATCACTGGCATGCATGCAATTCTTTAAAGTTAGATTAATATTACATTAATCCGACCACACTTTTAAAGACCAATCGAAACTCAGTCGCGAAGTATTAACCAATTTTCACCACGCTGTGCCATGAATCCTGGCAAAATCCTTCAAGTTCTGCTTTAAAACTGCTCAAGATATTGCAGCAGTGGACAGGATTTTGGAAAATTCTCAACAGGTCTAAACCTCTTCTGCTTCTTCTGCTTGATAATTGAGGGGCAGTCTTATCGAACAATACACAAGTTGACTTGATCGATTAAATTGCATAGCTGTAGTGTATGCATAGCTTCAGGTATTTGCCACTTTTCCTTTAATGAACTGAGCAATTACAATCCTTGATACATCACACCACCCCTATTATGTGGTGTAGAGAAATCTGCAGTTCTATTTATTACCCTGGCAAACTACATAAAATGTGCAAATAAGGAAACACAAGTCTGCTATGATGTAACTTTCTTTGTACAGGATTTAGTGTATGTTATGTATTTAGTAAGATCATAAAGATCTTAAAGAACTAAACTCCAAGTCCAGTTGATCAAACTGAATAAAACAGATATACCATGACCTGGATCAATAAGCATTTAAAGTTGTGTAAAGACTGATTTTTTTTATTGCTTTTTATTTTTTATTGGTTTTATTGTGTCTTTTTAAGTGAACACGAGCAGAGGAAATGGAAATCTGTCCACTGTGGTCTAAATTTTGACTTACAAGCAGAAGCAAAATTCTGGAACAGCAGACTTTCAGCCTAAAAAGTCTGAATTTATACATACGGAAATTCCTTTTCATTGAACCCCAAAGGAGTGTGTTTGCCTTTCGGGCTCAAGGAAAAAGAACTTATGTAAGTTTACATTTAGACTTTCCTTATCACCCCAATTACTATATCACCAAGCCGCTTCCCCATTCATGTAGGATGACTCATTTGTAATGCCTCACAAAGGTGTTGTATGAAGCACAGGTGGCTGCTTGAGAGATTTTCTCTGTAGAAACTGGGAAGTAACTGCTCACTAACAGCGAGATTCAATAAAAATTCTTATCATTTAAAATGGTGCTAATTTTGCCCCAACCAATCAGAACTTATGTAACATTTGAAAGCAAACATCTGATTGGTTGGGGCAAAATTAGCATTTTAAACGATAAGAACTTTTATTGAATAACCCCCTAAGACTTGAGGAAGAGGCTGAAATGAGTGTGGGCTTGGGAAGCTCCAACCACAGCATACATTGGTACCACTGTATGGCAAGGAAGAATCAATCCCCAGGGGCAAAATAACCAGTCAGCCCTGCAGCCAGTCCTCACCCTCAGGATGACTTCCCAATGACAAGAAGGTACTGTCCTCTAAAAATTACTAAAGAAGCGTGGTCTAGGGAGAGCCTTTTAAAGTTGGGACTATCCTATCAAGGGATATGTTGCCTGACAAAAGACATCCGCATCTGAAACATGTTTGAAAAAATATTGCAATTGCTAATACAGGTTGTCTTGCAGCAATTGCAGTACAGGCTTGGATTTATTTGTATTTATTTAAAAAGCAAGCCACACTAGTGTTTATTCTCAATGAGTGCACAATCCTGTTGGTAGTCACAATTTTAATTTCTCCTTACTACAGTCTATGCCCTATAGAATAAACTAAATAACGGATAGAAGGAAAGACAGAATGTAGTTTGCTTTCTGGGAAGGTTTGATCAGCTTTGCCTGTAACAATTAAACTTTAAACTTGTTACTTTTAGTTGAAAGGTGGAGAAAGTGTGTTTAATCAGGGATGGGTCCCTGAACCACCCCCCTCCCCAGCAAATCGCGATCTGCAGTTTTTAAACAGCTGATCGTGCATATACAGTAAAGAAACGTGCGACCAGCTGTTTAAAAGACCAGAACCAAACCGGAAGTTCGTGGAGGGGGGTGGGTCAGCTAAGGAAGAGATTAAAGGCCCTCTTACCTCCAGCCCCCCCCCTACGCGCAGCTGTGGGCCCTGATGTTATGCCACTGTGTTTAATTAGTGTTGTCTACTTGCTTATGTAGTCTGTAGGAATATCTATATTACATGAACTTAAACACATTGCCCCTTTGGGCAACCCCTTTGGAGGATTGTAGGATGTGGGAAAGGAATTTAGTAGCAAGACTGTTCCATATATTGAACATTATGTATGTATGTATTTTATTTCTTATATAGCGCTACAAATCCGCAGCACTTAACAATTATTTACTCAATTCACATCAGGCCCTGCCCCGAAGAGCTTACAGTCTAATCACTTTATGTACACATGCAACCAATCAGTATGTCTTTTGTGGGGGAAACCGGAGTGCCCGGAGGAAACCCACGCAAGCATGGGGAGAACATACAAACTCCTTGCAGTTGTATCCAAGGGTGGAATCGAACTCAGGACCTCAGTGCTGCAAGGCATCAGTGCTAAACACTGAACAACCGTACTTTTCACATTAATCACAAGGATTAATTGCCACCAACCTCAAAGGAAATGGTCACCCAAAAAACTACAGCCCTTTTGCTTGGTCACAAAAAGTGGAGTTAACTCTCCACTTCCAATGTGCTCTGGTTCTAGAGATCTAAGTAGAAAACCTTTTGCTTTCTTTCAATTACAGTGCCTTCCCTCCCTGTCCCCACTGGTAACATGCATGCTTAGTAGGTGCTTACAGCTGGATTCTCCTCTCCCCCTAAGAAAAGGGGTTATTTTCCAATGCTTTTTCTAGCAGTTAGACACCTTCCACAGTTCAGTTAATATGACAGCCTGGTAGGGGAGCTGGTACAGATTGAGGTTTGCAGTGTGATTTAAGATGCCCATAAATTGAACTCACCTCCCGACCGATCCCATGACATTCAATCAATTCTTCAGGAACTGCCTTACCTGTTCTTTTTCACAACCAACATACAATTGCAAAATAAACGAGCCAGGCAACCCATAACAATCGTGTGTCCTAAAGAATTGATTGAATGTTATAGGATCGGTCGGGAGCTCTAATGTATGGGCATCTTTACTGAGAGAAGTTTAGAATTAGAACATCCTTTCAGAAAATTAAAGGAGAACTACAAGCTTGCAACAAAAAAAACCTAGTTTACTATTTTTCTAAAACATTCCTGCACTTATAAAACTGACAACTATCTGATAAAAACAAGATTTTAATGGAGTAATGTTTTCATTCTCTGTTTATATCAGATTGGGGTCATATTTCTAAAGGCGCAGTATCACTATTTTGCAATACCGCACCTTAAACGATTTTTGCCGAGAACGTAAATTTACAATTGCGGTCTTAATTCTACAATCGCCATACAACACCATTGCAATGTTTTGGTAGGGCTTGGCATTGTACGAATGAAGGTTCATACATTTACGCCTGTGGCTATACTTTTAGGATAATCTGCGGTATTGGATTTTTCCGATACTGCGGGTTAATGAATATGGCCCTAGATCAGATATAAAATGTCATTGTATGACATACATCAGGTTAAATAATCAGCGGAATATGGAGGAGCACCATATGTATTAGAAGATAGAGCAGGAACAGAAACAGATTGCATTCTTCACTTTTCCGTTGCAGTATGATGGATTATTACTGCCTGTGCAGCTTACAAGATAAAGAGCAAGGGAGCAGCATGGAGGTCTGAGCAGAATATAAAAGCTCCAGCATGTTATATATACATTATCATCCAATCTTCAACAGCCAGATAAAGAAGAGGTATGACAGAATAAATCAACATAGTATTATTTTCATTCAGTAGACCTAAAAAAAAAAATAAATGCTAAAGTGTGGTATATTCATAATATATAGTTGCAATTCATTGCTAGGTATTTAATAGCATTCCATTAAAATTGGTGCTGTACCCACATGATCTCCAGACAAAAGGGGGAGTTGGTGCATGTCCATCTCCACTATCGACCCGTGGGACGCTGGCATGTTCTGACAGAGCCGGTTGATGACATATAACTAACTCTATGGGCAAGGTGCTAAATTGCTGGCTGACTGGTACTCTATACAAGGGGACACATGGACATATACACCACAATATACATCATACGTCATATTAAGAAAGACTGCCCATATCAAACTTCATACCCTGTATATAAATAATTGGTAATTGTGTTGTATGCATTAAAGAAACAATAAACCTACTTAAAAGCTTTTACTTTGTTTTTGTTTAAATATTTTTCAATTTACTAGGAGGTAGGAGCACCTGCACAATTAAAGATATCAGCAGTAGATCCACAATCCTACAGCTTTGCTCAATGTCCTCTCCTGCTTCCCCCTCCATTAGACTGCTGTGTGCACCCAACACTGCTTCGTTTACTGGAGGTACGACCAGGATGGACACAGTGCAAGTACAATGAAAAATGCTGGTGTTCTGCAAATTTAACAGTTCAGTAATAGAAACGCAAGTTTAAATAACTGGCTACAGGTTTCCAACCATCAGAACTGGCAACCAAGTAAAGCATGCTGGGAGTTGTAGTTTCAAAACATCTGGAGTGCCAAGGAATTGGGGGTTACAGTATGGAATTACTGTCCATTTAAAGGGCAACTCAAAACAATACAGAATCAAGAGGATGGCATCTATTGTTAAAAAGATTGCCTTCTGATTCTGTAATGTTTTGATGCTTTAGTTGCCCTTGAAATGGACAGCAGAATTACCATACAGTAATAGCCATAATAAATTAGGCTATTACTGTATGGGACTACTGTATGGGAATTCTAAAGCCTCAGAACAATACAGAATCAAAAGGCAGAAGTGGTCATAATTTCAACCCTCGACTTATACCTGAGTCAATAATGTTTTTAGGCTAAAATAGGAACCTTGGCTTATACTCAGGTTGGCTTATACTCAAGTATATACAGTAAATATATTAATACAGTGCACTAGATACCCAACAGGAGGACTGTATATTGGAGAGACTGGACAAAGTCTGAGAAATAGGAATACACACCACCGCTTTACTATAACAAAAAACTGGTCACACCAGTAGGGAACCATTTTAACAGCCCTCACCACTCCATAAATGATCTAAGGATCTTGGTCCTTAAGGGGAACTTTAAAACAGAGAATGAAAGGAAGGTATGGGAGTACAAATTAATGAAAACTTTCAACTCTTTGGAGAAGGGACTGAACCTGGGCCTTGGATTTATGGCAAACTATATAGATTATGAACTGCCAGCATCAAGACAGAAATACTAACATCTGTACAGACATTGGGACAGTTAATTACATGGAATTCCCTTTACTTCACACTTCAGTAACTTACTGCTATTTATATCAGCCACTTTGATCCACATTATCTTGTACCGTATCTGTTTGTCCATTGTAGACCCCTTTTTATGACTTTAACACCTTCCACACTGATATTCCTTTTTTCTGGTTATTTGAACTATGAGCCTAATGTTGTATATATATCAGAGAGCACCACAGCTTCATTGCAATCAGCTTGAAAAAGGAACTAGAATGTTCTGAAAGCTTGCTATGATTATCTTATTTAGCCAATAAAGGTATCACCTTTATACCACTTGTTATTTTTTTATTTCAAAAAGGTTACCCTGTAAACATTTTAACTAGCTAACACGGTACACCACCTTTTCCTATATATATATTTATAGTACAGAGCAAAAGAGGCACTCACGGGACTTGGATATAAAACGTAGCATTTATTAGACTATTAAAAAGTATTGACGCGTTTCAGCCCTGAACGAGCCGTCCTCAGGATATTGCATCACTGCAATCAGGTGTACTTAAATAGGACTGGGTTAACAAGCAAAGAAACACATCAAAGGTAAAACCAAGTAAAACATGGAAATAAATGTTTCCAAAACTCTAAAAGCAAGTAATAAGATCACAAGAGGAAAAAGTAACAAAGCAGAGACAAATTGCAATAGCTATATACTATGTGGCAGGAAGGGTACATAAAGCAGTAAACTGTTGCAAATATAAAAGCTAACAGAAGTCATATATGCAGATAAATATATTTATTTTTTAGTTATTTAGAGCAAAATGATTACATTTGTAGCATTATCAGGGGATGTACAAAAGGCAGTATTTACGCAATAATTGGAACATATTGTGTGGAGATCACAATTTCAAAAAACACAGAAAATCCTTTAGGATTTGTTACTAGTCTCTGACCCTATTAAATCTATATACCAGAGAATATTTTGTTTAGAAAACAAGCTATTAGTGCTCTAAATACACCTCGTGTAAATACATGATTTTTAGGCTCAAAATGTAAACATTCACATTCTGCCAAGGAGATTAAAATTAATCAACAACACATGTACTATATATGGTCACATGTCCGTGTGGCTTATCTTATGTGCGTAAGACGGATTTAGCCTTATGTCTGTGCATTGATTGTCAAAGGTCTTCTATTAATAATGCATTTTGGGACAAAAAACTAAAAAACCTGTGGAAAAGCATGTTTTGGAGTTTGGGCAGTGGGGGACCAGGGCCGTTTATAGCCATCTTGGTGCCCTAGCGTGATCAGATCGCAATCCCATTGTGTTTAAAATCACAGTAATGTGGCCTAGCCCTCCAAGAGTATTGACATTAACACTTTCAGTGGCAGCAGAAGTATTACCATTAAGCTTTCAGTGCCAGCAGACTTTCCTATTTATAATTTCAGTGCTAGCACTTTCCCAGAGTATTGCCATTAACACTTTCAGTTCCAGCAAAGTTTTACCTTTAACCTTTTCAGCTGCCAGAACTGACATGATATATAGTATGTACCTGCTTTCCATGTCTCCTCCATTGAATTGTTCACACCTCACATAGAGTTCTAATTGGAGCTTTGGGTGGAAGGAAGAAAAAGGCAGGTATAGGGATCTCATGGCTGCTAGTCACAGCGGCCACTGTTACATCTGCAGCAGCTTTTACCTGGCATTTTAGAACTGTTCTCCTCAGTCCTTTTAGTTGAGCTCATCCTCCTCCCTCCTTCCTTCACCTTTAAGGGCATCTATAGTGGGAAAATGAATGATTTTTTTTATTTCTTTCCATGTGTTCTATAATTCCCCCCAACCCCCAAAGTGTCTTCACTTTCATCAATTACCCTCTCCGTCCTGAGATCCACAAATTAGAAGAATACATGATTGCATTCCTCTACTCCTACTTGTACTGTCAATCAAATCTCTGTGACGTGATCCTCTTCCCTGCTCAAGTAGCACTTTCATCAGGCCCTGCAGGACAACCATATGCAGCAGAAGAGAAAGGTGGGGGTCATTAAACAATGCACAGTGGGTTCAAATTTTAGTTCAGGGGGTGGACATACCCTTTAAAACCACCAATTGCAATTATTCAAGGTATTTAAAAGGTGAATGTAAAAAATATACATTTGTCATCAGTCATCACTGCCAAAATATTGATTTGTGTGTAAGTTGAAATACAGTACACCACACTACAACACGCCTCTGCAGTTGTGATCAGAAGTCAAGTTTCTGAGATTTGTTCGAGCCCAGTGAAAAGCTCCCTTGACCATTGCATGTCAATGATACGGAATCATATACCTTAGTTCAATTACATAGTATTTAAGGTTGAATAACATCATACATCCATCAAGTCCAACCTTTTCACCCTCCTTTTTAAGCCTAACAAACAGTTGATCCAGAGGAAGGCAAATCCCACTAGCAAACCCCACAGCGCACACACCTCGCGCAACTCCCCCCCCCGAGCGTGCATCCCCCACTCACACCTCATCCATCCCTCCCACATTGTGACAAGGCGCTCACGCAAATGAGTTTGGCTCATATTTACAGCCCTAGAAGATAGGTAAGCAAAAGGGTAGACAGGAAGAGACGACAAACAACAGTCTCTGCTGTGACAAGGTGTGTTTCATGTAACAAATTCACACAATCCCTTGACAAGTATATTGCTCAAAACATTTTGTGCAGGATTGTGTGAATTTGTTACATTAAATACTAATTGTCAAAGTGTCGTCTCTTTAAATGTGATATCTGAAACTGGAGTATAGGGCCATATTCATAAACCTGCTAGCGATACCGCAGGTTAGTTAATGTACGATCATGGTCGTAAATATACAATCGCAATCGTACATTTACCACCAAACATTCGGTAATTACCAACCATTCTGTCGTAGAATACCATGCGGTAGTAAACTACCCCATTGGTATAATATGGGGTTCGTAAATTTACGATCAGTATCAGTAATTTACAATCGCTTCATAAATTTATGATCGTAAATTAACGATCGTTAAACCAGTCGGAAATTAATTATCGGCTTACCGATCGTTAAAGGTGTGGTATTGCTAAAAAACGATACAGTGCCTTAATAAATACGGCCCATAGAGCCCACACTCGAATTATTCTTAGTTTAATTATGTTTGTGTAGAACTGGCTGAGCTGTGGCATGTGAACAGTTATAAACACAATCTTTAATAGCATGCCATTTAGCATTGCACAGAACACTTTTTGAGAAGTCCTGGTCCCTTCAGTCTGCCATTATAATACTATATAATGCTAGAGACAGATGCTTTTATCTTTTTCCCTTTAATCACTGTGATTTGGAAAGAATGGACCAGGTCATGAATGCAAAAGGTGCTTTTTCCATCCCTCTCCTTCCAATTAATAATGGAAAGAGCTGACGTCCAGATGGAATGGGGAAACATGGTATGTCTGAATAACGAATGCTGTAGATGTATACCATAAGATTATACATACAGAAACTATTTTTCAGATCGCTCTTCTGTTCTCTAATGGCAGAACAAAGGACCACTGGGAATATTTGCCCTAATTTCCTAGCTACTGTACAGTACCAACACAGACTATTTCTGAATATTTGCCCCCCCATGGAGTCATAATACTATACCAATAGATACGTAATTATTGCTATGAAGCATAAAGGTGGGGAAATTTCCGATTCCCCATACAATACCATTGCAGCGTTTTGGTACCGCATTGTATTGTGCACATACACATGTGTGTGTGGAAATAACGTTTAACGTGAGTGCAACCAACAGATGGGTCAAAAGGATCAAGCTAGATACCTATTAAGGATTGGTAATAAGAAACTAGCTACACTCCAGACTCAGAGTCCAGACACACTCTACCACCTTATCCCCAAAAAATATAAACAAGATGTGCTAAGCCAAGATGACCAATACAAGCCACACCCACAACAGGTATATACCTTTTATTATACAAAAATGCATATCCATGCCATAAAGGAGGATTTGCCTCCTTTAATAATTATGAAGTGTTATAAAAAAGACACAGTCAGTAACTGTGGGACATATTCAATACCCTGCGGTATCAGAAACATACCATACTGTGGATTATCGTAAAATTACGATCTCTGCCATACATTTACAAACGGACTTGATACAATATCATGCGGTAGTACACTACCACAATAGTATTGTTTGTGCAATCATACAATTTGTGAACCTACATTTATGAACCTGGTAACGTTCATTAAAGGCGCGTTATTGTTATTTGAAACTTTATAAATACGTCCCTATATGCCATTTAACCTCTAGATTCCCAGTTTTAACTATTAAATCCCTGAACATTACATTATCCATCAAGTTATTTTATTATTCCTACATATACTACCGTATATATATATATATATATTTGTGCTAAAGTCAGGCACTCACTTCACAGATGGTATTGCCTTGGTGCTACTGCATGTGTAGATGAAGTTTATAAAAGTAGGTAGTATCCAGTGCACACATAAGGACTTTTCTTTATATAAACAAAAATAGTATTTATTCACACATAATTAAAGTGCTTACAGCGACGTTCGGTCGTGGTTTATGACCTTATCAAGCTTGATAAAGGTCATAAACCACGACCGAAACGTCGCTGTAAGCACTTTAATTATGTGTGAATAAATACTATTTTTGTTATATAAAGAAAAGTCCTTATGTGGTGCACTGGATACTACCTACTTTTATATATATATATATATATATATATATATATATATATATATATATATATATATTCTTAGCCTTGACTTATACTCGAGTCAATCAGGTTTTAGTAATTTTTCAGGTAAAACTAGGTACCTCGACTTATACTTGGATCGACTTATATTCGAGTATATAGGGTATTCTAAGCATTCCTACAACACACCTAAAATCTGCCCATGTAAGCAACCAAATAGAAAAGGACTGTTGGCAATTTTGTAGCTCCCAATAAAAGGGGATAATAACCATAGAACGGAAAGGGGTTCCAAATAACCAAGTTACAGGGAGATTACCTTTGATATTTTGGCCCTATAGGTCTAAAATTGGTCACATGTATGTCCAAAACACACAAATATTTGATCAGAAAGGGCGGTACATTTTGTACAATCTTGTGGTCCTTTCTTCAGCAAAATTTCGCCATTGGTCAAAAGCAGTGATTGGTCTGCCGGGTTGAAATATCGGCCCATGTGTACCCACATTAAGCGAGAGACCCTGCAGATAGGGAAATTGTACCTCAACATGGTTTAGAAATCCAGCCAGACAGAATACACAATAGTTCATCATCCACCTTGGATAACAATTATCTTGTGTGCTTTTTGTGCAGTTGGTTGAATAAACACAACTATATTCACAGCTTAGCCTGTGTTATTTGGATTTACCACATCTATTATCTATACTCAGTTTTATGAGAGACCAGTGGAATGCTCCTTCGATGTGAGTTAGAAACCTCTTCATAACCAGTATTATACCTCAAACTTTCACTACTAACAATTATTTTGTCTATGAGGCATTAGGCTAAATCCCTGATGAATCAATGAAAAGTAAAACTTAACAAAAAGTTCAAAGAAAAAAGGTGTTCTAAGAAGAACATAAGTATGTTTATCTTTCCTACCGTGGTATTGAACGTAAACAGCAAACATTAATACATATTATTAAATTGGACATTTCCACCACAGAAACACAGAAAGATGTTATTTGGCTAGTAGAAATCCCTTCCATCTATTAACTTGACTATCTGAAATCAGAATAAAACCATTGTCATTTCTGCTCTGCCCTGCTCAGTTTGGATAGTCTGTAATCTAAAATATTTTCTTTTTTTGGCATTTTGCATTGGGATACTATATAAAAAATTGCAACAATAAATAAAATGTTGCATCTACTTTATATGTGGCCTACATGTATTTAGTAACAGTGTAGTAATTTAAAACAATACACAATTACGACTTCCAAAACCTTCAGTATCGAGTGTGTACAGAGGTGTAACTACTACAGAAACAGCAAGAGGTGTAACTACCATGGGAGCAGCCCCTGCAGCTTAAATACTTTCTTACTTTTCCTACCACAGATACAGCTCCTACTAACCAGTGGCATTACTAGAAATCACTGCCCCCCCACCCAGCAAAACTATAATGGGGCCCTTATCTGTGCTTCATTCACAGTGGTTTTCTGGGAGGAGGCTATATCTGTCATAGGAAAAATAAGAAGATTGGCCCCCCATGGCTCCTGGGCCCCCATGCGTCTGCTTCCCCTGCTCCCTTGATAGTTATGTCCCTGCTATCAACCACTCTAAATGAAGCAGGAAGGTGGCTCATTATAGTTTTGCTGTGGGCCCATTGATTTCTAGTTATGCCACTGGAAGCAGCCTCTAAAACTGCAGAAGAGACCAAATTTCTTTTGCCATGGATGATTTTCAACAAATACCATTGGATACGGTAGGTAGCAATTTATATATATATAGAATATACAGAATAAATAGAAGATAGAGGATATATAGAATATACAAAATAAATAGAATATAGAAGATATATAGAATATATAGTATAGAATAAATAGAATATAGAGGATATATAGAATATATAGAATATACAGAATAAATAGAATATAGAGGGTATATAGAATATATAGAATATACAGAATAAATAGAATATAGAGGATATATAGAATATATAGAATATACAGAATAAATAGAATATAGAGGATATATAGAATATACAGAATAAATAGAATATAGAGGATATATAAAATATATAGAATATACAGAATATACAGAATAAATAGAATATAGAGGATATATAGAAAATACAGAATAAATAGAATATAGAGGATATATAGAATATACAGAATAAATAGAATATAGAGGATACATCATAGTAACATAGTAATTAAGGTTGAATAAAGACATTCGTCCATCCAGTCCAACCTATCTTTTTTTTTTTTTTTTTTTTTAACCCTACCTAACAGTTGATCCAGAGGAAGGCAAAAAACCCCAGCTAAAAAGGGGGGAAAAAATTCCTTCCTGACTCCAAACGGCAATCGGAAAGTATCCCTGGATCAACCAGATCTATATGCATTAATACCAGTAATTCTCAATATTTTTTAGTTTTAGAAACTTATCCAGTTCCACAGTTTCACCGTTCTCACTGTAAAGAAACCTCTCCTAACCTGAAGATGAAACTTCTTTTCTTCCAACCTTAAAGGATGTCCACGAGTCCTCTGATATGACCTATTAGTGAACAATGCACCAGAGAGTTCACTGTATGGGCCATTAATATATTTGTATAAGGTTATCATGTCCCCACGCAACCGCCGCTTCTCCAATGTAAACAGCCCTAACTTGTCTAATCTGCCTGCATATTCAAGCCCCTCCATTCCCCTTATTAATTTAGTTGCCCTTCTCTGAACTGCCTCAATTTCCAAGATGTCCCTTTTGTATATGGGATTCCAAAACTGCACCGCATATTCCAAATGTGGCCTTACCAGTGCCTTGTACAGAGGGAGAATAATATTTTTCTCTCTTGCTTCCATTCCCCTCTTTATACAAGACAATATCTTGCTAGCTCTAGCTGTTGCTACCTGGCATTGTTTGCTACAGCTAAGTCTGTTATCTACCAGAACCCCCAAATCTTTTTCCATTTCAGATGCACTTAACACAGAGTTATTTATGGTGTAGGTGGCACAGGGATTATTAAATCCCAAATGCATCACCTTACATTTATCAACATTGAATCTCATCTGCCATTCTGCTGCCCATTTTGATAATCTATCTAGGTCTGCTTGCAGCACTTGCACATCATTGGAAGTTTCCAAAGCTCTGCATAATTTAGTGTCATCAGCAAACACAGAGACCTTGCTCTCAATGCCCCCTTCTAAGTCATTTATAAACAGATTAAACAGAAGCGGCCCCAGTACAGAACCCTGAGGAACTCCGCTTAGAACTTTAGCCCACATAGATGTAGCTCCATTAACCACCACTCTCTGTTTGCGGTCCAATAACCAGTTCTCTATCCATGAACAAATGTTTTCTTCAAGGCCAACAGTCCTCAGTTTATACATTAGTCACCTATGTGGCACAGTATCAAAGGCTTTTGCAAAATCCAAATATACCACATCCACAGCTGTGCCTGAATCTAACTTCTTACTCACTTCTTCATAAAAACCAATTAAATTTGTCTGGCATGATCTATTTCTCATAAATCCATGCTGACTACTACTAATAAGATGATCTCTGGAGACAAAGTCAAGGATATGATCCCTTAACAAAGTTTCCATCACCTTCCCTACCACTGATGTTAGGCTTACAGGTCTATAGTTACCAGGCTGTGAACGACTACCTTTTTTGAATATTGGTATTACATTGGCTTTTTTCCAATCCAGCGGCACATCCCCAGACAAAAGCGAATCTGAAAAGATGAGACACAGTGGTCTTGCTAGAACTGAACTAAGCTCTTTTAAAATCCTAGGATGCAATCCATCTGGTCCTGGCGCTTTATTGATATTAACTTTGTCTAATTGATTCCGTACCATATCCTCTGTTATCCAATGTGAAAACTCTTCATTCCCTCCCTGCACATTGTTACAATCCCTACTGTAAGGATTCTCAACAGTAAAAACCGATGTAAAAAAACGGTTTAGCAGATTAGCCTTTTCGGCATCCTCTACAACCACCTCAGCTCCATTATTTAATGGTCCCACATTCTCAGTCCTCATTTTTTTACCATTTATATACTTAAAAAACATCTTGGGGTTGGACTTTCTTTGTTCGGCAATCCGTATTTCATTTTCTATTTTAGCTAGTTTAATTGCTTTCTTGCACTCTTTATTACAACTTTTGAAGTCCCTGTAAGCCTGTTCTGTGCCTTCTGCTTTCAAAATTTTAAAAGCCCTTTTCTTTTTTTCCATTTCCCTTTTTACCTGAGCATTAAGCCATGCAGGAGTGGACCTAATTTTTTTACACTTGTTTCCTAAAGGTACCGATTTGGAAATGTTATAGTTTAATATCCCTTTAAAAGTGGTCCACATCTGCTCAGTATCTTTACCTAGAAACAGTTCCCCCCAGTCTATGAGCAGGAGCGATTCCTTTAAAAGCATAAAATTAGCTTTCCTAAAGTTAAAAGTTTTTGTTAAGCCAGTGCACTTTAGTTTTCTGCAACCTATATTAAATGACACTATATCATGGTCACTATTCCCTAAGCTTCCCATTACCTTCATCTCCAAAATGAGCTCTGGGTTATTAGATATCACCAGATCCAACAACGCATTCTTTCTAGTAGGAACTTCTACCATCTGTGAAAGAAAATGCTCATATAGGAAATTTAAGAACTTTATACCTTTTAAGGTGCTGGCAGTTCCATTACTCCAATCTATTTCAGGGTAGTTAAAATCCCCCATAACCAGAACATGCCCCATACCAGCAGCCTTAGCCAACTGCATATGGAGATTCATTTCCACCTCTTCCCCATCGAATATACAAAATAAATAGAATATAGAAGATATATAGGATATATAGAATAAATAGAATATAGAGGATATATAGAATATATAGAATATACAGAATATACAGAATAAATAGAATATAGAGGATATATAGAATATACAGAATAAATAGAATATAGAGGATATATAGAATATACAGAATAAATAGAATATAGAGGATATATAGAATATACAGAATAAATAGAATATAGAATATATAGAATATACAGAATAAATAGACTATAGAGGATATATAGAATATATAGAATAAATAGAATATAGAGGATATATAGAATAAATAGAATATAGAGGATATATAGAATATACAGAATAAATAGAAGGTATAGAATATATAGAATATATAGAATAAATAGAATATAGAGGATATATAGAATATACAGAATATACAATAAATATATGGGTACGGGGCAGCTTCCAGCTACTCCACCAATCCCTTTGGTAGTTTGAGATCTAGGGCCCCTGCAGTTTGGGCTTTAAAGCAGCATCTTCTGATTCCCACCAGGACCTACTGCAGCCACAATGACCAATTCATTTCTGAATCCAGACATAACTGCCCCAATTCTGAGCAGTGACAGACCGACATCCTATGGATAAACCTTACCTTGTTTCTTAGCCAGGCCTTTCCAACATTCCTCTCCTGGCTTCTCCCATCTTCCCTCTTTAATCTCTAACTCCCCTGTACAATGGAACAGACACCCCCTTTGCCCAGCCCCCAGCATCTGCACATCAGATATTTGAAACAGCACTGAGCTCAGCAGCAGAACGAGGGGATTGTGGGAAACGGAGTCTTTCTATTATTCGGGGTTGCTCCACGGGTAAAGAATTTGTTGTTCTTTCTAACTACAGTTCCCATCATGCTATGATGGATCCCGTACAGTTCAATAACCCTGAATTGGTAACGTCTGTTTGCATTATTTCCAGCATCCTATAAAGCTTTTTCAATCCAGGAATTTTCTCTCAGTCCCTGATTGTCCTGATCTCCTCCCCACTCCCCTCTGCCCCCTCCTTGCATCTCCCCGCAGTTTATAAACTGCATATCCAAACACTGTGGGCATTGATGGACAGTGTGTTACCCTTCTCTGTCATACATAGCAAACCAGCACAATGGCACAAATAAGGGGTACAGCACAGATAAGAAGGGACACAGCACAGATAAGAAGGGACACAGCACAGATAAGGGGCACAGCACAGATAAGAAGGGACACAACACAGATAAGAAGGGACACAGCACAGATAAGGGGCACAGCCATGGAGAGCAATGCTTGTTCTACTAATCTACTAAGCAGGGGCGTAACTACAGGGGAGCAGGGGGGCCCTGGAGCTAAGGGGTTCCCATCTTCCTATTTTTCCTATAACACATATAGCCTACTCCCAGAAAACCACTGTGGATGAAGCATGGATAGGGGCCCCATCATAGTTTTGCTGGGGGCCCGGTAATTCCAAGTTACGCCACTGCTACGAAGATTATTACAGGAACAGACAAGCCAGTAATGTTTGAATACTTTGTAGGGTCGATGGGTGATGTGCCCATACACATACCAATCCCGTTCGTACGATAAAGCGACCGTGTATATCCGTTTGTTGTCTGATTTTACGGCCTACTGGACACACTCAAAATATAATTATCACACCAATACGATGCCACAATTGTACAATTGGGATTGGTACGTGTATGGGCCCCTTTAGATATAGTGAAGCCGTAGCAAGTCATATTCACGGTTACTCACAGTCGGTAGGTAAAAACACTGGTTTTTTGGTGGTTGCACAATTTTTGCAAAACTTACCCAAACAGTTGCCACAAGAGATGTAATATAGAAAAAGCAGCAGACTTTTTTATGCCAACTTTGCTATATTACATTTAGGGTGCAATCACTTTGGTTTCAACCTGGACTTTTCTTGGTTTTGCATATGTTTATGTCAGGTATTTGGTGTCATATAAAAAGTCCCACTAATGTTACGTGATTCCCATCTTAGAGTTTGATACGTCACCTGCAACCTTAAGATTTGCACATTTTTCTGATACTGGCAAATGCACCACAAAACATTTCCCAAACCCATATTAACCCTTAAACAGGCTAACATTGTTTTGCGTTGCTGCTCTCGTTATATATTTATATTTTTAAGGCGGATAATAGATGTGTGATATAATGCACAACAACCGACGGATCACCAACAGTGCCAGAGTTCGCTGCTCAGACGTCGGGCCTCGGGCACTATATCACATGAACTAGTACTCTAGCAACTTGTAATATACAAGCATTTAAAAGGGGTGCTAAAGCTGGTAATACACATTAGTGTTAGGGAGGGATTGCTTAAAGGGACAGCGGTGAGCACATCGCACTACCATAGTATACTATCTTTATATTTTCCTTGCCGTTAGATTTTTGCTTCTTTAATAATGCATTAAAAGTCAGCAAGGAGTCCCAATCCATAACCATATACAAGTATGAGGTATAGGTATGTATAAAGGATCTCAAAATGTTTTCTATCCTTTGCTACAGGTGCAAACCTCATTATAGTAAAAACAATATTGTCAAATAAATCCTTCTTCCTTTCTAGAGTTCAGTTTATGTTAATACTGGTTCCAGGAACTATAAGGATGATGAGTTTCTATTTGTGTTACTATGTGATCTCTTTCATGGTCTATCTTTGTGATCAGTTTTACAAACAAGTAACACTTTTCATGTCTGTATCTTGGCTCCCATTGTTTTAATCCCCGTGCCAGAAAAGCAGATAACGACAGCAATAACGATAGGTTGGTAGGCATCCACCTACCACCTTAACTGAATTGTTTAATCAAGTGCAGAGAGACGTGGAATCTGGGGGGTGGGACGGAGGGGGGCGTAGGGCTCCCCTGCACATGCCAGAGTCCTCCAGGAGGACAGGGAGGAGGCAGAAAGCTTTTCTCACACAGGAAGGCTCCTACTCTTCAGTGTCCTGAAGTTTGAAAACCATTTGGAGCACAGATGTAAGGTACATCGTTTTAACACTACACAGTGGGGCCAGCAGTGGGTTAAATTTTTGTTTTGGGGGTGGACATGCCCTTTAAGGCAGCAATCCTGGGTTAATGTTGAATTAACTTTCCCAGAGTTAAAGTTTAGTGTTGTTTTCTTTTGGAAAAAAAAAAGGTTTCCTCATTCCAAGTACCCTGTTCTTTAAAAAGCACGTGCAGGATTAGTGCAGTACAAAAATGCACAACCAGATTTAGCTGCTTTGAAAGTTCTGAATGTATGTGCATATCTGTACAGAAAAGTGTTTTTTGTTTTTTAATATGTTTTATTAAATTATAAAATTAGCTAATTGAAAAATACAGATATGAGATAGACAATACGGTAATAATATCAAATTGTGGAAGAGACATTATTTTGCATGTGAAACAGTTGGGTGAGTCATTGAAGTGGTACTGTCAGTTTTACAGCATCATCTAGTATTGTAGCAGTTGTTAGTAATCATTTCGATATTTTTACACAAAACACAAAACTGCTGGAAATGCAGGAATTATATGGCATCAATATTTCACCCAATACTGCACATTGGTCAAACTGATTGGTTTATCCAAAAAATTATGATCAGGTTAAGCACAAAATTTTCAGTTGACCTCATCTTTCAGTTCCCAGCTTGAAATATGCAGAAAAAGAAAATCAGTGGTGCAAGGTGGGTCATTTTTAATGTTTCTTCCTGTATAAGGGAGGGGATTTCATTTTTTAGTTATTGTGGCAGATTGATTAGGGAGTTACGGGTGGAAAAGCAGTGTGGGAAGCGTGGGAGATTGTGTCAAACTGAAAAGAAAAAATCTGTGACAGACTGGTGTAGATGGAATGCAATCTACGAAAGATTGTGGCAGATTGAAAGCAGTCTCTAGGGCTGCAAGTTTGACATACCTGTTCTAGGTGATTGTGGCAGATTGATAGTAATGCTTGGGAGATTCTATGAGATTGTTGCAAATGGAGAGCAATTTCTGTAAGACCGAGTATCCGCCACCTGTGCAGCTCCAGACATTTTCATGGTATGAAGTACAGAGTAAGGGTAACACTATAATGAAGGTAGCAATTGCAATGCAGCATGTTACACAAGCGTTAAGGTGCGATTACGGAGCACATGTGATTTGCACAAAACATGGTGAGCACAATGCATACAGTATGGCCACTTACATTGATAAGTACTTGCATGCAATTCTCATGCGATCAGAATAACAAAATGCAATCGGAAGCACGTGAGAAACACACAAGTGTGGCCTAGCCCATAAGCTGCAAAGTCAATGTATTAAAATACAATCAGGGAGATTCAATAAAAGTTCTTATCGTTTAAAATGGTGCTAATTTTGCCCCAACCAATCAGATCTTATATAACATTTGTAAGCTAACATCTAATTGGTTGGGGCAAAACTAGCACCATTTTTAACGATAAGAACTTTTATTGAATAACCCTGAATATTTTCAGGCAACAAAGTAAAAAACAGGCTAGTGAATTACACGTGGGTGGAAAAACTACTTTTGTGGTTTGTGGCTTCCTGCTGGATCCCACCCCTTGTATAGAAATGCAGGAAATGTAGGTTAAAAACTATTAACCTTTTACTTTCTTAATTTAAAAATATATGTCCAAATAGCACCAATAAAAACAAAGATCTTGGGGCCCTATTTATAAAAGATCGTTATCAAAAAAATAACGATCGTTATCGTAAAATAACGACCGTTATTTTCCGATAAATGTAATATTTAGGTTTAGAGCAAATGTTGAAATCCAAAATACCAACAATGTTTAAATAGTGCAGTGATTACAATTCATGTCAGAAAGTACTCAAACAGAACTTCATATGGCAAAATGCACTCTCTCGGTCTGCATTCCCCTCCGTTTCTTCTTGGGGACGATTAGTTGGTGTCAAATTGCAAAAGAGTTAGTTTTAACTTTTTATAACTCAGGTTCACGTCAATATTAGGGGTATAATTATATCTGACCTGACGGATCATCAACAGCACCTGACCGTCCACATTCATAGTAACATAGTAATTGAGGTTGAATAAAGACATACGAACATCAAGTCCAACCTATTCACTTTTTTTTAACCCTTCCTAACAGTTGATCCAGAGGAAGGCAAAAAAAAAAAAACCAGCAAAAGGGGGGAAATTCCTTCCTGACCCCAAATGGCAATTGGAAAGTATCTCTGGATCAACCAGCTCTACAGTAAATGTATTAATCCCAGTAATTCTCAATATATTTTAGTTTTAGAAATTTATCCAGGCCTTTTTTAAAGCTATTTAATGAACTTGCCATTACCACATCTGCTGGAAGACAGTTCCACAGTTTCACCGTTCTCACTGTAAAGAAACCTTTCCTAACCTGAAGATGAAACTTCTTTTCTTCCAACCTTAAAGATGTCCACGAGTCCTCTGATATGACCTATTAGTGAGCAATGCACCAGAGAGTTCATTGTATGGCCCATTAATATATTTGTATACGGTGATCATATCCCCACGCAAACGTCGCTTCTCCAATGTAAACAGCCCTAACTTGTCTAATCTGCCTGCATATTCAAGCTTCTCCATTCCCCTTATTAAATTAGTTGCCTTTCTCTGAACCAAAAACACACAATTTCGGGTGTGATTGTGCATCAGTTTAAGATTGCATTTTTGCATGCGTTTTCCTATCTCTAAAGAAAAAAGCACAAACGCATCAAAATCAATTGCGATTGGGTGTGCAGTGCAGTGTGGCCGTGCCCTTAAGCAGGGGAGCTAAAAAATAAAAAAACAGCTTTTTACACAAAGGTCTCATCTCAATCCTTCCTGTGATATTTGGGATTATCTTCTTACACTGTGGGTCTAGCGACGGGCTTGGGGCGGCTTCCACCTGGGTCACCTGTTGGAGGCGGCAAGTAGCTTCCATATGCATTCGGCATTATCAGCTATTGGTATCGATTGTACTGCTTAGCAAAGGGTTTGGGGCTTAAAGCACTTGAACCCCCTCATAATATCAGTGAGGCTCAGATTTGTATATTACTCCAGAGCCATTATAGTGAGTTATAGTAGGGGTTACTTTTGTTTTGTGGACTCAAAGTTCAGTTGTATACATATATACATAATTTGATTGCACTATATACCACAGATAAACCTGGATGAGTGGGAACCTTCACAAACTCACCAGTTAAATGTATTTTATATGGCTGAATCAGAGTTTCTGTTGTTTAATTGCAATCAGTGCATCCCTGCTAATTCCATTTTATTATTTTCCTACCAGACTGAATAATATGGCAACCGGTCACCTTTCCCTTTAAGACCCATATGAACAATAGAAACATGATGCAGGCTGGGTTGCTTTTAATGTAACCATACATTGTGTATTTAACAAACTGCCACAAAGCCTTGTAATATGTGGATTTCATATTCAGGCTCTTGTGACTGAATTCACAAGATTTGTTTTAATCTGCCACAGTCTCCTAGATATTGCTTTTAATCTGCGTAAATCTACTAACGATTTAATTCTGCAAGTCTCTCACAAATTGGATTCCATCAGCATACCTTTGAAGCGCATGTCCACCCTACTAATGAAAAAAATGCCCTGCAGGTAGCCCCCCCTAACGTAAAAATGCCATACTCCGCTTTACTATACTTCGTTGAAGAACGAGATCTACTTCCCATTCTTCGCCTCCCCTGCTCTTCTGTGTGCTGTGAAGTTTTCACGCATACACACTGAACATATACATTACTCAAAAGTCATGGCCTTGACTGCAGAGTAAACACGCAAGTATGTGAGCGTACGGAAGAGGTGGCAACGGGGATGGTAAAGGGAAGGATATCTCAGCCTACAAGGATGGTAAAGTATAGATTTTTACATGTTAGGGGGCTTCTACCCACAGGGCATTTTTCATTTTTGGAGTGGACATTCCCTTTAATGGTTACACAACATGTAGTGCAGAACTACAGAGGGATGATAATTTAACCTGACGTAAACCTGATCTTAGTACAGCTCTGTGCAGTGCATTTCTCAATGCACGTATCTGAGGGTGAAAGAAAATTTCACTATCTTAGGTTGGGTACACACAAGCAGATCTTTTCAGCTGACTGGTCGGTATTTCAGTGTATTGGTCAGTTGGACAGAACAGTCTGTGGCATTTTTGAAAGTCTGCAGTTCAATAAAAGACAGGAATAATTGCACTTGACTTTTAAAGAATTATAGATGTATGGGAAGGAAATTTTTTTGGGGGGTATAATGACCCTTTAAGTCACTATGAAATTTGCTTTAAAGGATAACTATCAGATGTAGAAAGTTTTTTTAAAAACAGGGATATAGGACTGGTAATTCCTACCTCACAATATTGTTTCTGTGAGGAGCACCAGCCCAAAGAAAACGGATTCTGCCAGTCTTCCGCCTGGCTTCAGCACTATCTTTAATACCAGACTAGTCCAGGACTAACCTGGCAAATGAAAGCTTTTAGTAATGTAGCTCCTTAACGAAATGTTATTGTGAGGTAGTAATAATCAATCCTACCTCCCTGCCCCAGGTACTTTCCATTTTTTAAACGTTAATTTTTAGAGGATAAAAATTAACGTTTAAAAAAAATATTGACAAAAATAATGTATGCCATGCCTTTATGTATTCCTAACTAGTTAAATCTTATTAAAGGGTATTTTCAGGCCTAAAAAATAAAACTCCCCCCCCCCCCCCCCCAGCTAGTTAGAAAGATAAACCTTTCCTTATAACTTTACCTTTTGCAGATGCTCCCACTGAGGAATTATAACTTACAGAACCGCAAACCCTCGCTGGAAGTCCCTCCTGCTCTGCTCCTGTTGGGAGCTGGTTGTGTGCTGGAAACCAGCTCAATCAATAACATCTATCAGCCGTTGGCTGTGAAGTCACGGTCACAACTGACAATCATTACCAGAAAGCAGAGAGGAGACTGGTAAGGGATTGCGGTTGTGCAAGTTGTAATTCTTAAATGTGGGAGCATCAGAGAAGGTAAGATTATAACGAAGGTAGGCTTTTTTTCAGTAATTTTACGTTTTATAGATTTTTTAGATTAATTAAGTAGTTTAAAGGGGAATTTCAGTGCAAATACATATGCTTTTCAGAAAAAAAACAGCATTTTTTCATCCCAATGACCTCAACCTGCCCATTCAGCATTGTGTCTGTGTATAAATAAATGAAACCGAAATACTGACTTCCTGTTTGCAGGACCCCTAGTAGAGACCGTTATGGTCTTGCCCTTGACCAAGTGCCTGGGTTGATTCAGTTGCTCAGTAGAGATCTGAGCATCTTTGACCCATCCAACAGCCAATCAGTAAAAATTACTGTTAGGAACATTCCAAGGATGTGGTGCATCCTGGGAAGAAGGACCGTTAGAACCAGAAATGTCAGCTCACTAATGTCAACAGCAGGGAAAAGCAAAGTGTATGAAATCAACTGATTTTTTAAAATGGAGAGACTATGTAGAATAACTAAGAAGGCATTACACAAACTAACAATTTAACAAATATTGATCATTTCCACTGAACTGTCCCTTTAATGTAAGTTATTTTGGGGATTACCCTTTAAAATTAATTAAAAAAGAGAGATACAAATAAGCCACCTCTTTTTCTAGGTGAATTACACTGAACATATCTGGGCTCAAAGATAGGGGAATAGGCAGTAACTACAAAGGCTTATTTTCTTTTTATTTAAAGGGCAAGTCCAGCCCTCATAAAAAAAACTTATATACAGGTAAAATCACTTCCAAACCCCTAAACTGTAATAGTTTAAAATCTGAAATATAAAGTCTAAACCAAAATCCTGCACAATGTCCTGTTGCCCGTTTCTGCTTCCTGGTTCTTCCAGTTAGTAACTGTCAGTTATGGATTTGACAGTTGACAGCACAGCCAATGACGATGTCAATCCCCTAGCTGCCTCTTCTGAGCATGCCCAGGCTCAGTACAGGTCACTAAATTGCTCAGTTTCCATGAGGCATCCAAGAGCATAGCAGGCATACAGTAATGAATTCAGAGGACAAAGTAGGATCTAATCAACCTATTTTAAAGTGGACATTCTTTCTAAAAAGATATTAAAGTTCCCCTTTAAGAAGAGCTTCTGGACCATCATTTAGTAATGTGCTAGCACGCCGAGAGCAGTATGCTACATCATATACATTACACAACACTTTTTGAACTTAAGTTCCGGAAAAATAAGTAAATCCCCAAACACCATAAAGCATTTTTCTTTTTTATTAAATCTTCTTATCTTGTCTGTACAGAAAAAGCACATAATGCTCAGAACATCAGTAACATTTTAATGACACACCATGAACAGGAGAAAGACTTCTTGATTATTTTTTCTTTTTTTACAGAGCAAAAAACAATTTACAAAAACTTAAAGAATGCAATGATCATATTTTTAAGTTGACATCGGATACCTCTTTCCCCGTCTAGGGCAGTTCTGTGGTCCAGTGTAAAGTAGATAAGGTAAAACTGCAAAATACACCCGTCATGGGAAAGTAATTAAAATTTGTTGTTAGAAAAAAAACAAAAAACAAAGCTTAAAAGTAAGCATTAACCCATAACGCTTAAATTAATCCCCACTACTTTCGACCCCAACTTCTACAAAAAAAATATCAAGTTGCAGTCCCGGCTGTTAGGCCACAGGGCTCAGTAAAATATAGGGTTTAGGTCTGTTCAAGGAAGTTAAAAGCAAAAGGTGGTTTGGAATAAGATGTCTGTCTGATGTAGCTAGAATAGAATATTTTCTTTTTCTCTAAGCAAATATCTGAATCCCTTACTTCTAAAAAAAAAAAATAATCAAAGAATGTGTTATCAATAACAACTGCTGTAGAGAAAAGATTTGTCTGCTTTGGGTTTGAAGCGGGTAAGAAGTCATTTTCCCCCCATATTTTATTAAAAAGTTGTCCTGGTCAGAAAGGCTAAACCGAGGTCTAACTACAAACAACTAAAGCTGTAGGAGAGAACTATTAAATACTTAACATATATTGTGGGCATATGTAGCAACCTAAGACTATACCATAAGCCTATGTGTATATAACCTACCCCTGTAGTGGATTTCTATGGGAGGAACTGTAAGATTATAGCCTTATAATCTTATAGTTCCAGGAGAAGGAAGCCACAAAGGGGTAGGTTATAATAAATAATGCACCCCCAACTGTAAATTAAAGGGATATTAGCAGTCACCTTGGAGTTCCATGCCCTGTATAAAAGGTACTAGGCCTGCGGCCTCGTGCTTTTATATGGTCACAGAACTCCTCGGTGACTTCTAATATCCTTATAATTTACAGTTGGGGGTGCATTATCCACTATATAGCAGGGAAAAGGAAATTTGCTTTACTTGGCCCTAAGGGCTAGGCCACACTAGCGTAATTTTCACTTGGTTCTGTTTTGCGACCCGTCAGTGCGTAAGAATGTATGAGCACTGTATGAGCTGCAATCCATTTTTGGAGCCCATGCAATTACAGATTTTTTTGTGCAGATCGCATGTGCTCTGATAAATTATTGGCGTGTAAAGCGCGCTGCATTGCGATTGTGCTTGTCATGCATATTAATAGTGTGGCTGCAGCCTTAGAAATAATTTTTTTCATCTACTTTCAGTGGTTTCTGGTGTCAGCAAGGCAATGAAAATGCGCCGAATTCTGTTCATTTGGACATTCAATAAAACACAGCAAGCTTCCATATTAAATATGTAAATCCATCATGTTTAGAAGCTCTAAAAATTCTCTTTTTTTATAACAGGGTAACAAACTTTCTGACTAAATGCACTTTTAAGCTCTGTTAATAGATTAATGGGAATGTTTTCATAATGTCAATGCTTTCATTTTTTTTACTAACTTATAGCTGTGCGTTCCTCACGGCAATCTGTGCTTTCAGCCTAAGGGCAATGGCACATGTGACATTTTAAAATATACAAATAAATAATGTTCACTCTTTCATGAAATGGTCAGGATTACTCAAGAAACATCAAGAAATCCCACAAGTCTACATTTGTTCTGGTCTTTACAGTACACTAAATAATTAATCTACCAAACCATAAAAGTATTTTTCCCAAAAAAGTATTTGCCTTAAACATGCACCTTTGCATAGAGCTGCAGTGCAATTCACAGGCTACAAAACATTTCAAGCTACTGATTTCAGAGCCTAGTTTGCAGATCCTATTGTCAAGTGAGCAGGGTTAAAATGACCACATTTTGTTGTGAAGGGTATCTGAATGGCAATTCTCCTTAATGGGGAGCAGTATCTGGCAGCTCCAATAAGTGGACATATTCAGTACCTCAAAATATGCTGCCCATTTATTTGGACTTCGGTTACCCCACAAAGGGCTACTATTTTAGGTGATATTATGGAAAATACATTTTTTTTTAGGGTGGGACAATGCTAATAGGTTTAATGATTGTAGACCTGTTGTGCATGGCTGTATGAAGCATTACAAAGCATTGGGAATTTAAAGTCCAAGTGTATGTATTATAGAAAAAAAAAATTTGGCAAGAAAGCAGAAGCAGCAACATGTTAAAAAAGCCTGGATTTCTGCACATTTTCAGGGTTCCAACCATAAGCCTAATAAAAGATCTCTGCTTGCCCCATTTAGTGTAGATGGACAATAGGTAATTAAGGTATTTAAGGGAAATATATTAAACCTATAATTGTGCTAAAACTTTTTTTAGTAACTGTAAATATGCAAATATACTTATTGAAATTCTTTATACAAGGGACAACAATAAACTGTATTTAGACAACCAATTCCAATAAAAGCCCAGCAGCTCCACTTAGATGGAAATTACAAATTTCAGTAGGCAGAAAACATAATATGTTTACACCTAAACGATATATGGTCATACAAAGCAGAAATTTCTTCAGTGTGTTTATTCTTGCAGCCTGATTATAAACAAACTAAAGTATACAGTTCTAACATTTTTTGTTAGGGCACATCAGTAAGAACAAGTAAAGCAGAATTATGGGTTTTATTTAAAGTCATTTGGAAAGCATTTTAATAGTAAACCTTCAAAGAGCATTTTACATTTTCTTAAAGCCAAAATACAAAAAAACTTTTTTTTTGCAGTACACACAACTGTACCAGCTTATTAACATCTTCTAAGGCTATGTACACACTTAAGATTTGATTGTGAAGACTAACCATTAGGTGATTGGCCCAACAATCTATATGAAAAACAGGCTGCTCATCAGTACTTGAGCAGCCTGTTTTGATCTATGGTGAAGGGGGTCTGAGAGGCACCCTCCACCCCTGTGATGGCCCAAGTTGTTTAGCAATCAGGCAGGATAGATAGCTAAACGATGTTGAGGAGAGCCACCATACATGTTAGATTGTGGACTTAAGCATTGGGTTTTCTGCCGCTTCTGCCGACAATGATCTAACATGTGTACAAGGCTTTAGGCCCAAAAATGGACTCGAAAAAAACAACTGTTATTCATTAAAAGGAAACCTCTATACACACATGTAGTGTTACTGCATCTTTCATATCTATTTTAAACTGTTCTCCCCGACAGTGGATATTGATGTGATGTGAATTGCACTGACCTCATTAGGACCAAGAAACAAGCAACAAAGGAGCTCTCTTACTGGTGCATATAAATATGCTTGTGAACAAGTAGATGGGAACGGGGGGGGGGGGGATAAAAAATAGTCTGTACTACAGAACTGATCAATTCTAACTGCAATGAACTTTAGGACTAGCTGTCAATGTAGATGAAACCATCACAAAGCAGCCACAATGTTAAACAATGCACAAAGGGTAAATGAGGGGAGCAAATATTTATACAGTGCAATTCCTATAGACAGATAATATATAGATACTTTAGACCTAGCAAACAATGCCTTTTTAGACTCTAGCAGGAAATCTTGGTGTAAGGGTTATAAAAGATGATCAATTAAATTAATTATTCTGATAAACAGAAAACAGCAACGTCTTCAGACATCGCCATTGCAATATGTACTGTCAATCTCAGACAGTAAGTAAAAGTTCAGTGACAGATTTACAGCATATTTACACCTGTAAAAACTAGTCACATATAGTGCCAGACCCCACTACTAAACCAGTTAAAATGAAATACCCCTACATGTGTAGAAGCCCATTTACAAAAAGGAGTGTCTGGTGGCAATAAAAGGCTGGAGTATTCTTCCAGCCTCTTCAGGCACTGTCATGCCTAATCTGACCAGGACTACACGAGGTTTAGTTTTTGAATCTGCAAACAATAACGCACAAAAAAAATCCTAAAACCGTAATGCAAAGAGATGAATCAATTATCCTAAAATATGCCTGCTACTTTTTATAATTTAGAACTGCCATAGCAAAGGATTACCGTCAAACGTTCCAGACATCAAGAAAAATCAATATCTGCCCAACAGCTGTGATTGCCAGATTAACACCTCAGCTGCCAGAGGTACTTGATGCATTATTGTGAGGAACCACTGGCAGCCAAGGGTTAAATAAAAGCAGAGAAACATCTTTTATTAAATAAGTCTCTGTACAGTAGCCTCAGTGACTATCACACTGGCAAAGCAATTCTTTGAATTTCTACAATCCATCAGAGCTCAGCAACACAGATAAATACTATAAACATTTAACACAATGTATTTGTAATTGGAAATAGAATTAAACAATTTATAAAGCAGGGCCAGTTTAAAAACAAGAGATGCAAGACAAATGTTTTAAGGATGCAACCCGTCTTTAGAATTCACATTGTGTATATGAATTTAGTTAAAAGAAAAACTCCAATGTTTCGTTTTATTAATGTGGAAGACAACCACCAACATGGCTGTTTTAACATTCGAGTGGAAGTGACAGATTGAAGGAAAGCAATGGTATTTATAGGATTTTTTTAACAGGAGTTGCACCATTAAAACCTTAACATTTGCATGAAGCAATAGTAAACCCTACAAACAACCCCAATAATCTTTGTGCAAATCTTGCTACCAAAGCGCATTGCCGGGAATCAATGGTTTTTCACAAGGGGGAAGTATTTAGCATAGTCAATGTGTTCACTTAGTTTTGGCAGGTGGGAGCCAATGGTCTGTACAAACTCTTCTTTGCAGACGCCTAGGCTCAGTCAGCATCTGAAAGTGCACAATCATAAATCCCTTCCTCATACTGGGAATACAAGAGGTATCCCCGAGGCTCAGCTTCCAGCTCCAAGAGATGTTTCAAAATATCACAGTCTCACTTCTGAAAAAGAAAGATGGGGAGTAGAGTGGAATCTAAAAACATCCATAAAGCAACAGGGCACTACCATAAGGATGAAAGCTGTGCTGAAGGGGCTGAAGTGTTTGAAGATTGTAGAGAGCTGGAGAGTCTGCAGCTGGTCAGAAAAAAAAAAAAAAGTGTTTTTGGGGAATGGATAGGGAGTTCAAATTGATGAAGCAGCAGAAGGGAATTGGGTGAATTACGGAGAGGGCAAGAACAGGAGGTTAGGCAGTCCCATCTGCTTCTTTTGCTCCCTCCAAGTTTCACTCTGCTGAAAGGAGTGGGAGAAGGAAGATGAGATTGAGCAACATGAGAGAGCTGTAAACTTGGTGACAAGGTCTGCCCTCCCCTTCATCAGCACCCCCTGATTCTCACAACTCGCTGAGGAGTTGTCAAGAAGTCCTGTGCTCTACCTGTCTTTCATCTCCCGTGTGACCCGCTTGGTGATACGCCCACAGAGGAGGCCACCAAAAAACAACACACACACTCCAACGATGATAACTGACACTATGTAGTTTTTGGACGGAGAATTCATTACTTGCATGGCCAGTTCTGAGAAGCCTTCTGCTGGGGCAACCTGTAAAAGTACAACAATAGCCATGAGAAAAGGACAGTCTAGATCTGGAGATTCATTTTTTTACTACTGCAGAAATAAAATTCACACGGTTAGAATATAGCAATTGGTAATAGTTTATTTGGTATTTTGTAACTCAGTGCCCTACTATGCAATCAAAACACACCCACTAAATCTAAAGAGAAAACCCTTCAAAACACTCACCTTGGCTGCGTAACTCCACATGTCTAAACGGTCCTGCAAACGCTTCTTGCATTCTGGTTGCAACCGTACCATCTTGTCTTGTAATGCTTCTATCAGACAAGACATCTCTGTGGGGGAAACAGATTAAGAACCAATATTGATTACACAGACATTCTGTTAATACTGTTGTGTGACCGACTAAAACAGGGGGTACGGTTGGAGATGGAAAATGTGCAGATAGCCTTGTGGATTAGTAAAAACAGCCTACAGATAATGGTGATGTTGAAACATGGAATCATCCAGAAATATTAAGTTTTTTGAGTGGAATTCACAAATGCTAACATTAATTGATTGTAAATCGCACACCATAGCAGCCAAACCACACTCACAGAATAAGGTCAGAGAGCATTTTAGCAACCTTACAGCTTTTTTTAAAAAAAAAATATAAATCTTTAAGTGTCTCTAAGCTGAGAAACCACTGCACTAGCATGAGCCAACAGTTAGGTTTGTAATGACTGGTGAAGATTTATATTAGTTATTTGTTAACATAGAAAAGTGGCATTTGTCTCTCTGACAATTCTCTATCTCTGTGGTTCTCAAACTTTAATAGATTGTGAAAATCCAAATTTTTCTTGCAGCACACTTAATATTCTAAATATTGGTTTTACACCCTTAACAGTGTATTTTGTGTTCAAATTAGAATTTGAATCAATGCAGTGAAAAAAGTGGTACCAAATTGACTGAATTGAAATGTTACCATAATGCATATTTCTAGAGTACAACAAAACTAAAATGTAATTTATACTGCTGAAAAATATTTACAAAAATTGAGGGACACCTGGCTCTTTAAAAGAACACACGGCACTCTGGGACACCCTTTTCTGTCTTTCTCTGAATTAAACCCACTATTATTTCAAAGAGACAAAAGAATGATTGTGTGTTGACTAGTGGTCATTTATAAGAATGGTTGTTTTTATTGAAGGCATAGACACAGTACAGGAATAAAACTAAAAAATATTGAGAATTACTGGTATTAATACATATACTGTAGTTCTGGTTGATTCAAGGATACTTTCCGATTATCATTTGGAGTCAGGAAGGAATCCCCCACCCCTTTTTAGCCGTGTCTCCCCCCCGGATCAACTGTTAGGTAGGGTTAGAGAAGAGTGTTTATGGTAAAGGTTGGACTAGATGGGCATAGGTCTTTATTAAATGTCAATTACTATTTTAAATTAAATAAAGAGACTATCAGAACTGAAAATACAAATCAGTACACCAAAGTTTTCTGATAACTTATTAGCTTTAAAGGGAAAGTGTCTATATTAAAAAGAGCACTCTTTCCTTTAAAATTACTTCAGGATGATGCATCTAGTTGCAGTCTATCTAAACTTATAGCAGTATAAAGTAAATAAATAGTCAAATAGGCACAGGCTCGCTTATTCAGTGGGAAACTGTATTTATTGAGGTCCATGTTTTGAACCTTTTCTCAAGAGAAAGCAGTTAGGTTTGAAACATGCCGGGCCTTATTTACGGAGACGAGCTGGGCACTTTTCCTTGATGCTGGTTTAAGCATGCCCACATGTATCCTATAATTCCTAATTGTTTCTAAAGTTAGCCACAAGCTTAAAAAGGTGTAACTAGCTTCAATTGTATATTTAAGGTGGTGGGGCTTACCACACAGCTGATGAAATTTGCTTGTCAGAGAGACAGTGCTGACTGGAAAGTGAAAATTTACAAGCCTAAAACTTTGGATTGACAGCTAAAGCCAATATCCTAGGTTTGTTTGAAAGGTACGAGAGGGATTTTGGGATTGAGGGCACTTGAATGGAGACCACAGCCCCCCTTAAACATATAAATAGGAACATCTGTAAATTTACAACAAGCTGCATGCATGTATCAAAAAGGCAGCAAACACTTACGTCTCCCTTTGCCTGGAGGAATCGCTGCACAGTGATGCTTTAGGTCAAGGGCACAAGCGGTGTGTAGGACTGGGTCGACAAAAATGTCTGCTTTACTTTCCTTCAGCATATTTAAGACTTCCTGAAATAACAATAAAAGGTTAGGAAAGGATATTCATTCCTCTCACACAGAACCGTAAACGAAGGGAGCAGCAAGAGACTTTAAGGTAAGAAATCTGGACACAGGAGCAATGGAGAGAAAAATTGCAAAATTGGGGTTTGGGTGTGTGCCAACTATGTGTAAATGTGTTTTTAGGGGATGATCATACCTATTTAAGTGAATGCAATGGTTCACAGCGCAATTCATGCCTCAATAATTTAAAGGCAGCATGCAGAATCTACTCAGAGATTGTGAATTGTTTCCATAGAAGATGCACTAAATGTCCATGTACATTTACCAAAGGTAAATAAAAGGTTTGTTTTGGTAGATTTAAGAACATGCACCGATATCAGGCAGAAGCGTGATACAGGAAGATTTGTTAGGCTTTGTAAAAACATTGTAAAAATGAACTGATACCAACACATGATAGATTGAACTTGGCCTTATTTTAACCACAAGCACTTCTTACCTTTTTACAACCAGGTGACTGTATTTTAAGCAGGCTCATTTTTAAACACTCCTCCACTTGCCCTGTGGGTTCCTGAGCTGCTGCCTCCTCGCCACATAAGGTGTTTATCTGTAAAGATTTTATCTGTTACATACCTCCTTTGAATAAAACATCATTGGGGAGATACAATAAATCCTAGTGGGTTTTAGCCCTGCTACTTACCCGTGCACTATGCCGTGATTCAATTAAGTTGTGCACGCAAAATAGAGGCACAATATCTAACTTTTTTTATTGCACCACAAAAGCTGCACTACTTCCAAAAAGCTTTGCAAGTGGTGCAGCCCTTGCAAACCCAATGGTTCACAGTATTGCATCAGGTAATGTGGGTTTCACGCTTGTTTCACTGGGAAAAGGAGGTTATTGTATCTCACTGCATGTTTTTATAATAATTGCAACACAAAATTATACCTCTTCAGAGCACTGAGCCTGCAGCTGGGGATCAAGTCTGTAATCAAGAGCAGTTTCCTGGATTATCACTCTAATCTGATCCTCACAGTCAGATGACAAACGCTAAACAAGAAACAAACATAATATTAATGTAGTTTAATTTGAACTGCACAATTCTGAAGGGTAAAAAGGACAAATACACTGTAAAAATGAACTTTTGAAAAATGCAAAGTCCCTGGGCAAGGGAGGGACTACATCCCAATATCATTTTGTTGAGGAGCGACAACACATCTGCCAGGTTAGTGTCCTTAGCCTTCTTGTATTAAAGTTAGTGCTGAATCCAGGAGGAAGCCTGGAAGAAGAAGCTTTCACTGACACTATTCAATCCTACCTCAGTGAGCTGCCCCAGATACTAAATAAAAATAGTAAACTGTACTCGTCATCATCACTGAATAAGATCAATTTATATTTATGGTGCTCTGCCACAGAGAGCATTTCTCAATGCCAGAAAATAAATACAGTAAAAGCAAAGTAAAAGTGGAGAATGGATCTAGCTTCAGATTTTAAATTAAGCAAAGCCTTGTCAAAACACCACCTATATCCCATTAAAAAAAAAAAAAAAAGAAAACCTTTAAAAAATACTTTTTAAAAGTAATGAAAAAAACGCCCTTTCTGGGAAGCTGGAAACTACGTAAAAGAGGCTATTTAATTAGATGACATGCTAGATCTCACGCAAACAAAACTATTCATACATCTCCACAAGAGAGCAATACCCCTTCTCTGGTTCCTCTTGGTGTGGGGGTCCCGCAGGGATCTGTTCTTGGACACCGCTATGGTTATGCATGCTCTCATCCTATCGCACCTGGACTATTGCAACCTACTACTTTCTGGTCTTCCTGCTTTCCACCTCTCTCCCCTTCAGTCTATACTTAACTCTGCCACGCATATTGTTTCGCTCTCTAAATAAACCGGATATCAAAATCTCCTTTGTACCGGAGAACAACCTGGCTCCCCTTTAAACAGCGCATTATATACAAAATACTTCTAACATTTAAAGGGTATCCTTATTCTAAAAAAAATAGATTTTTCAAAAATAGTAGATTTAGATACAGCAAGATCCACTCCTCCAAAACTTTTTCAGATATTAAATCTGAGCAGTAGATTCTGAGAAATCATCATTCGAAATCACAGCATTTACAGGGAAAGACCTGTCACTCCAGAAGCAGAAATTATAATATGTAACCCATGCTTGACCTCTCTGCCTGCCTGCCAGCAGACTTTCTGCAACATTTAAGAGAATCAGCAGAGAAAAGACAGCAGGGGGGAGGGAGGGGGCAGCAGGGGGGGATGGAGGGGGGGGGCGGAAGATGTGTAAGCAGAGCAGTGTCCATGGTGAGGCTGTGCAGAACACATCAGTGCAGCAGACACTAAAAGAAGGCAGTGAGTAAGGGAGGGTGGTGGGGAATTAGGAGTACTCACTAAACATTAATAATTTAATGACAAAGCAAGCACAGATAAATTCGAGTACTATTTTACTTGTCTCAAATTATAGTTTCAGAAAATGTAGTTGTTTCAGTTAGTATAGGGACTCTTTAAATCCCTTCGCTCTGCTGCTCCTCCTTATATTTCCTAGGCTCCCCATATGTTCCTGCCCGTACCCTCCGCTCATCGCAGAACCAGCTCCTGTACAGACCCCCCACTCGGACTGCTTCCTCTCGCCTTAAACCTCTCTCTTTTGTGGCTCCCATCCTCTGCAATTCTAATCCCCTCTTTCTACGTCAAGAAGCCTCAATTAGCAGGTTTAAAGGGAAAGTTTGGTGGAAATTATCAATATTTGTTAAATTGTTAGTTTGTGTAATGCCTTCTCCGTTATTTTACATATCGTCTCCCATTTTGAAAAATCAGTTGATTTCATACCCTTTGCTGTTCCCTGATGTTGACATTTCAGGTTTGAATGGTCCTTCTTCCCAGGATGCACCACTTCATTGGAATGTTCCTAACAGTAATTTTTACTGATTGGCTGTTGGATGGGTCAAAGATGCTCAGATCTCTACTGAACAACTGAATCAACCCAGGTGCGGGGTTAAGGGAAAAACCAAAATGGTCTCTATTAGGGGTCCTGCAAACAGGAAGTCAGTATTTTGTTTGCTTTTATTTATACACAGACACAATGCTGAATGGGAAGATTAAGGTCTTTGGGATGAAAAAATACTGCTCTTTTTTCTGAAAAGCATATGTATTTGCACTGAACTTTTCCTTTAAATCTAGCCTTACATCCTACCTATCAGGTAACCAGCACAGTATTTGATTGTTTTATTTGCACTGCATACGTCTCACTCCAGCACTTATACCTATTCCATTGTATCTGTGTGTTACCCACCTAACTAGATTGTAGGCTCTATGGGGCAGGGAACTCATTACCTCTTGTGGCAAAGCCCTAGTACTTCTATTTATATAAATTGATATATTCATGTACTGAACTATGTATTTATCCCACTTGTATGACTTTATTGTATTTTATTACTGTACAGCGCTGCGTCCCCACGTGGTGCTATATAAATAAACATATACATACATACAAAAGAGCCAAAACACACATTACAAGGGAACAAAAACCTAAACCTCCAAACCTCACTGCAGACCACTTACCTTAGGAGACATACAGGTCTCCTAAGGTAAGTAGTAGTCTAGTAGTCTGTGCAAATCTAGAAGTGGCAGGGGGAACCCCTGCTCAGTCATATGAGCCGTCAAAGTACAACCCTCTAAGTACATTGGTTCAGTTTAGCACTAGGTTCTAATAAGAGACAACAGATTTGCAGGTAACTATACAAGGGAATATAACCCTTGCTAGTCCCAACTATCCACAGCGATACTACAGGAAAGCTGCACTGGCCACTATTGCTTCTAAATTAAATTTTAATGCCAGTTCAAAGTAAGACAGGCTGAAGCTACTCGGAATATACTAACTTCACAAAAGATTCAGGGTAAATGCATTATTACACTTGTCCCCTTAAACACAAGTAAAATCCACAAATGGATAAACATCTTGATAGAATATCTGATTTTATTTTTTAAATTACACACAACTTTTGATGGACCCACCTGGTCTGCATATTTAACTTTTAGGCAAGAGATAACCTTTCCTTCCAATTCTATGTCATCTTTGGCATTGTTCAAAATAGACTGGCAGAATTTAGGGATGTCTGCTTTACACGATTTTCGCAGTACAGGGTTCAGTCGATAATCTGACCAAGAAGGGAAAAAAAAAAAAAAAAAAAAGCATGAAAGGCTCCATAACAAATCATTAATGAATTTAAAGCAATTTATAAGCATATTCTACTAGCATACAAAGGAGAGAAGCCTGACAAAACTGAAGTTTTAGTTATTGGGGGTCAGCGCTGGACAACAAAGCAGCTCCAGTTTCAGCTCGTACCATTAAGAATAGGAAGCTCAGACCTGAACAACTCAGACTATGTGCGCAGCCTTGGTGTACTGATTGATGGGGAACTAAGCTTCAGGAACCAATTCTCAGCGGTTGTGAAAAATTCCTTCTTTCACCTAAGGAACATTGCAAAAATAAAGCACCACAAATCAGATCTTCCAACCCTGGTCCATGCATTCTTTACATCACTGTTGGATTACAGCAATGTTCTATATACAGGCCTTCCAAAAAACAAAATGACCTGCACCGCCTGCAACTAGTACAGAATGCTGCTGCAGGGCTATTAACAAGCCAACCCCACAATTGTCACATAACACCAACCCTTTGCTCATTCTACTGGCTACAGATAAAATGGAGAATTCGGTTTAAGATCGGCATGAAAATCCTTGCACAATCTGGGCCCAGGATACCTGAAGGACTTACTGCAACTGCATCACCCCCCCCCCCCCAATCTAAGATCAAAAGGATCCAATAACTTGGTCACCCCCAGAGTCCACCATAAAATGTTTTTGGAGACCAAGCCTTCTGTCATGCTGCCCCTACACTTTGGAACTCCCTGCCACACCCAATCAGGACATCCCCATCCCTGGAAACATTAAAATCCAAACTGAAAAGCCACCTGTTTAGTCTGGCATTTATGAACACCCGACTATTTTCCACCTGTACTTTCCTCTGTATTGATCTGAAGCATATCTATGTGCTTTGAGTCCTTTATGAGAAAAGTGGTTCACAAATGTTATTTTATTGCATTCTTTCTGCTACAAGTGATCAGGTTTTTGTTTAATGTGTGGAGATGCCCTTTAAACCTCCTTAAAAAGGGTACATTTTTTGTTAGCAAAGAAAATTACTGTGGATACATCGTTCAATAGCAGAGGACCGAAAGTGAGAGCTAGAACCACTAGTGTTTCCACATGACAAAATGATGTGCCTGTAAGGTTTCATCACTTAGTTTCCCAGACAGTGTTTTAAAGTCAAAATATAGAGGCTTTATTTCCAGAAAACAAACAAAACAAAATGTAGTGCCAGACAAAATATTCCTTGAGACCATGAATAAATTATCAAATATAAAATGTATTTGTTCCCCCTCTTAGCTAGGCCTGAAATTAGCAGCACTGAGGATTTTCCAGAAGCACTTCTCCCCTGTGAATACTTCTCAGACTTCCTTACATATAGGCTGTTCCAAGGCTGTAGTAAGGCTAGGTACTTTTTCATATCTGTCCAACCTTCGACAAAACTGGCAAAATTTCAATATGTTTGTAAATTTTGCCACAATCTTGGGATCTTCTGTGGGCCACAGTAAAATATTAACGTTGGCTGTTTCCACCATGATTGATATTTAGACCCAGATGAACTAGCTTAGAATTTTGTCTTGTCTGTGGCCCACACTGGGAAAGCTAGAAACCGGAGGAATAAAAAGTTTTGCCACAAAAGTATAGAATCAATTCAGGTTCAGATTTGTATTACCGTATGAAAAATGAAGGTCGCAAATAACACCACCACACTTGTGGCCTTCATTTCTTATATGGCCGGACAATCAAATACATGCACCATTTAGGAGGAATTGGCACAAGAGTGCGGTAACATTCCATAAATCTAAAAGGGCATGTTTGACATAACCAGTGAAGTTGCAATTCCAAATATGCAGGTGCAACTTTCTATTAAGAGTAATATCTGTACCTGTGCTTTGGGTTATCTGTCTCTTGGTTATTGTCTGTTTGCATTTGGGGTCCATGGTCTCTGTGTTTTTGTTCTGTTTCAAACACTGTAAAATGTTCTTGGGATCGGTATCACTGCAGAATCTCTATGGGAGGAACACAAAATTATCGTTGGGAAACTTTTAGGTTTAACAATATAAAAAAAATTAAAATTAGTTTCACATAAACAATGGTAAACCAAAAAAACCCTGAAGATCTCTATATATAGATAAAAGATCCTTCTCACCTTTATCATCTGTTTACAGACACGCATAAGAGTATAATCAAGCTCAGGATCCATCATTTCTGTTTCCTGCAGCTTGAAGACTTTCTTGTGGCATTGAGCACTGAGTTGCTTTTTAAATTCTTTTAGGCAGTCTATAATCTGCAATAGAGATGGTGGATCAATAGCATCAAATACATATTGTAAAATAAATGCACAAGAAAGCATGGCAATTGACTTTAATATGCATCATGCATTTTGTTTCATTATATATCCTAAATTAAACCATTCTAATGATCATGTTAGTATAGTATAGTATTTGAGGTTGAACAAAGACATATGTCCACCCAGTCCAACCCATCTAGCAATATCCTCATTTCCTGCCTAACCGTTGATCCAGAGGAAGGCAAAAAAGACCCCACCAAATTTATGAAGGGGAAAAACAATTCCTTCCTGACTACAAGTGGCAATCGGAAATTTCCCTGGATCAGCTCTACTTTATGAATCAATACCAGTAACTTGCAACATTCCTTGTTTGCAGAAACTCATCCAGCTATTTTTTTTTTTTTTAAACTGACTAATGAACCTGCCATAACAATGTCCGCTGGAAGACCGTTTCATAGCTTTACGGTTCTCACAGTGAAAAACCCTTTCCGAACTTGAAGCCTAAACCTTTTTTCTTTTTCTTAAGGGATGTCCATGTGTCCTCCGACATGCTCTATTGGTGCCCCAGAAAGTTTATTTAATAGCCCGTTAATGTATTTATACACAGTAATCATATACCCACGCAAGCGCCTTTTCTCTAGCATACATAATTGTAACTTATCCAGTCTCTCTTAATATTCAAGCTCCCCCAATCCCCTTATTAATTAAGTTGCCTTTCTCTGAACCCTTTCTATTTTAAAGATGTCCTTTTTGTACACAGGATTCCAAAATTGCACTGCATATTCCAAATGAGGCCTTACCAATGCTTTGTAAAGAGGGAGAATAACATTTTCCTCCCTTGAATCCATACCTCTCTTTATACAAGACAATACGATGCTGGCTCTGGCTGTTGCCGTCTGGCACTGCTTGCTACCTTTAAGTTTGTTATCCACCAAAACTCCAAGATCCCTTTCCAACAGGGATTCACTTAACACAGAGCCATTTATAGTATAAGCAGCACAAGGATTTTTAAGACCCAAAATGCATAATCTTATATTTATCAACATTGGCTTAGGTTCAATGAAAATGGATTTTGTTTTGGAATCAATTCAGTGGTTCTAATTATTTGTTAAATACAAATAACTTTACATAAATTATGAAAATGTCCAACCCCACCACTAAACTCTAAACTTACTTTCCCCACCCCCCAAAGCCTAAAATTTTTAAACTTATACTAACCTCTCTCCACCATCCCTGAAACTCCTTTTACCTGCTTATCTACTTCCGATGCTGGCTCTGTTGCTGGTTGCAGCCATCAGCAGATGGCGACATCCCAGGCAATGACTCGGCTGCAAACTGTTACTCCACCTCTGCAGCAGCATAAGCTCTCTATGAGCACATTTAGCATGCAGAGGTGATGAGGAACAGAAAGATTTGTGCTTGTGGAGAGAGGTAAGGAAAATAGAGAAAACTTACCTGGGCATTTCCACTTGGTACACCTTGACAGTGGGTCTTTAAGTCAGTTTTACAAGCCTCAAACAACTCAGGTTCCAATCGTATATCTTCTGTCTGAAACCAAAGTTTAATACACGTTTATTTGGCATCCCATTAAACAACAAAAACTAAACTTGTCAAACACAATTAGCAACATGAGCTGGCATGTTAAAAGCAGAGTATAAAGGAAATGCCCCAGTGTCCTCCAATGTATAACAAAGCTAGGATGAGTAAAATAAATTTTTTTGATTTATTTTATTTTATTTGCTCCAAGGTGATTCAATACATCAGTCATCTAGCAAAAAAAAGAATACTATTATTTTGCAAATATACAAAGCATGTACTATAGTACTCCTTCAAGAAATAGGATTTATAATGCTGAATTTCCATAAGGATGTTACTAAAGATAGCCCTACATCAACTGAATTGTGTTGAAATGATGTGCATTTTTTATTTTATATCAACAGTAAACAATTGGAAAAAACTGAACTAATGTTTTTTAAATATGACACCTCAGGTGGCTCACACTCACCATCTCTAGTTCCTCAACTCTCAGCTGCTTGCGACATTTCAGTGACACGCGGTGATCTTTAACCTCCTGAAGGGTGTCATTACGAACAGTTGTACTAAGGCATATAACAACATCCACCCTGGAAAAAAAAACCCAAATGGAGCACACACTAGCACACTGGGAAAGGGCACAAATAGGCTGGGGACTTTTTTGGAAACTATTTTTTTTGGTTGCTTAAACTTTTTGGTGTGGAGGTTCTCCTCCTGGGAGGGGCACTAGATTTGTAAATTAGTTATATAGGCACTTGTACGTAATGAAGGGAACTTGATCCACTGAAATACAGATTGCTTGCTATTGGGCAATATTTAAAGGAGAACTAAGGTCTCCAGACAACATTGTCCCAATAGAAAGAGCACATTGACAAAAGATACAAAAAGCTGAGTCTCCCCTCTCCCTTTGCTGTGGATGCTGGGTGATTTATGAAAATAAACCTGTGGGTACTAGAGGTCAGCTCCCATAATTCACCTTATCTGGGAACACCCAGCTAAGTGTATGCAGTACACTTTTCACAGGAAGCTGCAGCCTTGCTTCCTGGAAGCTGACAATCATGTTACGTCTCAGAGATTACCCCCTCCTTAAACACATTACAAACTCTCCTGTCTGTAACAATGATACAAAAAAAAAATAATAAGAAACGGAATATTAACATTTCAGTAAAAATAATAAGTCT
The DNA here is from genome assembly GCA_019447015.1 of Hymenochirus boettgeri. Lineage (NCBI taxonomy): Eukaryota > Metazoa > Chordata > Amphibia > Anura > Pipidae > Hymenochirus > Hymenochirus boettgeri. The sequence goes on along the minus strand of CM033472.1, from coordinate 128,480,847 downwards.
GGGGAATTGAACCTGCAACTTTCTATGCTGTGTCTTGCTAAAAAGAAAGCTTTCTACCTCTATGCCACAATGGTTACTAGGTGGGATCTCAGTACATGTGGAATCTATCTTTTACAAGAAGCAAAAAAAGAAAAAAGACCTGGGGATCTGAACCAGTGTCCCAATGGTCTGTTAGTTTCCAAGCCCAACACTTAAGCTGTGTGCCACCACCACAGATGCAATAGTACATTTCTGCAAATGTCCGTAAAACCAGTCCACTATTTTGTATTGCTCCAGGAAGGCTGTCAGCAATTCACACTGGTTGGTAAATAAAAAATAGAGATGCTATACATTAAGTTTGTACATAAGAACCGGTAGAAACTTTGTTTCCATCATGTTTTTAGAAAAATATAAATGATAATCTAAAGCAGTAGACTATGTTGTATTGTTTCATAAGTAAGCTAGGGGGATTTGAACCTCTTGGACTGTGTTCCTAAAACATGGCATTTAGATGGTGCACCACAAGCAATGAGTAACTATCTTTTGCTAGAAAAAGACACCAGAAACTGTGCATAGAGACCGTGAATCCTGGGGTCGGGGGGCGTGGTTCTTTGAATGGGCTAATGGGCCAACATTGGCTATGAGTTGTACTGACAACAACATGGAAGACTTCTTAGTTGCATTTTGTACATGTAAGTAATAGATTCTGTAACAAACTAGAGAAGAATCTTTTAATGTAAAGGTGTTCTTGGGAGAAAAGCTTCCATATTAGGATTTTAAAAATGTAAGTTTAGTTCTCCTTTAATGGGTTAAGATTATGGAGAGATGATTATGGTACAAACGGAGATAGTGGAACAGACCCACAGGGTAGATGGAAAGACACTGGGATCAGGAGTCAATGAGGGAGAGACTAAAGGAAATTGGAAGAAAGCAAGATGGGGGGGGGGGGAAGAAAGATGCGTTACTCTTGATTTTGTCTGCTCTCCCAACCTTTTTCTCTTCTCAGCCTCTGTACAATGATGAATCACATACAGACACAATGTGATTAACAAAATGAGTCTCAATGCTGCCTCTGGTGTTTCCCCTTTCACCAGGTAATAGGTTACCTATTGCAGGGAACCATGCAAAATAATCAGAAAAAATTGAAGCGTCCTGAGATTATGCTTTATAAGTGGGTTCTACAACTAGACCCATTTTACTCTTTCTCCAGAGTAGATCAGAAAATAAATAGATTAAAATAGCAATCAAGAAACCATTGCTATTAATCATGGTTTCCTTTTCTCTTTGTTGACTCAAAAGATAATTCTTTGTCAGCTATTCTACATACATTTTGTATTATGTTTACTTAAAAGGGCATGTCCACCCTCATAACTTAATTTTAAATCTGTCTATAACTATTTCATAGGCTATCAATCAATTGTAAGATTCTCTATTAAGTTGCAATTACATACATTTGAGAAATAAGAACGCTTCCATGTTGCTTGTAAGTACTCTTACTGCTTTTATACTCCTGGCTCGAAACACCTTAGACAAGGTTATCCCTGGTTCATATCCTATCCTCACCATTATGTCAAAGCTCCCTTTGAAGAATCCAGTGTGACTGTATACCACACGTGTAACTCTATTCCTCTCTCTTTTCATGGAGCCATGATATATAAATAAAGACACTGCTTTACTCACTTCTTCTTGATGCTGGGACATAGTTTCAATACGTCCTCTTTACAAGCCATCTTAAATTTGTAGGAAAATCTAAAATCTTTCATTTGGACCTGAAAAGGAAAAATGTTGATCCATTTAAAATATGTATTAAACCAAATACTTATCATAAGAGAAAGTATATACTTATGTTGGACATTTTAATTTGTAGAATAAGTGTTACATTAGGGAAACCATTCTATGCTAGCAGAGGAATAGAATTAAATAAACATGATTTCAGTGCCTACTAGTTTAATCCATTACAATAAGTAACATGTCATCGTCATCAACGCTGATAAAGAAATGTTGGGCCTTAGCAAACAGCTTCCAAAGAAATCTAGTAGATATAACATGTTTTTAAGCTGTATAATTTAACTATTTACTGAATTTCAAAAATAAAAATAAAGCAAACCTGGAGGATTAATTTGGTGGTAATAAGATCTTACCAGCTGGAAGTGTGTAACTCCCACAGCACATTTCTCATTCATTTCCTTTTGGTGCTTGTTCTGTATCAAGCATTCCAACAGATCTCCAGAGTCTATTTGATTATCAGCCACTTCCTACAATAGGAATGAATGAAATTGAATCACTGGTAAGAAGCACACAATTTCACTTTACACCTTCATATGTTATGCACACATATAAAAATAGCCCATAGTAGATTTGATTAAGTCTTAAAGCTATGGCCATATTAAAAGCAAGAAGATTACCGGTAATAGCAGAAACACAAGACCCCACCAGCATCAGTAGCAGCAATAAAATATCTACTGTTTATTAAACCAGCCCCTCACCAGACAATACATTACGGTACATACATGGCAAAAGCTTTGGATTATTGGTTCACAAGCTCTCATCAAAAGGGCTTCTATCTGAATATCCTGCAGAGACAAAAACAAAACATTTAAATTCAATGATTTGTATGTAAGTAAAACCGGATATTTATTTGTATCAAAAAGTGGAATGAGATCCAGGAGATACATGCCACATTGTTTTATTAAAAGACAAAATTAGTCTATAGCATGTACTTAAATGGTGTTACCATAACTTGATAGTGATCGGAAATGCGCTACACACACTAACAATAACGTTGAATCCGACAGTATCCTCCCTTCATTATGGAGAGTGTACCCACCAACCAAAATTCTCTTTCATTGGGAGTGATAACGAACAAAAATCACCCACTTGGGTCTATGCTAAAAAAAATCTCTGCTTGCCAAAGCAAGGACATTCAGGGTTATTTAATAAAGGTTTTAATGATAAGAATTTTTATTGAACCTACCCGATTGTTTCTACCTATTAAATAGACCGTTATTTCAGATATCAGATATTTTACTGTGCAATTTCAGCAGTGCTATGCACAAAGCCTTTTTTATAAAAATTCTCACATAAAGGGCAAGTCCAGCCCCAAAATGAAAACTTACATACTGGTAAATCACCCCCCCAAAACCCTTAACGGTAATAGTTTGAAATCTGAAATATATAATTCTAACCTGAAATCCTGCACAATGTCATGTTTCCCGTTTCCTGGTTCTTCTAGTTAGCAACTGTCAGTTATGGATTTGACAGTTGACATCACAGCCAATGACTGATTGTTAATCCCCTGTCTGCCTCTTCTGAGCATGCCCAGGCTCAGTACAGGTTTCTAAATTGCTCAGTTTCCATGATGCATCCAGAAGCATAGCAGGCATACAGTAATGAATTCAGAGGACAAAGTATGATATATCAACATATTTTAAAGAGACCATTCTTTCCAAAAGATGTTATTATGAGGGTGGAGTTGTCCTTTAAAAGAATGTGAACAGTTAACCTGGTATTTCCTTTATCTTTTTTGTTCTCAAAAAAAAAAAAAAATCCTTGGTGGAATGTAGAGTAAATAAAGTACTGCTTACCTCAATGTAACCCCTTCCTGCAGCTAGATTTCAAAACTACTTTTTTTTTTTAAATTTTAAAGGGAATGTCCACCCCTTTCTTTAAAAATACATATATTGTAGATTACCCCCAAAACCTAAAGTTCGTTTTGGCCAAAAGCTTTAAATCAGATCCCACACGGAGCTATTATACTTACATGTTCCTCCTCGCTCCCCCGCCGTGGCTCTGCATTTCCGGGTAAGGCAGTCAGTGTCGGCCATTCGCGGACCAGTCTCCACTGCGGCTGCTCAAAAACATAAAAAGAACACAGCAGCTGCAGTGGAGCGAGGAGCATGTAAGTATAATAGCTCCGTGTGGGAGCCGATTTAAAGCTTTAGACTAAAATTCTCTCTATGTTTTGGGGGGTAATCTACAATATATGAATTTTTTAAAAGAGGGGTGGACAGTCCCTTTAACAGTATTCCCTTTAAAGGGTATCTCCACTGATAAAAGTCACCTGGGTTGTAAGGATAGATATGTGGAAGGTGGAAATGTACCTGCAGTATCCTGTGTCTTTGAGCAGTAGTTTAGAAGAAATCCAATGAGTTTCTCCCAGAACGCTGTGGAAGGTGCAGGTCTGCCCACTTTCAGTGACTGCCTGCCTGTGAAATGTCCAACGCGTGTGTTCTTTCAGTGCATGCGCAGAATGTGTGAGGATCAGTCAAGACTGCTGTCTGTGTGATCCGACTGGCTGGTCGATTCTACACACACTTCAAGCGTTCATTGATTAATGGAGGAATAATCACGACTATCACAGCAGCTTGCTGAGTTCACTAATGGAGTAATCAGGTACTACCCTTTTCTGTCTCCCAATACACCCTCTCACATCTGCTTGTGTTTCTCTCCCACCCCCTCCCATACCAGATCACCTCATATTCCCAGCATCCCCTATAAAATCAATCTTAGATCACTTTTCTAACCACCCCTATCAGAGTTAGACACAAAAAAAATCTTTATTACAAACCACGCAAGTTCCCCCTGCCTTTGTTACAGTAGTGTGGGAAGAGGGTTTTAACGTTTCCTCCCATCTCTCCCTGCATGATCAGCTGTAAAAATGAACTTGAGTCAGGGAGGAAAGGATTTCTTACTGCAGTGGGTGTGTCTGCTACCATGATGATGCACATTGAGTGACAGCACTCCCAGCACAGGGGAAGACACCCCCCCCCCCCCCCAGGAGCTACCACAACTTTCCCAAGCTGCTGCAAACAAACGAAGGGGAATTCTGGGGAAAAAAATGTAGGAGGTGGTTTGGGGATGGTGTACTTTAAAATAACCCCCCCCCCCCCAAAAAAAAGCTTTTTCCCTTTAAACCCATATAATAATTAGATGTGATGGGAAGTGCATAGCTGTATTGCTTTAATTTCAGACTATTAATGCATGCAATGGCTTAGATTTATATTTAAACCATTTTATGGCTATTCACAAACAGGGGGTACTGGGAAAAACTACTTAAATACCTGTAATATTTAGAAATATACAATTGTATAACAATAGATATAGTCAAAGTAACCAATGACAGCTAGAGCAGCATACTCAAATTGAAGGCATTCTAGAAATATACATTGGATGCATTACAACTAAAAGTTGAAATTTAGTTAAGTTGCCTTTTTTAATATCCAGTGAGCTATTTCTCCCATTGTATATAATCTATATTTATGGTATTTTTTTTTTATATAAAGCAAATGCAGGCAATCTTCCATGCTTGTGTTTTTACAAAAAGAAAAGCATTCAAATGGTAGTAACATCCGTTTGTTCCTCAAACACTCTTTAATAAGGGATTTGCATAAAAATTTCATCAACCCAAAAATTTGAAGTTGATATTGCAACAAACAGGTCATCAAACTCTGTTTATTTTACCGTTTATTGGTGAAATGCGTGCACAATGTTTCGGGGAGTGTCCCCTTCCTCAGGTGCACTGAGTCTTCTAGAGTGCGTTCTTCAAACAAATATAAGCTACTAGAAAAATAACTGCTAGTGGTTAGCAGTAAAGAGGAACAGCACCAATAAGACGACCTAAGGAGTGCAGGGAATATTACCAAAATAGGTCATCAAACTCACCTCTGATTCCAGTTCTGTCAGATTTCCAACAACTTCCCTGCACTCAACAATAAGATCATCCAAGTGATCCTGGAGACACTCCAATTCCTGAAAAAGAATGAAGTTCAAACTATGTACTTTTCCATAAGGCAAATGTATTTTTCTAAGGGCTAGTAACACATGGACCAACCAAGGACTAATATTCCTGCCCAACAGATTACCCTGTTGGTCTGGAAAAAAGCAGAATCGCAGCACATTTTAGAAGACCACGTGATTGTCTAAAATTTACACAGGTCTAATCCCCTTTTCACCAGATTTTGACGGTAGCGGTGAAAATTACAATGGTGGATGAATAAAGCCATGAGTACTTAGCTAAATGAAAAAAAAATAATATTGTGGATAAGCTAGGCTATGTTGTATCTATTGCCTCAAGTCCTATGAATAAATAGTTATTGTTTAGCAAGCAGCGAAAGGACCGCATAGCCAATTACTGAATGCTTGGTTATATTTAAGATCTGTCTTCAGTACAAGGGACAATATTAATTCATTTAAAATGTAACTATTTGGTATTAGACACTCTTTTGATACAGATTTCCTTTTTTTGTATACAGCATGGCAGAATATTTGTTTACCAGAAGTAACCCTAATCAATAAAAGGGCCAACTATGCCTAAAAAATAAAAAAACTTTCCCAGAGAGTTAGGAAATTTTATTCCTACCTCCCTGTGAGGCTGCCAAAGTTCTGTTCATTACAATGCACAGGTATGACAATCTCCTGCAACATTAGAAATAGTGGAGATAGCTACACTGAATGCACAGCAGCAAACGGTGAGACATCAGGCACTGCATAAGTGGAAATCTGACAGCTCACCTCTTGTTTTAGTGGCCACCCAAGGAGATAACAGCATTTCCTGTCTCCCTGGGAAAGGGACGTTCTAATTTTAAACATTTTTGGGGGGCAAGTTGCCCCTTTAAAGCCATATCCATAATCCATAAAACCTCTGTCAACAATAACCAAACCACACAGAAGATACTTTAAGTGACTGCTTTCTAGAAGTAGTGCACTAAACCATAGCAAAGATTAAAAGCACCATACCTTAAATATAATCTTCACCATCTCAACAAATATCTGTAAATGGGTTAAGGACACCCCCCCCCAACATGCTTAGTGTTATGCTTACCTTTCCCAAAGATGGTTTTGAAGTTACTTTTAGAACCCAATCCCTTGCCTTGGCTGTCTACTCCCCACTGTATCTTCTAGATATCAGCCATCAGTCAATGCAGCGGCTGCGCAGCACAACTTACACATCGAAGCAATAGCACATTTATTCCTATAATTATGTTTAGAAGCATTTTTGAAAAAGATAAGTAAAAGCAGGGGTGTAAGGGAGCAACCACAGGGGAGCCCATCTTATTTTTCCTATGACAGATATAGCCTAGAAAACTTCCTAATCCTTCATCCACTGTGGATGAAGGATAGGTGACTCATCACAGTTTTGCCCAGCAATTCCTAGTTACACCACAAACTATGTTTTAACAATAATTTTATTGAGATGCCCTTTAAAAAGGCCAAAAGTTTAACAATTTTTTTTTTCAGTCAAAGGTTCATAGTAATTTATTTATTAAAAACACAGACTCTTACCTGACCACTCTCTGTCTTCTCACTGCACCATTTCCCCAAGTCTGTCATGCATTTAGCCTGCATAGCAGGATCCAGTTTTACATCAAGTGCTCGCTGATGCAGGATACGCTGTACTTCTGCACGACACTCTCGAGATAGCTGTGGGAGACATGGTACAGTGTTTGTATTTTTCGCATATTTATGAGAATTATATTATTGAAACCTATAGGTAAAACTAAGCCTTAAAAAAAGTCACAACTTGAGGGCAGAATGTTCTTTGCCAGCAGGGGCAATATATGGAATAAAGTCCACTGCAATTGATTTGCACTTTATTACAGGGGACTGCCATCTCTAGTACAAGGGAGGAAGAACTTAGGGTTAGGAAGGCTAGGCAGATGGTTGTGGACTAAATTATTAGAAAGGTGGATAGGGTCATCTACCGTCAAGACCATACATGCCGAACTGTGCATTGTTAGAGGAGGTGAGGTCCTTAAAAATTATTTCCAAGAGCTAGGGGCCTTGTGAAAAACAAGTTTCAGAAATACTACCGCAGCTACGTGCTAGGCTAGGGAGACAGCGGGAGCTTAGGAGTATTACTGTATGGATAAAAGTTTGGTGTAAGTAGGAAGGGTTTGGGTTTTTAGAGAATTGGCCAGACTTTTCTGCTGGCTACAGACTCTTTAGTAGGGATGGGTTGCACCTCACTGATGGCGGTGCAGCTGTTTTAGGGGAAAAGATGGCTAGAGGGTTGGAAGAGATTTTAAAGGATAAGTGCACTGTAAAATCAAGTTATGCTCTTTTGAAAGCTGCAACCTTAAAAATATTGTTGCCATAATTTATTTTACCTATGCCCCTCCAGAGCCTACCTTTGTGCCTTGAAAAATTGCTGACATCTTGTTACTGGTTTGCTGAATGTTAAGCTCCGCCCCTCTGAGATTTCCTCTGCTTTCACCTGCTTGAGTCTCAATTGGTAATGCCTGCGAGTTCCATGCACTCTCCTGCTTGAGCCTCAAACAGTAATGCTTATCGTTTGAGGCACAAGCAGGAGAAAGCAGAGGAAATCTCAGAGGGGCGGAGCTTAACATTCAGCAAACCAGTAACAAGATGTCAGCAACTTTCAAGGTAATATCAGTCTCACTGGGATATATATCCCAGGGGGTAAGCAGTGTGTAGATTGGCTAGTTGTGGGTGGGGATAGCATAGGGAGGCATGTGTATTAAAGAGTATAAAATTATCAGATCATGATCTAAAATGTATGTATGTAAATGCGAGAAGCTTGGCTGACAATATGGAAGAATTGGAGATATCCTAACGACTGGGCTGTAAATTCAGAAGGATGCTCCTTGATTAGACAGAATAGAGAAAATAGGAAAGGGGGGGGGGGGGAGAGTATGTGTATGTAAAACAAGAGTTGAAGACAAAAAGAAAGTGATAACTGGTGATATGGATGTTAAAGCAAAGGCAATATGGGTGGAATTAGGCAAGGGGGTAATGTCATTGTTGGTGTCTACTGCAAGCTACCAAATGCTATCAGGGAGGAAGCGAGTCAGCTTCATATGCAGTTGGCAAGGGCTGCAAGTTTGGGGAGTATGCTCATTATGGAGGACTTTAATTATCCTGATATTGAATAGTGTGGTGGAACTGCAAACAGAAAAGCATCATGGGTTCCTCAATTTGCTGCAGAATCATTTTCTGCAGGTGGTCGAAGTTCCTACCAGAAAACGAGCTCTGTTGGATCTAGAATATCTAACAATGTGGACTGTATTATAAATATAAAGGTAACTGGAGGCTTAGGGAATAGTGACCATGAAAGTCTTGTCCAGCATATGTTACCAAAAGGAAAAGTGCACTGGGTTAACAGACTTAATTTTAGGAAAGCAAACTTTCCCAGGTTAAAAGTAGCTCTTCACAATATCAATTGGGATGATATATTATCAGGTAAAGGTACTGAACAGAACTGGACTGTGTTTAGGGAATTTTAGGCCATTTCACATCTAGATTTATACCCTTGGGAAATAAATGTAAAGCACGCACTAGAGGACTATATAGCAGAATAGAACCAGGAAGCGGTCGGAGATTTTATTCCTCCTGTGGTGGATTGCGCGAAAGGTAAAATTATACTTACTTATACTTCGTCCCTGGCTCCTGCTCAATTGATTGAAGAACAGGAAGTAAGGCATAGCTCCTTAACCTCCTGGGCATCAATCAATACATTAAAAGGAATAGTTCACTTTTCGAGTGAACTACTGCTTTAACTCTAGGTTTACTTACCTAAAGTATACTTCTGTTCCACTTCCGTGTTCCGGCCAATAAGACATGCTTCTTTCAGAGTAAGTCTCCTCATTGGCCGATTAGCTGACGGACTTCAGGATTGGAGCCCCGAAGGAAAATTTAGGTGAATAAATCTAGAGCTAGAAAGTGAACCCATGGATGAGGACATTGTGGTTAAGTCCTCACCCAGGGTTTTTTCCAATGGTGTAGCAAGGTTTTGGTGAGTAAAGTTTAAGGAATAAAGGTTTGGGATAACAACAAAGCAACCTTGGTTGTCCAAAATGCAAAAGTTTGACAGGCTAGTAAATTTCAGTTGAGTTGAAATTTTTTTCAATGTTGCATTTGACTGACGATATTTCAACACATCTGTCCGGTCAAGGCGATCCAGCCTTAGCATGCATTCAGGTTATAGTTATTCATTTTTGGTCGATATAAGCTGAAGGCCATTGCTAATCCTAGGCCATTCTTCACAAAAACGGACACAGGTAGGAGTTTCCTTTATCTTTTAAAAAGTCAAAGTTGCTAAAGTTAACACCAACTATTTAGGTGCAACACTTACTCTCCTTCCCTGTTCTTCTGTGCGGTATGCATGACGATATAAGCAAGAGAAGACTGCACCAGCTGGCATGTTCTCACTAGTCTCGTTCCATGAGTTGGCATGACATAATCGAGAAGCATCGCCCTGACACTTGCGGTATAAGATAGGATCAAGTCTTGGAAGAGAATTAATAACAGCAATATTATTGCCAAGGCATTCAATATTTTATTTAAAATAAAATTGGTCTTCAAAGTGGAAGCCATTCATGAAAAAAAATTTTAAATTCATTACGAAAATTTAAGACTATATACCTATACATAATCATAAAATCCATGAACTACTATACACAAAACTTTGGATGATATGAACTAAGCAGGGAAGGAGAAAAATTTTGAAGTGTAACAGAGATGGCTGTGTTACATTTTTCTAACTATATATTTGTGCTTCCTTAAAGGGTATCCCCTCCCCAACAAACTAAACGCTAAGTTTTAAAGGGAATGTCCACCCTTTTGCTTTAGTGTAGGGCTCCCTCCCCCAACCCCCATAGTCATTTGACACAAAACTCCCCCGATCATCACTTACATTGCCTCTCTCCTCCGACGTTCAGTCCCGGCTCTCTGCTTGCACAAAACTGCAAGCAGGGGTCGGACGGGCAGCCGTGTCCATGATTGGCCGAGAGGCTGCCAATCACCGACGCGGCTTCCTGCTGTTCTGAACGTCAGGGGAAAGAGGCAATGCAAGTACAGATCGAGGGAGTTTTGCTTGAAATTGCTTTGGGGGTGGACATGCCCTTTAAAAGTGCCCAGAAATCAACTTCCAACCTTCCAAAAGGACAGGGAAGGGGCAGATATGGATTACACACAGACAGCTCCTAACACTTCACTTTTCTAGACTTTCAATAGCCACTGCAGGACAACAATAAGGAGTAGAGGAGGAATGTTAGGACTTTTCAACACTACACAGTGGGGCAAATTTTAGTTTGAGAGTAGACATGCCTTTTAAGAATACTAATAAAGCATAGAATATGCAGGAGACAACTACTTTGGAAAGGATCCCTAAAAGTTTTTAATGAGAACAATCGCAAAATTCAAAGGCAGCTCCACATCTTATAATGGTCACCTCTGAATTCAGCCTTAGTATAGAAATAATTTATAGAAAATATCTATATCAAGTTACGGGGAATGGGATGTTACTGCTGCTTTTTGGCATTGCCTCTTCGTGGTGGTCATTAACCTCCTCATTGGCTGAAGTACTCCAGGAGCAAAGCAACAAAGGAAATTTCAGGTGAGCAAAGCTAGATTTAGAAAGTGAACTCGGAGGTGAGGACAGTGCGGTTCAGGTCCTCACCCTGGGAACTTTCCAATGAGGGATTGAGGATTTGGTAAGTGGAGCAGTCCATTAAAGGAAAAGTTCACCCACATTTTCAGTCGACCCACAGATAATGGCGTGTATCGGTCGGTTGTAAATATCTCATGGTGTGGGTGTCCAGTCCCCTATGGGACCCCGCGATCGGTCGGACGAACGGTTGGCTGGGGCCATTATTGCCACGACCGACAGTCATTTGTCCCAGCCAAGCACTCAGTTGGGATAAAAAGTCCCCTTGTGTGTACCCACCTTTAGGTGTGCCCTTATCAAATCTGGCAACCCTCGTTGGAGGGTAGGAAGTGTTTTTAATTTATGAAAAATTTCCCACAGACAGCCCTCCTGCTGTATCTATTTAATAGAATACATATGTTTATCCTTCAGTACTCCTTTAATTGGTAAAGCTATAGAAGGAACATTGCATTGTAAACTTATAGAAGGAACAATCACAGATGCGGCTGCCGGCAATGGAGACACCACGGGAACGTAGGCATGTAAGTATGATTCAGATTTTTTTAAAAAATAAATTCGCTATTTGGATCTGGGCAGGGGGAGCTACATTATACTAAAAGGATTTCATGCTACAAATATCCATGACAGAGGATGGATCTGGATGGTGTGAGGGGGGAGAAGGGCTCCTCTGCGCATGGGGGTGGACATGCACTTTAATAAGGGGTGCAGAGCTGCAAAACTGACCTTGTTCTTAGCACAGCCCTGTGCAATCAATTTCTCAATACAGTACCTACTTAAAAGGTAAGGTTGATAGGTAGGAAGAGGAAGATAATGAAGTAAACCTGATCTCGGCACAGCTCCCAAATTATAATAGTTTACATATCTTTAGAGGAATGTTGGTATGTTTGTCAGATCTTCCAACATTCCTCTCTAAAATTATACGCTTATTTAAAAGGACAACTCCACCCCCATAAGAACATCTTTTAGAAAGAATGGCCTCTTTAAAATATGTTGATATATCATAGTTTGTCTTATGAATTCACTACTGTATGCCTGCTATGCTTCTGGATGCCTCACGGAAACTGAGCAATTTAGAAACCTGTACTGAGCCTGAGCATGCTCAGAAGAGGCAGCTAGGGGATTAACATTCAGTCATTGGCTGTGATGTCAACTGTCAAATCCATAACTGGAACCAGGAAGAACCAGAAGCAGAAACAGGGGCAACAGGACATTGTGCAGGATTTCAGGTTAGACTTACACCTTTCAGATTTCAAGCTATTAACGTTTAGGGTTTTGGGGGGTGATTTACCTGTATGTAAGTTTTCAGGGCTGGACTTGCCCTTTAAATAAGATGGTGCTAATATACAGAGGGTGGGGTACTGAAAGTGATCTTAGCTCTGCTCTATGCAATGCAGCTCTAATGGGTGTGCCTTATTATTACATGCTTAGAGTCCCATGGGAGAAAAGCACTTTATTCATTTTGTTGTTCGTGAAGGGGAATTTTGCATAAATATTCTGAAAAATGCATGCTGACAGGCAGAGCTAGAGACCTTCCCTCTGCAACATTTTTACTGGGAATCTGGAAGTCAGTGAATTTCTCTGCACCACCCAGTCACTTCTGCAATTCAAAATATTTTTGATACATCATAGGGGTTAAGTGGTGGGGTTTGAAATCACACATGTGCAGAAAATGCAGTGAAGTCACATAAGCGGTTGGCAGAAAGAATAGGTAGCCTAAGCTTTATGGAACAAGCAGAACATAAATTGAGCTGAATTGAGTGCAACTGAGTGGAATTTTAAATGCTAATAAAGTTGCTGAGGGAAGTACTTTCTTACTGAAACTTTTTTGGGTTTCATTCACCCTTAAGAATTTATGCTGCCATTTTAGGCTGGGTACCTACAAGCAGAGTTTTGGCCCAACCGAGATATTTCCCTGATTTGTCCTGGACAACTGATCGCTAGTGACGAACAGTTGGTCAGGACAAAAAATCCCTTTGTGTGTCATGCCTTAGGGTGGTGGGGGCGAGATGGCAGTTCAGGTATGGGGGGGGGAGACTTTAATAACAATATTTGCAAAAATCAGTTTTCCCAATATCAGCTGCATAGTGCAAATCTGTTTATATGTTGGCAAGGAATATACTTAACATTTAAAAGTACTCACTTCCAGTCTCGAGAGATGAAGTACTGTAGTTCCAGTAAACGATGCTCGCAATCCTCAACCATTTTCTCTGTGTACAGATGCTCCATGAGGCACGACAAAATCCTAAAGAAAGTCAAAATAGTATGTATAAAAAAAAACAAAACAAAACAAAAGCAAGCATTTTGGTTTATAGCTTGCAAAAATACAGGATTTAAAAAAAATAAATCAGCTTTAATATTTAAAGGAATAGTCCACACAAAAACTGAGCTATTCCTTTAAAGTAGTGATTCAAGACCGGGAGGTAAAGGACCTATTCCTTGGTGAGTATATTTACCTTGCGCACAATCCAACGAGGCTCCATTGACAACTGCTTCCTGGTTTAGTTAACTATAGCGTGCAATATCACAAATGCGCGCAATAGTGAAACTAAACCAGGAGTAGTCGGCAGTTGTCAATGGAGCCGCGGTGAATGGCTCCATGATGGAATTGTTTCAAGTTCTGTAAATAAAACTTGTAATTCTGACTATTGAATAAAACATAAGAGCTAGTTCACAATGGTGCAATTCTCACAAGCTTTCGCTCGAGTTTTGCAGTCCGATGAGAATTGCATGCAGTTGTGGCAGGCCACACTGGTGTGGAGTGCATGCTCTCCGATATCACAATATTGGTAAAATCGAAGCAGAAACTAACAGTACGCTGCACTGCAATAACGCTTTTTACACGTGTTTCCTTGCGTAGATAGCCTTACCCTTTAGTAAGGGATTCTAGTTTCAATAAAGGAATTACACAAGAAATACTAATTACACTAAATAAAGCTCATCTTTTTAACATTTTTTATTTGTCCAACTAATTTAGTTTCTGAATATATAAAGAGAAACACTGCAGTAAGTTAAAATCTCATTACATTATTTTACACACCACAACCACCCTGTCAAACGGTTTGTGGTCACACACGACAATGCAAAGCACTATTAGGGTTATTCAATAAAAGTTCTTATCGCTAGAAATGGTGCTAATTTTGCCCAAACCAATCAGATGTTAGCTTTCAAATGTTAAATATCTGATTGTTTGTTGCAAAATTAGCACCATTTTTAACAATAATAACTTTTATTGAATCCACTATCCATATATACTCTCTGCAAATGAGTAAAAAACAAAAAAAACACGGAATGGAACCTTAAGAGGTATGGTTTTCAGTACACTGTACAAATTGTATAATTCATAAGCTCTATGCCTATATATACCACAGTGAACTTGGGCCAGGTTAACTTTTTTCCAAGATGTATCTTACATATCATGGGCACTCACATGGGATCCCCGGAACGGATATGTTTGCAGGCTGTCTGGATGACAGACTCACAGGCTTCATTGAGAGCCCTGTCAATACGGTAATCAGCTCCAGGATCAGTCTCTTGTACCAAGTTTTGGAGCTGAAAAAAAAAAAAAAAAAAAAAAGTTTAAAAAAAAAAAGAAAAACAAATTCCAATCTCCAGCAGATTATTTATTATTTTGGATTTAAATAGCGCCAACATCTTCCATGGCGCATCACGATTACACATCCATTACATACAGGGTAATACATATACAAAGTCATACATATTACATATGCAAGGTAATACATAATATATATTATAAGTCTAGAGGAAATGGGGGTGAGACATAAGGTGACGCGAATCAGGTGACTAAATAGGCAGTTAGGATCAGATTGGGTTACGTTTGAAGGTATTACGGGATGGTGAGTGACAGACAGATGGAGGAAGGGAGTTCCAGAGCAGAGAAGCCGCACAAGCAAAGTCCATAATGTGGGCATTGGAAGAGGTGACATGGGTGGATGAGAGGAGGATATAATTTGTAGAGCGGAGGTTGCGTCTGGGACAATATCTGTGGATCGGCTCGGAGATGTATGATGGGGCTGTATTGGATAGTGCTTTATAGAATAGGGTTAGCAGCTTGAATTGGATCCTTTGCATGATGGGCAGCCACTGGAGGGACTGACAGAGAGAAGAGGCATTAGAGAAGCGAGAAGAGAAGTTAATGACCCGGGCAGCAGAGTTTAGGATGGATTGAAGTGGTGCCAGGCGGCAGTTTGGTAAACCACACATGGTCTAGCCGGGATATGATTAGTGCATGGTCTTTTAGCAGATGGTGCATTCTCGACCGTGATCCAATCTTTTGCGCATATGCGCCTATAACAAAGATAGGGGCTCGATCGTCGGCACGTAAGTTTAACTCTGGAACCCGGCATATTATTCACAGGGAGGTGGGAATATTAGATAAAGATGCAAGGTACACGATTAGAACAGTGAAATATTTTGTAGTTTGGTTGCATACAGATATAATTGTGAAGCAATATTCCAAACAGGTTACAGCTTGTGATTTGGGTTTAATAAAATAAAACAAGATACAATAAAGATGATATATATGAGAAAAAAATATTTAAACTGGAAGAAACCAAGACTGGTATTCCGACTAAGATACACATCACTGAAAGTAAAGCATAGTAAAGGAGGATAAAGACACACGTCCATCTATTAAAACATGTATACCCTGTTATTTAACCCTTGATTTAGGTGAGGGCAAAAAAAAAAAAAAAAAACACCTTAAAAGAAGAAACCAAATTCTTTCCTTTCCTAGATCTAGAACCCCCAAATATTTTTTCTTTTAGAGATTTACTTGCACAAACCTGTCATTTATTATGTAGGTGGCATATAAAAAAAAAAAGATAAATCCCATGTTTTTGTATATGTTCTCACCAATCCCTTGTTTGATCCATCTAGTCATAAACAAAACTCACCGCTTGTTGACACTTTTCAGCAATATTCCCTTTCTCTCCTCGAGCCACTTTCATCAAGCAATGTAAAGTGCGCCCCTTCCTGTGCAGCCCAGAACAGTGATGTTCAATCTCCCCTCGACATCGTAGGATAATCTCTGGACTCAGAGAAAAATCCTCCATCAGCATACGCCTGTAATCAAGCATCTCTCCCTGACATTCGCTACTCACTTGGTGACCTGAAAAGGAGAACATCAAATTAAAAGCATTGTAGGCGAATTAACTTCCCATTGCAGTTGGTATATAACTAACTTCTTTTCTTATCTATTTGAACTATCTTTTACAACACCTTTGTTGTATGTACAGACAAGACCTTTTGCTCTTTTTGTGCTCCAAATTCTTCACATCGTAACAGCTAATAAATAACCAAGATTGTTGATCCTGCTTTACAGAGGTATCTTGGGTGAGGTAAAAGGGGTGTGGGAAACCAGCAATCTGCCTGCCAACTTAATTGCGTCTTAGTATTGATTGATCCCTACCCATTGCAATTTGAAAAGTAAAAAATGTACAGTATGTGCAAGACCAGTTTCCAAATTAAGAGCCCAAAAGAACTCATAGCCTATTTCTAAACAATGATTGACTTTTAAAATGTCCACCCCAGCACTAAAACCTATATCTCTCAATCCCGGAGATTGTTATTCTTACTTACCTGCTGGACAGTCATTAACTATGAAGATGCTGTCTTTACCGTGCCAAAGGGAAAGTAAAAGGAGCTTTAGGGACCATGGAAAGAGAAGTATTATGATCTATGGCTCTGGGAGTGAGGTAAAGGGAAGTACAGATTTTTAAGGTGGAAGTGGAGAGGACCCTTAAAGTCTCAACTTTAACATATCGAATAAGTTAAAATCTAAAATTTCTAATTCAGCCTTAGGAGGCCCCAGGCACAAGTGTTAAGCAGTCTACCATGCTCTAGTGCTCTCCTCCCTTTACCTTATCCTCTGCAGCACCGGAAGCCTGCCTCAATTTTCAAGTGTCTGCTTAAGGAGTTGGACTGCTCCTGTTCCAGCCGCTTCCTACAAGGGAGGCATGCAGACCGGACTAATTATCCTCTGCTCATGCCATGTGGAGGAGCTGCACATTGGACGTAGTATCTGTCGGGCAGGTTTGTTCGAATACAGTCTGACAACACCACGGCTGTGGCATTTATCAATCATCAAGGGGACACTCTGAGCGAGATGGCCATTGCCGAGATGCATTGAATAATGTCCTCGGCGGAACACTTGTCACAAGCAATCTACATGCCGGGAGTGTGGAACGTGGAAGCAGACTTCCTCAGTTGACACTCCCTAGATCCAGGAGAATGGTCCCTTCATCCAGAGATATTCAACAGTCTGGTGCCCAGACAGGGAGCCCCAGACAGAAATGATGGCTTCCCGACAACTGCAAGGTTCAAGTCTTCTGTGCAAGATCCAGAGATCCTCAAGCGTCATTAGTAGTTGCCCTGGTTGTTCCCTGGCCATTCAGGCTAGTGTATGAATTCCCTCCTCTAGCCATGATTCTCATAGTTCTCAAAAAGATTGAAAGGGAAAAGATTCGAACAATCTTCAATGCCTTCAAAGGCCAAGGAAAGCAATTTGATGTAGCAGCTCCTGAATCATCTATCCTGAGGAGACGAGGTATCCCATCACCCGTAATTCCACCTATGTTGGCTGCGAGAAAAACCATCATCTCCAAGAATTTATCATCGCATTTGGCAGAGATATGTCTCCTGGGCCTCCTCCAGGGGTTTTCCCCCCGCGAGATTCCTTCTCTCAAGAATCTTCAACTGGGCCTCGTTAAGGGACTTTTTCTCAGTGCATTGAAGGTGCAGGTATCTGCCCTATCTAATTACTTCCATCGCCGATTAACTCTCAGAAAGGATATTCAGACTTTCCTGCAAGTAGTGGCACATGTTCGCCCCCCTCGCAAACAAAACGTTCAGCCCTGGGACCTGTCTAGTCCTTCGAGTCACACATGGTCCCCCTTTTGAGCCTCTCTCATCTATTACTCTCTCGTCTTTGCAGTGCAAACCATAGGATAGCGTGCAGTCTACCTTCAGGTGATTAGAATGAATAGGTGCTACCGTCTGATTCACAGCAATATCCAATCCTCAAATAGGTAACAGAGCACTCATAGGACTTGTGCAAAGAACTTAACCTTTATTACATGTGCAACAAAACAGATAGCAACGTTTCGGTCTCTGTCTTAGACCTTTTTCAAGCTATGAATCTGCCATGCAAACAACCCTCTAATATAACCATAAAATCCTCTTTTATTACAGAAAAAAAGCATAAAACAAATTTTAAATATCTGCAAAACTTCACTGGTATTAACACCTCACATTACTTATTTCTGGAGAAAATCTTTGTCAAATTGACCCCCATGCATGTAATCTGTTTTTCCTCCCTATTAGAACTGTGGTCTCCAAACAAGTTGAGTTTAAATGAAAGGCCAGTTTCCTACCTTTAAAATGAGCCATCGCCTCTCTACGTGCTCCACAGCCCGTAGATATAAAGAAATGACTGAATAGAAAGTTAATGGGTGGGAGGCTGACGTGACATTCCTAAGGCTTCTCCTACACAGTGCTGCTGGCGAGCACAGCCTCAGACTCCCTCAGTGTGTGAGGGAGACAGGAAGTTCCTACTCCTCTCTGCTGTGTGAAGTCCTGACAGAGTAGGTAAGGGAATCTAAAGCCCTTCCCCTACAGAGTTTTCTGTAGGGGGGTGTTTGAGTGACCCATGGCACCCGCGAGTGGGCAGGGCTTAGGCACCCCACGAGTGGGCGGGGCCACATGGGGCTGTAAGAGAATGGGCCATTGGGGGCCTGCAACTGGAGGGACCATGGGGTCCATGAGTGGGAGGGACCAGGGGAGGGGTTCCAAAGGGGAGGAGGAGACACAGGGCAGATTGACTGACATTGTTTCAGAGCAGAAAGCAGGAAGTGCAGGGGACCTGGTGATGCTGCTGCCATATCACACACAAAAATTTAAATATCTTCAAAACTATGCAAAATAAACAATGAAAATACGTTGCAAAAATTCCCAGGAGAACAATTCCTATCAATTTACCTAAAGTAATTTTTGGACCACAGTTCCCCTTTGCATGCAACAACATGAATTTTTGTTGATAGAACTGTAGACCAAAAGAACACATATGCTCTAGATCCCAGTAGCACTATTGTTCTGCAATGAATAATAAAAATAAAAAAAACAGGTTTCCTTGTTTACTTGAACTTCCTTTATACGGTTTCCTGAAATATATCTAATGTTATACATAGATATTGTTCTTAGAAGATGAATTAGTTATCCCTAAAAGGGAGAACATTAACTATTTGATATGGCACGTGCCATTCTATTGTGTGGGCCAATGCCCATGTAGATAACTATTTTTTATGCTTTTTTCGTGTTAGTTTGTTCTTTCCTGCAAAAATACCTCTATGAACAGCAGATTCCAGACAAAGGAGTAAATAGGAAAGTCGTGCTTCCCGGGAACGAGGGTGATTTTCCACATTACAATGAAACTTCTTAAGGTCAGCTTTACAGGACTTTGCCAATGAATAACTGATCTTGTAATCTTGAGCAATCAGTTTTTGACGAGTTGTAAGAGCATCACGGCACTGCAGGCAGAAATTAAGTCTTAAGGGTTAAGAAACATAAGAATTTGCCATTCATTTATAGTAGTAATAATAGTGGCAAAACTAGTCGACAACTTTCCTTTATTTCAGAGAGAGTTTGATAAACTGAAAAATTCTTCTAGTAGAAGGAGCACCCGATATCACTGCAGATTCTTACAAATCTCACTTAGGGCTAGGCCACACTGCCGCAATTTTTTTCGCGTTTGCGCTCGCGTTTTTTTTAATACAGCAATCGTGGCAACACATGCGATTGCACTTGCGTTTCCGATACGCAATTGCATGCGATCACCATTTTAAAGCACAATCGAATGCAATTTTGTGTCCCTAACGGAAAAATCGCATGCGCAAATGCAGCGTAATCGCACACGCAATCGCAGTGTGGCCGTGCCCTTACCACAGATTTCTCAGACTCCACTCTCAAATCGTCAGAGAGTTTTAAAGGGGAGGTTCAGTGCAAATACATATGCTTTTTAGGAAAAAGAGCAGTATTTTTTCATCCTAATGACCTTAATCTGCCAATTCAGCAATGTGTGTGTATAAATAAATGCAACCGAAATACTGACTTCCTGTTTGTAGGACCCCTAATAGAGACCGTTATGGTCTTGCCCTTGACCCAGCGCCTGGGTTGATTCAGTTGCTCGGCAGAGATCTGAGCATCTTTGACCCATCCAACAGCCAATCAGTAGAAATTACTGTTAGGGACATTCCAAGAAAGTGGTGCATCCTGGGAAGAAGAAGGACCGTTAGAACCTGAAATGTCAGCTCGCTAATGTCAACAGCGGGGAATAGCAAAGGGTATGAAAAACGGATTTTTCAAAATGGGAGAGAATATGTAGAATAACTAAGAAGGCATTACACAAACTAACAATTTAACAAATATTGATAATTTCCACTGAACCGTCCCTTTAAATCTAAGTAAACCTTGACGATTATAAGTTATTTGCAAGAACTACGGTGTTGCTCTTTTTACAGAAGGGAGAAGTGTCTCACACAGCAGCAGCCCCTCCCCCACCCACTTTCACAGCATGTACTTAAAAAGGGAGAGGGAGAAGTGTAACAGCAGCAGCAGCCACACCCACTCTCTGCAGTGTAAGGAAGATATGTTAACGAGCTCTATAGTGTTGGGCTGAAAAGGCTCATTATTATGTAAATGAACGTATCCAGTGTCGGTTGGATTACAAGTGGGCAGTGATTAAGGGAGGTGGGGGCCAGATTGGAGCAGTTACTAAACATTGAAAATTCGCTAACAAAGCAGGCACAGACACACATGTAAGTAACATTGTACTACCCTAACATTGTACTTTCAGATTACAACAAAGTTGTTTCAGTGAGTATAGTGACCCTTTAAGATTATACGGATTATAATGTTTGCACCTCTTGTATGTTTGTAAGTAGACTATTATGCATAAATCAATAAGGGCCGATACAAATTAGGGTGTAAAAACTTTGCTCATTTTATTAAACTGTGGCAACCAATCAGATGTTATCCAACTACAGTAACCCAGTAAAAAGTGAACATCTGGTTGGTTGCTGCAAACCAATAGTGCAGGCAAACTTTTTCAAATCTTATTGCTTCAGTCCCCTGCAGGGTTATTCAATAAAAGATCAGAACGTTAAAAATTGTGCTAATTTTGCCCCAACCAATCAGATGTTAGCTTTCAAATGTTAAATAATATCCGATTGGTTGGGGCAAAATTAGCATAATTTTTAATGATAAGAACTTTTATTGAATCTCCTTGTTAGTGCTTACTACATATTAGTGAAGTGAAAGGGTGTTTAGCTATTGCCACAACACCACTCTCAGTATCATACCCTCTCACTCATGGATTCCTCAAACTTGTGGTTGAAAAGGCACTTATAGACTCTCCCTTCTCCAGCCTGGACCTATAATAGACAAAGAATGAGTCAGTGTGAATTTTTAAACCTACCACTAACACGGTAATACCACATACCAGAAGATATAAAACAGAAATAAATGGCACAACTTTTTTTTTTAGATTAGGAAACAATTTAAATAAACAATCTGATGGTGCAAATTCTAAAATTTTATATAGAAGGATAAAGTATTCCTTACTGTGTTAAATGTAGTTGTACAGGAATGTACCATGTTAACCAATAATGAAAGCAGAAGATATCTTAAACACAGTCTACATAATATAAAATATAGAGCAGGCCAAACATGAAATTAAGCCATCAATGCATTTTCCTGAAAAGCTTATCAGGGCAATAACAATTCGTCATAGTAGGGATTCCGCTAACTTACTGTTTCACAGAACCGTTCGCGGTCATCACGGCAAGCGAAGTATAGATGTCGATCAAGGTGAAAATCATCAGAAGAGAGTTCTGCTACTCGTAAAATGGCTTGCTTACATTTCCCAGAAAAGTGCATCTGTGTGTCTGACTCCTCTGCCTCTTTAATAATTCCCTTCTCAAGACAGGCTACCACCTCGCCTTGAGAATGAGGGTCCTGCAAAAAATTTTAGACATATGAATTGATTATTTCTAAATAAAATAAATTAACCCAATAATTTTAAACTAATGTCATTTTGTGAATTTGACCTTTATAAATAATTTCTAAAAAATCAAAATCAAAAGATTTCTATAAATAAAATAAAGAGAGAAAACGGGAATTAGTACAGGACGTAGGTAAAACAAGTTCCCGATGTCTGCATCAATTAATAACAGGGATGTGATCGAGTCTCTGGTAACTAAGCAATTGAGCTGGTCAGATCATATTTAGACATAGTTGGGAACAAAAATATTGTTGGCTTTCTGTATTTAAACTACTCACGTGGTTACATGTTTAATAGGCAAAAATACCTTTTCATATTGCGCTTATTGGAATAAAAAATATAAGGGTAATGGGACCCTTACAGTGTAATATAAGGATAGAAAGACACTGAGGCGCTCCATGACCATATAAAAGCTCAAGGCCGCAGGCCAAGTGCTTTTATACAAAGCAGGGAACAGAAAAGTGACTTTATATTGTTAAATTATAGTGGTAAGTGGTGCATTATCTTATGATACATAAGGGTTTAAAGTTTTGATTTTTTTGTGTGCTTTACAAGACAGTAATAAGTAGACAGTAATACTTATTAAAAATATTTATTTCTTAGCAGAAAGTGAAGTTTGTAGTGACTGTTTACCTGTCCAGTACATTGAATAGGGGCAGTCCATTCCTAAGAATCACCTGAAATGCCCGTTTAATGTACTGTTCAGCTGGCAGGGAAACGGTTACGGCTAACATGTGGAAAATTTAATTGCAAAGTTTTCAGGGGGAGATCAGATTAAGCAAATGTAAATGTGTAAAAGCAGAGCATTAAGTTCATAGTAACCTCTTTACTGCTACTCCATTTCACAGCTAGCCGTCCATCTGATACATTGAACAGGGGACGCTCATTCCTTTCTGGTGATTCATAGGAATGGGCGGTATCTATTCATTGAACCAAATGGCCGGCAGAGAAACAGTACCAATGAAGAGGTTATGCTCTGCATTTACACACATTTGATCTTCCCCAGCATGCTTTGCTATTTACATTTAGGTAAAGGCAGAGGGGACAGTTATTTTTAATGAAAGGTGCACTTAGCTATGAATCTGAACGACTTTTTATAAGGGAGTATTCCCCTGCACCTGCCACGTATTCTAAAACCTTAACGTATATAAGCACTGTAAACTTGTATAGGCTTTCATTTTTTTCAATACAAGTTGCATTTCATATTTTTCTACTGCTAAATTTGACATGTTAGAAATATTTAGGCAGCTATAAAGAAATAAATTTGAGACTCCCAGCCTCCACACACTTTTTCTCCAGGCCTGATGCTGCCACATTTCAGGGCATCAATTTCAGCTTTGCAGTCTTCCATAAATCCACAGATAAGCCTGTAGTCACTGTAGATAATAGCAGTCATCTTGGTGATATATTGATGGCACTGGTATTCAGTGATATTAACACGGTGATCGACCAGACATGAAACAACATATCCTTTCCCTGGAGTTTCGTTTGCACATTCGGTTAGCTGCAAGGGAGCAAAACATCCATGTTAGGTTTATGTAACTGAAAAATGCAAGGTCAGAAATCATACTTGCATTTGAAAAGGGGTATAAACAGGAACAAGATTCTATCCTCAAAGCTTTACCAGTAAAATACCCATAAACAGACTACACAGAGTCAGCAGTATCTTGTAACCAAAATAACAAAATTATAATAGGAGTACTTTGTTCTAGCATAACTCTGATTGATGCGCTATGAAGTATCAGGATATTACTTGTGGAGTGCAGTGTTTGGTCTATTATGCCACAGAACATAAAATATACTTGCAAATGGCAGTGTTCTGAACAGCTTATCTAGTTAAAGTTACACCAGGCTTTATGTTACTCAAGGAACTAAACTACTACAACAAAAAAGCATGTGTAAAAAAAGTATTTTTTAAAACACTGCAAATATAAGCACCTAATGTTCGACAGTGTTGATGTGCTAATCACAGAGCTGTGGATTTATATTGGGCCTATCCAGTGGGTCATTTAGAGTGTATAATTGTGTTAAGATCTGTGAGCACAGCAACCAGGTTGGTTGTAGGACCATATTAGAATTAAAAAATATTAATTCTATATGGTCCTACAACCAACCTGGTTGCTGTGCTCACAGATCTTAACACAATTATACACTCTAAATGACCCACTGGATAGGCCCAATATAAAGCCACAGCTCTGTGATTAGCACATCAACACTGTCGAACATTATCATGCCAACAATTATACCGTTAATTCACCTATACCTGTGACGTACAATGGCCCGTCAATAAAGTGCTATACACATTTATGCATTCATAAAATTCCTCATGTACATTAATAATGCTATTATTCATCACAATTATTACTGCCCATCAATTATAAAAAGTTCTTTGAAGGGAAAGGAATGTAGCTTGAATTAATAACGTAGGTATCTTAACAAATATGATCCAGCTATTAACACCTGCTGGCAATTTCATTCACCCTTATCTAATGTCTGTATTTTAAACTGGGTATCAATGTTATTGTATCTCCTTATAGCCAACATTACCGTATATACTCGAGTATAAACCGAGTTTTTCAGGCTGAAAAATCAGCCTGAAAACTCGGACTCTGTTTATACTCGAGTCACTCACCATTGAGCCTCCCCAACCGCGTCCTCTCCATTCCGGCAGCAGCGTCCTCTCCATTCCGGCAGCCGCACTATCAGTCGATGTATGCGCGCCGGCCGACGTCACTGCCCGCCGCCAATTAGTGACTCAGCTGGCGCGCCAGTACATGGAATGATCATGCGGCTGCCGGAATGGAGAGGACGCTGCTGCCGGAATGGAGAGGAACTTACCAGCACACAGTCCCAGGAAGCCCTTGGATGGAGGAGAGCCCACAGATCCTGGATGAAGAGAGCCCACAGGTACAAACTAACTGGGTTTGAGGGTAGGGTGGCATTCAAGATTTTTGGGAAACTACAACTCCCAGCATGCTTTATTAGCTGGGAGTTGTAGTTTCCAAACATCTTGAATGCCAATTGAGGGTGGCATTCAAGATGTTTGGAAACTACAACTCCCAGCTAATAAAGCAGCTGGGAGTTGTAGTTTCCAAACATCTTGAATGCCACCCTCACTTGGCATTCAAGATGTTTGGAAACTACAACTCCCAGCATGCTTATTAGCTGGGAGTTGGAGTTTCCAAAACTCTGAATGCAAAGTGAGGGTGGCATTCAAGATGTTTGGAAACTACAACTCCCAGCATGCTTTATTAGCTGGGAGTTGTAGTTTCCAAACATCTTGAATGCCAAGTTTCTACCCTCGGTTTATACTCGAGTCAACAACTTTTATTAGATTTTTAGGTGAAATTGGGTACCTCGGTTTATACTCGGGTCGGTTATACTTGAGTATATACGGTATATGCCTTCAACCGGACTCCTACCGGGTAGTACCATAGTCCTCCAAACAATCACTGAAAGTCCCACAAGCATTCCAATATGTACAGGATAGTTGTAGGTAAATTTGCAGCGGTGGACGAGCATCCCTTTAAGTGTCTGAGACACTTACCCATTACCAAATTATATATAACTGCAGAAGACTCAAGCAATACAATGTTACCCTCCGTTTCTAGGCAAAAAAAATAAATCTCTCTTCATTTACATGCATCTACTTACCATAGAAAGAGTAGATTTGCAGATTTCCTTTGCAACCGATTCAAACTTTAGGTCTTTCGTCAGGTTTAACTTATAATTCCAGAGTAGCTGTAGAAAGCAATTAACACGGTTTACACATGAAGAAGAGTACAAAATAACTTAAAGTTCACCATATACAGACAAATGTTAATTCCCTTTTCTAATCTACATGCACAACAGACCTTTTAACACCTGTGTGTTAATTTGTATTTTTTTATTTATACATTTTGCTGACTCTTACTCTGATGAGAACAGTTTTGGTATTTTAGCTCTTGGTAGATTCCAAAACTGTCTAGATCCTTGCATGACTAACACCAGCTGGTGTTAAAAAAAAATTCAAAGAAGAGGCTCAGTTTCTTCAGTACATCGCTTGCAGCAGCTGTGTGCACTATTTTATTTCATTTTTATTTTTTCAATATGTTGCAACAGAAGCTAAACTGGTCTTAAAATCACAAAATAACAGTACAAACCTCAACTATTGCTTAAAATCACACTAATCCTTGGGACATCGCTAAAAATGAGTCAGTGTGACATTAGGATGGGAATTCATTTGGGTCAATCTCCATTTTTAGTACGCTTCTGGTTCCCTACCATCACCGAATTTAAGTTGGCAATAAAGGTATACTCCTCAGTTTAAGGCAAGCCCATAATAACATTTTTTGACTGGGAATTAATCCTCCTGTCTTCATTGCGCAATTGGAGCTTTATTATTTTGCTGTTGCTTTGGCTGTAGGTAAAAGAAAATTGTGTGCTGCAAAATGGAAACTGTCTCAAGATCAATCATGCAAGCTGGTGTATTTCGATCAGGAAGTAGCAATTGGCTGCACCACTGAGTTATTCCCATTAGTATTAACTGGAGGTTATTGCATCACTTCGGAAACTGCCATCACCACAACAAAATGCCTGGGTTATCCAGAGTGACGAATGCTTTAAAGCCGTTGCATATTCCCGAATATAACACCAAAGTTCACATTGCAACACACGGTGAGTAATGAATGGACGTTTTGGTCCATCATAGTTTAATCTATGGCCTCTCAGTCAGGCACATTGATTATCTGCCGGGACATTAAAGCCAAGATACTGCATGTGTTCTAGTTCCAAATAAGCAGTGCAGAAAACAATGAGCATTGTATCTTTATCTCATTTTAAGCTTGTACATTGCTTTAGATACATCAGCTCCAAACATTTTTAGTCACCCTCACGAATTTTGAATTGCAGCTACACAAGGATGAATACGTTGCACAGCAGTTACTAATAGTTAAGTAATTTTTTTTTACTGCTTAACTGGCAAACAAACATACAAAATCATATGATTCAAATGCAGCTGAACAAAGTAAAAAAATCCTCAATTGTAGAACCAGCATATTAGCACTCAAACTTACAAACAAGGAGACTACAGTTCTAAAAATACACTAGTGAAAAGCTAACAGTTACAAAAGTAAAAAAAGGGGGACATGGCGTACTTGTGCTGAATGGCATACTTACATGGTTGCAATCAGAAGAAATTTCATTATCAGGCTGAAAAACAAAAAGGGAAAATTATTAATGATACACCCAATTCAGAAGAGTGAAATTTTTGTAGCATAGAAAAACGATCCCAAAATCCACAGACAGATATATGGCTGAAGGCCCAGAAATCTTTTAATATAAAATAATTTTTTTATGGTATCACACCCCACAACACTTCCCCAACATGCTGGAGATGTGCTGGCTCAATAGGCTCATTATTCCACATACTCTGGGGTGGCCCAATTATACAACCATACTGGAAACTGGTCCAGCACATCATACATAAGAAAATTGAGAAGATTATCCCTCTGGAACCCCTGACTTACATACTCTCTGCTCCAGTTCCAGATTTACTCTAGGTGATACAAAAGCTGTTAGCACATATACTCACAGCAGCCCAATGTGAATTAACTAAGGCATGGAAGAGTTCTAGATGTCAGTTGCAAGGAGTATCTTACAGCATTAATTGGTAATTGACTGGCCAAATTTAACAGAACACGGAAAGGATGGGACAAACATTGAGAAAGCTTATAACCATGACAAATCTAACACTCCAAAATATTGGAGGAGAGGGGGAATGCTTAAGTTTGAGTTGAAAATTAACAGTTTTTAGTATTTAAAATAACACTGGAGAATGTTAACTCATGATGTAAAGATAACCAAGACCTGCGAGTTGAAGTTAAGTTTTTTAGATTTTTATTTTGTATGCTTCATTACCAAACTGTATGGTAAAAATGTGTTTTTTTGACAAAATTTAAAGGACATGTCCAGCCCCCAAACTCACTTTTTGTTACAAGGTAGGTGCCCTTTGCCCACCCCAACCGCCGAAATACTTTTGCAAAATAATGCTCTGATTATTACTTACAGACTATTATTTTGCAAAAATAAGTTGGGGGTGGGCAGGGGGCACCTACCTTGTAACAAAACCTTATCACGCTAGGTGCAATGGCTGAAAAGGATGGATCCTGATGTTGGCCAATAAAGCGCTCCACTGCGCATGTCACATTCCTTGTTGAGGTTGAGGAATCAGCAAGGACCGGGTGGCTCACAGACACCTCCTTCACTTCACTTTCATGGACTTGGAGAAGCACTGCTGGAGAACAATTTGGAGCAGAGATATAAGTTAAGGATTTTTGTAAACTACTTAATAGGGCCAGTAATGGGTTAAATTATAGTTTTGGGGGTGGACATGCCATTTAATTAGATGTTTTGTTGGTCTAATCGTTCAAAAATCAATGGTAGTGTTTGGGCAGCATAATGCTTAACAATAATGATGTTGACATGTATTGTTTTAAACACTGTAGCATGTTAATCCTTACTTCAAAGAACCTGTCAAATTTTATGAGCTAAACAAGCTACAAGATGTAGCGGGTTCTTTCCAAGGAAGATTTTTTTCAGAAACATTCTTGCTTGAAAAATAAAATATACTGATGTGCTTGGAGCGACTTATATTCAAGTATATACGGTAACCCCAAGTAGACGTACCTATTTTTACATGAAAAACGAGTAAAAACTGACTCGGGTATTAGTCGAGGGTAGATATGACCACTACTGCCTTCGGATTCTATATTGTTTAAATGAACAGCAGAATATACAGTAGACCCATACAGTAATAGCCAAATCCAGTATGGCTATTACTGTATGGGAATTCTGCTGTCCATTTAAAGGTAAACTAAAGCATCAAAACAATCCAGAATCAGAAGGCAATCTTTTCAACAATAGATCATCCTGATTCTGTATTGTTTTAAGGCATTAGTTGCCCTTAAAATGGACAGTAATCCCATACAGTAACCCCCCCCCCCCCAATTCCTTGGCACTCCAGATGTTTGGAAACTACAACTCCCAGCATTCTTTGGTTGCTGGGAGTTGTAGTATCCAAACACCTGGAGTGGCAAGCACCCTCAGACCAGGCCTTTTTTAGTTTAAAGAGGAAGTGCAGCCCAGAAATTCACGTTTTGCCTCCCAAAACACTAGTCCAACTACTGTAAAAATTAACTTTTCAAAAATAGTTTGAGGAGCTACAGCACATGCAGGTTTTATTTTGCCAGATTAGTGCCCTGGGGCTTTCAGTATTAAAGGGCATGTTCACCCCCAAAACTATAATCCCCCCTACCATTGTGTAGTGTAGTTTAATCCTTACCTCACATCCCAGCTCCATATGGTTCTTCTGTACCCCCCCCCCCCCAAAGTCCCAAAAACTGCCCACCAGGAGGATAGCAGAGTCCATATAGGGCTCTGTCTCCTATCTGGCCTCTGGGAGAAGTTTGGCATGCGTACTGCAGCCCTTCTCCCCCTCCCTCCCTCTCTCTCCCTCCCGATTAGCATTCCCTCCCCCTAGTGTAAAACCCTTTTCACCAAACATTCCCCATCCCCCCAGCCCCAACCGCTATGTTAGTAATATCAGAAAATGCTCAAAACATTACTTACCTTCCCCCTTGCCTCCGCCGCACTGAACTCCCGGCAGCCGCGTCCGTGATTGGCTGCCGGTCCCGCCCCTCTGCTTGCATTTTCTCGCAAGCAGAGGGCTTGGCAGCGCGCCGGAGGAAAAAGGGAAAGTAAAGTTTGGGGCATTTTCTGATAATACTAACATAGCGGTTGGGGCTGGGGGGACAGGGGGAATGTTTGGTGAAAACATTTTTTTTAAGGGTAGACATACCCTTTAAAGATAGTGCTGAAGCACTCAGGAAGATTGTCAGAAGCAGTTTTATTTCCCGTGCTGCCACTCCTCATAAAAATTATTTTGGGAGGTAGAAATAACTTACAGTCTTACTTCCCTGCCCCAGGTACTTTTCATTTGAACGATTTTTGAGAAAAATTTTACATGCACTATAATTCTTCTTTAAGCAACATTTATTTTTGCAGCTCCCTCCCTACAGTAAAGAACTAAAGCATGCGTGAATCATTTGCCTCAAACCTGAAGGCAGCATGACATTGAATTCAACACATTGAACTTAAAGGGGAAGTTCAGCGCAGGTACATATGCTTTTCAGAAAAAAAAAAAAAAAAACAGTATTTTTTCATCCCAATGACCTTAATATGCCAATTCAGCATTTCATCTGTGTATAAATAAATGCAACCAAAATACTGACTTCCTGTTTGCAGGACCCCTAGTAGAGACTGTTATGGTCTTGCCCTTGACCCAGCACCTGTGTTGATTCAGTTGCTCAGTAGAGATCTGAGCATCTTTGACCCATCCAACAGCCAATCAGTAGAAATTACTGTTAGCAACATTCCAAGGAAGTGGTGCATCCTGGGAAGAAGAAGGACCGTTAGAACTAAAATGTGGGTAGCTCACTCATGTCAACAGCAGGGAACAGCAAAGGGTATGAAATCAATGGATTTTTCAAAATGGGAGAGAATATGTAGAATAACTATGAAGGCATTACGCAAACTAACAATTTTATTTTTATATCTGTGTTTGTGCAAACAGAGATGGGAGGAGGGTAGGGACTTGAGCAGGGAAGAGGGTCACGTCACAGGGATTTGTTTGACATTTACAAGTAGGAGTAGAGGAATGCAATCCTGTATTCTTCTAACTTGTGTATCTCGGGACAGAGAGGGAATATGAAAAAAGTAAGACTCTCTGGGGGTTGGGGAGAATTATAGAACACATGGTAAGAAAAAAAAAATTTCATTTTCCCACTATAGGTGCCTTTTAACACAGATTTTTACACGCGTATGCTGCTGCTCCGTTTCTTTTCCGTGCATGGCAGCAGCAAGAGGTACTAGACCAGTTATTGACTGAGACCCAATGTCAATCACTAAAGCAGATAACAGTCCGGCTCCTTCTACTGCTACCATGCATGGAAAAGGCAGAAGACAGCTGAGGCAATGAGGGCTGGTAATGTTTACAAGCCTCACAGAAACATTTAAACCATGGGAGGACAAGACTTGGAGGGGGGGGGGAGGAACTTTTAGTTTAAGGGGTGGATGCGCCAGACAGGCTACGTTTAATGGATCGCATGCGCAGCACACTAGTGTTACCACCACAATTGAGCCACACTAATGTGCGATTTTTAAAGCACGAACGGATCGGGCTTACCGTAAAAGCAGACTAGTGTGGCCTAGTCCTTACAAACATTAACCAATAGGATAAAGGACTGCCGGTTATGCCACAGCAGAAAAACTTAAAATAGATCTCCTTATGTTTTCTGCACACCAGTCTTAAATGGCATATCCACCCCTTTCAATAACTTTTGCCACATAATAGTTCTCCTTCCCCCAGCCCCAACCGCTATAAAAGTTAGAAAGTGCCCCGATAGTTACTTACCTTCCTTCTATCCTCCACCGCACAGTCCTGGCCCTCTGCTTGCATGGAACTGCAAGCAAAGGGCGGGACCGGCAGCCATGTCTGTGATTGGCTGAGAGGCAGCCAATCACGGACGCGGCTGCACAGAACACCTGGGGAGAGAGGGAAGGTAAGTAACTATTGGGGGACTTTCTAACAAATCTTTTATAGCGGTTGGGGCAGGGGGAAGAAGAGCTATTATGTGGCAAAGGGGTTTGTAGCTAGGGGGAGGGATTGCAAAACGGAAGGGAGATGGCAGTGCACATGCCAAACTTCTCCCAGAGGGGAGACAGGAGGCAGAGACCTATATGGACTCTGCAGTACTCCTGGTGGGCAGTTTTTTTTAACTTTGGGGGGGATTACAGGGCAACCATTTGGAGCTGGGATGTAAGGTAAGGATTTTTATTCACTACAGAGTGAGGCCAGTAGAGGGGGGAAATATAGGTTTGGGGGTGGACATGCCCTTTAATTAAAACTTTAAATAGCTAAATTATAGGGTTGGTCTTCACAAATGCTGCTCTGACAAGTGACTAGAAAACAAAATTATGGAGAGTATAAAATAATTTCCTGTTTTTCTCAATCACCAAATGGAATATATGAAGCTTAAATAGGAAGAAAAAATTACATACACACCATTTTTTTTTTTTGGATCAATATTTACGAGTTTTTTTACTTACAAAAAGTGCCTTTTCATAATTTAATAAGGTACATTGTTGTGCTTTATAAATGTCCTAATGACAAACACCTCCCAACTTTGCCTAATCCAGAAAGAAGTTTTAACCTCTCAAATTATTTAAATTATGGGGCTATTTACATTTATTAACAGGTGCAAAAATTTGCTGGCACTTTTAATCTGCTGCCACCAATCAGATGTTTGTTGCTTTTAATAGCACAATCAAACTTCTGCACCTCTTACTTAGTAAGTACAAACAAAGGAAGTACCTTAGCATCCAATTATCCAGGCCAATAGGGCAACACAGTGTTGGAATCCACAAATACCATAAAAGTAATAGACTAAAAGACTTTACTATACATATAGTAAAAAAAAATTTATGGTATATAGATATGAGATGAACATGAAATAAATATGATATACATCACTATATCCCATATAGTTCTAGATGTATATATTTAGTATCACAGATAATTCTAAAACTAATCCTATCTATCCCTTTATTAAACACATCTATATAATAAAAAAATACTAGGAGCGCATCTCCTCATATCAACAGCCATGAAAATATTGTTTGGCCAAACATTGACTTCCCCAATGGAGTAAAACAAATTAAAGAATAGTTGAAAAGTGTTTTGATAGAAGACCGGGAGGTTAAAGGGCATCTATAGTGAAAAAAACACATTGCCCCTTTGCAAAGTTAAATTCATGTAATCTGTGCTGCCTTAATCCTATCTCTGTCAGTGACTTTGTTTAACCATGGTGTCAGATCTCTGTGCAGCACTCCCCCCTTCCCCCTCCGTTACCTCCTCCATGTCTCAACTCCGGCTAACCGACAAGCTTCTCATGTGCAGTAGGAGTTAAAAGTTCAACATCCTGAAATACACACCCACGCACAGTGGCCAATAGAAAGCAAGCTGTCCTGGAGACACGGAAGGAGAACAGTACAGTTTACGATCTCTCACTTTGTGACCCATCATCAATCAGTGAAAGCTATTAAGAAGGGTCAAGTGCAGCCTTATATCTACCATCAAAGCTACCTCTCTCTCCCCCTGCTAATGCTCTTATCTCTATGTTTATTACAGAGCAGGGAGGGGGGGGGGGATCACGTCATAGGGATTTGATTGACAGTCCAAGTAGTAGTAGAGGAATACAATCACGTATTCTTCTAACTGGTGTATAATGGGGTGAATGTTCAAACTTCCTGCTTCCAGTAGGTTGTGTGACATCACCCGACCTCTGCCGGCCTTTTTCCCCTGGGGGAGAAGCATGAAGCATGCTCAGTAAAGACTTATTGCTGGGGAAGAGGAAAAAATGGACAGTTGAGAAGGGGAGCCTATTAATCCAGACAGGCTAATCACATGGCTAAAAACAGGAAGAGTTCAACCAGGAAGTTACATTGCTGAACCTTTCCAGCAATAACTTCTCACAAATTTTATCTAGAGATGTGATGATTTAGGTTTTATCTTGAAGGTGTGATGGAAGGATTTTTATATAATTATTACTAGTTTGGAAGAATTTGAGACCAGTTACCCTTTAAAGGGGAGGTATCTTTAGAGCTCATATTTCCATTTTAGACCCAGTATAAAAGTAAAAATAAGGTGCCAAAGATATAGCAAGTTCAATTGGAATTTCAGGACATCTTAATTACATAGGCCTATAAGTACCAGTCCATTTAAAGTGACAGTGCGTCTTAAAGGGGAAGTTGCAGGTCCAATTGGAATCGCAAAACATCTTAAAGTGGAGGTTCAATGAAAGTGACAGCGCACCTTAAAGGGGAAGCCATGTAAAACTTTCTTTTTTGTAGATGAAACCCTTGTATCCAAACCAAGGATAGTCTATTAAAAGCGACAGTGTGTCTTAAAGTTGCAAATCCAATTGAAATGGCAGAACATCTTAAAGGGGAACTGTGGTCCAAAAATGACTAGGTAAATTGACAGGAATTGCTTTCCTATTTTCTTTTTTTTTTTATATATAGTTTTGAAGATATTTACATTTGTGTGTGAGATATGGTAGCAGCATCACCAGATCCTATGCACTTCCTGCTCTAAAACATGATTGTCCCTGTGTCTCCTCCTACCCTAGGAAAGCTCCCCTTGCATCCCCCATGGCCCCTCCCACTCATGGGACCCTCCCCTTCCCTGGCTGGTCCCCCTTGCTGCCCTCTTTAACCCTTTCCTTTGCAGCCCCACTTGGCCCCGGCCACTCACTGGTCCGCCGCCTCGCCCCCACTCGTACCACAGACCACCCCACCCCTACAGAAAACCGTGCGAAAACATCTTTACAGGCAACAGCAGTTTCAAACATTGTCCGATTCTTACTCTGCCTGTAAAAGCTGTTTTTATACAGTTTTCTGTAGGGGGTGGGTCTGACGTATGAGTGGAGGAGGGGCCACAGGGCCCACAAGTGGGCAGCCACGGACCCATGAGGAGGGGCCATAAGATGGTATCTCTCTTGGTATCTTCCCCTAGGGAGTGGGAGGGACTTCCTTGGAGGTGGAGGAGCAGCCTTTGGAATGTCATCTGTCATTCCCCACCTCTTAACTTTATGGTCAGAAATGTCTTCATATCTTGGGCTGTACAGCAGAGGTGGTTGGTGGCTCATATTAAAAGGTAGGAACCTGGCCTTTCATTTAAAATATGCAGAGACCACAGTTTCCCTTTAAAGGGGAGGTTCTTTTAAAGTGTCAGCACATCTACAGGGTAAGTCTATGCAAAATTCTTCAGTAACTAAGTACCAGTCCATTTAAAGTGACAGTGTTTCTTAAAGCGGGGGGGGGGGGGGGGGGGGTGGGGGGGGGGGGGTGGTAATGTAAAATGTTGCTAGTGGGCTCCCAGCATTTGCATCATTTACCTCAAATTAGCAGAATTCCAGAATTAATCAATTTTAAGGACAATTATTACTAACTGCCTCGCGACCTGTCACTCAAAGTGCCAGTGGGGCGGATCAGACCGGAGCGACAAGGGAGATTATAAGTAAGTAGTGCAGGACTTTTGTAAAGTACCCGGAGGTGAGAACTTAGCGTTTTAGGTCCTCATCCTAGGTACTTTGCAGGAGTGGGGGGAAAGGAACAAGGGAGAGGTGAGTATAATTGTCCTTTAAAATATGCAATTGCTAGCTCTTCCAGAGAGAGTCACAGACGAGAAGAGCAAATAACTGAAAAATGAAAACTACGGTAGGAGGTTGGGAGTGGGTGCTTTAGATTAACTCTTTTTATGCAGCATTAAGGGAAAAGCTTTATACTGTGGTAAATATTTAAGAATTCTAGGATTTTTTGGTCTGTTTATCAGTGTCTACATGAAATAGAACCAGATTTATTTCTTGGGTGGATATCAATTTTTCTATTTAAACATAGTCACCTGGCAAGATAAATTAATCTGTCGATACACAAAATAGATTCAGCATGGTTGAATTATACATTCTTATGTGTTAGAGGTTTTGTGTAATATCAGTTAAATGTGATTTGGCCAGTTCAAATTAAAATCTTTAGAGAAAATAGCTCATTAGTTCTGATGCACACTGCAGGCTTTTCTGCCTTTTATGCAATTATCATCATGTAGCAGAACCAATTATGAAACAGCATTGCAGAACATGCATTTCATAGGTGTCTCCATTTAAAGAAACAGTAATGAAATATTAACCCTTGAAAACCGTACATACACCTAAAAAAATTCATTCACAAGGAGAAGTTAACCCAAATGTTATGTTTTGGATAAACAAGGCAACAATCTAGCATTACATATTGGCTTCTTAAAGTTTTAAACACGTAATATTTTTACTTGTCCAGCTACATCCCAACTATGAAGTGTGGCTCACCAATCAGGATACCACCCAATGTCATTTCCATTTTCTCCTATGCAAAGCCAAACTTTTTGAAGTAAAAAAAAAAAAAAGGCATTTTCAAAAGTTTAAGGCAGCAATTAATAATACCGGAAATCATAAGTAAGTACCGATCAAACTACTCCTATGAACACCTTGTACGACCTTGAGGGGATTTCAGCTTGCAATCCCCTCCAGGTAATATGCCCAGTGGTTTTACCCCCAGAACATTTGATCTGATCAGTGTTTGACAGACTTGCCAGGCAATCTATAAATGGAAGACATTACTTTTATAGATTGCCAGGCAATCTATAAATGGAAGACATTACATAATTACTTTTAGCTGATTATACCATATTGAAGGTATTAAGTATTTCTTTACTATTTCATTATTTTATAGTAGGCTGTGATGGACTAAACATCAATAAGTAAATTTACACAATAACTGTAAAACAACTTCTTTCAGAGACCTTTACCTTAGAACTGGTAATTTAAATCAGGGGTACACATCAGGGCCTGCCCCAAAGAGTGTACAATCTAAGCATTTTCTCTCAAACAAAATTAGAATGTTTTCCCATTATATATTAAGATAAAAAAAAAAATTAAATAGCAGGGGAGCTAAAAATATCAATTTTAATCTCGAATATAGCTGGGGAAAACTACTGCATAAGGTTGCTAGCTTGCATTTATAGGGATGTTATGCCAGCAAAGAACATTTGGTGTAAATGCTATTTTAAGCACTTTTGCATGGTACAGTGTTTTCTGTTATTTTGTAGCTCCCTTGACTTTAAGAGTTTATTAACTCAGCAGTGATATGAAAAGTTAATTTTAATCAATAAGTTATAGCATCACTCATTGTATTGTAGCGAATTTGCACCAAGCAGAATTCTTCCAGTTAGCAGCCATCAGTCATTGATGTAATCTGTTACATCCCAGTCAATCACTGAATGATATTCACCTAGTTGCCTCCCCCAAGCATGGTTTAATGGCCTTTATCAAGCTTGATAAAGGCCATTAAACCAGGGCCGAAACGTTGCTATTTTTTGCACCTTGCACTTGTTCAAAGTTACCGTATATACTCGAGTATAAACAGAGGTTTTCAGGCTTTAAAAAAAGCCTGAAAAACTTACCTCGGTTTATACTCGAGTCAGCCTATCTCCTACCTTGTCCGCCGGGCACGCGATCCGCATCCTCGCTCCACAGCTTCTGCGCATCCGGATGATGTCCCTACCCGGCGCGGCAAAGTGAGAGGCGCCGGGTAGTGACATCATCCGGATGCGCAGAGGCTGTTGAGCGAAGTTGCGGATCGCGCGGCGAACAAGGTAAGAGAAACTTTTGCTTTCACAGGGAATTGGCAAATACTTACAAATAAGAGTAAAACCTTCTTTATTTGTGCATACAACTCCCAGCAATAAAGCATGCTGGGAGTTGTAGTTTCCAAACATCTTTAGTGGCAAATACTACCCCCTCGGTTTATACTCGGGTCAGTGTGGGTTTCCTACTTTTTTACCTAAAACTAGGTACCTCGGTTTATACTCGGGGCGGTTTATACTCGAGTATATACGGTAATAAAACTCGTTCACAAGACCTGTGGAGCGTTGGTCTCTATCTACATTTTCTGCTGTGTATTGGAATCCTAAACCGGCAGCTCCAGGCAAACTAAGTAAGAGGAACACTGTGTGCACACTACTGCCATTTTTGTGATCTCTCTCTCTCTCTCTCTCTCTCTTACTTCTTTAATGTCATAGTTTAAAAATGCCTATGGGAATTGATTTACAGCCGTAACAATGGCCAACAAGAAACTTGCAGGCAAAAGAAAATGGATCACAAGATTATCTGTTGTATTCAGTTAGATCAACTGGACTTGAAGTTTAGTTCTTTATGACGTTTCGCTAGTCATCCGACTGGCTTTCTCAATCAGAATAACTGTCTGTGGCAGTTATGGCAATTATGTACCCTGGAAAATCACAATTAGCATATCACAGACAGGTGTTAATGACATTATGAATGCAAGGCATGATTGCATTGTGGCTAAGAGGTGTTATAGGAATGCCCAGGGTAAGGCGTCAAAACAGCATTGTACATGGCAGACAGTTGGTTTTGAACCCCCCTACTTCTATACAGGCTTGGCTTATTTTCACATAAATGGCCTCCTTGACACCTCTCTTGAACCAGTCCTGTTCCTTTGAAAGGATGTTGACATTATAATCTTCAAAAGGTATGTCCTTTTTCCTTAAGATGAGGTTACACGGCTGAGTCCTGACCCGAAGAATTAGCTTTTCTGTGCTGGGCCAACTGTCTGCCATGTACAATGCTGTTTTGACGCCTTACCCTGGGAGTTCCTATAACACCTCTTAGCCACAATGCAATCACGCCTTGCATTCATAATGTCATTAACACCTGTCTGTGATATGCTAATTGGGATTTTCCAGGGTACATAATTGCCACAGATTCTTGTACAAGTCATTCTGAATTGAGAAAGCCAGTCGGATGACTAGCGAAACGTCTTCAAGAACTAAACTTCAAGTCCAGTTGATCTAATTGAATATACCATGACCTGGATGAATGAGAACCTCCATGATCACAAGATTACTTTTGTTGACCGAACCCTGGTTATGTATCTGATCAATCTGTGTTTTACCTAACTTTGTATATATTGTGTATACAACCAGTTTCAGTTCTTTCATTCCTCTCTATCAAATATTGTAAAATTTATATCGATCACTTTGTTCTCCTGTGTGTACTTTTCAGTACAGTTTAAAGGTTATGGCTGGTAAAAAGAGGGGACAGGGACTCTTTATTTTTGTTTTATCTCATCCCATATTGAAAACTCCTACACACAATTTGTTTGTACCATACACATTATACAATAGCTGTATTGGAAGCCATTACAGACAATAAAATTGGAGAGATACAATAATGCTGGCCATAAACTGAACTTTACGCTGTTTCAATGTTTGATCCGACATTAAAGGGGAACTAAAGTCTCCAGAAAACATTGCCCCAATAGAAAGAGCACATTCACAAAGATACAAAAAGCAGTGACTCACCTCTACCTTTGCAGCAGATGCTGCGCAATTTATGAAATTAACATGTGGGTACTAGGGGTCAGCTTCCATAATTCACCTAGCTAAGGGTACACGGTACACTTCACAGGAAGCTGCAGCCTTGCTTCCAGGAAGCAGACAGTCAATCATGTTACTGCTCAGGGATCATCCCTCCCTCTAACACAGAACTCAAATTTCATTGCAGTTTTTGTGTAAACACATTACAAATTCTCCTGACCCTAACAATGATAAATTCCTTTGCTTTTCATACAAAAAAAGTAATCTTTGCAGTTTATTTTTTTGCTATGGATGAAAGTATGGCGAATCAAACCTGCAACCATCTATACCGCGTCTTGCTAAAAAGAAAGCGATTGCATGTGCAAAAAAAGCGCAACAGTGTGGCCTAGCCCTAAGGGGATGGCCACACTACAGCGCAATCGCACATATAATCACATGCGATTTCATGAGCGATTTCTTCATTAGGTTTAGGAAACCGCATTCAATTGCGATTAAAAATGTGGAACGCAAATCACAATGCCCCCAAAAACACGCGGTTTCAGTGTGTTGTCGCGGTTTCCATGATTTGAAAAACCGCAAACGCAGAAAAATCGCAAGCAGTGTGGCCTAGCCCTAAATGTCCATAAAATCAGTTGACTATTTTGTATTGCTCCAGGAAGGCTGTCAGCAATTCACGCCAGTTGGTAAATAAAAAACAGAGCTGCTATATATAAAGTTTGTACATATATAGAAACATGATGGAAATAGAGACAGTGAATCCTAGTGGCAGGAGGCCTGGCTCTTTGAAGCCAACATAGGTTATGAGTTGTGCTGGCAACAACATGGAAGGCTTCTTAGTTACAGAATCTATTACTTACATGTACATGTAATTTTGGGGCATAATTAGTATTTTTTGGAGAACAGATTGGGCGAACATGGCCAGGCGCCCAAGTGAGAGACACACCATTTCGTCCGATAGTCACATGTGTATGCTTTTGCCTGTGCATCGTTCATTGATCTGGCAGGTTGACAAACGATACTCTATTTTGAACAGAGCATAGACTACACAACAGGACTAATACACATTTTAAAAATAGATTAGTAACGTATCAGTTAATATTAATATAATAAATTGTTTCTTCCCTTTAATGTTGCTACTTTGAAAAAATTATCTCCTATGATGATCTGATTGGTTGCTGCAGAACTGGACGTCTCACGTGGACTGAACGATTAGTAGAGGCAAACTCATCAGCAAATTCATCTCGGTCGATAGTGATGAACTGTCACCCAGGACGAATAATTTCCCCACGTGTACCAGTCCTTAAAGAGAATATCTGCCCCTCACAAGTAAAATATTTGTAAAGTATCTCACTTGCGATCCAGTGCATGCCAATGTGGGTGGCCACATAGCATGTGGTGTGATCCATTTTTAGAGCACATGATAACCAATTTTTGCAGATCACCTGCACAATTTTTTCCGACTATTGTGCAAATCACAGCACAAACGGACTGTAATGCCTGTGAACTACGCACCAGTGTGTGTGCTTTTCATGCATGTTGCCGTCCGGCACAATGTGGCGTCAGCCTTAGAGAACTAATTTATACTGCCAAAGCTCGTAGGCAAACAGAGACCCTTCAAACCCAAAGGCTGTTCTCTGAGCAGATCCCTGGGGGACAAGACTATTAAACTGAGAAATATACTGTTTAAAAAAGGGAAAAAGCACCAATAATACAATAGAGCAAATGTGTATGTTCCAAAATTAACATATACATTGTACTTTGTATACTACTGAATTGTTGCTCAGTGCAATCATGTGACATTGCCTTTAAAAATGTAAGCAATGTTATTCATTGGTCATAACACACCTAGAGGGTAAAGAAAAAGAGCATTCAACTGAATTTACTGTAGCATCATGCAAGCATTTATTTATCATCTATTCCATTCTTATTCCCAGCAAGGGAAAATATTTTTTTTTTTTTTAGAAAACGTGTGTATGTGTGTGCGTGTGTGTGTGTGTGTGGGGTGATGAATTAAAACTGTTTAGGTTTATCTGCAACAATATACTTAATAGATTAGGTAAGGAAATTATTTGTGTTACACTAAATAGAGGACGAAACTAAAACAATGTTAGCCTCCTTGTTTGCTGAATAAAAGAATGAATATAAGATGCACCAATCACTGCTGAATTACTGCAAAGGTTTCCCTTACCTCTTAAAACAAATGTTAGAATTTCATTTCTACATGGCTAAAAAATGGTGCCACATAGGACCAAGTTGACAAAAGCAAATTATTCAATTAAATGTACAGCAATGATCAGGTTTTCCTGTCCTGCTACAACGTGACACCACTGTCAGGGTTATTCAATATAAGTTCTTATCGGTAAAAATGGTGCTAATTGGCCCCAACCAATCAGATGTTAGTTAGCTTTCAAATGTTAAATAAGATCTTATTGGTTGGGGCAAAATCAGCACCATTTTTAATGTTAAGAACTTTTGGAGACTCAATAAAAGTTCTTATAGTTAAAAATGGTGCTGATTTTACCCCAACCAATAAGATCTTATTTAACATTTGAAAGCTAACATCTGATTGGTTGGGGCAAAATTAGCACCATTTTTACAGATAAGAACTTTTATGAATCTCCAAATATTGTGTTTACCATCATTTACTAATAACAAAGAGGCTTCATTCCCAAACATAAATCACCCCCCACAAGCATTCTTATTTAACAGCTGCCATGGTGTTTGTTTTCCAGAAATAAAAAGGAACTTCCATATTCAAACAGAAAAAAGGCAAAGATTAAGGCGAATTTCAACTGTCTGGTTTGAGTCCCCTTCTACCAAGGTGGGCCATGCTGGGCAGTGCAGGGGGCCTGTTAGTAGGAAGAGAACATCAGGGACATTCAGTCTCCACAGCTGTTAAACAGAACTAACTAAACATCCCCGGGCATGCTGGGACTTGTAGTGTAACAACTGGAAGGAGGTGAATAGGCTCATGGGCACAACCATTTCCGTAATGGGGGGGGACTTTCACTCACTCACACACTCTCTGGGTTACGATTTACGCTCACTTCCAGGAAGGTCCCACTGACAGACAGACAGACAGCTGTTCGCTAGAGTTGTCTGTAGGTGCAGTTCCTCAAGCACTTGCTGGGCCTCAGAATGGAGCCTGCAATGCGAGGGGAAAGCGCATCCCCTGCAGCCCGGCACTCACCTCTCTAACATCCTGCAGACACTCCAGCACCGCCAGGTTATTGTTCAGGTTCCAGGTGTGTCTGGAGCAGATGCGGCTCACATCTTCCCTGCAAACCTCTTCCTCTGCAAGCTTCCAGCCGGGGAATTTCCGAGACTGGGAGACTACTGCAACCTGCGCCGCCAACCCGC
This sequence comes from Hymenochirus boettgeri, assembly GCA_019447015.1. NCBI lineage: Eukaryota > Metazoa > Chordata > Amphibia > Anura > Pipidae > Hymenochirus > Hymenochirus boettgeri. Next base: position 128,438,004 of record CM033472.1, on the reverse strand, counting down.
CGGGCTGAGCCCCAACTAGGGCTCCATCCTGTACTGCGGGTTGATCGCTTGACTCCACTGACACTAGCAACATTAGCCCGAAGATCGCACACAAACACCACCAGCGTCGGACACGTCCGCAGGCCGCCATCTTGGGAAGTACTAGGCAAGGGGTAGCGGCTAGTTCCTATCCTCTAGATAGACCTTAATGACATCACCGTCATGTGATCGTTATGTCAGCGCGCCAGGTTACCGCCCACAGGAAGACGGGGAGAGTTAAGCGGGTATTTTAAACCCTTGAGGCAATATAAGTTTTGTTTATATGTCGAGTTAAATAAGGTGGGTAAACACGGGTGGGGTGGGGGTTCAGTCCTTACCTACTGGTCGGATCGTGCGGTCCCATCGGAAACACCATCGGCTGTGGTTAAAGCATTGTACACAGCATGCAGTGGTTCCTCCTGCATAGTTGCCAACATTCTCCAAAAAGTTTCAGAAACACATTTCAGAAACTTGTGTGCTGCCACACATTTTAGCCACTCGGACTCCCACTAGATAGATAGACAGACAGGCAGGTAGGTAGGTAGGACAGACAGACAGACATACAGATAGGTAGATAGACAGACAGATAGATAAATAAATAGGTAGGTAGAATAGACAGACAGTAGGTAGATGAGAGATAGATAGACAGAAGATAGGTAGATAGATGAGAGATAGATAGGAGAGTCAGATAGATAGATAGACAGACAGACAGATAGGTAGGTAGTTGAGAGTTAGTAGACAGACAGATAGGTAGTAGATGGAGATAGATAGATAGCAGAGTTAGATAGATGGGTAGATAGCAGAGTTAGATGATAGGTAGATAGATGAGAGATAGACACGATAGTAGATAGATGAGAGATAGTAGACAGACAGATAGGTAGATAGATGAGATAGATAGACAGACAGATAGGTAGATAGATAGACAGGCAGGTAGGTACGATAGACAAGCAGACAGAACAGACAGACATACAGATAGGTAGATAGACAGACAGATAGATAAATAGGTAGTAGAATAGAAGATAGATAGAAGATAGGTAGATGAGAGATAGACAGACAGTAGTGAGAGATGGATAGATAGATAGTAGGTAGAGATGAGGATAGGTAGACAGACAAATAGGTGGATAGATAGATAGCAGAGTTAGATAGTAGATGGGTAGATAGCAGAGTTAGATAGATAGGTAGATAGATGAGAGATAGACAGATAGGTAGATAGATGAGAGATAGATAGACAGACAGATAGGTAGATAGATAGATGAGAGATACATAGATAGGTATGGACAGACAGTCAGGAAGACAGACATACAGATTGACAGAAGTAGGTAGGTAGTAGACAGACATACAGATAGATAGGTAGATAGACAGACACAGACAGATAGGTAATAGGTGAGAGATAGATAGATAGCAGTGATAGATAGGTAGATAGATGGACAATAGATAGACACAAATACATGTGCACAGTGCATCCCCCTCCCTCAATGCAACTGGCAGCACATGAGAAGATGGACAGAAATAGGAAACCTTTTTCCCTTATTAAATCCCTCTCCAGTTCTTGCTTCCCTGACTGACTAGTCTGCTGTAAACATCTTACCTTTATCCTGGGACACAAATCATGCGCAGGCTCTCCCTCACGTGCGGATTGTGCAGAATGCAGGCTATGCAGGAACAAGCAGAAAAACGGAAACAATAATGTGACTTGTGACCTCACGTGTTCAGCAGAAGTCAGCACCGGACACATTTTTTTAATTAAATGTACTGGCACCAGTTAATCCCTGGCAGAGATGTGCGCGGCCTCAATGGATCTTCCACTCCGACACGGCTATTGGTAAATCCGACCTGGGAAAATTTGAAGTGACAGTCACAGTTCGGTTTGCCAGATGATGAGATTCAGGACTTTTCCCGGGACTTTAGGATAGCGGGACTGCTACCTAAAATCCGGGACTATTGGCAAATATGCCCATGTGGCCCCGCCCCCACCAGGGTGCAGTGGCCCCGCCCACCAGCGGGTGCCTAATCCCCGCCGCTCGCGGGTGCTAAGCCCCACCCGCTCACAGTGCTGTCTTTCTAACTGTCACTTTCAACTGTGACTTTAACTGTCACTTCAACTGTCATTTTCCAACTGTCACTTTCAACTGTTAATTTCCAACTGTCATTTTCCAACTGTTCACTTTCCAACTGTCATTTTCCAACTGTCACTTTCAACTGTCATTTCCAACAGTCATTTTCCAACTGTCATTTTCCAACTGTCAATTCCAACTGTCATTTTCCAACTGTCACTTTATCTGCATTTTATAACTGTCACTTTTAGAGGAACTGTGGTACAAAAATGACTTTAGTAAATTGATAGGAATTGCTCTCTGAGAGTTTTTGCAATTTACTTTACATAGTTTTGAAGATATTTAAATTTTTGTGTGTGATATGGCAGCAGCATTTACCAGGTCCCCTGCACTGCTCTGAAACCTGTCAGTAATCTACCCTGTGTCTCCTCCCCTTTGCAGCCCACTCATGGACCTCATGGTCCCTCCAGTTGCAGGGCACCCATGGCCATTCCCTTACAAGCCCACAGTGGCCACGCACTGTGGGTGTCGTGGCCCCGCCCACTCGCGGGTGCCGTGGTCCCTCCATCGCGGGGCCGTGGCCCCGCCCACTCGGGGTGCCGTGGCCCGTCCACTCGCGGGTTGCCGTGGCCCGTCCACTCGCGGGTGCCTAAGCCCCACCCACTCACAGGTGCCAAGCGCCCACTCACGGGTGCCTAAGCCCCACCCGCTCACAGGTGCTGTCATTTTTCAACTGTCATTTTCCCACTGTCACTTTCCAACTGTCACTTTCAACAGTCATTTTCCAACTGTCACTTTCAACGGTCATTTTCCAACTGTCATTTTCCAACTGTCACTTTCAAATGTCATTTTCCAACTGTCACTTTCAACTGTCACTTTCAACTGTCACTTTCACCTGTCATTTTCCAACTGTCACTTTCAACTGTATTTCCAACTGTCACTTTCAACTGTCACTTAACGGTCTTTCCAACTGTCATTTTCCAACTGTCATTTTCCAACTGTCACTTCCAACTATCATTTTCCAACTGTCACTTTAAACTGTCATTTTCCAACTGTCATTTCCAACTGTATTTTCCAAACTGTCATTTTCAAATGTCACTTTCAACTTTCACTTTCAACTGTCATTTTCAACTCACTATCAACTGTCATTTTCCAACTGTCACTTTCCAACTGTCACTTTCCAACTGTCACTTTCCAACTGTCACTTTCCAACTGTCATTTTCCAACTGTCACTTTCACTGTATTTTCCAACTGTCACTTTTAACTGTCACTTTCCAACTGTCACATTTTAACTGTCACTTTCCAACTTGCACTTTCCAACTGTCACTTCCAATGTCCCAACTGTCACTTTCCAACTGTCACTTTCCAACTGTCATTTTCCAACTGGCTCTTTTCCAACTGTCATTTTCCAACTGTCTCTTTCAACTGTCAATTCCAACTATCACTTTCAACTGTCATTTTCCAACTGTCACTTCCATGTCACTTCCAACTGTCAATTTTCAAACGTGCATTTTCACTGTCATTTTCAACTGTCATTTCAACTGTCACTTTCAACTGTCATTTTCCAACTGTCACTTTCAACTGTCATTTTCCAATTTCACTTTAACTGTCATTTCAACGCATATCAACGTCTTTTCCAACTGTCACTCCAACTGTCACTTTCCAACTGTCACGTTCCAACTGTCACTTTCCAACTGTCACTTTCCAAAACTGTATTTTCCCAACTGTCATTTTAACTGTCACTTTTAACGGTCACTTTTAACTGTCACTTTTAACTGTCACTTTAACTGTCACTTTTAACTGTCACTTTTAACTGTCACTTTTAACTGTCACTTAACTGTCACTTTCCAACTGTCACTTTCCAACTGTCATTTTCAACTTCATTTTCAAACTGTACTTTCAAATGTCATTTTCCAACTGTCACTTTCAACTGTCATTTTCCAACTATCACTTTCAACTGTCCTTTCCAACTGTCACTTTCCAACTGTTCATTTCCAACTGTCATTTCCAACGTCACTTTCAACTGTCACTTTTCAAACTGTCATTTTCCAACGTCATTTCCAACTGTCACTTTCCAACTGTCAATTTCAACGTCATTTTCCAACTATCACTTTCAACTGTCATTTTTCAACTGTCATTTTCAACTGTCACTTTCAACTGTCACTTACAACTGTCATTTTCAAACTGCATTTTCAAACTGTTTTCAATGTCTTTTTCCACTGTCATTTTCCAACTGTCATTTTCAACTGTCATTTTCAAACTGTCATTTCAACTGTCATTTTCAACTGTCACTTTCCAACTGTCACTTTCAAAACTGTCATTTTCCAACTGTCATTTTCCAACTGTCATTTTAAACTGTCTTTTTCCAACTGTCACTTCCAACGTTTTTCCAACTGTCATTTTCAAACTGTCTTTTTCCAACTGTCACATTCAAATGTCATTTTCCAACTGTCGCTTCCAACTGTCGCATCCAACAGTCATTTTCAAACTGTCATTTTCCAACTGTGACTTCCAACTGTAATTTTCCAACTGTCACTTTTAACGAGGAACTGTGGTCCAAAAATGACTTAAGGTAAATTGATATAATTGCTCTCCTGAGAGTTTTGCAATTTCTTTCATTGTTTATTTTTTTTACTAGTTTTGAAGATATTTACATTGGTGTGTGTGATATGGCAGCAGCAGTACCAGGTCCCTGCACTCCCTACAGACAGACATACAGATAGGTAGATAGACAGACAGATAGATAAATAAATAGGTAGGTAGAATAGACAGACAGATAGGTAGATGAGAGATAGATAGACAGACAGATAGGTAGATAGATGAGAGATAGATAGCAGAGTCAGATAGATAGATAGACAGACAGACAGATAGGTAGGTAGTTGAGAGATAGATAGACAGACAGATAGGTAGATAGATGAGATAGATAGTCGATAGATAGATGAGAGATACATAGATAGGTAGGACAGACAGTCAGGAAGACAGACATACAGATGACAGACAGGTAGGTAGGATAGACAGACATACAGATAGATAGTAGATGACAGACACAGACAGATAGGTAGATAGGTGAGAGATAGATAGATAGCAGTGATAGATAGGTGATAGATGGACAAATAGATGACACAAATACATGTGCACAGTGCATCCCCCTTCCCTCAATGCAACTGGCAGCACATGAGAATTGGACAGAATTAGGAAACCTTTTTCCCCTTTATTAAATCCCCTCTCCAGTTCTTGCTTCCCCTGACTGACTAGTCTGCTGTAAACTATCTTACTTTATCCTGGGACACACAATCATGCGCAGGCTCTCCTCACGTGCTGGATTGTGGCAGAATGCAGGCTATGCAGGAACAAGCAGAAAAAACGGAAACACTAATGTGACCTTGTGACCTCACTGTGTTTCAGCAGAAGTCACACCGGACACATTTCTTTTATTAAAATGTACTGGCACCAGTTAATCCCTGGCAGAAGATGTGCCGGGCCTCAATGGATCTCTCAACTCCAGACACGGCTATTGGTAAATCCCACCTGGGACAATTTGAAGTGACTGTCACAGTTCCGGTTTGCCGAGATGATGAGATCTCAGGACTTTTCCCAGGACTTAAGGATACCGGGACTGCTACCTAAAATCCGGGACTATTGGCAACTATGCCCATGTGGCCCCGCCCACCCACGGGTGCAGTGGCCCCGCCCACCAGCGGGTGCCTAATCCCCGCCCGCTCGCGGGTGCCTAAGCCCCACCCGCTCACAGGTGCTGTCATTTTCTAACTGTCACTTTCAACTGTGACTTTCAACTGTCACTTCCAACTGTCATTTTCCAACTGTCACTTTCAACTGTAATTTTCCAACTGTCATTTTCCAACTGTCACTTTCCAACTGTCATTTTCCAACTGTCACTTTCAACTGTCCATTTTCCAACAGTCATTTTCCAACTTCTCACTGTCCCAACTGTCATTTTCCCAACTGTCACTTTCATCTGTCATTTTATAACTGTCACTTTTAAAGAGGAACTGTGGTACAAAATGACTTTAGGTAATTGATAGGAATTGCTCTCCTGAGAGTTTTTGGCAATTTACTTTACATAGTTTTTGAAGATATTTAAATTTTTGTGTGTGATATGGCAGCAGCATTTACCAGGTCCCCTGCACTGCTCTGAACCTGTCATCCATCACAGACAGACATACAGATAGGTAGATAGACAGACAGATAGATAAATAGGTAGGTAGAATAGACAGATAGATAGACAGATAGGTAGATGAGAGATAGACAGACAGGTAGATGAGAGATGGATAGATAGATAGGTAGGTAGATGAGAGATAGGTAGACAGACAAATAGGTGGATAGATAGATAGCAGAGTTAGATAGATAGATGGGTAGATAGCAGAGTTAGATAGATAGGTAGATAGATGAGAGATAGACAGATAGGTAGATAGATGAGAGATAGATAGACAGACAGATAGGTAGACATTTTCCAACAGTCATTTTCCAACTGTCATTTTCCAACTGTCACTTCCAACTGTCATTTTCCAACTGTCACTTTCATCTGTCATTTTATAACTGTCACTTTTAAAGAGGAACTGTGGTACAAAAATGACTTTAGGTAAATTGATAGGAATTGCTCTCCTGAGAGTTTTTGCAATTTACTTTACATAGTTTTGAAGATATTTAAATTTTTGTGTGTGATATGGCAGCAGCATTTACCAGGTCCCCTGCACTGCTCTGAAACCTGTCAGTCAATCTACCCTGTGTCTCCTCCCCTTTGCAGCCCACTCATGGACCTCATGGTCCCTCCAGTTGCAGGCCACCCATGGCCCATTCCCTTACAGCCCCACGTGGCCACGCCCACTCGTGGGTGTCGTGGCCCCGCCCACTCGCGGGTGCCGTGGTCCCTCCCACTCGCGGGTGCCGTGGCCCCGCCCACTCGCGGGTGCCGTGGCCCCGTCCACTCGCGGGTGCCGTGGCCCCGTCCACTCGCGGGTGCCTAAGCCCCACCCACTCACAGGTGCCTAAGCCCCGCCCACTCACGGGTGCCTAAGCCCCACCCGCTCACTTATCGAAAAAATAACGATCGTTATCGTAAAATAACGATCTGTATTTCCCGATAATGCTCTGTATTTTCCGATAACGATCGTTTTTTTCCGATATCGTAAAATACCGATCGTTATCGGAAAATACAGATCGTTATTTTACGATAACGATCGCTATTTTACGATAACGATCGTTATTTTTTCGATAACGATACCGATGTTTTATAAATAGGGCCCCAGGTTCTCTACTCACTACAATGTTACAAATTACAGCAGAACAAGGAGAGCAGTTCTGAAACTGAAAGTAAAAGCTGACAGGGAGATGCACTGGGAACCCTAGTTTAACATAGGCGCACTAGCTCTTTACCTAGGTGGCCAATGCCTAAAAGTATTCATATCCTGTTACCCCTCTTTTTGCTTCCTGGTTCTCCTTAATTTAGCAACCGTCAGTCATGGCGGTGAGAATTAACATCATAGCCATAACTGAATGCTATTCGCCATGTGCCTCCTCTAAGCTTTTAATCAGATCAGAGGGAAGGGGAGATTAACATTTTGCTGCTAACTGATTAGTCTCTCATTTTTTTTTAAACTTACAGTTGGTTTACCTATATACAATTTTTCATTTGAGGGGTGGCTGCTTTTAATGGTCGGGGTGAGGGAGGGGTGTGTGTGTGTGGCTTCTTTAAACCCACCTCCCCTTAAGCTGTATAGCTCTTTGATTAGTTCTTTGCATCAGTATTAAAAAATGTTAGGATGAGCATAGTTGCCAACATTCTCCAAAAAGTTCCAGGGACACATTTCAGAAACTTGTGCGCTGCCACAAATTTTAGCCACTCCCACTAGATAGATAGACAGACAGGCAGACATGCAGACAGACAGACAGACAGACAGACAGACAGACAGACAGAGATAGACAGATAGACAGACAGACAGACAGGAAGATAGATAGATAGGTAGATAAACAGACAGGTAGATAGATAGACAGACAGATAGATAGACAGACAGACAGATAGGTAGATAGATGTTAGATAGATAGACAAATAGATAGACACAAATACATGTGCACAGTGCATCCCCCTTCCCTCAATGCAACTGGCAGCACATGAGAAGATGGACAGAATTAGGAAACCTTTTTCCCCTTTATTAAATCCCCTCTCCAGTTCTTGCTTCCCCTGACTGACTAGTCTGCTGTAAACTTACCTTTAACCCTTGAGCTAGCCTGGGACACAAATCATGCGCAGGCTCTCCCTCACGTGCTGGATTGTGCAGAATGCAGGCTATGCAGGAACAAGCAGAAAAACGGAAACACTAATGTGTCCGGTCAGCACCGGACACATTTCTTTTAATTAAAATCCCTGGCAGAAGATGTGCCGGGCCTCAATGGATCTCTCAACTCCAGACACGGCTATTGGTAAACCTTATCTATCCTAACTCTGCTATCTACCCATCTTATCGATCTTACTCATGCTATCTAGTCGTATCACACCTCATTTGTCTTTCTACCTATCCTGGACATCTACCTCCGTATGCTATCTTCCTCTCTCATCTAAACATCAAATCATCTACCTGTCTGTCTATCCTCTCATCTACTACTGTCTATGCTATTTTTCTGTCTATTCTACCTACCTATTTATCTACTCTGTCTGTCTAATCTACCTATCTGTAGGTCCTGTCCTGTTTCTGTCTGCCTTGTCTATCGTACCTACCTGCCCTGTCCGTTCTCTATCTACCTATCTGTCTGTCTATCTAATCTATCTCATCTTCTTACCATCTGTACGTCTATCTAATCTCTCCATCTTCTACCTATCTGACTGTCTCTCTCCTCATACTATCGACCTAATCTATCTCACCTGCTATCTACCCCCATCTATCCTAACCTGCTATCTATCTATCTCATCTATCTACCTATCTGTCTGTCTATCATCCTCTCAACTACCCTCCCTATCTTCTGTCCTGTCGATCTATCTATCTGACTCGCTATCTACATCTCATCTATCTACCTATCGTCTGTCTGCACTAATTCTGTTGCTCTCATCTATCCTATTGTCGTTTATCTACCTACTACTTCATTTCTGGTCTATCTGATGTCTATTGCTATCTACTTCTATCTGTATGTCTTCTGTTCTGTCGGCTCCTACATACCGCCTCCCTGCCTGTCCTGTCTACTACTAGTGGGAGTGTGGCTAAAAATTTGTGGCAGACGACACAAGTTTTTCTGAAATGTGTTTCATGAAAAACTTTTAGGAGACTTTTTGGCACTATGCAGGAGGAACCACTGCATGCTGTGGTACACTGCTTTAACCACAGCCTGATGGTGTTTCCGATGGGCCCGCACGATCAGACCAGTAGGTAGGACGAACCCCCACCAGGGGCCCCCACCCCCAACACCCATGGTTTACCCGACCTTAGTTTAACTCTAACTCGAACCTATAAACCACCAAATATATTGCCTCAAGGTTTTTAAAATACCCCGCTTAACTCTCCCCGTTTTTCCTGTGGGCGGTACCATGGCGCGCGGATGACCATAACGATCCACTAGACGGTGATGCTCATTAGGTCTATCCTAGAGGATAGGAACTAGCCGCTAACCCCCCTTGCCTGAACTGAGTCCCAATAGGGCGGCCTGCGGACGGTCGTCCGACGCTGGTGATGTTTGTAGGTGCGATCCCGAAATTCGGGACTAATGTTTGCTAGTGTCGTGGAGTCAACGAATCACCCGCGTTAAACAACAAGGATGGAGCCCTAGTTGGGGCTCAGCCCGGCGGGTTGGCGGCGCAGGTTGCAGTAGTCCTCCCAGTCTCGGAACTGCCTTGCCACCGGCTGGAATCTTGCAGAGGAAGAGGTTGCATGGAAGAGTTAGCCGTCATCTGCTCACATACACAGACCTGGAACCTGTAACAATACCCTTGCGGTGCTGGAGTGTCCCTGCAGATGTTAGAGAGGTGTGAGTGAACCGGACTGCGGGGATGTGGGCGCCTTTCCCCTCTCATGCAAGTCTCCATTCTGACCCCCCTCAAGGCTTGAAGGAACTGCACTAAGACAAACATCTAAGCGAACATCTGTCGGCGTCTTGTCAGTGGGGACCTTCCGGAAGTGAGCGATAAATCCGTAACCCAGAGAGTGTGTGAGTGAAGTGAAAGTCCCCCCCCCCCCCCATTACGGAAATGGTTGTGCCCATGAGCCGATTCACCTTCCTTCCAGTTGTTTACAACACAAACTACAAGTCCCACATCCCGGGGATAGTTTAGTTGTTCTGTTAACCTGTGGAGACTGAATGTCCCTGAAATGTTCTCATGTCCTACTAACAGGCCCCCCTGCACTGCCCAGCAATGGCCCACCTTGGTAAGAAGGGGACTACAAACCAGACGTTTTAAATTGCCTTAATCTGTTCGCCTTTTTTCTGTTTTGAATATGGAAGTCCTTTTTATTTTCTGGAAAACCAACACCAATGGGCAGCTGTTAAATCAGACTGCTTTTGGGGGGTGAATTTCTGTTGGGAAATGAAGCCGCCTCTTGTTATTTAGTTAATATGGGTAAACACCATTGGGAGCTTTCAATAAAAGTAATCTTATCGTAAACAATGGTGCTAAATTTTGCCCCAACCAATCAGATGTTAGGTGCTTTTCAATGTTAATAAGATTTCTTAATTGGTGGGTAAACTCAGCACCATTTCTTAACTAAAGAATTTTTTTTATTGAGTCCTCCAAAGTCTTACATTACAAATGTTCTGATTTTGCCCCAACGCATAAGAATCGTATTTTACATTTGCAAATCTAACTAACATCTGATTTGGTTGGTGCAAAATTAGCACCATTTTACCGATAAGAACTGTATATTGAATAACCCTACAGTGGTGTTCACGTTGTAACAGGAAGAGAACCTGAATCATTGCTGTACATTTAATTGAATAATTTGCTTTTGTCACTGGTCCTATGTGGCACCCATTTTGTTTAAGCCCCGTATACTGAAATTCTACAAACATTTGTTTTGTATAGGTACAGGGAAAGCCCTTTGCATTAATTCAGCAGTGGAATTGGTTGCATCTTATTTCATTCTTTTTATTCAGCAAACAAGGCGCTAACAGTGTTTTAAGTTTCGTCCCTCTATTTGTTGTAACACCAAATAATATTCCTTACTAATCTATAAGTTATATTGTTGCAAGATAAACCTAAACAGTTTTCACTTCTCACCCAACTCCCCACACACACCCAACACACACAACGCCACCCATCACACGTTTTCTAAAAAAAACAAAAATATTTTTCCCTTGCTGTGGATAGACAATTGGGATAGGATGATACATAAATCTTGCAATGAATGCTACAGTACATTCATTGAATGCTCTTTTTGTCATTTACCTCTAGGTGTGTTATGAACCAATGACAATCAACAAATGCTTACAATTTTTTAAAAGGCCATGTCACATGATTGCAACTGAGCCAACAATTCCAGTATATACAAATTACAAACAATGATATGTTAATTTTTGGAACATACACATTTGCTCTAATTGTAATTATTGGTCTTTTTCCCTTTTTTAAACATATAGGTGTTCTCATTTTAAGTGGTCTGGTCCCCCTTTGTTGTCCCCCCCAGGGATCTGCCATCAGGAGACCACAGCCTTTGGGTTTGACGGGGTATCCTCCTGTGTTTATCCACAGTCCTAGATACGCATGACACCGTCTTTTGGCAGTAATAGAATAACATAGTGTTCTTAAGCTTGACCCACCACTCCTTGGTGCCGACGGCAACATGCATGGAGAAAGCACATCACCTGGTGCGTAGTTCACATCCGCTTACAAGCCGATGCTTTGCTGCTGTGATTTGCAACAATAGTCGGAAAAATATGTGCCGCGTGACACTCGTGCAAAATGGTCTATCATGTCTACCTAAAATTGGATCACCCACTCTATGTGGGCCACAACACATTCTGGCATGAACACCTGGATCGCCATGAGATACTATTACAAATATTTTAACTTGTGATGGGGGCAGATTGTCCTCTTTAAGGACTGGTACACGTGGGGCAATTATTCGTCCTGTGGTGACAGTTCATCACTATCCGACGAGATGATTGGCCTGATGGAGTTTGCCTCTACTATCGTTCAGAGGCGTCCACGGAGACGCAGGTTCTTGAAGCAACCAATCGATCCTCATAGGAGATAATTTTTTCAAAGTAGCAACATTAAAGGAAGAAACAAATTTATTATTTAATATTAACTGATACGATTACTAATCTTATTTTTAAATGTGTATTAGTCCCCTGTTGTGTAGTCCCCCATATGCTCTGTTCAAAATAGAGTATTATATCGTTTGTCAACCTGCCAGATCAATGGACGCTGCACAGGCAAAAGCATACCGTGTGTTACGCGGCGAAACTAGGTAGTGGTCTTACCTCACCCTGCTTGGGGGCGGCCTGGGCCCATTTTCGCCGTCAACTGTCGTCCGGAAAAAAATCAACTAATTCAATGGCCCCAAAAGCGACTGTACATGTAAGTAATAGATTTTCTGGTAACTAAGAAGCCTTCCCATGTTATGTTGCCAAGCAGGTGACACCTCATAACCTATTTGTCTTCAAATGAGAGGCCACGGCCCCCTTGCCATAGGATTGCACTGTCTCTATTTTTCCATCATGTTTTCTATTATGTACAAACTTTATATAATCGCCGCTCCTGTTTTTTATATTACCAACTGGCGTGGAATGTGCTGACGCCTGTCCTGAGCATACAAAATAGTCCAACTCGACTTCTTATGGACTTTAGGGCTGGCCCACACTGCGTTGCGATTTTTCTTTCAGCGCTAATCTCATGCGGGTTACTTCGCTGGATTGTGTATTCTACAAACTCACCTGGAAAAACCGCGACAACAACACACTGAAAAAACGCGTGTTTTTTTGGGGGTCATTGTGATTTGCGTTCCACATTTTTGAAAATCGCCATTGAGGAGCAGGTATCGTCGCAGAATGCGGTTTCCTAAACCTAATGAAGAAATCGCATCATGCTGAGAATCGCACTTGAAAGATAGGTATTATCCCATCGTTAACCATTTCGCGTGCACCATGTGGGGTATAGTCGTACAGCGTAGCCAATACCCTACGTTGAGGCCAGGCCACACTGTTGACCCTGCGGCTCTCACTAGTTCTTTTGCACATCAGCCACAGGTCTACCTGTCGTCATACCTTTTTAGGAGCAACGACCGCGGGTCAGTACGACTCTTGTTGGCGACGTTGTTTGATTCGCCATACGGCTGCCCACCTGTCATCCCACGCAACAAAACTAAACTGCGAAGAATCTACTTTACTCTTTTGATCATGAAAACTCCAAAGGATTTTCATCATTGCTACGGTCCAGGGAGATTTGTAATCGTGTTTAACCCAAGCCCAAATCCAACAAAAATCTGGGCCAAAGTGAAATCCCTTGAGGCAGTAACCATGGACACCGCTTGCAGCTGTCGCTGCTCGTCCCCCTACGCAGCTGTCCATTTGAGTCGGGGGGCATCATAGACTGCGCAAAAGCATCCAGTGCACGGGGGTGAGCCAGGCACGTCCGCTTCCTGTGAGTGTAAACCTGTAGGGGAGTGTACCCTTAGCTAGGTGAAATTATGGACGCTGACACCCTAGATAACCCACATGTTAATTTCATAAATGCGTCAGCATCTGCTCTGCCAAAGGTAAGAGGTGAGTCCACTCACTCTCGCTTTTTGTATCTTGTGAATGTGCTTCTTGCTCCTTTTGTGTATAGCGTTCTATTTGGGGCAACTGTGTTTCTGGCGACTTTAGTTCCCTTTAATGTCGGATCACACATTGAACCGCTTAAAGTTCACGTTATTATGGCCAGCATTATTGTATCTCTCCAATTTTAATTGTCTGTAATGGATAATTTTGAGCACTGTTGTAAAACGAGAAGGACAACGCATTTCTGTGTAAAATCACATTACATGAGTCTTTCAAAGTGTAAGAGAATTCAATATGCACGATAATTCTATACAATCAACTTCTATTTAGGTAAACAGATACGCCAAGGCCAGATTAAAGGCATGTTTGAGAAAATGTCCACCAATGCTGGGGGAAGTTAATTAAGAGATGTCAACCCCCTAAATATTTAAGTATGTTAGTATGTACAGGGGTTAGGTTTTGCTTAAAATGTTAATAATGTTCCCAGAACTACATATTATACGTACAAGTGCAACAATCCACGACGCGGCTCCATCTCCACTGCTGCTGCTATGTGCTTTTCTGCAGCAGCAGCAGAGGAGGCTCCTATGGGAATGGCAGTCAGCCATTGTGTCAAGCTGTAACTGACGCTTTACCAGGAGAAGTGGCAGAGAGCCGCAGCAGTGGAGTGGACTTTTAAGTATAAATATTCACGGGAACATGATTATTAAAAAGAAAAATTAACTATGTTTTGGGGGCGCCTAAATAACATACTAAAAGTTTTTATTAGGGGTGCACTATTCTTTAATCTATTTCTATTTATTTATTGCAGTTCTTAGGATAAATCTTTTTTTTATTGACTTTCTCATCTATAGTTGCCAGTAGTCCACGGGGAAGTCCTGAGACTCATCTATCTGGGCAAACCGGAACTGTGACTGTCACTTCACATTGTCCAGGTCGGAAGGTAGATAGATGAGAGATAGATAGACAGACAGATAGGTAGATAGATAGATGAGAGATACATAGATAGGTAGGACAGACAGTCAGGAAGACAGACATACAGATTGACAGACAGGTAGGTAGGATAGACAGACATACAGATAGATAGGTAGATAGACAGACACAGACAGATAGGTAGATAGGTGAGAGATAGATAGATAGCAGTGATAGATAGGTAGATAGATGGACAAATAGATAGACACAAATACATGTGCACAGTGCATCCCCCTTCCCTCAATGCAACTGGCAGCACATGAGAAGATGGACAGAATTAGGAAACCTTTTTCCCCTTTATTAAATCCCCTCTCCAGTTCTTGCTTCCCCTGACTGACTAGTCTGCTGTAAACTATCTTACCTTTATCCTGGGACACAAATCATGCGCAGGCTCTCCCTCACGTGCTGGATTGTGCAGAATGCAGGCTATGCAGGAACAAGCAGAAAAACGGAAACACTAATGTGACCTTGTGACCTCACTGTGTTCAGCAGAAGTCAGCACCGGACACATTTCTTTTAATTAAAATGTACTGGCACCAGTTAATCCCTGGCAGAAGATGTGCCGGGCCTCAATGGATCTCTCAACTCCAGACACGGCTATTGGTAAATCCGACCTGGGACAATTTGAAGTGACAGTCACAGTTCCGGTTTGCCCAGATGATGAGATCTCGGGACTTTAGGATAGCGGGACTGCTACCTAAAATCCGGGACTATTGGCAACTATGCCCATGTGGCCCTGCCCACCAGCGGGTGCCTAAGCCCCACCTGTTCACAGGTGCTGTCATTTTCCAACTGTCACTTCCAACTGTCACTTCCAACTGTCACTTTCCAACTGTCATTTTCCAACTGTCATTTTCCAACTGTCACTTTAAACTGTCATTTTCCAACTGTCATTTTCCAACTGTCATTTTCAACTGTCACTTTCAACTGTCACTTTCAACTGTCATTTTCCAACTGTCACTTTCCAACTGTCATTTTCCAACTGTAACTTTCCAACTGTCACTTTCCAACTGTCATTTTCAACTGTCATTTTCGAACTGTCACTTTCAACTGTCATTTTCCAACTGTCACTTTCCAACTGTCACTTTCCAACTGTCACTTTCAACTGTCACTTTCCAAATGTCACTTTCCAACTGTCACTTTCCAACTGTCATTTTCCAACTGTCACTTTCAACTGTCATATTCAACTGTCATTTTCCAACTGTCATTTTCCAACTGTCCCTTTCCAACTGATTTCAACTGTCACTTTCCAACTGTCACTTTTAACTGTCATTTTCCAACTGTCACTTTTAACTGTAATTTTCCAACTGTCACTTTTAACTGTCACTTTCCAACTGTCACTTTTAACTGTCATTTTCCAACTGTCAGTTTCAACTGTCACTTTCAACTGTCATTTTCCAACTGTCATTTTCCAACTGTCACTTTCAACTGTCATTTTTCAACTGTCACTTTCCAACTGTCATTTTCCCGCTGTCACTTTCCAACTGTCATTTTCCAACCGTCACTTTCCAACTGTCATTTTCCAACTGTCACTTTCAACTGTCATTTCCAACTGTCATATTCAACTGTAACTTTCAACTGTCATTTTCCAACTGTCCCTTTCCAACTGATTTCAACTGTCACTTTCCAACTGTCACTTTTAACTGTCATTTTCCAACTGTCACTTTCAACTGTCATTTTCCAACAGTCACTTTCAACTGTCACTTTCAAATGTCATTTTCCAACTGTCACTTTCAACTGTCATTTTCCAACAGTCACTTTCAACTGTCATTTTCCAACTGTCACTTTCAAATGTCATTTTCCAACTGTCACTTTCAACTAACATTTTCCAACTGTCACTTTCAGCTGTCATTTTCCAACTGTCACTTTCAACTGTCACTTTCCAACTGTCACTTTTAACTGTCACTTTCCAACTGTCATTTTCCAACTGTCACTTTTAACTATCATTTTCCAACTGTCATTTTCCAACTGTCATTTTCCAACTGTCACTTTCCAACTGTCACTTTCCAACTGTCACTTTCCAACTGTCATTTTCCAACTGTAATTTTCCAACTGTTTTATTTTACATAGTTTTGAAGATATTTAATTTTTTGTGTGTGATATGGCAGCAGCATTTACCAGATCCCCTGCACTTCCTGCTCTGAAACCTGTCAGTCAATCTGCCCTGTGTCTCCTCCACTTTTTAGCCAACTCATGGACCTCATGGTCCCTCCAGTTGCAGGCCACCCATGGCCCATTCCCTTACAGCCCCATGTGGCCCCGCCCACTCGCAGGTGCCTAAGCCCCACCCACTCGTGGGTGCCTAAGCCCTGCACACCCATGGGTGCCTAAGCCCTGCCCACTCACAGATGCCTAATCCCCGCCCACTTGCGGGTGCCTAAGCCCCACCCGCTCACTTTCCAACTGTCACTTTCAACTGTTATTTTGCAACTGTCACTTTCAACTGTCACTTTCAACTGTCATTTTCAACTGTCACTTTCAACTGTCATTTTCAACTGTCATTTTCCAACTGTCATTTTCCAACTGTCACTTTCAACTGTCATTTTCCAACTGTCACTTTCCAACTGTCATTTTCCCACTGTCACTTTCCAACTGTCATTTTCCCACCGTCACTTTCCAACTGTCATTTTCCAACCGTCACTTTCAACTGTCATTTTCCAACTGTCACTTTCAACTGTCATTTTCCAACTGTCACTTTCAACTGTCATTTCCAACTGTCATATTCAACTGTCATTTTCCAACTGTCACTTTCAACTGTCATTTTCCAACAGTCACTTTCAACTGTCATTTTCCAACTGTCATTTTCAAATGACATTTTCCAACTGTCACTTTCAACTGTCATTTTCCAACTGTCACTTTCCCACTGTCATTTTCCCACTGTCACTTTCCCACTGTCACTTTCCCACTGTCACTTTCCAACTGTCATTTTCCAACCGTCACTTTCAACTGTCACTTTCAACTGTCATTTTCCAACTGTCACTTTCAACTGTCACATTCAACTGTCATTTTCCAACTTTCACTTTCAACTGTCATTTTCCAACAGTCACTTTCAACTGTCATTTTCCAACTGTCACTTTCAAATGTCATTTTCCAACTGTCGCTTTCAACTGTCATTTTCCAACTTTCAATTTCTAACTGTCACTTTCAACTGTTATTTTTCAACTGTCACTTTCAAATGTCATTTTCCAACTGTCACTTTCAACTGTCACTTTCAACTGTCATTTTCCAACTGTCACTTTCAACTGTCATTTTCCAACTGTCACTTTCAACTGTCATTTTCCAACTGTCACTTTCCAACTGTCACTTTCAACTGTTACTTTCCAACTGTCACTTTCCAACTGTCATTTTCCAACTGTTTTATTTTACAGTTTTTAAGATATTTAAATTTTTGTGTGTGATATGGCAGCAGCATTTACCAGATCCCCTGCACTTCCTGCTCTGAAACCTGTCAGTCAATGTGCCCTGTGTCTCCTCCCCTTTGCAGCCAACTCATGGACCTCATGGTCCCTCCAGTTGCAGGCCACCCATGGCCCATTCCCTTACAGCCCCATGTGGCCCCGCCCACTCGCAGGTGCCTAAGCCCCACCCACTCGTTGGTGCCTAAGCCCTGCCCACTCACAGATGGCTAATCCCCACCCACTCGTGGGTGCCTAAGCCCCACCCGCTCACTTTCCAACTGTCACTTTCCAACTGTCACTTTCAACTGTTATTTTCCAGCTGTCACTTTCAACTGTCATTTCCCAGCTGGGACTTCACACGCCGCAGGTGCCTAAGCCCCGCCCACTCGCGGGTGCCTAAGCCCCACACGCTCACAGGTGCAGTCATTTTCCAACTGTCACTTTCAACTGTCATTTTCCAACTGTCATTTTCCCACTGTCACTTTCCAACTGTCATTTTACAACTGTCACTTTCAACAGTCATTTTCCAACTGTCACTTTCAACAGTCATTTTCCAACTGTCACTTTCAACTGTCATTTTACAACTGTCACTTTCAACTGTCATTTTCCAACTGTCACTTTCAACTGTCATTTTCCAACTGTCACTTTCCAACTGTCATTTTCCAACTGTCACTTTCAACTGTCATTTTCCAACTGTCAATTTCAACTGTCACTTTCCAACTGTCACTTTTAACTGTCACTTTCCAACTGTCACTTTTAACTGTCATTTTCCAACTGTCACTTTTAACTGTCATTTTCCAACTGTCACTTTTAACTGTCACTTTCCAACTGTCATTTTCCAACTGTCACTTTTAACTATCATTTTCCAACTGTCACTTTTAACTGTCACTTTCCAACTGTCATTTTCCAACTGTGATTTTCCAACTGTGATTTTCCAACTGTCACTTTCAACTGTCACTTTCCAACTGTCACTTTTAACTGTAATATTCCAACTGTCACTTTTAACTGTCATTTTTAACTGTCACTTTCCAACTGTCATTTTCCAACTGTCACTTTCAACTGTCACTATCCAAATGTCACTTTCAACTGTCACTATCCAACTGTCACTTTCAACTGTCATTTTCCAACTGTCATTTTCCAACTGTCATTTTTAACTGTCACTTTTAACTGTCACTTTTAACTGTCACTTTCCAACTGTCACTTTCCAACTGTCACTTTCCAACTGTCACTTTCAACTGTCATTTTCCAACTGTCACTTTCAACTGTCACTTTCAACTGTCATTTTCACAACACTGTCATTTTCAACTGGTCATTTTCCCACTTGTCCATTTTCCAACTGTCACTTTCCACTGTCATTTTCTCCAACTGTCATTTTTAAAAAACTGTCATTAACTGTCATTTTTAATTAACTGTCCACTTTTAACTGTCACTTTTAACTGTCACTTTCCCAACTGTCATTCCAACTTTTCCAACTGTCACTTTCTCCTCGTTTTCCAACTGTCACTACTTCATTTTCAACTGTCATTTTCCAACTGTCATTTTCCAACTGCACTTTTCAACAACTGTCACTTTCAACTGTCATTTTCAACTGTCATTTTCCAACTGTCATTTCCAACTGTCACTTTCAACTGTCACTTTCAACTGTCATTTTCCAACTGTCACTTTCCAACTGTCACTTTCCAACTGTCATTTTCCAACTGTCACTTTTAAAGAGGAACTGTGTTCCAAAAGTGACTTTAGGTAAATTGATAGGAATTGCTCTCCTGAGAGTTTTTGCTATTTATTTCCATTGTTTATTTTACATAGTTTTGAAAATATTTACATTTTTGTGTGTGATATGGCAGCAGCATTTACCAGATCCCCTGCACTTCCTGCTCTGAAACCTGTCAGTCAATCTGCCCTGTGTCTCCTCCCCTTTGCAGCCAACTCATGGACCTCATGGTCCCTCCAGTTGCAGGCCACCCATGGCCCATTCCCTTACAGCCCCATGTGGCCCCACCCCCTCGCGGGTGCCTAAGCCCCACTTACTCGTGGGTGCCTAAGTCCTGCCCACCCATGGGTGCCTAAGCCCTGCCCACTCACAGATGCCTAATCCTCGCCCACTCACGGGTGCCTAAGCCCCACCCGCTCACTTTCCAACTGTCACTTTCAACTGTCATTTTCCAACTGTCACTTCCAACTGTCATTTTCAAATGTCATTTTCCAACTGTCATTTTCTAACTGTGACTTCCAACTGTCATTTTCCAACTGTGACTTTTAACTATCATTTTCCAACTGTCACTTTCAAATGTCATTTTCCAACTGTCACTTCCAACTGGGAATTCTATTTGTCACTTCCAACTGTCATTTTCCAATTGTCACTTCCACTGTCACTTCCAACTGTCACTTCCAACTGTCACTTCCAACTGTCACTTTCCAACTGTCACTTTCCAACTGTCACTTTCCAACTGTCACTTTCCAACTGTCACTTTCCAACTGTCACTTTCCAACTGTCCCTTTCCAACTGTCACTTTCCAACTGTCATTTTCAACTGTCATTTTCCAACTGTCACTTTCCAACTGATACTACATACATTAGGCAATGACTGTGTAGACGTGGCAAGAATATAGGATGTATATGTAGTATGGGCCCCTTGGATCTCTAGTCACAAAGGGATAACATATGATTCTTGTTAAAGTTGTGTAAGGTAACAAATGGCCATATAAGGTTACATGTCTAAAGTAAAAAGGGACTGCCAAGTCCTTTCCTATAGGATGAGCTTGTGACGTTGGTCAAGATTGTATAAGAAAGGGGTCTGTACAAGCTATCTTTGTCACTCACTATCCATTTGCGTGACCAGCACATGTGTTTATATGCATATGCAATAAATCCTACTATCGACTTTCAAGACTGGTGTGGCTCTACTTAATTCCTTAACACACTGTCACTTCACTCATTTCCTTTTCAACTGTCATTTTCCAACTGTCATTTTCCAACTGTCACTTTTAAAGAGGAACTGTGTTCCAAAAGTGACTTTAGGTAAATTGATAGGAATTGCTCTCCTGAGAGTTTTTGCTATTTATTCCATTGTTTATTTTACATAGTTTTGAAAATATTTACATTTTTGTGTGTGATATGCAGCAGCATTTACCAGATCCCCTGCACTTCCTGCTCTGAAACCTGTCATCAATCTGCCCTGTGTCTCCTCCCCTTTGCACCAACTCATGGACCTCATGGTCCTCCGTTGCAGGCCACCATGGCCCATTCCTTACAGCCCCATGTGGCCCCACCCACTCGCGGGTGCCTAAGCCCACTTACTCGTGGGTGCCTAAGTCTCCCCACCCATGGGTGCCTAAGCCCTGCCCACTCACAGATGCCTAATCCTCGCCCACTCACGGGTGCCAAGCCCCACCCTCACTTCCAACTGTCACTTTCAACTGTCATTTTCCAACTGTCACTTCCAACTGTCATTTTCAAATGTCATTTTCCAACTGTCATTTTCTAACTGTGACTTCCAACTGTCATTTTCCAACTGTGACTTTTAACTATCATTTTCCAACTGTCACTTTCAAATTCATTTTCCAACTGTCACTTCCAACTGGGAATCTAATTGTCACTTCCAACTGTCATTTTCCAATTGTCACTTCCAACTGTCACTTCCAACTTTCACTTCCAACTGTCACTCCCAACTGTCACTTTCCACTGTCACTTTCCAACTGTCACTTCCAACTGTCACTTTCCACTGTCACTTCCAACTTTCTTCAACTGTCATTTTCAACTGTCATTTTCCAACTGTCACTTTCCAACTGATACTACATACATTAGGCATGACTGTGTAGACGTGGCAAGAATATAGGATGTATATGTGTATGGGCCCCTTGGATCTCATTCACAAAGGGATAACATAGGATTCTTGTTAAAGTTGTGTAAGGTAACAAATGCCATATAAGTTACATGTCTAAAGTAAAAAGGGACTGCCAAGTCCTTTCCTATAGGATGAGCTTGTGACGTATGGTCAAGATTGTGTATAAGAAAGGGGTCTGTACAAGCTATCTTTGTCACTCACTATCCATTTGCGTGACCAGCACATGTGTTTATATGCATATGCAATAAATCTCTACTATCGACTTTCAAGACTGGTGTGGCTCTACTTAATTCCTTAACACAACTGTCACTTCCAACTGTCATTTTCCAACTGTCATTTTCCAACTGTCATAGATAGATAGATAGACAGACAGACATACAATAGATAGGTAGACAGACAGGTAGGTAGGTAGGATAGACAGACAGGAAGAAGACATACAGATAGATAGGTAGATAGACAGACAGATAGATAGGACAGACAGGAAGACAGACATATAGGTAGATAGACAGACAGATAGATAGATAGGACAGACAGGAAACAGACATACAGATAGATAGGTAGATAGACAGACAGATAGATAGGTAGGTAGGTAGGATAGACAGACAGGAAGACAGACATTCAGATAGATAGATAGACTGATAGACAGATAGGTAGATAGATGAGAGATAGATAGCAGAGTTAGATAGACAGATAGATAGATAGACAGACAGATAGGTAGATAGATGAGAGATAGATAGACAGACAAATAGGTAGAGAGAGGAGATAGATAGATAGCAGAGTTAGATAGATGGATAGATAGATAGATAGAAAGACAGATAGGTAGATAGGTGAGAGATAGATAGATAGCAGAGATAGATAGACAGACAGATAGGTAGATAGATGCTAAATAGGTGGACAAATAGATAGACACAAATACATGTGCACAGTGCATCCTCCTTCCTAAAATGCAACTGGCAGCACATGAGAAGATGGACAGAATTAGGAAACCTTTTTCCCCTTTATTAAATCCCCTCTCCAGTTCTTGCTTTCCCTGACTGACTAGTCTGCTGTAAACTATCTTACCTTTATCCTGGGACACAAATCATGCGCAGGCTCTCCCTCACGTGCTGGATTGTGCAGAATGCAGGCTATGCAGGAACAAACAGAAAAACGGAAACACTAATGTGACCTTGTGACCTCACTGTGTTCAGCAGAAGTCAGCACCGGACACATTTCTTTTAATTAAAATGTACTGGCACCAGTTAATCCCTGGCAGAAGATGTGCCGGGCCTCAATGGATCTCTCAACTCACAACTGGCTATTGGTAAATCCGACCTGGGACAATTTAAAGTGACAGTCACAGTTCCGGTTTGCCCAGATGATGAGATTTCAGGTTTTTTCCCGGGACTTTAGGATAGTGGGACTGCTACCTAAAATCCAGGACTGTCCCGGTAAATCCGGGACTATTGGCAACTATGCTCCTGACCAACCCTTTCACTCTTCCCACCGGTTGGCCAGGAGGAAGGACTGTTGGTCGCAGCAATAGTGGCCACTGCCAACAGTTTACCGCGACCAAGAATGGGGTCCATAGAGGACCAGCCAATTGGTCATGGTTTTCCGTCGTGTCCGATCACCCTTTCAGACAAATGGTCGGTCGAAACGGACGAAAACCCATGTGATTATTATCGACCGATACACTGAATTATTGGTCGATCGGGTTGAAATATTGCATGGTGTGTACATACCCTTACCAACAAAAATGTCTGAGGAAGGAACCAGTTGGGTTCCGAAACGTCACTTAAATGGTTTGAATTAAAGGGCATATCCACCCCCAAAACTATAATTTAACCCACTACTGGTCCCACTGTCCATATAGGACTCCGCCTCCTGTCTCTCCTCTTGGAGAATTTGCACATGCTCAGTGCAGCCCTCTCCCACCCGTTTTGGTCTCCCTCGCCCTAGTGTAATTCCCCTTTGGGGCACTGTAGGTCTCCCTCCCCCAGCCCCAGATGCCATGTTATTATGTCAAAAACTCCCCCGATCTTTACTTACCTTCCCTCTCTCCTCCGGGCGTTCTGAACTGCTGGCAGCCGTGTCCGTGATTGGCTGAGAGGCAGAGTCCTACAATATCCTAAAACGTGGGGAAAGGGGTGGACCCAGCATTAATTGATTGCTATTTTGGTTGAGGTGTGCAGGATCCTACCCCATTGCTTGAATACCCTTACCAACAGGTCCGATTTTGGTCACGGGCGATCATGCTGTTCCATATGGCTGGGTACACACCATACAGTTTTTTGGACCAATAGACTCGGTCAATTGTATCGGTCAATTGAGCTGAAAACATTGCATGGGTTTTCCGCCATCCTCTAGTTCATTCAAATCAGAGGAATTGGCAAGTAGACACATGTGAAAACATAATAACATGCATAGTAATTGAGGTTGAATAAAGGCATACGTCCATCAAGTTCAACCTTTTCACTCTCAGCCGATTGTGCTGTCCTCTATGGAAGGACCTCTTCTACTTTTGTCGTGACCAACAGTCCTTAAGCTGGGTACACACCATTCAGATTTTTTTTGGCCGATCAGGCCGAATTATTGGATGCTTTGCAGGGCTGGACGCAACTGACCACCGTTCAACCAAATCAGACAATTGGACGTGTCCGAAATAGACAGTCCGAAGTGCCGAACAGTTGGCCAGGACGAAGCATCTGCCAGTGTTTACCCAGCTTAATGGACCACACGATTGGTCGTGGTGAACTTTTGGCTAATTTTGCTGTGCCCGAAAGGTTGGGAAAAATCTCGTCCCATGTGCATCCAGCCTAAAAGCCTCCAAAGAACTGTAAGCCAGTCATATCCTTCACAGCTAGCAGCCTATAAAGTAACTAGATTGTACGCTCTGCAGGGCAAGGACCTTTTTCTTCATGTCCCCAGGTTTAAGCACTTGTATCCTAGTATAATGTACCCCCTACAACAGGATACCCAAATGGAAACGGCATATCATGATTGGACAACCAAGCAGCCAGTCAGAGAGGAGCAATACACAAATGACTCCTGGCTGGATCAACTCTATGTATCAATACCAGTAAAAGGCAACATTCTTTATTTTTAAAAAGCTATCCAATAAACCTGCCATCACCACATCCAATGGAAGACAATTACATTGATTTACTGTTCTCTCAGGGAAAAACTAAAAAGAATAAACTTCGTTTGTTCCAGTTTTAAGGGATGTCTGCGTATCCTCTGACATGTTCTATTGATGAACAATGCACCAGTTCAGAGACGTGTTTAGGGGGGGATTCCTGGTGCCTGGAATCCCCTCTTTCTGACTGCTCAGTGCAGTCGGCTATTCTGCTTCTCCTGGTGCCCATAGACTGTTACATAGATTGTTACATTGCCAATTGAGCTGTGAGTTAGAAGCAGCATTTGTATGTTTCAAAAATGTATCCAGTCTGCCCTGTGATTGACAGCACCATAACTAATCATAATTGATGCAAAACTGTATCAATATTAACCCTGCAGCTGCTTAAGGTGATTGCTGAGACTGGGTTTATATACAGAACTTACTGTACCTACTGCACTGTGATGGAGTTAGTGAGGAGAAATTAAGAAATCCTGGAGGTGGTAGCTATTAACATGTCATTTTATATATTATATATACACAGGAGTGATTGTTCCATATATTCCATATACAGAATGATAGTTCAATGTGCCCATACATGGTCTAATGTTATCACTCCTCCCCTACTGTAGTAAGGGAACCGGAAATGTAAATTTTCTGTCTTGTCCGATAGGTTACGATACCGACAATATTCAGCAAATTCTGTCAGATCCACCGTCCGTGTCACAACTCTGACTTTGAAGGATTTCTCGGTAAAAGAGAACATTAGGCTGGGAACAAATGCCAAATTTTTCATCTCGATTATTCGCCACTACGAGCAGTCGGCCGGGGACAAAGCACTGTTAGTCGCGGCAAATGTCCAACCGATACCAATATCGACAGGTTGGGCCAAAAAATCTGCTCGTATGTACCCAAACTCTACTGACCTCCCCTCTTCCCACCCCGTGTTGCCGGCCCTCTGCTTGCGAGAAAATGCAAGCAGAGGGGCGGACCGGCATTCGCGTCTGTGATTGGCTGAGCGGCAGCCAATCACGGACACGGCTGCCGGGAGTGCATTTCGGCGGGGGAAGAGGGAAGGTAAGTAAAGTTTGGGAGCTTTCTAACAATATAATATAGCCGTTGGGGCTGGGGGGACAGGGGGACCTTATAGTTAAAGGGTTTAAAGCTAGGGGAGGGAATCCTGAGAGGGAGGGAGAGGGAGGGGAGAAGGGCTGCAGTACGCATGCAAACTTCTCCCAGGCCAGGTAGGAGGCAGAGTCCTATATGGACTCTGCATCCTCCTGGTGGGCAGTTTTTGGGACTTGGGGGGGGGGGGCTACAGGAGAACCAGATGGAGCTGGGATGTGAGGTAAGGATTACACTACACTACATGATGGGGCCAGTAGTTAGGGGGATTATAGTTTTGGGGGGGTGGACATGCCCTTTAATGAAGATACTTTATAACAAAAGTGATATTTGGCTAACTGTGATGATTATTATGGCAAGTACAGAATATATAATATTATATGATGCTTATATAATAGAATATATGGATGTATTTGGTCATGAACTTCCTTCTGGGGTTGTTCGGTGGTAACCCATTCAGGAATCCCCCCCCTTGAAAATCCTGCGCTTGCCCCTGCAGTTAGTCTATTGTATGGTCCATTAATGTATTTATACACAGTGATCATATCCCCACACAAGCGCTTTTTCTCTAGTGTGTATAATTGTAACTTATCCAATCTGTTTTCATAATCAAACACCACTGTCCATTTATTAAACTAAACTTTCATTGTAAATTACATTGTAATGTGAAAGCTTTTCTCCTCAGAACACCTATACATTGAAAGACTCTTCTTTAGTAAGTTTCATTTAGTACAAGTAATTGATTTTGTAACAAAGGAGGCTTCTATGTTGTTGCCAGTACAACTCATAGCCCATGTTGGGTATGGTACACACCATACAACTTTCCTCCTGACCGACCAGACGGCTAAGAGGAAGGACTGTCGGTCGTGGCAAAAGCAGCCGTGTCCAACAGTAACCAGGGCCGAGCGTGCGGTCCTGGTTCTCCGACCTGTCCGGTCATGCGCTCGTCTGTTTCGGCTAACAAACGGTCGTAGCGGGCGCCACAAGGAACCAGTGCAATAATTCGACCTGACCGACCGAAACACTGAAATGTCAGTGTTTAGGTTAACTTGGGTTTTGGACGGATTTCAGAGCACAGTGCTATTTCCGAATGTTTTTGGAAATAGCGCTGTGCTAACGATCCAAAACCCGTAGCATTAAGTTTTGCGCTACTTTGTAGCGTGAAACTTAACGCTACGGCTTGTGGAGTGTTAAATTCCCCTTCCTTACCTTAGCCCGACCCCGCGATGCAATAACTGACATAATCTCGTTTACGTCAGTTATTGTATCGCGGGATAGGGCTAAGGTAAGTAACGGGAGTAGCGATATTGAATCTCCCCGAAAGTTTCCAAATGTACCAATATTCATTGCCGAGTTGCTGGTCACGCACCATGTAACTGCCATGATTTTAAGAATACACAACCCAAGAAATCATAAGTTCAAATCCCCTAGTTTACATCTGAAACAATACAACATAGACTACTAGTGGAGTTTATTGCTTTTTTTGTTTGTTCCCAGGGGCATAACTACCAGGGGGAGCAACCACAGAGGGTCCCTGGAGCCAAGGGTGTCCCGTCTTCTTAGTTCTTCTTAGTGAAGTGTATTGTGTACACTTAGCTAACCCCTAGTACCCACAGGTTAATTTCATAAATCACCCAACATACACAGCAAAGGGAGAGGTGAGACACTTTTTGTATCTTTGTGAATATGTCTGTTGTATTCAATTAGATCAACTGGACTTGAAATGTAGTTCTTGAAGACGTTTCGCTAGTCATCCGACTGGCTTTCTCAACCTTCACAAGCATATTTGTGAATATGGTCTTTCTATTGGGCCAGTGTTGTTCCCCTTTAATTTAGTTGTCCTTCTCTGACCCCTTTTCTTTTACATTTTTCAACATTGAATTTCATCCATCACTTAGCAGCCCAATGTGATAATCTATCTAGATTCACCTGCAATAATTATTAATTGTTTGCAGATTTTAATGGTTTGTGTCATGCAAACACAGAAACCTTGCTGACAATACCCACTTCCAAATCATAAACAGATTAAATAGAAGTGGCCCCAACACAGAACCCTGTGGCACCCCACTTTTTTGGCCCAGCTTCCCTTTAAGGACATTACAATGTCCCTATTAGTATAAATAGAAAGGAATGTGCAACAAAAATATTTATTTGATGTCTCACAATGGAACTCTGTTCTTTTTGATGATGTAACTATTAATAATGCTGACTCTTTAAAACGTATCTGAATAAGGTCTTATACTGGCCATACACTGAACTGATGCCGATGTTGTGCGGACATTAATATTTATTGATTGTAACTTCGGTGTAGCAGCTCTCAACATTGTGACGTCCCCGCGTCATTTTCCAGACAGATCTTGATTTGCATTGTGCCCATAACATCAGTCACAAAGTGATCAGGCTAAACAGTTTTCTTAACAAGATGGGACCATCTAGAGGCAAGCTTGCAGTGTACAGCCAGCTTTCTATTATGTTCACTTAAAGGGTATCTATACAGTGCCAACTGCTGGAGAGAAGCCGCAAGTGGATCGCTGGCAAGTAAGTGTATCACTGTTACCCGAGCATTCTATTATTCACAGGGAAGCGTGAATAGGCATTCTAGCCTCCCTGTGAATAATAGATACCGATTTAATGCACTTTAAGGAAAACTATCGTATTTAAAAAAAACAGTAAAAATGAAAAGTACTTTGGACAGGGATATAGGACTGGTAATTCCTACCTTCCAATATTGTTTTTGTGACGAGCACCAGCCCAAGGAAAACTGATATTATTGTTCTTCCTCCTGGCTTCAGCACTATACAGGACTAGTCTAGGACTAACCTGGCAAATGAAAACTGTATGTGTTGTAGCTCCTTAACTAAACAATATTGTGAGGTAGGAGTAATCAATCCTACCTCCCTGCCCCTGGTACTTTCCAGTTTTAAAAAGTTAAAAACTTGAATTATCATATATAAAATCAGTTTTGTGTCCCTTTAAATAAATAACTGTGAAAATAAAGTTTTATTCCCCTAGGCAGAGCCAGGGCCCCCAACAGGTCTTCACCAGCTCACAAGCAGTGGAGTCATTAGCATAGTGATATCAAGCTTGCAGCTCTTCAGATATTTCAAAACTACAACTCCCAGCATTCCCTCAATGCATTCACAAGATGAGTAAATTATTAAGAACATTCCAACACTAGCACCACTAAAAGGACAGAACTACCAAATACCTTACACTACCTGTAGTTAACATTTCCTTCTGCACTAAACTTCAGCATGTAGCTTTCCACTCCCTTAGATTAAATATATGTACTCATTGCGGACACCTGCTGGTGCCTTTACATCAAATAGGGGCAAGCAGCTCTTGGGCAACCTCCAATGGGCAGAGGAGAATGTCAGTTTTTCTAGAGAAAACAATGGGGCAATGCAAAATTAGTGCAAACCCCACGCTACCCTATGTAATGTCAGGTTAGCATGGGGTTTGAACGAATATCACAATGCCTGCGTCGGTTTCAATTTTTTTTTAGAAACAGTGTGACGTAGCCAATGTAGTAATGGCTAAGTTAAGATTAGCGCATCAGTGCCATAAGATTCCCATCTGTGCCATACTTTGTCATATTTAGATAGGCATTCTCTGTATACATCAGTTTTTTGTAGGTTTTTGTAGGTTTTGGCAATTTGTTTCCTGGCGGTGAACAAAGTTTCACACAGGAAAATCTGTGAAAATGTATCTAGGAACAGGTGATCTGTAATGCCTAGTAGGCATATTTTATGGTCAAGGTCCAATAGGGAACCCATGTTAAAATTCACTACTTGCCTTCAGAACCTTTATATTCAAGGGGAGTTCCAAAGTAAGTGAAAAAAAGGTTCCAGGGGAGAGGTGACATCTTGGGCACATAGGGCTTCTATTTTGAATTTGGCTAACCTGATGGGTGTTTAAGGGTATGTCGACCCTCTTTTTCAACTTTTAACATACTCTATGGCAGGTCCCCCCACCCCCAACCGCTATATTTTTATACCAAAAACAGTTTCCCTTCTTTACTTACAGCCCCTCGTTCCTTCGCTGTTCTGGTCCGGCTCCCCTGCCCGCCGGAACTGCAAGCAGGGGGCCGGACCGGCAGCCGCGGCTGTGATTGGCTGAGAGGCAGCCAATCACAGCTGCGGCTGCCATCAATGAGAACGGCGCTTGAACGATGTGCTGTAAGTAACGAATAGAAGCGTCAGGGCCGCCATCAAAATTTTCAGGGCCCCATACTAGGTAAATTACCGGGCCCCAGCTGCACCCCCACATAGTTATTACCTCCCCACACATAATACCTGCCAGGCCGCAACCACAGGAGATCATTGGAACACCAGTCCCCACAACAAGAGACCCCCCCCTCCCCTTTACAGCCCCTGCCCCAAGCAAAGTAGTTGGCAAAAGCAAAAATCAATATCTTTTTATATACATACAATGTGGATGCCAGGCAGGGCTGTTCTGTGCAGGTGCGGTCTCACCGGTCTGACTCTGATGACATGTTGTGGTCAGTGTTCTTGTGGAGTCTGTGGTCTGGTGGTCTCTGGAGTCTGGACTGTGCTGTGCTCATGTGCTGTCACTTAATTTGTTGCGCTTACTCTCAGGTTCATCAGCCATTTAGGCAGGCAACTCCCAGGGGCGTATCTAGGGTCTATGAAGACCCTAGATACGAAATATAAATATATTATAAGAAAGCCTATCCTAGCAAATCTATGCAAACAAACAAAAAAGAAGTATAGAGGATATCAATGGCTAAAATATATAAGTTTATTTATCAAATGAATAAAAAGATCAGATATATGATCACAAAAGTATCAAAATGTATGTATCATTCAATAATAGTGAACAAAAAAACCCCTTAATCCGCATCCTAACACAGTCTTAAGTCACAATAATAATAAAGTGTGAGTCAACGATACTTATCAGTCACATCAGTGAATAGAAGTCCGTGCACGGTTCCATGTCAAAAACTAAGTATCGAGGCTACAAATCACCAGTTATCATATCAGTCTGTGGGAGCAGGAGAAAGTGGGGTGACTAGCACCCAAACGCGTTTCGCATATAGCTTTATCAATGGCGCTAGCTGTAGTCCATGTGAGGAAGGTTATCAAGTGTCCGTCCACCAATCAACATACCGACTCGCGTCACGTGTTTAAACAGATCACATCGCCGAGTCTCGCGATCATAGCTTCATTGTCAGTATAACCAATCATGAGTAATGTTATCGTACAGATCAAGGTATACAAGGAATTCAGACCTAACATATATAAATAACATATTATAAATGCAGCATATAGAACACAGGTCCAAAGGACCAAACATATATGTTACAATAAGATTAAACCTTATCAAATCGAAGTGGGATACAAGTGGAGCTCCGAGCTCAGATCCATCACCCATAGTGGCGCCTGAAAAATACTTGATCAGTAGTCATCAGGGTGATGGGGGCTGAAAAGAGTAGACCGAGTGTGTTATCTAAGTCCCGATCGTAGAGGGAAGGGGGGGGGGGTAACCAATAAAATAGAAACTTAATAACCCCCAATGATGAAATATATACATGTGTCATGTCGAAACATGAGCAGTTTTGTCACAGAGAAAAGGTTCAATACACCCAAAGTTGATAATAGCCACGGTATCAATTGTGGTCCGGAACATAACAGAAATACCCAACGGTAACAGTCGGAGAAATCATCTCGTAGGTATATCCAATGTATAATCAACCCCTAAATGGTCGCTCGTAGATCTTTCTGTGATGTCAAATCATCTGTGCAGAGTACATAGCTTCCATAGCAGAAACAAGAGGAACTGATCGGTCCGCGTGTAGACAGGAAGTCAGTCAATGAGAGTGCCATGCTATATGATCAGCATACTCGTGCCATCGCTGCGGATGTATCCCGAACAGTATTGAAACAGGATGAATAAGGGCTCCCAGACCATCAGAACGATGCTGTAGTTGAAAGAGCCTCAGCCATTGAGGCAAAGAGATACAGATAATCAACAATAAGTTAAATATATGAGGTAAAGTTCATCTCTTCATTCAGACCGGCTGGATGGACCGTATAAAAATTAAAAATATGTCTGGTCTCAGTGTGTAATAATACGTTATCTATGTCACCACCTCTGATATTTAATGAACCTTTTGTAGCCCCACTACATTTCAGTCCTGTTGTTTAACACTGATGATATTTTAAAAATGTGTGGCCACACTTGTAAGAGGAGTGTCATTCAGTCGTGGTCGACCCGCTAGTCTGATGTTGGAAAGATGACTAGAAAGTCTCTGTTTAAGTAGTTGCCTCGTTTTCCCTATATAGATCAAATTACAGAACAAATAAGGGCATAACTACATTCTGAGATTTACAATTGAAATAATTTTTCACATGTAATTTAAAATTATTCGAAGTGCTATATAGAGTCTTTCTAGAGTCCATGTATTGACAGCAGGTCACTCACCACAGGCATAGGTGCCTATCAATCTCTCACCTCTGTGCAGTGTCACTGGTTCTCTCACAAAGTGACTCCGGACAAGTTTGTCTCGGAGATTGGCACTTTTCCTAGCCGTTACCTGTGGGAAATCCATAACAACGGTTTAAGAGTGTTGTCATTAGTTAACAAGTGCCAGTTCTTTTTAAGGACTTTTTTGGTTTCTGGCAGCTGTCATTATATTGAGTGATGAACCTCACATTGTTACCTGTATGATCAACGCGTGTTCTAGGTTGAAGTACTCCGATTGTGTAAAGCGTGCGGCTGCAAATCTACTTTTTTCTCAATATATGATTGGGATATCCTCTTTTTCGTAGTCTATCCTGTAGGTGGCCAGCCTCTATTTCAAAGTCAGTTGTTTTTGTGTCATTTTCGACGAACTCTCAAAAATTGACCTCTGGGGATCCCTTTTAAGAAGCCCTGGGGTATGGGCACTTCTGTATGTAATAACGTATTAGTAGCAGTGGGTTTCCGATAAAGGCTCGTATAGAGATTACCTTTCCAGAGAATGAAAATATCATCTATATACCTATACCAGATGTCCAATGTGCTGTATGGCATATATTCTGTTGACATCTGGTATAGGTATATAGATGATATTTTCATTCTCTGGAAAGGTAATCTACACGATTTTTCCCTCTTCTTGCACAAATTTAACCATAATGAATATAACATCTTTTTGACCCATCATGTTTCCAATTTTAAGGTTGAATTCCTGGATCTTATAGTCACTAAAGAACAAGGGAAACTCTATACGAGCCTGATATGATACCTGGTGATTTGTAGCCTCGATACTTAGTTTTTGACATGGAACCGTGCACGGACCTCTATTCACTGATGTGACTGATAAGTATCGTTGACTCACACTTTATTATTATTGTGACTTAAGACTGTGTTAGGATGCGGATTAAGGGGTTTTTTTGTTCACTATTATTGAATGATACATACATTTTGATACTTTTGTGATCATATATCTGATCTTTTTATTCATTTGATAAATAAACTTATATATTTTAGCCATTGATATCCTCTATACTTCTTTTTTGTTTGTTTGCATAATACAGTGAAACAACATCAAAATCAGATAACAGCCCAAATCACATTTTGAATATTGAATCGCCATCAGGACATTTACCCAGAGTGATTGCGGCTCTGGGTTAATTAGCTTGTATATGTTTTAAAGGGCAAGTCAACCTTTCAAAACCACAATAATAACAAACCTCTAGATTCTAAGACTTACCATTTACACAATCATGTGTTCTTTTGGTATGGCAATTTACTTGTCTACAATCTTCTTATTTTAGGGCCAACTTGGTCCTTAAAAACAGTAAGTAAGGGCACTCAGTCTCTTAAACTTTCGCAATCACTGGTTTAAGCGCGTGTAGATAAAAAAAAATATTGTCTGCCTCATACCAAATACTATATACTGGGTGACATTTCCTTTAGCCATTTTCTTTCTTGCAGATTTTCAAGCTTTATTTGTTTGAAGCCTTATAGTACACGCTATAGTAAAGATTTTTATACCATGTAGGCCAATTGAAGAGATACTGTATAGGGTATGGTAACTATATCAGCCAAAGAGGTATTACCTTTACATCATTTTTGTTATACTGTATTTTATGTCAAAAGTATTACTCTGCAGTACATTATATAAGGGATAATACACCCCTTACAGTGTAATATAAGGATATAAAGTCACAGAGGAGTTCCCTGGCCATATAAAAGCACGAGACCGAAGGTCGAGTGCTTTTATACAGGACAAGGAACTCCGAGGTGACTTTATAAACCTTATATTACAATGTAATGTGTGTTGAGCACATAATAAATGGAACTGTTGTGATAATATTCTATTTGAGTGTGCTTCCCCATGAACTAAAATAGAGTTGATTTTTATAAGGATATATTCCACTGTTGCTCCCATTATAATCCAGGCCACTTATATTATATATATTATAATATATATATATATATATTATATATATATATATTTATATATTTATAATAACTCTTTTAATTTTTGCCACTCTCTTGCCTCTTTTTAATTTTTATACTCATTTATTTGTTTTTGCCACAAACTATTCTCTAACAATTCATTTTCTAACTTTTCTAAAGCTAAAAGTGGATTTTTATGTTGAACTATTTTAAATGAATATATTTATGAGTATACATACTCCAAAGTTATTAGATGCTGTGCAATTTTTCAGCAAAAAATGAGTATTGCATTGCCCTGAGAATGTCACTGAGGACTGGGAAACACGTGGACAGAAAAGCAGACTGAAATGCACGTTATGGGACCTAGCCCTAAGTCACAGCAAAAATAAAAAATAACCACAAGATGTCGCTAGTAATGTCCTTTTAAAAACTCTGTTATCAGTGGGAAATAGTGGAAATGTATCTTTGGACATAAAATGTACTTTAAAGACACCTACCTTTATTGTATAACAATTAAGATTGAAGAACTGGAATGGCTGTCAAGATATGCAGTTAGATAATTGCTTACATAGATGTACATAGATGAATTCTTATGTCTTTGTGCTGAGCTAGTTTTATTTTTGCAGCAATGCACCCAGATGGTCATGTATGTGGGAGAGGTGTTGGGCACCCCCAGTAAAAATGTATCTGCAGAGCATTGGCAAGGAAAAAATTCAATTATAAAGTTAAAATTAAAGGTAGCAGTAGTCTGTAAGTGTGCTTTAAAAGGGGTGTGACCAAATATTGCTGTAGAACACAATGCATATCCCAGTCTTAGGCTGGGTTACACGCAGTAAGATGTTTGGCCCAGCTGACCATTCACCACTAGCGAGTGAATCACTGAATATCATGGCAAAAGTTGCCACAGCTGACAGTTTGCTGTCAGTTCCAATTGTTAGGGCCCAATACATGGATTTATCGGTGGGCCTGAAAAATTGCATGGTGTGTCCCCAGACTTAAGGACGTGTTCCTAGAATATTGTGTTATTTGTCATCTCTTAACACTCATTTTTTATTATAGGCAAGTAGTGTTAGCACACCAGTAATGTGGTGGCAGAGCTAAATTACATTTTATCCATAGAGGAGGGCAGGCTATAACAAAGTTTCTCAAACCCTTATTAGAGTCAGAGGTGTCCCCTGGGGCAAAGTGAAAGTTTTCTCAAAATGGTCATCTCCAGCTCTCCTTTTCAGTTTCCAACCTAACTACCCCCATGTGACATCATACCACAAAGGGATAAGTTGAGGTGGGAGGAGAAACCATTGGCCATGGTGCAACTGAGCACCCTGGACACAGTACACAGTCGTATACATTACTATCAGTCTGTTTGGGGCACATATAGCATTCTCTGTGTGTGTGAATTTATATTATTATTCTCTTTGTTATAGCACCTATGTTATAATACTCCGTGTTGGGGGCACTTATATTATTATTATTGGGGGGCTTACATATAGTACCAGTCTCTGTTTAACACATATTACCAGCTACCCTCTGGGCTAGTGAAATGACAGCTGGATGGCTGGCAACCCTATATATCACTGGCTTAATCAATTATTATTGTTACTTATATGCCTTTGGGTCTTGAACCTTTAACAGAGCAGGATTATTCATTAAAGGACATAATTGTTATGCCCCCTTTACAGCATGGCTAATTGAAGGCAGAGAGAGGCTCGAAATCAGGAAAAAAATGTATGGAAAGGGCTGCATACCTTTACTCTTTTTAGAGCAATAAAGAAAAAAAATGCATTGAGGCAATGCAGTTATCCTTTAAGGCAACTTAGGCAGCTGCATTGGGCCCAGTAAACATCAAGGGCCCAGCTTCAGTTCTACAGCCATACAATACATGAACAAGATGGCCCCAAATGTCAGCCCTGCCGGGCCCAATTATGTTCTTAATCCATCTCTGCTTATAACTCCCTCTGCACGTGTTGATCTTTCCAGTCCTTGCCCTCTCTGCAACCTCAATGAGCTCTTAGATAACTCACCCAGCTGCAGATGAAGTGATGATTTGCAGCTGTGAGTCAGATTTTAAAGTTGGGGTGGACATGCCAGAAATGATTGTTTCATTTTTGTTTTATCAGTGTGTTTAAAAAATCTATATTTTCTTCAATGATATACAGTAGGAAGTTAGCAACTCACGTACAGGTTGAAATAAGAGAACTGTAGGTGCACATACTACATGATCATAGTATGTAATCAAGAAAGAAGAGACTCAGATAATATATCTACTTGTTTTTATTTATCCCAGATCAATTTACACCTAACTCCTTGCAGTTCTTGTAGACAGTGTAAGGGTTGTTATTACAACCTTTGTGGTTTACCACTAGATATTTAAATGCATCAGTATTGTGAATTTGTTAAGAGAAATAAAAATAAAGGAAAAATAGAATTATATTTATGTGTACAAGCATCATGCAACAGTGAAACACTTCCAATGGAATGTAAAGCCCTGTCACCCAGCCATACCTTGTGAGCGATCCTATTATTTGACCGCACCTTTACTGTGACTGCCACATTATATTTACGACCATGTTGTAAAATACTGGTCATATTGAAAACTAAAAATACCATGCATTATTTTACTATTGTGTAACATTGCTAATTACCATTGCAATGTGGTAATTTAGGACATTGTTTTATAGTAAAAACATTATGAAGAAATTACAGATAGTTATCTACATTTTATAAAGTATTTTCTTTACATCCTCATAATGCTGCATTTAGTAAGGGGACTCAATATAGGTTAGGCCTGGGAGTAAACTGTAAAGCCAACCAGTGCTGCAGAAAACAAGCCCCACTACAATGCAGCCACTTTTTAGGTGTTTAAATGAATATTTCACTACCTGACTAACTGTTCCTTTAATGAATTGATTGAAGACTGGGAGGATAAGGAGCTATGCCTTACCTCCCATATTTCAATCAATGCCAGTGGAGCCAGGAACGAACTTAGAGCAAACTTACCTGTTACGCGATCCTCCGCAGCAGCACTGAAACTCCTGACCGCTTCCGGGTTCTGTTTAACTATAGCATGAACCCCGTATCCACCACCCAACAGCTAAATAAATGTTGGCAATTATATTTCAGGCCTCACCCCCAAAAGATTGACCCTCCAATTCACACCCACTGATGAAAAATATTTCTATCCATTTTCAATTCCCTAGGTGTTACCATACTAAAACTAAATAACATTTGTGGGTGAGACACGCAAGACATTTCTTGGGAAATGTACCCACAGCTTAAAGAGCATGTCCACCCCAGTAAAAAAAATTGGCAAATAGTAGTGCTGGGAGGCTGGGAGAAGGATTACTACTATATGGCAAAGGGGTTTTATGGTAGGGGGACGGATTGCAAAACGAGAGGGAGGGAGAGGGGGGGGGGGAGGCCTGCAGTGCACATGCCAAACTTCTCCTGGGGGCCACTTTTTTGGACTTGGGGGGGGATTACAGGAGAACCATTTGGAGCTGTTATCTAAGGTAAGGATTTTATTACGCTACAGAGTGGGGCCAGTAATGGGTTAAATTATAGTTTTGGGGGGTGGACAGATGTAGAAGAATGAAACCCAATGTAATTTTCTGTCCATACAACCTGTTATTTCTGTACATTATTAAAACGTTTCTTCCACATTTTAGACCCATACCATAACCACAGGCATACAACATCCCTAAAAATCAGGATTATGTAGTTACAGCACTTTTGGATCTGTCTCAGAGCTTAGATCTCCCGAAGGCTGCGGCATGTTGCTCCAGAGATTGGATGTAATTAATAGTTTCAGCCAAGTAAAACTTGCTTACCATCTCTAAATGTCCTAAAAAAAGGACTACCTAGGTCTAAAAAACAGTAAAAACTGTTGATTAAACATTGTCGTTGCAGAATATGATCACATCAGAGAAATACATTTACTTTTCTATATTATTGATAAAGAAGCTGAAACAATTAAAAGTTATTGAAACTTTTGTTTTTCCAAATATTTTTGGTTATCAGTGCTAAAGTGCTAATCAGATCCTTATAATGTAAATACCATGTGATTTCAGGAATGATGTAGTGTGTTATTATAAAATCCTCATCAAGGTCAGTAGTGAAGCTGGCTATTCGTAACTATGCAAAACAGCAATAAATCTTTGTCCTCTGAGAAAAATAGTAAATAATTAGCTTGCAATGTACCCTGACTTGCCCTTTATCAAGCATTGTAGGTAGGAACCTTGTAAAACATCATGGAAGTTTCTAGACGCTAGCTATTAAGCTGTTTGCTGAATAGTTCTCCTTTTGCTTACCATGGTGTGATAACCACTTAAGTACTGGTGTTGGGTATTTATTAAATGAATGAATTACTACAGCATAGCAACATGATGCACAAAATATGTATTTATTTAAAGAAGAACTTTATAAATGTGCGCAAATTTTACTATTTATTTCTGCCAAACTTTGCTTTGGATGCACTTTTTGCTATATTTATAAAGTGTTAAAATGCAATTACAGCAATAGTTTGCAAAAACCAACATTTTTATACTTTAAATGGCATGTTAACGACCACACAAAAATCTATATTTACCTTCAGGACCCACCAAAACCTAAAAGATGGCTGTTCTTACCCACCTCTCCGATGTTCCTGAAGAGAGGAATCCTTCTTGACTCTTACCTGGCAGTTTCTGTCTTCCTCCCTTTCTGGTATGGCTGTCAGTCATGTTTGTGACAGTGATGTTATGACCAATCGCTGATGGCTGCTACCTGAACCAGCTCCTTTATGGCTGTGCAATCTTTAGGTTGATTTGATTTTCAAACTATTGTAAGGCGATAGTAAAATGGGGGTATTTAATTTGCTGCAGAGACTGTCAGCCTTATCCTAATTCTATGCACAAGACTCTTATTTATCATGAGTGGGTCCTCGCATATATTGGAGGCAGGGTGTTGCTGAATTACCGCTCTAGGAAGAATTCAATAAATGGGCACCAGTGGTTCTTGAACATAAACAGTATCTTATTATTAACAGAACAATATTAATAAGGCATTGCAATTAGCAAAATTGATATCACATAAATACTCACAAACCAGAGGAATCAGAAACAGCATAAATAACAATCAACTTGTTAGTGCCACCCCAGCTGTCAGGTCACTGTAGTGGAATCTTCTACCCCTATGTCTGGCACTATGTCCCTATTCTTGCGTGGTATACCCAGGACTCTAGTCCTTACTAAATCTCCTTGTTGGAGCTCAGGCTGCTCAATAGCTACCCTACTTCTGGAGTGATCTATAACATACTATTCTCACAGTAACTGGGCCTACCTGTTATCTATGTCCCTGGCTCTCCCCTATCCTCTGGGGAAACTCCAGGAAGTAGAAAGAGAAAGAGCACATGGTTGATCTCCCTTTTATACTTTTACAGAGCAACCCCTACTGGCCAAATCCTGCCAAAACAATAAGACTAAAGGGTAACTAGTTTACCAGTTCCCTACACTGTTTCTCCCAATGTTCGCTGCCCCATCTCCTTTGCTTGACAATGGATGACTATTGCTTCCTGAGACACCTTTTCTGCTCATGTGCAAGCTTGTAAAAGAACTTGTGCAACTTTAGGAGGGGACTGCAACTTCCATAGAAGGAGCAATGAACAATAATAAAGCTGTCTTTAGAAACGTCTTTGCACATCTATGTATTGCAGTCTTGGTGTCTGGGGGGTGCTTAACCTAGGTATGGCTTGTAGTTAGGGGTGACTTTTATATACCAGTCACTCTGGACAAACTTATATGTACCAGTCACTGTGGGAAAACCTATATGTACCATATATATCACACTCAATGTGGTACAGTCACCATCCTAGGTGCAAATTAGCATACGTTGGGGCAAATTTCACCTCCATCGCTGCCCTACAATTTTGAAGGTATTACCTTTGGTCAAAGAGTAAATAAGTACTGTATGGACTCCAATATAAAATTCTTCCACTGCTAGTAAGCCCCAGTAATGTGGTATGCTAGAGAATAAAGATGCAACGTCTATGGTGACAGTCATAGTATGAGATCCAGCTTAATTATTTAAGAAAATATAGAGCATGTGTAGTATCCTTAATATTGGACTGTAACCTGAGTAATGAAGGTTGTAATAAAATGTCAATAAGTAACGATAGGTCCTCATTAAGAGAACTTATCCCTGCTACAATAGGCCTCCTCTTTGGGGGAAAGTCATTCTTATTAACCATAGGTAAGTGGGGTGACTGTGGTGTGTGGTAGGATTCTCTTAACCATAAATTCATCAATAATCCCTATCATCAGGTCATCTTCATCAATGTGTTCTAAATCTGCTTGGAAGTTAGTAGTGAGATCTTCAGTGACAATTTGGTAGGTATTAATATATACAGTTTTGTTACATATAGGTTTCGTGCCTTTAGATTTTGTTATATTGTATTTGTCACTTTGTGATTAAGCACCTGCACTTTAGTGCCTTTGGGGTCAGATTCACTGGGAAAATGTCTGGTAATTCGTTGTTTGTAATGGATGGGTTTTCAAAATTGGAAGGGAAGATATGTCACGCATCTATTTAACACAGAAAGTGCTCGATTTTTGCTTATGATTACAAGCCCGAGGTGGTTGATGTATCTAGCGATAGACCTGGGCAGTCTTGCACCTGGCTCACATCAGTATGTCTATATGGACATATTCTACATTGCCTATTAGATTGCTACAGTGGTTAACACATATGCTAAGCGATAAGACACCTGAACCATATCCTATATAATAAAATGCAAGTGTGCGTCCCTGTGTCAGTGTGTGTGTGGCTGCTCTGGAGTAAAAGAAGCAGCCAATCTACCTGATTGGCTGCTTCTTTTCCCTTCAGAGCAGAACAGCCAATCGGATCACAAGTTTGCATTAAGGGGCGGGACCACAAACCACAGACTGCTGGCTGCTCTGGGTGGGTTGATTTCTTAAGTTAACTCTTCACAGTGTGAAAATTCCTGTCCATGCTGCATTACTGGGTCTGACACCAATAAACTGTACACACACCAGGTATGTTCTAAGATCTCTGGGTGGGGGACAGTGAGGCAGGGGGTAGCTGGTGGGGTGTGTGTGGTTGTCCTGGACCCCAATGATATTAATCATGTGTCTGTGGGGGGTTGTGAAGGAGAGGGTTGCACTAGGACAGCAATGTTGGGTGTGAGTGGTTCGGGGCGAGTGATAAGTCAGAACTGCTCACTGACATGACACCATGCTAAATATAACTCCTATTAACCAAAGGTGTCAGGGCTGGCTGTAAAGCAGAGTGACAGAGGGGGGGAGGCTGGGGCTGGGAAAGAGGGGTGGGGACAGGTGGGGGGGGCCTGGGTCTGGCACAGTGTGGGGGGCCCTGGTCTAGGGCAGAGGAGGGGCCCTGGGTCTGCGCAGGGAGGGGGGCCCTGGGTCTGGGACAGGGTGGGGCTGGGTCTGGGAAGAGGGGGGCTGGGCTGGCACAGAGGGTGGGGGCTGGGTCTGGGGCAGAGGGGGTCTGGGACAGAGGGGGGGGCTGGGACAGGGGGGCTGGGACAGAGGGGGGTCTGGGACAGAGGGGGGGCCCTGGGTTGGGACAGAGGGGGGACCCTGGGTCTGGGACAGAGGGGGGGTGGACAGGGTTGGGACAAAGTGGGGGACCTGGGTCTGGGACAGGGGGGGGGGGGATCTGGGGAGAGGAGGAGCCTGGGCCTGGGACAGAGTGGGGGACCCTGGGTTGGGACAGGGGGGCTGGATTGGGGCAGAGGAGGAGCCTGGGTCTGGTACAGAGGGCGGCCCTGGGTCCGGGACAGAGGGGGTGGGACCGGGTCTGGCACAGTGTGGGGGCCCTGGGGTGGGGCAGAGGAGGGGCCTGGGTCTGGCACAGAGGGGGGTCCTGGGTCTGGGACAGATGGGGGGCCCTGGGTCTGGGACAGATGGGGGGCCCTGGGTCTGGCACAGAGAGGGGGTCCTGGGTCTGGGATGGAGGGGGGGCTGGGTCTGGGACAGAGGGGGGGCGGGTCGGGGACAGAGGGGGGGCTGGCTGGGACAGAGGGGGGGCCCTAGGTCTGGGCAGAGGGGGCGGGTCTGGGAAAGAGGGGGGACCCTGGTCTGGGACAAAGTGGGGGACCCTGGGTCTGGGACAGGGGGCCCTGGGGATGGGACAGAGGGCGGCCCTGGGTGGGACAGAGGGGGGGGTCTGGGACAGAGGGGGCCCTGGGTCTGGGACAAAGTGGGGGACCCTGGGTCTGGGACAAGAGTGGGAGACCCTGGTCTGGGACAGAGGGCGGCCTGGGTTCTGGGACAGAGGGCGGCCCTGGGTCTAGGGCAGAGGAGGGGCATGGGTCTGGGACAGATGGGGGACTCTGGATCTGTGACAGAGGGGGGTCTGGGACAGAGGGGTGTGACCTGGGTCGGGACAGAGGGGGGGCTGGGTTGGGGACAGGGGGGGCTGGGTCTGGGGCAGCGGAGGGGCCCTGGGTCTGGGACAGACGGGGGACTCTGGGTCTGGGACAGGGGAGGGTCGGGGCAGAGGAGGGGCCTGGGTCTGGGACAAGACGGGGGACTCTGGGTCTGGGAAAGATGG
This sequence comes from Hymenochirus boettgeri, assembly GCA_019447015.1. NCBI lineage: Eukaryota > Metazoa > Chordata > Amphibia > Anura > Pipidae > Hymenochirus > Hymenochirus boettgeri. The sequence continues at coordinate 128,394,819 of CM033472.1, read as the reverse complement.
GGGCCCTGGGTCGTGGGACAGAGGGGGGCCCTGGGTCTGGGACAGAGTGGGGGACCTGGGTCTGGGACAGAGGAGGGGCCCTGGGTCTGGGACGATGGGGGGCCCTGGGTCTGGGACAGAGGGTGGGCTGGGACAGAGGGGGGGACCCTGGGTTGGGACAGAGTGGGGGACTCTGGATCTGTGACAGACGGGGGGTCTGGGACAGAGGGGGTGGGACCTGGGTTGGGAGAGGGGGGGGACCCTGGGTCTGGAGAGAGGAGGAGGGGGGCTGGGGCGGGACAGAGGGGGGGCCCGGGTCTGGGCAGAGGAGGGGCCCTGGGTCTGGTACAGATGGGGGACCCTGGGTTGGGACAGAGGGAGGGGCACTGGGTCTGGGACAGAGGGTGTGGCTGGGTTCTGGGAAAGAGGGGGACCCTGGGTTGGGACAAAGTGGGGGACCCGGGTCTGGGACAGAGGGGGAGACCCTGGGTATGGGACAGGGGAGCCCTGGGTCTGGGACAGAGGGGGGGGTCTGGGACAGAGGGGGGCCCTGGGTCTGGGACAAAGTGGGGGACCATGGGTCTGGGACAGAGGGGGGGGGCCCTGGGTCTGGGACAGAGTGGGAGACCCTGGGTCGGACAGAGGGCGGCCCTGGGTCTGGGACAGAGGGCGGCCCGGGTCTAGGGCAGAGGAGGGGCATGGGTCTGGGACAGATGGGGGACTCGGATCTGTGACAGAGGGGGGGTCTGGGTCTGGGACAGAGGTGGTGTGACTGGGTCTGGGACAGAGTGGGGGGCCCGGGTCTGGGACAGGGGGGGCTGGGTCTGGGGCAGCGGAGGGGCCTGGGTCTGGTACAGATGGGGGCCCTGGGTCTGGGAAGAGAGAGGGGGCATGGGTCTGGGGCAGAGGGGGGGCCCTGGGTCTGGGACAGAGGTGGGGACCCTGGGTCGGGACACTAAGAGGGAACTGTGGCCTTGGTACATGAGGGATGGAGGGCACTCTGGGCTTCAGCGCTGTTATTGTAACAGGCTTAATGTCTAGATACAATATAAGTGAGTTCTTTGTACTTTTATTACTACTCTCCAACCTTGGGGCATAAGGCTCGAGGGGTTGTTAGCTTCCATATGTTTATTATTGTTTGTCTGTTTGCAATATGGGCCAGTATCTGAGTATAGTATTCTCTTCATATTACTACTTTTAGTTCTTAGAATGTCTTCTAGAACTAAATGTCATTTATCCTCTCTTTTTTGATTATAAATGTTTTTATATTTTACCCATTAGCTGCAAACCTCTACATGGAAGGACTGGACAAGTAGAGAGAGGGGCAAATGCCCCCCCAGGCCATGTGCCATGGCTGTTGGTGTGATGTCTTGCCACTCAGACTGGCTTGCCAATGACCCTATCAAAGTCAAAGTTTCTAGTTTCTCCTTTGCACCTTGGCTTTCAGCAATGTTGTGTACAGTGAGTGTTCATTGGATGGGTCTGCTCGCTGATAGTGTCAACACTCTGATAGTCAACACCTCGAACAATTGACCTTCCTGCTTTATTCACATTCTCTAGAATACCATGCGGTAGTAAACTACCGCATATGTATTCTATTGAGATCGGAAATCTACAATTGCATTATTGTAGATTTACAATGGTTGTCTGTAAATTACAATGTTATTGTTAATTAACGATAACGAATGTAGATTAATGAAATTAGAAATTAACCAATAAACTGATAGTCATTAAAAAAGCGATACTGCACCTTTATAACTATGGCCCTTAAGTCCATCTACACTCCTCAGGATACTGCAGACTACTTAATCTTCCCCCCTAGCTATCTCTCTCGCTATTGGCTGACTCTTCTTGGTGCCAAATTCAAAATATATTGGCAAATCTGGTTCCTGCTCTGCTTATTATGTGGCTGTGATTAATCCTTGCTTCCTTTATTAGTTCCTGGCCTTCAGTTGTTCTTTGCCTGTTATAGCTTATGGTTCATATCCTTGCACGTGGTGCGATTCTTTGGTTTGCTATCTTGGTCTCGATTCCTGCCTGTTACCCGTTTAGGATTCTTCGCCATCTGTCCTGACCTCTTGCCTGACTACGACTTTGCCTTACCCTTACCTTGTCTTGCTAACTATCATACTGTGTTCTGACACACTTTGGCTCTGTTCCTGACTCCACTTCTGATTTGGTACTACGCTATTGTCTAGCTCTGAGCTGGTTGTGCCCTGTCAGCCAGTTACATTCCTGGATTCCTTGTGCCTCAGCTCAGATACCCCGCACTCTAAGTCCAGGGGGACACCAATTCCGGGTAGGTGCTACAAGCCTCACGGCAAGTGAGGGCTTGTTTATTGGTGTTAGATCAGGGTATCTGGACTGAAAGAGTACATGGGGATCTGGAGTGTCACATTATAACAGGCCTCCGGAAATCCAAGATGGCGGCGCCCATGGTGGAGCCACGTGCGCGCCAGATCCTCCAGCCGATCCACTTCAGGAACCTGAAATGACAGATAAACATAAAAGAAAAAGATCGGACACTGTACAAACAACAAATAAACACATGGATTTAATACAAAGGCTGGAAGTGGCAAGCAGTGAGGAGGATTGCTTGATTTCATCGGATGAATCTATGATCAGCAAAAGTAAGCAAATTTCCTCTCCTACATATGATATTATAATACATGACGATCAGGAAATAGATCTCACAAACAAAGATAATATCTCACCAACAAATTTGTACATAAAAATCAAAAGTGACTCCATTCCACAAAATGAAAGTGAAACTAAAGCAATTAACCTCTTACAGCATTTTCCAGCCACAGATAAACCTATATCTGAAGCAGTAATGAAGGAGTTACTTATATCCCAACACACTGCATTTAAACTGGATATATCTGAAATGCTTAATTCTGTAAAAAAGGACATTACAGAAATAACTCAAAGAACCTCACATATGGAACATAAAATGGAACAGTCCACTAATTCATTTAATGAGCTAGCAGATGCTCATAACCAACTGGATGATTCAGAATCCTACTTGTTAAATAAAGTTGCAGACTTGGAAGACCGTTCTAGAAGGAACAACCAGCGCCGGTCCTACCATGCCGCAACTTGAAAAAGTTGCTCATGGCGGCATTGTAGTGTCTGTGGGTTTTTTTGAAAAAAGGCGGCATTTTCGAGCTGCCGCGAGGTTGCGAGCGGGACTCAGCAGCGCCGGAAGTTCGGGTAAGCGCAGCGCCGGTATTGTGTGAAGCGGGAGCGGGACTCAGCAGCACCGGTAGAGAGAGAAAGGTAGATGTGTGGGTGTGTGCACAGTATTACTGAGAGCAGTGAGTGGCTCTGTGGCTGGACCATGAATGAAATCACTGTGTAAGTGCATTTTGGGAAGTCTTTTTTTTGGGGGGGGGGTGTGTAGAGTGTGGGCTGGGGCCTGGGCCCTATTTGTGTCCTAGGTTTTATATGGCCCTATATCTGTTCTGGGCCCTGTTTGGCCCTATATGTGTCTGGGGCCCTATTTGGCCGTATATGTGTCATGGGCCGTTTGTGTCCTGGTCCCTTTATATATTGTGGGGGCCCTATTTGGGCCTTTTGGAGTCCTGGGCCCTATTCTGTACCACTGACAGGTAACCCAACTACCTCACTGTCTCCCAGATTGTACCAATGAATGTAGGACAGTTAACTTAACAACCTCACTATCTCCCAGACTGAGTGAGTGAGTGTGTGTGTGTGTGTGAGAGAGAGTATGTGAGAGTGTGCTTGTGAAGGTTCTCATTCATCCAGGTCATGGTATATCTGTTGTATTCAATTAGATCAACTGGACTTGAAATGTAGTTCTTGAAGACGTTTTGCTAGTCATCCGACTGGCTTTCTCAATTCAGAATGACTTGTACAAGATCAGTATTTGATGTTTGACTCCCACCACCCTTTAGATCACAAGCTGGGTGTCATCAGAACCCTGCAACACAGAGCCGAGAACATCCCCACTAGCACAGAGGCGAAGGCTAAAGAAATGAAACATCTCAGAGGAGCCCTTAAAACTTGTGGATATCCAGACTGGGCCTTTGTCAAAAGAAGTAGAAGGAAAGAAAAGAACACAAATACCAACAGTGAAGGGGAAAAGCAAGACAGGAGGAAGAACATGGTCATCCCATATGTAGCAGGGGTCTCCGAGAAATTAAGAAGAATTTTCAAAAAACATCGTATCCCTGTCTGCTTTAAACCGAGCAACACGCTGAGGCAGCAATTGGTACATCCGAAAGACCCAATACCAAAACACAAGAAAAGCGACATTATATACGAAGTGCAGTGCAGTGAAGAATGCTCTGATTTGTATGTGGGGGAGACCAAACAGCAACTGCATCAACGTATGGCCCAGCACAGAAGAGCCAATTCCTCGGGTCAGGACTCAGCCGTGTATCTGCATCTTAAGGATAAAGGACATACCTTTGAAGATTGTAATGTTAACATACTGGCGAAGGAACGTGACTGGTTCAAGAGAGGTGTTAAGGAGGCCATTTATGTGAAAATAAAGAAACCAAGCCTAAATAGAGGTGGGGGGGTTCGACACCAACTGTCTGCCATGTACAATGCTGTTTTAACACCTTACTCTGGGCGTTCCTATAACACCTCTTAGCCACTATCCAATCACACCCTTAACACCTGGCTGTGATATGCTAATTGGGATTTTCCAGGGTACATAATTGCCACAGATTCTTGTACAAGTCATTCTGAATTGAGAAAGCCAGTCGGATGACTAGCGAAACAAGAACTACATTTCAAGTCCAGTTGATCTAATTGAATACAACAGATATGTGAGAGTGTGTTTGTGCGTGTGAGAGAGAGTGTGTGAGAGAGTGTGTGTGTGTTTGAGAGAGTGTGGGAGTGAGTGTGTTTGAGAGAGTGTATGTGTGTGTAAGAGTGTGTGAGTGAGAGAGAGTGTGTGTGTGAGTGAGAGAGTGTGTGTGTGTGTGTCTTCTACACAGCTGAGCCAGAAGTTGGGTTCACAGACACCGGACTGACCGGCAGGCACCGGGTAAACCGCAGACACATCAGCCAACATGTCCGGGTGTGTCCCGGGACAACTCCCGGCGGATCGGAGCCAGGAGAACGAGTTTGTACGTGCTTATGAAGGAGTGCTGGAGAGATACAAAGGTACCAGGGGCACATGGGAAATCATTCTGGGGAAATGGAAGGATAACGTGGGGTTCAAATTAACGGAATGTTTATACGCTTTAGGAATGTGCCATGTCACTGTAACCTGTAGTCCAATGCTGGGCTCTGTCTGGGGTGTCATGGGCAAAGTCATGGGTATAGACATGGGTCATGGGCATCACACACCCTCTGTTATTACGCATGGGGCAGGGCAGACCTGTAAGGACACTTTCAGCTTTGTAACCTGTGTCCCTGAACCTTTGAGTTGGGGAAAGTGGCTGGTAAAGTATCACACCCATGTTTATAGAGAGCCAAGTGTTCCTACCAGACCTCCAGCACTGCAGCTGTGCCTGTAAGGTTATAGAAGGTTACTAGGACCCTAGTGCTACTGGCTGCTAGTGAGACAGGTGCCTGGAACTGCCAATGATAAAAGACCAGAAATGGGGTTGTTCAGGACTGACAGGGAAAGAGATTGTTGTAATGAGTGTGGAGGGGGGAAAAGGCCATTTATATAAATGGGGATATTTGTTATTGCAATATTTTAGGAACTCTATGTTGTGAATGTATTAGGAGATGTAAACAAATACACCTGTGCTATTAATCCACAGCAGCCAATCAGATGTTTTTTAACTTAAGGCTGGTACACACCATACAGCTTTCCTCGTGACCGACCGTTCAAGACTTTCGACCAGCCGGCCAGGAGGAAGGATTTTCAGTCGCGGCAAAAGCAGCCGTTTCCGACAGTAACCACGACCGAGCGTGTGGTCCCATAGAGGACCACACGATCGCCCGTGGTTTTTCTACCGGTCCGATTCGAACGAACAAACGGTCGTCGGTTGGTTGTGGCTGCCACAAGGAGCCAGTACAATAATTTGGGCCGACCGACCGAAACGCTGAAATGTCGGGCAGGCCGAATTATTGTATTATTATATTATACTAAGCTTTAGCGTACACACTAGCCGATGTTTTGCTCAACCGATCAATATTTCCAGATTTCAGTCGGGCCATAAAATCTTAAGTGATTATGGCAGCGGCAACCGATGGACCGATCGGACAAATCGGCGGTTGGATATGTTGTAAAATCACCACCAACTGCCGTAATTGACGAAAAATTTGCCCCTGTGTAACCAGCCTTAAGGGACAATTATACTCACCTTCCCTCCGCTCCACATCTTTGTGCAGTAGCTTTTACTCAGGGTGAGGACCTGAACCGCTAGGTCCTCACCCCATGATTCGCGAAACCTAAAGCAGCGTCTTAGAGCAACGCTGCTCTGGTAGGCTCCGCTCCCTCCTCCCCGTCGGCGACGAGGCCAATAGGAAGGCACGCTCTGCAACAAGCGTGAAAAAACTTCTCCGGGCGTGTGCCGGTGATAAAACTAGAAAGGCGGCAACTTGTCATATATATATTTTTTTAATTTTCCCTTACCGATCTCACGCATTGCGGGCAGGCGCAGAGCCACTGCACTTGGACACTTCAGCTTTAGATCCAGAAAGAAGCTTCATTGGCTGGACTACCCGTCAATCAGGGCATGTCTCAGGATATCTGCAGCGTGATTAGTCCTGCAGCCGTGCCGGTACGCCCCTCTGTGCGTAAGTTACGTGACATACGCAGAGAGGGGCAGTACCGGAGCGGCTGCAGGACAAATCAGGAGGCATCCTGAGGCTTGCCCTGATTGGCGCTTAGTCCAGCCAATGAAGCACCTTCTTTCTGGATATCATCTTAAGCTAAAGTGTCTAAGATTAAAAGCGCAGGGGCAGCGCTTGCCAGCGATCTCGCCGGTCGGTTACGGTAAGGGAATTTTTAAAAAAAATTGTTTTAGGAGTGCTAAATTGTTTTAGGAGTGCTGAAACTCCTTCCTGGCAGCAGGGTCGGACTGGCCTGCTGGCTACAGGGGTGGGTGGGGGGGTGGTAGGTAGGTAGGTAGATAGATAGATGATATGTAGGTAGGTAGATAGATAGATAGAAAGGGAGATAGATAGACAGACAGAGATAGATAGAGAGACAGAGATAGATAGATGATAGAAAGGTAGATAGGTAGGTAGATAGACAGAGATAGATAGATAGGTAGGAAGGTAAGTAGATAGATAGAAGTAGATAGATAGATGGAGTGATAGATAGACAGACAGACAGACAGACAGAGGTAGATAGATAGATGATAGATAGATAGAAAGGTAGATAGATAGACAGACAGAGATAGATAGATAGGTAGGAAGGTAGATAGATAGATATATAGATAGATGATGGATAGATAGATAGATAGATAGATAGATAGATAGATAGATGTAGCTGATAGAATAGATGGAGTAATAGACAGATAGACAGACGGAACAGGACAGACAGACAGAGATAGATAGATAGATAGATAGATAGATAGATAGCAGAGATAGATAGATAGCAGAGATAGATAAATATCAGAGATAGATAGTTAGATAGATATCAGAGATAGATAGATAGGTAGGTAGGTAGGTAGGTAGATAGAAAGATGATAGATGGAGAGATAGATAGATAGCAGAGATAGAGAGATAGATAGACAGATAGATAGATAGCAGAGATAGATGGATAGCAGAGATAGATAGATAGATTCAATAGCTAGATAGCAGAGATAGATAGATAGATATCAGAGATAGATAGATAGCAGAGATGGATGGATAGCAGAGATAGATAGATTATATAGATAGATAGCAGAGATAGATAGATAGCAGAGAGATAAATATCAGAGATAGATAGATATATAGATAGCAGAGATAGATAGATAGATAGATAGAAGATATATAATAGATTATATATAGAAATAGATAGCTGATAGATAGCAGAATAGCTAATATGCAGATAATATAGATAGCAATAGATATAATAGCCTAGATCGATAGATACTAGATAGATAGCAGAGATGATAACATTAACGAGATTAGATCAGAGCAGAGATATATAGGTTAGATAGCTGAGATAGATAATAGATATATATAGGAGATATATAGATAGATAGAAGCTAGATCGATACAAGATTAATAATAGCATAGACGATATTATCAGACCGATAGAGAGATATATCTATATCTAGATAATAGATATATAATAATATAGATACATAGGATCGATAGCAGAGATCGTCATTAGATAATAATTGATATTGCAGACATAGATAAATATCGAGATAGATAGATAGACATGTAGAAGAGATAGATAGATAGCAGATAGATAGAGTAGATAGATAAGCAGAGATAGATAGTATAGCAGAGATAGATAATATCAGAGATAGATAGTATAGATAGCAGTAGATAGATAGATAAGAGATTAGCTAGATAGATAGATAGTATAGATAGATAGATAGATGATAGAAAGAAAGGGAGATAGTAGATAATAGAAGACGAGAGATAATAGATAGACAGAGATGATAGATGATAGAAAGGTAGATAGGTGATAGATAGTAGGAAGTAGATAGATAGATAGAAGTAGATATAGATAGATGGAGTGATAGATAGGTAGACAGACAGACAGAGATAGATAGATAGTATGATAGAAATAGATGATAGACAGACAAGAGATAGATAGATAGGTAGGAAGGTAGATATAGATATTAGAATAGATTATTATAGATAGATCGATTGAGATAGATAGATAGATAGATAGATAGATAGCAGAGATAGAGAGATAGATAGCAGAGTTAGATAAATGGAGAGATAGATAGATAGACAGACAGAGATAGATAGATAGATAGATAGGTAGGTAGATAGATAGATAGATAGATAGATAGATAGATAGATAGCAGAGATAGCAGATGAAATAGATAGTAGCGAGATAGATAGATATAGCAAGGAGATAGATAAATATCAGAGATAGATAGATAGATGCGCAGAGATGATAGATAAGAGATAGCTAGATAGATAGATAGATATGATAGATAGATAGAAGAAAGGAGTAGATAGAAACAGACGAGATAGATAGAGAGACAGAGATAGATGATATAGAAAGGTAGATAGGTAGGTAGATAGACAGAGATAGATAGATAGGTAGGAAGGTAAGTAGATAGATAGAAGTAGATAGATAGATGGAGTGATAGATAGACAGACAGACAGACAGACAGAGGTAGATAGATAGATGATAGATAGATAGAAAGGTAGATAGATAGACAGACAGAGATAGATAGATAGGTAGGAAGGTAGATAGATAGATATATAGATAGATGATGGATAGATAGATAGATAGATAGATAGATAGATAGATAGATAGATAGATAGATGTACTAGATAGATAGATGGAGTAATAGACAGATAGACAGACGGACAGACAGAGATAGATAGATGATAGATAGATAGATAGAAAGGTAGATAGATAGATAGATAGATAGATAGATAGATAGCATAGATAGATAGATAGCAGAGATAGTAAATACAGAGATAGATAGATAGATAGATAGCAGAGATAGATAGATAGGTAGGTAGGTAGGTAGGTAGATAGAAAGATGATAGATGGAGAGATAGATAGATATAGCAGAGATGAGAGATAGATAGACAGTAGATAGATAGCAGAGATAGATGGATAGCAGAGATAGATAGATAGATTCAATAGCTAGATAGCAGAGATAGATAGATAGATAGATATCAGAGATAGATGAGATGCCAGAGATGGATGGATAGCAGAGATAGATAGATTAATAGATAGATAGCAGAGATAAAATAGCAGAGAGATAAATATCAGAGATAGATAGATATATAGATAGCAGAGATAGATAGATAGATAGTAGATAGATAGATAGATAGATAGATAGATAGATAATAGATAGATAGATAGAGATAGAAGAATAGATAAATATCAGAGATAGATAGATAGATAGATAGATAGATAGATAGCAGAGATAGATAGATAATAGATAGATAGCAGAGATAGATAGACATATAGAAGAGATAGATAGATAGCAGAGATAGATAGGTAGATAGCAGAGATAGATAGATAGATAGATAGATGATAGATAGTAGATAGATAGATAGATAGATAGAGAGATATATAGATAGAGAATGATAGAAGAGATAGATAGAGATAGTATAGATAGATAGATAGATAGATAGATAGATAGATACAAGAGATAGATAGCAGAGATAGATATAGATTAGATAGATTGATAGCAGACATAGATAAATATCAGAGATAGATAGATAGACAGATTAGAAGAGATAGATAGATAGCAGAGATAGATAGATTAGATAGATAGATAGCAGAGATAGATAGATAGCAGAGATAGATAAAATATCAGAGTAGATAGATAGATAGCAGAGATAGATAGATAAGAGATAGCTAGATAGATAGATAGATAGATAGATAGATAGATAGATAGAAAGAAAGGGAGATAGATAGTATAGATAGACAGACAAGATAGATAGATAGACAGAGATAGATAGATGATAGAAAGGTAGATAGGTAGATAGATAGGTAGGAAGGTAGATAGATAGATAGAAGTAGATAGATAGATGGAGTGATAGATAGGTAGACAGACAGACAGAGATAGATAGAGATAGATGATAAGGTAGATAGATAGACAGACAGAGATAGATAGATAGGTAGGAAGGTAGATAGATAGATATATAGATAGATGATAGATAGATAGATAGATAGATAGATAGATAGATAGATAGATAGATAGATAGATAGATAGATAGATAGATAGATATATGTAGCTAGATAGATAGATGGAGTGATAGATAGATAGACAGACAGACAGAGATAGATAGATGATAATAGATAGAAAGGTAGATAGAATATAGTAGATACATAATAGATAGATAGATAGATAGATAGCAGAGATAGATAGATAGCAGAGATAGATAAATATCAGAGATAGATCGATAGATAGTAGCGATATATAGATAAATAGCAGAGATAGATAGATAGCAGAGATGATAGTTAGATAGATATCAGAGATTAGATAGATAGGTAGGTAGGTAGGTAGATAGAAAGATGATAGATAGATGATAGATAGATAGATAGATAGATAGATGGAGAGATAGATAGATAGATAGCAGAGATAGAGAGATAGATAGCAGAGATAGACAGATAGATAGATAGCAGAGATAGATGGATAGCAGAGATAGATGGATAGCAGAGATAGATAGATAGATAGATAGATATATTCAATAGCTGGATATCAGAGATAGATAGATAGATATCAGAGATAGATAGATAGCAGAGATGGATGGATAGCAGAGATAGATAGAAAGATTAGATAGATAGCAGAGATAGATAGATAGCAGAGAGATAAATATCAGAGATAGATAGATAGATATATAGATAGCAGAAATAGATAGATAGATAGTAGATAGAATGATAGATAGATAGATAGATAGCAGAGATAGAGAGATAGATAGCAGAGATAGACAGATAGATAGATAGCAGAGATAGATGGATAGCAGAGATAGTGGATAGCAGAGATAGATAGATAGATAGATAGATAGATAGATAGATAGATAGATAGATAGATATATTCAATAGCTGGATATCAGAGATAGATAGATAGATATCAGAGATAGATAGATAGCAGAGATGGATGGATAGCAGAGATAGATAGAAAGATTAGATAGATAGCAGAGATGATAGATAGCAGAGAGATAATATCAGAGATAGATAGTCGATACGATACGATTAGGATGATAGATAGATAGATAGATAGATAGATAGATAGATAGATAGAAGAAATAGATAAATATCAGAGAGATAGATAGATAGATAGATAGCAGAGATAGATAGATAATAGAGATAGATAATAGAGATAGATAATAGAGATAGATAGCAGAGATAGATAGCAGAGATAGATAGACAGATAGAAGAGATAGATAGATAGCAGAGATAGATAGGTAGATAGCAGAGATAGATAGATAGATAGATAGATAGATAGACAGATAGAAGTGATAGATAGATAGCAGAGATAGATAGCAGATATAGATAGATAGATAGCAGAGATAGATAGCAGAGATAGATAGATAGATAGATAGATAGATAGATTAGATAGATTGATAGCAGAGATAGATAAATATCAGAGATAGATAGACAGATAGAAGAGATAGATAGATAGCAGAGATAGATAGATTAGATAGATAGCAGAGATAGATAGATAGATAGATAGCAGAGATAGATAAATATCAGAGATAGATAGATAGATAGCAGAGATAGATAGATAAGAGATAGATAGATAGATAGATAGATAGATAGATAAAAGACCTGGTTCTTAACAGGCCCCTGGGACTCAAATCCCACACAGCTCCCATACCACACAGCCCAGGCCAGAAAAACCCATCAAAAAGACATCATACTATCAAACCGTCTAACCCAAATATGATGCCACATCAATGGCAGGAATGGAGGAAACCAAACAGAACACCCGAAAGCAGTGACATTACAGACATGCTGATCACCTTATTTAACAAAATAGCCAGAACGTCCTAAATAGTCAGCTCATTACAAGGTGTATACTCACACAATGACATCTCTTGTTATTAGTAGCTGGAACATTTAGGGTCTGAATGCTTCAGCTTTTGGAACAAAAACAAATGACCCAGATTTCAAAGAAAGTCTGAGCAAAGTGGACATCCAGATCCTCTTAGAGACATGGACCCGATCAGAGGATAGCTCAGTCTCGGTTCCTATTGGTTATAGGGAACTCTCTGTTGCAGCCCAAAAGAACAAACATACCAAGCATGGGCGCTGTTCAGGAGGGATAATAATTTGGTATAAAGAAAATCTCCAAGAACATATACAACCAATCAAGAGAGGGAGAAGCCATATCTGGCTGAAGATAAGCAGCTCCATCACCTCCAATCAAACTGATATATACTTATGTGCAGTATACTTTGCCCTGTCAGAATCCCCATACTATAATCCTGAGGGCTATGAGATACTGCAAAAGGAGGCAGCACACCTCCAAACCCTAGGAAAAGTACTAATCTATGGGGACATGAATGCCAGAACGGGCAGAGAGAAGGATTACCTCACCTCAGATGGCAATTGTTATATTTTTGGAGCAGAGACTCACTGCCATGACATACAAAGTGACAGAAACAGCTATGACAGCAGTGGGAATACTACTGCTGAACCTATGTAGAAGCCTAGGACTTCACATACTAAATGGAAGAACCAAGGGAGACTCCTTTGGGAGATACACCCTAAATTCCCACGTGGGCAGTAGTGTGGTAGACTACGCCATTACAGACATGGACGTTTCAAATATAAGTGCCTTCATAGTCGCTCCCCAATCACACCTGTCAGACCACAACCAAATTCTAATATATATCAACTCCTCAAATAAATCACTCAAACACAACAGTTCAATTGGTCTTTATAACTTGCCATCCTCCTACAAATGGACTACACAGTCAACCACAACCTATAAGGAGGTCCTCAACAGACCGGAGGTGAAAGAAATGCTTCTAAACTATAATAGAAAGGCTTATGAATTCAGCGAACAAGGAGTTCAGCAAGCAGCAAAAGATCTCAACAAAATCGTATTCACCATTACAGAAATGTCAGGAGTGAAAAGGACCAATCACAAAAAGCCATCAAACAAACAATCTAATAAATGGTTTGACAGTGAATGCAAAAAACTCAGAAAAAATCTGTGGGTGATGTCAAATAAAAAACACAGATGCCCCAGTGACAATGAACTAAAATTAGCTTATGACGTCACTCAACGTCAATATAAATTTACCCTCAGAAAGAAGAAACAAAACTACATTCAAAGTAAACTTAAAAAACTTGAACAATCTCTCCAAGACAACTCATTCTGGGAGACTTGGAATCACATTGGCACAAAATCCAAACAAAACAAACAACGCATCCAAAATGGCAAAGTCTGGTTTCACTACTTTCTGTACAAAGGAATCCCTACACAAGATCTTACTCCAGAACAAAACCAGATCATCAACAAACTAAAGAATATGGAGGAGAAGATCAAGGACTTCCAAAACCCATTAGATACACCTATAACACTGCAGGAAGTAGCTGACAAAATTAAGCTCTTACAAAGTAAAAAAGCCAGTGGTATAGATGGAATTCTACCTCGAAATGACCAAATACAGCTCCCCTGAAATACATACTGCAATATCCAAACTATTTAACCTAGTCCTATATGTTGGGCACTTTCCTGAAGTCTGGAATCAAGGTCTGATAACACCAATCCACAAAAGTGGAGACCGTTATGATCCAGCCAACTACAGAGGCATCTGTGTGAGCAGTGTACTTGGAAAACTGTATAACAGCATTCTAAATAAGAGAATCATTACTTTCCTCACACAACATAACATTCTCAGTAAAAGCCAAGCTGGGTTCTTACCAAACCATCGTACCACTGATCACATCTATACTTTGCACAGCCTCATAAATCATCATGTCCACAACACAAGGAATGGGAAAATATTTGCCTGCTTTGTGGATTTTAAAAAGGCGTTTGATGCAGTGTGGCACCCAGGCCTATTCCTAAAACTTCTGGAAAGTGGAATAGGTGGAAAAACATATGATGTCATCAAGAGCCTTTATACTGGTAATAAATGCAGTATAAAAGTGAATGGGAAAAGAACTTCATACTTCCTGCAAGGTCGGGGAGTCAGACAAGGATGTAGCTTGAGTCCAACTCTCTTTAACATCTACATCAACCAACTGGCAGCAGCTCTAGAAACCTCATCAGCACCAGGACTTACTCTACATGACACCAATGTAAAGTTCCTGCTCTAAGCAGATGACCTCTTACTGCTATCACCAACAGAGAGTGGCCTACAAGATAGTCTAGCCATCCTGGAGAAATTCAGCGCAACCTGGGCACTTCCCATAAATCCAAATAAAACGAAAAAAAAAGAAAAACAAAAAATCAACACACGACCCTTCATTCACTTTGAATAACGAGATACTCAGCAGAACAGAGAAATATACTTATCTCGGCCTGGAGATCAACCATTCTGGGAGCTTTAGGGCAGCTATAGAGACTTTGAAAGCAAAAGCCAGCCGAACCTTCTATGCAATAAGAATACAACTGTATCACCTCAAACCACCGGTAAAAGTCTGGCTTACGGTAAAATCTTTGACAGTGTCATTTCCTCAATCCTACTCTATGGCAGTGAAGTATGGGGCCCTGTCTCCTATTCAGACCAATCAAAATGGGAATCTGGCCCACCAGAAATACTCCATCTCAAATTCTGTAAGCACCTCCTCCAGGTCCATCGCAGTACATCAAACAGCGCTTGTCGGGCTGAGCTTGGCAGATTCCCATTACTGCTTGAGATGCAAAAAAGGGTCCTATCATTCTGGGCTCACCTACAGAACAGTAGCCCCAACTCTTACCATTATAAAGCCTCAATACACAACAAAGACCAGGAAAAGCCATGTGCACTAAACAACTCATCAGCTCCCTACTAACATCAAACCCACACTCACAGAACCTGTCTAAACCTCAAATCACAGCCGCCATAACCAAGAGCCAATTGGATTACGTGGATGAATGGAAGAAAGAAATAAAAAAGTCCCAGAAACTAACTATATACCAGGCACTGGACAGAGACTACAAACTGGCCCCCTACCTGGAGAATATCACAAACCCTAAAGAGAGACAAGTCCTGAGTCTCTACAGATTGAGTGCACACAGCCTAGAAATAGAATCTGGCCAACACAGACAGACATATAAACCAAGAGAGAACAGACTGTGCCAGCACTGTGACCAGGGAACCTTAGAAGATGAAACCCACTTCCTTCTACACTGCCCCAAATACAAAACAATACGGGACCCCCATTTCAAGATGCTGTCAGACTTTATCCCAGACTTCAACTGCTTAGATGGAGAGAGAAAACTCTATATCCTGCTGGGAGAGGATGAAGCCACAGTAAATATTGGGGCACACTATGTAACGGCATGTCACAGACTGAGAGGAGCATAAATGAACTCAATGTCCAAGGATTACTTGCCCAATTATCCCTTTATCCTTCCCCAATCGACTTAAAGACTAAAACCCAATATACCCTTTATAGTACTGTACATATATTAATTATCCATTGTTACCCCTGTCCCCCTACCGTGAACCTCTAATACTAACATGTTTTAGTTTTTTATTATTTTTTGTTTGCTTTGGCAATGTCAAAATGTAAATTGATCCTGCCAATAAAGCTCTTTTTGATTTGATTTGATTAATAGCGATAGATAGATAGATAGCAGAGATAGATAGATAGATAGATAGATAGACAGATAGAAGAGATAGATATATAACAGAGATAGATAGATAGATAGATAGATAATATAGATAGATAGATAATATAGATAGATAGATAAATATCAGAGATAGATAGATAGACAGATAGAAAGATAGACAGATAGATAGATAGACAGATAGAAGGGATAGATAGCAGAGATAGATAGATAATATAGATAGATAGATAAATATCAGAGATAGATAGATAGACAGATAGAAGAGATAGAAAAGATAGATAGATAGACATATAGAAGAGATAGATAGATAGCAGAGATAGATACCCTGGGTCCGGGACAGAGGGGGGGGGACCTGGGGTCTGGCACAGTGTGGGGGCCTGGGTCTGGGCAGAGGCAGGGGGGCCCTGGGTCTGGCACAGAGGGGGGGTCAGGGGTCTGGGACAGATGGGGGGGGGCCCTGGGGTCTGGAACAGATGGGGGCCTGGTATGGCACAGAGGGGGGTCCGGGTTGGGATGGAGGGGGGCTGGGTCTGGGACAGAGGGGGGGCTGGGTCTGGGACAGAGGGGGGGCCTGGGTCTGGGGGGACAGAGGGGGGCCCTAGGTCGGACAGAGGGGGGGATGTGGGGCTGGGAAAGAGGGGGGGAACCTGGTCTGGGACAAAGTGGGGGACCATGGGTCTGGGACAGGGGGGGGCCCTGGTATATGGGACAGAGGGCGGCCTGGGTCTGGGACAGAGGGGGGGTCTGGGGACGAGAGGGGGGCCCTGGTCTGGGACAAAGTGGGCGGACCCTGGGTCTGGGACCAGAGTGGGAGACCCTGGTCTGGACAGAGGGCGGCCCTGGGTCTGGGAAAGAGGGCGGCCCTGGGTCTAGGGCAGCAGAGGAGGGGCCAGGGTCTGGGCAGATGGGGCGGGGACTCTGGGATCTGTGACAGGGGGGGGGGGTCTGGGGGACAGAGCGTGGTGGACCTGGGTCTGGGACAGAGGGGGGGGGGGGGCCCTGGTATGGGACAGGGGGGGGCTGGGTCTGGGGAGGCCAGAGGAGGAGGCCGGGGTCTGGGACAGACGGGGGACTCTGGGTCGGACAGGGGAGGGTCTCTGGGGAAGAGGAGGGCCCCTGGGTCTGGGAAATGACGGGGGGATCTGGGTCTGGGAAAGATGGGGGGGCCCTGGGTTATGGGACTAGAGGGGGGACTCGGTTGGGGGACAGCAGCAGAGTGGGGGACACTGGTCTGGGACAGAGGAGGGGCCCTGGGTTCTGGGAACGATGGGGGGCCCTGGTCTGGGGACAGAGGGTGGGCTGGGTGGAACGAGGGGGGTGGGGGGGGGGACCCTGGGTATTGGGACAGAGTGGGGACTCTGGATATCTGTGACAGAAGGGGGGGGGGGGGGGGTATGCGGACAGAGGGCGGGTGCGGGACCTGGTCTGGGAGAGGGGGGGCATAGGGTTGGGAGAGAGGAGGGAGAGGGGGGGGCTGCGGGCTGAGGACAGAGGGGGGGCCATGGGTTTGGGCAGAGGAGGGGCCCTGGGGTCTCGGTACAGATGGGGGACCCTGGGTCTGGGACAGAAGAGGAGGGGGCAGGCGGCATGGGTTCTGGGGACAGAAGGGGGGCGGGGTCTGGGAAAAGAGGGGGACCTGGGTCTGGGACCAAAGTGGGGACCTGGGTTCTGGGGACAGAGGGGGAGGAGACCCTGGGTATGGGACAGAGGGAAGCCTTGGGTCTGGGGACAGAGGGGGGGGGGGTTCTGGGGACAGAGGGGGGCCCTGGGTCTGGGACAAAGTGGGGGACCAGGGGTCTGGACAGAGGGGGCCCGGGTCTGGGACAGAGGGGAGACCCTGGGCTGGGACAGAGGGAGGCCCTGGGTCTGGGACAGAGGGCGAGGCCCTGGGTCTAGGGCAGAGGAGGGGCATGGGTATGGGACAGATGGGGGATCTGGATCTGTGACAGAGGGGGGTCTGGGTCTGGGACAGAGGTGGTGTGCCTGGGTAGGACAGGTGGGGGGCCCTGGGTCGGACAGGGGGGGCTGGGGTACTGTTCGGGGACTCCAGGGAGGCGGCCGGGTCTGTCAGATGGGGACTGGTCTGGGAACAGAGAGGGGGGGGCACGGGTCTGGGGCACAGGCAGGAGGGGGGGCCCTGGGTCTGGGACAGAGGGGGGACCTGGGTCTGGGACACAAGGAGGGAACTGTGGCCTGGTACATGGAGGATGGAGGCATCGGGGCTTCTACGCCTGTTTTGTACAGGCTTAATGTCTAGATACACTAGTAAGTGAGTTCTTTGTACTTTTATTACTACTCTCCAACCTTGGCGGCATTAAGGTAGAGGGGTTGTTAGCTTCCATATGGTTTATTATTGTTGGTCGTTTGCAATCGGGCCAGTCTGAGTATAGTATTCTATCATCTCTCCTTTTATTCTTAGAATGTCTTCTAGAACTAAATGTCATTATGCCTCTCTTTTTTGATATAAATGTTTTATATTTCCCATAGCTGCAAACCTCTACATGGAAGGATGGACAAGTAGAAGAGAGAGGGCAAATGCCCCCCCAGGCCATGTGCCATGCTGTTGGTGTGATGTCTTGCCATCAGAATGGATGCCAATGGACCCTATCAAAGTCAAAGTTCTAGTTTTTTCTCCTTTGCACCTTGGTTTCAGCAATGTTGGTACAGTGAAGTGTTCATTGATGGGTCTGCTAGCTGAAGTGTCAACACTCTGAATCAACACCTCGAACAATTGCCTTCTGCTTATTCAACATTCTCTAGAATACCATGCGGTGTAAACGACCGATATGTATTCTATTGAGATCGGAAATCTACAATTGCATTATGTAGATTTACAATGGTTGTCTGTAAATTACAATGTTATGTTAATTAACGATAACGAATTCGATTAATGAAAAAAAAAATTAGAAATTAACCAACAACTTGATAGTCATTAAAAAAGCGATTACTGCACCTATAAACATGGCCTTAAGTCCATCTACACTCCTTCAGGAGACTGCAGGACTGCTAAATCTATCCCCCCCTAGCTATCTCTCTCGATATTGGCGACTCTCTTGGGCCAGAAAATTCAAATAATATTGGCAAAATCTGGTTCCTGCTCTGCTATACTTGCTTGGCTTGTGATTATCTTGCTTCCTTTATTAGTTCCTGGCCTTCAGTTGTTCTTTGCTGTTAATAGTTATGGTTTCATATCTGCACGTGGTGCGATCTTTGGTTTTGCTATCTTGGTCTCGATTCTGCCGTTACCCGTTTTAGATTCTTCGCCTCTGTTCCTGACCTCTTGCCTGACTACGACTTGCCTTACTCCTTACTGTCTTGCTAACATCATACTGTGTTCTGACACCACTTTGCTCTGTTTCCTGACTCCACTTCTGATTTGGTACTACGCTCTTGTCTATAGCGTATGAGCTGGTTGTGCCCTGTCAGCCAGTTTACAAGTTCCTGGATCCTTGTGCCTCAGCCTCAGGATACCCCGCAATCTAAGTCCAGGGGGACACCAATTCGGGTAAGGTGCTGCTGCTAACAAGCCTCACGGCAAGTGAGGGCTTGTTTATTGGGTGTTAGATCAGGGTATCTGGACTGAAAGAGTAATGGGGATCGGAGTTTGTCACATTTATAACAGGCCTACGAAAATCAAGATGGCGGCGCCCATGGTGGAGCCACGTGGCGGCCCCAGATCCTCCAGAGATCCATCAGGAACATGGAAATGAAGATAAACCATAAAAGAAAAAGATTTCGGACACTGTACAAACCCAAAACAAAATAAAACACTGGATTCATACAAAGGCTGGAAGTGGCAAGAAGTGAGGAAGGATTGCTTGATTTCATCGGATGAATCTATGATCAGCAAAAAAGTACAGCCAAATTTCCTTCCTACATATGATATTATAATACATGAGATCAGGGGAAATAGATCTCACAAACAAGATAATATCTCACCAACAAAAATTTGTACTAAAAATCAAAAAGTGACTCCATTTCCACAAAATGAAAGTGAAAAACTAAAGGCAATTAAAACCTCTTACAGATTTCAGGCCACAGATAAAACCTATATCTGAGTTTAGCAGTTAAGAGGACCCGATGTTATTATATTCCCAACACAATGCATTTAACTGGATATATCTGAAATGCTTAATTCTGTTGTAAAAAAGGACATTACAGAAATAACTCAAAGAACCTCAATATGGAACAATAAAATGGAACAGTCCATAATTCATTTAATGAGCAGCAGCTGCTCATAACAAACTGGATGATTCAGATACATGACTTGTAAATAAAGTTTGCCAGACGGAAGGGACAGTTCTAGACGAACAACAGCGCCGGCCTACTGCGCAAACATTGAAAAAGTCTGCTCATGAGGGCATGTATGAGTGTCTGTGGGTTTTTTTGAAAAAGGCGGCATTTCGAGGCGCCGCGAGGTGCGAGCGGGAAATAGCAGCGCCGACCGGACAGTGGGTAAAGCGCAGCGCGGTATTGATGTGAAGCGGGGAGCGGGATCAGCAGCACGGTTAGAGGGAGAGAGAGAAAGGTGATGTGTGGGTGTGGTGTGTGCACAGTATTAACTGAGAGCAGTGGTGGCTCTGTGGCTGGACCATGAATGAAATCAATGTGTTGTAAGGGCATTTTGGAAGTTCTTTTTTTTTGGGGGGGGGGTGTTGTTTGTAGAGTGTGGGCTGGGGCCTGGGCCCCTATTTGTTGTCCAGGTTTAAGGGCCCTATAATCGGTTCGGCGACCTGTTTGGCCCTATCTATATGTGATGGGGCCCTATTTGGCCGTATATGTGTCATGGGCCGTTTGTGGCATGTCCCTTTATATATTGTGGGGCCTATTTTGGGCTTTTGGAAAAAAAAGGGGTTTTTTTCCGCGGCCTATTCTGTACACTGACAGGTAACCAAACTTACCTCACGGTCTCCAGATTGTTACAATGAATGTGGACAGTTACACTTAACCAACCTCATTCTCCCAGACTGAGTGAGTGAGTGTGTGGTGTGTGTGAGAGAGAGTATGTGAGAGGTGCTTGTGAAGCGTTTCATTCATCCAGGTCATGGTAATCTGTTGTATTCAATTAGACAAACTGGACTTGAAATTGTAGTCTTGAAGACGTTTTGCTAGTCAATCCGACTGGCTTCTCAATCAGAAGACTTGTACAAGATCATATTTGATGTGTTTGACTCCCACCACCCTCCCTTTAGATCACAAGCTGGGTGCATCAGAAACCCTGCAACACAGAGCGAGGAGAACTCCCCACTAGCACAGAGGCGAAGGGTTTTCTAAAGAAATGAAAAATCTCAGAGGGAGCCCTTAAAAATTGTGGATATCCAGACTGGGCCTTGTAAAAGAAGTAGAAGGAAAGAAAGAACCCCCCCCAAACCAAATACCACAGTGAAGGGGAAAAAGACAAGACAGGAGGAAGAAACATGGTAATCCCATATGTAGCAGGGGTCTCCGAGAAATTAATTAAGAAGAATTTTCAAAAAACATTCGATCCCATGTCCTGCTTAAACCGAGCAAACACGCCTGCGGCAGCAATTGGGAAATCCGAAAGGACACATACCAAAACACAAGAAAAGCGACATTTCATTATTACGAAGTGCAGTGCAGTGAAGTGGAAGAATGCTCGATTTGTTAGTGGGGGAGATCCAAACAACAGCAACTGCATCAACGCTATGGCCCAGAAGAAGAGCCACATTCATCGGCGGTCAGGACTCAGCCGTTGAATTGCATCTTAAGGATAAAGGACATACTTGAAGATTGTAATGTTAAACTACTGGCGAAGGACGTTGACATGGTTCAAGAGAGGTAGGTTAAGGAGGCCATTTAGTGTGAAACTAAGAAACCAACCTAAATAGAGGTGGGGGGGTTCGACACAACTGTCTGCCAGTACAATGCTGTGTTTTAAACACCTTACTCTGGGCGTTCCTATAACCACCTCTTAGCCACTATCCAATCCACCCTTAACACCCGGCTGTGATATGCTAATGTGGATTTTCCAGGGTATCATAAGTTGCCACCAGATTCTTGTACAAGTTCATTCTTGAATGAGAAAGCAGCAGTCGGAAATGACTAGCGAAAACAAGAAAATACATTTCAAGTCCAGTGATTCATAATTGAATAAACAGATATGTGAGAGGTGTTTGTGCGTGTGAGAGAGAGTTGTGAAAGAGAGAGTGTGGTTGTGTGTGGAGGAGATGTGGGAGTGAGTGTGTTTGGGAGAGAGTGTATGGTGTGTAAGAAGTGTGTGAGTGAGAGAGAGCGTGTGTGTGGGGAGAGAGTGTGTGGTGTGTGGTCTTCTACACAGGCATGAGCCAGAAGTGTGGGTTACAGACACCGGAACTGACCGGCAGGCACGGGTAAACCAGCCAGACACATCAGCCAACCATGTCCGGGTGGGTCAGGGACAACTCCCGGACGGATCGGAAGCCAGGGAGAACAGAGTTTGGACTGCTTATGAAGGGAGGGAGGGCTGGAGAGATACACAAGGTTACAACGGGGGCACATGGGGAATATTCTGGGAAAAGGAAAGAGATAACGTGGGTTCAAATAACGGACATGTTTATACGCTTTAGGAAGTGACCATGTCACGTGTAACCTGTGAGTCCAATGCTGGGCTCGCTGGGGGTTCAGGGCAAAGTCAGGTAGAACACGGGTCATGAGGCATCACACACCCTCTGTTATTACAGATGGGGCAGGCAGACATGTGTAAGGCACACTTTCAGCTTTGTTAACCTGTGTCCTGAAAATTTGAAGTGTGGGGAAAGTGGTTGGTAAAGTACTCACACCAATTTGTATAGAGAGCCAAGTGTTTCATACCAGACCTCAGCACTGCAGCTGTGCATGTAAGGTTATAGAAGGTTACTCAGGCCAGTGTGCTATGGATGTTATGAAGAAATGGTGCCGGAAACCTGCCAATGATACAAGAGACCAGAAATGGGGGTTGTTCAGGACTGACAGGGAAAAGAGATTGTGTAACTGTAATGACGTGGTGGAGGGGGGGGAAAAGGCCATTATATAAATGGGGATATTTGTTATTGCAATATTTAGGAAACTCTATGTTGGAATGTATTAGGAGATGTAAAAGACCTACCTGGGCTATTAATCCACAGCAGCCAATCAGATGTTTTTTAACTTAGGCTGGTACACACCATACAGCTTTCCTCGTGACCGATCCGTTCAAAGACTTTCGACCAGCCGGCCAGGAGGAAAGGAATTTCAGTCGCGGCAAAAGGGCAGCCGTTCCGAACAGTAACCACGGACCGAGCGTGTGGTCCCATAGAGGACCCACGATCGCCAGGGTTTTTTACCGGTCGATTCGATGACGAAACAAACGGTCGTGGTGGTTGTGGCTGCCACAAGGGAGCCAAGTCAATAATTCTGGGCCGACCCGTACCGCCGACGAACGCATTGAAATGTGGGCAGGGCCGAATTATTGTATTATTATTTACTAAGCTTAGACGTACACATCAGCGACCTGTTTTGCTCAACCGATCAAATTTCCAGATTCAGTCGGGCCATAAAAATCTTAAGTGATTTATGGACCAGCGGGCAAACGAGTGGACGATCGGACCCAAATCGCGGCGTTGGATATGTTGTTAAAATCACCCCCAAACTGCCGTTAATGACGAAAAATTTGCCCCTGTGTAACCAGCCTCTTAAGGGAGACAATTATACTCACCTTCTCCGCTCCAAATCTTGTGCAGTAGCTTTTACTCAGGGTGAGGACCTGAACGCTAGGTCCTCACCCCATGAATGCGGAAAAACCTAAAGCAGCGTCTTAGAGCAACGCTGTCTGGGGTAGGCTCCGCTCCCTCCTCCCCGTCGGCGACGAGGCCAATAGGAAGGCACGCTCTGCAACAAGCGTGAAAAAAACTTCCCGGGGTGTGCCGGTGATAAAACTAGAAACGGGCGGACTTGTCATATATAATTTTTTAATTTTCCCTTAACGATCTCACGCATTGCGGCAGGCGCAGAGCCACTGCACTTGGACACTTTCAGCTTTAGATCCAGAAAGAAGCTTCATTGGTGGGACTACCCGTCAATCAGGGCATGTCTCAGGATATCTGCAGCGTGATTAGTCCTGCAGCCGTGCCGGTACGCCCCTCTGTGCGTAAGTTACGTGACATACGCAAGGAGAGAGGGCAGTACCGCTCGCGGCTGCAGGACAAATCAGGAGGCATCCTGAGGCTTGCCCTGAATTGGCGCTTAGTCCAGCAATGAAAAGCCACTTTCTGGATATCATCTTAAGCTAAAGTGTCTTAAGATTTAAAAGCGCAGGGGCAGCGCTTGCCAGCGATCTCGACGGTCGGTTACGGTATAAGGGAATTTTTAAAAAAATTGTTTTAGGAGTGCTAAATTGTTTAGAGTGCTGAAACTCCTCCTGGCAGCAGGGTCGGACTGGCCTGCTGGCTAAGGGGTGGGTGGGGGGGGGGTGGTAGGTAGTTAGGTAGATAGATAGATGATATGTAGGTAGGTAGATAGATAGATAGAAAGGGAGATAGATAGACAGACAGAGATAGAGAGAGAGACGAGACTAAGATAGATGATAGAAAGGTAGATAGGTAGGTAGATAGACAGAGATAGATAGATAGTAGGAAGGTAAGTAGATAGATAGAAGTAGATAGATAGATGGAGTGATAGATAGACAGACAGGACAGACAGACAGAGGTAGACTAGATAGATGATAGATAGATAGAAAGGTAGATAGATAGACAGACAGAGATAGATAGATAGGTGGGAAGGTAGATAGATAGATATAGATAGATGATGGGATAGATTAGATAGATAGATAGATAGATAGATAGATAGATAGATAAGATGTAGCTAGAAAGATAGATGGAGTAATAGAAGATAGACAGACGGACAGACAGAGATAGATAGATGATAGATAGATAGATAGAAAGGTAGATAGATGATAGTGATTGATAGGATTAGATAGACAGAGATAGATAGATAGCAGAGATAGATAAATATCAGAGAGAGATAGTAGATAGATAATCAGAGATAGATAGATAGGTAGGTAGGTGGAGGTAGGTAGATAGAAAGATGATAGATGGAAGAGGATAGATAGACTGCAGAGATAGAGAGATAAGACAGAAGATATGATAGCAGCAGATAGATGGAGAAAAAGATAGATAGAGATTCAATAGCTAGGATAGCAGAGATAGATAGATAGTACAGAGATAGACTAGATAGCAGAGATGGTGGTAGAGGAAGATAGCTAGATGATACAAGATAGATAGAGAGAGATAGATAGATAGCAGAAGAGATAAATATCCAGAGATAGATAGATATATAGATAGCAGCAGAGATAGATAGATAGATAGATAGATAGATAGATAGATAGATAGATGATAGATAGATAGATGATTAGATTAGAAGAATAGAATATAAATTATCAGAGATATCGAATGAGATAGATAGATAGATAGATAGATAGCAGAGATAGATAGATAATAGAGATAGATAGCAGAGATAGATAGACATATAGAAGAGATAGATAGATAGCAGAGATAGATAGGTAGATAGCAGAGATAGATAGATAGATAGATAGATAGATAGATAGATAGATAGATAGATAGCAGAGATAGATAGATAGCAGAGATAGATAGATAGACAGATAGAAGAGATAGATAGATAGATAGATAGATAGATAGAAGATAGCAGAGATAGATAGCAGAGATAGATAGATAGATTAGATAGATTGATAGCAGACATAGATAAATATCAGAGATAGATAGATAGACAGATAGAAGAGATAGATAGATAGCAGAGATAGATAGATAGATAGATAGAAGCAGAGATAGATAGATAGCAAGAGATAGATAAATATCAGAGATAGATAGATAGATAGCAGAGATAGATAGATAAGAGATAGCTAGATAGATAGATAGATAGATAGATAGAATAGATAGAAAGAAAAGGGAGTAGATAGACAGACAGAGATAGATAGAGAGACAGAGATAGATAGATGATAGAAAGGTAGATAGGTAGGTAGATAGACAGAGATAGATAGATAGGTAGGGGGAAGGGTAAGTGATAGATAGAAGGAGATAGATAGATGATGATGGAGTGATAGATAGACAGACAGACAGACAGAAGAGGTAGATAGATAGATGATTAGATAGATAGATAGATAGATAGATAGACAGACAGAGATAGATAGATAGGTAGGAAGGTAGATAGATAGATATATAGATAGATGATGGATAGATAGATAGATAGATAGATAGATAGATAGATAGATAGATAGATGTAGCTAGATAGATAGATGGAGTAATAGACAGATAACAGACGGACAGACAGAGATAGATAGATGATAGATAGATAGATAGAAAGGTAGATAGATAGATAGATAGATAGATAGATAGATAGCAGAGATAGATAGATAGCAGAGATAGATAAATATCAGAGATAGATAGTTAGATAGATCAGAGATAGATAGATAGGTAGGTAGGTAGGTAGGTAGATAGAAAGATGATAGATGGAGAGATAGATAGATAGCAGAGATAGAGAGATAGATAGACAGATAGATAGATAGCAGAGATAGATGGATAGCAGAGATAGATAGATAGATTCAATAGCTAGATAGCAGAGATAGATAGATAGATAGATATCAGAGATAGATAGATAGCAGAGATGGATGGATAGCAGAGATAGATAGATTATATAGATAGATAGCAGAGATAGATAGATAGCAGAGAGAGATAAATATCAGAGATAGATAGATATATAGATAGCAGAGATAGATAGATAGATAGATAGATAGATAGATAGATAGATAGATAGATAGATAGATAGATAGATAGATAGATAGAAGAAATAGATAAATATCAGAGGATAGATAGATAGATAGATAGATAGATAGATAGCAGAGATAGATAGATAATAGAGATAGATGCAGAGATAGATAGACATATAGAAGAGATAGATAGGTAGCAGAGGTAGATAGGTAGAGATAGCAGAGATAGATAGATAGATAGATAGATAGATAGATAGATAGATAGATAGATAGATAGATAGCAGAGATAGATAGATAGCAGAGATAGATAGATAGACAGATAGAAGAGATAGATAGATAGATAGATAGATAGATAGATAGAATAGATAGCAGAGATAGATAGCAGAGATAGATAGATAGATTAGATAGATTGATAGCAGACATAGATAAATATCAGAGATAGATAGATAGACAGATTAGAAGAGATAGATAGATAGCAGAGATAGATAGATTAGATAGATAGATAGCAGAGATAGATAGTAGCAGAGATAGATAAATATCAGAGATAGATAGATAGATAGCAGAGATAGATAGATAAGAGATAGCTAGATAGATATGATAGATAGATAGATAGATAGATAGATAGAAAGAAAGGGAGATAGATAGATAGATAGAACAGACAGAGATAGATAGATAGACAGAGATAGATAGATGATAGAAAGGTAGATAGGTAGATAGATAGGTAGGAAGGTAGATAGATAGATAGAAGTAGATAGATAGATGGAGTGATAGATAGGTAGACAGACAGACAGAGATAGATAGATAGATGATAGAAAGGTAGATAGATAGACAGACAGAGATAGATAGATAGGTAGGAAGGTAGATAGATAGATCTAGATAGATGATAGATAGATAGATAGATAGATAGATAGATAGATAGATAGATAGATAGATAGATAGATAGATAGATAGATAGATATATGTAGCATAGATAGATGGAGTGATAGATAGATAGACAGACAGACAGAGATAGATAGATGATAGATAGATAGAAAGGTAGATAGATAGATAGATAGATAGATAGATAGATAGATAGATAGATAGATAGCAGAGATAGATAGATAGCAGAGATAGATGAAAATATCAGAGATAGATCGATAGATAGTAGCGATATATAGATAAATAGCAGAGATAGATAGATAGCAGAGATAGATAGTTAGATAGATATCAGAGATAGATAGATAGGTAGGTAGGTAGGTAGATAGAAAGATGATAGATGAAGTAGATAGATAGATAGATAGATAGATGGAGAGATAGATAGATAGATAGCAGAGATAGAGAGATAGATAGCAGAGATAGACAGATAGATAGATAGCAGCAGATAGATGGATAGCAGAGATAGATGGATAGCAGAGATAGATAGATAGATAGATAGATATATTCAATAGCTGGATATCAGAGATAGATAGATAGATATCAGAGATAGATAGATAGCAGAGATGGATGGATAGCAGAGATAGATAGAAAGATTAGATAGATAGCAGAGATAGATAGATAGCAGAGAGATAAATATCAGAGTAGATAGATAGATATATAGATAGCAGGAGATAGATAGATAGATAGATAGATAGATAGATAGATAAGATAGATAGCAGTGAGATAGAGAGATAGATACGAGATAGAAGAATAGATAGAGCAGAGATAGATGGACAGCAGGATGATGGATAGCAGAGATAGATAGATAGATAGATAGATAGATAGATAGATAGATAGATAGATAGATATATTCAATAGCTGGATATCAGAGATAGATAGATAGATATCAGAGATAGATAGATAGCAGAGATGGATGGATAGCAGAGATAGATAGAAAGATTAGATAGATTAGCAGAGATAGATAGATAGCAGAGAGATAAATATCAGAGATAGATAGATAGATAGATAGATAGCAGAGATAGATAGATAGATAGATAGATAGATAGATAGATAGATGATAGAAGAAATAGATAAATATCAGAGAGATAGATAGATAGATAGATAGCAGAGATAGATAGATAATAGAGATAGATAATAGAGATAGATAATAGAGATAGATAGCAGAGATAGATAGCAGAGATAGATAGACAGATAGAAGAGATAGATAGATAGCAGAGATAGATAGGTAGATAGCAGAGATAGATAGATAGATGATAGATAGATAGACAGATAGAAGTGATAGATAGATAGAGATAGAGAGAGAATAGAGAGATAGATAGGCAGAGATAGATAGCAGAAGATAGATAGATAGATAGATAGATAGATAGATTAGATAGATTGATAGCAGAGATAGATAAAATCAGAGATAGATAGACAGATAGAAGAGATAGATAGATAGCAGAGATGATAGATAGATAGATAGCAGAGATAGATAGATAGGAAGATAGCAGAGATAGATAAATATCAGAGATAGATAGATAGATAGCAGAGATATAGATAAGAGAGTAGATAGATAGATAGATAGATAGATAGATAAAAAGACCTGGTGTCTTAAACAGGCCCCTGGGACTCAAATCCCACACAGCTCCCATAACCACACAGCCCAGGCCAGAAAAACACAATCAAAAAGACATCATACTATCAAACCGTCTAACCCAAATATGATGCACACATCAATGGCAGGCAGGAATGGGAGGAAACCAAACAGAACACCCGAAAGCAGGACATTACAGACATGCTGATCACCTTATTTAACAAAATAGCCAGAACGTCCTAAATAGTCAGCTCATTACAAGGTGTATACTCACACAATGACATCTCTTGTTATTAGTAGCTGGAACATTTAGGGTCTGAATGCTTCAGCTTTTGGAACAAAAACAAATGACCCAGATTTCAAAGAAAGTCTGAGCAAAGTGGACATCCAGATCCTCTTAGAGACATGGACCCGATCAGAGGATAGCTCAGTCTCGGTTCCTATTGGTTATAGGGAAACTCTCTGTTGCAGCCCAAAAGAACAAACATACCAAGCATGGGCGCTGTTCAGGAGGGATAATAATTTGGATAAAGAAAATCTCAAGAACATATACCAACCAATCAGAGAGGGAGAAGCCATATCTGGCTGAAGATAAGCAGCTCCATCACCTCCAATCAAACTGATATATACTTATGTGCAGGTATATTGCCCTGTCAGAATCCCCATACTATATCTGAGGGCTATGAGATACTGCAAAAGGAGGCAGCACACCTCCAAACCCTAGGAAAAGTACTAATCTATGGGGACATGAAGCCAGAACGGGCAGAGAGAGAGGATTACCTCACCTCAGATGGCAATTGTTAATTTTGGAGCAGAGAGACTCACTGCCATGACATACAAAGTGACAGAAACAGCTATGACAGCAGTGGGAATACTACTGTGAACCTATGTAGAAGCCTAGGACTTCACATACTAAATGGAAGAACCAAGGGAGACTCCTTTGGGAGATACACCCTAAATTCCCAGGTGGGCAGTAGTGTGGTAGACTACGCCATTACAGACATGGACGTTTCAAATATAAGTGCTCCATAGTCGCTCCCAATCACACCTGTCAGACCACAACCAAATTCTAATAATATCAACTCCTCAAATAAATCACTCAAACACAAAAGTTCAATTGGTCTTTATAACTTGCCATCCTCTACAAATGGACTACTACACAGTCAACCACAACCTATAAGGAGGTCCTCAACAAGACCGGAGGTGAAAGAAAGAGAAATGCTTCTAAAACTATAATAGAAAGGCTATGAATCAGCGAACAAGGAGTTCAGCAAGCAGCAAAAGATCTCAACAAAATCGTATTCACCATTACAGAAATGTCAGGAGTGAAAAGGACCAATCACAAAAAGCCATCAAAACAACAATCTAATAAATGGTTTGACAGGTGAATGCAAAAAACTCAGAAAAAATCTGTGGGTGATGTCAAATAAAAAAACAGATGCCCCAGTGACAATGAACTAAAATTAGCTTATGACGTCACTCAACGTCAATATAAATTTACCCTCAGAAAGAAGAAACAAAAAACTACATTCAAGTAAACTTAAAAAACTTGAACAATCTCTCCAAGACAAACTCATTTGGGAGACTTGGAATCACATTGGCACAAAAATCCAAACAAAACAACAACGCATCCAAAATGGCAAAGTCTGGTTTCACTATCTGTACAAAGGAATCCCTACACAAGATCTTACTCCAGAACAAAACCAGATCATCACACAAACTAAAGAATATGGAGGAGAAGATCAAGGACTTCCAAAACCCATTAGATACACCTAACACTGCGGAAGTAGCTGGACAAAATTAAGCTCTTACAAAGTAAAAAAGCCAGTGGATAGAGGAATTCTACCTCGAAATGACAAATACAGCTCCCCTGAAAAGAACATAATTGCAATATCCAAACTATTTAACCTAGTCCTATATGTTGGGCACTTTCCTGAAGTCTGGAATCAAGGTCTGATAACACCAATCCACAAAAGTGGAGACCGTTATGATCCAGCCAACTACAGAGGCATCTGTGTGAGCAGTGTACTTGGAAAACTGTATAACAGCATTCTAAATAAGAGAATCATTACTTTCCTCACACAACATAACATTCTCAGTAAAAGCCAAGCTGGGTTCTTACCAAACCATCGTACCACTGATCACATCTATACTTTGCACAGCCTCATAAATCATCATGTCCACAACACAAGGAATGGGAAAATATTTGCCTGCTTTGTGGATTTTAAAAAGGCGTTTGATGCAGTGTGGCACCCAGGCCTATTCCTAAAACTTCTGGAAAGTGGAATAGGTGGAAAAACATATGATGTCATCAAGAGCCTTTATACTGGTAATAAATGCAGTATAAAAGTGAATGGGAAAAGAACTTCATACTTCCTGCAAGGTCGGGGAGTCAGACAAGGATGTAGCTTGAGTCCAACTCTCTTTAACATCTACATCAACCAACTGGCAGCAGCTCTAGAAACCTCATCAGCACCAGGACTTACTCTACATGACACCAATGTAAAGTTCCTGCTCTAAGCAGATGACCTCTTACTGCTATCACCAACAGAGAGTGGCCTACAAGATAGTCTAGCCATCCTGGAGAAATTCAGCGCAACCTGGGCACTTCCCATAAATCCAAATAAAACGAAAAAAAAAGAAAAACAAAAAATCAACACACGACCCTTCATTCACTTTGAATAACGAGATACTCAGCAGAACAGAGAAATATACTTATCTCGGCCTGGAGATCAACCATTCTGGGAGCTTTAGGGCAGCTATAGAGACTTTGAAAGCAAAAGCCAGCCGAACCTTCTATGCAATAAGAATACAACTGTATCACCTCAAACCACCGGTAAAAGTCTGGCTTACGGTAAAATCTTTGACAGTGTCATTTCCTCAATCCTACTCTATGGCAGTGAAGTATGGGGCCCTGTCTCCTATTCAGACCAATCAAAATGGGAATCTGGCCCACCAGAAATACTCCATCTCAAATTCTGTAAGCACCTCCTCCAGGTCCATCGCAGTACATCAAACAGCGCTTGTCGGGCTGAGCTTGGCAGATTCCCATTACTGCTTGAGATGCAAAAAAGGGTCCTATCATTCTGGGCTCACCTACAGAACAGTAGCCCCAACTCTTACCATTATAAAGCCTCAATACACAACAAAGACCAGGAAAAGCCATGTGCACTAAACAACTCATCAGCTCCCTACTAACATCAAACCCACACTCACAGAACCTGTCTAAACCTCAAATCACAGCCGCCATAACCAAGAGCCAATTGGATTACGTGGATGAATGGAAGAAAGAAATAAAAAAGTCCCAGAAACTAACTATATACCAGGCACTGGACAGAGACTACAAACTGGCCCCCTACCTGGAGAATATCACAAACCCTAAAGAGAGACAAGTCCTGAGTCTCTACAGATTGAGTGCACACAGCCTAGAAATAGAATCTGGCCAACACAGACAGACATATAAACCAAGAGAGAACAGACTGTGCCAGCACTGTGACCAGGGAACCTTAGAAGATGAAACCCACTTCCTTCTACACTGCCCCAAATACAAAACAATACGGGACCCCCATTTCAAGATGCTGTCAGACTTTATCCCAGACTTCAACTGCTTAGATGGAGAGAGAAAACTCTATATCCTGCTGGGAGAGGATGAAGCCACAGTAAATATTGGGGCACACTATGTAACGGCATGTCACAGACTGAGAGGAGCATAAATGAACTCAATGTCCAAGGATTACTTGCCCAATTATCCCTTTATCCTTCCCCAATCGACTTAAAGACTAAAACCCAATATACCCTTTATAGTACTGTACATATATTAATTATCCATTGTTACCCCTGTCCCCCTACCGTGAACCTCTAATACTAACATGTTTTAGTTTTTTATTATTTTTTGTTTGCTTTGGCAATGTCAAAATGTAAATTGATCCTGCCAATAAAGCTCTTTTTGATTTGATTTGATTAATAGCGATAGATAGATAGATAGCAGAGATAGATAGATAGATAGATAGATAGACAGATAGAAGAGATAGATAGATATCAGAGATAGATAGATAGATAGATAGATAATATAGATAGATAGATAATATAGATAGATAGATAAATATCAGAGATAGATAGATAGACAGATAGAAAGATAGACAGATAGATAGATAGCAGATAGAAGGGATAGATAGCAGAGATAGATAGATAATATAGATAGATAGATAAATATCAGAGATAGATAGATAGACAGATAGAAGAGATAGAAAAGATAGATAGATAGACATATAGAAGAGATAGATAGATAGCAGAGATAGATAAATATCAGAGATAGATAGATAGATAGATAGATAGATAGATAGATAGATAGATAGATAGCAGAGATAGATAGATAGACAGATAGAAGAGATAGATAGCAGAGATAGATAGATAAGATAAGATAGATAGATAGCATAGATAGATAGATAGATAGATAGATAGCAGAGATAGATGGATATCAGAGATTGATAAATATCAGAGATAGATAGATATATAGATAGCAGAGATAGATAGATAGCAGAGATAGATAGATTAGATAGATAGATAACAGAGATAGATAGATTAGATAGATAGATAGCAGAGATAGATAGATATATAGATAGTAGAGATAGATAGATAGATAGATAGCAGAGATAGATAGATTAGCAGAGATAGATAGATAGATAAATAATAAATATAGATAGATAGATAGATAAATAATAAAGATAGATAGATAGCAGAGATAGATAAATATCAGAGATAGATAGATAGATAAATATCAGAGATAGATAGATAATATAGATAGATAGATAGCAGAGATAGATATATAATCTATATATAAAATATATAATCTAGATAATAGTTAGGGCCCTGCTGAAAGAGTCTACCTTGACGTTGGTAGCAGGGCTTACAAATCTTTTGGCCAACATCTTTTATTTTACAAAGTATGGTAGGGCTTTTGTAATGTAATGTACCAGTTGCACCAACATGTTTTTAGTGTTCTCTAAAAATAGAGAAGCGTATAAATAACCATTTTCAAAAAACATTTATGAAATTTGCCACGCCCACGCGCTAAGCCACACCCACAGACCAAGCCACGCCCACACATTAAGCTGCACGCGCCGCTCGGTCTAGGGGTGGCATTCAAAAGTATTTTCAGGTGCCAAAAACCCTAGGGACACCCCTGGGAACAACTTAAAAATAAGAGGAATACCAGAAATAATCAAAAAAAATTAACTGGAACAATATGTGCAAGAACTGCTAGAGATCATCCTACCAAATACTCCTCCAATTAGCACTCAATTGGACAGAACACACAGGTTGTTTAAATCTAAAAATGCATCTCCTAATGCCCCAAGGGACGTGATAACGAGATTTCATTTGTTCCAAACTAAAGAACTATTTCTGAGATCAATCAGAAACAAAAGAGATTTACCAGATAAATATAAGAATTTACAATTTTTTTGCAGATCTCTCACAAAACACAATGCAAAAAAGAAAATCATTTAAAACAGCTACAGAGATTCTCAACCACAACTCTATTGTATACAGATGGGGATTCCCAGTCAGTCTAACAATAATGAGAGAAGGAAAAGTCACCAAACTTACCTCACCTAGAGAAGCAATACAAAAATTTCAAGAATGGAACCTGAGAATCCCAGAAAAAATAATTAAAGAATTTAAAAATGGTAGTGAGGAGAGGAAGATCCCACAGGATTAATTTACAACTCCCCAAAGAAGGGAAAATAAAACCACAAAAAATATCAAGGACAAACAACCGGATTCTTAACAAACTGGAACATTTTAAAGATAAATATCCAGCCCTAAACCTCTTAAAAATCAAACGCACGGTATTTGCCCCCCACAGTTTTAATAATGAAACCTGGAATGGGAGAACCCCCCTTCTCCCACCATGTCTGGGATCATTATAATATACAGGTCATGTTTTATATGTTATATTTGTTAACCGTTTTTATAATCTATAGAGTTGCACTGTTTAAATATGGTACCTTGAATGCTGAATGTAAGGAAAAAATAGAAGAGAATAATGTGGCTGAAGAGTCCCTGATTGACAGCTAAAATCCAAAGCAAAATTTAGAACCCTCTAAAAAATGGTTTTAACAACTGTAGCTTATAATGTAAGAGGGTTGAATTCAGGGGCACTTCTAGGGTTTCTGCTGCCTGAACCAAACTTTTGTATGTCGCCCTTGATTATTTCCAGGCGTGCTGCGAAGCCGCTATTTTAAAGTGGTGACTCTTTCAGCAGGGCCATAATTAACCCAACTAGTCTAACCTTTCCCTAACAAACTAACTAAAGCTAACCTAAATATATAAAATTAAAAATTATTTTAACAGCATCATATCTGTTACTAAGGAAAATTCCTTTTTTTCTTGACCGGTCAAGGGAAAAAAAACCACTGCCTGTCTGCCGCCTTTCTTCTTATGTGGAAATATATGCAAATGGTATTGGAGAAATTTAAATTTCCAACTATATTTAATAACGCAATATTAGCACTATATAAAAATCCATCAGCTCAAGTACCGTATTAATATCCCAAATGCTTTCTAGTCCATTTAATATAACCAATGGTACCAGACAGGGCTGCCCTTTGTCACCTTTGATTTTTGCTCTACTTATGGAACCTTTGGCACAGGTAATAAGACAAGATAACAATATCCACGGTATCCAATACAGCAATTCAACCCATAAAATAGCCCTATTTGCAGATGATATCATACTTACAATAAGAAACCCAATCCAATCACTACCACATATCCAAAACCACATAGAAACATTCAACAAAATATCCTACTATAAAATAAACGCCACAAAGTCACAAGTAATACCAGTACATATATCCATAACCCTCAAAGTATTTCTTACTAGTAAATACCAATACAACTGGAAAATAAAAGAAACTACATATTTAGGAATAAAAAGGACAGAGAACAACTCCACTTTATATCAAAATTATTATTTACCACTCCTCAATAAAACCCAGAAACAATTAACAGACTGGAAACATGCCTCCTTAACTTTAACAGGCAAAATAAATATAGATATAAGTAAGTCTTACCACAATTTTTATATATATTCAGAGCAGTGCCAATACCAGTCCCACCAACATATTTCATTCAAGCCCAAAATATAATAACAACATTTGATTTGGAATAATAAAATCCCTAGAATTAATAGAAAAACATTAGCTAAAACAAAAGAAACAGGAGGCTTGACATTACCTATATTGAAAGATTATTATCAAGGGAAAACCTCTCCAAAGAAACGCACCTATTTACAGATTATTGTGGTGATATTGATATTTCCAGTATTGAACTGTGCATTCCCAACCTAAAACTCTTATGGGATAAATATAATCTAATTTCATTATATCAATTATTCGAGAATGGCCAATATATACCATTCCCAAAATTAAAAGAAAAATATAACATGTCTACAGAATATTACAAATATATACAGATATTATCTTATCTGTCCAGAAATGTATATTTCAATATACATTTTGAACCAGAACATATAGAATATCCATTGGAAATACTGGTGAAACCTAAAACAATTAAAATATTTTATATAGCTATTGAAAAGAAAGATGTAATAGAATCTATGAGTTGGTCACAAACCAATCATTTACAAATGAACAATGGCAAGATGCTTTATCAATACCTTTTCAGCTGTCTAAATGTGTATCACATTGGGAAATGTCAAGGAAAGTTACATACAGATATCACAGAACCCCAGAAACTTTAGCAAAATGGTTTCCCACATACTCACCTTTGTGTTGGAGATGCCAAAAGGACATTTCTACATATCTGGTGGTCCTGCACAAAATTACAAGAATTGTGGACTTATATACAGAATTTCTTGGCAGATCTATTTCAACATCCCTTCCCAATGAAACCGGAACTATCATTACTATTAATCAACCTCAATTTATTTCCCATAGAACAAAGGACAATCATTTATCATACTATCACCATAACTCAAAATAAAATTGCCAAAAACTGGTTATCAACTAATGTTCCTAAACTACAGGACATAATAACTAACCTGACAACAAATATGCAATATGAAAAAATGTTTTATATAGTGAATAGTAATTTCCCTAAGTTTTATAAAAACTGGGAATACTGGTACATTGATAACAGATCCCAAACAAGACCTTCATATTCAGTCTTATAGATGATGTTTATGTTGAAACAATATATTTTGTATGTGTAAATTTAAGGTACCTTAAATTTAGTTACTGTTATATTCTGTTTTGTTTTGTTTTGTATGCAGAAAATAAAATATACTGTACTAGATTATAATGTTTTATTTTGTGCTTATTTTATATAAATGTAGAGTTGAGTTCCAATATGTATTGGATATTACTTTTACAGAAAAAATTTCAATAAAAATTAATGATAATAAAAAAAAAAACCAGGCCTTACCAAATTTTTTTCCATGGAGGAAATTCAGGAACACCTCCGCCTGTTGACAGGGGCCATCAATAAGTTGGCTCTGACCTGGAGTGGCACCAGTTGCCACAAGCTCTGGCCCCAGTTCCATTCATGAAGACCAAGGTCCCGATGCCAGAAAAATTTACTGGGGAGAGGCACAACTGTATTTTCAGATCCAGCCTAACTCATCTGGGTCTGAAACTCAACAAGTAGGTCTCATTATATGCCTGCTTTAATGGGATTCACAAACATTGGTCGTTGGGATACCCCCAGAATGCCCTGCCTTGTCTTTCAGGTCCATGGCTGTCCTCTATGACAAGCCCGACCTGACATCTTCAGCTGAGGCAAGTTAAGAGCCCTTCATCAAGGGAGATGGTCAGCAGAGTAGTATGCCTCTGAATTCTGCAGATGGGCGGTGAGTACTATGTTGAACAACCATGTTCTTAATAGTCCGTTTAGGGTCGGCCTTTCAGATCAAGTCAACAATGCATTGATCAACTTTTCCTCTCCTGAGTCTTTGGATTAGGCAATTGAGGTCAATTGGAGGATTTGGGAACACCGGCAGGAGAAAACCAAAGATCCCTACTCAGACCAACCTAATTCTTCTCCTCCTCACCTCCTATGTCTTCTATGCCTATGCAATTGGGCAC
This sequence comes from Hymenochirus boettgeri, assembly GCA_019447015.1. Classification (NCBI taxonomy): domain Eukaryota; kingdom Metazoa; phylum Chordata; class Amphibia; order Anura; family Pipidae; genus Hymenochirus; species Hymenochirus boettgeri. The sequence continues at coordinate 128,356,197 of CM033472.1, read as the reverse complement.
TTCCAAGTTGACCCCCCCACTTAAAAGAACTGGCTGCCTGCATAAAAAAAAGTAAACTAACCTGACCCTTCCTTTTAATGCCCCAGCATGTTACTTCAAACAAATCCCCAAAACTTGAAGCAGAGGTGAGGGAGTGAAATCACTAATTACAGAAGTTCCCTTCACTCTGCACGATAGAATGTGTGAGCTGTGAAAGGCATGTAGCAGGTAGCCTGGACACACAATCCTTCCCCTCCCCATCAGTACAAATCCACAGTCTGTAAGGTAAAGGATTTCCTAAACTGACCTAAAAGTCCAGCACTAATGATATGCCATAATCCCGCCCATGGTTCACTCCCATTGGTCCTCCTCCCCCAATCGGCAGTGACTGTGAGTGTTAAAGATGGTGATCTGCACTGCCTACAGTAAATTTTACCATGTCTTCCTGTAGCTCCTGTGATAGAGACCAGTGTGAGGGTGTGCTATGTGTATGTTGGTGGGTGACGTTATGTATGCTGGTCAGTGTGTTCATGAGAGCGTGAGTAAGTATGCTGGTTAGTGTGTATACCGGACATTGTGAGTATGCTAGTCAGTCCTCCAGTTCAGCAAATACTGGTAGGTTAGCCCCCCAATTCAGCAGACAATGATACTTGCCACTGTTTGGTCCACCCTCCTGTTCAACCGCCCCTGTTAGGTCTTTTTTTTTTTTTTAAGCTGATGGCCACCTCTCCTCTGGGTGTCAGGAGTGCCACCTGAGCAAAAATGCTCACTCTGCCTCATGGGAGAGGCGGCTCTACCAGGTTCATTCAAATTTGATACTTTTCCATGAAAGTGAAAACAAGCGTTTTTATAAAATAGCACTCTTTGTGATTGTGATGTCTCTCTGGAGAGGGTTCCAGTTCTATAGAACAGACACTGTTCTATAGAACTGGAACTCTCTCCGGGAGATTTAGGGGCATATTTATAAACTGGACAAAGAGCGATATTTTCACCATATTTATAAAAACGCTTGTTTTCGCTTTCACAGAAAAGTATTGTTGCGGCGTTGTGTGATGGTAGTTTTTGCCATATTCATTGCGTTAAGTGTGGTATCACGCGAAAAGAGAAATTGCTCTCTAGTGTCGATCATTACCAGACCTGAGAGGGTGAAATGTTAGAACTATTTTTGTCGTTTTTTTTATTTACAGCTATTTATAAATAGGTGAAATTTGCCATTTTGCCCCTTTTCTGCCCTTTGTTGCATTTTTTGCAATTTTACTAGAATTTTTGCCAAACATCATTACTTACTGGAATGTTCCATTAACATGACTATTTCTTACACTATGGTATGTTCCCATATTAACGTAACTGGTTTGATAATTAGCTGCAGTTTGCTGAAAATAAGCAATACTAAAAAATGTGTCCAATTAATAAAATAGAGAAAATTCGCCTGGGTGAGTTCTACATATGTGTTAGACTATTTTTAAATAACAAAGATAGTGACAAATTGGTTAATACACACTGAACACTTACTTTGAAAATCCACAAGGGAGTGTTACCTATTTACCTTCATATGCGCTGAACTTAACTTTTTGCCACATTTTCAGCATTACTAGTGCTACTTTTTGCTACATAGTTTCCGCCTTTGATGAAAATTTGCTTTTAATAACTTTATAAGAGAAGTTTGGTGGCCAAAACAATGCCCCTTTATAAAAAAACTTTAAAAAGCGATCTTAGAAAAGGGGAAAAAAACCTTTTAAAAAGCGAAATCTCGGATCGTATTACAGTAAATACTGGAAAATAGTCTAACACCCCCTGGGTACTTATTAGTATTGAGAAACACTCCACAATGTACTGACACCTTCCATGGACCCTTTGGCAGGCTAAATAAATGGCCACTTATGTGTTTTTGCCACCTCAGACTTGGCGAATTGGAATGGCTGAACGTAACGCAATAAAACACTTTTCGCCATTTTATATATATACTTTCAATTAGATCAACTGGACTTGAAGTTTAGTTCTTGAAGAGGTTTCGCTAGTCATCCGACTGGCTTTCTCAATTCAGAATGACTTGTACAAGAATCTGTTGGCAATTATGTACCCTGGAAAATCCCAATTAGCATATCACAGCCAGGTGTTAAGGGCAGGATTGCATAGTGTTAAGGGCGGGATTTTGACACCTTACCCTGGGCGTTCCTATAACACCTCTTAGCCACTATCCAATCACGCCCCTAACACTTGGCTGTGGTATGCTAATTGGGATTTTCCAGAGTACATAATTGCCACAGATTCTTGTACAAGTCATTCTGAATTGAGAAAGCCAGTCGGATGACTAGCGAAACGTCTTCAAGAACTACATTTCAAGTCCAGTTGATCTAATTGAATATAACAGATATACCATGACCTGGATAAATGAGAACCTTCACAAGCATATGCTTAAGCGGTTACCGCAGCAATGTATGGTGAAAAGCGAAGAGTATTTTAATGACTTTTCGCCACTGGTTATCACTGCTTTTAAAATTGCGTCACAAAAAAAAAAAAAAAAGTAACAAACCTTTACAAATATGCCCCTCAGTCTTCATCTCTACACAAAAAACATGTTTCTACAGAAACCATCAGCTAATTTGGGTCACAAGTACATTGGACCATATGCCATTTCTCAAAAATGTAATTGTCTTGCTGATTGTCATACTGTGTACCCTTTGCTCCATTCCTGACTCCAACTCCGCTTCTGATTTGGAACTACGCTATTGTCCAGCTCTGAGCTGGTTATGCCGTTTGCCAGTTACGTTCCTGGATTCCTCATGAATTATTGGCCTCGGCTCAGATACTCCGTACTCTAAGTCTCTCCCTGTGAATAATACAAATGAATGGCAAATACTTATTTTTTTGGGTTTAGTTTTCCTTTAAACTAGGATACTAGCAGTCTCACTGGGATAGATAGCCCAGGAGAAAAGCAGGGTGTAGATAGGCCAGTCGCGGGTGGAAAGTGGGGTGGGGCTAGCATACGAAATAGGGAGTCATGTTTATTAAATTAAATTCAGATTTGGGCACATGCAAAGAACACGTGGTCAATGACCACACTGTGCAATACTGGAATGCTGGAAAATGAAACACCATCCCAATGGTAAATCTCTCATCACCCACTTCAAATTGAGAGGTGAGACACATATTACTGTTTTTTTTTATTAAGCAGGGGCAAGCACAGGATTTTCAAGGGGGGGGAGGGATTCCTGAATGGGTCCTGAATGGGTCACTACCGAACAACCCCAGAAGGAAGTTCATGACCAAATACATCCATATACTCTATTATATATGCATCATATAATATTATATATTCTGTACTTGCCATAATTATCACAGTTAGCCAAATATCACTTTTGTTATCTTCATTAAAGGACCTGTAAACTCCAACTGTGCTTAAAAATAACTAAGTGCCATTCGTTTCTATTATTCACAGGGAGGTGAGAACGCTTATTCTCACCTCCCTGTGAATAATAGGACGCTCGGGGGACCAGGAACTTACCTTACCCGCCGCTCCACTCGCAGCCGCTCAGTCTCTGACAGCCGCTCTGCCCGACCACGCGCCCTATCTTTGGCGCATGCGCGCCAATTCAAAAGATAGGGCGCGCGATCGGGACAGACGGTCACACTGCACCACACTATGCGCTGTTTCACTTCACACTGGTTTTTTAAAAAAAAAACTATAATTATCCCCATTTTTCAGTAGAATACTATTAGTCTTCATCAGTATCATACTGATGAGATAGTTATAGGGTTCGACATCCATATAACCGTGCAGTCCTAAATAGCGATCTTCTGCAACAGTAATACCACTTAAGAGACAAAATATATACACACGCTTTACAATAACATATGCGCATAGCTAATCTCTTTATTTCTGTATTAATCATCAAGACCGAAGAATGAGAAGTTAAAGGGTATGTCCCCCTAAAAATGTTTGTTTAATATAAGATTCCCGCCTGTCCCCCCCAACCCCAACCGCTATATTTATATTTGAAAAGTCCGCCCCAACTCTCTGGCCGGCCCTCTGCTTGCGAGAAAATGCACAGTCAGAGGGAGCGGGGACGGGGGCGGCCATCGCTGTCTGTGATTGGCTGAGCGGCAGCCAATCACGGACGCGGCTGCCGGAGAGGATTCGTGGGGAAACAGGGACGAGGTAAGTCAAGTTTTGGGAGCTTTTCTAACAATATTAATATAGCGTTGGGGCTGGGGGTACAGGGGGAACTCTTCATAGTTAAAGGGTTAAAGTAGGGGAGGGAATCTGAGAGGGAGGGAGAGGGGGGTAGGAAGGGCTGCAGTACGATGCCAAACTCTCTCCGGAGGGCCAGGTAGGAGGCAGAGTCCCTATATGGGACCTCGCTATCCTCCTGGTGGGCAGTTTTGGGGACTTGGGGGGGGGGGATACAGGAGAACATTGGAGCTGTGGATGTGAGGTAAGGATTACACTACACTACATGATGGGGCCAGTAGTTTGGGGGGATATAGTTTTGGGGGGTGGACATGCCCTTTAAAAAAAAGATTCATATGTCCAAGATACCAGACATAACTAGTCATTAATCAATAAAAACATTCACAGCTAATACGGCATTCATCCCTGTCCATACCTAGTATCCAACAAAGATCCACTTTGGTTTCCTGTTCAACATACTTTGTATCTATAATAGGAACCAAGATAGATACAACGTATGTTGAAACAGGAAGCCAAGTGGAAACAAAAAAAAATTCCTTGTTTTTTTTTTTTTTTTTATTTTGGATACTAGTTATCCGACAGGTAATTCTGTATTAGATGTGATTGTTTTCTTGATTAAATGTTATTATGTTATGTCTGGTATCTTCTGTACATTATGAACTTTTTTTTCTTAACTTCTCATTCTTCGGTCTTGATGTATTTATAATACCAGAAATAAGATTATGCTAATGCGCATATTTACTTGTAAAGCTTGTTTATATATAGTTTGTCTCTAAGTGTTTAGTTGGCAGAAGATCTCTTTTAGTGACTGCACGTAATTGATTCGATTGTTGGTTGGCTGACCTCTTCTACATTCCATTCCCCGATTGATGAGGCTGGATTGGTTTTCCGCTTGGTCATACCTTTGAACTATAAAGTCGTGGATGTGGACTGTGGAGCTATCCCTCGTAGCCGCAAAAATGGTTCAAATAGCCTTTTGGACTTATCTGCGGGGATTCGTAGTGATGTCATGGCCACTGGGTGTTATGGGTGTATATAGGTGAAAGGATAGTTTGTTCTTTATGTGCTATGATTAATGACCTGTTGTCCGAAAGCGTTAGGCTTGGGAATAAAGTGATTTTAATCTGCAAGCAAGCTTTGATACTCTCCCTTTTTGTTTCCCGGTGTGCAGACTTTTCCTAAATATTTGATTGGAGAATATTTATAAAGGATCCACTTTTTTTTGGCTATTTCCCTTATGACAAAACACGCAATACCAATTTAAATTGATCTTGCAACATAACTTCACAATGCCAGTCCACAGGCTTTAAACTCTAGATTTGTTGATATTGTCAGGGGGGACTTTAGCAGATAAAAATGTATATGGAGAAATTGGACCTGTTGCAACAAAACTTGAATACCGAAAATTCGGTAATCACCAATCGTATTAACAGTAAATGCTTGAAGAAGGTTAACATCCCCACCCTTATTTGTATTGAGAAACACACAGTGGCGGCTCACTCCAAGTTTTCCGGGGGCACAACATGGACACAAAGGCTAAACATAGGGCACATATAAACCAATAATCTATGTCAAAAATTACAAACTAACAAGGCCTAAGAAACCTATTACACCCTTAACAGTTAAACGAAAACTGTGTGGTGTTTTTTTTAACTAAGAATTTTAGGTTTATAAATTACATTACTAGAAGCGTTGAAGACCATTGCCTGGCTACATACAGGGCAATGCGCTGTCCTGTCCATCTATCCTTTACTTCCTACTCTGTCTTTGTTCCTATCTGTCGTCCAAAACAATCTATCCTATCTATCTCCTGTCTTTCTATCTATCTTGTCTTTTCCAGACAGATCTATCTATCCTGTCCTATCTATTTTATAGTTCTTTTCGTCTGTCTCTGTCTATATCTATCTATCTATCTTATGGTAGTAATAAAATATATACTGTCGATAGATATATGATAGAGTATTTTTTTATATATTAATATAATAGACAGTATGCATAGTCTATGTATCGTCTTCTATCTTAATCTTCTCTGTAACCTATCTATCTCTTTATCTTATAGACAAGATTATGATATACCGGTAATGATAATAAAACGATAGTTTGCCATAAACTGGCAGGGTTGACTTAACAATGGTTTGTGAACTGAAGGGCCCCTGGGGTCTGGTAAGCTGGTTTGTGAAACTGGAGCACTGTCTGGAGGGTTGTCTTTAACATTGGTTTGTGACTGGATGCTGTCTTAAACAATGGGTTTTGTGACCTGAGAGCTGATTTAACACATTGTTTGTGACTGGGAGGAGGGCTTGATTTAAACAATGGTTTTTGAACTGTGAGGGCTGATTTTAACAATGGTTTGTGACTGTAGGGCTGTCTTAAAATGTTTCTGAACTGGAGGGGGTGTCTTAAAAACAATGGTTTGTGAACTGGATTGCTGTCCTAACAATGGTTTGTGGAACTGGATGGCTGGATTTACATAGTTTTGAAACTGGAGGGCTTGTCTAACAAGCTGGTTTGTGAATTGGAGGGCTGATTTAACCATTGTTTATGAAAACTGGGAGGGCTGATTTAACATGGTTGTGAACTGGATGGCTGATTTAACAATGGTTTGTGAAACTTGGAGGGCTGATTTAAACAATTGTTTGTGAACTGGAGGGGTGGTGACCGACACTGATTTGTGACTGGGGGAGGATTAATCCTGTTTTTTGAACTGGATGGCTGAACTGACACTGGTAATGAACTGTAGGGCTGGTTTTAACACTGCTAGTGGACTGGATGATTTTAAAGAGCTTGTAATAACAACGGTTTAAATTAAGTATATTTCTCACAACTCATACATTGCTCTGCTCATCCGCTTCCTTCAAGTGCTTGCTCAGACTGCCAACGTGTTATAAATGGAAATTCTAATAGTCTGGGTAGCACTTTGAAGGAAGTTTGTCACAACTTCACACCAATATGTCAAATGTCCCTGTACCATATCCCTATCTTCTTTTTACTGATTATTAACCCTCACAGTCTGTTTTTATCCCATGCCCATTCTATTTTGAAAAATCATTGTTTTTTTTATTTAATCAGAACATCCCTATGCCCCACATGTTTATCATAATTATCCGCAATTTCCAATCATAAGTTAATTCTGTTTTTCATTAATATTCATCATTTTAAATCAATAATTACCCTTCCATTTTAGTAACTGTCACCCCCTTCAGACTTTGCTTTAAATCCATCCATCCACTTTGTTTTTTTCAATCAACAAAACTCACATTTTTATGTCACACCATTAATAAAAACCCCTCAAACTACTTTTGTTTTAATTACAAATGGAAACTACTACCTCCTGTTAACCAGCACTCCAGAAACCAACACATATACAAATTCCTAACCGTCCACAGTTTGGCTCAGGGCTGAACCTGTCCCCAGACATATCCTCTCTGGATACGCACAGGGAAAGCACTGACTGGTCACTATACTCTCTCCCAGCTTCCCTTCTACCCACCACCGCTTCAGCCCTCCTTCAGTCACTCACAGTGTATGATGTGGTCATTGGGAGATGATCTGATCGGACCAAGAACACTTGATTTGCTGATTATTAACTATGTGAGGGAAGGAATATTTCTGCTGCGGGGAGGAGCCAAACTCCAGTAGCTGCACAGTGACCGAATTTCACACTCTATGTCCGACGCAACGCTGCTAATTTTAAATCCGGGACCCGGAACCCTCGTATGAACATTTTTGGGCCGTTACAGTACTTTAAAAAATGGTACATACCAGCCAAATCGGTACACTTGGGGGTATGGACAAATCGGTCTGTTTTTGGAAGGGGGGCATTTTGGGGTTGCAGTGCATCTGTTTACTGGGCATTTGGCCCCCGTGTAGCGCCGCCACTGGAAAACACAGCACCTTCCAGGGACCTTTTTTTCAGATTAGATTATGAGTTATTATATATATACCTTAGAGTTTGCATTTAAAAAGTTAGTTTTAATGGAATTACTCACTTTTTGCAGTTCAACAAATATTACTGATTTAACCGCAGTGTTTTTGATGGTGGATATGGAAGTGATAATGAAATGTCGATGTGCGGTGATAATGACTTTTTGCAACCCTAATACAATTTATAAATTGACGATTTGGGTAAAGAAGGTTGTCATAATAACCGTGGGCACATTTTAAGGAACCTTTAGAAATATGCCCTTTATTTTTAAAGGATCTAATAACCGTTTTAGGTTTTTGTAGGAGTGATATTTTTATGCAGATTTTTTTACGGTTGCTGGTCCTAAAATGAAGGTTCAGTGAAAAATATATTTTAAAGAATATGTACTTGCAGTAGTGAACTATTCCTTTAATGCATTTTGAAGCCCAGGAAGGTTGAAGGAGCTACTGTCTTACCTTCTGTGGAGCCAGGAATGAAGATCGAACAAACTTACCTTTCACACGATCCACAGCATCAGCATGGACTGGTCCCGACTGCTACCCTTTTTTTTAACTAAGCGCGCATGCACCATAATGCCGCGCTATATTAAACAGAACCATGAAGCCTGGGAATGTCAGGCTGCGGAGGATCACCAAGATAATTTTGTTCTTCTTCTTTCCGGCTCACATGCATTTGATTGAAGAACAAAGGTAAGACATAGCTCCTTAACCTCCGTTCCTTTTTAATCAATGCATTAAAAATAGTCCACTTTTGCCGTGAACTATTTCTTTAAATAATCAAACATAAATTAAATTATTAACTATTTCCTTGTAATTATGTAACAAGGGTCGCATGTGTGGATCGTGTATACAGATAATTTGGTGGGGCCGGTCTGGTTCACATTGGGTGTCCAAAACAAAGTTAGAGGAGGCGGCTGAGGTCCTAAAACATTATTTACAGAGCTAGGGGCCAATTTCAAAGCAAGGACCCCCGTGTATGTTTTTCAGAAATAATACCCGGCAGCCACTTGCTAGCTAGGGAGACAGCGGGAGTTAATGACATTAATGCGTGGCTATAGGGGTGGTGTAGGAAGAAGTGTTTGGGTTGTAGAGAACGGCAGACTGTGCTGTCGTCTACAGCTCGTTTAAGTAGGGATGGGTTTCACTCACTGATGCGGGCAGCTGTTTTGGGGGGGAGAAGCTGGCTGAGGGTTTGAGGATATTTAAACTAGGTTTGGGGGAGGGAGTTGCAGTCTCACTGGGATAGATAGCCCAGGAGAAAAGCCAGGGTATATATAAGCCAGTGGTGGGCAAAAGGGGGGTGGGGGGCTAGCATAGGGGGTAGTGATCATGTGGTATTTTAACAGTGTATGAATCAATTACAGGATCATAATTAAAATGTATGTTTGGAAATTCGAGAAGCTGGCTGACAAATGGTGAATTGGAGTAATGGGCGTTGAATGAAAAGTATATGTAATAGGTTACGCAGAACGTGGTTGAACATTTCTCACTTACGGGCTTAAATTTAGAAGGCTCTGAACATGTTTAGGCAGGACAGAGAAAAAGGAAAGGGGATGAGTATGTCTGTTTATTCAATAGAATTCAAAGCTGGACTTGAAATTTAGTTCTTGCTTTCGTAGTCATCCGACTGGCGTTCCTCAATTCAGAATGCTTTTACAAGATCTGTTGGCAATTATGTACCCTGGCCAATCCAATTAGCATATCACAGACTAGGTGTTAAGGGGTGATGTGATGGCTAGGCTAAGAGGTGTTTTAGGAACGCCCAGATAGGTGTTTCAAACGCATTGTACAGGGCAGACAGGTTGGTGTCGACCCCCCCCACTCTATTTACGGCTTGGTTTCTTTATTTTCACATATAACTGGCCCTCCTTAACACCTCTCTGAAACCCGTCTAACTTCCTTGCCAGTATGTTACATATACAATCTTCAAAGGTATGTCCTTTATCCTAAGATGCAGTCAAGGCTGAGTCCGAACCGACGAGGAATGCTCTTCTGTGACTGGGCCATACGTTTGATGCAGTTTGCTGTTTGGTCCCCCCACAACAATCAGAGCATTCTTAACTGCATGCACTGCTGGTGTCCATCCCATATCTTAACCAGTGCTGGAGTGCTATGCCCTTAAAGGTTTTAAAGAAATGTCGGGCCTGTGTTGTTTTCTCCTCCTACATGTAAAAGGTTCGCCACAATATGAAACTGGAGATCCCATAAACATCCTTGTTTTTGCTTTATAGAACTTATCCCTGCTTTGAAATAGGTGGTATTCAGGCACAAGTCCAGTAAGGAAACAACCTGTTCTGGGTGAGATCATTTCCGCTGGTACGGGAGAGTGCATCTTGGCCTAGCCGTTTTCTCACCATGTCAACAGCGTTCCTTGGTGGGTATGCAGGTAAGAGAGATGTTCACATCATAGGACACCATATTTCTCTTGCACCAGTACTATATCTTCACTCTTTGTGTTGGGTGAAATCCTGAGAGTTCTGATGTGATGCTTAGAACTACCAACCGCAATGGTCTAAGATGTTGGCTATATTTTGCCATCTTGATCATTTTACAGAGTTGATGCGCTGACTATAGTCTTAGTTGTGCCCCTTCCTTATGTATCTTTGGTACTTGCCATATATCATGGATGTGCCTCACCCGGTAGAGGCGATGATACATTGCTCGATCAATGGCTTTATCCTTTTTGAAGCTGTTGTAGTAAGTCTATGACACTTGGGTCTTGTAACGCTGTGGGATCCCTTGTTAAAGCCCTTAATATTGTTATCGGCCAGGAGCAGGTCACCTTATCATGGGATCTGAGGTGTTGATACCACTGTGCATCTTCCCTTGTCTGCCGTAGAATTGTGATGAACTGGAATCTTTCTTGAGGATGTTAGGAAGGCTCTTCTTTAACTGGTGTAGTCAGGTTAGATGAAGGAGATTTTAGCACTGGCTAGGCTTGCAGAATCCCTTAATGCGATTTGTTCTGCCTACTCTGTGGTACCTTATTATTTGTGAATTTGCAGCTTCTGTGGCTGCTATATATTCACCACAGGGCTGTTTAGGAGTGATGGCCCAATTCAATCCCTTACCAAGGACTTCCATTTCTGGCTGGTCAGTGTCTGTTAGACAAGTTGTCCACCCCATTCCCTCCTTGTGTTCATGAAGTACACTTCCTCCTTTTGATCCAAGTTTGTTGTTCTCCTTTGGGGGTGTTCTGGGATGACAGAAATAAAGAACTGTTCTGTTTGCCTTTGTTTTTCCCTTACAGTGCTGAGAAACTGTGCTGTTTGGTGAACTCCAGCACTCTTTCCCAATGGCCACCGGCAGCTTGTGTGCCATGGTTCTGTTCTAGTTGACTAATGTTTTTGCCCTTAAAGCATCGACTGTAAAATGTGTCTGTCGTAACCCGTTCCTTTAGGAGCTGTGTTTTGAGCCTTTTGCAGTCTCTTTTGGGCTCTGATGCCTGTAACGTGTCATCCAGACGTATGCTTGCAATGGTAACTAGCCTTTGTTGTCTGCATCGAGTTATCCAGGTGGTTTCTGTACCTGCCAATTTCCTTGCTGTCTTTTCATATTGCCATACAAGTTTTTTGAGGGTTTTCTCCCCAAAATGGAGTGAAATATGCTTGTGAAGGTTCGCCATTCTATCCAGGTCCAATGGTATATCTGTTGTATTCAATTAGTATCACTGGACTTGAATTGTAGGTCTTTGAAGAGAACGTTTCGCTAGTCGTCCGACTGGCTTCTCATTCAGTAATGACTTGTACAAACTCTTAGGAATTAATTTACCCTGGAAAAATCCATTAGCATATCACAGCCAAGTTGTTAGGGGCGTGATTTGGAAGTGCTAATTCGTTGTAAAGCATTCTGAATTAGTAAAAGCTCGTCGCGACTGACTAGCAATCCTCCCTTAAACAACTTAAGTCGCTGTGATATCTAATTGAATCAACCATATACCATGACCTGGATAATGAGAACCTCACAATTGAGATTATGTGTTTATGTTAAAATAATTGAAGCTAACTTGAAAGAAGATATAATATGGCGATCTGATGTTAAAGTCAGAGGCATAATGGTGGAATTAGGCAACAATAAAGGGGTTAATGTTCATTGTTGGTGTCTGCTATACTGCCCCCAAATGCTAGCAGGGAGAAGTAATCGGCTTTTCATATATCAGTTGTGCAAGGGCTGCAATTTTGGGACTGTACTCATTTTGGGGGACTATTAATTACCCTGACATTGCATTGGTGGAAGTGAGCTGCCAATACAGAAAGGGCGATGATTCCTGAATTTGGCTGCAGGTAATTTTCTCTTCACGAGTGGTTGAAGTTCCTACTAGAAAAGGAGCTCTGTTGGGTCGTAATAGCTAATATCGGTGGAGCATATTATAGATATAAGGTAACTAGAGCTTAAGGTGAAGAGTGACCGATGATATTGTTCGTTTGAGTATGTTTCGAAGGGAAAAGTGCGGCTGGGTTAACAAAGACTTTTACATTTTCATGAAGCAAATTTTTCACAGAATGTCAACTGGGATAATTTATTATCAGTAAAGGTACTGAACAGAAGTGGACTGTGTTCAAGGTGATTTTAATCTCAGTCACATCGAAATTTATACCCTTGGGAAATAATGTAAAAACAATAAATCCGTGCCCATGTGGCTGTATTCTGATGTCAAAGAGGCCTAAGGGAAAGAGAAAGGGCATTTAAAACCTTAAGGCAGAGGGAATGGAAAGGGCCTTTAGGATTATAAAAACTGTAACAAGGATGTAAGAACGCATCAAACAGCTAAAATTCATAATGAAGTTAGGATAGCTGAACAGCTCACTAAGCCTAAAAATTTTTTTAAGTATGATTAAATAGAAGAAGATGAGGGACTGAGAATGTGCACCATTAATTAATGGGGATAAGTTAGTTACTGGGATGTCGATAAAGCAAAATGTCTTGATACTTTTTTTCCCTCTGTATACACTATAGAATTTCCAAGTACAGATTATCATAGAGTTCTAGTAAGCATAATGGTATAAAGATTTGAAGTGCACTTTGGTTAACCTAGGCTATAGTACAGAAAAAACTAAACCTGGTTATGTTAATAACCTCCTGGACCGGATAAAATACATCCTCGGGTACTTAGGAGCAAGTTCAATTTTATCTAGGCCATTGTTTCCTATTTTTGCAGATTCCCTCAATGTTAGGTGGTGTGGCCTCTGGATTTTGAAAAAATGCTGACGTTATTCCATATTCAAAAAGGGTAGTCGTTCACAGCTGGGTAATTACGAGGCCTGTAAGTTTAACTTCAGTGGTGGGGGGATCCTGGAAAGTTTACATAAGGGAACATTGTTCTAGAGTATTTTTTCAAGGACTGCATTATAGTAGTAACCAGCATGGATTTAGGAGGAATAGATCTTGTCAAACTACTTGCCTGGCTTTATGAGGAGTAAGTAGAAATTGAACTCTGGTATAGCAGTAGATGTAGTTTACTTGGAATTTTGCAAAGGCTTTTGATCAGTCCCCCATAGCGACTAATGCTAAGCTAAGTCTGTTGAGGGGGGGGGGGGGGGGGGGGGGGGTCTGGGGAGTCACCTTGTACATGGATCGAACTTGTTTCAGAATAGGAGGCAGAGAGTAGTTGTTATGGGGCTTCATCTTATGGACTAAAGTTCTAGTGGGGGCCACAGGGTTTCTGGTTTGGGGCCACTTCTAATGTAATCTGTTTATAGATTGGAAGTGGGATTAGTCAGAAGGTTCTGTGTTTGCATGACGACAAACAGTAAATCTTGCAAACAATTAAAAATTAGATGTGCAATCGGTGCAGTGATCTGATAGATTAGTCACATTGGGCCTGCTAAGTGGAGATGAGATTCAATGTTGATAAATGTAGGTGATGCATTTAGGACTTAAAATCCTTGTGCTACTGATCTTATAAATGGCTCTGTGTTAAGTGAATCCCTGTTGGAAAGGGATCTCTTGTGTTTTTTTGCCTTCCTCCTGTATACAGTTTAGGCAGAGTAATGAGGATTTGCTTGATGGGTTGGACTGGATGGACGTATATCGTTATTCACCCTCAAATAACTAATTATACTATCTATATCACCGTCGCCATCATGGCAGGACAGTACAGTTCAGTGGCAGTACATACCCGGAAGAAGGCAGGAGGGGCAGTATTTTCACTGGGCATGACTGAGGAAAAGTACCATATATACGCTAGTATAGTGAGATCCGAGTATAACAGCCGATGTACATATTTTTACCTGAAAAAATTAGTAAAAAACGATGGCCTTCGAGTATAAGGCCGGGGTAAAATAATACCCACTACTGGCCTTCTGGTTCTGTAGTGGTTTTGTGGCTTAATTGCCCTTTAAATGGACCGTCAGAAGAAAGAATCTTCAAACACTTTACGACCTCTCCTGCCATTAAAGGAAGGCTTGGTCTATGCATGGGCAGGTGGGCAAACTAGGGGCATGTCTCCTGTAATTTCCCAGGCTAGCAATGTATCACCAGTCTAAGTCTAGTCAAAAGTGACATTGCGCAGGGAAACACCCCTCCCTAATCGAGCCCTTCGTGGCTTTCTTATATTACCCACAGCTTGTAGGGAAAGGTTACCAGGTAAATTCCTTCCATCGTTGTTGGTACCAAATATGCCATGATCTTATTAGTACCTCGCCAGAGTCTCTCCGATGCGTGCACCGAGTGCTGCTGCGTCTTTATGTACCTGTGCAAATCGATTCCATACACGTGTGTTAGCTGCCTAGTTCATGAACACTTCTATCTTTGGTCTGCTGCTCCACTCTTTGGTCTCCGACTGGCCAGCAATGCAGGTGGCCCGATTTTTATGGTTTTTCCTGTCATCCAACGATCCCCTTAGAAAGGTTTAACAAATGCTGGTGTAGTAAGACCACTGACTTTCCCCTTTCATCAGCAACTGCCGTGTAATAGCACAGCATTGTTGTCATCAATAAGTCACCGGGACCTTTGCTAATCAGACCTTTAATAGATAAATCAAGAGTTGCTGTTACCGGCAGGCTTGTGGAAAGGGGAAAGTCAGTGTAGCAGCAGATGCAGTTTAAAGCCTCCGTAGGGTGATCCGGTGTGGACAGTAGGAGAACCGTATGAAAATTTATGACCCCCTTGCATTCTTGCCAGGATGGAGCCAGAGTGGGCGCAGACCTAAAGCAGTAGGAAGTGTTCCCATGAACTATGCCGCTAACACACTGGTATGAATGGACGCACAGGCCACAGAAGCACAGGACGCTGGGTGCTAGGGTGATTCAGTGACAGGGGCCAGCGCGAAAAAACGTAAAGGCGGTGCCATGGCAGGAATCCACCCCTATGGTGGAGCCCCTTAAAGATGTCAGGGCCCTGGGCGAATGTGCCCATTTGTTACCCAGCCACAAAGGCCCTGGCTTCCCAGGAAAGTTAACACTTGCTTGCTTGCCTGGAAAGCGTAACGTTGACCCGAGTATAAGCCAAAGCAGGGAAGGGAGTTGACATGTTTCCAGCTAATTTGGTAGAACCGAAAACCTCGCTTTACTCGAGTATTTACTGTAAGTTATATAGCATAGGGGAGCGTCGGATTAGGTAAGTATTATGTAACGGTCACCTTTTTTTTTTGTTTGGGGAGGGGGTAGAAAAACAAATTTTTTTTGGGCTGATTAATCTAACTTTTCAAAATAAAGACATATGCAGATTGGCATTTATGTTTTTCAGTGAACTTCCATTTGCTCACATAATGGCAGTGCTAGTGGAGCAATTACATTGTGGCGTTTATGTGGCGAATTTATAATGTCAACACATACACAATCTATTTGTCTCCCCACGGTAACTCCTGACATCCAATCATGGTGTCTCACTGCCCCTTGCCAATCCTCTTGCTGGATGTCTCAAAACGCTACCCTCAAAATTAAAAAACTTTCTAAAACTGGAAACTGAATGACGTTTTTCCCACCTAACCTGTCCTTTCCCATCTTTCTCTCTCTCTGTTGCAATCCCCACCCACATTTCCCCTATCTAATCGGCACGCTTGCCTATGGGGTAATAATTGGACTCCTCTCTCTCCTTTTCTAACCACATTACCTAAGTTGCAAAAACTCCCGCTTCTTCCATCGCAATATAGCCAAATTTGCAGTTTCCTTTCTCTCCTGGACCCACTTTGCTGGGGTTCTTATGCATGCCCCCCCCCCCCCCCCCTCTCGTCCTACTCCGCCTGGACTATTGCAACAACTACTACTTTCTGGTCTTCCTGCTTCCCACCTCTCTTCCTCTCTCATCATCTATAATTTAAACTCACCAAACGTATTGGTTTTGCCTCTCTAATATAACCGGATCCCAAATCTTCCTCTGTACCGGACAACAACCTGGCTCTCCCCCCCGTTAAAACCGCGCATTGTAATACAAAATCTTTCTCCCTAAAAACGTTTAAAAATCAAAAAAAAACCCTTTCGCATCTGCTGCTCCTCCTTATATTTCCTCTACTAAGTCTCCCCTTATGTTCCTGCCCGTAACCCTCCCCTCACGAACCAGCTTCCTGTACAGACCCCCCACCGGACTGCTTCCTCTCCACCTTACTATAAACCGTTCTCCTCTTGGTTTCCCGTCCTCTGGAATTCTATTCTCACTCTCCTCTACCATCAAAACCTCTATTAAGGTTTTAATAAAAAAAATCTATCCTTATATCCTACCTATCTGGTAACCAGCACATTATAAATTGGTTTTATTTATAGCCACTGCATACGTCGCACTCCAGCACTTATAACCCATTCCATTGGATCTGTATGTTACGTCAACCTAACTAAATGTAGCTCTACGGGTAGGGACCTCCTTTCCTCCTTGTGGCAACTCTAAGCACTTCTATTTAATATAATTTGATATCATTTTTGTGCTGAACTATCGTAATGTATTTTTCGCCCTTGTTAAACCCAAAAAAAAAAATTGACATTATGTATTTAATTCGTGTGTGCAGCGCCTGCGTCCCCAAGATGGCACTTTAATAATAAACATACAGATACAACAGGTGGAGGATTTAAGAGGCGTTACAGAAATATTACTACCATCCTAACCAGTAATGATTACAAATCAGATTCTTTTCCCTTTGTAAAATGTATCATTAATTTGTGCCCAGTCACTTTAGCCTATAGTGATAAATAAAATTAGTCCAATCCTAAAGGATATGGTACACTGTAAAATAAACCTTTAGGCTACTGATAAGTGTCTATTTTATTCGTTTGTTCTTCCCCGGTCCCCCCCCCCCCCCCCCAAGCCGATACCTTTACTTTCCTTCTATGTTGCTGGCTTTCCTCCTCATCTATCACATGGGCACCCGGTGAGGTCAGTGCGACACCGCGACATGGACGGCAACACACGCAATGGCCGTGTGAGTAGTATCCTTCCTGTGACAACATTAACTCTCGCTCCTCAATTTTGTGGCACACCACCACCCACATATTGGCCGGCCGCCGTCACTACACACGGACAAAACCTGCGCGTACTGTGCTACAAACGACTTTACCTTTCGGCCAGGGGAAGATGGAGATCTCGTTGGGGCAAAAGAAGCTCAAGGTTGCCATTGTTCATCAGATAGGAGACAGTTCTGCACCTTCATGGAATTTCTCTCTTCCACCGATCTCTTCCAAGAACTAAAAACAAGTGCAGTGTAAGTGAGCCTTAATTTAAAGAACAAGTTCATACAACACCATCAAAACGTTGTCATATACGGACCTCACCTTAAGCAGAATCAACTGGTCCCGTGCCATCGCCCCGGACCCATTTGCTACAATCTCAAATACTGTTGCAGTTCATGTCCCCCCTCTCCTACACGGCGATTCTAAAACTCACCCATATCCTGCGGTGGCCCAGGTGCAGGCTTGCCCACGGATTCACAGCAACTAACAGGTGGAGCGTCAACACTGGTACAGAGCAGTAAACAGACTCTTCATTTAGAAATAAACATAAGCCTTTATTTTGAGATAACTTAAAAACTGCATCCAATGTCCCAAAGGCAGCATTTTGGACATGTATTGGTTTTTAAGTTACTAACAATAAAGCTATGTTTTAGTTTCTAAAGAAGATGTCTGTTACTGCTTCCGTATCCAGTGTGCGCTGCCACCCTTTGTTGTGTTGCTATGCTATTAGAAATGAAATCATTTAACTGTCACTTTTTAGTGGCTGCCATATAGACAACCAGAAAGTGCAAACAAATATTTTCCAATTGGGGCAGCAGATATTTTGTCAGAATTAATGGGCCCTCTTTAATAAAAAATCAGCTGTAAGTGTCAGCATAGAAAAAAGCAAAACAAAGAAGGGGGGGAAAAGTTGTCCCTCGTCCTTAAGAAAAATCATAGATTTCTTTCTTCTGGGCTAAGTGTAAGTTCTCAAACTATTGCTATTAACTTGTGATAAAAGTACAACAATTGTCGTGCACTCTTGGTTATTGCTTGATGATCAAATTTATCTTTCACATTTTTAACCGGTAACTTACAATAATCATATTCTTAATACTTTGGACTACTGGAGTCTGCAAAATTGGTCTGGGTTATTTATTATTCTGGTTAATATTTTTATTTATATCCGCTAGATTTGGTGGACTGGGAGAAGCCTCTACTCTGCAATTGGGACAACACCTAAGTGGAGAAATATGATGAATGGGTACATCCAACCCTGTGATCAGCCTATTCGACTTTTCCCACTCAGATTTTGTTAGTCCGTTGCCTCAAACAACTAGCCTGGTAATACTACTATTTAGCTACTTGAAAGTGTTGTAAATACATCCAGTGTTGGCTTTTAAGAAATCTTATGTAAGCTTTAAATAAATGGATCCTGCCTATAGGGATTTTAAGTTTGGAACGTAGGAATTAAATTTATTTCCTGTCAGCATACACAACAGTACAATAAAAACCCTGTAAAAAAGACACGAAACCCTTTCCCTCCCACCCACTTATCAATTTCTTTTATACTGCCTTTAAAAAAGATCTTTGCTTTTGTTTATGTTTTTCCTCCTTTATTTGTAAATTTATGATTTAAAATATGCTTTGAGGTTCTCCTCGTTCATCATGGTCATGGTATATATTTTGTGGTATTCAGATTTAGATCATCTGAAATATGAAGTTTTTTTTCTGTGAAATATTTCGCTAGTTCATCTGAACTCTCTCCTAATAAACTACCCTGGAATTGCCCAAATCAGCATATGGCGCACAAGGTGAACTCCTTGAATGTCAGGTGTTGGTTGCATAGTAGTGCATTCAAGCCAATAACGGAACAATGATTATCTTATTGAACTTGTCATACTTTTATTATATAATAGGTGATAGTGCATATACCACGGGTCTGTGTTTGGTCACCTTGACACCCCTGGGCTTCTGTTGATGTTGGAGGACAATTATATAGTTATGTTGTTGGCTAGGTAGAAAGCGGCAGATTTTTGCCATTAGGCAGGCAATAGGCATGGCCTTAGGGCAGCACCTGTTGGTGTAGGGGAGCTGTCATTCTCCTCCCACCTCCTAAATAGTCTTATTTTTCTGCCTTCCCGAGAAAAGGTGAAAAGGTGTGTTGGTTTGGTGTGGTTTACTATGTTTAGAGCTGGGGGGGGGGTTTTGCCTACAGGATCCTCTGAGGTAGTAAAAATCCACACCTGAGCAGAGGTGTTATCAAAACAACTGCCCATGTTACAGGGCAAAGCATAATACAGCAAATTGTACATGGCAGATATTTGGGTGTTGAATCCCCCCACCTCTACTTTGTGACTTGTTTTTCTTTATTTTGAGGATAATGGCCCTTGACAACCCTCTTTGAAAACCATATCCTTGTCCTGACACAAAGAATAGGCTCTTCTGTGCTGGCGCATATGTTGGGTGCCGCTGCTGTTTTGGCCTCACCCACAAATCAGAATACATCTTACTACCTTCACGCTGCATTTATGTCTATTGTACATACATTGTTTAATTTGGTATTCAGTTGTTTTGGATGCACCCAGTTGGCTGCTTCATTTTTTACTGGGTTTAGAAAGTAGAACAGGGAGACAGTGTATCTATTTAAAATCTTTTTAAGGTTCTCTGACAACCCACCCCCCGTACGTTATGGGAATAACCATGTCCCTTTCTACCCTGTCTTGCTTCCTCCGGCCTTAACTGATAGACTTAACACTTTTCATATCCTCATATTTCAGGGTTTAATGTCCACTTGATTTCAGTCAGCTTTCATTCTAAGCGTGTCCGTGTGTAAGGTGGCCAGGTAATATCGTACAAAAACGCAAATTAGGTGAACATCCACGGCCGTTTTCCTGGTTGTGTCAGTTTAAAACGGTGCAACTTTACTAAAAATAATTTTTGCCTCAGCAGTACATCGTTCAAGAAATACTGTGTTGGGTGAACTTTACTCTAACTTTGGTAGTGTGTTGCTTCATGCCTTCAATACTATTACCGTACAGTATCCCCCTTCATTTCTTGAAGGGCATGCCACCCGTTTTAAAAAATCTTTGTTATATAGTAGTGTCTTCTGTTCCCCCAGCCCCAACCTCCTATAAATAGATTTTTCAGAACTCTACTACTTACGTTTACCTCTTTCCTCCGCGTACTGTCTCCCTGCCGCTCCGCTTCATGAAACGCTAGCAGGGGCCGAACTGTGCCAGCCAATCCACGATTTGGCTGTCCGCGACGTGGAGAATGCCAGGGAGAGATGAAAGGTAAGTAGAGTTTGCACGGGGCGTTTCCTGTAAAATCGATTATAGCGGTGGGGCTGGGGGAGCAGACCTACTATATACCAAAGGTGTTTGTAGCTAGGGGAGGGAGAGCAAGCGGATGTAGGGCAGGGGGGGAGGGATTAGTGGGCATGACAAAATTCTCCCTCAGGAATAACAGAGGCAGATTCCCTATATGCTCCTGTGGCCAGTTTTTGGTAATTTGGAGGGCATAGCAGGGCACCTTTGGAGCAGTGCATGTACGAGTAAGGATTTTTATTGCACTACAGAGTGGGGTCCAGTAGTGGTTGTGCTAAATTAATAGTTTGGGTGGGTTTGGACATGCCCCCTCAACAATCACCTCCTAGACGTATTCGTGAGGGCAAGCATTCTCATAATCATTAAAAATGCCACCTACCTGGGAGAGGGGAATTCTTCACCATGCAGTTTTTACCACAGCAATATATCTTGCCCCCTCTTCCCCCTGAAAATTGTTACAACAAGCAGAATCTGTATCCTTTTCTGTACAGGCACGAGAGTTCTTGCATTGATGACAGACAACATCTAAAAAAGGTTTTAAAGAGTGTGATATCTAAAAGATTACATGCCAGTTTTGAGCAGATGCATAGCCTCCACGCTGACGGCTTCACATAGGTACCCTTTGAGAAATGGTGCATTGCACAAGCTTTACTTAGATCAGGTTCACCTTAATTATAAAATCCCCTGCTGTTTAATTTAGTAAAGGGGTAAGGTTGAAGGCAGATTTTAAAAGCAATTTTTCCTTTGGGCCGTTTTGGGTCAGAATAGACATATACTACAAATTTAAAAGCAATTTTTTGTGACTTGTAGCAAATTTGAACCTAAACATAACACTATGAAATCTTACATTTATGTGTCATCCTCTACAGATTATTGTTTTTAGTAGGTATGTTAGGTTGAACAAATGACAATATGTCCATCCAGTTCCAACCCCATCTCTATCAATACCTCATTTCCTGTTGATCCAGAAGGAAGCAAAAAAAAAAAAAACACCAAATTTATGATGAGGGAAAAAATTAACATTTTCCAAATGAGGCCTTATCATGCTTTATAAAGAGGAAGAATCATATTTTTCCTCCCCCTTGAATCCATACCTCTCTTTATACAAGACAATACCATGCTGGGCTCTGGCCTGTTGCCGCCTGGCACTGCTTTCTATCACCTTTAAAAGTTTGTTATCCCACCAAAACTCTCAAGATTCCCTTTCAACAGGATTCCACGTAACCCAGAGCCATTTTATAGTATAACAGCACAAGGATTTTTTAATAGTCCAAATAAGAAGACCTTACTTAGCAACATTGAAATCTCATCTGCCACTTAGCAGCCCAAGGTTTGACATCTATCTAGATCCCCTCTCAAAGGATTTGCACATTCCTCTAAAGTTTTTGAAAATAATGGTCGACAAAGTGTTGGTTCGTCAGCAAACACAGAAAACCTTCTGCACAAAGGTTTAATAAACAAAATCATGCCAACAGTCTCCTAATATTTGCTTTTCAGTAATGCTGCCCCATTAACTCAAGGGCAATTTTAAAAAGGGGTGTACAATGGCCTTTATATATTACAGAAATGCGACTGCAGAACCTGATTTTAACAACATATTTTGTTTTTTACAATCAGGTATATAGTGCTTGCGTATGGGCTCCAGTGGTTTTTTTTAGTTTTATCCGTGGTACTGTCTCCCAGAGTTAGCTAAGGAATACAATACTATTTCTCGTTCAAATATAACAAAAGTACTTCCAACACTATTGATGGCTCCTATACATCCTCAGCATCCAATATGGGACCGGGGGGTGTAGGTAGTGCTGGGCAGTATTTCCCGGTGCCCCAGTCCTTGCCATACTGAAGTTGCTGCTCTGAAAAACGAAGTTGTCAACTTTCTTTTTCTCCACGCATGGCCAAAGGCACAAACTTATTGTCTTCTTTCTGCATTCAGGCAAAAAAAGTATTAGGCTTTGTTTTTCCTTGAATAAGACACAACAACTGGTAAGTTACACGAGTGCTGTGGGGCACTTTCTGATTTGTCCTACACCAGTCAGTTGGGCAATTTATTTATTTACAAGTCTGTGGTGGGCATTTATATTTACCAGTCTGTGGGGGCAACTTATATTCCACGTCTATGGGTCGCAATTTAATCTACTAGTTGTTGTCCCTGCCTGCTCCTGACTTTAATATGAAGAACGGGAAGGTGTACAAATAGCTCTCTTTTAACCTTACCTCCCGTTCTTCAATTAAACAACTGTCATTTGTGAGTGGAAATATAGAAAAACAGGCAGATCAGTATGGGAAAAAAGATATATATATACATAGAAATATAGACTGTTTAATATAGTTGCCCACATAGACTGGGAAATAATAAGTAAGCCCCCACAGGCTCTTCGTTTGTTTTGTCTCTAGCAACTATACCCATCATTTAAAAACAAAGGAATGAGTCCCAATTATTGGTTATGTCTATATAATAATTGTTTTTGGAACCAATATCATTTGGAAAAGTATAAGGAGTTGTGACAAAGCTTTTAAAAAATAAAATTTTAAAATTCCATTTTCTCTCAATTGCAGATTATTCAGTTCCTATTTTTTTCCTATTATTATGATTTTTGCGCTTTCTCTTCTGTCTCCTTCTCCTCTTCTTTCTGTTATCTCCCCCCCCCCTTTCCTCCCTTTTCTAGGAGAAATGTCTGGACACTTATGACATATGGCAATTCACAGATTTGGTCTTTTTCCATGCAACCCACCTGCCAGTAATTATACTTATCGTTATCACCCCTGCACTTCATGGCTGCACGGGCAACATCACAGAAGTTGTTTCCAGTGCTTGTTTTTTGTTTATTTAGGAATATGTTTAAAGACATGTACAGTAAAACAACAATTGTGTGTATACTAGAGCAGTTCCTTGTAAACTTAGCATTAAAAAGTGTGGTCTTTCCAGCTAGACACCACTGTGGAGCTGTGATTCACCAGCACCATTGCCTTAACCCCTGTCCACAGGGCACTGAGATCATGACTATCCAGTTTGTAGCCTAACGCTGGGTAACCTGTCTTTACATAATTGATTCAGAGTAGACCATTAATTTGGGGGGTTACGGCCTTTTTCACAGCTCATCCACTGCTGCGTTAAACACTTTCTTTGCATCCTGAACTAAATTTAAAAGCCTAGTAACTTAGGAATCAGAGAGAGTGAGAGGCCTCAATTCTCTTAGGCTTGAATTGAAAGGTATCAGATATTCTCTTTTTAGATGTATCTTAGTATCACATCAAAGTGTAATAACCCCCCACGGAACCCTCTTCTTTTAGATTGTAAACGAAGTTCCGCAGTATAATGCGCCTTGTTTGTGCCCCCCGAAATAAGCAGTATATAGGGAAACTCACTTAACACACACCAATAAAAACAGGATCTCCCAACATCAATCTCGCCTAAAATTAAAAAACAACAAGCTTTCTGTCCTGGTACATTTCACTCCCAGGGGCCCATCATAGAGAATTGGGGGTTTGAGTCGCGTCCTGCAGGCCGAAATGGGGAGGTGTCAAGGGAGCTAGTTCCTTCAAAAGAAGGGAGGTTTGGTGGGTACACTGCTTATAAATACGTTTACAACACCCCAGGACTCAACAAGGACTATGATGCACATGTATATCCTATAGACGTGACATTTAGCCTTGGTATTTCTTGATGTCTATTTCCTTTATTTCTCTTGAGTGAAATTGTATTAAATTGACACTATAAAATGTAAATTAGTCATATGCCTTTAGAATAGGTGATTACATACCTTTAATAATTGTTGTGGGTGTGTCTGTTACACCATGTGCATTCTACATATATCATGTGACCCTGGTGAGGTCATCTTTTGCCTTTTTTGAATTATGCCGTGTAACTGCTGGCTTGACAAAGGGGGCTAAGAAATTCCTAAAACGTAGCCTGTATGCGATTGGCTGTAAATAAATATTGTGGAGTGCGGTGTTTACTATGTAATTTTTAAGTAGAAATAAACTGATCATGGTGGACCTGCCATTGGGAAAATAAAGTAAATCATGGTCAGTTTCTTTCTAGTTATTTCTTTTAAATTGACAGCATTAAAACAGTACTGATAGTACTGAGAGTTCATAACCATTTTTTAAAAACTGTACCAGCCTTAAGATAAAAAAATGAAATATATAATCTTATGTATTAAAGAAATAATGCTGCCCCTTTACATTATAATATAAGGATATCATGCCACCTTGGAGTTCCCCTGCCCTGTTAAAAGCACTTCGCCTGCTGGCTCATACTTTTTTTATATGGTAGGGACCTCCTCTGTGGCATAATTCTTATATTACACTGTAAAGGGATGCATTATCCTTGATATTATATAACTCAAATTTTTCACTTTTGATATTCCTCAGCAACCCTTTGACAGCTCTCGTCTTGGTGTTCCCTCCAGTCCCTGCATCATTGTGATTATTCCCCTGTACATAGTGTCTGCAGAAAATACTCCCTGTTCCAGTGGGGCTGTCTATCTTTGTCGGGGGGCTATTTGGAATGTGGTATATGATATGACACATTATATTTGGCATTACGGCTGCCCTCGTAAAGGTTCCTACTTGGCATGGCTTAAGTCCTATCATGTTCGTCATCATGTTTTGAGCATCAAAAATCTGGTATGCATGTGCTCGTTTCTATCATTCCTGACTAATGTTTTGTGAATTATGTAGACTGTTAAAAATATGGTGCCAGCAGAATTTTTCAGGAATTTGGCCTCAATCAGTTTAGACTAATTTACAATAGTAAACCCCCCCCAGGAATATTACACATTGTTTTCAGCACAAAGTGAACTTTAACCTATGATAACCTGACTTTAATAATTTATCTGGGAGATTTTACTGGGTTTTGTGGTAAAATATGTTAAAAAAAAATTATTAAATTTGCAAATTTTCATGGAATTTGGACTTTTAATAGTTATCTATTTGAGGTTAGGCCCACAAAAATCTTAATGTCTAAAAACTCTGATACTCCTGCGTACAACATACCAGATATATGTAGTACCCCCACTTTTCCTGTACAGGAGACCCCCCAAACTAAAACTGCCTTTCAAGAATATTACACCAGACTGAAATGTTAGTAACCACTTCTGACGGTCAATGTATAATATCTACCAAATTAACTAAATTTTATGAGTGAGGTACGTTTGATCACAATGCAAATACTCTGGCGCAGCTTCTTCCATCCAATTGTTATTCAAGTGTTTTTTTAAATGAAATAGAGTTTCTTTTTGCTATGTAACATTGTAGTTATTTTCATTAATACCAACAATGATGTGGGCGCATTCTTTGTAAAGTTCGTACCTTTTTGGCACCACTTTTCAAAAATTACAAAACAACTTCAAATGGTAAAATCACCCCAAACCCCAAATAATGTGAAAAAAGTTACCAAATATCAATCTCCCCAATGTCCTGAATCAACCATATTTTTTTGCACAATGGCTCAAAAACAGTTAAGGGCAATTATAGTGAGAAATTGTTTTTTTTTTTAATTTCTTCTAAATGTATCCTATAAGGTCATCCCATCCACCAGGGAACCTTTAGTTTCTTTAAATTCTACATAGTCCCCGAGATATAAGCCTCTTTGAATATGCTGTGATTTGTAGGAGCTGCTACACCTCATCTGGTCACTCAAAGGCCACAACCCACACAATCCAAAGCTCCCCTGCAGTAACTGTCACACACTCTCTCACCCACACCCTATATGTACCATGTGCAACATAGTTCAAATGCTGTAGTGCTAACACCAATAATAAACCATTAACCCAGCAATATTAGCATAACACCTATAAAAAGCCCCTCCCCCCCAAAAAAATCTTATATACATACAAAACCAGTGACTCAAACGGAACACTAACAGTAATATAATACAGTAATACAACTATATCCAAACAAGACACACACACGCGCAATCTATGAAATATATAGCTAAAGCAAACTAAATTTAACAGGACAACAAGCAGTGTCACTGTGTTTGTGAAGTCTCACTACAAGCTGCTGTTACAACTGACTCTCTCTTCAGTGATTATGATCTCAGCTAAGCGGGGGAGAGATATGAACTTTAGGTAAAAGTAAATAACGATTAGCAAAGTTAGAGAACAGGCAGAGTTTCATAACTTACTTGTAAAGAAATCTTCGCCACCACTTGTCCCTCCTCTCAGCTCCCCCTCTGCCCCCCCTCTCAGCAATATTTGCTACTTTAATTCACACTTTGATTGCTTGCAGTCTAGCTCTGGAAGGAGGGGTCAACAGGATGTCAGCACTTCATTTAAAGTGCCTTTCAACTGACAATGCTCGGACTCTGTATACAGCCCGTCACTGCTTATGGGGGAGTATACAGAGAGGGAGGGGGACTACACACGCTTGTTACAAACTTCTGGGCCGGTGTGTAATGAAACGAAGCCACACAGAAACATGAAAGTAAGGCAGTTATACTAGTGATCTATACATTGTATACAGACAAAGTTTTTTTTTTTCACTGATAGTTGGCCCTTTAAAGTAGTCAGCACCACCTCCAATATTGAACAGTCTGGTGTTTTTACCACAGAACACCGCTCTGACCCGAAATACCCCACATAATATTACTATATATTCTATCTTGGAATCTACTTCAAAAAAGCAAAGTAACACTGTATTTTGTTCATTTATATACTATTAATGGTGTGGGTGCACTCTTAGTAGAATTTATACTTTTAGCAGATTTTTCTGTAAAAAATGATCAACTTTCAACAGGATAGTAAATCTGCCAAAATTCCCATGTAATGGAAAAACAAAGTTAACCAAATATCAATCTGCTAAATATCCAGTCAAACATATTATGCCATATGCCATGGTTACACACGTGGGACATGGAAGCGACTAGCCACAAAGTGTGACAATGCACGATGGCTCAAAAGTTCAAAAATAGATTTGGCCAACTCCGAATTTGAACAGTACGCATTTTCCACCACAAATACCCCCAACTCAGAAATAACCCCAAAAAACGATATATTCTTAGAACCTACACACCTTATGCTAGGTAACACTGTAGTTCTTGCATTCATACCATAAATGGTGTGGGTGCATGTTTCACACGACATGGAATTGACTAGCCACAAAGTGAGCAATGCACAGATGCCGCAATTCCGCAACTTTGCAGATTTTTTGCACTGAACACCCACCTAATTTAGAAATACCCCCCCAAACTATATATTCCAGTAATCTACACACCTTTAGCTACGGCTAAGCAATAGTGCCAAAACCCCATAATGGAAAAAAAAAGTTACAAATATCAATCTCCCAAAGCTGAATCAAATGGTAGGTCACATTCATGGTAAAACACACAGGTGTGTAAGCACTAACCACGAAGTGAGACAATGCAAAATAGCTCAGGAATAGCAAAAATATTTAGCCAACTCCGAATCTGAGCAGTTGATTCATGGTGAAAATCCTACCTAAAACCCACATGACAAGTTAAAAAAAACACTAGGGGGAGATTTCATCGCTGTGGCAAAGAAAAAAAAATTGCGACATGGCGCAGGCAGGCAAAAACCTTCGTTAACACGTTAGTACATAGGTTAGCGTGATTTTAGTGCTTATTCAAATTGGATGCCATGCACAAGTGCAATTACACAAAAAAATCAAACAGACTCATTTACCCAGACTCGCTGGGCAAATAATGTTTATAAAATAAATGTTCTCTACCAGTTAGCACGACTTAACTCCATATTAGCGTCAGATGCGCGGTTACGCAAAAATCACCCGCACATCCGATGCTCCCAATTCAATATCGGGTTTGCGCTAGATTTAGCGCAGGATTTTAAACCAGCAAATAGCTGGCGTTAAATCCTGCAGTGGGTAAATCCCTTTAACGGGATTTACCCTCATTCGCAATCGCGATATTGAATCGCGGAATGTGCATTTACCCAGAGCAATAGCGGCTCTGGGTAAATGAGCCTGAAAGTGTCATGTAAACTGCATCATGCTTTCATAAATACATAAAGAATTCCAGGTGCATATCCAGAGAACTCGGTGCTTTTAAGGAGATTTTTTTAAAAAAATAGATGATTCAAAGGTTGAAAACCTACAAGAAAAAAAACCCATTAATCTCCACATGTCCTAAATCAACGGTATGCCATATGCGTGCACACGTAATGTGGCCATTAACTAGCTCAAATGGGACACATGCACAGTAACAAATACAAGAAAAAAAATCTAAGTGCTCTGTAATTGAACAGCCTAGATTTTTTCAAAAGAAACAGCCCCGAAACTTGAAATATCCCCCACAACTATAATTTTTGGAATCTACACACCTTCAGCTACGTAATGGTGCCATGCTTTCATATATACATGCAGAATCTGCACACTTTTTTTTTTAGAAATTTTTATTATTTTGTAGATTTTTTGAGAAAAAGTGAAAAAAGAAAGATGAAACTTAAATCTTGAACAACTCCCCAGTAAAAATATACTAGAAAGGTGTAGCTTGAGAAACTGTTTCACTGGATAAAATCAACACTTCGATCACAGCTATAAGTCTGTGTCTTCTGTGCCAACCTATATAATTTTCATTGCATCAAGTAAAATATAACATCCCTAAATAATATTCCCCCATGTCCTCAATAAAAGAGTACCCCACTTGTATCAGTGCTCACAGAAACACTGCCGCCAAACAACTCAAAAGGAGGAGACAATATTCAATTTGTGCTGCCTCACAGAACACTCAAACATCTATTTTATTTTGTAGAGCCCCCATTGGTGCTGAAATATCATAGTGTCAAATAGTTTTGATATAAAAATACTCCAAAGATATTAGGTAGATATATCATTCTTCACACAAAAAACACAAATTCCAAATGCTGCCCGCCCCCCTTGCCGTTGGAAGGGGTGTGGTTTTATAATTGCTTTGTCTGGAGTGGGGTGGTGGCTTGTTCAGAAATGGGAGGGGCTTTATACACATTGATTTAACTAGTGTCATTATCATTGTATGTACATATCAATCCTCCAAAAGGCCAAAGTTTTGTAAGCTTGCCACCACGTCAAAGTAGACACTTTCAGACAGCAGGGCCCTAACAAACTCTATCTATTGGTAGCCATGGAATTTTCATACATACTGGTAGTCATGGGAATTTCATAACATACTGACAGCCATGGGAATTTCATTACATACTGGTAGTGGTAGCCATGGGATTTCATTACATAGTGACAGCAAACTGGCAATTTCATCATATCCTGGTAGCCATGGGAATTTCATCACATACTGGTAGCCATTTCATTAGATACAGGTAGCCATGGGAATTTCATTACATACTGGTAGCCATTTCATTAAATACCCGCTAACCTGGGAATATCATCACATACTGGTAGCAATGGCATTTCATCACTTGGCATCAAACTGGCAATTTATCATATACTGGGGTAGGCTATTACCTACCCCATGTGCAGGGCAATCCACTCATTTATTAGTGCAGGCAGTGGCAGCATTTTGGTAATGTGCACTACTAGATATGCAAGTAAAATAATACCAAAAGCTGCCCCTGCCTGCACTAATATGAGTGGATTGCCCTGCACATGGGGTAGGTAATAACCTAATAAGGCTCTGCGGCTATCACCTACCCGTGTCCCACGCAGACACTATATATTCCCCCACACGCACTATATATGCCCCCAAACAGCCACTATTATGCCCCAACACAGTCATATATATGCCCCCACACAGTCACGATATATATGCCCCACATGTTCGCTTATATCCCCCACATGGTCACTATACATGCCTTTCACATTCACTATATTGCCCCCACACAGTCACTTTAAATGCCCACACAGTCACTATATATGCCCCCACACAGAATGTTAATGTAAGTTTTCCCAGTGCTTTGTACTTCTTTTCAGTCCATTTGCTGCTCTGTATGTACAGTCAAGTTTTTAATAGGCAGGAAGAGTTTGATCTCCGTTCCACGGTCCAGTAAAACCCTGTTTTTTCTAGCAGCTAGAAAGCACCCAGCACAATCACCTTTTTAGTGATATTCAGTGAAAACCGTGTGTGTACTGAGAGATGCACAATTTTTTGCACACTTTACTGTTCCTAAATATTCAATCCTGTCTCTTTGTGGTACCTCTGCAAAATTTCCTAATATAGCCTGAAATTGGTGGTATGATAATCTGTGTTTACTTTTCTGATACCACCAAGGACTTTGGGCAGCTTGGAGTAGACAAGTTTTTTTTATTACTACGTATAGCTTATTGTAAAAAAAAGGTGTGTTTCATTTTCCGAAGTGGTATTTGATTCATTGGCAACGATCAATAATTAGGTGATCAGGACTTATAGTATAGCAAGTTGTCCACACTCTGGCAGCTTGCTATATCAAGTACTGCACTGCGATCTGAATGCTGACCAAACTGTCTGTTGATTTGGAGGGCTGGCCGAATAGTATGTGCTGAACTGGAGGGATGCCAAACAGTATCTGCTGAATTGGAGGGCTGACCTAATAGTGTGCTGAACTGGAGCGCTGACCTAATAGTGTGGCTTGAACTGGAGGATGACCGAACAGTGTCTTTTGAACTGGAGGGCTGAATGAACAGTGTGTATTGAACTGGAGCTCTGACCTAACAGTGTCTGTTGAGAACTGGAGGGCTGACCAACAGTCTCTGTTGAACTGAAGGCCTGACCGAACAGTGTCTGCTGAACTGGAGGGCTTATCTAACAGTGGCTGCTAAACTGTAGGTTTTAGAAACTTTCTGTTATTTCAGCCCCCAGTTCACCAGCCAGTCTCAAGTCAGCCCCCAGTTCACCAGCCAGTGTTAGATAGCCCACCACACCCCTTCCACAAACCATGCACGTTTTTTTGGGGGACAGCCCGCACTACACACACCGGAAGGAATATATAGGGTCAGTTTTAAAAAGTTTGACTTTAGTTTTAAAAGGTCTAGAAGAACCCCTTTCTTTCTGCCACATTCTTAATGTCTATAAGAAAGTAAATTGAGGATAAATATTTATGGATGTATAATTTCCCTCTCAAAAAAAGTTTGTTTTTGCATGTGATACATTTATATTTCACCTCTGTTTTTATATTTTTATAATGTTTTTAAAGGTTAAATCATCTAATTCTTTTTTTTTTTTTTTTACATGTACAGGTTTTTGGCATTACTAGCACCTTGTGGGATCGTCCATTCAAAACCCTCATACCTGAGAATAAAGATAAGGACTACTAGAACACACACATAACAGTTATATATGTTTTATAAGCAGCCCTGCTGGCTGGCATTGTTCAGTGCATACAGGGGAGGAGAAAAACATTTTTTTTAATAATGGATTGTTTTTTCCATTGATCCCATATGTTGTGAAGCAGGCTAGAGAGAAATAATTATTTATTAAACAAATAAATTTAAAGGTGCGCCAAAAACCATAAAATCCAGGCTTGGTATTTAAAAACTACTATGCAAAGGGGGGCCATTTATGTGCATTACCTAATGATTATGTTAAAAGTGCTTTAACACCCGGCTATCATAATAGATCTTATAATATATAGAAATGCCTACAAATAAACAAACATTTTTTTAAAGTACCCGTGTACAGTGTGTTAAAAAACTTTGCTCATTATAAGTCTATGTATGTATGTATTTTTATGTTCAGAAAAACTTCCAAATGGCTGGGACAATTTTCATGAGACTTGCAGGGAGATGTAATAAGTTCTTCTCGTTAAAAATGATGCTACGTTTGCCCCACCCAATCAGATGTTACAGGGAAGTAGGTGTGTACACGTTACAGGGATGTTTGATTTGGTACGTGTTACAGGGGTTTACGGTGGAAAAGGGGAAATTGGTGTAATACGGATTAAAGGGGAGGTTGGTGTGATGCGCGTTAAGGTAAAGTTTTTGTGATACTGGTTAAAGGTAAAGTTGGTGTGATATGGTTTAAATGTGAAGTTAGTGTGATACCATTACAGGGGAAGTTTGTGTGATACACATTACAGGGGAATTTGGTGTGTACAGGGAAGTTGGTGCGTTATGTGTTACAAGGGCAGTTGGTGTGGTACGCATTACGGGGAAGTAGGTGTGGGGTCCGCATTACAGGGGAAGTTGGTGTGGTACTTGTTAAAGGGAAAGTTGGTGTGATAGGGTACAGGGGAAGTTGGTGTGGTACGCTTTAAAAGTGCATCATATCAACTTCCCCTTTAACATTGGGGTCATCTCACATTCATTTATCTTGACTATGTTGCACAACAGCAACCCCTACATTTAAAAGTACTGCAATCAACCAAAATAAATTATTAACTAACAGTGTTCTCCAGAAAACTCAATTCAGATGCTTCACTCAGATAAAATGAATGCTTGCAAGAAAAACATTGCTAATCTAGTCCTCTTTCCGTCCACGTTTTACTTTAGAGGATGTGCACTGTAAAATAAGTGCACTGTAAAAAAACAGTTAAGCTCCACCCCCCTGAGATTTCTTCTGCTTTCTCCTGCTTGAGCCTCAAACAGTCATGCTTGTGAGTTACGTGCACGTGCATGGAACTCACAGGCATTACTGTTTGAGGCTCAAGCTGAGAGGTGCAGGGACTCACGGCATTACTGTTTGAGGCTCAAGCAGGAGGGTGCACGGAACTCACAGGCATTATAGTTTGAGGCTCAAGCAGGAGAGTGCACGGAACTCACAGGCATTACTGTTTGAGGCTCAAGCAGGAGAGTGCACGGAACTCACAGGCATTACTGTTTGAGACTCAAGCAGGAGAGTGCACAGAACTCACAGGCATTACTGCTCAAGCAGGAGAAAGCAGAGGAAATCTCAGAGGGCGCAGCTTAACATTCAGCAAACCAGTACACAATGTCAGCAACTTTCAAGGCACAAAGCTAGGCTCTGGAGGGCTAGATAAAAAAAATATGGCAACGGTATTTTTAAAGCTGGCAGCTTGCAAATGAACATAACTTGATTTTACAGTGCACTTATCCTTTTAAGTGTAATATACAGCTAGCAGGGCAGTCCTGACTAACTAACCAAACGAGATTCACCTCAAGCCCTCAGTAATTACCCATTGCAGTCAGCCCTCCACTTCATAATCAGTGTTAGTTAGCCCTCCAGTTCATTAGCCAGTGTTGTCAGCCTCCAGTTCATTAGCCAGTGTTTTCAGCCCTCCAGTTCATTAGCCATGTTGTCAAACCCCCAGTTCATTAGCCAGTATTGTTGCCCTCCAGTTTTATATCTTGTACTGTAATCTTAAAGGAATGGGAGGTAAGGGAGCTATGTCTTACCCCCCGTTCTTAACATGAACCAGTGGTGGATCGCACTCGCTGGTAAGTTTTCTATCTTCATTCCTGGGTTCTGTAGCATTAATTGAAAAGATTGATTTTTGCACAGTGAGAACCATCAACCAAAGCTTGTTTGGTATGACAGAGCCTTTTACAATTGTAATTGTATTGGGTACCTTGTATACATTTTGCTTACAATCCTTGTGCTCAGTTAAGACTAAAGTACGTAATAGTGATGTGTTTATATATCTTACTTTGTCTTCTGTAATCATTACTCCTAAATGCCTCATGAAAAAAGTGGTATGTGTTAATGGCTAAATTTGGTCAGGCCCCCTTTAACAATTTAGTGAGCTGGTTAAAGCTTGAGCAAGCTCACATGAGGCAGCTAGGGATTAGCATTGAGTCATTGGCTGTAATGTCAACTGTTTGCTAACTGGAAGAACCAGAAGCAGAAACAGGGGCATGAGGACATTGTGCAACATTTCTAGTAAAGCTGGGTACACACGTTACAGAAACCCCCCCTGCCAAAATGAAAGCCGAGTCAACAACAGGTAAGGGTAAAAAAGGTGCTTACCGGCAACGTATATGGCCCTGGTGCATCCAACCCCAGACCCTTCGCAGGCCAGACTTCAAAGAACTCAAAACAAACAGCAAAGGACTGTGCAACTGGATAAAACACTGAATCCTCTCTTAATAATAAGTTACTTTATTAGATCCAAATATAAATACTAGCACAAGGCCACACCTGATGCCTCAGGTGGTTGTGCCTAGTATGTATATGTGGATCTAATAAAGTAGCGAAGGAATATTGTGTCGCATTAAAATAATGAGGAATAAGGAACGGGAAAGGGAGGGGGGAAGGAAATATGAGTGAAGGACCACTTTATTTCTTATAACAGTTTCTTCTGCATAAGTTATGTTATGCTATGATTTTATGATTATGTCCACAGGGACACTTACTCTAAATTTTTTTATGGTTCGGGTGCCTATGCCCCGAACCCTCTGCTAGTCCACTAGTCCTCTCCTTCCAAAGTTCATTCACACTTGGGAGTATTCCATATCAAGGTTTTCGTACGTAACCATGTTTAATAAAGGGAAGGACTCGCCGTTCCTTTTGTTGGTCCGTGTGCAGCCTGCCCCAGACCCTTTGCTGGATCTGTAAGTAATACCAAATACGTTTTGGGACCGGAAACGGCGCCTTCCAAGTGCTGAAACAAACTCATATGGATGTCCACTGAATATAATCCATATAATATCAAATTCACCTTTACAGTGGGATATAGAGAGGTCCAATATTGTGGATCTTACTATATCCATTCATGAGGCTATATAAAAACATCAGATTATAGAAAACCCCTTGCAAGTAATTCCATCCTGAGGAAGGATTCCAATCACGCATTACATAAATATACATATAGTCCCAGTACAAGAAATTAACTACTAAGATCATTGCTAAATACTTACCAGTTCTGGAACAAGATCTGTCATTAAAACAAATTCTTTCAGAGGTGTGTAGATGTGCACCTAGGAGAGCATAAACACTGGGTAACTATGTATCTCCGAGTACCTTTATAAACAGCTCGACAAACAAGACACATGGTTTAACCTTAAGGGAACCTTTCAATGTGGGGCCACTAGATGCTTAACATGCACATATATATTAAAAAGAAGTATAAAGCTCTAGTAATGGTAGAACTCCCAATTAAACAATACATGAACTGCAACTCCAATCGTGTAGTTTATCTCATTACGTGTAGTAGGTGCAAGATCCAATATGTAGGATGCACCACACGGCCTTTGAAAAACTGTATTAGAGAACACATAGAGACATAAAAATAAGTCATGAGCCCTATAGCCAGACACATACAACTTTGCAAAGCACCCATTCAGAAAGCAAAAGTATACGAGTACATGGTATAAACATGTTCATCCTTAATAGAAGCAGAGATCGACTGACTCCACTCTTAAAATAGGAAGTCAAATGGATTTTCCTCTTGGATACCAGATTCCCCAAAGGATTACATTTCTTTGGGGCCTATCCTGCTTTGTAGATTAAGTAAGCCTTCTAAATCCAAATGTAATGAAAAGCGTATCTGCAGATATAAGATCTTCATAATTATATTATATTTGGCAGTCTCCCATTTCTGGCTAGGCAATGTGCTTAAATGTCCCTAAAGGTTGTCCACGAATTTCTCTCCAAACTATATTTCCATATTGAATTTGAAATCGCATGTGTTTGCGTTGCAGGTGTGGCCGTTCCCATAACACACCGTAAAAATCCCACATAAGAAATCAAGATCTAAAATTCAAAGTTGAACATGCAGTTTCAGTAGTTTAGGGTATAATGATAATTAATGATAATATATTATGTGTTAAATTATAAGAATATATATATTTTAAGTTTTCCTAACTTCTTCCTTTCTATTTTTCCCCTTTCCTGTATGTTTATGTTTGTCAGATTTTTCAGTTTATATTCTGTAGCTTTTATTGCATTTAAAAATGTTTTTATTAGTATGCATTTAGAGCTGGAATAGCAGCCACTCTCTGTAAAGGTGGCCACATGCGATTTCCATCTCAATGTGTCGATCACATTGGTATCTGTCGGAACATTGCTCGGGAACCGCCACACATGTAAATCAGATCCCAATACGCGGTATGGGATCGGTCGGTCGTATGGCCATACACGTAAACGATAGTATCGGCTCCCTTTGCTAAAATAAAGGGAGCTGATAACGCCAATGGAAATTTTTCATCTTTCCCGACCGACCGGAGTGGCGACTACGGTCATCCGTCGGCACTACGGTTGGTCCGGAAAAGCCCATACACTTGAATGATAATGGGTAAATCCCATCATGGAACGACAAGATTTACCCATTATCGTTCATATGTATGGCCACCTTAAGAACTTTGTATTACCCAAGAAGGGTTAACTGCACATCAGATGGGAGGTACCTAATTTTAAAAGGAAATTAAGAACTATATCACCTGCCTGATATGATTAAGGATACTAAGGCTCCCGAAAAGTGTTAGGCTCCATTACCGTCTTGTTCACTTTGTACATATGCTGTATTGAATTCACAATAAAGATTGGCTTTTAAGTTCGGCTTATACCGAGAGTTTGTTTCAGCACATGGAAGGCGTTGTTTTCCGGTCCCACAACGTATTTTATCTAATAAGCTTTTTATTAAGCGAGCATTCAGTGTTTTATCCAGTGGCACCATCCTTTGCTGTTTGTTGTCAGCTTTCTAAGTATTACAGGTTTGGAGATGATTTGC
The DNA here is from genome assembly GCA_019447015.1 of Hymenochirus boettgeri. NCBI lineage: Eukaryota > Metazoa > Chordata > Amphibia > Anura > Pipidae > Hymenochirus > Hymenochirus boettgeri. The sequence continues at coordinate 128,318,909 of CM033472.1, read as the reverse complement.
CTTTATTTAATTTTTCAATTGATTTTAATAAAAAATATTGAGAAATGTGTTGGCTCTGTTAAGAAGCCCACATGACTGTAAATGAGCTGTTTTTCTCTTGGTTTTATGGAACAGTACATCTCTTTATGCACATCCAGAGGCAATATGCATTTGCCTAGCTTGCCTAGTGACCTACTGCCCAAAGCAAGTATATTTAATATAGCAACCAGGTCCCTACAAGCCATTTTTAGTCTCATATAGAATACTTTAATTTATAAACACTTGGTTGCTAATGAATTTAGCTGTCATGTTTCTATAGGCTTTCATTAACCTGTAACAGTAAGCAGAAAGCATACATGGATAAGGAATGTTAGTTTTTTTGTGTAATAAACTGTAGCTGTAATTATTTACAATATTTAAACTTTACAATTAAGCATTTTAAAATGAGAGATCTTGTATTGATTTAGACTAATTGTGATTATCATACAAATGAGATTTGTCAAATGGATGTTTTTATTTGAACATGCACAGGACTGTGTATGTGCCTGCTCCTCTGTATTGGGAGAACAGAACTTCCAGCGGAGCTTGCTGATGTTGGATGAGGGTTGGTGGGTAAATCCATTCTCAATACCGAAAAGTTATATTTTAAGGTATCTAAAAAATTGCACAAAGTTTCTTGCTTAAAATTAAGTTATTAGTATTTATAATGTGGGTTTTTTTATGTTCTTTTAAAAGAAGAAATAAAAGTAAAAAAATTGTTCGACACATAAAAAATACTGGTAACTGTGAACACTGCCCAAAAGCAACTTTATTGAAATCAAACGCACAATGAAATATTTCTTTATTAATTTTAAAAACATTTTGAGTTTTTTATTCCAAAACCATTAATAATCAGGAATTAAAGCAAAAGAATGAGCCATGGAAATAGATCTCTTATTTTATATATTTAAAGGTTTAGTATAACCATTGCACAACATCTCTGTGACTTTCAACAGTAAATATTGATTTTCAGATTAGTTTAATACACGTAAAGTTGTAAGATTCACCAGCAGTACCACAATACATTTTGTTATCAGTCAGGACATTCTTTCCTTTGTATTAACTAAAAATCTATAGTGAATATATTGGTTAGTTTTTATAAAGGCTTGTGTAACCTTTGCAGGCCCACAGGTCCACCATTAGGGCTGCCATCCTGTTGGTATTTCACAAGCAAGGTTAGTTTAAAATACTGTTTCAGAGCTTCTATATTTTAATAAGCAATGTTATGGCAGCTAAAGCCTCAGAACAACACTGAATCAGAAGGCAGAACACCTTAACAGGGGCGTGTTTAGGGGGGATTCCTGGTGCCTGGAATCCCCCCTTTCTGTCTGCTCAGTGCAGTCGGCTATTCTGCTTCTCCTGGTGTCCAGAGACGGTTACATAGATTGTTACATAGATTGTACATTGTCAATTGAGCTGTGAGTTAGAAGCAGCATTTGTATTTTTTCAAAAATGTATCCAGTCTGCCCTGTGATTGACAGCACCATAACTAATCATAATTGATGCAAAACTGTATCAATATTAACCCTGCAGCTGCTTAAGGTGATTGCTGAACTGGGTTTATATACAAACTTACTGTACCTACTGCACTGTGATGGAGTTTAGTGAGGAGAAATTAAGAAATCCTGGAGGTGGTAGCTATTAACATGTCATTTTTATATATTATATATACACAGGAGTGATTGTTCCATATATCCTATACAGAATGATAGTTCAATGTGCCCATACATGGTCTAATGTTTCAGCTTCCCCTACTGTAGTAAAGGGAACCGGAAATGGAAATTTTCTGTCTTGCCGATAGGTCACGATACCGACAATATTCAGCAAATTCTGCCAGATCCACCGTCCGTGTCACAACTCTGACTTTGGAGAACACTAATGATATTGAAGGGCGAATGTGGATTTCTCGGTAAGAGAGAACATTAAGCTGGGAACAAATGGCCAAATTTCTTGATCATTCGCCACTACGAGCAGTCGGCCAGGACAAAGCACTGTTAGTTGCGGCAAATGACTCCTATGGACTGCAGAATCTGCGATGATTTACCGACATTGCCAGCGGCCGCCGCCGAAATCCCTTCAGATTTTTTAGACCAACCAACCGATACACATAAATATTGGCAGGTTGGGCCGAAAAATCTGCTCGTATGTACCCAGCCTTAAAGGAACACTAAACCCATAAAATTGACTAAGTGCCATTCGTTTCTATTATTCACAGGGAGGTGAGAACGCTTATTCTCACCTCCCTGTGAATAATAGGACGCTCGGGGGACCTGGAACTTACCTTACCCCGCCACTCCACTCGCAGCCCCGGCTCAGCCTCTAAACAGCTGTTCGTTCCGATAGCGCGCCCTATCTTTTGAATTGGGCGCATGCGCCAAAGATAGGGGCGTGGTGGGCAGAGCGGCTGTCGAGACTGAGCGGCTGCGAGTGGAGCGGCGGGTAAGGTAAGTTCCTGGTCCCCCGAGCGTCCTATTATTCACAGGGAGTGAGGTAAGGATTACACTACACTACAGATGGGCCAGTAGTTAGGGGATTATAGTTTTGGGGGTGGACATGCCCTTTAATGAAGAAATAACAAAAGTGATATTTGGCTAACTGTGATATATTATGGCAAGTACAGAATATATAATATTATATGATGCTATATAATAGAGTATATGGATGTATTTGGTCATGAACTTCTTCTGGGGTTGTTCGGTAGTGTCAGACCCATTCAGGAATCCCCCCTTGAAAATCCTGCTTGCCTGCAGTTAGTCTATTGTATGGTCCATTAATGATTTATACACAGTGATCATATCCCCACACAAGCGCTTTTTTCTCTAGTGTGTATAATTGTAACTTATCCAATCTGTTTTCATAATCAACACCACTGTCCATTTATTAAACTAAACTTTCATTGTAAATTAATTGTAATGTGAAAGCTTTTCTCTCAGAACACCTATACATTGAAAGACTCTTCTTTAGTAAGTTTCATTTAGTACAAGTAATTGATTTGTAACAAAGGAGGCTTCTATGTTGTTGCCAGTAACAACTCATAGCCCATGTTGGGTATGGTACACACCATACAACTTTCCTCCTGACCGACCCAGACGGCTAAGAGGAAGGACTGTCGGTCGTGGCAAAAGCAGCCGTGTCCAACAGTAACCAGGGCCGAGGTGCGGTCCTGGTTCTCCGACCTGTCCGGTCATGCGCTCGTTGTTTCGGCTAACAAACGGTCGTAGCGGGCGCAAAGGAACCAGTGCAATAATTCGACCTGACCGACCGAAACACTGAAATGTCAGTGTTTAGGTTAACTGGGTTTTGGACGGATTTCAGAGCACAGTGCTATTTCCTGAATGTTTTGGAAATAGCGCTGTGTGCTAACGATTCCAAAACCGTGCAATAAGTTTTGCGCTACTTTGTAGCGTGAAACTTAACGCTACGGCTTGTGAGTGTTAAATTCCCCTTCCTTACCTTAGCCCGACCACGCGATGCAATAACTGACATAATCTCGTTTACGTCAGTTATTGTATCGCGGGATAGGGCAAGGTAAGTAACGGGAGTAGCGATGAAATCTCCCCGAAAGTTCCAAATGTACCAATATTCATTGCCGAGTTGCTGGTCACGCACCATGTAACTGCCATGATTTTAAGAATACACAACCCAAGAAATCATAAGTTCAAATCCCCTAGTTTACATCTGAAACAATACAACATAGACTACTAGTGGAGTTTATTGCTTTTTTGTTGTTGTTCCCAGGGCATAACTACCAGGGGGAGCAACACAGAGGGTCCCTGGAGCCAAGGGTGTCCGTCTTCTTAGTTCTTCTTAGTGAAGTGTATTGTGTACACTTAGCTAAACCCTAGTACCACACAGGTTAATTTCATAAATCACCCCAACATACACAGCAAAGGGAGAGGTGAGACACTTTTTGTATCTTTGTGAATATGTCTGTTGTATTCAATAGATCAACTGGACTTGAAATGTAGATTTCTTGAAGACGTTTCGCTAGTCATCCGACTGGCTTTCTCAACCTTCACAAGCATATTTGTGAATATGGTCTTTCTATTGGGCCAGTGTTGTTCCCTTTAATTTAGTTGTCCTTCTCTGACCCTTTTTGTTTCTTTTACATTTTTCAACATTGAATTTCATCCATCACTTAGCAGCCCAATGTGATATCTATCTAGATTCACCCTGCAATAATTATTAATTGTTTGCAGATTTTAATGGTTTGTGTCATGCAAACACAGAAACCTTGCTGACAATACCCACTTCCAAATCATAAACAGATAATAGAAGTGGCCCCAACACAGAACCCTGTGGCACCCCACTTTTTGGCCCACTTCCCTTTAAGGACATTACAATGTCCCTATTAGTTAAATAGAAAGGAATGTGCAACAAAATATTTATTTGATGTCTCACAATGGAACTCTGTTCTTTTTGATGATGTAACTATTAATAATGCTGACTCTTTAAACGTATCTGATAAGGTCTTATACTGGCCAACACTGAACTGAGCCGATGTTGTGCGACATTATATTATTGATTGTAACTTCGGTGTAGCAGCTCTCAACATTGTGACGTCCCCCGCGCTCATTTTCCAGACAGATCTTGATTTGCATTGTGCCCATAACATCAGTCACAAAGTGATCAGGCTAAAACAGTTTTCTTAACAAGATGGACATCTAGAGGCAAGCTTGCAGGTACAGCCAGCTTTCTATTATGTTCATTAAAGGGTATCTATACAGTGCCAACTGCTGGAGAGAAGCCGCAAGTGGATCGCTGGCCAAGTAAGTGTATCACTGTTACCCGAGCATTCTATTATTCACAGGGAAGCGTGAATAGCATTCTAGCCTCCCTGTGAATAATAGATACCGATTTAATGCACTTTAAGGAAAACTATCGTATTTAAAAAAAACAGTAAAATGAAAAGTACTTTGGACAGGGATATAGGATGGTAATTCCTACCTTCCAATATTGTTTTTGTGACGACACCACCCAAGGAAACTGATATATTATTGTTCTTCCTCCTGGCTTCAGCACTATACAGGACTACGTCTAGATTTCTTTACACCTGGCAAATGGAAACTGCTCATGTTGCTTGTAGCTCCTTTCACTCAACATAATATTGTGAGGTAGGAGTAATCAATCCTACAAACCCTCACCTGTCCCATCTCTTTGGGCACTTTCCATGTGTGTTTTTACACAGTTATAACCACACTGTGATAATTATAATTTTCATATAAATCAGTTTTGTGTCATCCTTTACTTTTTTTTTCCCCCATGTAAATTTTTAAACTTGTGAAAATAAAGGTGTTTATTCCTTTTTCAGAGGCCAGAGAGCCCCTTCAGGGCTCTTATCCAACAGGTCTTCAACCAGCTCACATAGCACGTTGGAGTTTTTTTTGCTTTCTTTTTTGTCTACCCCTTAGCCACTTGCTTTGTACTTATCAAGACTTCGCGAGCTTTTGTCTTGCGCACTACCCCCTTCTCACACACACCCGCACAATGCCCCAGATTCTTTTTCCTCTTAACCTGTTTTCTATTTTGCCAACCATGCTTATGCAGCCACATTCAGTAAGAACATGCTCACACCTTTAGCTCACCACTTCAATTTTTAACTATGGACACCGGATTTACTACCCAATTTTCATACCTCTTAACTTATCTTAATATGGCTTTAGTTTAACATTATTTCTTTCTGCCTTTATTCTTATACACTTTCTAGACCCTGAGCCCCTGTCTCTCCGTTGACTCCACCTAGATTACAATACCCCTCATTGTACTCGTCCACTTGCTTGGACTATTTTTTTCCCTGCCTGGTTGCCCCTTTTTACATCAACACTTTTATTGTTGGGCAAGCAGTCTCTGGGTATACCCTTCCATATGGGAGATGGAGTAATGTCAGTTTCTAGCAGAAAACACCTGGGGCACTGCCAAATATAGTGCAAATTGACCAAGCTGTAAACGATGTATTGTGTACTAGGTTAGCATGGTTGTTTGTTTCCGGCTGTTGAAGAAGATTCACATGTATTTGCGTTGTGTTTCACATCTTTGTTTGTCTCTGAGACACCTTACCCGTCCTTTTTTCCCCCCCCCCCTTCTCCCCCTTTACGCAGCTTTTTTTGGTCCCCTTCCCCCCTTGTTGTCTTCTTCCTTGTGACCGTTACGCCAAGTAGTAATGGCTAAAGTTAGATAGCGCCAATCTACCGTTGTTCCACATAAATGATGACCCCCCCCATTTATGTCTTGCCCCATTTACTTTCGCCCTCATAGTTAGACCTCAGGCATCTCTGTACTACCCGTAGTTTTTTGAGGTTTTTTTGTGGTATTCCGCTTACACACCTTTCTGTGTCTGTACCTGCGTCCTCCTTTTTCCCTTTTTTCCGTTTTTTTGTGAACAATGTTCATCACAGGGAACATCTGTGAAAATGTATCTAGGAAAGGTTGGATCTTGTTAATTTGACTCCATGTTTATTGGCATACTCTCTCGGTACTTTTGGGTTCTGTTTCATTAGGTTCCATATCAGCGCTTCCGTAACCACCAAATGTTTTAAAAATTCTACCATACTTTCGATCCCTTTTTTACAGCATACTTTTTACTATTGCCAAGGCGGAGCTTACGTTCCTTTTAAATGTTCAACCCTGTGTGAAAAACAACCCTGGTTTCCTCCAGGGGAGATTTTTTTTCTGGTTTGACCATATTGGGCTATTAACGATTTTAGGGCTCTCTTTATTTTGATCATTTGGTCTTATTACCTTTGATTTGGTGTTTCAAGGGTACTGGCGCTATCTCCTGTTATTTTTTTTACAACTCCTTCTTTAATTTATTCTTTCCCACTTTATTCTTGTTATGGCAGGTCCCCCCACCCACAAACTTAGACCTCTATGTTGTTTACAATATCAAAATAATCAGTTTTTCCTTTTTCTCTTTACCGTACAGCCCCTCGTGTTTGCATTCGTTTGTTTTTCTTTGCGTCCGGTCTACTCACTTTTTGTGCCAACGTTTCTTTAGCGTTAATTCACCTGCTCAAGTACACGGGTTTTTGGCAGGTTGACCTTCTTCGGCAGCCGCGGTTGTGACTTGGCTTGTATTTTGATTTCTTCCTTTTGGTTTCACCCACAATAACAGCCCCTGCGGCTGCCACCACACAATGAGACAACGGCCCCCCGCACCCCCCCTCCCATTTTCTTCCCCTTGCCAACGCCATTTTTCCCTCTGTGCTGTAAGTACACAGAATATCTAGAAAAGGGTCCTATTTGCGCCCGCCATATTTTCACAAACTTTTCAGGCGCCCCCCATACCTCCCTAGGTATATTCATTACAGCGGCCCCAGCTGCAACCCCCACATCGGATACCTCCCACACATACTACTGCCAGGCCGCCCCAACCACCAACCAGGATTTGACTCCATGTGCGTACACCCCCCCTATCCCTTAGCTACCCCACAACCACCAGAGTATCTCTCACCCCCTGTCCCTCCTTTTTTACACGCCCTCTTTTTCTGCAGCCAAGCAACCAGCTATGTGGTGGCCTAAGCACACACACCATTCTCAATTTCATTCTTTTTTTACTATACCCATCACAATGTTGGCTGCCCAGGAATTGGGACTTGCTATGTTTTTTGCAGGTGATTTGGTTTTTGTCTCCTTTCCTCCTTCCCTCAACATTCCTTGGTCTCTGACACTTGATATTAACTCGTCAGCCTGGTCACGCCCCGTGTTCGTGTGGTCGCTCATTCTGTTTTGCCGTCTCTGTGTTGTTTTTGCGTTTTTCACGCCTTTATTGGACCTGTGCTGTGCAGTGTTTCACATGTGCCCTGTCCCACTTCAACCCTTGTGTGCTTGCGCTTCCCCCTTTACTCTCTCTAGGCCCTTCATCCTTAGCAATCGTTAGCGTTCCAGGCCCCCCCCAACTCCACAGGGGCCGTCCACCTAGTGCGTTTTCCTACCTGTTTATAGACACTACGAGACACGACCCCCCCTTTTTCAATATGTACCCTTCAGCACTCTATATCTGATATAGACTTCAAGGCTTTCTTCTAGCATAATTCTATTCGCACACACTTCAAACAAAAAATCAGAAGTATGAGTGCACTCACGTCCCATGTGATGTATCAAATATATAAGTCTTTATTTTCATCATTTTAACCCTGCCATATCAACAAATTTCCATGACACTAGATATATCCTCTCCCCCCCCCCTTTCCTCTTATCACCCAATTAGTATCATATACCAAATGGTATGTATCATTCTATATTCAATAGGAACAAAAAATTATATATAAAACCCTCTTATTCCGCCTCCTGACACCACACCGTCTCGAAGCCTCAACCATTAATAACTTATACCGTGTGATTTTGGTTCACAACTGCACCTACTTGATTTTTTCCAGTACTACATCAGTGAATACGCCAAAGTCCGTGCAACGGTTCCATGGCAAAAACTATTACGTCCAGTTCTATCGTAAGGCTACAAAATCATCCATGTTTTTTATTTTCATATCATTTCGTGTGGCGACGCAGGGAGAATTGTGGCTTTTTTTCGCCCGTGATACTTCAGCACCCCTTAAAAGGTTTCGCACATTTATGCTGTTGTTATCAATCGGCTTGCCTATGCTGTAGTGCTTATGTGAGGTTTAACTTTTTGGTCTATTCAAGTCTGTTTGTTCCCGTCCACCAATTGTGCACATCCCGTCCCCCTGACTCGTCGTCAGTTTCCTCGTCTTTTTGTTTTTTCCTTGTTAATTCCACTTTGAACACACACGATACCATCGCCCCCCCCCCCCTCTAAGGGCTATTTTTTGCCGCCTCACATCAGGTCATGTGTACTCGTCATAACCAATCATGTAGTTATCTGTGTATATTACAGATCATTATGGTATAAAGGAATTCCGACCCTGAACACTTTTTAGATGATATTTGTAAAAATATTATAAATGATCCTTTATTCCCAGCATATAGAACCACAGGTCACAAAGGACACCAAACATATATCGTTACCAATAAGACTAAACCTTATCATATGTCGAAGTTGTGGAACAAGTCCCAAAAACTGCCCACCAGGAGGATAGCAGAGTCCATATAGGACTCTGCCTCCTACCTGGCCTCCGGGAGAAGTTTGGCATGCGTACTGCAGCCCTTCTCCCCCTCCCTCTCCCTCCCTCTCAGGATTCCCTCCCCCTAGCTTTAAACCCTTTAACTATAAGGTTCCCCCTGTCCCCCCAGCCCCAACGGCTATATTTATATTGTTAGAAAGCTCCCCAAACTTTACTTACCTTCCCTCTTTCCCCCGCCGAAATGCACTCCCGGCAGCCGTGTCCGTGATTGGCTGCCGCTCAGCCAATCACAGACGCGAATGCCGGTCCCGCCCCTCTGCTTGCATTTTCTCGCAAGCAGAGGGCCGGCAACACGGCGGTGGAAAGAGGGGAGGTCAGTAGAGTTTGGGTACATACGAGCAGATTTTTTGGCCCAACCTGTCGATATTTATGTGTATCGGTTGGACATTTGCCGCGACTAACAGTGCTTTGTCCCCGGCCGACTGCTCGTAGTGGCGAATAATCGAGATGAAAAATTTGGCCATTTGTTCCCAGCCTAATGTTCTCTTTTACCGAGAAATCCTTCAAAGTCAGAGTTGTGACACGGACGGTGGATCTGACAGAATTTGCTGAATATTGTCGGTATCGTAACCTATCGGACAAGACAGAAAATTTACATTTCCGGTTCCCTTTACTACAGTAGGGGAAGCTGATAACATTAGACCATGTATGGGCACATTGAACTATCATTCTGTATATGGAATATATGGAACAATCACTCCTGTGTATATATAATATATAAAATGACATGTTAATAGCTACCACCTCCAGGATTTCTTAATTTCTCCTCACTAACTCCATCACAGTGCAGTAGGTACAGTAAGTTCTGTATATAAACCCAGTCTCAGCAATCACCTTAAGCAGCTGCAGGGTTAATATTGATACAGTTTTGCATCAATTATGATTAGTTATGGTGCTGTCAATCACAGGGCAGACTGGATACATTTTTGAAACATACAAATGCTGCTTCTAACTCACAGCTCAATTGACAATGTAACAATCTATGTAACAATCTATGTAACCGTCTCTGGACACCAGGAGAAGCAGAATAGCCGACTGCACTGAGCAGACAGAAAGGGGGGATTCCAGGCACCAGGAATCCCCCCCTAAACACGCCCCTGTTAAGGTGTTCTGCCTTCTGATTCAGTGTTGTTCTGAGGCTTTAGCTGCCATTTAACATTGCTTATTAAAAATATAGAAGCTCTGAAACAGTATTTTAAACTAACCTTGCTTGTGAAATACCAACAGGATGGCAGCCCTAATGGTGGACCCTGTGGGCCTGCAAAGGTTACACAAGCCTTTTATAATAAACTACCAATATATTCACTATAGATTTTTAGTTAATACAAAGGAAAGAATTGTCCTGACTGATAACAAAATGTATTGTGGTACCTGCTGGTGATATCTTACAACTTTACGTGTATTAAACTAATCTGAAAATCAATATTTACTGTTGAAAGTCACAGAGATGTTGTGCAATGGTTATACTAAACCTTTAAATATATAAAATAAGAGATCTATTTCCATGGCTCATTCTTTTGCTTTAATTCCTGATTACTCATAATGGTTTTGGAATAAAAAACTCAAAATGTTTTTAAAATTAATAAAGGAAATATTTCATTGTGCTGTTTGATTTCAATAAAGTTGCTTTTGGGCAGTGTTCACAGTTACCAGTATTTTTTATGTGTCGAACAATTTTTTTACTTTTATTTCTTCTTTTAAAAGAACATAAAAATAACCCACATTATAAATACTAATAACTTAATTTAAAGCAAGAAACTTTGTGCAATTTTTTAGATACCTTAAAATATAACTTTTCGGTATTGAGAATGGATTTACCCACAACCCTCATCCCAACATCAGCAAGCTCCGCTGGAAGTTCTGTTCTCCCAATACAGAGGGAGCAGGCACATACACAGTCCTGTGCATGTTCAAATAAAAACATCCATTTTGACAAATCTCATTTGTATGATTAATCACAATTAGTCTCAAAAATCAAGATCTCTCATTTTAAAATGCTTAATTGTAAAGTTTAAATATTGTAAATAATTACAGCTACAGTTTTATTACACAAAAAAACTAACATTCCTTATCCATGTATGCTTTCTGCTTACTGTTACAGGTTAATGAAAGCCTATAGAAACATGACAGCTAAATTCATTAGCAACCAAGTGTTTATAAATTAAAGTATTCTATATGAGACTAAAAATGGCTTGTAGGGACCTGGTTGCTATATTAACATATACTTGCTTTGGGCAGTAGGTCACTAGGCAAGCTAGGCAAATGCATATTGCCTCTGGATGTGCATAAAGAGATGTACTGTTCCATAAAACCAAGAGAAAAACAGCTCATTTACAGTCATGTGGCTTCTTAACAGAGCCAACACATTTCTCAATATTTTTTATTAAAATCAATTGAAAAATTAAATAAAGGCAAATCATCTCCAAACCTGTAATACTTAGAAAGCTGCAAACAAACAGCAAAGGATGGTGCCACCTGGATAAAACACTGAATGCTCGCTTAATAAAAAGCTTATTAGATAAAATACGTTGTGGGACCGGAAACAACGCCTTCCATGTGCTGAAACAAACTCTCGGTATAAGCCGAACTTAAAAGCCAATCTTTATTGTGAATTCAATACAGCATATGTACAAAGTGAACAAGCACGGTAATGGAGCCTAACACTTTTCGGGAGCCTTAGTATCCTTAATCATATTCAGGCAGTTGATATAGTTCTTAATTTCCTTTTAAAATTAGGTACCTCCCCATCTGATGTGCAGTTAACCCTTCTTGGGTAATACAAAGTTCTTAAGGTGGCCATACATATGAACGATAATGGGTAAATCTTGTCGTTCCATGATGGGATTTACCCATTATCATTCAAGTGTATGGGCTTTTCCGGACCAACCGTAGTGCCGACGGATGACCGTAGTCGCCACTCCGGTCGGTCGGGAAAGATGAAAAATTTCCATTGGCCGTTATCAGCTCCCTTTATTTTAGCAAAGGGAGCCGATACTATCGTTTACGTGTATGGCCATACGACCGACCGATCCCCATACCGCGTATGGGGATCTGTGATTTACATGTGTGGCGGTTCCCGACGCAATGTTCCGACAGATACCAATGTGATCGACACATTGAGATGGAAATCGCATGTGGCCACCTTTACAGAGGATGGCTGCTATTCCAGCTCTAAATGCATACTAATAAAAACATTTTTAAATGCAATAAAAAGCTACAGAATAATAAACTGAAAAATCTGACAAACAATAAACATACAAGGAAAGGGGGAAAATAGAAAGGAAGAAAGTTAGGAAAACTTAAAATATATATATTCTATATAATTTAACACATAATATATTATCATTAATTATCATTATACCCTAAACTACTGAAACTGCATGTTCAACTTTGAATTTTAGATCTTGATTTCTTATGTGGGATTTTTACGGTGTGTTATGGGAACGGCCACACTGCAACGCAAACACATGCGATTTCATAATTCAATATGGAAATATAGTTTGGAGAGAAATTCCGTGGACAACCTTTAGGGACATTATAAGCACATTGCCTAGCCAGAAATGGGAGACTGCCAAATATAATAATAATTATGAAGATCTTATATCTGCAGATACGCTTTTCATTACATTTTGGATTTAGAAGGCTTACATTAATCTACAAAGCAGGATAGGCCCCAAAGAAATGTAATCCTTTGGGGAATCTGGTATCCAAGAGGAAAATCCATTTGACTTCCTATTTTAAGAGTGGAGTCAGTCGATCTCTGCTTCTATTTAAAGGATGAACATGTTATACCATGTACTCGTATACTTTTGCTTTCTGAATGGGTGCTTTGCAAAGTTGTATGTGTCTGGCTATAGGGCTCATGACTTTATTTTTATGTCTCTTATGTGTTCTCTAATACAGTTTTTCAAAGGCCGTGTGGTGCATCCTACATATTGGATCTTGCACCTACTACACGTAATGAGATAAACTACACGATTGGAGTTGCAGTTCATGTATTGTTTAATCTGGAATGTTCTACCATTACTAGAGCTTTATACTTCTTTTTAATTATATATGTGCATGTTAAGCATCTAGTGGCCCCACATTGAAAGGTTCCCTTAAGGTTAACCCATGTGTCTTTGTTTTGTCGACTGTTTATAAAGGTACTCGGAGATACATAGTTACCCAGTGTTTATGCTCTCCTAGGTGCACATCTACACACCTCTGAAAGAATTTGTTTTAATGACAGATCTTGTTCCAGAACTGGTAAGTATTTAGCAATGATCTTAGTAATTTCTTTGTACTGGGGACTATATGTATATTTATGTAATGCGTGATTGGAATCCTTCCTCAGGATGGAATTACTTGCAAGGGGTTTTCTATAATCTGATGTTTTTATATAGCCCTCATGAATGGATATAGTAAGATCCAAATATTGGACCTCTCTATATCCCACTGTAAAGGTGAATTTGATATTATATGGATTATTATTCAGTGGACATCCATATTGAGTTTGTTTCAGCACTTGGAAGGCGCAGTTTCCGGTCCCAAAACGTATTTGGTATTACTTACAGATCCAGCAAAGGGTCTGGGGCAGGCTGCACCCGGACCAACAAAAGGGAACGGCGAGTCCTTCCCTTTATTAAACATGGTTACGTACGAAAACCTTTGATATGGAATACTCCCAAGTGTGAATGAACTTTGGAAGGAGAGGACTAGTGACTAGCAGAGGGTTCGGGGCATAGGCACCCGAACCATAAAAAATTTAGAGTAAGTGTCCCTGTGGACATACTCATAAAATCATAGCATAACATAACTTCATGCAGAAACTGTTATAAGAAATAAAGTGGTCCTTCACTCTATATTTCCTTCCCCCCTCCCTTTCCCGTTCCTTATTCCTCATTATTTTAATGCGACACATATTCCTTCGCTACTTTATTAGATCCACATATACATACTAGCGCACAACCACGCCTGAGGCATCAGGTGTGGCCTTGTGCTAGTATTTATATTTGGATCTAATAAAGTAACTTATTATTAAGAGAGGATTCAGTGTTTTATCCAGTTTGCACAGTCCTTTGCTGTTTGTTTTGAGTTCTTTGAAGTCTGGCCTTGCGAAGGGTCTGGGGCTTGGATGCACCAGGGCCATTATACGTTGCCGGTAAGCACCTTTTTTACCCTTACCTTGTTGTTGACTCGGCTTTCATTTTGGCAGGGGGGGTTTCTGTAACGTGTGTACCCAGCTTTACTAGAAATGTTGCACAATGTCCTCATGCCCCTGTTTCTGCTTCTTGGTTCTTCCAGTTAGCAAACAGTTGACATTACAGCCAATGACTCAATGCTAATCCCCTAGCTGCCTCATGTGAGCTTGCTCAAGCTTATAACCAGCTCACTAAATTGTTAAAGGGGGCATGACCAAATTTAGCCATTAACACTACCACTTAGTTTTCATGAGGCATTTAGGAGTAATGATTACAGAAGACAAAGTAAGATATATAAACACATCACTATTACGTACTTTAGTCCTCTAACTGAGCACAAGGATTGTAAGCAAAATGTATACAAGGTACCCAATACAATTACAATTGTAAAAGGCTCTGTCATACCAAACAAGCTTTGGTTGATGGTTCTCACTGTGCAAAAATCAATCTTTTCAATTAATGCTACAGAACCCAGGAATGAAGATAGAAAACTTACCAGCGAGTGCGATCCACCACTGGTTCATGTTTAAGAACGGGGGGTAAGACATAGCTCCCTTACCTCCCATTCCTTTAAGATTACAGTACAAGACTAATAAACTGGAGGGCTAACAATACTGGCTAATGAACTGGGGGTTTGACAACACTGGCTAATGAACTGGAGGGCTGAAAACACTGGCTAATGAACTGGAAGGCTGACAACACTGGCTAATGAACTGGAGGGCTAACTAACACTGATTAATGAAGTGGAGGGCTGACTGCAATGGGTAATGTACTGGAGGGCTTGAGGTGAATCTCGTTTGGTTAGTTAGTCAGGACTGCCCTGCTAGCTGTATATTACACTTAAAAGGATAAGTGCACTGTAAAATCAAGTTATGTTCATTTGCAAGCTGCAGCTTTAAAAATACCGTTGCCATATTTTTTTTTATCTATGCCCCTCCAGAGCCTAGCTTTGTGCCTTGAAAGTTGCTGACATCTTGTTACTGGTTTGCTGAATGTTAAGCTGCGCCCCTCTGAGATTTCCTCTGCTTTCTCCTGCTTGAGCAGTAATGCCTGTGAGTTCTGTGCACTCTCCTGCTTGAGTCTCAAACAGTAATGCCTGTGAGTTCCGTGCACTCTCCTGCTTGAGCCTCAAACAGTAATGCCTGTGAGTTCCGTGCACTCTCCTGCTTGAGCCTCAAACTATAATGCCTGTGAGTTCCGTGCACCCTCCTGCTTGAGCCTCAAACAGTAATGCCTGTGAGTTCCCTGCACTCTCCAGCTTGAGCCTCAAACAGTAATGCCTGTGAGTTCCATGCACGTGCACGTAACTCACAAGCATGACTGTTTGAGGCTCAAGCAGGAGAAAGCAGAAGAAATCTCAGGGGGGTGGAGCTTAACTGTTTTTTTTACAGTGCACTTATTTTACAGTGCACATCCTCTAAAGTAAAACGTGGACTGGAAAGAGGACTAGATTAGCAATGTTTTTCTTGCAAGCATTCATTTTATCTGAGTGAAGCATCTGAATTGAGTTTTCTGGAGAACACTGTTAGTTAATAATTTATTTTGGTTGATTGCAGTACTTTTAAATGTAGGGGTTGCTGTTGTGCAACATAGTCAAGATAAATGAATGTGAGATGTACCCCAATGTTAAAGGGGAAGTTGATATGATGCACTTTAAAGCGTACCACACCAACTTCCCCTGTACCCATATCACACCAACTTTCCCTTTAACACGTACCACACCAACTTCCCCTGTAATGCGGACCCCACACCTACTTCCCCTGTAATGCGTACCACACCAACTGCCCTTGTAACACATAACGCACCAACTTCCCTGTAACACACCAAATTCCCCTGTAATGTGTATCACACCAACTTCCCCTGTAATGTGTATCACACTAACTTCACATTTAACCCATATCACACCAACTTTACCTTTAACCAGTATCACAAAAACTTTACCTTTAACGCGCATCACACCAACCTCCCCTTTAATCCGTATTACACCAATTTCCCCTTTTACACCGTAAACCCCTGTAACACGTACCAAATCAACATCCCCTGTAACGTGTACTACACCTACTTCCCCTGTAACATCTGATTGGTTGGGGCAAACGTAGCATCATTTTTAACGAGAAGAACTTTTATTACATCTCCCTGCAAGTCTCATGAAAATTGTCCCAGCCATTTGGAAGTTTTTCTGGAACATAAAAATATACATACATACATAGACTTATATATGAGCAAAGTTTTTTAACACACTGTACACGGGTACTTTAAAAAAATGTTTGTTTATTTGTAGGCATTTCTATATATTATATAGATCTTATTATGATAGCCGGGGTTAAAGCACTTTTAACATAATCATTAGGTAATGCACATAAATGGCCCCCTTTTGCATAGTAGTCTTTTAAAATACCAAGCCCTGGATTTTATGGTTTTTGGCGCACCTTTAAATTTATTTTGTTTAATAAATAATTATTTCTCTCTAGCCTGCTTCACATAACATATGGGATCAATGGAAAAACAATCCATTATTAAAAAAATGTTTTTCTCCTCCCCTGTATGCACTGAACAATGCCAGCCAGCAGGGCTGCTTATAAACATATATAACTGTTATGTGTGTGTTCTAGTAGTCCTTATCTTTATTCTCAGGTATGAGGGTTTTGAATGGACGATCCCACAAGGTGCTAGTAATGCCAAAACCTGTACATGTAAAAAAAAAAAAAAAAGAATTAGATGATTTAACCTTTAAAAACATTATAAAAATATAAAAACAGAGGTGAAATTTAAATGTATCACATGCAAAAACAAACTTTTTTGTTAGAGGGAAATTATACATCCATAAATATTTATCCTCAATTTACTTTCTTATAGACATTAAGAATGTGGCAGAAAGGGGTACTTCTAGACCTTTTAAAACTAAAGTCAAACTTTTTAAAACTGACCCTATATATTCCTTCCGGTGTGTAGTGCGGGCTGTCCCCCCAAAAACGTGCATGGTTTGTGGAAGTGGGTGTGGTGGGCTATCTAACACTGGCTGGTGAACTGGGGGCTGACTTGAGACTGGCTGGTGAACTGGAGGGCTGAAATAACAGAAGTTTCTAAACCTACCAGTTTAGCAGCCACTGTTAGATAAGCCCTCCAGTTCAGCAGACACTGTTCGGTCAGGCCTTCAGTTCAACAGAGACTGTTGGTCAGCCCTCCAGTTCTCAACAGACACTGTTAGGTCAGAGCTCCAGTTCAATACACACTGTTCATTCAGCCCTCCAGTTCAAAAGACACTGTTCGGTCATCCCTCCAGTTCAGCACACTATTAGGTCAGCGCTCCAGTTCAGCACACTATTAGGTCAGCCCTCCAATTCAGCAGATACTGTTTGGTCATCCCTCCAGTTCAGCACATACTATTCGGCCAGCCCTCCAAATCAACAGACAGTTTGGTCAGCATTCAGATCGCAGTGCAGTACTTGATATAGCAAGCTGCCAGAGTGTGACAACTTGCTATACTATAAGTCCTGATCACCTAATTATTGATCGTTGCCAATGAATCAAATACCACTTCCTGGAAAATGAAACACACCCTTTTTTTTACAATAAGCTATACGTAGTAAAAAAAAACTTGTCTACTCCAAGCTGCCCAAAGTCCTTGGTGGTATCAGAAAAGTAAACACAGATTATCATACCACCAATTTCAGGCTATATTAGGAAATTTTGCAGAGGTACCACAAAGAGACAGGATTGAATATTTAGGAACAGTAAAGTGTGCAAAAAATTGTGCATCTCTCAGTACCAACCGGTTTTCACTGAATATCACTAAAAAGGTGATTGTGCTGGGTGCTTTCTAGCTGCTAGAAAGAAACAGGGTTTTACTGGACCGTGGAACGGAGATCAAACTCTTCCTGCCTATTAAAACTTGACTGTACATACAGAGCAGCAAATGGACTGAAAAGAAGTACAAAGCACTGGGAAAACTTACATTAACATTCTGTGTGGGGGCATATATAGTGACTGTGTGGGGCATTTAAAGTGACTGTGTGGGGGCATATATAGTGACTGTGAAAGGCATGTATAGTGACCATGTGGGGGCATATATAGCGAACATGTGGGGCATATATCGTGACTGTGTGGGGCATATATAATGACTGTGTTGGGGCATATATAGTGGCTGTTTGGGGGCATATATAGTGGCTGTGTGGGGGAATATATAGTGTCTGCGTGGGACACGGGTAGGTGATAGCCGCAGAGCCTTATTAGGTTATTACCTACCCCATGTGCAGGGCAATCCACTCATATTAGTGCAGGCAGGGGCAGCTTTTGGTATTATTTTACTCTGCATATCTAGTAGTGCACATTACCAAATGCTGCCACTGCCTGCACTAATATAATGAGTGGATTGCCCTGCACATGGGGTAGGTAATAGCCTACCCCAGTATATGATAAAATTGCCAGTTTGATGCCAAGTGATGAAATGCCCATTGCTACCAGTATGTGATGATATTCCCATGGTTAGCGGTATTTAATGAAATGGCTACCAGTATGTAATGAAATTCCCATGGCTACCTGTATCTAATGAAATGGCTACCAGTATGTGATGAAATTCCCATGGCTACCAGTATATGATGAAATTGCCAGTTTGCTGTCACTATGTAATGAATATCCCATGGCTACCACTACCAGTATGTAATGAAATTCCCATGGCTGTCAGTATGTTATGAAATTCCCATGACTACCAGTATGTAATGAAATTCCCATGGCTACCAATAGATAGAGTTTGTTAGGGCCCTGCTGTCTGAAAGTGTCTACTTTGACGTGGTGGCAAGCTTACAAAACTTTTGGCCTTTTGGAGGATTGATATGTACATACAATGATAATGACACTAGTTAAATCAATGTGTATAAAGCCCCTCCCATTTCTGAACAAGCCACACCCCACTTCCAGACAAAGCAATTATAAAACCACACCCCTTCCAACGGCAAGGGGGGCAGCATTTGGAATTTTGTTTTTTTGTGTGAAGAATGATATATCTACCTAATATCTTTGGAGTATTTTATATCAAAACTATTTGACACTATGATATTTCAGCACCAATGGGGGCTCTACAAAATAAAATAGATTGTTTGAGTGTTCTTAGTGTGCAGCCACAAAATTGAATATTGTCTCCTCCTTTTGAGTTTGTTTGGCGGCAGTGTTTCTGTGAGCACTGATACAAGTGGGGTACTCTTTTATTGAGGACATGGGGAGAATATTATTTAGGGATGTTATATTTTTACTTGATGCAATGAAAATTATATAGGTTGGCACAGAAGACACAGACTTATAGCTGTGATCGAAGTGTTGATTTTATCCAGTGAAACATGTTTCTCAAGCCTACACCTTTCTAGTATATTTTTACTGGGGAGTTGTTCAAGATTTCTAAGTTTCATCTTTCTTTTTCACTTTTTCTCAAAAATCTACAAAATAATAAAAATTTCTAAAAAAAAAACGTGTGCAGAATTCTGCATGTATATATGAAAGCATGGCACCATTACGTAGCTGAAGGTGTGTAGATTCCAAAAATATATAGTTTGTGGGGGATATTTCCAAGTTTCGGGGCTGTTTCTTTTGAAAAATCATAGGCTGTTCAAATTACAGAGCACTTAGATTTTTTTTCTTGTATTTGTACTTGTGCATGTGTCCCATTTGAGCTAGTTAATGGCCACATTACTGTGTGCACGCATATGGCATACCGTTTGATTTAGGACATGTGGGAGATTTAATGGGTTTTTTTTCTTGTAGGTTTTCAACCTTTGAATCATCTTATTTTTTTAAAAAAATCTCCTTAAAAGCACCGAGTTCTATGGATTACTGCACCTGGAATTCTTTATGTATTTATGAAAGCATGATGCAGTTTTACATGACACTTTCAGGCTCATTTACCCAGAGCCGCTATTGCTCTGGGTAAATGCACATTCCGCGATTCAATATCGCGATTGCGAATGTGGGTAAATCCCGTAAAGGGATTTACCCACTGCAGGATTTTAACGCCAGCTATTTGCTGGTGTTAAAATCCTGCGCTAAATCTAGCGCAAACCCGATATTGAATTGGGAGCATCGGATGTGCGGGTGATTTTTGCGTAACCCGCGCATCTGACGCTAATATGGAGTTAAAGTCGTGCTAACTGGTAGAGAACATTTATTTTATTAAACATTTATTTGCCCAGCGAGTCTGGGTAAATGAGTCTGTTTGATTTTTTTGTGTAATTGCACTTGTGCATGCATCCAATTTGAATAAGCACTAAAATCACGCTAACCTATGTACTAACGTGTTAACGAAGGTTTTGCACTGCCTGCGCCATGTCGCAATTTTTTTTTCTTTGCACAGCGATGAAATCTCCCCCTTAGTGTTTTTTTTTAACTTGTCATGTGGGTTTAGGTAGGATTTTCACCATTGAATCAACTGCTCAGATTCGGAGTTGGCTAAATATTTTTGCTATTCCTGAGCTATTTTGCATTGTCTCACTTCGTGGTTAGTTGCTTACACACCTGTGTGTTTTACCATGAATGTGACCTACCATTTGATTCAGGACATTTGGGAGATTGATATTTGGTAACTTTTTTTTCCCATTACTTGGGGTTTTGGCACTATTGCTTAGCCGTAGCTAAAGGTGTGTAGATTCTGAGAATATATAGTTTTGAGGGGGTATTTCTAAATTAGGTGGGTGTTCAGTGCAAAAAATCTGCAAAGTTGCGGTAATTGCGGCATCTGTGCATTGGCTCACTTTGTGGCTAGTCAATTCCATGTCCGTGTGTAAACATGCACCCACACCATTTATGGTATGAATGCAAGAACTACAGTGTTACCTAGCATAAGGTGTGTAGGTTCTAAGAATATATCGTTTTTTGGGGTTATTTCTGAGTTTGGGGGTATTTTGTGGGAAAAACTGCGTACTGTTCAAATTCGGAGTTGGCCAAATCTATTTTTGCACTTTTTGAGCCATCGTGCATTGTCACACTTTGTGGCTAGTCGCTTCCATGTCCACGTGTGTAACCATGCATATGGCATATTGTTTGACTGGATATTTGGCAGATTGATATTTGGTAACTTTGTTTTTCATTACATGGGATTTTGGCATGATTTCTACCTGTTGAAAGTTGATCATTTTTTCAGAAAATCTGCTAAAAGTATAAATTCTACTAAGAAGTGCACCCACACCATTAATAGTATAAATGAACAAACTACAGTGTTACTTTGCTTTTTTAAGTAGATTCCAAGAATATATAGTTTATGTGGGGTATTTCTGGGTCAGAGCGGTGTTCTGTGGTAAAAACACCAGACTGTTCAATATTGGAGTTGGCTGACTACTTTAAAGGGCAACTATAGTGAAAAAAAAACTTTGTCTGTATACAATGTATAGATCACTTAGTATAAGCTGCCTTACTTTCATGTTTCTGTGTGGCTTCGTTTCTTCACACCGGCAGAAGTTTGTAACAAGCTGTGTAGTCCCCCTCCCCTCTCTGTCTACTCCCCCTCAAGCAGTGACGGGCTGTATACAGAGTCCGAGCATTGTCAGTTGAAAGGACTTTAAATGAAGTGCTGACATCCTGTTGACCCCTCCCTTCCAGAGCTAGACTGCAAGCAATCAAAGTGTGGAATAAAGTAGCAATATGCTGAAGGGAGGGGCAGAGGGGGAGAGAGGAGGACAAGTGGTGCTGAGATTCTTTACAAGTAAGTTACTGAACTCTGCCTGTTCTCTAACTTTGCTAATCGTTATTTACTTTTTACCTAAAGTTCATATCTCTCCCCCTGCTTAGCTGAGATCATAATCACTGAAGAGAGAGTCAGTGTAACAGCAGCTTGTAGTGAGACCTTCACAAACACAGTGACACTGCTTGTTGTCCTGTTACATTTCAGTTGCTTTAGTCTATATATTTCATAGATTGCGCTGTGTGTCTTGTTTGGTATATAGTTTGTATTACTGTATTATATATACTGTATTAGTGTTCCGTTTGAGTCACTGGTTTTGTATGTATATAAGATTTTTTTGGGGGGAGGGGCTGTTTTATAGTGTGTTATGCTAATATTGCTGGGTTAATGGTTTATTAATTGTGTTTAGCACTACAGCATTTGACTATATGTTGCACATGGTACATATAGTGTGGGTGAGAGAGTGTGTGACAGTACTGCAGGGGAGCTTTGGATTGTGTGGGTGTGTGCCTTTGAGTGACAGATGAGGTGTAGCAGCTCCTACAAATCACAGCATATTCAAAGGCTTATATCTCGGGGACTATGTAGAATTTAAAGAAACTAAAGGTTCCCTGGTGGATGGGATGACTTATAGGATACATTAGAAGAAATAAAAAAAAAACAATTTTCTCACTATAATTGCCCTTTAACTGTTTTTGAGCCATTGTGCAAAAAATATATGGTTTGATTCAGGACATTTGGGAGATTGATATTTGGTAACTTTTTTCACATTATTTGGGGTTTGGGGTGATTTTTACCATTGAAAGTTGTTTCTTGTTAATTTTTCTGAAAAGCTGGTGCCAAAAAGGTACGAACTTTTACAAAGAATTGCGCCCACATCATTGTTGGTATTAATGAAATAACTACAATGTTACATAGCAAAAGAAACTTCTATTCATTCTAAAAAACACTTTGAATAACAATTGGATGAAGAGCTGCGCCCGAGTATTTGCATTGTGATCAAAACGTACCTCACTCATAAAATTTAGTTAATTTGGTAGATATTCTACATTGACCGTCAGAAGTGGTTATACATTTCAGTCTGGTGTAATATTCTTGAAAGTGCAGTTTTAGTTTGGGGGGGTCTCCTGTACAGGAAAAGTGGGGTACCTACATATATCTGGTATTGTTGTACTCAGGAGTATCAGAGCTTTTAGACATTAAGATTTTTGTGCCTAACCTCAAGATAACTATAAAATGTCAAATTCCATGAAAATTTGCAAATTTAAATAATTTTTTTTTAACATATTTTACCCAAAAACCCAGTAAAATCTCCAGATAAATTATAAAAGTCTGTTATCTAGGTAAAGTTCACTTTGTGCTGAAAACAATGTGTAATATTCCTGGGGGGTTTACTATTGTAAAATTAGTCTAAACTGATTGAGGGCAAATTCCTGAAAATTCTGCTGGCACCATATTTTTAACAGTCTACATAATTCACAAAACATTAGTCAGGAATGATAGAAAACGAGCACATAGCATACCAGATTTTTGATGCTCAAAATGATGACGAACATGATAGGACTTAAGCCATGCCAAGTAGGAACCTTTACGAGGGCAGCCGTAATGCAAATAATAATGTGTCATATCATATACCACATATCCAAATAGCCCCCCGACAAAGATAGACAGCCCCACTGGAACAGGGAGTATTTTCTGCAGCACTATGTACAGGGGAATAATCACAATAGATGCAGGGACTGGAGGGAACACCAGACGAGAGCTGTCAAAGGGTGCCTTGAGGAATAAAAGTGAAAATTTGAGTTATATAATATCAAGGATAATGCATCCCTTTACAGTGTAATATAAGAATATTATGCCACAGAGGAGGTCCCTGACCATATAAAAAAGTATGAGCCAGCAGGCGAAGTGCTTTTATACAGGGCAGGGAACTCCAAGGTGGCATGATATCCTTATATTATAATGTAAAGGGGCGCATTATTTCTTTTAATACATAAGATTTATATATTTCATTTTTTTATCTTAAGGCTGTGTACAGTTTTAAAAATGGTTATGACTTCAGTACTATCAGTACTGTTTTAATGCTGTCAATTTAAAAGTAAATAACTAGAAGAAACTGACCATGATTTACTTTATTTTCCCAATGGCAGGTCCACCATGATCAGTTTCTTCTACTTTAAAAATTACATAGACAAACACCGCACTCCACAATATTTATTTACAGCCAATCGCATACAGGCTACGTTTTAGGAATTTCTTAGCCCCTTTGTCAAGCCAGCAGTTACACGGCCATAATTCAAAAAAGGCAAAAGATGACCTCACCAGGGTCACATGATATATGTAGAATGCACATGGTGTACAGACACACCCACAACAATTATTAAAGGTATGTAATCACCTATTCTTAAAGGCATATGACTAATTTACATTTTTATAGTGTCCAATTTAATACAATTTCACTCAAGAGAAATAAAGGAAATAGACATCAAGAAATACCAAGGCTTAAATGTCACGTCTATAGATATACATGTGCATCATAGTCCTTGTTGAGTCCCTGGGGGTGTAACGTATTTAAGCAGTGTACCCACCAAACCTCCCTTCTTTTGAAGACTAGCTCCCTGACACCTCCCCATTTCGGCTGCAGGACGGACTCTAAAACCAAATTCTCTATGATGGGCCTGATTGAAATGTACCAGGACAGAAAGCTTGTTGTTTTTTAATTTTAGGCTAGACTTATGTTGGGAGATCCTGTTTTTTATTGGTTAAGTGGTTTCCCCTATATACTGCTTATTTCGGGGGCAAACAAGGGCATATACTGCGAACTTCGTACAACTAAAGAGGTATTCCTTTTGCGGGGTTATTACACGTGTGATACTAAGATACTAAAAGAGATCTCTTATACCTTTCAATCAAGCCAAGAATGAGGCCTCTAGCTTCTCTGCTTCCTAAGTTATAGGCTTTTAAATTTAGTCAGGATGCACAAGAAGTGTTTAACAGTCACGTGATGAGCTGTGAAAAAGGCCTAACCCCCAAATAATGGTCTACTCTGAATCAATGTAAAGACAGTTACAGCAGTAGGATACAACTGGATATGCTCATTGCATCTCAGTGCCTGTGGCACAGGGGTTAGAGCAATGGTGCTGGTGACATCACAGCTCACAGTGCTAGCTGGAAAGACCACACTTTATACTGCTAAGTTTACAAGAACTGCTATCTATACACACAATTGTTTTTACTGTACATTGCTTTACATATTCCTAAATAAACAAAAAAAGCACTGGAAACAATACCTTGTGATGTTGCCCGTGCAGCATGAAGTGCAGGGTGATAAGATAGTAATTACTGGCAGGTGGGTTCATGTGAAAGACAAATCTGTGAATGCCATATTCCATAAGTGTCCAGAACATTACTCCAATAGAAAAAAGGGGAAAGAAGCAAAACATCGGAATAGGAACTGAATAATCTGCAATTTGAGAGAAAATGGTAAAAGCTGTCACAACTCCTTATACTTTTCAAATGATATGTCAAACAATTATTAATATCATAACTTACAATAATGGGACTCATTTCCTTTGTTTTTTTAAATGATGGGTATAGTGCTAGAGAAAAAACAAACGAAGAGCCTGTGGGGGCTACTTATATTTCCCAGTCTATGTGGGCAACTTATATTAACAGTCTATATTTCTATGTATATATATCTTTTTTCCCATTATCTATCTGCCTGTTTTTCTATATTTCCACTCACAAATGACAGTTTAATTGAAGAACGGGAGGTAAAGGAGCTATGTATCACCTCCCGTTCTTCAATTAAAGTCAGGAGCAGGCAGGGAACAAACATAGTAGATCTAACTTGCCGACATAGACTGGAATATATAAGTTGCCCCCACAGACTGGTAAATATAAATGCCCACACAGACTTGTAAATAAATAAAATTGCCCACACTGACTGGTAGACAAATAGAAGTGCCCCCACAGACTGGTAACTTACCAGTGTTGTTCTTATTCAGGAAAAACAAAGCCATAACTTATTTTTGCTGAATGCAGAAGACAATAAGTTGTGCCTTTGGCCATGCGTGGAAAAAGAAAGTTGCAACTTCGTTTTCCGAGCAGCAACTTCAGTATGGCAAGACCTGGGGCACCGGGAATTACATGCCCAGCACTACCTACACCCCAGGTCCAATATTGGATGCTGAGGCTTATAGGAGCCAATAGTGTTGGATAAGTACCTTTTGTTATTGAAGAGAATAGTATTGTATTTCCTTTAGCCAACTCTGTGAGACAGTACCACGATAAATAAAAAACCACTGGAGCCCATACAGCAAGCACTATATACCTGTATTGAAAAAACATAAATATTGTTAAAATCAGTTCTGCAGTCCTTTCTGTAATATTAAAGGCCATGTACACCCTTTTTAAAATTGCCCTTTGAGTTAATTGGGCAGATTGAAAGCAATATTTAGGAGACTGTGGCAGATTAAAACCTTGTCAGCAAGGTTTCTGTGTTTGCTGACGACACAAAACTTTGTCGACCATTAAAAACTTTAGAGGATGTGCAATCTTTGCAGAGGGATCTAGATAGATTGTCACATTGGGCTGCTAAGTGGCAGATGAGATTCAATGTTGATAAATGTAAGGTCATGTATTTTGGACTTAAAAATCCTTGTGCTGCTTATACTATAAATGGCTCTGTGTTACGTGAATTCCTGTTGGAAAGGGATCTTGAGAGTTTTGGTGGATAACAAACTTAAAGGTAGAAAGCAGTGCCAGGCGGCAACAGCCAGAGCCAGCATGGTATTGTCTTGTATAAAGAGAGGTATGGATTCAAGGGAGGAAAATATTATTCTTCCTCTTTATAAAGCATTGATAAGGCCTCATTTGGAAAATGTAATTTTTTTCCCCTTCATAAATTTGGTGTTTTTTTTTTTTTGCCTTCCTCTGGATCAACAGGAAATGAGGATATTGCTAGATGGGTTGGACTGGATGGACATATGTCTTTGTTCAACCTCAAATACTATACTAAAAACAATAATCTTGTAGAGATTGACACATAATATGTAGATTTCATAGGTGTTTAGGTTCAATTTGCTACAAGTTCCACAAAATTGCTTTAAATTTGCTAGTTATTGCTCTTATTCTACCCAAAACGCCAAAGGATTGCTTTTAATCTGCCTTCAACATTACCCCTTTACTAATTAAACAGCAGGGGATTATAATTAAGTGAACCTGATCTAAGTAAAGCTCTGTGCAATGCATTTCTCAATAGTGTACCTATGTGAAGGTCAGCGTTGGAGGCTATGCATCTGCTCAAAACCTGGCATTAATTTCTTTAGATATCCACTCTTAAACCTTTTAGATGTTGTCTGTCAATCAAGAACTCTGCTGCTGTACAGAAAAGATACAGTTCTGCTGTAACAATTTTCAGGGTGACAGAGGGGGCAAGATCATATTCTGTGTGTAAAACTGCATGGTGAAGAATTCCCCTCTCCCAGGAGGTGGCTTTTAATGATTATGGAGAATGCTTGCCCTCACAGATAGTCTAGGAGGTATTAGTTGAAGGGCATGTCCACCCCCCAAACTATAATTTCACCCACTACTGGACCCACTCTGTAGTGCATAAAAATCCTTACCTTACATGCCTGCTCCAAATGGCTGCCCTGCTATGCCCCTCCAAATTCCCAAAAACTGGCCACCAGGAGCATATAGGACTCTGCCTCCTGTCTCTCTTCTGGGAGAATTTTGTCATGCGCACTAAATCCCTCCCCCCCTCCCTCCCATTTTGCTCTCCCTCCCCCTAGCTACAAACCCCTTTGGTATATAGTAGGTCTTCCTCCCCCAGCCCCATCCGCTATAATAGATTTTACGGAAACTCCCCTGAACTCTACTTACCTTTCCTCTCTCCCCTGGCATTCTCCACTGCCGGCAGCCAAATCCGTGATTGGCTGCCAGTTCGGCCCCCTGCTAGCAGTTTCATGCAAGCAGAGGGCCGGGACAGTACGCCGGAGGAAAGAGGTAAGGTAAGTAGAGTAGAGTTTCTGAAAAATCTATTATAGAGGTTGGGGCTGGGGGAAGAAGACCTACTATATAACAAAGTTTTTAAAACGGGTGGGCATGCCCTTCAAGAAATGAAGGGGGATACTGTAAGTACTGTATTGAAGGCATGAAGCAACACACCTCAGAGTAAGTGCTACAACACATGTATTTCTTGAACGATTATGCTGAGGCAAATAATATTTTTAGTAAAGTTGCCCCTTTAACTGACACAACCAGAAAACGGCTGATTCACCTATTTTGCGTTTTTGTACAGATATTACCTGGCACTTACACACTGACACGCTTAGAATGAAAGCTGACTGAAATCAAGTGGACATTAAACCCCTTACAATATGAGGATGTAAAAGTGTTAAGTCTATCAGTTAAGGCCGGAAGCAAGACAGGAGAAAGGACATGGTTATCCCATAAGTAGCGGGGGTGTCAGAGAACTTAAAAAGATTTTTCAAGATACACTGTCTCCCTGTCTACTTTAAACCCAGCAACACAATGAAGCAGCAACTGGTGCATCCAAAAAACTGAATACCAAATTACAAGATTACAATAACATAAATGCAGTGCAGTAAAGAGTATTCTGATTTGTGGGTGAGAAAACAGCAGCTGCACCAACATATGGCCCAGCACAGAAGAGCCTATTTCTTGTGTCAGGACAGGATTGGTTCAAAAGAGGTGTCAAGGAGGCCATTTATCTCAAAATAAAGAAAACAAGCCTAAATAGAGGTGGGGATTCAACACCAAATATCTGCCATGTACAATGCTGTTTTGATGCCTTAACATGGGCAGTTTTGATAACACCTCTGCTCAGGTGTGGATTTACACCTCAGGATCCTGTAGGCAAACCCCCCCCCCCCAGCTCTAAACATAGTAAACACACCAAACCACACACCTTTTCACCTTTTCTCGGGAAGAAAATAAGACTATTTAGGAGGTGGAGGGAGAATGACAGCTGCCCCTACCACCACAGGTGCCCCTAAGTGCATGCCTATTGTGCCTAATGGCAAATCTGGGCCTTTACTACTATGCAACCAACATAAACTATATATTGTCTCCCAACATCCAAAAGAAGCCCGAGGGGTGTTCAGGTGACCAAACACAGACCCTGTTATATAGGCACTATCACCATTATAATAATAAAAGTCTGACAAGGTTCAAAGATAAATACATTGTTCCTTTATTGGCTCTGAATGCACTACTATGCAACCAACACCTGACATTCAAGAGTTCACCTTGCTGCCATATGCTGATTTGGGCACATTTCAGGGTATTTATTGTAGAGAGTCAGATGACTAGCGAAATATCTTCAAGAACTAAACTTCAATTTCAGATGATCTAACTGAATACCACAAATATACCATGACCTGGATGAACGAGAACCTTCACAAGCATATTTAAATCTATAAATTTACAAATAAGAGGAAAACATAAACAAAGCAAAGACTTTAAAGGCAGTATAAAGATATAAGGTGGGTGGGAAAGGGTTTACGTGTCTTTTAAGTGTTTTTATTGTTACCTGTTGTTATGCTGACAGAACTAAATATTACATTCCTACGTTCAAACTAAATCCTTATAGGCAGGATCCATTTATTTAAAGCTTACATAAGATTCTAAAAGCCACATCTGTATGTATTTACAACACTTAAGTAGCTAAATAGTAGTATTACCAGGCTGTTTTTGAGCACGACTCAACAAAATCTGAGTGGAAAAGTCGAATAGGCTGATCCACAGGTTGATGTACCCATTCATCATATTTCTCCCTTAGGTGTCCCACTTGCCAGAGTAGAGGCTTCTCCCAGTCCACCAAATCCTAGAGAATATAAATAAAATATTAACCAGAATAATAAATAACCCTGACTAATTTTGCAGACTCAGTAGTCCAAAGTATTAAGAATATGATTATTTTAAGTTACCGTAAAATGTGAAAGATACATTTGATCACTCAAAGCAATAACAAGAGTGCACTGACATATTGTTTGTACCTGTTATCACAAGTTAATAGCAATAGTTTGAGAACTTACAATTAGCCATACAGAAGAAATATATTTTTTCTTATAGGAGAGGGACACTTTTCCCCCCCTTCTTTTTTGCTTTTTCTTATGCTTAACACTTACAGCTGATTTAAAAGAGGGCCCTATTAATTCTGACAAATATCTGCTGCCCAATTGAAAATATTGTGTTGCACTTTCTGGTGTCTATATGGAGCCACTAAAAAGTTGACAGTTAAATGCATTCATTTCTATAGCATAGCAAACAACAAGGGTGCAGCGCACACTGGATACAGAAGCAGTAACAGACATCTTCTTTTAGAAATAAAACATAGCCTTTATTGTAGTAACTTAAAACCAATACATGTCCAAAATGCTGCCTTTTGGACATGTATCAGTTTTAAGTTACTACAAATAAAGGCTATGTTTTATTTCTAAATGAAGATGTCTGTTACTGCTTCTGTATCCAGTGTGCGCTGCACCCTTGTTGTTTGCTGTGAATCCGGGGCAAGCTGCACCTGGGCCACCCAGGATTATGGGTGAGTTTTAGATATCGCGTTAGGAGAGGGGCGGAACATGAACGCCGACAGTATTGAGATTTAGCAATGGGTCCGGGGCATGAGCACCGGGACCATTATTCTGCTTAAGTGAGTCCGTATATGACTAACGTTTTGATGTGTGTATTAACTTGTTTAATTAAGGCTCACTTACACTGCACTTGTTTTAGTGCTTCTTGGGGAGAAAGTTCCATGAATGTTGCAGACTTCCTCCTCATCTGAAATGGCACCTTGAGCTTGCCCCCACGAGATCTCCATCTTCCCTGGCCCCGAAAGGTAAAGTCTGTTTGTAGCACGTACGCGCGGTGTCCGTGTGTGTGCGGCATGCCGGCAATATGTGTGGTGTGTTTGCCACAAACTTGAGCGAGCGTAATGTGTCACAGGAAGTTACCTCACCCGGCATGCGTGTTGCCGTCATGTCGCGTGCGCACTGACCTCACGGTGCCATTTCAGATGAGGAGGAAGCCAGCAACATTCAAGAAGTAAAGGTAGGCTTGGGGGGGGGGGGGATAGAACAAAGAAAAATTAGACACTTATCCAGTAAGCTAAAGTTTATTTTACAGTGTACATATCCTTTAGGATATGGACTAATTTTTATTTATGCACTATAGGCTAAAGTGACTTGGGCACAATAATGATTACATTTTACAAAGGGAAAGAATCTGATTTGTAATTCATTAACTGGTTAGGATGGCTAGTAATATTCTGTAACGCCTTAAAATCCTCCACCTGTTGTATATGTATAGTTTATTTATAAAGTGCCACTTGGGGACGCAGCGCTGCACAGCACGAATGAAATACAATAATGTCATACAAGGGGAACAAATACATAGATAGTTCAGCACATAAATATATAAATTATATAAATAGAAGTGCTAGAGCTTTGCCACAAGAGGAAAGGAGGTCCCTACCCCGTAGAGCTTACATTCTAGTTAGGTGCGTAACATACAGATACAATGGAATGGGTATAAGTGCTGGAGTGAGACGTATGCAGTGCAAATAAAACAATTATATAATGTGCTGGTTACCAGATAGGTAGGATATAAGGATAGATTTAAACCTTCTAATAGAGGTTTCTTGATGTAGAGAGAGTGGAATAGAATTCCAGAGGACGGGAACCACAAGAGAGAACGGTATAAGGTGAGAGGAAGCAGTCCGAGTGGGGGGTCTGTACAGGAGCTGGTTCTGTGAGCGGAGGGTACGGGCAGGAACATAAGGGGAGACTATAGAGGAAATATAAGGAGGAGCAGCAGAGCGAAGGGATTTAAACGTTAGGAGAAAGATTTTGTATACAATGCGCTGTTTAACGGGGAGCCAGGTTGTTGTCCGGTACAGAGGAGATTTGGGATCCGGTTTATTAGAGAGCAAAACAATACGTTTGGTGGAGTTAATTATAGACTGATAGGGAGAGAGGTGGGAAGCAGGAAGACCAGAAAGTAGTAGGTTGCAATAGTCCAGGCGCGATAGGACGAGAGCATGCATAAGCACAGCAGTGGTCAGGAGAGAAAGGAACCTGCAAATTTTGGCTATATTGCGATGGAAGAAGCGGCAGGTTTTTGCAACTTAGTTAATGTGGTTAGAAAAGGAGAGAGAGGAGTCAATTATTACCCCTAGGCAGCGTGCCGATTAGATAGGGGAAATGGGGGTATTGTCAACAGAGATGGAGAAAGATGGGACAGGACCAGGTTTAGGTGGGAAAACGATCAGTTCAGTTTTAGAAAGTTTTAATTTGAGGTAGCGTTTGAGACATCCAGCAAGAGATGGCAAGGAGGCAGTCGGAGACACATGATTGGATGTCAGGAGTTACCGTAGGGGTAGACAAATAGATTTGTGTATTGTCTGCATATAAATTAGCCACATAAACGCCAATGTCCAATTGCTCACTAGCACTGCCATTATGTGCAAATGGAAGTTCACTGAAAAACATAAATGCAATCTTGCATATTGTCTTTATTTTTGAAAAGTTAATTTAATGTCCAGCCCAAAAAAATTTGTTTTTACCCCCTCCCCCCAAAAAAGGTGCGTTTAATACTTACCTTAATCCGACGCTCCCATGCTATATACTTACAGTAAATACTCGAGTATAAGCCGAGGTTTTCAGGTTCTAAAATTAGCCTGAAAATGTAAGCTTGGCTTATACTCGGGTCAAGTTACTCCCAGGAAGCAGCAAGTGTTAACTTTCCTGGGAAGCAGGGCCTTTTGGGCTGGGTAAACTGGGCAATTGCCCAGGGCCCTGACATCTTTAAGGGGCCCCATAGGGAGGGATTCCTGCATGGCACCGCTTTCAAGTTTTTTCTGGCTGGCTGTCACGATCCCCTAGCACCAGCTGCTGCTCTCTGTGTGCCTGTGCGTCCATTCCATACACAGTGTGTTAGCTGCCTAGTTCACTGAACACTTCTATGCTTTAGGTCTGCTGCCCACTCCTGGTCTCCATCCTGGCAGCAATGCAGGGGGTCATTTTTATAGGTTTTTCTGTCCATCACGATCCCCTAGGAGGTTTAACGATCTGCTGTACACTGACTTTCCCCTTTCACAGCTGCCGGTAACAGCAACATTGTTTCATCTATTACAAGTGCTGATTAGCAAGGTGATTAGATGAAACAATGTTGCTATTACCGGCAGCTGTGAAAGGGGAAAGTCAGTGTCTTACTACACCAGATTGTTAAACCTTCTAGGGGATCGTGATGGACAGAAAAACCCATAAAAATGGCCACCTGCATTGCTGCCAGGTCGGAGACCAAGAGTGGGCAGCAGACCTAAAGCATAGAAGTGTTCAGTGAACTAGGCAGCTAACACACTGTGTATGGAATCGATGCACAGGCATACAGAGAGCAGCAGCTGGTGCAGCCAGGAGAGACTCTGCTAGGTACAATAACATGGCATATTTGGTACCAAACGATGTAAGGAATTACCGGTAACCTTTCCCTACAGCTGTGGGTAAGAAGCCACGACAGGGCTCGATTAGGGAGCGGGGGCCCTGCAATGTCACTTTTTGATAGACTGGTTATACATTGCTAGCTGGGAAATTACAGGAGGACATGCCCCTAGTTTGCCCACCTGCCCATGCCACTAGACCCAAGCTTCCTTAATGGCAGAGTCGTAAAGTGTTTGAAATTCTTTCTTCTGCGGTCCATTTAAAGGGCAACTTAAGCCACAAAACAATACAGAACCAGAAGGCAGTAGTGGTCATAATTTTTTACCCTCGGCTTATACTCGAGGCAATTCGTTTTTACTAATTTTTCAGGTAAAAATATGTACCTCGGCTTATACTCGGATCGACTTATACTAGAGTATATATGGTACTTTTTCCTCAGTCAATGCCTCAGTGAAAATACTGCCTCCTGCCTTCTTCCGGGTATGTACTGCACTGAACTGTACTGTCCTGGCCATGATGGCGACGTGTGATATAGTATAGTATAATATAGTATTTGAGGTTGAATAAAGATATACGTCCATCCAGTCCAACCCATCAAGCAATATCCTCATTTCCTGCCTAACTGTTTATCCAGAGGAAGGCAAAAAAACACCAAGATCCCTTTCCAACAGGGATTCACTTAACACAGAGCCATTTATAGTATCAGTAGCACAAGGATTTTTAAGTCCAAAATGCATCACCTTACATTTATCAACATTGAATCTCATCTGCCACTTAGCAGCCCAATGTGACAATCTATCTAGATCACCCTGCAACGATTGCACATCCTCTGAAATTTTTAATGGTCGACAAAGTTTTGTGTCGTCAGCAAACACAGAAACCTTCCTGACAATACCCACTTCCAAATCATTAATAAATAGATTAAATAGAAGCGGCCCCAACACAGAACCCTGTGGCACCCCACTTAGCACTTTAGTCCATAATGATGAAGCCCCATTAACAACTACTCTCTGCATCCTATTCTTTAACCAATTTTCTATCCATGTACAAATGTGACTCCCCAGACCAACAGACCTTAGCTTATTCATTAGTCGCCTATGGGGGACTGTATCAAAAGCCTTTGCAAAATCCAAGTAAACTACATCTACTGCTATACCAGAGTCTAAATTTCTACTTACTTCCTCATAAAAGCCAAGCAAGTTAGTTTGACAAGATCTATTCCTCCTAAATCCATGCTGGTTACTACTTATAATGTCAGTCCTTGAAAAATACTCTAGAACATGTTCCCTTATTAAACTTTCCAGGATCTTCCCCACCACTGAAGTTAAACTTACAGGCCTGTAATTACCCAGCTGTGAACGACTACCCTTTTTGAATATTGGAATAACGTCAGCATTTTTCCAATCCAGAGGCACACCACCTAACATGAGGGAATCTGCAAAAATAGGAAACAATGGCCTAGATAAAATTGAACTTAGCTCCCTAAGTACCCGAGGATGTATTTTATCCGGTCCAGGAGATTTATTAACATTAACCATGTTTAGTTTTTTCTGTACTATATCCTAGGTTAACCAAAGTGCACTTAAATCTTTTATACCATTATTGCTACTATACTCTATGATATCTGTACTTGGAACTTCTATAGTGTATACAGAGGAAAAAAAGTATTCAAGACATTTGCTTTATCGCCATCCCCCGTAACTAACTTATCCCCATTAATTAATGGTGCCACATTCTCAGTCCTCATCTTCTTACTATTAATATACTTAAAAAAATTTTTAGGCTTAGTGATGCTTTGTTCAGCTATCCTAACTTCATTATTAATTTTAGCTAGTTTGATTGCTTTCTTACACTCCTTGTTACAGTTTTTATAATCCCTAAAGGCCCTTTCCATTCCCTCTGCCTTAAAGGTTTTAAATGCCCTTTTCTTCCTTTCCATTAGCCTCTTTACATCAGAATACAGCCACATGGGCACGGATTTATTTTTTTTACATTTATTTCCCAAGGGTATAAATTTAGATGTGAACTGGCTTAAAATCCCCTTGAACACAGTCCACTTCTGTTCAGTACCTTTACCTGATAATACATTATCCCAGTTGACATTCTGTGAAAAATTTGCTTTCCTGAAATTAAAAGTCTTTGTTAACCCAGCGCACTTTTCCCTTCGATAACATACTTCAAACGACAATATTTCATGGTCACTATTCCCTAAGCCTCTAGTTACCTTTATATCTATAATATGCTCCACGATATTAGATATTACCAGACCCAACAGAGCTCCTTTTCTAGTAGGAACTTCAACCACTCGTGAGAGAAAATTACCCTGCAGCAAATTCAGGAACTCATCGCCCTTTTCTGTATTGGCAGCTCCACTCCACCAATCAATGTCAGGGTAATTAAAGTCCCCCAAAATGAGTACAGTCCCCAAACTTGCAGCCCTTGCCAACTGCATATGAAGCCGACTTACTTCCTCCCTGCTAGCATTTGGTGGCTTATAGCAGACACCAACAATGACATTACCCCCTTTCTTGTTGCCTAATTCCACCCATATTGCCTCTGCTTTAACATCCATATCGCCTATTATCTCTTCTTTTAAATTTAGCTTCAATTATTTTTTAACATAAACACATACTCCTCCCTTGTGAAGGTTCTCATTTATCCAGGTCATGGTATATCTGTTGTATTCAATTAGATCAACTGGACTTGAAGTTTAGTTCTTGAAGACGTTTCGCTAGTCATCCGACTGGCTTTCTCAATTCAGAATGACTTGTACAAGAATCTTAGCCACTTTCCAATCACGCCCTTAACACTTGGCTGTGATATGCTAATTGGGATTTTCCAGGGTACATAATTGCTAAAGATTCTTGTACAAGTCATTCTGAATTGAGAAAGCCAGTCGGATGACTAGCGAAACGTCTTCAAGAACTAAACTTCAAGTCCAGTTGATCTAATTGAATACAACAGATATACCATGACCTGGATGAATGAGAACCTTCACAAGCATATTTCAAATCATTTTGGGGAGAAAACCCTCAAACTTGTATGGCAATATGAAAAGACAGCAAGGAAATTGGCAGGCTACAGAAACCACCTGCGATTTAACCTCCGATGCAGACAACAAAGGCTAGTACCATGCAGCATACGTCTGGATTCCACAGTTAAAGGCATCAGAGCCAAACAGATACTGCAAAAGGCTCAAACACAGCTCCTAAATGAACGGGTACGACAGACACATTTTACAGTCGATGCTTTAATGCAAAACATTAGTCAACTAGAACAGAACCTGGCCACACAGCTGCCTGTGGCCATCTGGGAAAGAGTGATGGAGTTCACCAAACAAGCACAGCTTTCTCAGCACTGTAAGGGAAAAACAAAGGCAACAGAACAAGTTCTTTATTCTGTCATCCCAGAACACCCCCAAAGGAGAACAACAAACTTGGATACAAAAGGAGGGAAGTGTCACTTCATGAAACAAGGAGGAATGGGTGAGAAACTTGTCTAACAGGACCCTGACCCAGCCAGAAATGGAAGTCCTTGGTAAGGGCTTGAATTTTGCCATCACTCCTAAACTATCCCTGTGGTGAATATTATAGCAGCCACAGAAGCTTCAATTCACAATAATAAGGTACCACAGAGTGAGGCAGAACAACTTCGCCTTAAGGTATCTGCAGCCTTAGCCAGTGCTAAATCTCCTTCATCTAACCTGACTACACAGTAAAGAAGAGCCTTAACATCCCTCAAGAAAGATTCCAGTATCACAATTCTACGGGCAGACAAGGGAAGATGCACAGTGGTACTCAACACCTCAGACTACCATGATAAGGTGACCATGCTCCTGGCCGATAACACATATAAGGCTTTAACAAGGGATCCCACCAGCCGTTACAAGAAAAGTGTCATAGACTTACTACAACAGCTTCAAAAGGATAAAGCCATTGATCGAGCAATGTATCATCGCCTCTACCCTGGTGAGGCACATCCATGCATATATGGAGTCCCAAAGATACATAAGGAAGGGGCACCACTAAGACCTATAGTCAGCAGCATCAACTCTGTAACATACAAGATGGCAAAATACCTAGCCAACATCTTAGGACCATTGGTTGGTAGTTCTAAGCATCACATCCAGAACTCTCAGGATTTCACCAACAAGATTGAAGATATAGTACTTGGTGCAGAAGAAAATATGGTGTCCTATGATGTAACATCTCTCTTCACCTGCATACCCACCAAGGAAGCTGTTGACATGGTGAGAAAACGGCTAGGCCAAGACTGCACTCTTACCAGCGGAACTGATCTCAACCCAGAACAGGTGTGTTCCTTACTGGACTTGTGCCTGAATACCACCTATTTCAAATGCAGGGATAAGTTCTATAAGCAAAAACACGGATGTGTTATGGGATCTCCAGTTTCACCTATTGTGGCGAACCTTTACATGTAGGAGGTAGAAAAACAGGCGCTTAAAACCTTTAAGGGCATAGCACCCAGCCACTGGTTCAGATATGTGGATGACACCAGCAGTGCAGTGCAGTGAAGAATGCTCTGATTTGTATGTGGAGGAGACCAAACAGCAACTGCATCAACGTATGGCCCAGCACAGAAGAGCCAATTCCTCGGGTCAGTACTCAGCCGTGTACCTGCATCTTAAGGATAAAGGACATACCTTTGAAGATTGTAATATTAACATATTGGCAAAGGAACGTAACTGGTTCAAGAGAGGTGTTAAGGAGGCCATTTATGTGAAAATAAAGAAACCAAGCCGAAATAGAGGTGGGGGGGGGATCGACACCAACTGTCTGCCATGTACAATGCTGTTTTGACACCTTACTCTGGGCGTTCCTATAACACCTCTTAGCCTCTATCCAATCACGCCCTTAACACTAGTCTATGATATGGTAATTGGGATTTTCCAGGGTACATAATTGCCAAAGATTCTTGTACAAGTCATTCTGAATTGAGAAAGCCAGTCAGATGACTAGCGAAACGTCTTCAAGAACTAAATTTCAAGTCCAGTTGAAATTCTAATTGAATAGAACAGACATACTCCTCCCCTTTCCTTTTTTCTCTGTCCTGCCTAAACATGTCATATCCTTCTAAATTTACAGCCCAGTCGTGAGAACTGTTCAACCACGTTTCTGCTATACCTATTACATCATACTTTTCATTCAACGCCATTATCTCCAATTCACCCATTTTGTCAGCCAGGCTTCTCGAATTTGCAAACATACATTTTAGATTATGATCCTGTAATTTATTCATACACTTTAATACACATGACTCCCTACCCCCTATGCTAGCCCCACCCCCCTTTCTGCCCACCACTGGCTTATCTATACCCTGCTTTTCTCCTGGGCTATCTATCCCAGTGAGACTGCAAATACCCTCCCCCCAAACCTAGTTTAAAATCTCCTCAAACCCTCTAGCCATCTTCTCCCCCAAAACAGCTGCACCGCCATCAGTGAGGTGCAACCCATCCCTACTAAAGAGCCTGTAGCCGACAGCAAAGTCTGCCCAGTTCTCTACAAACCCAAACCCTTCTTCCTTACACCACCCTCATAGCCACGCATTAATGTCATTAACTCCCGCTGTCTCCCTAGCATAGCACGTGGCTGCGGTATTATTTCTGAAAACACTACCCGGGAGGTCCTTGCTTTTAACTTGGCCCCTAGCTCTTGTAAATCATGTTTTAGGACCTCATTCCTCCTCCTCTAACTTTGTCATTGGCACCAATGTGAACCAAGACCGCCGGCCCCACCCAATAATCTGTCTACACGATCCACCACATGCCGAACCCTTGTTTACATAATTTAAAGAAATAGTTAATAATTTAATTTATGTTTGCATAATTTAAAGAAATAGTTCACTGCAAAAGTGACTATTCTTTTAATGCATTGATTAAAGACCGGTAGGTTAAGGAGCTATGTCTTACCTTCTGTTCTTCAATCAATGCATGTGGAGCCAGGAAAGAAGATAGAACAAACTTATCTTTTGCGTGATCCTCCGCAGCACTGACATTCCCAGGCTTCCTGGTTCTGTTTAACTATAGCGCGCATTATGGTGCATGCGCGCTATAGTTAAAAAAAATGGGTAGCAGTCGGGACCAGTCAATGCTGCTGCTGTGGATCGTGTGAAAGGTAAGTTTGTTCGATCTTCATTCCTGGCTCCACAGAAGGTAAGACATAGCTCCTTAACCTCCTGGGCTTCAATCAATGCATTAAAGGAATAGTTCACTACTGCAGTAAACTATTCCTTTAATAATTCTATTTTTCACTGAACCTTCATTTTAAGGACCAGCAAACCTAAAAAAAATCTGCATAAAAATATCACTTCCTACAAAACCTAACTGTTATTTAGATCCTTTAAAAATAAAGGGGCATATTTCTAAAGGTTCCTTAAAATTTTTGCCACGGTTATTGACAACCTTCTTTACCCAAATCTGTCAATTTATAAATTGTATTAGGTGTTGGCAAAAAGTCATTATCACCGCACATCGACATTTCACTTATCACCTCATATCACCATACAACACTGCGGTAAATCAGTAATATTTGTTGAACTGCAAAAAGTGAGTAATTCCATTAAAATAAACTTTTTAAATTGACAACTCTAAGGTATATATATATATACCTCATATATCTAATCTGAAAAAAGGTCCCTGGAAGGTGTGTTTCCAGTGGCGGCGCTACACTGGGGCACATGCCCCAGTAAACAGATGCACTGCAACCCCAAAATGCCCCCCTTCCAAAACAGACCGCTTTGTCCATACCCTCCAAGTGTACCGATTTGGCTGGTATTGTACCATTTTTTAAAGTACTGTACCGGCCAAAATGTTCATACGAGTGTTCCGGGTCCGGATTCAATAATTAGCAGCGTGCGTCTGACATTAGAGGTGAACATTCTGTCACTGTGCAGCTACTGGAGTTTGGCTCCTCCCCGCAGCAGAATATTTCCTTCCCTCACATAGTTAATAATCAGCAATCAAGTGTTTGGTCCGAATCAGATCATCTTCCCAATGACACATCATACACTGTGAGTGACTGAAGGAGCTGCAGCTGGGTTGGGTAGAAGGGAAGCTGGGGAGAGAGTCTAGTGACCCAGTCAGTGCTTTCCCTGTGCAGTCTCCCAGAGAGGATATGGTCTGGGACAGGTTCAGCCCTGAGTCCAACTGTGACATGTTAGGAATTTGTATAGGTGTTGGTCTGGAGTGCTGGTTACAGGAGGTTAGTTAGTTTCCATTTGTAATTAAAACAAAGTAGTTTGAGGGGTTTTTATTAATGTGTGTGAAATTAAAAATGTGAGTTTTTTTTTATTGAAAACAAAGTGGATGGTATGATTAAAGAAAGTCTGAAGGGGGTGAATTTACTAAAATGGAAGGGTTAATTTATTGATAAAATGATGAATTTATTAATGAAACAGAATTAACTTATGATTGGAAATTTGGTGATTAATTTATGATTAAAACATGTGGGGCATAGGGATGTTCTGATTAAATAAAAAACAATGATTTTTCAAAATAGATGGGCATGGGATAAAAACAGACTGTGATGGTTAATTAATCAGTAAAAAGAATATAGGGATATTGTACAGGGACATTTGACATATTGGTGAGTTGTGACAACTTCCTTCAAAGTGCTACCCAGACTATTAGAATTTCCATTTATAACACTGTCTGGCAGTCTGAGCAGCACTTTGAAGGAAGCGGAGAGCAGAGCAATGTATGAGTTGTGAGAAATATAACTTAATTTAACCCGTGTTATTACCAGCTCTTAAAATCATCCCTTCCACTAGCCAGTGTTAAAACCAGCCCTACAGTTCATTACCAGTGTCAGTCAGCCATCCAGTTCAAAAAACAGTATTAATCATCCCCCTAGTTCACAAATCAGTGTCGGTCAACCCTCCAGTTCACAAACAATTGTTAAATCAGCCCTCCAGTTCACAAACCATTGTTAAATCAGCCATCCAGTTCACAAACCATTGTTAAATCAGCCCTCCAGTTCATAAACAATTGTTAAATCAGCCCTCCAATTCACAAACCATTGTTAAGACAGCCCTCCAGTTTACAAACTATTGTTAAATCAGCCCTCCAGTTCACAAACCATTGTTAAGACAGCAATCCAGTTCACAAACCATTGTTAAGACAGCCCTCCAGTTCAGAAACCATTTTTAAGACAGCCCTCCAGTTCACAAACCATTGTTAAAACAGCCCTCCAGTTCACAAACCATTGTTAAATCAGCCCTCCAGTTCACAAACAATTGTTAAATCAGCTCTCCAGTTCACAAACCATTGTTAAGACAGCCTTCCAGTTCACAAACCACTGTTAAGACAACCCTCCAGACAGTGCTCCAGTTCACAAACCAGCTTTACAGACAGCCCTTCAGTTCACAAACCATTGTTAAGTCAACCCTGCCAGTTTATGCCAAACTATCTTTATTTATCTATTACCGGTATATCATATATCTTTTGTCTATCAGATAAAGAGATAGATAGGTTACAGAGATAGATTAGATAGACAGACAGATACAGAGATGTATGCATACTGTCTATTATATATATATATAAAAAAATATCTATCATCTATCTATCTACAGTATCTATCTTATTATCTACCATAAGATAGATAGATAGATATAGACAGAGAAAGAAGAAAGATACATATATAAATAGATAGACAGATAGATAGATCTGTCTGGACAGACAGATAGATAGAAAGACAGGAGATAGATAGATAGATCTGTTTGGACAGACAGATAGATACAAAGACAGAGATAGGAAGATATAGATAGATGGACAGACAGCAGCATTGCCCTGTATGTAGCCAGGCAATGGTCTTCAACTATTCTAGTAATTTAATTCTATAAACCTAAAATTCTTAGTTAAAAACACACACCGTTTAACTGTAAGGTGTGTAATAGCTGTTTCTTAGGCCTTGTAATTTTCTGACATAGATTATTGGTTTATATGTGCCCTATTTGTTAGCCTTTGTGTCCATGTTGTGCCCCCGGAAAACTCTGGAGATGGAGCCGCCACTGTGTGTTTCTCAATACAAATAAGGGTGGGGGATGTTAACCTTTCTTCAAGCATTTACTGTAATACGATTGGTGATTACCGAATTTTCGATATTCAAGTTTTGTGCACAGGGTCCAATTTCTCCATATACATGTTTTATCTGCTAAAGTCCCCCCTGCAATATCACCAAATTCTCAGTTACAGCTGTGGACTGGCATTGGTAGACGTTATGGTGCAATATCAATTTAAATTTGGTATTGCGATGTTTTGTATAAGTGAAATAGCCAAAAAAAGTGATCCTTTATAAATATTCTCAATCAAATATTTCGGAAGTCTGCACACCGGAAACAAAAAGGAGACGTATCAAAGCTGCTTGCAGATAAAATCACCTTTATTCCCAAGCCTAACGCTTTCGGACAACAGGTCCTTAATCATAGGCATAAAGAAACAAAATATCCTATTCACCTATATACACCCATAACACCCCACGTGTCCATGACATCACTACGAATCCCCGCAGAAAGTCCAAAGGCTCATTTTAACCCTTTTGCGGCTCCGAGGGATATCTCCAGTCACATCCACGACTTTTATAGTTCAAAAGGTATGACCCAAGCGGAACACCAATCCAGCCTCCTCACTCGGGAATGTAGAAGAGTTCAGCCAAACCCACATCGACATCCATATACGTGCAGTCACTAAATAGCGATCTTCTGCAACAGTAATACACTTAAGAGACAAAATATATAAACACGCTTTACAATAACATATGCGCATAGCTATACTCTTATTTCTGTATTAAATACATCAAGACCGAAGAATGAGAAGTTAAGAAAAAAGATTCATATGTACAGAGATACCAGACATAACATAATAACATTTAATCAATAAAACAATTCACATCTAATACAGAATTCATCCCTGTCGGATACCTTATATCCAACAAAAAGATCCACTTGGTTTCCTGTTTCAACAATACTTTGTATCTATCTTTGTTCCTAGAGTCTCTTAGAATTCTCTGTATCCCTTGAATCTGTAACTTACTAACATCTCCATTATTACAAGTACTAAAGTATTTGGCTATAGGACTAGTAGGATCTTTATTCTTAATTGCCCTGATGTGCTCACGAGCCCTCGATTTTAAAGTCCTTATAGTACAGCCTACATACTGCGAATCACAAGAACAGCATCTCAGTAAATAAATCACATATGTAGAGGAACAGTTTATATATTCTTTAATGGAAAAAGATCTACCCATTTTTAGATTGCAGAATTCGTTCCCTACATGTACATAATCACAGGTAATACATCTCGTGTGTCCACACTTAAACATTCCCTTGTAACCTAATTAATACAGAAATAAGAGTATAGCTATGCGCATATGTTATTGTAAAGCGTGTTTATATATTTTGTCTCTTAAGTGTATTACTGTTGCAGAAGATCGCTATTTAGTGACTGCACGTATATGGATGTCGATATACTATCTTCATCAGTATGATTACTGATGAAGATAATATGTATTCTACTGAAAAATGTGGAATTATAGTTTTTTTTAAAAACAGTGAAGTTTCCAACAGCGCATAGTGTGGTGCAGTGTGACCTTACCCTAAGATTTCAAAATCCTTTTTTCTGGAAAAAAAGTTGGGTTAACATGTGTTTTACATGGATTTTAGGGCACAGCGCCATTTACAAATGTTTTTGGAAATAGTGCTGTGCACCATTACAAAAAC
Source organism: Hymenochirus boettgeri (assembly GCA_019447015.1). Taxonomy (NCBI): domain Eukaryota; kingdom Metazoa; phylum Chordata; class Amphibia; order Anura; family Pipidae; genus Hymenochirus; species Hymenochirus boettgeri. Next base: position 128,274,751 of record CM033472.1, on the reverse strand, counting down.
CCTTTTGTTAAAGGATCACTATACTCACTTAAACAACTTTGTATAATCTAAAAATACAATGTTAGGGTAGTAAATTGATTTAACTTACATGTGTGTCTATGCCTGCTTTGTTAGTGAATTTTCAATGTTTAGTAACTGCTCCTAACTGCCCCCCCTCTTAGTCACTGTCTACTTGTAATCCAGCTGACACTTGATACATTCATTTACATAATAAAGAGCTTTCACAGTCGACACAATACAGCTCATTAACATATCTGACACTGCTGAGAGTGGGTGGGGCTGCTGCTGTGTTAGACACTTTCTCCCTCTCTTCTAACAGGTAAGTACATGCTGCTGAATGTGTGTGGGGGGAGGGGGACTACTGCTGCTGTGTGAGATACTTCTCCCTTCTAACAAGCAAGCAGACATGCTGGGAGGGGGGGCTCCTGTAAGTGACCTCCTGTGACACACTCCTGTAGATAGATGGATAGATAGACAGACAGACACAGACAGGCAGACACAAATGCAGTCAGATAGATTGATTGATATAGAATAGACAGACAGAGTGATAGACAGACAGATATATCAGACAAACAGGAGACCAATATGATTAATCAGCTCATTATATTTGGGGTTGTATAAATAAATGTTTTTGGAGATCCTAGTAAGAGTTCACTGGAAAGACAAATTAGCATACCTCGTTTGAGTGACAAGTCTTTCCCTGTACATGCTTCAAATCTAAAATTTTTTTTGTAGTAGTGGACCATTACACTACCCAATGGTATGATTTTTGAAAATTCGATTTATGGAAGTATAGATACCCTTTAAGTTTTGGGCTACCTCGTAGCACTAAACTTATCGGAGTTCTGTATGGAGACTTTATTCCGGCACTACCAGAAAGTCTTATATACGTGATCCCACAATGCAAAACCAGATGTATTCTCGTATTGTAATGTGGGATTGCGTAATGCAATCTATCCATATTCAATCTCCCCATATGTCTCTTTCTCTCTACAGCCTTAATAAGAAGAAACACATGCCAGCAGCAGCTACTCCTCCTACCTACCATTCTCCAAAGCAGTGAATTTCTGGAGTAAAAGCATGTCAGAAATGTAAAAAAAAAACAACTGTTCAGACTTACTGTTTTTGGACTAAATGTTTTAAAATGGAATCCAGACAAAGCATTGTTATGGTCAGTAGATGAACTGTATTGATTCCTCTCATTCTGGTTCTGGAATAAAAAACAAAAGTTTTGGTGTTAGAGTGCAAGTAGTTATGGGCAACTGATTGGTTAGGATATGATATGATGTCAATCAGGAAGCAGTCTTAAGCACTTTGGACTGTTTAGTGGAAATCAATAGCTGATATTCGAATATCTCATTCTCACCAAATAACTGTGCATAACGTTCTACTCTACCAGTTATATCAGAAATATAAATGATATAAAGGTGATCATTATAGGAATGAGAAATACAGCCAGGTCTGGTATAAACAAGTAGACATAAATAAACACAGGGAGAGCACACTTCCACCAACACACCTGTTGAATGAATATAGTTCTCAGCATATTTATAAAAAATGTTGGGGGGGGGGTGTTATAGACTTATTCATCCAACATGATAAACAGTTTAGCTATCCTGCCTAAGGCCCTATTTGTCCTTAATCCAGCTTCCTAGGTTTGGATGCTGAAAATAATGACAGGAATGGGGAGCTGGTTGCAGACAGCCCTGTATGCAAGTTCTCTTTTCTCTGCCACTGTCGGCTTGGGGAAGAAGACTCCTGTTGCCAGGTTAATTGATACACGGGGCAGATATCTATATACATTATCTATAACTGTGAAATATAAAATTTGATTCCAGTGTTCATCCTTTATCAGGCAAAAACTGTAGCAGTTATTTCCAGTAATGCACAGCTTATAGAAAGCAGTAAATGAACCAAGCTCCAATACTAAATACTGTATCATGCATCAACAAATCCATTTACTACATAATCAATCCCATTATGCAACCCATTACTCTTTTTTACAACATGCCCATTTAATAATGCCAGCTTTGTCATTTGTTCCAAGCAGGAAGTATAAAGAGAAGATCTCGCATTGTTCATTTATTTTCCTTTTGACATCAATACCACTCTTTCTATGTGCTGTCTATGTACTCAGTTTCAATTTTTTTAGACATACAGACAATCAGACATACATTATAAGTATATTGCAGAGATAAACTTAAAGTGCATGTCTATCCCCAAAACTATAATTTAACCCACTAGCCCCACTGTGTAGTGTAATAAAATCCTTACCTTACATCCCAGCTCCAAACGGTGGAGTTTCTGTAAAAACTATGATAGCGGTTGGGGCTGAGGGAGGGAGACCTACTATAGCCCAAAATTTATAAAAAGGGGTGGACATGCCCTTTAATGAATAAACAGACTATCCACTCTGTCCTCTTAAAGGATAACTGTATTGCCTCAATGCATTTTTTTTAAAAATTGCTTTAAAAAGAGTAAAGGTATGCAGCCCTCCCCTTACATTTTTTTCCTGATTTCAAGCCTCTCTCTGCCTTCAATTAGCCAAGCTGTGAAGGGGATTTAACAATTCTGTCTGCCTATAACTGTCATTTAAAGCTAGCATTCGAGAAAACACTCCTCCACCCATCCTTGATCAGCTTGAATATGTAGGCTGTATCCTATAACAACAGGACATTTTAAGTTTGTTTAACTGGCATAGGAGGAGGAGAGAGGTTCTAACAGACATTCCTACCAGCCAATGACAAGTGTTATGTTAATCATGTTAAGGAAAAACACTATGATGGCGGCTCCCGTCCTCTCCCCGCTCCGATCCACATCCAACCTCGCTTACCTTGTTTACATCTAACGTGTGTGCTTGCGGACCCAAGGGTCTCACCTCCATCTATGATAAGTTGCAAAAAAGGGGGTGGTCCGCAGCATGGTCCACAACAAAAATCGGGCAGAAGTTTTTTTTCTAATTAAAAAAACATCTTTTATTTTCCAAGAATATTAAAAACCAGGCTGGCACCGGGTAACAGGTGTACAAGAGATGGTCTAACACGTTTCGGTTTTACCCCTTAAGAGGGAGTTAACCAATTAAAAAAGGTTTATACCTCATACATGTAATTAACCCTACGCACCCAAACTAGAGACTAGTGTTAACAATTCCAAATTCCAGTTACTCAATGGTAAAATTATTCTATGACCATTAATGTCCATTGGAATTTGGAATTGTTAACACTAGTCTCTAGTTTGGGTGTGTAGGGTTAATTACATGTATGAGGTATAAACCTTTTTTAATTTAATTGGTTAACTCCCTCTTAAAAAGGGGGGTGTGATTTTGTAATTTGTAGATTGTGTCTATGAGTAAGGGGTAAACCCGAAACGCGTTAGACCATCTCTTGTACACCTGTTACCCGGTGCCAGCCTTGGAAAATAAAAGATGTTTTTTTAATTGGAAAAAAAACTTCTGCCCGATTTTTGTTGTGGACCGTATACATCGTATGTGGCTGGTGCAGCGGACCACCCCCTTTTTTGCAACTTATGTTAATCATGGCCCTGGGCCATCTAGGAGGTGGGCTTTTAGCACTCATCTTTGCTGTGTGATATCTAAGAGAGGGGGCATGCAGCACGGCGAGGACATGTAATGGGGGTGGTGATGTTTTTTTTTTTAAATTGTTGTCCTATTTATGTATTCCATAATAGGACAGGGCTACAAAAATCTGGTATCAAACATGTTCCTACTATTGTCCATGGAGCTACCTTCCCAAAAAAGTTATTCTGGACATTCACCTAGTTGTCATTTGATAGATTCAACATTTGATCATTGATTCTAAAAACTAAAAAAAGTCATGCCAAAACTATCCTGTAACTTAATTGTGAGGCCATTTAACAAAAGTGCTAACAAGTTTAAGCATGCCTAAACCAAGGGACAATCAGGGGCGTATCACAGTGAATATAAGTTGCAGTGTAGCGTACAAAAGGCACAGAATTGTAGCTGTGAACAAACTGAAATTTATTGGAAAAACCTGTGCACACATTTTTCCAATAAATTTCAGTTTGTTCAATGAATTTCATTTTGTTCACAGCTACAGTTCTGTGCCTTTTGTACGCTACACTGCAAATTATATTCACTGTGATACTCATCTGGTGTAGTGGAGACTGGATTGGTGTAGCCTACTGGCATTTACTGCTCTAGGACTTGGGGCCCCAACCCATTACAGGACAAGCAGGGAGAGCTGGTGCCTGAAAAGCTGAGCTGGTTCACGGCAAGACACGGAACCTGGGGCCATCTCGGAAGCCCACTGCACACAGCTCGGCCTACTCCTGGGAAGCCTACTGAAACACAACAAGCCACAGAGCCATTATGGTCCACCTCTTCACAGCCATTACAGATACCAAATTCACACATACGATCTTACTAGAGGAGCTGAAAACAGATGTGGGCTTCATCCACAAAGACTTCCAAAAGTCTACCGAAGAGTACAAACACAAAGTATCTCACAAGGATAGCTTCCCCTCTATAGCATGGGACATCGCAGATACAGTGGTTGGCAAAAGTATTCGGCCCCCTTGAAGTTTTCCACATCTTGTCACATTTCTGCCATATGTCTTGTTTTAAACCATTCCATTGTTGCCCTGGGTTTATGTTTAGGGTAGTTGTCCTGCTGGAAGGTGAACCTCCGCCCCAGTCTCAGTTTTCTTCCAAGATTGCCCTGTATTTGGCTCCATCCATCTTCCCATCAACTCTGACCAGCTTCCCTGTCCCTGCTGAAGAGAAGCACCCCCAGAGCATGATGCTGCCACCACCATATTTGACAGTTGGGATGGTGTGTTCTGAGTGATGTGCAGTTTTAGTTTTTCGCCACACATAGCATTTTGCATTTTAGCCAAAAAGTTCCATTTTGGTCTCAACTGACCAGAGCACCTTCTTCCACATGTTTGCTGTGTCCCCCACATGGCTTGTGGCAAACAGCAAATGGGACTTCTTATGCTTTTCTATTAACAATGGCTTTCTTCTTGCCACTCTTCCATAAAGGGCAACTTTGTGCAGTGCACGACTAATAGTTGTCCTATGGACAGATTCCCCCAACTGAGCTGTAGATCTCTGCAACTCTTCCAGAGTCACCATGGGCCTCTTGACTGCATTTCTGATCAGCGCTCTCCTTGTTCGGCCTGTGAGTTTAGGTGGACGGCCTTGTCTTGGTAGGTTTACACTTGTGCCATACTCTTTCAATTTCTGAATGATCGCTTGAACAGTGCTCCGTGGGATGTTCAAGGCTTTGGAAATCTTTTTGTAGCCTAAGCCTGCTTTAAATTTCTCAATAACTTTATCCCTGACCAGTCTGGTGTGTTCTTTTGACTTCATGGTGTTGTTGCTCCCAAGATTCTCTTAGATAACCTCTGAGGCCGTTACAGAGCAGCTGTATTTATACTGACATTAGATTACACACAGGTGCACTCTATTTAGTCATTAGCACTCATCAGGCAATGTCTATGAGCAACTGACTGCACTCAGACCAAAGGGGGCTGAATAATTACGTACACCCCACTTTGCAGTTATTGATTTGTTTAGAAAATGTTTAGAAACATGTTTGATTTTCATTCCACTTCTCACATGTACACCACTTTGTATTGGTCTTTCACATGGGATCCAATTAAATTGATTTATGTTTGTGGCAGTAATGTGACAAAATGTGGAAAACTTCAAGGTGGCCGAATACTTTTGCCAACCACTGTATATATGTCAACAGAAGCTATTCCAAGGTTTTAGACTGGGAGATATCGAAAATTGGTCAAGGCACAAAAATCTCAGGTTTGTGGGATTTGTGGAAGTGGGGAAAGTGACCAGGCCATATTATTTTCTGGAATCATTGTTAGTGGCGCAATTTGGGCAGAAAAATCTCAGCTTTGTGTTTACCATTGAGCCCACTATTGGGCTCAGAGGGACAGAGACACAATTTTTTGCCTAGCAAGGCTTAAACAACTATGACAGCATGACAATGTCCGAGATCCAGCCAATGGGATGAAGCACACTGACAGTCTGGAAGGTGGAGCTACACCGGGGGAACTAAGGATGGTATTACTTGAAAGTGGTAAGTATTACTTGAAAGTGTACCCAGGGGTAAGGAGCAATTCAGGTCCTCTCCCTGGGTACTTGTAAAGGGGAGGGGGAAGATTTTAGGACTATAATTGCCCTTTAATTGTAAGTCATGAATTCTCTGACTATTGCTTCTGAACGCTCAACATTAACAATTACATTTTCTACATTCTACAGTGTATTGACATTTTCATTGACTCTAGGCAGCTTCATCAGCATCTTTAGAATTTTTAAAATTCACTCTCCCACTTTCTCCCACTTAGAGAAAAGGCAACTTCATATAATTTGCTGCAAAGACAAGGTTCAGCAAATAAATTGAATGATCTGTAACTGTATCCCACAGTTGCAAATTATAAAAATAAATAATTCACAAAAGCTTGTAGCACATTTTACCCAATATCCTGCAATATAACTAGTTTAAAGGGGCCTTTAAAGTGAGATTTACGTTGTTTAGTTTAAAAGTATAATAGTTCCTGCTTGTCAAGAAGTGGCGTAGCTAGAAATCGCAGGACCCCAAAAAAAGCAGTTTGGTGCAGTTCAACCAAAACTGGCCAGGTTTTTTTAAAAAGGGCATGTCCACCCTCCTAAGAAAATTTTTATGTCACATAGTTCAGCCCCACAAACCCCGGTTTCATTTTACGCTCAGATATTCTACTTACATAAAACCCTCGACCCCTTGCTGCCGTGGACACCACTCCTCTGATGCTTTGTGAGCTGGCTGGTTATGAACATGCACAGTAGCAGAGGAGTCTCGTTCTGTAATGGGCGTCAGCCATTGGCCGTAATGTTACTATCACGGATGAAAAGAAGAGTCACATTTTTTTAAGTAGAATATCTGAGCCTGGGAGGCTTTTTGAAAGGTTTAAGTAAAACAAAAAGGGGGTTTGTGGAACTGAACTACGTGAAGTAAAATTTTTCTTAGGAGGGTGGAGATGTCTGCAGGGGACCTGGTAGGGCCCTTTAGCAATCGCTATGGTTGCTTTGGTGATCCCTACCCCCCTGTTGCCAAGAACTCATTCACATTGACTATTTGTTTAAGTTTATTCTTGTTAGAACAAATATTGTTAAAACAATTTAAGAAAAATCAACAAAAATTTAATGAAAAAAAAAAAAGTATAACAGTTGGGAAAGTAAAGCAATTATTCCCACCACCCTTTGTGCAGTAGAACCTACACTATCAATACTTGCCAATGGATGTCCAGCCCTGATAGATGCCAGTCTTTCCAGCATTCCACCCTATTACCATAGGCTTATTATGCTTATTATGAGCATACAGGCACACTTTTACTTTTATTAAAGTTACTTAAACTATTAATAGTGTGAGCTGTACGGCACAATGAATGGTAGAAATACTTACTACTACATACCTAAAATGCTTTTTATATTTTTCACAAAGGCATTTTGTTTATCCTGTAAACGTGTATAACTTGCCCTTCTAAGTGATTTTTACACAAAATGTCTGCAGTGCAAAGACATTAACAATGATAACTTCCTTTGCTTTTAATACAAATAAGAAAAGTAATATTTGCAGTTTATTTCTTAGCTAACATGGATGTAAAAACAGAATATTTTAGTAAAAAATTAAAGTCTGTGAAATCGAACCTGCAACCTCATTTAGTACAAATATCTTTCACTAACACAGATATTATGATATTAAATAAGACCCAGGAATGTGCATTGATCATCTTTTTCTTTGTTGGAATCGAACCTGCAACCTCATGTACTATGTCTTTCTGCCACTATCCTAACAAAGAAAATAATGGAAACAAACAATAAAAGGGATTAACTCAGTCAGTTAACTATTTTGTTTTGTTTATAAGTAAGTAAGGAAATTTGAACCTGTGACCTCATCTGCTGTATGTTTCTAAAAAAAGAAAAATAAATGGTATTTACATTAAAGCCATTAAAGCTGCCTCAATGAATACAGGTACATTCAGAACTTTATCTTTCTCAAAACATTTTTTTAAAAAGACACCTGGTAAGCTGGGTACACCAGTAACGTAAAGCCCCGATACCCGTCGGATCCGACGGTATCGGGGCTTTATCGTTACTGTGTGTACGTTCGTTTCCCGAACGAGCGCGCGGCCGCGAACGATCGGGTCGGCCGTACGCTCGTTCGGGAAAGGCCAAAAATTTCCATCGGCCGCGCTAGACTCCTATAGGGAGTCTAGCGCGGCCGATGGGCTCGGGACTGTGTGTATGCAGATCTTTAAAAGATGGCAGACAGGATCTTGCATCCTGTCTGTCATCTTCAAAATCGTTACTGTGTGTACCTAGCTTAACATCTCCCACTATTTTGTATTGTTTTAGGCAGTAATGCAAGCTGGCTGGAAAATAAACTACAGGGGTAAAATGCAGCTTTCAAAGTCTTATCAGCAACTATTTGAAGTCTACATGGGCTGTGAGTGTGCTGGCAACAAAATGGAAGCCTTATTAGTTACAGAATATATTACTTACATGTACTAAATGCCACTTAGTATAGTATTGTATTTGAGGTTGAATAAAGACATATTTCCATCCAGTCCAACCTACTCTGCAATAACCACATTTCCTGCCTAACTGTTGACCCAAAGGAAGGCAAAAACCCCCCACCAGAATTATGAAGGGGGAAAAGTTATTTCCGGACTCCAAGTGGCAATCAGAAATATCCCTGGATCAACTCCACTTTATTTATCAATACCAGTAACGTGCAACATTCCTTGTTTTTAGAAACTCGGCCAGCTTTTCTTTTTAACTATTCAATAAACCTGCCATCACCACCTGCACTGGAAGACAGCCCATAGTTTTACCATTCTCCATGAAAATACTATTTCACACTATTTAAAGACTCAACTTCTTGGCCTTAAGGGATGTTTGCGTGTCCTCTGACATGTCCTATTGCTGAACAATGCCTCAGACAGTTTATTACATGGCCCGTTAATGTATTTATACACATTATCATATCTTCACACACATGCCTTTTCTCTAGTGCACATAATTGTAACTAATGTCATCATAGTCAAGCTCCCCCATTCCCTTTATTATTTTAGTTGCCCTTCTCTAAACCCTTTCCATTTCCAAGATGTCCTTTTTGTACACAGGATTACAAAAATCACACTGCATATTCCAAATGAGGCCTTACCAATGCTTTGTAAAGAGGGAGAATAACATTTTTATCCCTTGAATCCATACCCCTCTTTATACAAGACAATCAGGTTTATTCAATAAAAGTTCTTATCGTTAAAAATGGTGCTAATTTTGCCCCAACCAATCAGATGTTAGCTTTCAAATGTTAAATACGATCTGATTGGTTGGGGCAAAATTAGCACCATTTTAAACAATAAGAATTTTATTGAATAATCCTGATAGTCTTTCCAGGGTTTATATGTGTATATAAATGTGATTCATATCACCAATAGTAACATACAGGGAGATTCAATAAAAGTTCTTATTGTTTAAAATGGTGCTAATTTTGCCCCAACCAATCAGATGTTAGCTTTCAAATGTTAAATAAGATTTGATTGGTTGGGGCAAAATTAGCACCATTTTAAATTATAAGAACTTTTAATGAATTTCCCTGAATATCTTTACCTGTTGCTGCCTGGCACTGCTTGCTACATTTAAGTTTGTTATCCACCAGATCCTTTTCCAAGAGGGATAGCATAGAGTCATTTATAGTTTAAGCAGCACAAGGATTTTTATGTCCAAAATGCATCGCCTTACATTTATCAGGGGGGGCTGAATGATAATGATTTACTCTATCACTTGCCGAGTGCTGGCATGAAAACCTTTTTTTTCACACATCTGCCACCAGTTTGCTGAATTAGGACCATCTCCCCCATTCCTACATACCTCGTTAAAGGGGAACTGTGATCTCCAAACAAGTTGAGTTTAAAAGAAAGGCCAATTTCCCACCTTTAAAACAAGCCATCAACCACCTGTCTACATGCTCCATAAGTGCCCGCTGGTGGGCGAGGCCAAGGGGGGCCTGCAAATGGAGGTCCATTAATGGGAGGGACCAGGGCGGCTTGCAAGGGGAGGAGGAGACACAGGGCAGATTGACTGTCATCCATTGACATGGTTTCAGAGCAGGAAGTGCAGGGGACCTGGTGATGCTACTGCCATATTACACACAAAATGTAAATATCTTCAAAACTATGCAAAATAAACAATGAAAATAAATTGCAAAAATTCTCAGAAGAACAATTCCTATCAATTTACCTTAAGTCATTTTTGGACCAGTTTCCCTTTAAGTCTTAAAGTAGAGGGATTAGAGAACATTTTCTGATGAGATAAACAGAATTTTCCCATTCGTTTTCAATGTTTTTAACTTCTGTAATTGAAAATATGGACAATCATTTAAATTAAATTAGCACCCAAATGGTTGTAACCAAACATTATAATGTTAAACTCCGTATAATGTCTTACTTCTTGGGTTGAACAAAGGCAAAATCTGACACAAGCATGCTGTACATGTTTGCGCAAAAGTTAATATTCGGTCTGCTGAGAGGAGCTGTGTTTCAATATTATTACAGCCTCTGTACCAGGCACAGATGAGTTACTATTTGCTCAGAGATCAATTTTTAACTATCTTTTAACCTGTAAAGGCCTGGAGCATTAATAGTTGCATTGCCAAATCACACCTAACATGAGTCAAATCTTTGCTTTCTAATTTTTTACTTGTTACTTTATTTTTAGTCTCAAAGGAATCTCAATAAGAAAAGGGTAAAAGGGAAAAAATACAGTTTGGTATTTACAGAATAAACACATGCCAAATGAGTGTTGTTTATTTTCAAGACGTGCCAATAACCTACACAGATTTTGTCATCAATGCTTGTACATAAAATAGCGCAAACACCTGTTGCTACAAAACAGAGGGAACCCTAAAATGAATCTGGACTTGTAAATCTCAAATATTAAAGGGCATATACACCTTCACCACATACTTTTAAAAGAAGCTTAAGGCCCCTCCAAAGCCAAAATTTCCCCTAAACCTTACAAAAATGCTTCTATCATTACTTATGTGGACACCTTCAGTTGAGTCTTCTGCAGCATCATGGTCAAGACTGACTGCTAGACCCGGAATCTGCAGAGGAGAGAGCAGAGCAGCAGTGAAAAATCGTTCCAGGTAAATAAAATGATAGAAGCATTTTCTTTAAAGATAAGTAAAACTGTGGCTTTGGGGGGGCCTTCTAAAAGTGGTGAGGGTAGATAAGAAGATTATTTTTAAAAAATTTCAAATATAGACAAGGTGGATTAAATTTGTCTTATGGTTTCTGGCAACCAACACACTTCTATAACATTAAGGGTTAGGTCCTACTATGCGTTACGTTATGTTTTCCGTGTTTTTGTGAATCGATATGTAATTTAAAACATAATGGAAATCGAGAGAATCAGTTCCCAGTGTTTAAAGGGTATCTCCACTGATGGAAAAACGTTTTTTTTTTTATATGAAAGTACACTTTCACCCAACCCTCCCCCTACCTTTTTTTTCCAAAAATCACCCCTGTTCCTTTGCAACAGCCAGGGGAAGTTCTGTTCGGTTCTGGGGGTCAATGTGCATCATCACATGTATATTCATGATTTCTGCCACACCCACTTGACCCCAGTGATGCCTGATGTAAACAAAGCCTTTCCTCACAGTCTGCACCATCTATTAACAGCTGATAGTGCAGAGAGAGGCAAAGGGGGGAAGTTTTTATCAACTGCAAAAGTAATAGAATTTATAGGAAACAAATTGTTTGTGTGTATGTGTGTGGGGGGGGGGGGTCGGTGTTTGGAATGGACACAGAAGGTGTATTTCAGAGGGGATTCTGGGAGTGTCACTAGCTGTATTGCAGGGGGGCCTGGGAGACAGAAGGTGTATTTCAGAGGGGATGCTGGGAGTGTCACTAGCTGTATTGCAGGGGGCTGGGAGACAGAAGGTGTATTTCTGAGGGGATGCGCGGCGTGTCCTAGCGGATTGCAGGGGGGTCTGGGAGACAGAAGGTGTATTTCAGAGGGGATGCTGGGAGTTTCACAAGCTGTATTGCAAAATGCTCTTCTAACAGCACCATATTAGATGGACATACGTCCATCTAGTCCAACCATTATACCCTACCCATAATGTCTGTATAACAGTTACATAGTAACTTAGTTCTGGAGGTTATATAAAGACATACGTCCATCTAGTCCAACCTTTATATCCTACCCATAATGTCTGTATAACAGTTACATAGTAACTTAGTATTGGAGGTTATATAAAGACATACATCCATCTAGTCCACAGCCAGTGTCCTTCCCTCTGTCCCACAGTGAGTCTCTCTCATCCCACAGTCAGTCTCCCTCTCCCCCACAGCCAGCATCCCCCCTCTGCCCCACAGCCAGTGTCTACCCTCTGTCCCACAGCCAGTGTCCCTCCCTCTGTCCCACAGTGTCCCCCGCACCCGCTCTCCGTCTCCCTCTCCCCCCTCTGCCCCACAGCCAGCGTCCACCCCTGTCCCACAGCCAGTCCCCCCCTCCGTGGCAGCTCCCCCTCTGTGACAGCTCCCCCCTCCGTGACAGCTCATGTCACTTCTTGCAGGGATTGTTATTGTATCTATGGGAACGCAACTCCTACGTTCCCATTGGCTGTCGGCTGACAGAGCAGGGTCAGGCAGTCCCGACTGCGGAAGTTAATAACTGCGCATGAAGGAAAGAATGCACGCGCGTCGGGAGATAAGCAAGCAGGCGGGTACGTAAAGGAGGAGGATCGGATGGCTGTATAGCGTACAGGCATCAGAGGCAGGAAATCTTTGAAAGTAGTGCACAGAGTAAGCTGAAAATCGGGGTATGTGTTTAAATTATATCACACTACTATTAGAGGAAATGCTATATTTTTCAGTGGAGATACCCTTTAATGCGTTTAGAATCTGTCCATTTCCGGTCTGTTTGCAGGTTAAAAAACAAACCGCAATGTCCAAAACGCGAACAAAATGGTAAACGGAATACAATGCACATAGTGGGATCTATCCCTAAAGGATAACTATACAAAATCCCAACCTGTCCGAACCAACCCCATCCCAAAATGCGGACCATGAGTTTGCTTTAGTTTCCTCATTCTATGAAAGTCCAGTTTGTAGTGTCAGTCTTGCTTGTACATGTTATACAAGCAAAATGTGATAAAGTTTTACTGGTGAAAATATTTTCACCATCAGACACTCACCAACAGACCCCAATCAACAGAGAAATATCCACTTAAAATGTCAAATACAATACTTTATTCAAAATCACAAAAAAAAAATATAATAGTCTGGTTGCGCAAGTGGTGACTTATTACCCACCGGGTACAATAAGATTTATTATAGTATTATTATAGTATGCTTATTTGCAGAAAAAGGGTCATGTGATTGTATTTGACCTTTAAGTGGTTGTTGCTCCTTTGATTGGGATCTGTTTGCGAAATGTCTGTGCTCAGTCTTAAACAAAGATATTAGAATGATGGAAACGATCATTTATTAAAATGTGTACTCATGTCATCACAAAGACTTAAAAGATTTAGGTTCTACAAAGCTATTTACACCTCTTTCATTCATAGTATTGAAGAGTAAATAAACACATATGTCCAACTAGATCAACTGTTTTGCTATACACTAATGCTTGACTATTAGTTAATCCAGAGGAATGTAACATGCCTGAAGGAGAGAAAAATACTTCCTGAATGCCTCCAAATGCCAATATAAACGGATCCCTGGATCAATATGAACTATCGGAGGAATTTACCGAGAGCTGCTGGGCACTTTAATGAAGTTATAGTCCTGCCAGTGCCAACCGATTCAATATCTGTTAGTGTGACCAACACTTTCATTGCACCAGCAGTGCAGCTATCGCAAAAGACACATGTGCAGCCGACGCAAACTATTCAATAAAAAAAAATGTGGGAGGTGGACATACCCTTTAACTGATTTCACTGTAATCAGTAATGAAACTTTCCTTTTTTTTTTTAATGAAACACTTTCTGAACCTAATGAAACTTTTTTTTTTTTCTAACAATAAGGGATGCTAGGGTTGAGCTAGGGTGTGCAGGAAAACCATTTCTGATGTTTTCTGAATTTTTCTGTGAAACATGTGGCTATTTCAGTAGCCGATAGTCAGGCGGAGGAAATGGCGGACAGAGCAGGAAGTTCTTCAAATACTTAGATTGTGTGGATATGACGGATGAGAAGTAATTTTGACTGGCTCAGGCCAAAAGCACATCCTAAATCAAAAATAACCATATAATTGTATGATGTACCTGTATCAATAATCCCAGAATGCTGTACCTGTATAAACAATCCAATGTTGCTGTATTTTTATCAAAAATCCCAGAATGGTTTACCTGTATCAATAATCCCATATTAATAATCCCAATATGCTATACTTCTATCAAGAATCCCAGCTTGTCTCACATGTCTTACCGGACATGTGAGAGGACGCACCTCAGAGCAGCTCCCAACACGTGGCCGACTAAACCAACAAGAAAGGGACAGAACACCTTAAAAAACAACACCTAAAGTTCTCCCTACTTTTGGAGAGACCCAAAATGCCTCTGATGCCGGCAAAAAACAAAGCCAACCAACATAAAGGAGACATGGAAGACTGGCTCTTAAACAAGCAGCCCAAGGCCTCCCAAGATGGCGCCGCATCAGCAGATTCCGCTCCCTGCACCAGGTCAGACCTAAACAAACTTTACACAAACTACATACACCTCACAGAGCCAGATAATAAAAGAGGTGAGACAAGAAATAGCACAACTTGGCGAAAGAGTCTCCACGCTAGAGACATCTAACGAACAAATATCTACCTACTGCCAACAGGTTGACATGGAATTAAGGGAAATTTCAACAGGACATTTATCTATTAAGGGACCAACTAGAGGATGCAGAGAATCGTGCACAAAGAGGTAATATCAGAATCCGGGGTATCCCTGAAGATATCACGGACCTTCAAACTTACCTCAATAACCTCTTTGCCTCTTATCGTCCCAGACGCCCCTGTGGAACTTCTCCTTACAGACAGAGTGCACCCAGCCCCAACTGCCATAAAAGAATTTTACAGGAACTCGCCCGATCTTTACTTACCTTACCTCTTTCCCGCGGCGTACTGTTCTGACCCTCTGCTTGTATGGAACTGCAAGCAGGGGGCGGGACCGGCAGCCGCGTCTGTGATTGGCTGTGAGGCAGTCAATCATGGACATGGCTGCCGACAGTGGAGAACGCCGGGGGAGAGAGGTAAGGTAAGTAAAGTTCGGGGGAGTTCCTGTAAAAATCTTTTATGGCGGTTGGGGCTGGGGGAAGGATAGCTACTATTTGGCAAAGGCATGCCCATATCTCTCACTATCCTCATAATATCAAACCGCCCACGTTCCCCTATAGCGTTTAAATGAATCTATCCTATCATACAAACAACCCCTAGACACTATATCCAAACCGAGGTTTATATTAGAGTCAATCTTCCTCCTACCTTGTCCGCAGGCCACGCGATCCGCATCCTCGGTGCGCATCCGGATGATGTCACTACCTGGCGCCTCTCACTTTGCGGTGCCAAGTAGTGACATCATACGGATGCGCACAGAGGATGCGGATCGAGGAGCGAGCGGCCGCCGGACAAGGTAGGAGAACTATACCATACAGGGACACCAGGGCAACATTATAAGTGGCAAATACTTACAAATAAGAGTAAAACCTTCTTTATTTGTGCATACATATGCACAAATAAAGAAGGTTTTACTCGTATTTGTAAGTATTTGCCACTTAAAGGGCATGTCCACCCCTAAATTCGTTTTTTAATATTCGCTCCCCCATGTCCCCCAGCCCCAACCGCATGTTTCTTTTTTTCCAAAAGCTCCCCAAACTCTTACTTACCTCCCCTCGATCCTCCACCGCACTGCCGGCCCTCTGCTTGCGAGAATGCAAGCAGAGGGGCGGACCGGCAGTCCGTCTGTGATTGGCTGAGCGGCAGCCAATCACGGACGCGGCTGCCGGTCATTCAGTGCACGGAGGAAAGCGGAGAGGTAAATAAAGTTGGGGAGCTTTTTTAAAAAAAGAAACATGCGGTTGGGGCTGGGGGACTGGGGAGCAGAATATTAAGGGGGTTTACGCTAGGGGAGGGATAGTAGAACGGGAGGGAGAGGGAGGGGGAGGGAGGGGGGAGAAGGGCTGCAGTGCGCATGGCAAATATCTACCGGAGGCTAGATAGCAGGCGGAGACCTGCTATCCTCCTGGTGGTTAGTTTTGAGACTTTGGGGGGGGTTTACAGGAGAACCCTATGGAGCTGGGATGTGAGGTAAGGATTAAACTACACTACATGGTGGGGCCAGTAGTTGGGGGGATTATAGTTTTGGGGGTGGACATGCCCTTTAAGATGTTTGAAAACTATAACTCCCACCAATAAAGCATGCTGGGAGTTGTAGTTTTCAAACATCTTAAGTGGCAAATACTTGCAAATAGGGGTAAATCCTCCTTTATTTGTGCATACATATGCACAAATAAAGAAGGTTTTACTCTTATTTGTAAGTATTTGCCACTTAAGAGGTTTGAAAACTACAACTCCCAGCAATAAAGCATGCTGGGAGTTGTAGTTTCCAAACATCTTAAGTGGCAAATACTAACCCCCTCGGTTTATACTCGAGTCAATATCTTTTTCTCCTTTTTTTTAGCTAAAACTAGGTACCTCGGTTTATACTCGGGACGATTTATACTCGAGTATATACGGTAATAAGAGGTTATTTAATCCAGATCGCAGCTAGGGAAAAAAAGCAACGGGAACATAGAATAAAACACTCATTAGAATCAATTGGGAACAACTTGCCAAGCACTTCAACAAAACGACAGCTACACAACTTATTGATACCTGCAAAGAGCTAAGCTTTTTACTAACATCTAGAGCAGAGAAAGTACTAGGATTCACCAACACAAGTTCTACTTCAAAAGTAATAAACCAGACACGAGGCTGGCAAACAAACTAAATCAAATAATGATTTAAAACAGATTCCTACCATTAAGAGATAAAAAAGGCCACCTACAATATGACCCTACTTACATAACTAATAACTTCGCCCAATACTATCAAACACTCTGATAGAACATCTATAAATAAAAGACTACGGCAATATCTACCGAAATAATAGATGACATACTGAAAGGAATTAACCTTCCCTAAATAACAAATACACAGATGCAATCCCTACAAGCCGAAATCACTACTGAGGAAATCACTAACGTTATCAAAAAATTTAAATCTAGAAAATCTCCAGGCCCTGACTGATTTACCACCCTATACTAAGAAGAAATTTCAGACAATCCTCAACCCACATATTCGCACCTTATGCAACAAAATAACAGAGGACTCCACCAAACTATCCCCCGATATGCTGGAGGCACATATCGTGGTAATCCACAAACCAAACAGGGATTCTACTCACCCATCCAACTATCACCCAATCTCACTAACAAATACTGATGTTAAAATAGAATGATCGTAGTGAATAAGATTAGGTAGCAGTAAGTTCAAACGGGATTCATCCCCGGCCATAAAACAACAGATAATATAAGAAAAGCCATCACACTGATGCAATAAGCTGATACCTGCTCCATATCTTCAGTTTTCTTATCCCTAGATATTGAAAAGCATTTGATAAAGTGGACTGGACATATTTGAAAAGAGTCCTAATTAAATTTGGTTTCCCAAACAGCTTCATTACAGGCATCTTCAGTCTTTACAAAAACCCACAAGCACTAGTTTGCAACATTGAATATCCATCAAAAAGATTTCAAATCAAAAATGGCATGAGACAAGGTTGCCCACTATCACCTCTATTATTTGCCCTTTGCATGGAACCATTAGCTGCCAAAATAAGAGCACTCCCAGATATCACATGAATAACCCCCGGACATATACATTCTAAACTGTCATTATTTGCGGACTCTACCCTTATATACTTATATAACCAAACCTCTCATCTCCCTCCCAAATCTATATAAAATACTTTCAGAATACGGTACTCTCTCTGGCTTCAAAATAAATCATACCAAATCAGTTGCATTCCTTTATTACATATATCCGCCAATACTTGTGAGTCGAGGTACCTATTTTTACCTAAAAAAATTGTAAAAACTGATTGACTCGAGTATAAGCCGAGGGTAGAAATTAGTTGCCCTTTAAATGGACAGCAGAATTCCCATACATGAATCCCATACAGTAATAGCCAAATCCAGTACCAGTAACCCCCAATTCCTTGGCACTCCAGATGTTTGGAAACTACAACTCCCAGCATGCTTTGTTGCTGGGATTTTCAGTTTCTAGACATGTGGAGTGGCAAAGTTCAGTAAAATTTTAATTAAGCTTATCATCATTTACAATTCTCCTGACCCCCATATAGTAAAGGGCCCCTATGACCCCTTATAGTAAAGGGTCCAACATTCGTTGTTTTTTAGGATCTATTAACTTGATGGTTATATATATTTTGATAGTTCTATTTGGTGACGTTGATTACATATGTTATTTATTTATTAATAATATTAATAAATATTAATATTAATATAATTCGGGGGTTGGACCCCCCGAAACATTGTGTATCTGGCTTGTGAGTTGAGCACTTAATAATAAGTGAAAGTTTGCTATTAACTCTTACCTGAGTGTGCCTCCCTGCATATTTCATATTGGTTTGATACTTACCTGACGTGGCACAGGCCTCAGGGGGTGCACCTCGAAATCTACCTGTTGGGAATCCACAAACTGTTGATAATTGAATTTTCAGGATTTTACCCTAAATCGGTTTAGACTAATTTTACAGTAGGAAACCTTGCAGTAAATTAGGAATATTGTACATTGTTTTATTCAGCACAAAGTGTACTTTAGCATGGTAACAGAATTTTGTAACTTTTCTGGAAATTTTACTGGAATTATGGGTAAAATATGTAATAAAAATGTAAAATATGCACATTTTCATGGATTTTTCCCATTTTTATTTATAGTTATCTTAAGGTTACACACAAAAATCTTACTGTTTCTAAAAGCTCTGATACTCCCGAATACAACGATACCAGATATATGTAGGTACCCGACTTTCCCTGTACAGGAGACACCCAAAACTAAAACTGCACTTTCAAGAATATTACACCAAATCGAAATGTATAGCCACTTCTGAGGGTTAACATTGAATATCTACCAAATTAACTAAAATATCCCCACAAGTGACATATTTTTATAAACTACATACATGCAGGATTTTATGAGTAAGTTTCGATCAAAATGCAGATACCCGGGCGCAGCTCTTTGTCCAATTGTAAGTTATTCTCCCATATTTTCCTTTTCTTCAAATGTAAAATCAGAGACAAAATCAAATATGAATTTCTGCTAAAAACTGTAGAGAAAAGTTCAAAAGCATCTCAAATATGAAAGCCTAACTCTTTCTGAATAAAACGGTATGCCACATTCATGGGTGTACCCAGAGACATCATACCCTCCAACATTTCAAATATAGAAAGAGGTACACTTAGGCATGCCCTTTGTACCACCCAAACTCCTACCAAGGTGCCACCCCAAATATATATAGCTCTGCCCCAAATCCTGCAATTATCGGCAAATATTTCTAAAGGTAAATAAATGGATTAAGTAATTGCAGAATTGCTGGCAGAAATGTATATTTTAAAGAAGGGTTAACAATAGCAAAGTTAATGGCCCCTATAAATTCAGATACAGACAACGATAGAGATAGATAGATAGATAGATAGATAGACAGAGATAGATAGATAGACAGACAGACAGACAGACAGAGATATATAGATTGACAGACAGACAGATAGATAGATAATTGATAGATAGGTAGACAGATAGTTAATAGATAGATAGGTAGACAGATATATATATACAGATAGATAGATAGATAGTTAGATAATCGATAGATAGATGATAGAAAGATAATAGATAGACATACAAATAGACAGATAGATAATAGATTAGATAGATGATAGATAGATAATAGATAGATAGATACACACATTGTATCTATCTCAGTATCCATCCATCTCTGTATCTGTCTGTCTGTCTATCTAATCTATCTCTGTAACCTATATATCTCTGTATCTGACAGACGATATACAGACAAAACAATAGATGATAGAATGGATACTTAGATCAGTGATGTCGAACCTTGGCACTCCTGATGTTTTGGAAACTACAACTTCCAGCATGCCTTGGTTGTATTCTGCAACCCAGGTATGCTGGGAGTTGTAGTCTCCAAAAACATCTGGAGTGCCATGGTTCAACATCACTGATTTAGATAGTAAGCTCTTCAGGTAATTTGTTTTCAGCCATTCCCATTGGATATTGTAAGCATTCAGGATGAGCCCCAGCAGTAGCTGATAAATCACATTTCCATCTCTAATTTTAATCCCATGCATTAATTGGTCTATTCCAGGACTGGTGACACTGGGAGCCCAGAGAACTGGTTAGTACAGTCTATATAATTGCACTCACTTTCCTGGGGGCGGCAGCATGGTGTTTGTTGTGTCTCCTTCTCCCCAGTCTCTACTCTTGTTCACAGTCCGGAACAGTCTTTTCCTCCCATCATCACTCCCGAGCCATCCCACACACTAACCCCACAGCACCAGCTTCCAGAGATGCTCCGCCCACCAAATAGCCGGGAACTAGGTAAGGAGAAGGAAGTATCTGCTGCTGAGAGGGAGGGCCAGGGGGAGGGGTTGCAGTCACCCTGTAGCTACACCAAGAAAATTGTAATAGCCGCACACGGCTAATTATTTCAATCCGGGCCGGTACATAGAAAGGAAATCTGGTATAAACCAGTATGAGCATTTTGGCCGGTATAGTACTTTGAAAAACGGTACAATACCAGCCAAATCGGTACAATTAGAGGGTATGAGACATGTCAAATGTCAGTAACAGCAAAAAAATCAGAAATACCCCCCACAAACGATATATTCCTGAAATCTACACACCTTCAGCTACGTTAAGCTGTAGTTTGTTCATTCATTCATACCATCCTAGAAATTCAGTTTTCGCAGATTTTCTAAAAAAATTAACATCAAACAACATTCAAAAGGTAGAAATCATGTCAAAACTTCATGAATGTAAAAGAAAATTTACCAAATATCAATCTCCCAAAAGTCCTGAATCAAATGGTATGCCATATGTGTGGTTACACACGCGGATGTGGCAGCGAAAAGCCACCAAGTGAGACAATGCATGATTGCTCAAAAACAGCGATAATAATCAGCCAACTCTGCATTTTTCCCACACAAAACAACCCCCCAAACTATACATTCCTTGAATCTACACACTTTCAGCTACAAAAAGCTGTAGTTTGCTCATTCATACCATCAATTGTGTGGGCGCAGTCCTTCGTAGAATTTCGCATTTTTGCAAATTTTCTGGGAAAAAAAACTTTTGATAGGTAGAAATCATGCCAAAACCCCATGGAATGTAAAAAAAGTTAGCAAATATCAATCTCCCAAATGTCCTGAATCAAATGGTATGCCATATGCAGACGTGGAATCGACTAGCCACAAAGTGAGCCAATTACAGAACTTTTCAGATTTGTCAGACTAAACACCCTTCTATATTAGAAATACCCCCAAAAAATATATATTCTTGGGATCTACACACCTTTAGCTACGCAACGGTGCCATTTTTTAATGCATACTACCAATGGTGTGTGCGCAGTTCTGTGTAGAATTTCGCACTTTAACCCGATTTTCTGGAAAAATGTACAAAAATACATTTCAAAGTTAAAAATCATGGCAAATTCCCATGTAATGTAAAAAAAACTTGGCAGCAACTTTCCATATTTTTCAATCTAAACACCCCTCTAATGCAAAAAAAAAAAAAGATCTTCATAGAATTTCATACTTTTAGCAGATTTTCTGAAAAAATAAAGAAAAAAACAAGTTTTAAAGTTAAAACTCCTGCCAAGCCCCCAGGAAATGAAAAAAAAGTTACCAAATATCAATCTCCCCAAACGTCCTGAATCAAACGGTATGCCGTATGGGTGGGTGCACACAGAGGCGTGGCCACTAACTAGCTCAAAGGGGATGCATGTACAAAAAAAAAATCAAAAACCCCACAACCCACCCCCCACGCACACACAATACCCTTTTTGGTGGTATTTTAGTGAAAAACGGTTATTACTGAGATACACATATGTTTTTGCACACTTTACTGATCCTAAAATTCTGCTAAATTTTCTAATAAAATAGGCTTAGTTTCCCTTGAAATATGAGGGATAATAATCTGTGTTTATTTTGCCGATACCAAAGGGGTGTGTATCACTTTAAGAATTTTTTGTATGTGCATTTCACTTTTTATTTCTTATCTTTCCCAAAGATAATCATCAGATCATCTTAGGGAATGATAACGAACTTGGAATATGGGCAAGTCGAAATCCTTTCGGAAAAATCACTTCCCGGAAAAAAATTCCAGGAAGTGATTCTTCATTCATTGGCAAAGATCAATAATTAGGTGATCAGAAATGATCACCTAATATTGATCTCTGCACCAATATTTTGAATGGAACTTTGAGTTCCATTCACAAATAGCATAGTAAGCTGTCACACAGTGACAGCTTACAATAAATAGCTTGTACTGCACTGCGATCTGAAGGAGATCGCACTGCAGTACCTTCACTGGTCCACCAGGGGCAGCCTCCTACCATTCTTAAGGAAGACCACGGTGAACCAGGAAATCCTGTGACGTCACCGGGGTCTCCCTTATCGCATGGACTCTATCTTCCTGCTGCTCCTGTACGGTCACAGCAAAACAGGTATGCTATTTGCTGATTCTCCCACTGATAGGGGGTCGAGGGGGCTAGTGGCGCACTTGAATAGTGCCCACTGATCGCCCCTAGCACCCGCGTTTTTTTTTTTTGTTTTTAAAGGGACAAACACAGAACGTATATATACGTTCTGTGGCAGTTTGGTACTTTTATCCACAGAACGTATATATATATATGCTCTGTGGCACTTAAAAGAGTTAGGGCACGGCCATACTGCAACGCAAACGCAATCGATTTCATTTTGCGTTTGCGCTTTCGCTTTCTTCAATAAGTATAGGAAAACACATGCGATTAAAAATGCAGAACGCAAAACGCAATCGCACCGAAAAACGTGTTTTTTTTGCGTTGCCGCGTTTTCAATGATTTTTTAAAAACGCAATCGCAAGCGCAAACGCAAAAAAAACGCAGCAGTGTGGCCTAGCCCTTGATGATTTTCTATTCCTTTCTGGCAAAGGTATCTGCCACCTCCCTCTGCTCCATGAGCTTTTTATATTCTTTAACGTGTGCAGAGAAGGCAGCAGGTGAATCAGCAGTCAATCATTGCGCCTTAGCCAATTACAGGTGCGGACGCTAGTTGAGCCCATTCTGCTAGCTTCCGTGCACAGAAGCAAGCACTGAAGACAAGCAGAGGGTAACCAAGGCTGTTTTTTTTTTGCACCATATAACATTTTTGTTTGGGGGGGTGGACATACCCTTTAATTCAAGCCTCCATTCTTATATCAAGGCATTGTCCTTTCACTATAACAAAACCCAAGGGTAAATGTTTTTGGCTGTAGATCAATGCTCTCTGTTTTGAAACACAGCTCATCACTGCACATGCTTCCCCACTCTAGCTGTGTTTGAGGAGGGTCTGAGCATGGAGAGAGCACATAAGAAAATATGATGAAAGGGAACACCAAAGGAGTTTGTGGCATCTCTAAAAATATAAGGATAATAACAGGTAATTTTTTTCACTTTAGTGTCCATTCAAAGTTTGGGCTTTGTACTGCTTTGTTCGTCTATTTTGACTATATTTTTATTTTAGCTAGATTAATTTGTCTTGAAAAAGCCAAACTACTGTTCTTTCTATTTCTTCTTCTTCCCAGACATTTTTCACCCATTCACTTTAAATGGACATGTAATTAAAGCCCGCCGAACACTTTCTTGATTAACTGCACCTGAGACGTAATACAGGCGGGAGTACCACCCTTGATTTAAGGTACCTGATATGAGGTATAACAAAGCCTGATTACCCTGATTTCCTTGATGATATGCATGCGATTTATGGGTAGTCTCTGACCTATGCACATACGTGATTTAAAATTTACCATCCTAAAATTACAAAATAAAAGCGCAATAATAAAACTACATGTATATACTTCATCACAATAGAAAGGTTACTGAGTTTTAAAACTCGCAGCACACACACAAACAACTATGTGCAACCACTGTACAGCCAAAGTGGGTTGCCTTCCAAAATGTGACCTTTCAAGCTTAAATACAAAGATGGCAAAACATCTTCCCATTGGTCCGGCACAATATACATGAAGGGGTCAGGGCAAACCAGACAATTGACTGCAACTAAGTATGAATTACTATTTATCCATGAAATTTGCAGTTTAGGTTTCCAAAATTATTAACATGTTTCTCCCCTAGGAAATTTTCCGGGAGATTCAATAAAAGTTCTTATCGTTTAAAATGGTGCTAAGTTTGCCCCAACCAATCAGATCTTATTTAAAGGGTATGTCCACCATTATTTTAAACTTTTATGTTTCCAGTTTAACTGAAGGACAGGAGGTAAATGCGCTATGTCTTACCTTCTGTCCTTCAGTAAAACTTACAGGAGAGCTGGAGAAACTTACCGTGTATCGCTCCAGCGCTGCTGACAGCCTCCGACTACACTGACATTCCCCAACGGATTCACAGTCCTTTGCGTGCGCACACAGTGCATAGGAGCGTGGACACGGCAGAGACTGTCAGTGAGGCCGGCGCTGGAGCGATACGCGGTAAGTTTCTTCTGCTCTCCTGGAAGTTTACTGAAGGACAGGAGGTAAATGCGCTATGTCTTACCTTCTGTCCTTCAGTTAAACATAAAAGTTTAAAATAACGGTGGACATACCCTTTAACATTTGAAAGCTAAAATCTGATTGGTTGGGGCAAAATTAGCACTATTTTTAACAAAAAGAACTTTTATTGAATAACCCGGTTTGTCTTTGAGTGATGTGCAAATACTGTTGTGCTGTTTTACAGCATAATCACTTAAAATGCTGCCTTACAATATGTTAAGTTTTATTTTTGGAGCTTTTGTGCTCCTATAAGGGCATGTCCAGCCCTTTTTTGCGCTTTTAATATATTATATATATTGATCCCCCAGCCCCAACCACCGTAATAAAATTCTTAGAATGTGCCCCGATATGTACTTACCTTCCCTCTATCCTCCACGGCACTCTCCAGGCCCTCTGCTTGCACGGAAATGCAAGCAGGAGGCAGGACCGGCAGCCGGTTGCTCAGAACGCCGGAGGATAGAGGGAAGGTAAGTAACTATCTGGGCACTTTATATGAATTCTGTTACGGTGGTTGGGGCTGGGGGATCAATAAATATAATATATACTTGGGGTTTTACACTAGGGGGAGGGAGAAGAAAACGGGAGGGAGAGGGAGGGGGGGGGAACTCTCCTGCGCATGCCTCAGACCTTGTCGAGGTTGAGGCTGAGACAGGCGCAGGATGAGTCACCCAGACCTTCTACATTACACTTTCCTGGACTTTGGAGGGGCACAGCATTGCAACCATAAGGAGCTGGGATGTAAGGTAAGGATTTTTGTACACTACAGAGTGGGGCCAGTATGGGGTTAAATTTGAGTTTTGGGGGTGGACATGCCCTTTAACTTTGACTTATGTTTGTATTATTAGAATTCATATTAACCATTAAAGGGTATCTCACAAAAGTAGAAGAAAGATCCTGCACACTCATAAATACTCCTGTTGGAGAAATCCGTGCTGGGTGCTCCAGTGTAGCGGCAAACTGAAGATACTGGAAAACAAAAGAACTGTGCACACCAGTCTTGCAAATAAAAGGTGTTTATTCAGACATTAAGTCCAACACCACACGTAACGTTTCGGTGCAGACATGAACCTTAAAGGGTATCTCCACCCCAAAAACTTTTGCTGTAGTGTTAGGCACCTACACAACAGCAAATCCCCACTACATTACAGAAAAGAACAGAACAGAGGAGAGGGAACTGGAGGGAGGGCTCCCCTGCGTATGCCAGAGTCCTCCAGGAGGACAAGGAAGTAGCAGAGACTGAATGACACACAGCCAGCTCCTGCACTTCACTTTTCTGAACTTTGGACATGCACTGCAAGAAAACCATAAGGAGCTGCAGTATAAGGTAAGGATTTTTGAACACTACACAGTGGGGCCAGTAGTGCGGTTAATACTAGTTTTGTGGGTGGACATTCACTTTAAGTTTGCATAATGATTTATATAATATATATAATTATATAATAAACACAGCTAAGAATTACCGTATATACTTGTATATACTGTAAAATCAGCCTGAAAACTTTAACTCGGTTTATACTCGAGTCAGTACATTTACCTGTGCATCCAGCTCTCCAGTGTCCGGGATTCCTGTCTGTAAGTGCCATCCTGCAAATTGAACCCTGTACATGTAAGTGCCATCCTGCAAATTGAACCCTGTACATTACGGTACCGGTACTTAACCCGGCGCCGCATGCGCCGGGCAGTGATGTCAGCCGGCGCGACAGTACAGGGACTCAGCGCACGGCTGCCGAAATGGTTAAGTACCGGTACCGTAATGTACAGGGTTCAATTTGCAGGATGGCACTTACATGTACAGGGTTCAATTTGCAGGATGGCACTTACAGACAGGAATCCCGGACACTGGAGAGCTGGATGCACTTACAGACAGGAATCCCGGACACTGGAGAGCTGGATGCACACTGGATAGGCTGGATGCACACTGGAGAGAAGGTACCCTTTGAATTAGGTGGGAGGGTGAGGGTGTAGATGTTTGGAAACTACAACTCCCAGCTAATAAAGCATGCTGGGAGTTGTAGTTTCCAAACATCTGGAGTGCCAAGGTATGAGAATTTAGAATTTGTCAATTTCTACCCTCGGTTTATACTCGAGTCAATCACTTTTATTAGTTTTTTCAGGTACAATTGGGTACCTCGGTTTATACTCGGGTCGGTTTATATTCGAGTATATACGGTACAGTACCTGCTAACTTTCTTGAGTAGTCTGTTTTATACTTTCCCTCAGTTATTTCCTCAGAACCGTTTAATCACTTTGATTAGTACAGACAGGATCAATGGTGACACACAAAATATTTAAAAAGCTAGAAAATGAGAGACGTTTTTCACCTAGGATAAATGCTCTTTTTTTTGGAAAGGTATATCTTGCGTAACCTTACTATGAAACAAGTATATGTCATTACCTACATTGCAAAACAAAAGATGTTTTGTGTATTTAGCACCCCAAAAGAAAATTAAAAAAAAAAAATTGTAACAGTTTTCTACAAACAGATGTTTGATCATATACCTGCCATGTCATCTCCTGATCATGAACACACCTGCAACCTTTGAACAGTGATTACCCGTTCATCCCTTATCTCAGATGTTAGCAGACAGCATTTGCCTCGTGACACGCCCCTTAGGACACACTTCCTCCTATCTTTTTATTCCTGAAACACAGCTGCCAACTGGAAAAAAAGACTGCTGCATAGCAACTAGTATAATTTCATCGAAGCCCAAACACTGTACTGATAAATGTTCAATACAATGACATTGAAGGGGAGGCCAAAATACTATTACGATATGTATGTCAATGCTAAACTGTTATATCAACAGACAAAGGGCAGTTTCAAGTTCAGCAAACAAAACCTTGTTTCTCCTGATAAATCTTGGAGTTTAAGACATTATACAGTGAGTGAGCAGAAAGAGCAGAGATTTTAAAGGGCATGTCCACCCCCAAAACTATAATTTCACCCAATACTGGCCCCACTGTGTAGTGCATAAAAATCCTTACCTTACCTCCCAGCTCCAAATTGGTTCCCTGCAATGTTTCATGCAAGCAGAGGGCCGGGACAGTGCGGCGGAAGATAGAGGGAAGGTAAGTAAAGATCGGGTGAGTTTCTGAACATAATAATAATGGAGCTGGGGGAGGAAGCCCTAATACATTTTTTTAAAAGGGTGGGCATGCCCTTTAAGTTTACAGCACACTTTTTGAAGCATATGTTCTATATTAAACACATTTTAATAAATATGGGGAAAAAATTGATTGGTAGAATAAGTACTGGGTCTAAAAGAACTGTAAGTGCAAACTGTAATAAATCACAATGCTTTTATTCAGTGAATCACAAATACAACATTTTGGCAAGCTAATTTCCTGCTTTCTCAGGTATGACCAGCTCTTCAAAACACTGTATAATGGTTTACACCATATAAGCATTGAAATTTATTAGTATGCACTTTCTTTATGGCCCAGTACACAAGTAAGGTTGCCACCTTTTTGTCATTGGGATGGAAGCATGGTGCCGACAATAGGGATGGAAGCATGGTGCCGACAATAGGGATGGAAGCATGGTGCCGACAATAGGGATGGAAGCATGGTGCCGACAATAGGGATGGAAGCATGGTGCCGACAATAGGGATGGAAGCATGGTGTCGACAATAGGGATGGAAGCATGGTGCCGACAATAGGGATGGAAGCATGGTGCCGACAGTGGGTATGGGGACGACAATGTGGGAGCATGGCATAGACAATGGGAAAGGAGGAGAATGGCACTGACAATGGGAATGGGGGAGCATGGCACTGACAATGGGAATGGGGGAGCATGGCACTGACAATGGGAATGGGGGAGCATGGCACAGACAATAGGAATGGGGGAGCATGGAACCGACAATGGGAATGGGGGAGCATGGAACCGACAATGGGAATGGGGGAGCATGGAACCGACAATGGGAATGGGGGAGCATGGCTCCGACAATGGGGATTGTCAGTACGTATTATAAGAGCACTGGTAAAATGCTTTGCACACAGACAAATTGTAAATTGGCACAGATAAAATGGTGGTACAAATGTTTGGCAAACTGGCACTGATCAAATGGCACACACACACACTGGTAAACGGTTTGAAAAACTGGCACTAGAAAAATGGTGGCACAGAGACATTAGTAAAATGCTTGGAAACCTAGCACTTATAAAATAGTGCCACACATTGGCACTGGTAAAATAGTTAAAAAACTGTCATGGATAAAACCGCTTGTCACAGACATAGGTAAACTGCTTGGCACACAGAAATGGGCAAACTGCTTGGCACAAAAAATGGGCAATATTCTTGGCACACATACATGGGTAAACAGCTTGGCACACAAACAACCCCCTTCCAGACTGAGTCCCAAAGGCAGAACATATACAGCACAGGCAAATGGCTTTCTGTAACTTACATTTGTTGGTCTGCTAAGGAAAGGCTCCAAAAGTTCAGGGAAGTGCCTGGGTTGGGAGGGGGTGGAGCTTTGCACTCTGATTGGCTATAGAACATTCTGAAGCTTTGGCTGCTTCCCAAGAAACACACACTGCTGCTTTGTTTTCGTAACAAAGCAGTGTCAGATCCTTCGGTATTGGGCTTTATCTGCACTGTGTGTGGTGGTTTTCCCGGGAAAGACCATAAATTTCCCTCACCCCCGTTGAAGGCTCCCTATAGCCTTCAACGGGGGTGAGGGAAACCGTTGGCCACGGTCAAGGGGAAACACACAGTCCCAAACATCCTCCCTATGCTGTTCATAGGGAGAACTCTCAGGACTGTGTGTATCCTGATCTTTGAAAAATGACAGACAGGATCTTATAGATCCTGTCTATCATTTTTGAAAAATCTGTGATGTGTGTACCCAGCTTAAACCCAGACAGGAGAGAAGAGTATAGAAAAACCCGGACAGGTATGCTAATTTCAGGACTGTCTGGATAAAAACTGGATGGATGGCAACCCTATACCCAAAGGTCAATTTTGATCTTATCATTCAAAAAAACAATTGGTAATCAGGCAATAAAAATAAACAAAGTGACCTACTGAAGATACACAATTAGATAGAATATAGCAAAGTGAATTGACATCCAATTGGGACAAAAATTAGACCAAGATTGACAGCGATATTACAACCTGATCTACCAAAATATGGAACCAGGTTGATTATTCCATGTGTACGGGACCTAACTTTTCCTTTGCAAGCTATCCCATTGGTAGAAGATATAAAAGGTGTGCACCTGAAGAGATCTATGCGCACGGATGAAAATAGATAGGTAGCAAAACAGACAAATATCCTACATCTACAGGAACAAAACATTTTGGAAATATAATATACCATATATTATAGTTTTTTGAGGTTGAATAAAGACATACATACATCCAGTCCAACCCATCTAGCCATCTCATTACCTGCCTAACTGTTGATCCAGAGGAAGGCAAAAAAAAAACACCATATTTATGAAGGGGGAAAAAATTCCTTCCTGACTCCAAGTGGCAATCGGAAATATCCCTGGATCAACTCTACTTTATATATCAATACCAGTAACTTGCAACATTCCTTGTTTGCAAAAACTCATCCAGTTTTTTTTTTTTTTTAAACTGACCAGTGAACCTGTCATTAAAACGTCCACTGGAAGCCTAAACTTTTATTCTTCAAGTCTTAAGGGATGTCCGCGTGTCCTCTGACATGCTCTCTATTGGTGAACAATGCCCCAGATAGTTTATTGTTAATGTATTTATGCACAGTACATACTCTTCATATTCAAGCTCCCCCAATCCCCTTATCAATTTGATTGCCCTTCTCTGAACCCTTTCCATTTCAAAGATGTCATTTTTGTACACAGAATTCCAAAATTGCACTGCATATTCCAAATGAGGCCTTACCAATGCTTTGTAAAGAGGGAGAATAACATTTTCCTCCCTTGAATCCATACCTCTCTTTATACAAGACAATACCATGCTAGCTCTCGCTGTTGCTGCCTGGCCCTGCTTGCTAACTTTAAGTTTGTTATCCACCAAAACTCCAAGATCCCTTTCCGAACAAGGATTCACTTAACACAGAGTGATTTATAGTATAAGCAGCACAAGGATTTTTAAGTCCAAAATGCATCACCTTACATTTATCAACATTGAATCTCATCTGCCACTTAGCAGCCCAATGTGACAATCTATCTAGATCCACCTGCAAAGATTGCACATCTTTTAAAGAGGAACTGTGGTCCAAAAATGACTTTAGGTAAATTGATAGGAATTGTCTCCTGAGAGTTTTTGCAATTATTTCCAGTTTGTTTTGCATAGTTTTGAAGATATTTACATTTTTGTGTGTGATATGGCAGCAGCATCACAAGGCCCCCTGCACTTCCTGCTCTGAAACCTGTCAGTCAATCTGCCCTGTGTCTCCTCCCCTTTGCAGCCCCCCATGTCCCTCCTACTCATGGACCCCATGGTCCCTCCTGTTGCAGGCCCCCTTTGGCCCATTCCCTTACAGCCCCATGTGGCCCCGCCCACTCGCGGGTGTTGTGGCCTCGTCCACTCGCGGGTGCCTCTACTCACTTCCTCATAAAAGCCAAGCAAGTTAGTTTGACAAGATCTATTCCTCCTAAATCCGTGCTAGTTACTACTTATAATGTCAGTCCTTTTTATTATTATTGTGGATTTATATAGCGCCAACATCTTCCGTAGCGCTTTACTTACATGTATAGATTCACATCAGGTGCTGCCCCAAAGAGCTTACAATCTAAGCACATTTATTTGACACAAACAACCTATCAGTATGTCTTTATGATTGAGTGCCCGGAGGAAACTCACGCAAGCACGGGGAGTACATACAAACTCCTTGCAGATGTGTCCAGGGTGGATGCGAACTCAGGACCTCAGCGCTGCAAGGCAACAGTGCTAAGCACTGAGCCACCGTGCTGCCCCCTTGAAACATATGTTAATTTATTAAACTTTCCAGTATCTTCCCCACCACTAAATTTTAATTACCCAGCTGTGAACAACTACCCTTTATGAAGATTGGAATTAAATTAGCTTTTTTTCAATCCGGAGGCACACATCCGGAAATGAGGGAATCTGCAAAAATAAGAAACAATGGCCTAGATAAAACTGAACTTAGCTCCCTAAGGACCCAAAGATGCATTTTATCCTGTTCAGGATATTTATTAATTTGAACCTTTTTTAGTTGTTTCTGTACCATATCCTCGATAAACGAAAGTGCACTTGCATCTTTTATGCACTTATTGCTACTATACTCTATATCTGTACTTGGACCTTCTATAGTGTATACAGAGGGGAAAAAAATATTCAAGACATTTGCTTTATCGCCATCCTCCATTTCATGGTCACTATTTCCTAAGCCTCCAGATACCTTTATATCTATAATGCGCTCCATGATGTTAGATATTACCAGATCCAACAGAGCTCCTTTTCTAGAAGGAACTTCAGCCACCTGTGAGAGAAAATTATCCTGCAGCAAATTCAGGAATTCATCGCCTTTTTCTGTGTTGGCAGTTCCACTTTGCTACACCAATCAATGTCAGGGTAATTAAAGTCCCCCATAATGAGTATACTCCCTAAACTTGCAGCCCTTGCCATCTGCATATGAAGCTGACTCAATTCCTCCCTGATAGCATTTGGTGGCTTATAGCAGACACCAACAATGATATTACCCCCTTTCCTGTTGCCCAATTCCATCCATATTGCCTCCGCTTTAATATCCTTACCGCCAGTTATCTCTTCTTTTAAATTTGGCTTGAATTCTTTTTTAACATAAAACACATGCTCCTCCCCCTTTCCTTTTTTCTCTGTCCTGCCTAAACAAGGAGCATCCTTCTAAATTTACAGTCCAGTCGTTAGAACTGTTCAACCAGGTTTCTGCTTACATCATACTTTTCATTCAACGCCATTATCTCCAATTCACCCCTTTTGTCAGCCTGGCGTCTCACATTTGCAAATATTTATTTTATATTATGATCTTGTAATTTATGCATACACTTTAATACACATGCCTCCCTAACCCCTATGCTAGTCCCACCCCCTCTTTCCACCCACCACTGGCCAATCTACACCCTGCTTTCCTCCTGGGCTATCTATCCCAGTGAGACTGATAATACCCCCCCCCAACCTAGTTTAAAATCTCCTACAAACCCTCTAGCCATCTTCTCCTCTAAAACAGCTGCACCGCCATCAGTGAGGTGCAACCCGTCCCTACTAATGAGCCTATAGCCGACAGAAAAGTCTGCCCAGTTCTCTATAAACCCTTCTTCCTTACACCACCCTCTTAGCCATGCTTTAATTATGTTCTCGGAAATCATGTTTAAGGACCTCTCCTCTAACTTTGTCATTGGCACCAATGTGAACCAAGACATTCAGGTCACAACCACTCCAACCCAATAATCTGTCTACACGGTCCACCACATGCAGAAATCTATACCAGACAGGCAACATACAGTTCGGCATGTATGGTCTAGCTTTTTTTTTTTAGATTATCTAGCTTTCTAATAATGGAGTCCCCTACTACTACCACCTGCCTAGCATTCCTGATCCTAATTTCATCCTCCCTTGTATTAGAGATAGCAGTCCCTTGGGTACTCAAGGTGCCCCTCTGGGTGCTCATATGTACAGGGCCAGATTTCCCACTAGGCCACCTAGGTGGAAAAAAATAATTAAGAGAAAAAAAAAGGTTAAAGTTAGGCAGCATTGTATCCCCATATAAAATTTACACAATGCACATTAGTTGGATCATTTCCTAGGGGCGGCAGGGCAGGTCCCTCTCCCACTCACAAAGCTCTGCTTCAGCCAATGAATGACCTCATACGTGTGGGGGGCACAGGCAGTACAAGTTAGCTGGCCTAGGTGAGAAAAAAGTATAAATCCGGCCCTGCATATGTATGTATGTATGTACAGTTTATTTATAAAGCGCCACTTGGGGATGCAGTGCTGTACAGTAACAAAATACAATTAAGTCATACAAGGGGAACAAATACATAGATATTTCAGTACATAAATATGTAAATTATATAAATAGAAGTTCTAGAGCTTTGTCACAAGAGGTAAGGAGGTCCCTGCCACGTAGAGCTTACAATCTATTTAGGTGGGTGATGTACAGATACAATGGAATGGGTATAAGTGTTGGAGCGAAACAAATGCAGTGCAAATAAAACAATCATATACTATGCTGGTTACCAGATGCGTAGGATGTAAGGCTAGATTTAAACCTGCTAATTGAGGTTTCTTGATGTAGAGAGAAGGGAATAGAATTCCAGAAGACGGGAGCCACAAGAGAAAAAGGTTTTAGGCGAGAGGAAGAAGTATGAGTGGGGGGTCTGTACACGAGTTGGTTCTCCGATTGGGAGACTAGAGAGGAAATATGAGCAGCAACAGAGCAAAGATATTTAAATGTTAGGAGAAGGATTTTGTATGCAATGCGCTGTTTAACAGTGAGCCAGGTTGTTGTCTGGTACAGAGGAGATTTAGGATCTGGTTTATCAGAGAACTAAACAATTGAGAACTGGAGTTAAGTATAGATTGAAGGGGAGAGAGGTGGGAATCAGGAAGACCAGAAAGTAGTTGGTTGCAATAGTCCAGGTGCGATAGGATGAGAGCATGCATAAGCATATCGGTGGTCGGGAAAGAACCTGCGGATTTTGGCTATATTGCGAAGGAAAAAGTGGCAGGTTTTCGCAACATAGTTAATGCAGTTAGAAAAGGAGAGAGATGAGTCAATAATTACCCCTAGGCAGTGTGCCGATTTGTGGGGTACACGCAGTATGCGTGTATGCCACTGGGTGTGGCTTGTGGGTGTGGTTTAAAAATAAATGCAGCTCTGTGCACCTTTGCTTGGTTTTTCAAAAATGTCCCTAGATTTTTTTTTTAAATGTTGGTAACTATGTCACAGTCACCTGCCAAAAGTAAATCAACAGCTTGTATTTGAATTGTTAGAGAAAGGGTAAAGAAAATGGAGGAATTAGTACAGGCAAGCATACATGGGCCATTTAAATAAAAATAACAACAACTGAACAGTGTGCCTTCAAGGGACAGTTCATTGTTAGTTTATGTAATGCCTTCTTAGGTATTCTACATACCGTATATACTCGAGTATAAGTCGAATTTTTCAGGCTTTAAAATTAGCCTGCAAACCTAACCTCGACTTATACTCGAGTCAAGTCCTAATTTAGATCCAAATTCTGCAATTACAGTACACCAGTAGGTGGCGCTGTGTTAACCTGCATAGAAAGTTACAGGAACTGATCTGCCTTTACACTTCCTGCTTCCTGTATTCTGGCTGATGGACTCACTCAGCACTGTCACTGGATGCTGTAAATCTGATGGGTCTCCTCAGTTTGGGGGAAAAAACAGCTGCTTGTTCAGTGCAAAGAACAGCTTGACACTACAACTCTCAGGTGACATTTTAACTATTGGGGTCAGAGAATCCTTTACTATATGGGGGTCAGAGTTCCCTTTACTATATGGGGGTCAGAGGGCCCTTTACTATATGGGGTTCAGGAGAATTGTAAATGAAGTTAAGCTTAATTAAAAGTTTACTGAACCTTGCCACTCCACATGTTTAGAAACTGAAACTCCCAGCAACAAAGCATGCTGGGAGTTGTAGTTTCCAAACATCTCGAGTGCCAAAGAATTGGAGGTTACTGGTACTGGATTTGGCTATTACTGTATGGGATTCATGTATGGGACTTCTGCTGTCCATTTAAAGGGCAACTAAAGCCTAAAAACAACACAGAATCAGAAGGCAGTAGTGGTGATAATTTCTACCCTCGACTTATACTCGAGTCAATCAGTTTTTACTAATTTTTCAGGTAAATATAGGTACATCGACTTATACTCGGATCGACTTATACTCGAGTATATACAGTATTCTCTTCCATTTTGAAAAATCTGTTAAATTTATACCCTTTGCTGTTTAGATCAACCCAGGCACTGGGTCAAGGGCAAGACCATAATGGTCTCTACTTGGGGTCCTGCACACAGGAAGTCAGTATTTCGGTTGCATTTATTTATACACAGACAAAATGCTCAATTAGCAGATTAAGGTCATTGGGATGAAAAAGTACTCCTCTTTTTTCTGAAAAGCATATGTATTTGCACTGAACTTCCCCTTTCAGCTCGATAAACAGCCCAGCAATATTTGCAGTCTATTGAACAAATGATGATCAGATCTGTTGGAAAATGTTTAGTTGATCCCACCCGCAGCCACGTTATATTAAAGTGACAGTTCAGTGGAAATTATGAATATTTGTTAAATTGTAAGTTTGTGTAATGCATACTTAGTTATACTACATATTCTCTTTCATTTTGAAAAATCATTTTTCCCCCCATACACTTTGCTCTTCCCTGCTGTTGACATTAGTGAGCTGAAATTTCAGGTTCTAATGGTCCTTTTTCTTCCCAGGATGCACCACATCCTTGGAATGTTCCTAACAGTAATTTCTACTGATTGGCTGTTGGATGGATAAAAGATGCTCAGATCTCTACTGAGCAACTGAATCAACCCAGGCGCATAATGGTCTCTAATCGTGGTCCTGCAAACAGGAAGTCAGTATTTCGGTTGCATTTTTTTATAAACAGACAAAATGCTGAATTGACAGATTAAGGTCATTGGGATGAAAAAATACTGCTCTTTTTTTCTGAAAAGTACATTTATTTGTACTGAACTTCCCCTTTAAGCAGATTTAAGCTGATATCTGCTTAAGATAGATGGCATATGGTGGCATAGTTCTATTGGTTCGATATCTACCGGATACACCATCTTTCAGCCAACTACTGGTATAAAGGCTGTTTAAAGAGAGGCAGCAGAATAAATAAGGAGCATTAAAAGAAGAATAAAGAATGAGATGGATCAGCAGAATAAAAGGCAGCAGTATAGAAGGAAAAAGTCAGGGGAAAAAATAAAATGAGAATGGTGATTAAAAATAAAAGATAAACAGGTTTTGTGTGTAAAGTGGGGGTCAAAAAAGAAGTACGGTATAAACAAAAAAAAGCTTTGCTTAAAAATGAAACAAACAAAAAATACAATAAAACCAGTTAACTATTTTGTATTGTCAAATCCTGGGGATTTAAACCTGTAACCTTATGGGCTGTGGGTTTCTAAAAATATAGTATGTGAACGCTAAGCTACCAGAAAGACAACAGGTGCATTTAGAAACTTTAAACAAAAAAAAATCATGGAGTAAAATCCGTTCGAATAATATGTATTGTTCCTGGAAGGCTTTCAGCAGGGGAACTGGGCCAGTATGCAGTGACAAATGCCCCCCCCCCCCCCCCCCCCGCCACTCCCTGATACACTGGTTGGGCCATGGTCATTGTTGTGATATCACTCTTCATAGCCACACTGAATAGCAATGGCTTGCTATTTGCCACATCAAATTCAAACCTTTTTGGCTGCACCTTTACCTTCAGTGATATATTTAGTGAGATTCCTTCATGTACCTCCATTATAATGCTAAGTTTCATTGGATATACCTTTCCACTAATACTATTGATATTTAAGTTCCTGTAAATGTATATACATGTATGCTCAGCCTATCATGAAGGGGCCACTTAAATGTTTTTACCCCCAGTCCAAAAGGTCCTCCCCTGGCTGTTATCAATGCATGATGGCTGGAAAAGAAAATGCAGGGAACAAGCAGCTTTTAAAGTCATATCAGGGACATCTATATTAAATAGATTTATACAAATACAAGGATATGCAACTTAAACCTTAATTCTAAATTACTTTAAAGAGGAACTGTGGTCCAAAAATGACTTTAGGTAAATTGATAGCAATTTCTCTCCTGATAGTTTTTGCAATATATTTCCATTGTTAATGTTACATAGTTTTGAAAATATTTACATTTTTGTGTGTGATATGGCAGCAGCATCACCAGGTCCCCAGCACTTCCTGCTTCGAAACCATGTCAGTCAATCTGCCGTGTCTCCTCCCCTTTGTAGCCCCCCTGGTCCCTCCCACTCATGGACCCCATGGTCCCTCCAGTTGCAGGCCCCCCTTGGCCCATTCCCTTACAGCCCCATGTGGCCCGCCCCTCAGACGGGTGCCGTGGCCCCCCTCACAGGTGCTGTGGGCCACTCTGACACACACCCCCTACCCCCCCCCCCCCCCCCCCCCGAAAACTCGTGGAAACAGCCTTTTCAGGCAGAGTGAGAACCTGCCTGAAAAGGCTGTTTTCACACTGTGAGAGAGAAGGGCTGTAGATTACCTTACCTTCTCTGCAGCTGCAGGTCCTTCACACAGCAGAGAGGAGGGACTTTCTGTCTCCCTCACACACTGAGGGAGTCTGAGGCTGTGCTCGCCGGCGGCACTGTGCAGGAGAAGCCTCAGGAATGTCACATGTCAGCCTCCCACCCATTAACTTTCTGGTCAGTCATTTCTGTGTATCTTGGGCTGTGGAGCACGTAGAGAGGTGGTTGATGGCTCGTTTTGAAGGAAGGAAACTGGCCTTTCATTTAAACTCAACTTGTTTGGAGACCACAGTTCCACTTTAAGGTGCGGTGCAAAGGAGTACTGGCAATTTATACATTACACAAAAGACTTCAGCTCTCAACTACACAAATAAGCATAAATTAATTGGATATAACAATCAAACATATATGCAAGCAATGAAGTTTAAAGGGCATGTCCACCCCCAAAACTAAAATGTAACCCCTTACTGGCCACATCAAGTAGTTTAAAACAATCCTTACCTTACATTCCTGCTCAAAATAGTTCCCCTGCTGTGCCCCTCCAAAGTCCAGGAAACTGCTGTGTAGGAGCAGTGTGTGACTCATGCTGTGCCTGAGACTTCCTCAACCTCATCAAGGTTGAGGCATGCTCAGTGCAGCCCTCCCTGCCTCTCAGCCAATCACGGACGCGGCTGCTGGTCCCGCCCCCTGCTTTCAATTCCATGCAAGCAGAGGGCCTGAACACTGCAGCAGAGGAGAGAGGGCAGGTAAGTAAGAATCGGGGGACTTTCTAACAATTATATTAATGCGGTTGGGGCTGGGGGAGCATGCCCTACCACATATCAAAAGTTAAATTTCGGGGTGGACATGCCCTTTAATTATCAGCACTAAAGTTAAAATGGATACATTTAGTTACGTAGTTTGTACAAACTTGCGTGAGCTCATGCAAGTTTGGGGGGGGGAGATTTAGTTAAGTGATGAATCAATATCATCATCCTCTGGCTAATTATACATATATATCTATAAACAGTCATAAAGCCATACACATCAAATAATATGGGAAACACAGATAGATAAACAGAGGTCAATAAATGTCAATGAAAAGCATATACCAATGGCCACATAGATATAATGAAAAACAAAATTTAATTAGGATATTAGGCCTTCTTCACAGCCAATCACTACAGAAACTAGTTGAAAAGGACTGAAAAAAGTACAAGCGGAGGCACGTATAGTACAAATGAGCGGGGATGTAGTTGGGATATCAGAGGAGCGTGATTACATGGAAGTTTCAATTCCTGTCTTCCAGGTCCTGTTTGATTTATTGAAGAACAGGAGAAGAAAAGACTTCCTTTACCTCCCATTCTTGAAAAAATGTGAAATGGGGTATGTCCACGTTTTCATTTAACATTACCCTTTAAATGGTTACATTTTAAAAAGATTTTGCAATGACCTTTACTGAAATCATTGCCCTCTATTTCATATCTAATTTATTAATCAATTGGGACTAGGGAATTTGCCTTGATTTCCTAAACTAGTACCCTTAAAAAATGTACTGAACATAATATTTAGGCACATTATAGCATTGATATCATGATATTCATTTATTGTTGGCCTAAAGTTCTCCTTTAAAGGGCAACTGTGGTCTCTAAACAAGTTTGGCTTAACTGAAAGTCTTTATAGTATTCGGTTTGTGCACACCAGGAAGACATACCAGATCCATCCATCCACTGATAAAAAAAGCCTTTATTCCAACAGCCTAACGCATTTCGGACACAGGTCCTTAATCATAGTCTACAGTATTTCCTTAAAAATGAGCCGACAATCACATCTCTGGCTGGAGCCTGTCAGAAATTACATTGGGGTGAATGTTCAAACTTCCTGCTTCAAGTAGGTTGAGTGACATCACCTGACCTCTGCCCCACCATCCGACCTGGGGGAGAAGTACCTTCGGAAAAAATTGACAGTTGAGAAGGGGAGTCTATTATTTCAGGCAGAGGCTGGTCACATGACTACAAGCTGGTCACATGACTACAAGCTGGTCACATGGCTGAAAACAGGAAGTGTTCAAGCTGAAGTAATATTGCTGAACCTTTCCAGCAATAGCTTCTCACAAATTTTATCTAGAGATATGACTTCTTACTAGTTTGGAAGAATTTGAGACCACGGTTAACCTTTAAAGATTGAGTAAGAATCATATATTTTGCTATGTAGGCGCTACAATTAAAGGGCATGTCCACCCCATTTTGCAAAATTTGCCCATTAGTAGCTTTCCCTCCCCCAGCCTCAACCGCCATATAAGATTTTACTTGAACTCCCCCGATCTTAACTTACTTTACCTCTTTCCCACATACTAAACCGGCCCTCT
Source organism: Hymenochirus boettgeri (assembly GCA_019447015.1). Lineage (NCBI taxonomy): Eukaryota > Metazoa > Chordata > Amphibia > Anura > Pipidae > Hymenochirus > Hymenochirus boettgeri. The sequence continues at coordinate 128,234,335 of CM033472.1, read as the reverse complement.
GCTTGCATGGAACTGCAAGCAGGGGGCGGGACTGGCAGCCACATCCGTGATTGGCTGAGAGGCAGCCAATCACGGATGTGGCTGCCGGCCGAACAGAACGCCGGGGGAGAGAGGTAACGTAAGTTAAGTTCGGGGGAGTTCCAGTAAAATATTTTATAGCGGTTGAGCCTGGGGAAAGGATATCTAATATTGGGCAAAGGGGATTAACACTAGGGGGAGGGATTGCAAAACGGAAGGGGAGGGAGGCCTGCAGTGCGCATGCCAAACTTCTCCCAGAGGGGAGACAGGAGGTAGAGTCCTATATGGACTCTGCTATCCTCCTGGTGCCCAGTTTTTGGTACTTTGGGGGGGGATTTTATTGCACTACATGGTGGGGCCAGTAGTGGGGGGGAATTATAGTTTTGGGGGTGGACATGCCCTTAAAGAATTGGTATAACAATGCAAATTATAAAAAGACAAACTCACAGTGGCAGACTACATGACATGCACAAAGCGTGGGCATACCCTCCAGTACAAAAACTGCATGTCCATTACATGTGCTGCTCTAAAATGTAAGCAATCTGATCCTATTTATCAAAAAAGTAAGATTTTTGTGAACATCACACAAGACATAATGTGTAGGTTCTTATAAAAAATCACAAATAAATATATGCAGGTTAAAATGTAAATTATTCAAATAACACCAAGCAATGTTGATGTTTTCGAATACAGTGTACACAGAGCTTTAGGAAACAGTACATTCTTCAGAAATTCGACATTTTTAAAAAACAAACCAATAAATTCTGCATTTCTTGAAGGAAAACAAAACCCATCAGCCCCCCACATCACTAGGTCCACACCCCTGGGCTTTAGATTAGGTTGAAAACAAAAATGTGTAGCAAAGAGCAACCAAAAACTCAGACAACCCCACAGGTATTGCTATAAACAAACGTGCATTTATTGTGCACACCACAACATGTTTCGGACAGTCTAGGTCCTGACCTAGACTGTCCGAAACATGTCGTGGTGTGCACATAAATGCACGTTTGTTTATAGCAATACCTGTGGTTGTCTGAGTTTTTGGTTGCTCTTTGCTACACATTTTGTTTTGAATTTATGTCCAGGAACAGACATATGGGCAGCCAAAGTCTATAGGAGATGTGGTGAGCTGAATTGCATTTATGCTTTAGATTAGGTTGCTCAGAATACTTACGTAACCTTGTGATCGCTGGTCTGCTCCCTGTTTGAGTTTGGGGCCTGCCTGACCAAAAGGAAAACACACTTCTTACAGAGCCCCAGGAAAAAGGAAGGGGGTGGGGTGGACGGGATGTTGGGCAAGTATTAGGAGGGATGTTTGGTAAACCGGATGGTGAGGACCTGGTGATTTAGGGCTCCACCCAGAGTACATCATATGGGAGGAAGGTGGTTTGCCCAATTTAAAAGAACAGCAGCAACTAAATACGGTCATGTGAAGGAGTAAGTACATCACATTTATCAACATATTTAAAGGGTTAATTTTGTGGGGGTGCTTCACCAATAGGAAGACACGGTTCTTTAACAGTTCTTGTCTTTCTATTGGTTAGCTCACAGATCTGAAAGTGGGAAGCAGGGAATAGCATGCCGGCGACTGGAACTTTGGGAAGTAAGTAGAAATAGGAAGCTGAAACCAGGGGTACTGACCAAGCAGTTTAGGTCCATACCCTGGGTTCTTTAAAAGGGCCAAACTTTAGGATTGGGTGCTTAGGGGAGTATAGTTGTCCTTTAATCAGGAACTAGACTGATTTTTTTGAGGGTAAAAAACATTATGGTTATTTCAGTTCATATGATGGAAAATGTTTTTATATTATTCTTACTGCACAAATATAAAAAGATTTAAAAAAAAAAAAAGAGACTGCTTTTTATTACAATAGAATTTACCATAAATGGCTTTGTGTACCTCTGCCAGCCTAAGGGCTAGGCCACACTAGTGCGCTTTTAAGTGTGATCAGATTGCGCTTTTTAAAGTGAACACTAGTGTGGCCAATTGTTGTGGCCACACTAGTGCGTTGCTGCACGCTGAGCATGTGATCCATTAGTTGAAGTGAATGCAATCCAAATTTTTTGCACAATCACATGAGCTCTGATTGCGTACCATTGCGCAATAGCAGCGCATGCACACGGCAACGCGTACAAGATAAAGAATCAACAATACAAATACGTTGCCTACTGGAAGAGAGACTACACAGTAATTTTTATGTGATTTGCTAAAAAAAAAAAAATACTATCATTTTTCAGCAGCAATCATCAAAAAACTATGCCAGTATTGACTAATGGAGTAAACAGTATCTATCAGGGTACTTCCTCCAGTGAACAAAAAAAATTAAACATCTAGAAAAAAGTGGCTAGAAAGAAAGCTACAAATAACGCCAGGGTGGCCAATCCCTAAAATGCTGAATGTGTTTGTCACACTCACAGGACTTGCAGCAATTGTATGTAGAGTTTCCATCAGTACTTTCCATTCAGCACAGTTCACTTAAGAATTTTATTTTTTAAATAATTTATCTGTATCTTAAAATAATCTGTCAAAACATTGCCTGAGGAAGTGGAATGGCAAAACCTTATAGATGTAGGTCTATAAAATAAAAGATTATTTGGACCACATATAAGGGACAAACATTGTGACATGGGTACAACCCTGTATAATGTGTGAAAATGCCTGATTGATGTCAGTGTGAAAAAAGTCTTAGGGGCATATTTATAAAAAAATGATATTAGTGCAAAAAAATTACCGCCGCACATCGCGGCCACAAAAATAGCGCTATCACCGTATTTAAAATGGCGAGCACCATTGCCGCAATATGTTGCGGTAATTTTAAGTCCCTTTGCGGCGATACTGCACTTAGCGCAATGCGCAAAATACAGTATCGATGCGAAGGGACTTAAAATCCCTTCCCGACGCCTCTGATAAGGGGGCGGGGCATATGCCCACCCCGCCCTCAACCCCCCTCGGCGGCAGAGACTACCCGCCACTTCCCAGCAGCCCCTCCCAACCCCGCTCGCGGCAATCTCGGAACAGAAGGCTAGGAGGGACTGCCGGGAAGGGGCCGCAGCGGGTGGTCACGACCTCTCCCCAGCAGCCCCTCCAAGCCCCCTGCCCCGCCACTGGGAGGGGTGGAGGCACCCTTCAGCGGGGCCCTGAGAAGGGCCTTTTGGGGCTTAAGGGGTCCCACAGCTCGAACTGGGACCCCCCTCCCCGTCCCTTGTAAGGGCCCTTTTGGCACTGACAAGTGCCTCTGGATAGTTCTGAAATCTGATGTAAAGCCGCTGGAGGGCCCTACCCTTCCCCTCCCTGCCAGCGGCGGGGCAGGGGGCTTTGAGCGGCTGCTGGGGAGGGGGTGCGCGGCGGGTGGTCGTGACCACCCGCTGCGGCCCCTTCCCGGAAAAAAACCCTAGCCTTCGGTTCCGAGATGGCCGCGAGCGGGGAAGGGGTTGGGAGGGGCTGCTGGGAAGCGGGGGGGGTGTGTTCGAGGGTGGGGTGGGCGTGCCTCCTGGGGCGGGTGCGACCACCCGCTGTGGGTTGCCTGCCCATCCCCGCTGCAGGGAGGCTAGTATCGGCTGCAAAACAGCAAAACAGCTGATACTAGCAGTGCGAAACAGATACCACTGCTTTATAAATAGAAGCTGCGGTAACAGGTAAGTATCCATGCGAAGGGTTAACGCCTCGTTAACTTTTCATGGCTGTTTTCGGACATTAATAAATCCCGTTAAACGCGATTAATGCGGAAATGTCAGGGAAAATGGCAGCGAAAATGAAGCTTTATAAATATGCCCCTTAGTGATTTTGCTCTTGACTAGAAGCACATTGCTCCACATTAAAAAAAAGGTGGTGAAAACCAGTCACGACCAGAAGACTGCAATTGTAATATGGGTCTCCAACCTGTCTGGAAATTATACTTTTGTTTTTTAATTATTGTTTTGGGCACTTTAATGCTCCTTTAAAGGGCAATTATATGTCCTACCCACTATAATCCCATTTTATTGCAATAAATCGAAGGCTGCACTACAGAAAATTATTTTTGTGACTTTCACAAACAGTACACAGCAAAATTTACTAAGAGTAAAGTTCTCACATCCTTAGGCTGAGGACATACTACAATGCACCAAATTGTTTCGCGTTTGCGCATGCGTTTTCGCTATTTTTAAAGAGAAAATGCATGCGATTGGGCGAAAAAATGCTTGAACGCAAAACAAGAATGGACACGCAATTGCATGCGCATCAGAAATGTTTGCGGTCCGGCGATTTCTATGTTAAAAATAGTAAAAATCGCGAGCGGAAACGTAGTAAAAATCGCGAGCGGAAACGTGCGAAAAACATGCTAGTGTGGCCTAACCCTAAGTGAACAAAAAACTGTGTTAAGGGCTAGGCCACACTATCACATTTTTATGCAATTGCGCATGCGGTTTTTCCGATCATTCAGGTGTGATGCAATTGCGATTTGCGTTCCGCATTTTTTGGCGCAAATTTTTTTTCTATTTTTATTGAAAAACGCATGCGCAAACGCATCAAAATCACATGCAATTCTGTTTGCCATTGCGGAGCAATGTGCATGGGGGTTACTGGTACTGGATTTGGCTATTACTGTATGGGATTAATGTATGGGAATTCTGTTGTCCATTTAAAGGGCAACTTAAGCCACAAAACAATACTAAATCAGAAGGCAGTAGTGGTCATAATTTCTACCCTCGACTTATACTCGAGTCAATCAGTTTTTACTCATTTGTCAGGTAAAATATACTTTTACTGATATGCATTACAATTTATAAAAAACACTCAGATAAATGAAAAATAGCAAAAGCTGTCTACAGAAGAATGATAGATGAGAGGGGGGAGGCTTATTACTATTTATTGCTTTATTATGGCAGTGGGATGCACCTAAAATTGAAAAGAGACACATATGAAGTAAGTTCCTAAAAGTTGAAGACTGGCAGGAGGAGGCAGCACCAAATTAAAAATGTAATAACATTGAAAGACTTTCTTTAAGTCTTACTATGCCATAAATATTTATTGTAATAAAGTCCTTATGCCAGTTTTAAAATCCTATTCCTTTTTTTGCTTTCACAAAAATATTGTAATTGTTTAATCTGATTAATTTGCAAAATACAAAATTTAGCCAACAAACGAAAAAAAGTAAATCAAACGAATACCGGTAACTAGTGTTTATATCCTTTGCAAAGATTTCAAAGCATACTGGGGTTTCAAGATGTGGACACCCAAGAAAACTTGCTGGGTGAAGTACTACAGGCGGTTAGTTAAACTGCCATTAATGGCAAGTTCATTGAATAGCTTCAAGAGAGGGCTGGAAAAGTTCCTAAAATTCAAAAATAATGAAAAATCGTATTAATACATATCGTTCTTATTGATCCTTGACAATTTTTTCCCCTCTCAATCAAATGTTAGGTAGGGCTCCTGAGTAAGATATAAGGCTGAGGCTACACTGTGCGCACGTGATTCATGCGCATTGATGTTCGCTTACGCTGCAGCCTATGATTATGGTAGCCCGAAGTGCGTCAGGCTGATTTTAGTATTACCATGTTACTTCCAATTTAAAAGAAAAAAGGTTTTATCTTACTACTGTTATAGCCCAATGAAGCGTTATTTCCAGTGTGCACTACATACTCTTTGCAGTGTGGAACGTATTGTATTGTGGAGTTTTGATTCAAAGGACCCGGGGCAGACACACCTGGGTCAATCATTTGGAACAGTAAATACTGTGCTTAGGCAAATGTCAGCACCTCTGTATAGGATATAGGATATTTCTATACATTTCTATACATTTTCTTATTTGACACTCTCAAGCATAGTACAGTAATAGTACAGTAATGGTGAACCTTTTAGAGGCCGAGTGCCCAAACTGCAACACAAAACCCCACTTTTTATTGCAGTGCCAACATGACCATTTAACCTGAATACGGAGTTTTTACTTTAAAAAAAAAAAAAAACTCAAACAGACACAGACCAATACAGTAGATTAAATCGATTATAGATTACCTATTAACCCCTACATTACCACACAGAAATTTTAGAACTAAAACAGTGACCATTAACCCCTACATTATTAGACAGTAGTTTAAGATCCAAAACAGTGACTCAAGCAGAGGTGAATGTTCTAGCATGTGACCTCTCTATGCTACTGACAGCCGCTACACTTTATCTCTGGCTTTCTGGTAACAAACTCTGGTGAACTCTGCTGTGCATGAGTACTCACAGAGAGGACTACGAGTGCCATAGGTTCGCCACCACTGTCATAGTATTATACATATACTAGACATTAAGCCTGTTACAACGGGCGCTAGAAGCCCAGAGTGCCCCCTTAGTGTCCCAAGCCCATAGCCCCCTCCTCCATGTCCCAAGGCTAGAGTCCCCCCTCTGTCCCAAATCCAGGGCCCCCCCTCTGTCCCAAATCCAAGGTCCCCCCCGGTCCCTTATCTAGGGTCCCCCCTCTGTCCCAAATACAGGGGCCCCCTCTGTCCCAATTACAGCACCCCCTTCTGTCCCAAATACAAGGGTCCGCCTTTGTCCAAATCAACCTTACTTGCGGTTTGTGTAAGTGCTGTGTTCTGCCTCCATGTGTGTTTCCTGTGTTTCTACCTCTAGTGGTGAGTCAATAGGAACTGCAGAGACAATCTTACTGCAGAGACAATCTTACTGCAGTAACACACACACACGGACCTCGCAGTTAGGCTTTTATTATATAGGAGATATATATATATACATACACACATATATGCTTGTTTCAAATCATTTTGGGGAGAAAACCCTCAAACTTGTACGGCAATATGAAAAGACAGCAAGGAAATTGGCAGACTACAGAAACCACCTGCGATTTAACCTCCGATGCAGACAACAAAGGCTAGTACCATGCAGCATACGTCTGGATTCCACAGTTAAAGGCATCAGAGCCAAACAGATACTGCAAAAGGCTCAAACACAGCTCCTAAATGAACGGGTACGACAGACACATTTTACAGTCAATGCTTTAATGCACAACATTAGTCAACTAGAACAGAACCTGGACTCACAGCTACCTGTGGCCATCTGGGAAAGTGTGATGGATTTCACCAAACAAGCACAGCTTTCTCAGCACTGTAATGGCAAACAAAGGCAACAGAACACGTTCTCTATTCTGTCATCCCAGAACAGCCCCAAAGGAGACAAACTACCTTGGATGCAAAAGGAGAAAATTGTCACTTCATCTAACAAGGAGGAATGGGTGAGAAACCTGTCTAACAGGACCCTGACCCAGCCAGAAATGGAAGTCCTTGCTAAGGGCTTGAATTTTGCCATCACTCCTAAAACCATCCCTGTGGTGGATATTATAGCAGCCACAGAAGCCTCAATCCACAATAATAAGGTACCACAGAGTGAGGCAGAACAACTTCGCCCTAAGGTATCTGCAGTCTTAACCAGTGCTAAAACTCCTTCATCTAACCTGACCACACAGGAAAGAAGAGCCTTAACATCCCTCAAGAAAGATTCCAGTATCACCATTCTACCGGCAGAAACGGGAAGATGCACAGTGGTACTCAACACCTCAGACTACCATGATAAGGTGACCATGCTCCTGGCCGATAACAACACATATGAGGCCTTAACAAGGGATCCCACCAGCCGGTACAAGAAAAGTGTCATAGACTTACTGCAACAGCTTCAAAAGGATAAAGCCATTGATCGAGCAATGTATCATCGCCTCTACCCTGGTGAGGCACATCCATGCATATATGGACTCCCAAAGATACACAAGGAAGGGGCACCACTTAGACCTATAGTCAGCAGCATCAACTCTGTAACATACAAGGTGGAAAAATACCTAGCCAACATCTTAGGACCATTGGTGGGAAGTTCTAAGCATCACATCCAGAACTCTCAGGATTTCACCAACAAGATTGAAGATATAGTACTCGGTGCAGAAAAAACTATGGTGTCCTATGATGTGACATCTCTCTTCACCTGTATACCCACCAAGGAGGCTGTTGACATGGTGAGAAAACGGCTAGGCCAAGACTGCACTCTTACCAGCAGAACTGATCTCAACCTAGAACAGGTGTGTTCCTTACTGGACTTGTGCCTGAATACCACCTATTTCAAATACAGGGTAAGTTCTATAAGCAAAAACACGGATGTGCTATGGGATCTCCAGTTTCTCCTATTGCGGCCAACCTTTACATGGAGGAGGTAGAAAAACAGGCTCTTAATACCTTTAAGGGCATAGCACCCAGCCACTGGTTCAGATATGTGGATGACACCTGGGTTAAAATCTGCCAGAAGGAAGTACATGCTTTCACAGAACACATCAATGCGGTAGACCAAAACATCAAATTTACAAGGGAAGAGGTACAAAACAACAAACTGGCTTTCTTGGACTGCTTGGTAGAAGTTAAGGAAAATGGTAAACATGGAAGTAGAGGTTTACAGAAAACCAGCACACACAGATCAGTATTTGATGTTTGACTCCCACCACCCTTTAGATCACAAGGTGGGTGTCATCAGAACCCTGCAACACAGAGCTGAGAACAGCCCCACTAGCACAGAGGCGAAGGCTAAAGAAATGAAACATCTCAGAGGAGCCCTTAAAACTTGTGGATATCCAGACTGGGCCTTTGTAAAAAGAAGTAGAAGGAAAGAAAAGAACATGAATACCTCTCAACAGTGAAGGGGAAAAGCAAGACAGGAGAAAGAACATGGTCATCCCATATGTAGCAGGGGTCTCCGAGAAATTAAGAAGAATTTTCAAAAAACATCGTATCCCTGTCTGCTTTAAACCGAACAACACACTGAGGCAGCAATTGGTACATCCGAAAGACCCAATACCGAAACACAAGAAAAGCGACATCATATACGCAGTGCAGTGCAGTGAAGAATGCTCTGATTTGTATGTGGGGGAGACCAAACAGCAACTGCATCAACGTATGGCCCAGCACAGAAGAGCCAATTCCTCGGGTCAGGACTCAGCCGTGTATCTGCATCTTAAGGATAAAGGACATACCTTTGAAGATTGTAATGTTAACATACTGGCGAAGGAACGTGACTGGTTCAAGAGAGGTGTTAAGGAGGCCATTTATGTGAAAATAAAGAAACCAAGCCTAAATAGAGGTGGGGGGGTTCGACACCAACTGTCTGCCATGTACAATGCTGTTTTGACACCTTACTCTGGGCGTTCCTATAACACCTCTTAGCCACTATCCAATCACACCCTTAACACCTGGCTGTGATATGCTAATTGGGATTTTCCAGGGTACATAATTGCCACAGATTCTTGTACAAGTCATTCTGAATTGAGAAAGCCAGTCGGATGACTAGCGAAACGTCTTCAAGAACTAAACTTCAAGTCCAGTTGATCTAATTGAATACAACAGATATACACACATATAGTTTTCCTGTCAATTCCTCTTCAGGTGATCATTAAGCTGACTGCCAACGTTTTAGTTTCACAATTTTTTCTTTTACCTTCTTCTTTACAAATTAAGTGTGAGTTGACTTTTCTTTACCACATGGCATCACAGAATGGCCAGATATGACAGAAATAAGAATTCCTGTCGCTTCTGGCTCCTGTGTAATGTTGATTCTGGTTCCCGTGTTATGTCGCCTTGTGTGATGTCACATAGCAGACTTAACTGTAGTAAACAGTGCCAGGCAGCACCAGCTATAGAGCTAGCAAGATATTGTCTTGTATAAAAAAGTATATCGATTCAAGGGAGAAAAATATTATTCTTCCTCTCTGCAAAGCAGTGGTAAGGCCTCAATTGGAATATTTAGTGCCGTTTTGGAATTCCATTTATAAAAAAAAAAACATCTTAGAAATGGAAAGAGTTTAGAGAAGAGTTTAAATTAATTAGTGGAATGTAGGCAGATTAGACAATGCAGAAGACTCGGGATATGATAACTTTGTACAAATACCTTAATGGGCCATACAATAAACTCTCTGGTTAATTGTTCACCAATAGAACATTCCAGAGGATTCAAGGGCATCCTTTAAGATTAGAATAAAATAAGTTTCATCTTCAGGTTAGGAAAGGTTTCTTTACATTGAGAACGGTGAAACGCAGATGTGTCAGTGGAAAGTCCATTGGATAGATTCAAGATAAACATATTGAAAATTACTGGTATTAATACATTTGCAGGGAGATCCAATACATTTTATTATTGTAAGTTATCTGCACTCGTTACTGCGATGTATTAAACCCTTTGCAACCTTTGATACATCGCAGGAATACCATTGAAAAGGCATTAAAGAGAATGTTCACCCCCCAAACTAACTTTCTATATTTATTTGGCCCAAATAACTGCTCCAAAACAAACTTTACAGCATCTAAATCGGTCCAGTGGTTCAAAAGACCTTTGTAGCTGGCTTAAATCTGCAGCATGGACCAGTACAGCGATGAACAGAGACAGGTTACGTTACCTTGCCTCTGTTCTTTTCATGTTCTCGCGCATGTCTGTTAACATCCAGCAGTGAGCACAGAGGAAGTTGCATCCAGTAATGATCTGACCCCTGGATCCCGCCCTCTTTTGCTAATCAACCAATAGCAGCCGTAAAGTTTTGTGTACGGAAGAAAACCAGGATTAACATGTTGCAGCCAGCCGCTTTCAGCTTCGAGAGACGCACGCATGCGCGCACACACCTCCATGAATGCACCTACCTCTCCGTGAATGCTGGGTTCTCATTGGCTCCCGTGTCCGGCAAGGAGGAATCTTTTTTTTTTTTGTGTCTAAGCTGCAGTGCGGGGTCAGCTAATGTCGCGGGAGAGAGGAAGTGGAGCGGAAGTGCAGCCTGATGTATATCTCATTAAATATCGGGCAAAGCAAATGTTTTTTAGAATAACGAACATGGCGCTTAAGGTTGGTGCTATTATATAAAGAACATATAAAAAGTTTATTTTTTGGGTGAACATACCCTTTAATTTTTGCCATACAATAAGCTTTCTGGTTAGATAAGGAGTATTTTACAGTGAGAAATTATAGGAAGCCAGTCGCAGTTGTAGGGAGTAGAGATGGACTTAACTTCGAACCAGAGTTTGAAACAGATATAATGAGTTTGAACAAACTCTGACTTTTTGGATTTTCAAGGTTTTTTTTTAAATTTGAGAATTTTTATCAAATTTGTGGAAACGATCTAGCCACATGTCCCATATTCACCAATGACAACTATTTTTAGCATTAACCTTGTAAAGTGTTACTTTTCACCAGCTTTCCCCTATATGATGCAAATTGCAAAAATAAAGATTAAAGGGGAAATACACATACTTTTAAGAAAAGTTAAAAAATATTTTCACCCTAATGACTTTAACCTGCCCATTCAGAGTTTTGTCTGTGTATAAATAAATGCTTTCCGAAATACTGACTTCCTGTGTGCAGACCCCTAATAGAGACTGTTATGGTCTTGCCCTTGACCTGGGTTGATTTAGTTTTGATACAGATCTGAGGACATTTGACACACCCAACAGCTAATCTGTAGAAATTGAAATCTGAATTATGGATGGTAGGAAAGACATAAAATTTCCATTGGCCAGTATTGCCCTTTACTTTAAGAAAGGCGATACTATCAGACCGTGTATAGCCACTCGACACCAATCACACATACGCAGTACGGGGATCTGCAGTCCCCATCGCATGTGTGCTGACAAAACCATTGTGATCGGTCGGCACAATGAGATAGGGATCACATGTGTAGGGTCACCTTTACTGTTAGGAACGTTCCATGGTAGTGTGCATTCTGGGATGAAGAAGAACCATTACAGAATGTGAAACGAGGGGGGGGTAATTAATTCAAACTTATACTATAAGATAACCGTTGTACATAAATATATTTCTAACCTATCTGTGCTTGATTGGTAATCTTAATAAAACATATGCGTCAAAAATAAAAAATTTTATGCAGTATTTAATCTTGCGCATAGAGTAAGATTAAAAAAAGATTGAAAGTCCGTTGGGACCTGTCAGAGGAAGCGGCAGAGGAGCGCAAAATTGGGTAAGTTTCTTACCTTCACTCCTGGCCCCTGCAGATTTTATTGAAGAATGGGAGGTACAGTAAGACACAGCTCCTTTACTTCCCGTTCTTCTTCAATAAAACTGAAACCCCAAAAGTAGTTTTCTTAGTTTTTCTTAGGTGGAGATACCCTTTAAACTTTCCAAAATGTAATATTTTAAAATATATTTTCCTTTGGTAAAGGTGTTGCTTTATTCTGATTTACCTTTGTGCCGACTGTTTGCTCATTAGACAGAATGAGTTGGAATGCATTTACAAGCTCCCTTCTGTTATCCAACAACTAAAGCAATACAGGAGCTCCCTGCCAGTCTCCAGCTCTATGTTGCCAGACTCCACTTATTTCTTGTCCAAAATGTAATGTCTAGGTCTCCTTTAATCAGTAGTTTCTGGTCTGTGCATCAAGAAATAAAAAACATCCTACAGTGGTTATACAACGGGAAAATGTGAAAAAGGACCTGTAGACAAAGCTTTCTACAGACTACAAAGCGAGTGTCAACCTAAACACAGCTCTTAGTTATTGGGAATCATAACCAAATATTTATCCACTGTAAGTCAAATATGGTTTATCCTGAACTACACATTCATTTGCTAACGGAGAAGTACTGCCTCAAATGTTTTTTCTCGTGTACATATAAGTAGCACTGTGTGTCTTGCCTTTTGTTTAGGAGCAGTATCCCCCCTCCCTCTTTTAACCACTCCCACTTTCATCCGACCTGACTTTTTACCCACAAACCAACTGTCAAGCCTGCACACAGCATTCCAACTGTCACCATTCCAGCTACAGTAAAACTACTCACAGAAGAATAGTTTTTGAGAGCAAAGAACTTGATTGACAGCTGAAATATAAGACATTTTAGATTGGATATCTAAAGAAATAGGGGCACATCAACAAAAAAAAGTATACAGTGGTGTTTGGGAAGAATTATTCTTTCCAGTTATGGTCAATTTAAAATAACCTATTTTTTGGTATAGATGCCCTTTAATTTATCTTACGTGCAGTGTGAATTATACGCTTATTTCACTAACTCCTTTTCTCCCCAAGCCACTGGCTTGTATATGCTAAGTATGCTTCTTCCAGCATTAGAAAGGGTGACCATATGTGCAATTTTGTATCAATGTAGTAATCAGAGGGCTTTGCTAGTAGAAATAAGGCCTTGCTGTGGTGGAAGATTTTTGGAATTACATAGAACAAGCAAACAATATATTTTTTTCAAATCAGTAAACAAAAAGGCCAATTTTCAGAGAGCCGCATTGTCTCCACTGTGCTCTCCTAAGGGATTAATATTGCGCTAACCAACTTTAACCCCTAGTTTGCTGCAGCTGTGTGAGTATCGAAAGAGACACATACGCAGCCACTGTAAGCCTTTTTACCAGAGGCTGCATGAATAGGCCCACGTAAGTATTTAAATACTTGCGTGAGGGTGAAATTCACCCAGAGCCATACAGCCTCGCCCAAAGCAAGTGATTCTCTGGGTGATCTCCCTAAATAAACTTCTCTCTAAGAGAATGGGTATTCTAATTTATGAAAATAGCTTGAACAACTGGATTTATTCTATTTACAGTTAAAGGAACCTCAGGCTAGATATGCTGAGCATTTACAAGAAAGATTACTTATAGGATAAGTGCACTGTAAAATTGTTACAAGTTAAGTTCATTTGGAATATCTGCCTCATTTTAATCTAGAATTACTGTATATACTCGAGTATAAGCCGAGGTTTTCAGGTTCTAAAATTAGCCTGAAAATGTAAGCTCGGCTTATACTCGGGTCAAGTTACTCCCAGGAAGCAGCAAGTGTTAACTTTCCTGGGAAGCGGGGCCTTTTGGGCTGGGTAAACTGGGCAATTGCCCAGAGCCCTGACATCTTTAAGGGGCCCCACAGGGAGGGATTCCTGCATGGCACCGCTTTCAAGTTTTTCTCTGCCCGGCTGTCACGATCCCCTAGCACCAGCTGCTGCTCTCTGTGTGCCTGTGCGTCCATTCCATACAGTGTGTTAGCTGCCTAGTTCACTGAACACTTCTATGCTTTAGGTCTGCTGCCTACTCCTGGTCTCCATCCTGGCAGCAATGCAGGGGGTCATTTTTATGGGTTTTTCTGTCCATCACGATCCCCTAGGAGGTTTAACGATCTGCTGTACACTGACTTTCCCCTTTCACAGCTGCTGGTAACAGCAACATTGTTTCATCTATTACAAGTGCTGATTAGCAAGGTGATTAGATGAAACAATGTTGCTATTACCGGCAGCTGTATAAGGGGAAAGTCAGTGTCTTACTACAGCAGATCGTTAAACCTTCTAGGGGATCGTGATGGACAGAAAAACCCATAAAAATGGCCACCTGCATTGCTGCCAGGTCGGAGACCAAGAGTGGGCAGCAGACCTAAAGCATAGAAGTGTTCAGTGAACTAGGCAGCTAACACACTGTTTATGGAATCGATGCACAGGCATACAGAGAGCAGCAGCTGGTGCAGCCAGGAGAGACTCTGCTAGGTACAATAACATGGCATATTTGGTACCGAACGATGTAAGGAATTACCAGTAACCTCTCCCTACAGCTGTGGGTAAGAAGCAACGACAGGGCTCGGTTAGGGAGCGGGGGCCCTGCAATGTCCCTTTTTGATAGACTGGTTATACATTGCTAGCTGGGAAATTACAGGAGGACGTGCCCCTAGTTTGCCCACCTGCCCATGCCACTAGACCCAAGCTTCCTTAATGGCAGAGTCATAAAGTGTTTGACATTCTTTCTTCTGCGGTCCATTTAAAGGGCAACTTAAGCCTCAAAACAATACAGAACCAGAAGGCAGTAGTGGTCATAATTTTTTACCCTCGGCTTATACTCGAGTCAATTAGTTTTTACTAATTTTTCAGGTAAACGGACTCCTCCTTCCATCTTGCTGCAAGGGCAAGCATGCACAGTAATCACACTATTTTCCTGCACTATTTTCTAAATAAAGGGATTATATATTTACCTTTACATGCTTGAGTGCCTCAAACAATTCCTTATAAAGTTTTTAGTAATCACAATAGGGGGAAGGCACCACATATCGGGTCCAATTTTTGGAGCGGTAGGAATGCGCGATTTTGTTAAATGACAATGCAATGTGATGCACACCAAAATTGGTGATTGTTTGCATTGGCAAAATGAAGCACAGATAGTGGGGCATGGACACCGCAATAACAATGTAATTGCGGTACATATACGATGAATGAAGTAATGGCAAAAAAAATTTGAAAAAGTAATTTTTCATGTGTAAATACCTTTAAAACATATTTGGATTAGGACAACATTGATGCTAAGGTTAAATTACAAAGGATAATTTCTTGTCAAGCAATTCAGATTAAATGTAATCACAAGTGTGTACTGTACATGGTCATCTTGTATTTTGTTAAGTTTACCTTTAACATGATATTTAGAGCAGACAAAGTACATTCTGTTTATGCCTGACAGATTTTTTTGTGTGTGTAATGAGCATGATCAGGGAATCCTAAGCAAGAAGCACCATGACATGCACGGATATGGAACGGTGTACACCCAGAATGTAATATCTTAATTTTAGTATAAAACAAATATCCTGTTTGGAAGTTAGTTTATATGTACATTTACATTTTGTGTCATTTTGACACACCAGAAAACTGCTATGAATTTCTACAGTAAGATTTAGGAATTAAATCTGATTTTCAACCACATGCCCTTCCAGTTTCTTCTCTGATTTGCTAATAGAATGGACACTTCAGAACATATTCCAATTTTAAAGGTAATTTCCCCAAGCAAATTATCAGCAGAGTGATGGCCAAAACTGTTAAGGTTTGTTCCGTTTTCGGATTTACAGATCTCGGGGAAATTCAGAAGATCTGAAAAGGGAACATACTTTCGGGACTTCGGAGCCCGATGTCAAGGACTATTGAACATACAAGGCTATTTTCGAGGATTATCCAAAATAGCCTTTAACGTTTGAAAATCATCGAAAATGAGCTCTGAAGTCCCGAAATCTGAACAATTTGTCCAGAACATTCGGATTTCAGAACTGAGGCAGACCCGGATCCCATCTTTAATCAGCACCCAGCCTCTGAACATGAGGTTGCCCATGTCCCTATAAACCCAAACTATTTCCATCAATTCACACTGAATCCGTTGTATCTACTACCAATTTCTTAATTTACTTTATTATTCATACAGGCAACCAAATACAGAACCCAGAGCATTAGAAAACGAGATCACTTATTAAAACTCAGCATTGTTGGAACTGTTGAAACAAGATATACAAATTATAATATATATACGACTCAATACAAAAAAACACACATTTATATTAAATAAAAAGAATGAACATATTGTTGAAAATCTTTCATTCTTACCTAGTTACAGTAAAATATATTCAAAATATATAAGGAAACATAAAGGGAAACAGTAGTACTCAAACAATATAGGGTTAAATAAATGCCTGCAGGCTTACCTAAAAAAATAAGCATTTCTAGCTGCAGTCTGTGAGAAGAGATATAGCTGCACCTCGTTGTATCGGAGCAAAATTTGTGGCTGCAATAACTGTAAAAAGACATTTGATACAGGAGGAGGTGTGACTATCAATGCAGGCAGAGAAGTTTGCTGGTCCCATGGATGTAAGCTGATGAAACTCGTATTGCTGAAACATCTCAGAAATATAACTTGGCACAGATGGCACCTAGAGATGTGACCAAGGACAGTTTAATATCATTAGTAAAAAATATCTAGGGGCGCTTGTGGTTGAATGGGGCGACAGGTAATCTCTCCCTTACTACTGGCACAATAACTTGCAACATATATTTTTAATAAGCATCCGAAATACGTGATAAAGTTGAAAGTTTAATTCTCAAATTTTACATAATATAGTTTGTTTTTCTTCCCCTATAAGGAAAATGGGTGTGGTTTGTGGTAGGGACTATTTAAAAAGGTGGGGTATGTACACTGGAATTTTTTTTTTTTTTTAAATTGCCCATTAGTGGAAACTATAATTCATTCCAACTATCACTGTTTTTTTGTTGATCTGCCCCCTATTGAAACATCTTACATTTTAGCATTTCTGTACCGTATATACTCGAGTATAAGTTGAGGTTTTTAGGCTTTAAAAAAAGCCTAAACATCCAGCCTCGGCTTATACTCGAGTCACTAACCTCTTATCCAGTAAGTCGGCAGCCACTCGTTACGATCCACTGTTCTGTCAGGTGACGTCACTACTCGGCGCCGGTCTCAATTCCAGGTGCCGAGTAGTAACGTCAGGCGCCAGAGCAGTGGACCGGAGTGAGCAGCAGCTGGCTTACTGGATAAGAGGTGAGTGTATACATACAGTATCTTCTCTGCACAAATCCTACATTCTGTATATTTGCTCTGGGGGTGGGAGGGACAGTAGGCCAACAAGTACAAATGTGTGCAGTGTGCTGGAGTGCTCTTAGACAACAGCAGTGTGCTGGATTGCTCTTGGACTGTATGAGAGACAGTATTCCCATACAGTAAGCCCAATTCCTTGCCACCGAAGATGTTTGAAAACTACAAGTTGTAGTTTTTTAAACATCTGGAGTGCCAAGGAATGGGGTTACTGTATGAGATTACTGTCCATTTAAAGGGAAACTAATGGCTCAAAACAATGCAGAATCAGGAGGATGGTATCTATTGTTAAAAAGATGCCTTCTGATTCTGTATTGTTTTGAGGCTTTAGTTGCCCTTTAAATGGACAGCAGAATTCCCATTCAGTAGTCCCATACAGTAATAGCTATACTGGATTTGGCTATCACTGTATAGGAATTCTGCTGTCCATTTAAAGAACAATTAAAGCCTCAAAACAATACAGAATCAGAAGGCAGGAGTGGTCATATTTTCTACCCTTGACTATTTCCAGGTAAAAATAGGTACCTCGACTTATACTCTAGTATATACGGTAAGCGGTAAGTGCTACTTACATGTATTTACTTTACATGTATTTATAGATTAAGATGATGCAAAGTCATTTTTTCAGCATACATACACTTTAAGGGCACCTGACCTTTTGTATCTATAGGATATGTAAAGGGCACCTGACCTTTAGTGTCTATAGGCTATATAAAGGGCACCAGACCTTTTGTGCCTTGCAGGGCCCTGAAATGTAAATTTGGCCCTGGTTGTGACCTATGGTTCATTTTAAGTTGGCCATACAATTAAGCCCTACCTTACTATGATCAGTCCAGATGGAAAAATTTTGGCAGAGCTCATCTGGTCAACCTTCCCCATAAAGAACATGGAAGGTTGGTTGAGAGAGTGTATGTGCCTGTTATTGCATACTGCAGAAGGCATATGTATGGCTTTAGTTATCACTCATGACTGCTAATCACTAGTGCTTATTTCAGTCTATTTTCAATCGCTTACGTTTTGTGACCTATTAGTGCATAAGAAACACATGTCTGTGCTTTGCAATGTGGGTGGCCACATTACATGTGCTGCATTGTGTTCCATGTACGGAGATCAGGTGATCACCATTTTTTTGCAAAAAGCATGCGCTCCGATTTCCGAATATTGTGCAAATCTCAGCGCAAATGGAATGAGGTGTGCTTTTCACAGGCATAATCCAGTCTAGGGGGGTCTCAGCCTTAAACATTTTCTCCACCTATATCTGGCATTTGTTAATTTTAATAAGTCTGCTACTAATAGTCCCAAGCTTTACATAGGGAGAAAGCTCAGGACTGCAGATTTCTCTCAGTTGCTCCAACTACCGACCTATACATTAGTACAGGGAGAGGACTGCAGCCAAGGGAAACTTGCAGGCATTTCCGAATGATCTCATGGGTGAATGTTCGTCGGCCTCTAGAGCGCTCGGAAATGCTATACACACACTAACAATATAGGGCTGATACAGTCAGTATCAGCCCTTTATCGTTAGTGTGTGTATCCCAACTGTAATCTAGAGGGGCTTATTAGAGATTGATCCCATCGAAATAACAACATTTTTACATTTTTTACAAATGCCTGTATCATCTGGTAGGTGATACAGGCATTTTTTATTAAAAAACCAGCCAATATAAAATAGTTTTTATCCTTCTGCAGTAACCTTTTTAAACTCTGTAGCAATCCACTTTGTTAAATCAACTTGTAATCTTGTTATTACAGTTTTCACATACTAAAATGCTTAGTGTTGCGACAATAAATTGAATCTGAATCTAACATTTAATGCAGATGACTACCTATGAGTCTACCTTATAATTATAAACACACATTGGTAGTGGCCGGCATCCTGGAGTAGAGACAGGTACTAATAGCAGGAAGAGCTACACTGAAAGTGAAATTAACCAGAGCCGCTGCAGTGAAATATTATACTGCCTTTACACAGGTATATTTTTTATTAATGTTATTTTAATAAAGAGTTTGCTATAAGTGAGAAAAAATAAGTTTTAGATTATAGTTATTCTTTAAAAGAGAACTAAAGAAAAAAATCTTAATGTGTTTGTATCTCCTAACAGATAGATAACAGATAGAGCCATAACTGTCACCTCTGAAATCTCTAGCATTGTGCAGAAATCACCTGTGATTCTGTAAGTTTCGGACAGTCAATAAGAACAGTTGTTTATGACTGCTATCACGATTACAAAGATGTTACAAGCGGGTGATCTGTGATATCAAACGTTGGCACTCAAACATCTGGAGTGCCAAAGTTTGACATCACTGCCCTAGAAGTTCTCTGAAATCTCAGGTTTTACAGAGGGAGGTGGGCAACAGAATGTACAGAGCATGTGCAGCTGTGTCTATGAGTCAGTGACCCATGCTGTATAAGAAGAAGCCATCCTCTATTACACTTTCAAGGACGAAGGACCAGTAAACCCCAGTGTTCTGCCCTGCCCAGTAATCTCCATTATAAATCACGACTCCATAAAATATCACTGTGACTACATTGTAATATCAAATAAACCTTTTCCAGAGGTCGGTAAGGGAGGTGGCAACATGGTTTCCTGCACAGTTCAGGACAGGGCGTCTCTAGTTACACCTGATGAAGTCAGCCCTGTCCTCCCCTCACTGTCACAGCTGAAATCACAGTAACTTATCCGCCCTCCCCACGAGGTAGATATTGCCCTAGTGCAGTTAACGTTCAGCAACCAATCCCATGTTACTGGTGTACAGCCCCTGATATAACCATAGCTACCCCTGATATAACCATAGCCAGCCCCTGATATAACCATAGCCAGCCCCTGGTTGTTGGTAATAGAACAGACAAACCCCTGTCAGTCAGTGACCCTGTACAGAATAACCCTATATACCCCTAACCCACTGTACCTATAGCCCCACATCCCACCCAATCAGGGACACAGTAATATTAGGTCCCAGGAGCCCCTGCACCTCAATGGTCACCTGTTGGTTCGTGGCAGGGGACTCAGCCTCCAGTTGCCCCACATAATACTGCTCCAACCAGCGTAGGGCATTATTCGAATGCCTGTGAGGGGGACCGTGTAATTCCGCCTGGATATCCTCTCCTGCCCGGTCCCTTAGTAACCGCTCTCCACCCGGGTGCAGCTTCACAAACCCCGACACATCGTACACTTTGTCGCCAACAAGCACCCAGCAAGTCCCGGCGGAACACTTTAGGCGCAGCTCAGCAGGTGAAACCCTGCGCGAATCCATGGGCGAGCGAAAAGAGTAAAAACGAATCGATATCGCAGCAGCAACAAGTATAGGATGTGAAGATTCAGTCTTCTAGTCATGGAAACCACGCCCGCCGTATCTGCATATCATTACATATTCATTAGCTCCGTTTATATACACACGGTCTGGCTCCCTGTAGGTATGTAGAGAGGGCGTGTCTTGGATTGATTAATACAAAACTGATAAGCAAAGGTGCAGTGTGTCCCAGTCCGGAGGAATTGCTCCCCCTAGCGTTACCTGTAAATATCTGCACTTGGTTAAATCACGTTGACCTTTTCACTTTCACCTAAATAATACAGAGGCAGTTCCTTCTTGTGCTCTTATTTATATTTATGCTGCTGTATTCCTGTGACATTTACTGTAAGTGGAGACAACTTGTACATATCAATCAGTCTCATTTACTGTAATTTTGGCACAGGGTTCAAATTAAAATACATTTCACTAGAATTGTATTGTGGGAATTTTGACCCAATGGTTTCAAATGGGCCACTCAACTGGTTGCACTAAGTTATCAGCATGGCTACCAATCAGGATTAATTCACATTAGAGAGACCACCAATCAGGTTTAATTCATATTAGAGAGACCACCAATCAGGTTTAATTCACATTAGAGAAACTACCAATCAGGTTTAACTGTAATTCTCACTAGGGAGACTACCAATCAGATTTAACTTGAATTCACACTACAGAAACTACTAATCAGGTTTAACTTTAATTCACATCAGAGAAACCACCAATCAGGTTTAACTTTAATTCACATTAGAGAGACTACCAATCGGGTTTAACTTTATTTCACACTAGGGACTCTACCAATCAGATTTAACTTTAATTCACACTAGAGAGATTACCAATCAGGTTTAACTTTAATTCACACTAGGGAGACTACCAATCAGATTTAACTTTAATTCACACTAGAGAGATTACCAATCAGGTTTAACTTTAATTCACACTAGAGAGGCTACCAAGCAGCCTACAGTGTCCACATGCTGCTTGTCCGTTAGTATGTTGCTTTGCACAGTGATGGCTTTTTGTTTTTAATTTTTTTGAATAAAGTATTGAAGAATTTTTACTGAGGACCGGCTGCCCGCCTTCTTATTTCCCCTTTGGATGCTACGCCTTGGGGCTGTTTTGTCTGTATGCATATAAACTGACCGCGAGGGAGACGGCGTGTTCGATGGAGGTGATTTAGGAGCGCCGGCCGAATTTGTTTGGAGACTGTTCCCGCCAGCACAGAAGCCAAAAGTTTTGGTTGTTTTTACCAATCAGGTTTAACTTTAATTCACACTAGGGAGACTACCAATCAGATTTAACTTTAATTCACACTAGAGAAACAACCAATCAGGTTTAACTTTAATACACACTAGAGTAATTACCAGTCATGTAATCTTTAACTTTAATTCACACTAGAGAAACTACCAATCATGTTTAACTTTAATTCACACTAGAGAGACTACCAATCAGGTTTAACTTTAATTCACACTAGAGAAACTACCAATCATGTTTAACTTTAATTCACACTAGAGAGACTACCAATCAGGATTAACTTTACCTCACACTAGAGAAACTACCAATCAGGTATAACTTTAATTCACACTAGGGAGACTACCAATCAGGTTTAACTTTAATTCACACTAGAGAGATTACCAATCAGGTTTAACTTTAATTCACACTAGAGAGACTACCAATCAGGTTTAACTTTAATTCACACTAGAGAAACTACCAATCGGGTTTAACTTTAATTCACATTAGAGAGACCACCAATCGGGTTTAACTTTAGTTCACATCAGAGATCGCTCTTGCTATCCGTCAGCTCGTGAGAATCGTAGCACAGTGTTTGTCGAAGTGGCCACATTGCATGAGCTGTGCTGCAATCACCAATCATGTGTTCCGATAGCACAAACAGGCGGTAACGTGCGTTAAATGCTGTCTGGCATAGGCTGTCCGGCATTTAGGGACACAATCATTAGTGATTTTTATTCCCAGCACTGAAGTTTTTTTCAGTTCTCTAATTTGCCTTCACTGATGCACAGGATAGGAGTTCCTATATTTAAAAATTTGCAATTATTTAGAGACACATCAACTAATGACAGGGTAGCTCTCATAGCTTTCATGAAGCTTTAATCGAAAGGCTTGTTCCTACTTGATGACATCTGTGACTCTTATAAATTAATTATACTGGGCTAGTCTTTAGACAAGTTAATGATAATGTATATAAACATTGTTCATGCAAATTAACTGAACATGCATATCCACATACACTACATATATTTCTTGCTCATGTACTGTATAATTATTAATGCACTACTAATTGCACTACTGTAACTTTGATTTCGATGTGTGGTTTATACTGCTTGTCAGTAAATTATAAAAAAAATAATATTGTGATTGGCTGACCTATACATTATTTATTGATATATGTCAGTGGTGGCGAACCTTTTAGAGGCCGAGTGCCCAAACTGCAATGCAAAACCCACTTTCTTATTGCATAGTGCCAACACAATAGGTTAACATGAATACTGAGGTTTTACTTTAGAAAAAAGAGATTAACTCAAAGAGATTAACACAGACAGATATACAGGGAGATTCAATAAAAGTTCTTATCATTAAAAATGGTGTTAACTTTGCCCCAACCAATCAAATATTATTTAACATTTGAAAGCTAACATCTGATTGGCTGGGACAAGATTAGCACCATTTTAAACTATAAGAAATTTTATTTAATAACCCTGATAGTCGATAGAATTGATAATAGATGTACTTATTAACCTCTACATTACCACACAGAAGTTTGAGATCTAAAACAGAGACCATTAACCTCTACATTATCAGAAAAGAGTTTGAGATCCAAAACAGGGAATTACACACAAACATAAAATTAATTTACTTTTATTTTGGGTAAGAAATTCCCTTTCCCCTGGCATGTCTGGCGCCAGGGGAATGTTGTTTGCACAATAAATCAACTCCAGGGTAGGGGGTGTTTGGAGGATTGCACCTACTAATTATTGCCAATTGTCATCCTTGGTGTGGTAGAGTGAATCTATACTTGTTTTGACCTCTCTCTGCTATAGACAGTCGCTACACTTTCTCAAACTCTGGATTGCAGAAAGTCGAGCAGACCGGGCTGTGTCTGTCTGGCTTTCTGGTAACAAAGTCTGGTGAACTCTGCTGTGCATGAGCACCCACAGAAAGGGCTTTGGGTGCCACTTCTGGCACGTGTGCCTTTGGTTTGCCACCACTGATAGGTTATTGATGTTCATAATAGGTTCTGTATGGGCTTTTTTAGTGTTCAATGTAATATTAACATGCCTCAGTCTACATTATTCCATAGGATTAAAAGTACCCTGTGCATGATATTTACTGGCACCTAGCACCCCCTACAAAACACTCCCCTGGGCACACACAATATGCTGCTGAATGCTGCTTGCCTTCGCCTGCTTCATTATTATTTTTTTTATTATTATTGTGGATTTATATAGCGCCGACATCTTCCGCAGCGCTTTACAATTACATGTATACATTCACATCAGGCCCTGCCCTCGAAGAGCTTACAATCTTAACACATTTAACCTATCAGTATGTGTTTATATTATTGTAGGGGAAATCGGAGAGCCCAGAGGAAACCCTCACAAGCACGAGGAGAACATACAAACTCCTTGCAGATGTGTCCAAGGGTGAAATTCAAACTCAGGATTTTAGAGCTGCAAGGCATCACTGCTAACCACTACACCACCGTGCTGCCATGCTTCATATCAAGTCCGCTAACTGCCCTTACCGTCTTTCAGTATCTGCAGTGCGTGCTTGTATATACGTAACACGTAATGCACTAAATGCACAGACAGAACAACACAGCATACAGACATCTTAAGTAAGGCTTAAGTGTGTTGGGGCTTTGTCAGTGGAGTGGTGCACATATATACATTTGAACTGCAGGACCGTAACTGGGGGGGGTTATGGCGCTGATACACAACTTTGATTTACAGGTCCGTGACCAAAGACTCCCGTCTAGTGCCCCCCTGGTAATGCAATCTATGCTGTCGCACAGGTTGCCCATATCAAAGGCTAG
This sequence comes from Hymenochirus boettgeri, assembly GCA_019447015.1. NCBI lineage: Eukaryota > Metazoa > Chordata > Amphibia > Anura > Pipidae > Hymenochirus > Hymenochirus boettgeri. Next base: position 128,209,639 of record CM033472.1, on the reverse strand, counting down.
CCCTGCAACTAATTATGGTATGCCTTGCAAAATTATAGTTTCCCACACATTTTTAGGATAGTATTGCATGAAACATACAGTATCTCACAAAAGTTAGTACGCTACTCACTTTTTTGTACATATTTTGTTATATCTTTTCATGGGACAATACTGAAAATATGACACATTGATACAATGTAAAGCATTCAGTGTACAGCTTGCATAAAAGTGCAAATTAGCTGTCTCCTAAAAAATAACTTAACACACAGATAGCGATAGAAAGATAAACTGGGAGATACAAAGAGACAATAGACAAGATAGACAAGAGGCAGAGAGAGAGACAAATAGACATAGATACACAGAGAGAGAGCTAGACATAGATAGATAGACAAGACAGATAGACAAGGGGCAAAAAGTCAGGCAGAGTAAAATAGATAGACAGAGATAGATAGAAACAGAAAGAGAGACAGATACATAGAAAATAGACAAGAGGCAGATAGACAGAGATAGATATACAGAGAGAGAGGGACAGATAGAGATAGATACCGGCAGAAATCCATGTAGAAGGTACAAGAAGGTTTCCCTGGCTAAAGGTGTGGGCAAGCATCTGACTACAACTGAACACAACAGTAAGTTTAAAATGACCAGATTGCTACCAGTATATAATGGAATTGCCAGTTTACTGTGCCTTTGTGTAATTAATTTGTGTATCTCTGTCCAACTCTTATCTCTGTCTGTCTATGTCTCTGTCTTTTTGTCTGTTTTTTATTATCTGGCTATGTATCTATGTTTGTGTTTGTCTATCTATCTGTCTGTCTGTCTGTCTTTTTTGTTGTCTCTATTAAGTACATAGTGGGTGTGGCTTAAGTGGGGCAAAGAAAGGGGCGTGACCTAATAAATTTGCGCAGCGCATGGAGTGCTCAAGAGTGCCCCTGGTCTTCTTAGACCTTAGAGACACTCCTGACTAGTACCCTCTTGTTAACATGTGTAAAGTAAGAATACTAATTATCCTCAAGATAGCGGCGTGGCAAGATGGCGGAGTGAACAACGCCTTCATGAGGAGCTCCCAGCCTTGATTAATCCGTACAGCATATAAGCAGAGATAGAGATTCTAGTAAAGAGCTAATGCGCACCAAAACTATAACCTCCTGGAAAGGCACTAATCCCAAAATGGCAGAGACACTCGCAAAGTTTCAAAGAATCCGCGATCTTCTCATCACAAACTGCACTCACAGTCCTGGTAGAGGAGGTGAAAGTAGATATAAGCTTAATTTGACAAGACTTCCAATCTCTAAGACAGAGAGTAGGCAAAACAGAGCACAGAGTGCGCGATATAGAGGATCAATTACCCCCTATGACACAAGATATTACTGCACTTCAACACCAGATGAAAAAATTAAAGGCAATAACAGATGACCTAGAAACAGATCTAGGAGAAAGAATTTAAGGTTTGTTGGGGTGCCAGAGTGGAGGGGCCCAGACCTAAGCCATACCTTGAGATCGCAAGACTAAACTCCAGAGATCGAGATTATATTCTAAGGCTGGCTCGTAGAAAGGGAGAGATGCGGATGGAAAACACAATTGTTTTTGTATTTTCGGACCAAACCAATAGTTTGCTGTGACATCATATCCTGATGACGGCCAAGATAGCAGCCGAAACGCGTTGATATAGCGTGTTTGTGATCGAATAAACACTTTACTGTTTGCACCCCAGTCCCAGGAGTGCTTCCATCTCTTCTTTGATGCTCTTGAATACTACAGTGGTGAGCACCCAGGCACATCCATCTAAATAGCGGTTTGTGCCACCTTTATCCCTATTTATATATATATATATACTCCATGGCCAAGTGGATTTCTCCATATCATCCTTGTCTGACCTAGATTGGAATATATGACTAACTCACCACCATGTGGATTACAACTTCTGCTTTTGTCTTCCTAGCCAATAAGGACACATAACAACTGGAACAATCAGACAGTAAGAAATACTAATACTCACAATTTACTTTCTATTTACATGAAACAATATATCCATACAGTTACAAAAGTGTATAACAAACCTTATTATAAGAACTCACACCACCCAAGCACAATAACTGATAATATTGAGGTGCTATGTCAATATGTAACGGGCACCATCTACTGTATACCTGGAGAGACAAACAAAATATAAGATAATTTAAATCTTGAAATACGAAGTAACAAGGATACTATTCACAGTGTGTATGATTCAATAATAATTGAATACCCAATGTCTTTAATCTGTTTATTACAAGAGGCCCGGGGGCACCGGGCACTGCAGTCATTTATTGCTACACACAAAACACCACAAGTGCTCCTCAAAGGTTAATGTTTGAACTGTTTACTAAGTTAAGAAACTTTTTTTCTTTTTGTTTATTGTAGGGATGTGTGAGGTATTACTATACCTCCAGGGAGGGAGGGGTGGATAGTTAGGAATGTGTTTTGAATTTAATAATTCAATACTCTATGTAACATGTGAACCGAATGCTAATGAGCATACACTACAAGGTAAAATCACTTATAAAAATTAAAAATGAAACGACAGAACAAATACGTATACTTTCTTGGAACGTTAGGGGGTTAAATGACAGAATTAGACATATCTTGGTGTTCAACTATATAAAACAATACAATCCAGATATTTTGTGCCTACAGGAAACCCACCTAATTAAAAATAAAACAGGAATCCAAAAACACTGGGTAGGATGGACAGCACAAGGCAACAACTCTACATATTCCAGAGGGGTTTCAACTCTCATCAAAAAAACTGTCTGCCACAAAATACTCAAACTGTCTACAGATCAGGTAGGACAATACATATGTGTGGCACTCACAATAAACAACCTGCAATATGTGATATGTTGCATACATAATCCGCCACTGGCAAATCTACAAATTATACATAAAGTAGCTCTATTGACATTAGATTTCCCAGACACACAAATTATCTATATAGGTGACTTTAACTATGTTATGGACCGCAACCCACTACAGAACAAAACACTAGCCTAGCTAAACTGTCATGGGAACTGGGACTACACGATGCTTGGAGATCCCTACATCCAGACACAAAAGGATATACTTGTTATTCCAGCACACATCAATCCCATTCAAGAATTGATTTAAAGGGTATTTTATTCCCTTTCATGCACCAACCTTGTCCGCCGAAATCTTTTTCCTAAATTGTAAATGGTTCTCCAGATACAGCCCCCGATAGGTAGCAGGCCGCACAAAGCCTGCATATCCGTTTCAATAGCACCTTTCAGTTACGTAATACCTGACCTCGCTTTCCATATTTAAATAAACGCTTCCGCACGCTCATCAATCATTATCGCAGGCCAATGAAACTGTTCTATGCGCCATCCAATCATACGCTATTATGCACCGTCCAATGAAAAGCGGCTAATCCCGGACTGGATTGAATATTGCCCAATGGTTTATTTTAGTCTGTGTCTCAGTAGCTTTCTATGTCAGGGTGGTGTGTTTGTGTGTGTGTTTCCGTAAACACATTTCAGTGACTCCGGATTGGTTGGTGTAGTAAAGGAAGGCGGGACATTAGGTTCAAGCCTCTAATGAATATTCATGTACGCTCTGTAAATGGACTTCCGTTCCCAGCGCTGTGTACACCTAACAGTCATGCGCAGGAACAGAAAAAGAACAGAAATCTGTTGACGTAATTGGGCTAATCCTAACTGCTTACTGAAACATGCTGGATACAAAGGCATGTCATTTTTGAACCACTGAAGGGATTTACATCGAGTAAAGTTTATTCAGCAGCTGGGAAATGTGCTCACAACATATAAAAAAATAGTTTTTGGGGTGGACATTCCCTTTAATACTAACAAATTTATCTGTCATAAAAGAAGTCACTCACTTACCGTGGAGCATCTCAGACCACTGAACCTTAATGGCAGTAATAAACACCCAAACACTACATAAGCCCAGATCACTAAATTTCAATGCATTTTGGCTCTCACTGTTCGCAGACCCAGATGCTACACCAAAACAAATAGACAGGTTCTTTGAAATTAACCAAACACATGAATCATATAAAACACAATGGAATACATTTAAAGCCTGTAGGAATATTTCAAGCCACAGTGGATCATATTAAAAAGACTTCTTGAGAGGACAAATCTATCACATGCACTACAGAAAGCTAAAAACAACTATATAGACAACCCAATAGAACTACACCATGAAAACGTAAACTTTTCTTCCAGCATCAGACTTTTTATGAGTCAGCTAACCAATCAGCCAAGCTACTAGCATACCTAGCCAAAGCTGACACACAGCAAACACCATCCTATCCATAAAAAATGACCTAGGTACCACGTCACTTCTATCACAGAAATACAGAATAGTTTCACGCAATAATATGCAGATCTGTACCGATCTAAAACCCGAAATACATATGAATCCAACCTAAACTACCTAAACAAAATTGAATTCCCAAAGCTTTCAGAAGACCAGTGTGATATGCTAGATGCTCCAATAACAATAACTAAACTCCAAACTGCAATATTAACCTACACTTAGGTTAATCACCAGGCCCAGAAGGAATCCTCATAGAGATACACAAAAAATATAATCTACAATATATCACACTAAACAACAACAATTATACAACTAAACATGTATAACTGTTCATATGATAACAAATGCTTCCACACACTCTATACAATGCCAATATTTTCCTTTTGTTAAAACATGTTTCACGTCTGAGGAAGGGGTCACACTGACTCCGAAACGTCACATTTTTGTGTGAATAAACACAATTTGTTTATTTAAGACTGGTGTGCACTTGGAATCTTTCTACATTTTGTTAAAACAGGGTAAAGAGCAAATGAGTACGGCTCATACATCACCAGATCGCTTCTTAAAGGGCATGTCCACCCCCAAAACTATAATCCCCCCCACTACTGGCCCCATCATGTAGTCTAGTAAAATCCTTACCTCACATCCCACCCCCATAAGGTTCTCCTGTAGTCCCCCCCAAAGTCCCAAAAACTGCCCACCAGGAGGATAGCAGAGTCCATATAGGACTCTGTCTCCTATCTGGTCTCCGGGAGAAGTTTGGCATGCGTACTGCAGCCCTTCTCCCCCTCCCTCTCCCTCCCTCCCCCTACCATAAAACCCCTTGTCCACATAATAAAATATGTTCTCCCAGCCCCAACCGCATAAAAATTATTTTTAGAAAGTCCCCAGAACTCTACTTACCTTCCCTCGCTCCCCCGGCATTCTGAGAAGCCTCTCAGCCAATCACGGACGCGGCTGCTGGTCCCGCCCCCTGCTTGCAGTGTCTCACAAGCAGAAGGTCCGGCCAGCCGGGCGTCGGAGGAGAGAGGGAAGGTAAGTAAACATCTGGGCACTTTCTGAAATTATTTTTATAGCGGTTGGGGCTGGGGGGCTGTATTCTATTGGAGGCTAAAAGTTTTTATTAAGGATGGACATGCCCTTTAACTCTGATTACAAGATATTAGCAAAACTACTGGCAAACAGTAGTATCCACTATCATACACAACAATCAGACTGGCTTTATGTCAGGAATGTCTACCACCACAATTATCTGTAGAGTCCTTACTCAGATGTTAATAGATTATGACAATGCAGGAAGATGGATAATGGTATTGTTGGATGCACAAAAGGCATTCGATACTGTAGAATGGTCATACATGTGGGCCTGTCTGGTTAGGTTTGGTTTCTTAGAAACATTTATAAAAAAGGATTCAACTATTAAACCGATTACCTAGAACCCGACTAATAATCAATGAAAGCCTATCCAAAGAATTCCTTTTATCTAGAGGAACAAGACAGGGATGTCCAATATCCTCATATCTATACGTGATAGCAATAAAACCCTTAGCCATACAAATAAGAACCAATAAAGATAAAGTTGGATTTAGACTAGTGGCCTATGAAGAGAAAATAGGTTTATATGCTGACAATGTTATTCTTTATATATAGATAACAATGAGTCCTCCCTACAGACTGCATTGACAACTATTCTTTGGGAATCAACTATTCTTTTGGAATCATTGAACACTTAGGGCAACTTATGAACTGGCAAAAGTCAGTAATATGTCAAATAGATATACATGCAAATGCAACGCAACATGTAAGACAGCCGTTGGTGGTGGCTGACTCGTTCAAATATCTAGAAATTGTAATCACCCAAAATACCCAATCATTCTATAATATTAATGTAGCCCCTTAATATAGGGCATCATGGTGGCTCAGTGGTTAGCACTGATGCCTTGCAGCAATGAGGTCCTGAGTTCAATTCCACCCTTGGACACACCTGCAAGGAGTTTGTATGTTCTCCCCGTGCTTGCGTGGGTTTCCTCCGGGCACTCCAGTTTCCCCCACATTCATAGACATACTGATAGGTTGTATGTGTCATATATGTGCTTAGATTGTAAGCTCTTCGGGGCAGGGCCTGATGTGAATGTATACATGTAAATGTAAAGCGCTACGGAAGATGTTAGCGCTATATAAATCCACAATAATAATAATAATAATAGTTAATAAAACAAACATTTTCGATATGGAAAGATTTATCAATAACCGTTATGGGCAGAGTCAACTTAATTAAGGTAATATTGCTGCCCAAACTGCTTTATGTGTTACAGCACACTATATCTTGTGTACCTAAACCTTTTTATTTTACCATTAATGAATTATTCTCCTCATTTATATGGGGATCTGGGAGAGCCCGGATTAAACTAAAAATCCAGTGTCCTAAAGAAAGTGGAGGCTTGACAATTCCGGGTGTTAGGCTATACTACCTTAGTATATAAATATATCTTGGCCTATACTGTGACACAATGTTTATTTAAAAAATCCTGTTGTCAATATATGTAAAATTACTGGTACTAAAACTCATGCGATGTATTGACTTAAATAAAACGAATTTAAAAGAAAAAAAAAATTATCCTTAAGATCATCTCTGTAGAAGGAGAGTGACACACTAACATAATAATTACATATCTGTTGTATTCAATTAGATCAACTGGACTTAAAGTTTAGTTCTTGAAGATGTTTCGCTAGTCATCCGACTGGCTTTCTCAATTCAGAATTACAAGAATCTTTGGCAATTATGTACCCTAGAAAGTCCCAATTAGCAAATGACAGCCAGGTGTTAGGGACCTTCTGAATGCAAGGTGTGGACGCATTGAGGTTAAGGCTCAAGTCCAGTTGATCTAATTGAATACAACAGATATACCATGACCTGGATAAATGAGAACCTTCACAAGCATAATCATTCATTACATAATCATTTCTGTCACTCACTCTCCTCCAATAAGCTCTGGAATGGTTGCTCTCTTCTCACCCTAATTGAAAAAAGAATTTCAGGGAGATTGTATATAATTATAGTGAGTCAGTGATCTGACTGCCTGCATCAAGGTGTCATTCTGAGTTCTTTCTTAGCAACATCATTGTACTTTTAATATTATCAATCATTTGCTTAAATCTTTCTGTATAGTTGCTTTCTCAGCAAATAGATGCAAAAGAAACATGGTGTGGGAGAGACACACAGGCCAGTGTTGTGTGAGGACAATCAGAGAGTGTCATGCCAGTCACAGCTAGAAGAGCAACGCCTCTTAAGCTGACATATTGAGTGCATGGGAGGAAGGAGGAGACAGTACCTTTCTGGGGTCTATTGTTCTTATCTGGTGACCAGACAGCCTCCCCCATGTAAACAGAACAACAGTCTCATTCATATCTCGCTGTCACTGGAATTAACTCAGCCGATGCAAGATGAAATCAGGCTGAGAACGAAAAAGCATAATCCTATGATTACTATATTTGATGAATATTGCTAATCCACTAGTGGACAGGGTCCCACATAAATATAAGGAAACCAAGGAAATGTATTTTACTGGAATCTAGGCAAAGGGGTGAACCAGGGTAAAAAATAGAACTAAAAGATAACAGATAATGGATTATCTATTTCAAAGCCAGCAGATAAATGTAACGTTCATCTTTGCAATTAGCACTTTTGTGCAGGTTTCTGCTTTTTGCTTGTGAAGGGTCTCATTCATCCAGGTCATGGTATATCTGTTATATTCAATTAGATCAACTGGACTTGAAGTTTAGTTCTTGAAGATGTTTCGCTAGTCATCCGACTGGCTTTCTCAATTCAGAATGACTTGTACAAGAATCTGTGGCAATTATGTACCCTGGAAAGTCCCAATTAGCATATGACAGCCAGGTGTTAGGGGCCTTCTGAATGCAAGGTGTTGATTGCATTGTGGCTAAGAGGTGTTATAGGAACTGCCCAGGGTAAGGTGTCAAAACAACATTGTACAGGTCAGACAGTTGGTGTCGAACCCCCCTCCTCTATTCAGGCTTGGTTTCTTTATTCTCACATAAATGGCCTCCTCGATGCCTCTCTTGAACCAAATGTATATTGCAAACAGGGGTGCTCCCATTTATTTGAACACACACAGCAGAAAACCACAAGTGTTCATGACAAAGGCCTGTAAGCCGAAACGTTGTGTTTTTCTGCTGTGTCTTCACATGTTTGAAATATAAAGACATCTCTTGAACCAGTCATGTTCCTTTGTCAAGATGTTGACATACCTTTTAAGATTGTAATGTCAACATTTTGAAGTCGATGCGCACGTGATGTGTGAGCAACCCGCAGGGGTGGCTGCGACGGTAGTTACACCAGTGGTTAGTGGGTAGATAGTCCTTTCCAGCAGAGCTCCTTCATATTGAAATACACAGTGAAGGCAGAGCTGGGAAGGAGACAGAGGGAACACAACACAGCAGCTTTGCCATGTATGAAAGAGAGAGAGAGTGTGAGTGTGTGTGTGTGCGTGTAGATTTGTAAGGTGGGTGATAACATGTATGTGTTAGTTATAAGGTGTGATTGGATGTGTGTGTTAGTTATAAGGTTGTGATTATATGTGTGCGCTAGTTTTAAGGTGTGTGAGTGTTTGTATATGGAGATAAGCTTTTATGGACTGTAAAAAAAGCACTGGAGGATGCAGGCACATACATAATTACAATGCTGCCAGCTGGAGGGGCTTAAGTTACATGATTTTGTGCTGTTGGGGACAGTCAAACTAAAGCAGGGGCCAGGTAACTGGGCCCAGAAAGTTATGATTGTCCAGGTTTAGCTGGGATCATGACCAGTCAGCCCTCTAGCTTACCAGACAGTGTTAGTCAGCCCTCCATTTTAGTCAGCCCAGTGTTAAAGGCATGTTCACCCCCCCCAAAACGAGGATCTTGCATATAATCTCCCTCAAACCTAGACTTCGCTAGGTTAAAGGACAACTATATAAAAAAAACAACATCACCCCCATTACATGTCCACACTTCCAGCAGCTAAAATCACTTACTCACATTTACAGCTGTGCTGATCTCCTTTAGAAATCACACAGCAAAAATGGGTGCTAAAAGCCCGCCTCCTATACTGCCCTGGGCCATGATTAACATAACACTTGTCATTCGCTGGTGGGAATGTCTGTTACAACCTTTCTCCTCCTCCTCCGGTTAAACAAACTTTAAGAAATGAATGTTTTTCTGTGAATTTATTGGGTTAATTAATAAAAGTTCTTATGGTTAAAAACGGTGCTAATTTTGCCCTAACCAATCGAAAGTTATCTTTCAAATGTTAAATAAGATCTGATTGGTTGGGGCAAAATTAACACCATTTTAAAAGATAAGAACTTTTATTGAATCTCCCAGATAGTTCCATATTTATGTCTATTTGATATATCTCTAGTATGCAATAAATATTATTAGTTTATAATTATATTTATTAAAAATAAATGTATAAATGCAATGGGGAATACATTGCATTTTTCAGAGGTACTATGTTGGTGGGGTAGGTAAATGTTATGTACATAGAGACAGTGTGTATGTGTTGTTTATGCACTTAGTAAATATGTGTATAGTATAGTATTTGAGGTTGAATAAAGACATGTGTCCATCCAGTCCAACCCATCTAGCAATATCCTCGTTCCCTGCCTAACTGTTGATCCAGAGGAAGGCAAATAAAACCCCACCAAATTTATGTTAAGTTGCGTAACATCATATCTAGTTGAATTTTGATAGTTGCGTGATGTCATATCCCAATACCAGGTCACACACCCATTGAACTACAAACTGATATGACATTGTGCACATTACTAGAAGGAAACTACAAAGGGATATTAGGTTGCGGACCTGTAAACTTTCTAATATTGCTAAAGTAATATTATAATTCACTAGCAATACTATCTCTCTAACAGACCTCCAAAAATGGACACTGGCACACACCAGAGAAAGTCAAACACAGCGTGTCATACAAATGGTAAACAAACTGATTTCTCACATGAACCATAAGTCCAGATATGTTCATGGTTCGTGAGAAATCAATTTGTTCACCATGACACGCTGTGTCATGGTGTCTAGTGTGCGCCAGTGTCCATTTTTGGAGGTTTTTGATGTACCAAGGTGAGCTGTGATTGATTTATTCATTTATTGTCACTAATGTGTGGAAGAAATAGTATATGAATACACCCTTTAAAACTTTTGGAAGGAAAACCAATACAAAAATACAGTGACTGGTGCGGGGCATGGCACTTGGATCAGACGAATGTCTAAGTGATTTTTTGTTCATAACGCAGTCAACTACGTTAATTATATGTATACATTTAATTAACGGTTAGGTCCTTATTTGTTTTTTATTATACGCTGAGGGTCGATTGCTATAACACATTTATATTCAATAGACCACATAATATGCAGGATTCAAAACAAAAAAGGAAAAGAAAAAACACATTAAACAATGGGACCACGTGCAAGTCAATTGTCAATGACATTTTACCAGCGGGGTGCTGGAAGAAAGAAAAGAAATAATAATAACAATTATTAAATGATCAATGAAAACGCCATCTGGAGTATACAATACATGTAATACATACCAAGACATGTTCTAATAAAAAATATATTGATAACTCACTGTACTGTGCATTTCAAAAATGGCAACAAGTAAGGAACCAATGTGTAATTTCCACTGTATCTGACTGTTATGTTCTTCAGGCATAAGGAAACCATGTAACCAATAACCTATGACCCAGTTTCTAAGAATGGAAGCAAAAGTAGTATATAATGTACCCATAATAACCAAGTTTTATAAAATAAATGTAGAGAATCCTAAATGGTATGGAACATCCTCTCATAGTTCATGATGATGTTGATGTGGCAATGCCACATAAACAATTAAGATATGAATATGCATGGGAGCTTTTATAATATAATGTAAGAATATTAAGAAGCAGGGTGGGAAAGCTTTCAAAGCTAAATTTAGGAAGGACCAATTCAGGGTATTGGTAATGTATTAAATTAGGAAGGAATATGATTGGCTTCCTCCTTTGGAGGAGGGATATGTTTTATATACAGGGCTTCGTTTCCCCGGTGTTCAGACCCAGCCCTCTGCTTGCAGAAAATTGCAAGCAGGGGGCCGGCCCTGCAGACATGTCCGTGATTGGTTAAGAGGCAGCAAATCACAGACGCGGCTGCCAGCAGTGCAGAATGCTGGGGCAATGAGGCTCTTTAAAGGCTATGTCCACCCCTAAAATAGAATTTTAATATTCTGCTCCCCCATGTCCCCCAGCCCCAACCGCATGTTTTGTTTTTTCAAAAAGCTCCCCAAACTCTTACTTACCTCCCCTCGATCCTCCGCCGCACTGCCGGCCCTCTGCTTGCGAGAATGCAAGCAGAGGGGGCGTGACCGGCAGTCGCGTCTGTGATTGGCTGAGCGGCAGCCAATCACGGACGCGGCTGCCGGTCATTCAGTGCAGCGGAGGAAACGGAGAGGTAAGTAAGAGTTTGGGGAGCTTTTAAAAAAAAACAACATGCGGTTGGGCTGGAGGACATGGGGGAGCAGAATATTAAGGGGGTTTAATGCTAGGGGGAGGGATAGTAGAACGGAGGGAGAGGGAGGGAGAGGGAGGGGGAGGGAGGGGGGAGAGGGCTGCAGCACGCATGGCAGGAACTCCGGGGGCCAGGTAGCAGGCAGTGTCCTATATGGACCTGCTAGCCTCCTGGTGGGCAGCTTTTGGAACTTTGGGGGGGGACTACAGGAGAACCAGATGGAGTTGGGATGTGAGGTAAGGATTAAAACCACACAACTACTGGTGGGGCCAGTAGTTGGGGGATTATAGTTTTGGGGGTGGACTGCCCTTTAAGTACTTACTGATACTTTTTTTGCAAACAACACCCCCCCTAAAAAATGGGGGTTGGGGTGGGATAGTGTCCACTACACTACAGCAAAAGTATTTAAAGCTAGGAAAAAGGGCAGCAAACAGGGATCGAGAGGGGGGGGGTGGGCTGCTGGCCGCGGAGAAAAGTGGGTTAGCCACAGGACACTAATAGGAAAGGTAAGAGTCAGAAACCTTTTTACTCACAGCCAGGCTCTTACTCTTTAAACAGACATTACAGGAGAACCATTTGGAGCAGAGAGGTAAAGTAAGGATTTTTAAACACTGCACATTGGGGCCAGTAGTGGGGGAAATTTTAGTGTTGGGGGTGTACATGCCCTTTAATATCCTGTAGCATGTGTCCAGATGCAAAACAGCCTAACTTGTGACCTTTTACATGTTTGAAAACTACAAATCCCAGCATTCTCTGTTTGCAGTAAGATTCTTATTAGTGTCCTGTAGCTAAGGCATGTGTCTGGAAGTAATACAGCCTAATGGTATAAAGCAGGGCTGTTGACCTTGTGACTTTTCACATGTTTGAAAACTACAACCCCCAGTATTCCCTGGCTAAACAGAATGCTGGAAAATTTCGTTTTCATACATCCTGGAATAAAGCCATATTTCTGACATACAGACGTTTAAAACCCACGGTCATGCTTTAGCGATATCTACACAAAGGCTCAAACATGCAAGTGATCCATCTGCCCTTCCTTTACATCTATAGCTAATAAACTATTGGAAGAGAGAATAATTATATAGGTCACTTTAGGCAGTAAGATTCATGATTATTATAATAGCATTGCCCTAACAATCTAACATATATATATTCACATATTTCTCCCTCCCAGCTACATGCAAATTATCATCCTTGGTATTCTCTTTCCTACATACACATCACTTCCTGTGTAGCATACAGACAGGGTTTTTTTTTGATTGGCTAAGACTGTCACATGTTTTACAAACAGCACATCATTGGATGTTATATTGACATTACCACGTTCTTTCAGTATACACATGTACACCCCTTAGCAGTCACAGAGGTATGATTTAACTATTTATAGTGTACATTTATATATTTTGCATAAGTTGTATATTTTGTCTTGTACTTAATATAAGTCAGTGCTATAGTTTATATACATTTATTGATGGTCATTTAAATGGTAATAGTGAGATAGTAGACACATACATATACACTTTTCCTATATGTAATATCCTATACCCCCAACCTCATTGGTAGCTCATAAAAACTCAATGCAATCTTCTATTAAGATATAAATATATTTATATAAAATAAAGGATAATAATATAATTATCTAGCAGGTAGTCCGTGTTATACTGGGAGTGGATTTTGGAGGGGTCCTGGAAGTCCATTTGATGTCCTAGCACAGTATTGGAGGTTGTCCATTTAGTCCAACCTTTATAGCCTACCCATAAGGTCTGTCTAACAGTTACAAAGGAACAGTTTCGGAGGTTGTATAAAGACATACGTCTTACTTGTCCACCCTTTCTAGGATTCCTCCTTTTGTTCTGTATAGGTTTCTCCCTGCTTTTTGCATGGTCTGATCTCTCTCCCCAGCTTTATCCTTGAATATCTGCCCAAGTCTATAGGATTTATTTCCTACACTACTTTTTGAAGGAATCTTCTCTCCCATCTTCTGCAGCTAATGCCAGTTCCTTGACTCTTTCCTTAAACCATTTATTTTGGCTTTTTTATTAGCTTCATATCTGGGATTCTTAGTTTATACCCCACAGCAATATTTGATAATATGGCCCTTCCCATTTGAAAATTGTCTTATCAAGAATGGCACCAGACAGAGTTGCCTCTTTTACCCCTTCTTTTTGCACAATTCATTGAGACATTGGCTACTTCCTATACATTACTGGGATTATTGTAAGTCAAATCCACTCCAAACTCTTAACATTTCACAGACGATACACTGTTATACTTAACAAGTCATCTTATCTCACTCCCAGTGCTACACCAGCACATACAATGATTGAGTGATTTAAAGGGTAACTGTGGTCTCAAATTCTTCCAAACTAGTAATAATTATATAAAAAGCATTCCATCACACCTTCAAAATAAAACCTAAATTACATCTCTAGATAAAATTTGTGAGAAGTTATTGCTGGAAAGGTTCAGCAATATTACTTCCTGATTTAACACTTCCTGTTTTCAGCCATGTGACCAGCTTGTAGTCATGTGACCAGCCTGTCTGCATTAATAGGCTCCCCTTCTCAACTGTCAATTTTTTCCTCAGGTACTTCCTGATTTCCACAGAAATACGTCTTAACTGAGCATGCTTCTCCCCCGGGGGAAAAGGGCTGGCATAGGTCAGGTGATGTCACTCATCCGACTGGAAGCAGGAAGTTTGAACATTCAACCCAATGTAATTTCTCACAGGCTTTAGCCAGAGATGTGACTGTTGGCTCAGTGTAAAGGAAATACTGCAGGCTTTCATTTAACCCTAACTTGTTTTGAGACCACAGTTGCCCTTTAAAGTTAACCTCTCCAAATCAATCACTTATCCTCTTTATTTACCTGATACCCTTGGTGAAATGTTACAAGTTAAAGGGCATGTCCACATGGTCACATGTTGGTTACCTGACCCCAACAAAAAATTATATATTCAGCACATTAACATGATATTTAAAAGGAAAGTTCAGTAGAAAAGATTATTTTTATAATTCTTAGTTTAAATTAAACATACCTAATTGTTCTACATGCAGTATTCTTGACTGATTTCATACCCTTTGCTATGCCCTACTGTTGTCATTGGTGAGCTGCTATTTCTGGTTCTGTAAAGGTCCTTCTTCTTCACAGAATGCACACCTTCTTAGAATGTTCCTAATTGTAATTTCTATTGATTGTCTGTAGGATTAGTCAAACATGCTCAGATCTCTATTGTGAAACTGAATCAACCCAGGTACTGGGTCAAGGGCAAGACCATATTAGACACTGGACCATATTTATAAAGCCGCTGTATTGCTTTTTAGCGATACCATGACTTTAACGATTGGTATTGTAAATTTACGATTGTTAAACCGATTTAAAATCTACGATAACGAAATCGTAGATTTACGATCCCCATAGAATACCATTGCGGTAGTTTACTACTGCACGGTATTCTACAATAGAGCATTCGTTTATTAACGAAAGCTCGGTCGGAAACGTACGATCAAGATCGTATATTTATGACCGCGATCGTAAATTAACTAACCCGTGGTATCGCTAAAGAGTGATACCGCGGGTTTATATATATGGCCCACTATTCGTGGTCCTGCAAATAGGAAGTCAGTATTTCAGAAGCATTTATTTATACACAGACAGAATGCTGAATGGGCAGGTTAAGGTCATTGGGATAGAAAAATGCTGATTTTTTTTAAAGCATATGTATTGCTCTTTAAGTATTATTATTGCCTCCATTCAGGCAGAGTTAGCTGGATCCTCCCTCCATACCGCCAATCGAAGATGTGACTGCTGAAATCACAACCAATGATTTACTGCTATTTCCCTTACTGCCTTTACTGCACATGCTCAAGCTTATAAAAAGCTTATTGAACAGAGGGAGGGAGCAGATACCTTTATCAGAACGTAAGGAAATTTATCATTAAATATCTGATAACCAATGTATGTAATAAACTGGTAAAAATAGGAGTTGGGATTGCAGGCAGATAACTAACAAGTTACCATTTTTTTTTTTTATAACGGTGGATATACCCTTTAACTTCTCCTTTAAATGGGCCTAAGACATTTTTTTAAATGAAAGCTATACAATGAAATATAAGCAGTTCCAGAATTAGAACACCCCCAAGATGTCTTTAAACTTGCTTTATTCACATAACATGTTTCAGACATGTGGCCACATTTGATAAAGGATCACGTGTCGGAAACATGTTATGTACAAAAAGCAAGTTAAAAGACATCCTTGGGAGTCTTCTATTCCTGGAACTGCTTATATTTCATTGTATGGCTTATTGATACGTTTGGGACAGAATGATACCCAGGGGGGTGGGGTGGGGGGGGGGGGTTGAAGGTAAAGGGAGCGCTCTATTACATATTTTGGTTTTTTTTTTAACGTAATAATACAGCTAAGCCCTGAACCCAGTTTTTACAGTCCAACAACTATGGCAGACTTATACCAGCTGTGACTAAACAACTATAACAATAAACCACTTTCCCTCTCTCTAGGGATAAGGATAGCAGTGGTTAAAATGACTACTTAGTCATTTTAACTAAGAATCCCCTGCCTAGAATCCCATACCTTTTCAGAGCATTACATGAATTTATGCTTACAAATACCTAGGACACACATTTTCAACATTCAACTACCCGTGCCTGCCTCCTGATCCGTATTACCTAACCCTGTGAGATCTTTGCACTTAATATGGACCTCTATGACCATGGACCGCTGACTCTTAATGGGATATGGTATTGATACTGACATTTATGGCTATTTGTTGACTATTTAAGTTAACATGATTAATTGTATGAATACTAATATGGATGTTATAGGCAGTGCATGTTTTTAATATGTCCCTGACATTTATCCAATAATGGACTTTTATGTTTTCCTATAATAAAGTGTTGCAGTATGGCCTTCTCCTTTTGATTCTTACTGCTATATAATGACTGCAATAACACATTTGGTATTTCCAGAAATTCAACTAATTGTACATGCAGTTTCCAAGCGAACACGTGTCAAGCAAGAAATGAATTAGCCCTTTCTTGGCTTGTCTGCCTATCACTGGATACTCAGCACTTGTTAGACTGACGGTTATAAGGGTTCAGAAACAAATCTTGTTGCTAGTACGCACACTGATCTATGCTTTTTCTGTAATGGGAGCTCTTCACACAAAACTTGAGACTGAGTGAGCTCATGTAGATACCTGACACTTATCACCATTGTTCATGATTGGAGAGGCCTTATAAAAATGCTTGGAATAAGGGGAGTAGAAATGAGTGTGAATGGAGAAAGGAACCAAAGACAGCTATCTATTCTCTGTATTTCAGATAGAAATACAGCAGCTGGAGGAATCAACAGCATAATGGCTACGTTCCTTACTGTGAGTTTACAAAGAAGGCAGAAATCAAGTTGTGAGTTATAGAATTGTTCAGTGCTGGCCTGGCAAGCTGTACTGAAATAGAGAGAAGGGGATCGTTTTCTTATAGATGATGTGAGACTGGGCTAAATTATTATTAGGACTGTTCAACTACTGCCCACTAAATGTCACCCTAGGCCTCTAATAGAGGATGAACAGGAGATTTTCTGAATGAAGTCTTTCAGCTCAGTGCCAGCACTTATCCTTATAATATCATAGTAAAGGTTATGTTAGTACTAGAATTTACATAATACAATGGAAAGTGCAGGTGTATTATTTATATCTGTAAGTGAAATCATGTGTCTTCTTTTTAGTATGCTTCATATTATGGAAACAAGCCTGGGTTCCACTTTATGGATGTAAATAGGAGATGCTTTTCCTTTCTGGGTACCCCTCCATGTTTACTACACCAACGCAGACACTTGACACATCGAGTTCCTGAATTAACTGTGATGCAACTCACCCATCTTATTAGAGAGCTCAGGCAGTTCCGTTACCAAGCAAATGAAAGGAACCAGCAAGCAAATGGGATCAGGTGAGCCTTAATGCTGTACTACAAGTAGATCATTAATATTACTTTCCTTTTTATATTTTCCTAAACATTCATAGTCAGTCATTAAGTGAGTCAACCATTATGAAACACTTTATATACAAGCACTATTTTTGCCATTTTGTTGTGGTGATATGCAGTGGTTATATTGCTGAATTCATTGTGTTAAATCTAATAACGCAGCAAAATTTCACCAGAACCAATACTAGACCAGGGCTGTAACTGATAATTAGGTAATATAGCAGGGGTCTTTCTCAGGTAAAACCCCCAGGAGACAATTCTGTGGATGACTTTATTGTTAAATATTGAATATCAAAAATTTAAAAAATCATTAATCATTTTTCAGTCAACACATGATAATAGCCACTGATGCAATATACAGTTGTGTTCAAAATTATTCAACCCCCACTGAAATTGAGTATTTTGGCCAGTCTGACATTGATTTTGATCATTTCAGTCATCGTGTTTACAATTAAATCAAAGAGACACTTGTAAGTCAGACAAATAACATAACATTTATAATGAAATAGCCACAAATGTATTTTCTGTGCTCACATCATTATCAGTTTTATTTAACCCCCAAGTGACATTCATTCTTAGTACTTAGTACAACATCCTTTTCCAGTTATAACAGCTTTTAAACGTGAAGCCTAGCTTGACACAAGTGTCTTGCAGAGATCTACAGATATCGTAGCCCATTCTTCATGGGCAAAAGCCTCCAGTTCAGACACATTCTTAGGCTTGCGCACTGCAACTGCTTTCTTTCAGTCCCACCAGGGGTTTTCAATCGGATTTAAGTCTGGTGACTGCGATGGCCAGTGGACTTGGAGGTATGCTTGGGATCATTGTCCTGTTGAAGGGCCCAATGTCTCGGACTGCATCACATTTTTTTTTTCAATATCTCCTGGTACTGAAGAGAATTCATGGTACCTTGCACATGCTAAAGCTTCCCTGTACCTGCAGAAGCAAAAAAAACCTCAAAGCATGATGGACCCTCCGCCATGCTTCACAGTAGACAAGGTGTTCTTTTCTTCATAGGCCTTGTTCTTCCTCCTCCAAACATAGCGTTGATCCATGGGCCCAAACAGTTCTAATTTTGTTTCATCAGTCCACAGAACACTTTTGTGGTTTGTCCACATGCCTTTTGGCATACTGCAGTCGACTCTTCTTATTCTTTGGAGACAGCAAGGGGGTGCGCCTGGGAGTTCTGGCATGGAGGCCTTCATTACGCAGTGTGTGCCTTATTGTCTGAGCAGAAATTTCAGTACCCGCATCTGACAAATCTTTTTTCAGTTCCTCAGCAGTCACATGGGGACTTTTCTCCACTTTGCGCTTCAGGTAGCACATAGCAGTCGAAGTCAGCATCTTCTTTCTGCCACGACCAGGTAGTGTTTCAACAGTGCCCTTTGCCTTGAATTTGCGAATGATGCTTCCTATGGTGTCTCTTGGTATGTTTAACATCTTTGCAATCTTCTTATAGCCATTGCCCTCCCTGTGAAGAGAAATCACCACTTTTCTTGTCTTCCTGGCAGCGCCGCTCCTACCATGAAGCAACGTGAAACAGTTGCTCACGGCGGCACTCCAGACCCAAAAAAATAATAGGCGGCATTTCCCCTCTATTAAAGCGCAGCATTTACCTTAGCAGCGCATCCTTATCCTTAGCAATAAGTCCGTGATCAGTCGGTGGAATATCGGGACCCAGAACCCATAACTGCGGCTGCCAAAGTTGAAGTGCCGGGAACCCGGAAGTTCGGACCCAATAGGAGCGCTGGAAATAAATTTTTTTTAAAATTTCCCCCTGCTACCTTTCTGATTGGCCAGAAAGGTTTCCGCGCGCAGCTTTGCGTTATTGCTTAAGGGACGTAAGTGACGTCACCTGACTTACGCGCCCAGGAGGGAATCGGCTGTTAGTTGCAGAGCGGAGCAGCGGCCTGGTGAGTGAGGAGCAGTGGATTGGGCAGCAGCTGTGCAGTGCTTTACTCGGGGCGAAGACAGGAGCCGAAAGTCAGTCGGTTACAGTCTACAGACTTACAGTAAGTGAATTTTTTTTTAAAAAACTAAGTTGCCGCCTAAGTTCTTTTACCTTCTTTTTTTCTTCTAACTCCTTCCTGACAGTGACAGCAGGGTCGGGCTGGCTGGCTGGCTGCAGGGGGGTGGTAGGTAGGGAGATAGATAAACAGACAGTGATAGATAGATGAGAGAAAGGTAGGTAGGTAGGTAGGTAGGTAGGTAGGTAGGTAGATAGATAGATAGATAGATAGATAGATAGGCAGATAGCAGATGTAGACAGATAGCAGAGGTAGACAGATAGCAGAGGTAGACAGATAGCAGAGGTAGACAGATAGCAGAGGTAGACAGATAGATAATATAGATAGATCGATAGCAGAGATAGATAGATAGATAGATAGATAGCAGAGATAGATAAATAGCAGAGATAGATAGATATATGGATAGCAGAGATAGATAGATAAATATCAGAGATAGATAGATATATAGATAGCAGAGATAGATAGATAATAGAGATAGATAGATAGATAATAGCGATAGATAGATAATATATATATATATATAGATAGATAGCAGAGATAGATGGATGGATAGATAGATAAAGAGATAGATAGCAGAGATAGATAAATATCAGAGATAGATAGATATATAGATAGCAGAGATAGCTACATAGCAGAGATAGATAGATAGATAGATAGATAGATAGATAGATAGATAGATAGATAGATAGATAGATAATATAGATGGATAGCAGAGATAGATAAATAGCAGAGATAGATAGATAGATAGATAATATAGATGGATAGCAGAGATAGATGGATAGCAGAGATAGATGGATAGCAGAGATAGATAAATATCAGAGATAGATAGATATATGGATAGCAGAGATAGATGGATAGCAGCGATAGATAGATAGGATAGATAGATAGAATAGATAGATGGATAGCAGAGATAGATGGATAGATAGATGGATAGCAGAGATAGGTGGATAGCAGAGATAGGTAGATAGCAGAGATAGATGGATAGATAGGTGGATAGCAGAGATAGGTGGATAGCAGAGATAGGTGGATAGCCGAGATAGGTGGATAGCAGAGATAGGTGGATAGATAGATAGCAGAGATAGATAGATAGCAGAGATAGATAGATAGATAGCAGAGATAGATAGATAGCAGAGATAGATAAGGATCGCTAGCTAGCTCGCTAGATGATTAGACTAGCAGCGATTGATCGATGATAGCAGCGCTCGATGATGATCGCAGAGATCGTAGGATCGATAGCTACGACTTCGCAAGCAGGATAGATAGTAGCCGAGCTGATCGATCGCACCTCGCTTCGGATGAATGAGAAGCTAGATAGTTCAGCGAAGATAGAGAGCTGCGAGGCTATACCAGATTCGCTAGCGTCGATACTCAGCGATAGATAGATTCGCTAGCTGATCGCGATAGATAAAATCCGCGATAGATAGCTCATCGCTCGCTCGCTGATCGATAGATCGATCGATAGCTAGATCGTAGTAGATAGATTGCCGCTCAATCGCAGTGCTAGCAGATCAATCGCAGGAGGATTAGATAGATATATAGCTCGACATCCATAGCAGAGCTAGCTGGCCTCGCCAGATAGCAGAGCTTAGATAGCTAGCAGAGGATAGATAAGCTAGCCGAGATAGGCCCGCTCGCAGCGCTCGCCCGATAGCAGAGATCGCTAGATAGCAGAGCTCGATAGCTAGCTCGCTCGTCAGCTAGAAGCTCGATCGCCGCAATCGCCGCCATAGCTCGCTCGCTCGCCGAGATAGATTCGGCGCCGAGATAGCTCGCTCGATCGCTCGCTAGCTCGTCGATAGCTCGCTCGCCCGCGCTCGTCTCAGGCTCGCTAGCCCGCGATTCGCTCGATCGCTAGCAGCGATAGCTCGCCGCGCTAGCTCGATAGATGCCAGCCATCTGCTAGCCGGCGATCGCTCGCTCGATGCTGCTGCTCGCTGCTCGCTCGATCGATCGCTCGCCGCTAGCCGCGCTCGTCGCTGCTACGTGCTCGATAGCTCGCTTCGATCGATCTATATATTCGTCGCTCGCTGCTCGCGCGCGCGCTCGCTCTCGCTCGCTCGCCGAGCTGTCGCTAGCCCCCGCGCTCGCTCGCTCGCCCGGCCTCGTTAGCTCGATCGCTCTGGCCGCGCCACGGGGCGGGGGCGCGTCGGGCCTGTCGGACGACGGGCTGCCAGCTGAGAGAGCCCGCGCCGGCGCGCGCTGCAGGCCCCGTACTGACGCCCGCCTCGCTCGCCGCCGGCTCCCTGGCCTACGGGCGGCGGGACTCGCCGCGGCATCGGGATGCGATCGCGAGCCGCACGGCGGCTTTCGTTCTAGATCGCCCTTCGAGACTTAGGCTCCGCGTCCACGCCCTAGCGCTCCACGAGGGCATCCCGGGCGTACCCCGCCGCCGTACGAGGCTCCGCAGTAGCTCTCGCCGCGGGCTGTAGCTCGCGGTACACGCCTCCTAGAACGGCGGGAGCGAGACCGCGACGACTCGCCCGCCGCCTCTCCCGGCTCGCGAGGATAGATCGCGAGATAGGCTCGCAGAGGCTCGATCGCAGAGCTCGCTAGGATCGCAGAGCTGCTCGCTAGCAGAGCTCGTAGATAGCAGAGATCGTTCCTCGCTAGATAGATCGCAGCGATCGCTCGATCGCAGAGCTAGTTTCGATAGCCGAGATCGTTAGTCGGCATAAAGATAGATAGATCGATAGGATGCGTACGGGCTCGATCAGCCTACGGCGCCCGCGAGGTGCTCGCGGGGCTCGGCTTCGCAAGCTTAACCGAGCGTATCGGCCATCGAGGCGATGAGGATAGATAGCTCGTAGCTAGATGAGGCCGGGAAGAAGAGGCGGAGAAGGGCGATAGATTGAGCAGCAGCACGGGAGCGATAGGATACGATCTGCCCTCATTCTCGGCGCTCGCGGTGGCCGCCTAATTAAGGGCGCGTCGGGGAGGGCGAGACGATATGTGACGGCAATAAGAGTGCGCCCGAGGATGCTAGGATAGGCGAGGCCAGCAGATGTGCTGGCCTAGGGAAGTAGCAGAAGAATTCGATAGAGATAGCTCGAGTGTACGGGGACGCAGATGTCGGCCCGGCCCAGCGTATCGACCCGAGAGGAGGCTGAGAGGACCGCAAGGACGCAGCAGAGAGGCCCGACGATGACAATCGCGCGTAGACCAGGCTAGATGTCAGCCGCGAAGAACAGGATAGCTAGGAGAAGATAGCAGGAAGATAGATAGCAGAGATAGATAGCAGAGAGATATGGATAGCAGAGATATAGATAGATAGCAGAGATAGGTAGATAGTAGAGCAGAGATAGTATAGATAGTGATAGATAGGCGAGCAGAAAAGAGAAGCAGAAGGAGATAGATAGATAGATAGCAGAGATTAGATAGATAGAACTTAGAGATAGATAGATAGAATCGATATAAACCAGAGACAGAGATAGATAGAAGATAGCAGAGATAGAGAGATAGCAGAGATAGATAGATAGAGAGAGAAGAGAGAGATAGATAGATAGCGAATAGATAGATAATAGATAGGAGATAGATAGATAGATAGATAGATAGAGTAGGATAGATAGATAGATAGATATAGATAGATAGCAGAGATAGATAGCAGAGAGAGATAGATAGAGAGCGATAGTAGTTAGATGAGATAGATAGATAGAGATAGATAGATAGCAGAGATAGCATAGATAGCAGAGATATGATAGATGATTAGATAATTAGAGATAGATAGGCTAGATAGATAGATAGCAGCAGAGATAGATTAGACTGCGTCAGAGATAGATAGATAGATGTAGATAGATAGATAGCAGAGGATAGATAGAGATAGATAGCGAGATAGTAGAAGAAATAGATAGATGTAAGCAGATGAGATTAGTAGAAGATAGATAGATACTAGGAGATAGATAGATAGCAGAGATAGATAGATGCAGAGATAGGATAGATAGAGAGATAGATAGCAGAGATATAGATTGATAGAGATAGCAGAGATAGTTAGATAGCAGACGATAGATATAGATAGCATGTAGAGATAGATTAGATAGCAGAGATAGATAGATGATAGATATAGAGATAGATAGAATAGATAGATAGATAGATAGATAGATAGATAGTAGATAGCTAGAGTAGATAGCTTAGAGAGATAGCAGAGATAGTAGATAGCAGAGATAGATAGATAGATAGTAGAACTAGATAGATAGATAGATAGATAGATAGCAGATAGATAGATAGATAGATAGGAGATAGATAGATAGCAGAGAGATAGATAGATAGACGAGATAGATAGATAGCAGATAGAAGATTAAGATAGAGAGAGATAGTGATAGCTAGATAGATAGAGCGATGATAGACTACGATAGATCGAGATAGAACAGAGATAGATTAGCAGAGATAGATAGATAGCAGTAGATAGATAGATAGATGATAGCTAGATAGTAGATAGATAGCAGAGATAGAGAGCAGAGATAGATAGCGAGATAGAATAGGAGGATAGATAGCAGAGATTTAGATAGCAGAGATAGATAGAGATAGTAGCGAGATAGATAGCAGAGATAGTAGCAGAGATAATAGCAGAGATAGAGAGCAGAGATAGATTGATAGCAGAGATAGATAGGATAGCAGAAGGATAGTTAGATAGCAGAGATTGTAGATATAGATGAGATAGATAAGCAGAGATAGATAGTAGAGAGATATTAGATAGCAGAGATAGATAGATAGCTAGATAGATAGATAGATAGCAGAAGATAGATAGATAGAATTAGTAGATAGATAGATAGTAGATAGCAGAGAGTAGATAGATAGAGAGTAGATAGTAGAAATAGAGTAGATAGAAGATAGGAGATAGATAGAGATAGAGAGATAGAGAGATAGATAGCAGAGATAGATAGATAGCAGACGATAGATAGATAGATAGGATAGATAGATAGATAGATAGATAGATGAATAGTGAGATAGATAGATAGATAGATAGATAGATAGCAGAGATAGATAGCAGAGATAGATAGATAGCAGATATAGATAGATAGATGATAGCTAGATAGATAGATAGCAGAGATAGATGTAGCAGAGATAGATAGCGAGATAGATAGCGAGATAGATAGCAGAGATTAGATAGCAGAGATAGTAGCAGAGATAGATAGCAGAGATATAGATAGATAGGCGAGATAGTAGATAGCGAGATAGTATAGATAGTAGATGCGACTAGATAGAGATAGCAGAGATAGAGAGAGATAGATAGCAGAGATAGATAAGATAGAGAGATTAGAGATGGATAGATAGATAGATAGAGAAGAGATAGATAGATAGCAGAGATAGATAGATAGCAGAGAGATAGATAGATGCGCAGAGATAGATAGATAGCAGTAGATAGATAGATAGATAGATAGAGATAGTAGACTAGATAGATAGTAGATAGATAGATTAGAGATAGTATAGATAGATGAGGAGATAGTATAGCAGAGATAGATAGAGAGTAGATAGCTAGAGATAGATAGATAGTAGAGATAGATGATAAGCAGAGATAGATAGATAGCAAGATGATAGATAGATAGCAGAGATAGATTAGATAGCAGAGATAGTTAGATAGATAGATAGATAGAAAGCAGAGATAGTAGATAGCAGAGATTAGATAGATATGAACTTAGATAGATAGATAGAGAAGATAGATAGATAGCAGAGATAGATAGATAGCTGAGAGATATTACAGATAGAAGAGATAGATATCGAGATAGATAGATTAGATAGATAGATAGCAGAATAGATAGATAAATATCAGAGATAGGATAGCATAATAGATAGTAAGATGATAGATAGATAGATAGTGATAGATAGATAGTAGATAGATAGATGATTGATAGATAAATAGCAGTGATAGATAGATAAATAGCAGAGATAGAGAGATAGATAATGTAGATAGATAGATAGCAGAGATAGATCGATAGACAGATAGAGAGATAGATGATAGCAGAGATAGACAGATAGCAGGATAGAGGATAGCAGAGATAGACAGGATAGCAGAGATAGACAGATAGCAGAGATAGATAGATAGCAGAGATAGATAGCAGAGATAAGAGGAGAGCAGAGATAGACAGATAGCAGAGATAGGACAGTAGCAGAAGATAGGATAGATTAGCATAGATAGCAGAGATAGATAGGACAGATAGAAGAAATAGAAGATATAGAGATAGATAAGAGAGATAGATAAATAATCATACTAATTATATATAATCTATATAAAAATATATAATCTAGATAATTAGGGGCCCTGCTGAAAGAGTCTACCTTGAAGTGGTAGCAGGGCTTTACAAAATCTTTTGGCCAACATTTTTTATTCTACAGAGTATGGTAGGGCTTTCTAATGTATGTACCAGTTTGCACCAACATGTTTTAGTGTTTTCTAAAATAGAGAGCGTATAAATAACCATTTTTTAAAAAACAAAAATTAGAAAATTTCCCGCCCACGCCCCCGGCGACAAGCCACACCCACACACCAAGCCACGCCCCACACACAACCACGCCACTTTTCCCTGCGGCGCCGCTGGTTTAGGGGCGCATCCAAAGTTGTTTTCAGGTGCCAAAACCTAGGGGGACACCCCCTGTTCCGGACAAATCTTGACTTCATCATGTTTGTATACACACCATAATGTCTAGAAGGCGCTAAGTATCACAGTCATTTAAATATGCCTAATTGGTGCTTATTATGCTTGATTGCGCTCCGATGACATCCACAATTGTTTTCAATACCTGATGCGAAAACATTGGAATGAACCTCGTTCTTAAGAGTGGTAGTCTTTAAGGGGTTTGAACTATTGGTGCAATGATGAAATCACAAAAAAAACATGTTTATATGACTGTATTACAAAACAATTAATTAGGTCTTTTAGTTGCAATTGATAGAGTTCTTAAAAAAAGTGATATTCTAAGACCTAACAGAGCATACAAATGTACAACTGAATCCCTAAAACCCTTTAACAGCATTGGGGGTTGAATATTTAAAACACACTGTAATACCTAACTCAGGATTGGCCAATTTTTATGGCTTGACATAATACACAAGAAAAACACTTTTGGCTTCTTATGAATAGTATGGATCCATTTCATACATGAGTTCCTTATATATGCAAGCAGCAAAAAGTGAAATGTCGAAATGCGAAGCATGAATAGTTTTCTCTGCTAATATCTGCAATTTAGAATACATCATCCAATCTATGTTGCATTAGAAATCATCAATTTGTATGTATATATGTATCTTATTTGTTAATGCCACTTGGGTACACAGTACTGTACATTAAAAATGACAAGATGTATACAAACCAGGGGATAAGTGCAAGATCCATTATACAGACTAGTCAAGATAATTAAATTATTAAATTACATTTCAATTTCATACATCGGTTAAGAAAGCATATAAATAAAGTAATGTATAAATTGAGATTAAGTGCAACAAGTATGACCAATAGAATGAGACAAAACACCCGGCCCCAAAAGAGCTTACAATCTACAGTGGGAGGGACAACATACAGAATACAAAAGTGTGGGGGGGAGGTGGTTCACAAAGTGCCTTAAAAAGTGCTAACATACATTTGTTGTGCAGGGGCTCAGAAAGGTAGGCTAGATTTGGAAAGTTTTAACGGAGTCACCTGGCGAAGCGAGAGAGGGAGAGAGAGGAGAGAGATTCCAAGGTAGGGAGCAGCAAGAGAGAATGGTTTAAGGCGAGAGGCAGCAGTGTTAGTTTGGGGTCTGTGGAGAAGATTTCCTTGCGAGGGCACGGCCTGGAACATAAGCGACTAAGAGAGAAGATAAGTAGGGAGGTGCAGTAGAGCGAAGGGATTTAAAGGTTAAAAGTAGGGTATTGAATATGATTCTTTGTTTGATGGGAAGCCACCCTATGGACTGAAGTATCTGGGTTGCGAGTTCTGTTTTGGATGAGAGCGAGATGATCCGAGCTGCCGAGTTTAAGATAGACTGGAGAGGAGAGAGATGAGAGGCCGGGATTTCAAGTAGTAGAATGTTAATGTAGTCAAGCAGAGCAGGATTATCCACAAGGCAACCCTAGGCACCTGCCTAGGGCCCAGGAAACTTCTGGGGGCCCAGCTTCAGAAGCAGTAACAATATTATAGTCTATACAATATATGTAGCAAAAAAGGGGGCCCTAAATGATGGCACTGCCTTGGGCCCCATATGATCTTAATTCATCTTTGTAGTCAAAACAGGAGATTATAAGGGCATGGATGAGTATTTTAGTAGTGGAGAGAGAAAGAAAAGGGGGTGGATCTTGGCAATATTGCGAAGGAGAAAACAACAGGTCCTAGTGGCATTGTTAATGTGATGATGGAAGGAGAGAGAGGAGTCAAAGATAACTCCAAGGCAGTGTATAGATTCAACTAGGTTAATGACCATATTGTTAATAGAGATGGGGAAGGGCGGACTAGGTCCCAGTTTAGGGGGGAAATTATTAATTCAGTTTTGTATAGATTGAGTTTAAGGCAGCAGTGCACGATCCAGGAAGAGATAGAGAGCAGACATTTAGAGATTTGGGATTGAACTTCAGGGGTTAGCGCGGGGGTGGACAAGTAAATTTGGGTATCATCAGAATATAAGTGATACTTAAAGTGGGCCAGTTCCAGGGAATTTCAATATTTGTTTATTGTTTAGTTTGGTGTAATGCCTTCTTAGTTATTTCAACATATTCTCTCCCATTTTGAAAAATCAGTTGATTTCATACCCTTTGCTGTTGCCATTAGTGAGCTGACATTTCAGGTTCTAATGGTCCTTCTTCTTCCCAGGATGCCCCACTCCTTGGAATGTTCCTAACATAATTTCTACTGATTGGCTGTTGGATGGGTCCAAATTCTCAGATCTCTACTGGCAATTGAATCAACCCAGACCGGGTCAAGGCAAGACCTAACGGTCTCTACTAGGGGTCTTGCAACAGGAAGTCAGTATTTCGTTTGCATTTATTTATACACGACAAAATGCTGAATGGGTAGGTAAGGTCATTGGGATGGAAAAATACTGCTTTTTTCTGAAAAGCATATGTATTTGCACTGAACTTCCCCTTTAAAACTGAAAGAACTTATTATTTCTCCCAGAGAGATAGTGTAGAGGGAGAAGAGCAAGGGTCCTAAAACCAAGCCCTGAGGGACCCCCACACTAAGCGGAACAGGAGAGGAAGTCTTATTAGCAAAAGAGACAGAGAAAGATCTGTTAGAGAGATACTTTCAATGTACAATAAAATAATGTTATTGTACGATCGATCAATCATACTAGCGGGATTTCTTAGTGTATGGACCCCATAAGTATTAACTCTGCTACTAGTATAGCTGGAATGGTGACAGTTGGTTTGTTAACTGTATGGTGGGAAATCCCCTCTCCCAATGTCTGCCTCATAGGATTACTGAACATTACTGAGAGTCAGGGAATGGCTTGAGCAAAAACAATTACTGGACTGAGTTATCAGGCAACACAACACACATCGAGTAAGTTATTTTTTTTCAGTGTACAATGCTTTTTAACAAAGTATATTTCCTGTATTTTTTCAGTGGATTATGTTTTATTTTTTTTTAAAATGAGAAAGCATTTTTTTTAGTTTGTAACATTTTGTCTTTTGTTGTTCCTAGGCCTCTATAATCCCTTCACAGAATTGTTTACTAAGACATTTTTGGAACATTAGTCTGTAGTTTTATACCATAGTAAAATTTTCTCTCTTCTTTTAGGGTTTCTACTATAAGAGGACAAACATCTTCTCGGTGCTCAATGAATAAAGTGAAATACTGTTTATTGTGTATTCATCAAAAGAAGAAGCAAGCAGGGTAACAAAGGCTACAGAAGTACTCGGGATTTTAAAAAATATTATCTTATTAAAATAGGAAACATGTATTTGTAACATTCTTTAAACCACTTTCTCCTTACATGAGATTACACTTTAATGTGCCGACCGGTAATAACTGTTGTACAAATGGCTTTTTTGAAGTCCTTGTTGGCACCTTGTAGTATAAAATGGTAGCAGTAGATGGTTTTAAATAGTCACTAAAGCCCCCTAAAAAAGAATAAAGTAAAAATAATATTTTTTATGGATATGGCTTTTTATAGTAACTCCGAGTCCTAGTTTCTGTCCCCATGAGGAGGTTTCCATCATTTCTAGCCTTCCTGTTTACAGTAAAACATGCACATGTTTAGTGGGGTGGTTTAGACAAAATATCAAACTGATCTTATCTGATTTGTGTAACTACATGATTTTTTTAAAAATTACTTTATGGTATAAATTGTTTTACAGCAAAATTAACAAAAAAATGCAACTGGTATTGATGAGTAAAAATACATACTGAAAGAATTAAGAGACACGATCTATAGTTTTATAGGTCTGCTGTACTCTAAACATGCAAGGTAAATAATCAAGGAGATTCAATAAAATGTCTTATTGTTAAAAATGGCGCTAATTTTGCCCCAACCAATCAGAAATCATTTAACATCTGAATGGTTGGGGCAAAATTAGCACCATTTGTATAAGAACTTTTATTGAATAACCCTGAATGTGTTTAAATTGCATTATTTAAGGTTTGTGTTTTAGTTATTTTTTAAAGAAAGAAATGAATAATTTTTAAAGAAAATCACATGCTTCATGGGAGCCTAGAAAACATAAATACTGAGAAATACTGAACACTGATCCACGTTTATCCTCCATGTGATCAGGCTGCTCCCTGCCTTTTTGTTTATATCAAATGTGTTTAAAGTAGGATTGTAAATATAAACATGATCATATCTTTTTCCAAGAAAAATACAAAGGCTCACATGCAAAGCAAGAGTAAGCTTGGGGAAAAAATGAGGGGAAATTTATATAACAATTGTGTTTATTACTTTTTTTTTATTTTTTTTTATATGTTTTTATTTAGGCATTAAACAAACCAACAATATGAACTGTAAATAGGACATTATATTGCATTTAATAACATGTAAGTTAGAAATTAAAGTAATATAATTAGTTCTGCTGCATTATCTATTTAGTTTTGATGCCTCTGACAATTCAGAAAGTCATTCTGAATTGTGAAAGCCAGTCAGGTAGGGAAACATCTACAAGATTAGTACATATGAATTAGTAAACATGAATACCACAGATATTCAGTTTTTGTTCCTTAATCACCGTTGTTTCTAGCTGTGCTTTATAAGTTTACAGCTTTATGTGACAAGTATTTTTTATTAAAGTACAATTATTTATGTAATTTGTAATTTCAAATCATCCAGGCAATCGGAAGTACTATACAATTTGTATATACAAATTGATCAGTCTAATCTTTGCCAAGAATGGATATGTACACTGCATTCTTTTATTCATTTGTAAATAAATAAATCAAAATTAATAAAATTTACTGATAATAAATTATAAGAGATAAACCAATGAATCTTATGATCGATACATACATAGATGTCAAAAAAATACTTTATATAAAAATAAACTGTAAAAAATCTGAAATATTCAGGTCACAGGTGTTGATGAAAGTGTATTCATTTTAACAGGGGGAATGTTTGGTCAAAACAAATTGTAATGTAAACCAGAATTTTCTGGAGTTAGGAAATATCTTTTTTTCTGTACAGTAAACAAATCAGGCATGCCCAATTTGTTTTCAAACAAGACAGTTTGTGCATCTCTGAAATAAATATTCCTTTTCTAATTTTTTTTTTTAAGATCATTTGTCTCTAGTCCAAGTCAAATAATACATTATCCTTACACAACAACTGGAGGTCTTGGTGAACTTTTTTGCAGCACTTCGTAGTAAAATATGTGTTGAAAAGGCAGCAAGGAATTAAGCTGTTAAAGATCAAATTTAACCCTTGAAAAAATGTATACAAGTATATCGCTCCCCAAACTGCAAAAGGTAGAAAGCCAAGAGAAATGCCTCCAATGTCCAGTCCATATACTGACCAGTATATATAAAATGCCCCCAATGTCCAGTCCATATACTGACCAGTATATATAAAATGCCCCCAATGTCCAGTCCATATACTGACCAGTATATATAAAATGCCCCCAATGTCCAGTCCATATACTGACCAGTATATATAAAATGCCCCCAATGTCCTGTACACATATTGCCCAGTATATATAAAATCCCCCAAATGTCCATTACACACATTGACCAGTATATATGAAATCCCTCAAATGTCCAGTATACATATTTCCCAGTATATATAAAATCCTCCAATTTCCATTGCACACATTGAACAGTATATATAAAATCCCCCCAATGCCCATTACATACAATGACCAGTATATATAAAATGCCATCAATGTCCATTACACACACTGATCAGTATATATAAAATGCCCCCAATGTCCATTACACACATTGACCAGTATATATAAAATCCCCAATGTCCATTACACACATTAACCAGAATATATAAAATCCCCCAATGTCCATTACACACATTAACCAGAATATATAAAATCCCCCAATGTCCATTACACACATTGACCAGTATATATAAAATCCCCCCAATGTCCATTACATACAATGACCAGTATATATAAAATGCCATCAATGTCCATTACACAAACTGATCAGTATATATAAAATGTCCCAAATGTCCAGTCCACACATTGACCGGTATATATAAAATGCCCCCAATATCAATTACACACATTGACCAGTATATATAAAATGCCCCCAAATACAGTAAAGCCTGCTGTATACCAGGGGACAGGCACCAGACACAACGAACTCCCAGGAAACAAGAACATGCCCCGTCTCTATTTCTAGGAACGGAACTCCTGTGTGGGTTAAAACGCAGAATGGCAGGTAAGATAAAAACTTTTTGCAACACTCCAGGCCCCATACTGGAATACCCCCTTTACCTCTCTGATGGCGGCTGGTTAAACTACACCCCTGTGACTGCTAGGGGTCTCCATGTGAATACTGAAAGGAAGTGGTAATGTCAGTATAACATCCAATGATGTGCTGTTTGTAAAACATGTGACAGTCTTAGCTAATAAATAAAAAAACTTTCTGTATGCTACACAGGAAGTGGTGTGTATGTAGGATGGATGATACTTTGCATGTTTCTCTAGGTAACCTGGGAGGGAGACATATATGTGTTTATATGTTAGATTATTAGGGCAATGCTATTATAATAATATGAGGCTGTGAGGTACCTTCTGTTTTAAGAAGGCTCTATTTCATTTTATACTCTGTGGGGAGCTTTTAGCTAATTTAACCCCCAACTCTCATTAAAATATATAGCCAATCAGTATCCTGTGCTGTCCTAACCCCATAGTGACTATAAATTTGGGACTTGCTGTGGCAAATACTAATAAGTATGAACCTATCATGTAATTCTGGATCCTGTATTGGGTTTCAGATTGCCCAATGGTGCTATTTAGCTTGAACTACACATTGTATTGGATTACCAAGGTCTATTCTCAGATCGGCAGGTTTATTCCACTTAGATCCTCTACTTTCTAGCTGTCAGGCAGGTGGAACAGACAAGGGAGGGAAAGTTTATTAAGGTTCATGAATCCTGCTGCCTAAAGTAACCTATATAATCCTTCTTTATTTCAATAGTGTATTAGGTATGGATGGAAGAGCAGATGGATCACTTGCATTCCGTGGGTAGGAATTGCAAAAGCATGACCATGGGTTTTTCATATCTGTATGTCAAAATTGCTTTATTCCAGGATGTATGAAAACTAAATTTTCTGGCATTCTGTGCAGACAGAGAATGCTGGGGGCTGTAGTTTTTAAACATGTGAAAAGTTAAACACATATCCTCTATATCATTGCATCTGTATATATTCATTAACCAATGGACATAAAGAAGTGGGGAGATTTTTTAGCTCCTTTAACCCCTACCTTTTCATAACCTATAAAGTAAATAGGATGGGGGGAGAATACAGTTCAAAGATCCAGTTCAAACTGCTTACTTTATCCTATAAAGCACTATCCAACACAGCCCCTCCATATATCTCAGAGCTGATCCAGCGATACCGTCCCAGGCGCAACCTCCGCTCCGCAAAAGCAAACCCTCCTTTCATCTACCCTGGTCACCTCTTCCCGTGCCCGCATTCAGGACTTTACTCGTGCTGCCCCTCTGCTCTGGAACTCCCTTCCTCTATCTGTCCGTCACTCACCATCCCTAACACCTTCAAATGTAACCTTAAAATCCACCTCTTTAGGCAAGCATATAACCTGGCCTAAACATTACTCCTCTACCCAATATGATCCAACCTGCCTTTCACGCTCCACTGACAATCTATTTACAGCCTACCGATTCCAGTCACCTTACTGTATGTCTCACCCCCATATCCTCTAGTCTGTAAGCTCTTTGGGCAGGGTCCTCTCTCCTATTGTATCATGGTATTGCTGTAAGAAACTCCACACTCTGTTTACTTATATTATTATGTATTACCTGTGTATGTAATAAGTATGAATTTGTAATTGTAAACGGCCACGGAAGATGTTGGTGCTATATAAATCAATAATAATAATAATAATAATAATGCTGTAAAAGTCTTTTTAAAGATATAGCTTCCTAAGAGCTTCCATGAAAACATGGTAAATTCTCAGAAGTCTTTGTTCCTTATTTGCATAACCTATAAAGCTAATCAGTATCCTGTGCTTTTAAGTCTTAACTTCATAATAACTGTAAATCTAGAGTATGAACTTAGCATGTTAATCTGGATCCTGTTTGGAATCTCAGGTTGCCCAACGGTATTGATTAGGTTGAGCAGTACGTTGTGGCAGGATCGCCTGGGTCTATTCTCAGACCTGCAGGTTAATCCTATTTGGTTCCCCTGAATGCTGATCACTGTTTGTTGAATAACAGTTTAAAATATCCCTATGTAAACGTTCTAAAGTCTCTGTATCTACACATAATGAAACATACACAGGAGATACATTAAAGGTTTTTATCATTTAAAATGGTGCTAATTTTGCCCCAACTAATCAGATCTTATTTAGCATTTGAAAGTTAACATCTGATTGGTTGGGGCAAAATTACCACCATTTTTGATGATAACTTTTGCTAGTATATAAGTATATATATATATATATATATGTGTGTGTGTGTGCATTGTCGGATCCTTCACACTCCGTCCTGATCTGTTGCTGCCTGGGTGCTACTGTAACGGATAATAGGCATAGAAACATAACTCCAGAGCACTCCGAGGTCTTGATAATCACGGCTTTTATTGTAAGTGAGTAGGTCTGTACTACCTACGCGTTTCAGCCACTTGCAAACTGGCCTGATGACGGCCAGTTTGCAAATGGCTGAAACGCGTAGGTAGTACAGCATTCTCTGTTAGCAGTAAGTTTCTTCCTTATGTCCATTGACTAATGAATGTACTAAGATTCAATACAGTGTAATGATACAGAGCATGGGTGTTGAACTTTTCACATGTTTAAAAATTACAACTCCCAGCATTCACTGGCTGCACAGAATGCTGCAAAATGTATTTTTCATACATCCTGGAATAAAGCCCTTTTACTGACTTACAGACATTAAAAGCCCATGCTTTAGCGATTCGTACCCAAGGGTTTGAATAGGCACATGTTTGAAAACTACAACTCCCAGCATTCTATTTTAGCAGTAAGTTTCCTCTTTATGTCCACTTCATGTCTAGCAAACAGAAACTGGATTGTCTCATTACTTTCTATGGAGAGGGGAGGGGGGAGTAAATGTGAGAGTCTGAAGAATTTTCTAATTGGCTAAGACTGTCACATTTTTTACAAACAGCACATAATTGGGTGTATTACAGGAACTTCCTTACACTTCCTGTCTTGTCATGTACAATGTCTAAGAGAATTTTTTGATTTGCTAACAGTGGAAGATCAGAAACTCATTAGATGTTAGTAAAATTCCACTTCTTTTTAGTGTCCCAATTCCGCTTCCTGTAGAAACCTGGAGGTGTGGCTAAACCTACCATTTAGTCTAGTATAGTATTTGAGGTTGAATAAAGATATACGCCCATCCAGTCCAACCCATCTAGCACTATATCCTCATTTCCTGCCTAACTGTTCATCCAGAGGAAGGCAAAAAAAACCCACCAAATTTATAAAGGGGGAAAAAAATCCTTCCTGACTCCAAGTGTTAAAGGAACACTAAACCCCAAAAAAGAGCTATGAGCCATTCGTTTCTATTATTCACAGGGAGGTGAGAACACTTATTCTCACCTCCCTGTGAATAATAGGACGCTCGGGAGACTTGGAACTTACCTTACCCACCGCTCCACTCGCAGCCGCTCCTTCACTGACAGCCGATCTGTCCCGACCACGCGCCCTATCTTAGGCGCATGCTCGCGAATACAAAAGATAGGGCGCGCGATCGAGAGAACAGCTGTTTTAATGAACGAGCGGCTGCAAGTGGAGGGGCGGGTAAGGTAAGCTCCAGGTCCCCCGAGTGTAATATTATTCACAGGGAGGTGAGAATAAGCGTTCTCACCTCCCTGTGAATAATAGAAACGAATGGCAAATAGTTATTTTTAGGGGTTTAGGGGAGTTTACAGTCCCTTTAATTGGAAATTTCCCTGGATCAACTCTACTTTATGTATCAAATTTGAGTTTTCCATTCAAACTTAGGGGTGTCAAGTAACATAAGTATACTTTATTAATTGTATATCATTTGTTTTGTAATTCAGTAGTAGGTAGTAGTACTATACTTTATATAGTGTTATTTCTTATGGTAATTTTGATTAAATAGTGATAATTACACACATACAAAATACAGTTATATACCCCCACCTAACTGGAAAACATTGGCCAGTTTATTTTTAAACCCAGCTTCCATGTGAAGGGCCAAAATATTACTATGTCTTGGATTCAAAACCTGGTTTCCATTTGGAACTGCTTGTTTCAAAAAGTTTTAACAATTGGAACTTAATGAAAATCATGGTCAAGTAAAAAAAAAAAAAGTAAAAAAATGTAGTCAAAAATCGAGGTCGAAAAAATTCTGCTTCAGTTGGATTTGAATTTCAGTACGTTTTGTGGAACAAAACTCGTCAATTTGTTCATCTCTATTATAGCTGAAAGACTTTGTAACGTGTCTAAAGACACAGTAGTATTAGAATTAGGCAACATTTCAAAGTGGTTATTAGTCTACGTTCATAAAGTACCAGAAAATGATTCACTAAATGATAACATTTCAGGGCATTTATTGCCAACAGGGTCTTGTACACACTTGAGAAAGGGCCCAGTGTGGCTCGAAACATGTCGTGTCTGCACATGTAAAATAGTTGCCAGTTGCAGTTATCCTGCTTGTTGCCTGAAGTGTTACCTCTATCATTTTGTTGTAACGATTTTCTCATGCCTGTATCAGGATGGAGGCATAGATAGAGGTGACAGGACTCGCCCTTTTTACCTGCTGTGTGGAGTACTATAGATTTTCAGTCTTCAAGAATTAAACTTCCAGTTCATCTAATGGAATACCACAGATGTGTATTTAATCTCTTTCAAAAAACAGGATACAAAAACAAATTATTTGGTGTGAAACCAAATCATTTATTGCTACAACTAAGGGTTCTATTTCTTTTTCTTCTAGTTCTACCAGGTGCCTTGCAGCAATGTGGATTTTGTTGTGATATAAACTTTTACCAACTTAATATAATTTATATTATTGAACAGTTTTTTTTCATTTATTTTTATTTAGGTGTCCTGTCAATATATCTTTTTATTAAGCATTTCTCAGTGTCATTTTAAATTACATTTGAAACTATGTTTTAAAGTTGCTTTCCTTCTTCAGCTCTGATGAATTCATCGGTTCCTCTGAAAATAAAGTTGAATATGTTACATTTTTGAAATTTAAGAAGCGGCAAGAGTACAAATGAAAAAAGTATTACCTACCTCTTTACTTTTGCCATGGTTCTTCCTACAAACAATATTGCTGTTCCAAGTAATAAAAAACTGGCTCCAATAAGCGATAAAAAGATGATAAGGTCTCGTTGGCTCGTTTTACTTAGTGATTTATAGGTTCCCTTTAATAATTCTGTAGAGAAATTTTTATAAACAACCTTTTAAAAAAACATTTTACTAGTATGGATGTAAATGCAGTAGGCTGTGGTCTCTAAACAAGTTGATTTTAAATGAAAGGCCAGGTTCCTACCTTTAAAACGAGCCATCAACCACCTCTCTATGTGCTGCAAAGCACAAAATATGAAGAAATCACTGATCAGAAAGTTAGAGGGTGGGAGGTTCTGAATCTGCGGTCAGAAATACTACTTCCTCCTCTAATCTGCGGTTGGCACATGCTCAGCGCATGACTAAAGGGTAGGAGGGGGTGGGGAGAACAGCACAGCCCACAGCACTGCTTTTTTTTAATGCTTCCCGCTCACGGTCCCTGTGTCCCTTCCCCATGCAGACCCAACCTGGCCCCTTCCCTTGCAGCCCCCTGTGGCCCCTCCCACTCATGGACTCTGTGGCCCCACCCACTCATGGGTCCTGTGGCCCCTCCCCCACTTGCACCTCAGACCAATACACTCCTACACCCTACAGAAGACTGTGTAAAAGCAAAGAAAAAATCGGACAACGTTTAAAACTGCTAAAAAGGCTGCTTTTACAGTTTTCTGGAAGGGGGTATTGGTCTGAGGTGCAAGTGGGGGAGGAGCAATGTGGAGCCCACAAGGGGGAGGGGTCATTGGGGCCCATGAGTGGGAGGGGCCACATGAGGCTGCAAGGGAAAAGCCCAAGGGGGCTGCAAGGGAAAGAACCAGGATGGGGAGGGGCCACGGGACCCACAAGTGGAAGGGACCACGGGACCCATGAGTGGGAGGGGCCTCATGTCCCGCATGCTGGTGGGGCCCATGAGTGAGAGGGGCCATGGGGCCAGCAGGTGGGAGGGGCCATGAGGCCAGAAAGTGGGAGGGGCCATGGGGCCCGTGAGTGGGGCCACAGGGCCCTTGAGTGGGAGGGGCCATGGAGCCCATGAGTGGGAGGGGCCACAGAAGGCTGCAAGGGAAAGGCTTAAGGAGACTGCAAGGGAAGAGGCCATGTGGCCCACAAGTGGGAGGGACCACATGACCCAGGAGTGGGTGGGGCCACAGAGCACACGAGTGGGAGGGGCCACAGGAGGCTGCAAGGAAAGGGAACAGGGTGGGTCTGCAAGGGGAGGAGCCATGGGGGCCCACGAGGAGGAGGAGACACAGGGAAGAGTGACTGTCACATGGTTTCAGAGCAGGAAACAAGGAAGTGCAGGGGATCTGGTGATGCTGCTCCCATATCACACATAAAAAAGTAAATTGCAAAAATCCTCAGGAAAGCAATTCCTGTTAATTTACCTAAAGTCATTTTGGACCACAGTTCCCCTTTTAATATGAAACCCAGTTCCATCCATAAAGCATTAAATTTAGTATAATTTTTAGTGAATTATCTAAGTTTTTACTAATATTGCCAACATTAACCAATATTCACTAATGCTAATTAATGTTGGCCAATATAAGAGTTCAGTACTCTTTGAAGCAAATTGATCCACATGCGGATATATGTAGGTTACCCCGTTTACCTATATTATTCCATCAATAGATTTAATACCAGTTGCTACTCTTGTACT
Source organism: Hymenochirus boettgeri (assembly GCA_019447015.1). Taxonomy (NCBI): domain Eukaryota; kingdom Metazoa; phylum Chordata; class Amphibia; order Anura; family Pipidae; genus Hymenochirus; species Hymenochirus boettgeri. The sequence continues at coordinate 128,170,220 of CM033472.1, read as the reverse complement.
GTATGCGTTATCTAACCTACGTTTTTTGCAATTAAGCCACGCAGCATAGTAATTTCATCATTATCCCAAGTAACAAGTGATATCACAGATAGAATTTAACCCTTTCGGGATCCCAGTGTTCAAATTTAACATCCACATTACTTCTGTTTAAAGTTTATTAATTATATCCTTATTTCTGTCATCTTGTGGTACATGCTGTATTCCCTGTACTTCTAAATTGTTAACATTGCCTGCACTGCACGTGTTAACATGCCGTGCTACAGGGCTCTTAACATTGTGGTTTTTAATACCCCTAACATGTTCTCTGATTCGCTCTTTTAACATTCTGGATGTACTGCCTATATATTGTATCTTACCTATTTTACAAGTTAATAGATAAACTACATGGGTAGTTTTACAATTGATGTATTGTTTAATATAATATTCTTTACCTGTTACTGTTCTTTGAACATGTACAGCACTTCTAAATAACCACTGCGCCCCTAAAGATTTTGTCAACTATTTTGTGTGTTCCGTGGAATAAATGATTTTTCTCTTAGCATTTTTGTCTTAGCATTGCCTTAAAGGGTAACTGTGGTCCAAAATGACTTTAGGTAAATTAACAGGAATTGCTTTCCTGAGGATTTTTGCAATTTACTTTTTTATGTGTGATATGGGAGCAGCATCACCAGATCCCCTGCACTTCTTGTTTCCTGCTCTGAAACCATGGACAGTCACTCTTCCCTGTGTCTCTCTCTCCTCGTGGGCCCCCATGGCTCCTTCCCTTGCAGACCCACCTGTTCCCTTTCCTTGCAGCCCTGTGGCCCCTCCCACTCGTGTGCTCTGTGGCCCCACCCACTCTGGGTCATGTGGTCCCTCCCACTTGTGGGCCACATGGCCTCTTCCCTTGCAGTCTCCTTAAGCCTTTCCCTTGCAGCCTTCTGGGCCCCTCCACTCATGGGCTCCATGGCCCCTCACTCAAGGGCCCTGTGGCCCCACTCACGGGCCCCATGGCCCCTCCCACTTTCTTGGCTCATGCCCCTCCCACCTGCTGGCCCCATGGCCCCTCTCACTCATGGGCCCCACCAGCATGGGGACATGAGGCCCCTCCCACTCATGGGTCCCGTGGTCCCTTCCACTTGTGGGTCCGTGGCCCCTCCCCATCCTGGTTCTTTCCCTTGCAGCCCCCTTGGGCTTTTCCCTTGCAGCCTCATGTGGCCCCTCCCACTCATGGCCCCAATGACCCCTCCCCCTTGTGGGCTCCACATTGCTCCTCCCCCACTTGCACCTCAGACCAATACCCCCTTCCAGAAAAATGTAAAAGCAGCCTTTTTAGCAGTTTTAAACGTTGTCCGATTTTTTCTTTGCTTTTACACAGTCTTCTGTAGGGTGTAGGAGTGTATTGGTCTGAGGTGCAAGTGGGGAGGGGGGCCACAGGACCCATGAGTGGGTGGGGCCACAGAGTCCATGAGTGGGAGGGGCCACAGGGGGCTGCAAGGGAAGGGGCCAGGTTGGGTCTGCATGGGGAAGGGACACAGGGACCGTGAGCGGGAAGCATTAAAAAAAAGCAGTGCTGTGTGGGCTGTGCTGTTCTCCCACCCCCTCCTACCCTTTAGTCATGCGCTGAGCTGAGCATGTGCCAAAACGCAGATTAGAGGAGGAAGTAGTATTCTGACCGCAGATTCAGAACCTCCCACCCTCAACTTTCGATCAGTGTTCTTCATATTTTGTGCTTTGCAGCACATAGAGAGGTGGTTGATGGCTCGTTTTAAAGGTAGGAACCTGGCCTTTCATTTAAAATCAACTTGTTTAGAGACACAAGCCTACTGCATTTACATCCCTAATAGTAAAATGTTTTTTTAAAGGTGGTTATAAAAATTTCTCTACAGAATATTAAAGGGAACCTATAAATCACTAAGTAAAACGAGCCAACGGACCTATCATCTTTTTACGCTTATTGGAGCCAGTTTTTTATTACTTGGAACAGCAATATGTTTGTAGGAAGAACCATGGCAAAAGTAAAGAGGTAGGTAATACTTTTTTCATTTGTACTCTTGCCGCTTCTTAAATTTCAAAAATGTAACATATTCAACTTTATTTTCAGAGGAACGATGAATTCATCAGAGCTGAAGAAGGAAAGCAACTTTAAAACATAGTTTCAAATGTAATTTAAAATGACACTGAGAAATGCTTAATAAAAAGATATATTGACAGGACACCTAAATAAAAATAAATGAAAAAAAACTGTTCAATAATATAAATTATATAAGTTGGTAAAAGTTTATATCACAACAAAATCCACATTGCTGCAAGGCACCTGGTAGAACTAGAAGAAAAGAAATAGAACCCTTGTTGTAGCAATAAATGATTTGGTTTCACACCAAATAATGTGTTTTGTATCCTGTTTTTTGAAAGAGATTAAATACACATCTGTGGTATTCCATTAGATGAACTGGAAGTTTAATTCTTGAAGACTGAAAATCTATAGTACTCCACACAGCAGGTAAAAAGGGCGAGTCCTGTCACCTCTATCTATGCCTCCATCCTGATACAGGCATGAGAAAATCGTTACAACAAAATGATAGAGGTAACACTTCAGGCAACAAGCAGGATAACTGCAACTGGCAACTATTTTACATGTGCAGACACGACATGTTTCGAGCACACTGGGCCCTTTCTCAAGTGTGTACAAGACCCTGTTGGCAATAAATGCCCTGAAATGTTATCATTAGTGAATCATTTTCTGGTACTTTATGAACGTAGACTAATAACCACTTTGAAATGTTGCCTAATTCTAATACTACTGTGTCTTAGACACGTTACAAAGTCTTTCAGCTATAATAGAGATGAACAAATTGACGAGTTTTGTTCCACAAAACGTACTGAAATTCAAATCCAACTGAAGCAGAATTTTTCGACCTCGATTTTTGACTACATTTTTTACTTTTTTTTTTTTACTGACCATGATTTTCATTAAGTTCCAATTGTTAAAACTTTTTGAAACAAGCAGTTCCAAATGGAAACCAGGTTTTGAATCCAAGACATAGTAATATTTTGGCCCTTCAAATGGAACGTGGGTTAAAAATAAACTGGCCAATGTTTCCAGTTAGGTGGGGGTATATAACTGTATTTTGTATGTGTGTAATTATCACTATTTAATCAAAATTACCATAAGAATAAACACTATATAAAGTATAGTACTACTACCTACTACTGAATTACAAAACAAATGATATACAATTAATAAAGTATACTTATGTTACTTGACACCCCTAAGTTTGAATGGAAAACTCAAATTTGATACATAAGTAGAGTTGATCCAGGGAAATTTCCAATTAAAGGGACTGTAAACTCCCCTAAAACCCTAAAAATAACTATTTGCCATTCGTTTCTATTATTCACAGGGAGGTGAGAACGCTATTCTCACCTCCCTGTGAATAATATTACACTCGGGGGACCTGGAGCTTACCTTACCGCCCCTCCACTTGCAGCCGCCGTTCATTAAAACAGCTGTTCTCTCGATCGCGCGCCCTATCTTTTGTATTCGCGAGCATGCGCCTAAGATAGGGCGCGTGGTCGGGACAGATCGGCTGTCAGTGAAGGAGCGGCTGCGAGTGGAGCGGTGGGTAAGGTAAGTTCCAAGTCTCCCGAGCGTCCTATTATTCACAGGGAGGTGAGAATAAGTGTTCTCACCTCCCTGTGAAAATAGAAACGAATGGCTCATAGCTCTTTTTTGGGGTTTAGTGTTCCTTTAACACTTGGAGTCAGGAAGGATTTTTTTCCCCCTTTATAAATTTGGTGGGTTTTTTTTTGCCTCTCTGGATGAACAGTTAGGCAGGAAAAGGAGGATAAGTGCTAGATGGGTGTGGACTGGATGGGCGTATATCTTTATTCAACCTCAAATACATACTAGACTAAATGGTAGGTTTTAGTTACACCTCCAGGTTTTACAGGAAGCGGAATTGGGACACTAAAAAGAAGTGGATTTTACTAACATCTAATGAGTTTCTGATCTTCCACTGTTAGCAAATCAAAAAATTCTCTTAGACATTGTACATGACAAAGACAGGAAGTGTAAGGAAGTTCTGTAATACACCCAATATGTGCTGTTTGTAAAAAAATGTGACAGTCTTAGCCAATTAGAAATTTCTTCAGACTCTCACATTTACTCCCCCCTCCCCTCTCCATAGAAAGAATGAGACAATCCAGTTTCTGTTTGCTAGACATGAAGTGGACATAAAGAGAGGAAACTTACTGCTAAAATAGAATGCTGGGAGTTGTAGTTTTCAAACATGTGCCTATTCAAACCTTGGGTACGAATCGCTAAAGCAGTGGGCTTTTAATGTCTGTAAGTCAGTAAAAGGGCTTTATTCCAGGATGTATGAAATACATTTTGCAGCATTCTGTGCAGCCAGTGGATGCTGGGAGTTGTAATTTTTAAACATGTGAAAAGTTCAACACCCATGCTCTGTATCATTACACTGTATTGAATTTAGTACATTCATTAGTCAATGGACATAAGGAAGAAAATTACTGCTAAAGAGAATGCTGTACTACTGCGTTTAGCCATTTGCACTGGCCGTCATCAGGCCAGTTTGCAAGTGGCTGAAAACGCGTAGGTAGTTACAGACCTATCTCACTTACAATAAAAAGCCGGTGATTATCAAGACCTCGGAGTGCTCTGGAGTTATGTTTCTATGCCTATCCGTTACAGTAGCACCCAGGCAGCAACAGATCAGGACGGAGTGTTGAAGGATCCGACAAGGACACACACCACATATATATTATATATATATACTTATTATACTAGCCAAAAGTTATCATCAAAATGGTGGTAATTTTGCCCCAACCAATCAGATGTTAACTTTCAAATGCTAAAAAGATCTGATTGTTGGGGCAAAATTAGCACCATTTAAATGATAAAAACCTTTAATGTATCTCCTGTGTATGTTTCATTATGTGTAGATACAGAGACTTTAGAACGTTTACATAGGGATATTTTAAACTGTTATTCAACAAACAGTGATCAGCATTCAGGGGAACCAAATAGGATTACCTGCAGGTCTGAGAATAGACCCAGGCGATCCTGCCACAACGTACTGCTCAACCTAATCAATACCGTTGGGCAACCTGAGATTCCAAACAGGATCCAGTTAACATGCTAAGTTCATACTCTAGATTTACAGTTATTATGAAGTTAAGACTTAAAAGCACAGGATACTGATTAGCTTTATAGGTTATGCAAATAAGGAACAAAGACTTCTGAGAATTTACCATGTTTTCATGGAAGCTCTTAGGAAGCTATATCTTTTAAAGACTTTTACAGCATTATTATTATTATTATTATTATTGATTTATATAGCACCAACATCTTCCGTGGCCGTTTACCAATTACAAATTCATACTATACATACACAGGTAATACATAATAATATAAGTAAACAGAGTGTGAGTTTCTTACAGCAATACCATGATACAATAGGAGAGAGGACCCTGCCCAAAGAGCTTACAGACTAGAGGATTATGGGGGTGAGACATACAGTAAGGTGACTGAGAATCGTAGGCTGTGTAAATAGATTGTCAGTGGAGCGTGAAAGGCAGGTTGGATCATCATTGGGTAGAGGAGTAATGTTTAGGCCAGGTATATAGCTGCCTAAAGAGGTGGATTTTAAGGTTACATTGGAAGGGTTAGGGATGGTGAGTGACGGACAGATAGAGGAAGGGAGTTCCAGAGCAGAGGGGCAGCACGAGTAAAGTCTGAATGCGGGCACGGGAAGAGGTGACCAGGTAGATGAAAGGAGGGTTTGCTTTTGCGGAGCGGAGGTTGCGCCGGGACGGTTATCGCTGGATCAGCTCTGAGATATATGGAGGGGCTGTGTTGGATAGTGCTTTATAGGATAAAGTAAGCAGTTTGAACGGATCTTTGAACTGTATTCTCCCCCCATCCTATTTACTTTATAGGTTATGAAAAGGTAGGGGTTAAAGGACAAAAATCTCCCCACTTCTTTAGTCCATTGGTTAATGAATATATACAGATGCAATGATATAGAGGATATGTGTTTAACTTTTCACATGTTAAAAACATACAGCCCCAGCCATGTCTGTCTGCACAGAATTGCCAGAAAAATTAGTTTCATACATCCTGGAATAAAGCAATTTGACATACAGATATGAAAAACCATGGTCATGCTTTTGCAATTCCTACCACGGAATGCAAGTGATCATCTGCTCTTCCATCCATACCTAATACACATTGAAAAAAGAAGGATTATATAGGTTAGTTTAGGCAGCAGGATTCATGAACCCTAATAAACTTTCCCTCCCTTGTCTGTTCCACCTGCCTGACAGCTAGAAAGTAGAGGATCTAAGTGGAATAAACCTGCCGATCTGAGAATAGACCTTGGTAATCCAATACAATGTGTAGTTCAAGCTAAATAGCACCATGGTGGCAATCTGGAAACCCAATACAGGATCCAGAATACATGATAGGTTCTACTTATTAGTATTGCCACAGCAAGTCCCAAATTTATAGTCACTATGGGGGTAGGACAGCACAGGCTACTGATTGGCTATATATTTTTAATGAGAGTTGGGGGTTAAAATAGCTAAAAGCTCCCCCACAGGATAAAATGAAAAAGAGCCTCTTAAAACAGAAGGTACCTCACAAGCCTCATATTTAGTTATAATAGCATTGCCTATAATCTAACATATAAACACATATATGTCTCCCTCCCAGGTTACCTAGAGAAACATGCAAGTATTCATCCATCTACATACACACCACTTCCTGTGTAGCATACAGAAAGTTTTTTTATTTATTAGCATAAGACTGTCACATGTTTTCAAACAGCACATCATTGGATGTTAACTGACATACCACTTCCTTTCAGTATTCACATGGAGACCCCCTAGCAGTCACGGGGTGTAGTTTAACCAGCCGCCATCAGAGAGGTTAAAAGGGGTATTCCAGTAGGGGGCCTGGAAGTGTTGCAAAAAAAGTTTTTATCTTACCTGCCATTCGTGGTTTTAACCCACACAGGAGTTCGTTCCTAGAAATAGAGACGGGGCATGTTCTTGTTTCATGGGAGGGTTTCGTGTGTCTGGTGCCTGTCCCTGGTATACAGCAGGCTTTACTGTATTTGGGGGCATTTTATATATACTGGTCAATGTGTGTAATTGATATTGGGGGCATTTTATATATACCGGTCAATGTGTGGAACTGGACATTTGGGACTTTATTATATGATCAGTTTGGTGAATGTCTGATGGATTTCTGGTATATGGTATTGTATGTATGGACTGGGGGGACTTTTTATATATACTGGTCAATGTGGCTTGTAATGGACATTGGGGGATTTATATATCTGGTTAATGTGTGTGTGTAAGGACATTGGGGGATTTTATATATTTGGTTAATGTGTGTAATGGACATTGGGGGGATTTTTATATTCTGGTTAATGTGTAAGGACATTGGGGGATTTATATATTCTGTTTGTGTTTATGGTGTGTAATGGACGATTGGGGGATTTTATAGTTCTCCGGTAATGTGTGTAATGGACATTCGGGGGATTTCTATATTCTGGTTAATTGTGTGTAATGGACATTGGGGGGATTTATATATTTGGTTAAGTGTGTGTTGGAATGTGGGGATTTATATATACTGGTAAGGTGTGAATGGACATTGGGGGCATTTATATATACTGCTCAGTGTGTGTATGGACATTGATGGCATTGTTATGAGATACTGCGTCCTGTATGTAATGGGCATTGGGGGGATTTTATATATACTGTTCAATGTGTGCAATGGAATTTGGAGGCTTTTATATATACTGGGAAATGTATACTTGGAACTTGGGGATTTTCTATATACGGTCAATGTGTGTACATGGACATTGTGGGGATTATATAACTGGGCAATATGTGTACAGGACATTGGGGGCATTTATATATACTGGTCAGTATATGGACTGGACATTGGGGGCTTTTATATATATGCGCAGTATATGGAATGGACATTGGGGGCATTTTATATATACTGCGTCTCGTATGTGGACTGGACCCATTGGGGCATTTAATCTACTGCGTTCAGGATGTATGGACTGGACATTGGAGGCATTCTTCTTGGGCCTTCAGCTTTGCCAGCTTTGGAGCAGACCGTATACTTGATACATTTTTTCAAGGGTTAAATTTGATCTTTAACAGCTTAATTCCTTGCTGCCCTTTTCAACACCATATTTTACTACGAAAGGCCCTGCAAAAAGCACAGACCCAAGTTGTTGGTAAGGATACATGTATATGATTGGACGAGAGACAAATGTTCTAAAAAAAAAATTAGTGAAAAGGAATATTATCAGAGATTTGCCACAAATCTGTCTTGCTGAAAACAAATTGGGCATGCCTGATTGTTTACTGTACAGAAAACAAGATATTTTCCTACATCCAGAAAATTCTGGCTTACATTGTACAATTTGTTTTGACCAAAACATTCCCCCTGTTTCAGAAAATGATACCTTTCATACACCTGTGACCTGAAATTTCAGATTTTTTACAGTTTATTTTTATATTGAAAGTATTTTTTGACCAATCCGATGTATGTATGTCTTCTAAGTTCTTGGTTTATCTCTATAATTATTATCAGTAAATTTATTATATTGTGATTTATTTATTTACAATGATAAAAGAATGCAGTGTACATATCCATTTTGGGCAAAGATTAGAATGATCAACTTGTATATACAAAGTGTATAGTACTTCGAATTGCCTGGATGATTTGAAATTACAAATTACATAAATAATTGGGACTTTAATAAATACTTGTCACATAAGGCTGTTAAACTTATAAAGCACAGACTAGAAACACGGTTGATAGGAACGAAAACATGAATATCTGGGTTATTCATTGTTTACTAATTCATGATGTACTACATCTGAGATGTATCCCATACCTGATCGGCTTTCACAATTCAGAATGACTTTCTGAATTGTCAGAGGCATCAAAACTAAATATGTACATGCAGCCAAGAACTAATTATATTACTTTAATTTCTAACTTAATGTGTTATGAACGCAATATAAGTCCTCATTTACAGTATATTGTGGTTGTGTAATGCCTAATAAAAACATATATAAAAAAAATAAAAAAAGTAATAAAAACAATTGTATATATAAATTTCCCCTCAGTTTTCCCAAAGCTTACTCGTTTGCAATGTGAGCCTTTTATTTTTCTTGGAAAAAGACTATGATCATGTTTCTATTACAGGCTCTACTTTAAACACATTGCTAAAACAAAAAGGCAGGGAGCAGACATGATCACATGGAGGTATTAAACGTTGGATTAGTGTTCAGTATTTCTCAGTGATTAGGTTTCTAGGGTCCATGAAGCAAGTGATTTTCTTAAAAATGTTCATTTCTTTTCTTTTCCACAATACACTAAAACACAAAACCTAAATAATGACAATTTTAAACACATTCAGGGTTATTCAATAAAAAGTTTATGTACAAATGGTGGCTAATTTGCCCCACACATTCAGTATGTTAAAATGATGTCTGATTGGTTGGGCAAAATTGCCGCCATTTGTAACAATAAGACATTGTTAGTGAATCTCCTTGATTATTACCTTGAGTTTAGAGTACAGCAGACCTCATAAACCCTTATGATCTTGTCTCCTTAATTCTTCAGTATGTTTTACTCAATCAATACCAGTTCTTGAATTTTGTTGTTAATTTTGCTGTTAAACCATCTTACCATAAATAATTTTTAAAATAAATCATGTAGTTACACAAAATCAGATAAGAGTAGTTTGATATTGTTGTCTAAAACCACCCACATAACACCAGGGCAGTGTTTTACTGTAAACAGGAAGGCTAGAAATGAGGGAAACCTCCTCATGGGGACCAGAAGAAACTAGGACTCGGAGTTACTTTAAAAAGCCAATCCATAAAAAATATTATTTTACTTTATTCTTTTTTGGGGGCTTAGGGACTATTTATTAAAACCATCTAATGTACCATTTTGAGTACTACAAGGGTGCCAACACGACTTCAAAAAAGCCATTTGTACAACAGTTATTACCGGTCGGCCACATTAAAGTGTAATCTCATGTAAGGAGAAAGTGAGTTTAAGAATTTGTTTACAATATCAGTTTCCTATTTTAATAAGATATATTTTTTAAAATCCCTGAGACTTCTGTAGCCTTTGTTACCCTGCTTGCTTCGTCTTTTGATGAATACCACAATAAACAGTATTCACTTTATTCATTGAGCACCGAGAAGATGGTTTGTCCTCTTATAGTAGAAACCCTAAAAGAAGAGAGAAAATTTTACTATGGTATAAAAACTAAGACTAATGTTCCAAAATGTTTAGTAAAAACAATTTGTGAAGGGATTATAGAGGCCTAGGAAACAACAAAAGACAAAATGTTACCAACTAAAAAAAAGCTTCTATCATTTAAAAAAAAAATTAAAACATTAATCCACTGAAAAAATACAGGAAATATACTTTGTTAAAAAGCATTGTTGCACTGAAAAAAAATAACTACTCTGATGTGTTTGTGTTGCGCACTAACTCAGTCCAGTAATTGTTTGTGCTCAAGCCATTCCCCTGACTCTCAGTTAATGTTCAGTAATCCCTATGAGGCAGCATTGGGAGAGGGGATTTCCCACCATACAGTTAACAAACCAACTGTCACCATTCCAGCTATAATGTAGCAGAGTTAATACTTAGGGGTCCATACACTAAGAAATCCCGTAGTATGATTGATCGATCGTACAATAACATTATTTTATTGAATTGAAAGTATCTCTCTAACAGATCTTTCTCTGTCTCTTTGCTAATATAGACTTCCTCCTCTCTGTTCCGCTTAGTGTGGGGGTCCTCAGGGCTTGGTTTTAGGACTTCCCTTGCTCTTCTCCCTCTACACTATCATCTGGGAGAAAATAAGTTCTTTCAGTTTTAAAGGGGAAGTTCAGTGCAAATAATATGCCTTTCAGAAAAAGCATATTTTCACATCCCCATGACCTTTACCTACCATTCAGCATTTTGTCTGTGTATAAATAAATGCAACCAGAAATACTGACTTCCTGTTGCAAGACCCCTAGTAGAGACCGTTTTTGGTCTGTGCCTTGACCCAGGTCTGGGTTGATTCAATTGCCCAGTAGAGATCTGAGCAATCTTTGACCCATCAACATGCCAAAGCAGTAGAAATTATGTTAGGAACATTCCAAGGATAGTGGTGCATCCTGGGAAGAAGAAGGACCATTAGAACCTGAAATGTACAGCTCACACTCAATGTCACAACAGCCAGGGTATGAAATCAACTGATTTTTCAAAATGGGAGAGAGATATGTTGAAAAATAAGAAGGCATTACACAAACTAACAATTAAACAAATATTGATAATTTCCACTGAACTGCCCCTTTAAGTATCACTATATTCTGATGATACCCAAATTTACTTGTCCACCCCCGCGCAACCCCTGAAGTTCAATCCCAAATCTCTAAATGGTTGCTCTCTATCTCTTCCTGGGATCGTTGCACTGCTGCCTTAAACTCAATCTATACAAAAACTGAATTAATTAATTCCCCCCTAAACTGGGACCTAGTCCGCCCTTCCCATCTCTATTTAAACAATATGGTCATTAACCTAGTTGAATCTATAAACTGCCTTGGAGTATCTCTTGACTCCTCTCTCTCCTTCATCATCACATAACAATGCCACTAGGGACCGGTGTTTCTCCTTCGCAATATTGCCAAGATCCACCCCTTTTCTTCTCTCTCCACTACTAAAATATCATCCAGCCCTTATAATCTCCTGTTTTGACTACAAAGATGAATTAAGACATATGGGGCCCAAGGCAGTGCCATCAATTTAGGGGCCCCGTTTTTGCTACATAATTGTATAGACTATAATATTGTTACTGCTTCTGAAAGCTGGGCCCCAGAAGTTCTGGGCCCTAGGCAGGTGCCTAGGTTGCCTTGTGGATAATCCTGCTCTGCTTGACTTACATTAACATTCTACTACTTGAAATCCCGGCCTCTCCTCTCTCTCTCTCCAGTCATCTTAAACTCGGCCAGCTCGGATATCTCGCTCTCATCCAAAACAGAACTCGCAACCCAGATACTTCAGTCCATAGGGTGGCTTCCCATCAAACAAAGAATCATATTCAATACCCTACTTTTAACCTTTAAATACCTCGCTCTACTGCACTCCCTACTTATCTTCTCTCTTAGGCGCTTATGTTCCAGGCCGTGCCATCGCAAGGAAATCTTCTCCACAGACCCACAAACTAAACACTCGTGCCTCTAGACACCCTTATATAGAAATGAGATTACCTCTTATGGAATGTCTGCTTGTAGGTGCAACAGTCGAATAGGCTTTTTGGAGGCGTTCTACAGGAAAATTAGAAAAACATTTATTGTAAAGATGAGCAACAACTGCCACAAGTCACAGCATTTTTTAAATCTAAACAGTCATTAGCTGATGAATGAAACAGACAAGACAGTAAAGAGAGGTCCGCACATATTGCGAGTGGCATCTATGCAGGGGCACTTCTAGGGTTTTTGCTGCCTGAGCCAAACTTTCAAATGCCGCCCTTGATTATTTCCAGGCATGGCACAAAGTGGGTGTGGCTTGGTCATTGGGCATGGTTTTGTCCTATCACATAGGTATTTAAACAGTTCCTCAGACAGTCAATTAGCAATAATGTACATTACTAGAAACAGATACCGTATATTTTCAAATATAAGAAATTTCTATTCTAAGAATAGAAATTATGACCGCTACTGCCTTCTGATTCTGTATTGTTTTTAGGCTTTAGTTGCCCTTTAAATTGACCCTTGTATAATATACAGCAATATATAAGCCAAAATCCACTAACCCCCAATTCCTTGGCACTCCAAAAGTTTGCTTTTATTGCTGGGAGTTGTAGTTCCTAAACATCTGTAGTGGCAAGGTTCAACAAACTGCTCACCTCTAAACCCCTCCCATAGAAGAAAGGCACTTTGTTTTACTTGCTCCACTGGCATGTAGGTGTTGCTCCTCCATTTCTTCCCAAGCTGTGCTGGGTCAGTTCCCATTAACATTGAAATAAAAAAACATACAGGCATGTCTGGTGAGGGCTAAAAGGAGGTATAATTTACGTTCCAACATTCCCGCGCCTTTGTGGACTTTTCACCAATACTTGCAGGGTCGCACTTTCATGCACGCTCGACAATCCTGACTGCTCTGGTTCGCCGCAATTAAGATAAGTAATACCTGTGACCTGAGTATAAGCCAAGGTTAGCTTTTATGGGTCATTTTAAAGAATAAAAACCTTGGCTTATACTCGAGTATATAGGGTATTACACCCTTTCTTAAACGGCATGTGTTGCCACTACCATATTGCTCCTTTCATGTTATTGTTGCTCAAGTCAAAATTTTATAGCCTGTACTATATATATTGGTTCAACTGTTCCAATACATTAGAAATACCATGCTTTTGTAGTATAAAAGATTTTAGCCAAAAGATTTGTAAGGCTGCCACAATGCCAAAGTAGACTTTCAGCAGGACACTCACTAATCTAATTAGTCTAACCTAGTCTAACAAACTAACTAAAGCTAACCTAACCATATAAAATGGTTTTAACAAGAATTTTTTTTTTGTTTCTTGACCAGTCAAGGGAAAAAAAATCTTTTCCCCCCACTGTCAGACTGCTTAAGTGCATGGTTGCCGCCTGAGGCAAATGTCTCACTCTGCCTCATGGGAGATGTGGCTCTGCAGCTATGTGCGCCAGAGTAGAAACACCTATTGTAGATATTGAATACATAAATAACTTGTATATCTCTAACTGTAGCAGTATACACAAGATTATTACAATTGAATTTTAATCTTATTTTCCAATCAGAAGTATTCCATACACTGATTCTTAAATCTCCTTAAATACCAGTTAATCAGGCTCTCTGAGGAAGCTCTGATGGAAGACATGGAGGGTGACAGCAGGGGCGTAACTACCAGGGTAGCAAACGCATCTTATTTCTCCTATGACAGAGATAGCCTCCTCACAGAAAAAATGTAGATGAAGCTCAGATAGGTGCCCCATCATAGTTATGCTGGGGGCCCAGTGATTCCTGGTTATGCCACTGGTTGAAACACTTGTTGGTCATTGTGCAAAACCAGCTAGGCGTAATTGAGATCTGTGGACAGATGTGAGGTAGACAATCAAAGCTGCAGTTTCTTGCTGAAGGAGTGGTGGGTCAAAGGATCGGGCTGGGTGTGTGGCTATCTGAGGTGACCTGTACAGACTTGGCTTCTTACTTATAAGTCCCAGGTTGTGCAACTCCAGGCAGTATATAATTACTTTGAGAGTTGCATGTTGATATTCCTTGGATATTGGAATGGCTCTTGTGTCCCTATAGCATAGATGCTCATTGCAGCCCTGTTTTGGGTTGTTCAGGAATGCCCGAACATTGTTTTTTAAGTATGTATTGCACCTTTATTGGTATATGACCAATAAACATATTTATGTACTTTATGACCGTATCTGGGTGTGCCACATATTGGGAAACTTTAGGAAGCTTTCCTTCTATTGTTTCTAAGTATTGGTCTCCCCTATGTGCATAGCGGCCCTACATTGTTCCATTGGTTTTATTCATATGGCTGTGCACCTTGCTAAAATATTTTGATCTATATCATGGAGCCAAAAGGTTAGCCAATATACGGTTTGCCCAATTGGCTTTAATGTCTTCTTCTTGGTGTTAAAATGGAAAACTGCCTGGGCTTAGGCTATTGCCCTATTTTAGGCTTTATCCTGAGAATGGTGGGCCCTTAGGGGTGTGGTTTGAGAGGTGTATCCTGTTTTTTGGAGGGAAACCTTTAAACTCTATTTCCCCTCTAGTCCCTACTGCGAGTACCGTACACCTCACATACAAAATATTACCATTTTTGTGATCCATTGATTTTATTCAATCCAAAGATACCAACAAATATTATGGCACCAAAGGAGACATATACTGTAAATAGAAATGATTGATCATGTCCTTTAGTTCTCCTTTAAATAACAATACATTGAATAAACTTCTCAATATCCATAACATTTGTTTGAATCCACCATAAAAAGACAGAGGGCACAAAATGTCCTCTCACAGAAAAAAGACCCTATAATAAAGGCACTAAACGCATAAAGGTCCAAAAATAAAAACCTGTTTATTGACATCCAAATAAATAAATTCCACATTAACCCCAAACCCCTATCCACTCATGTGAAATGTTAGAGCAACAATAAAACCCACAAACTGTGTACTAACACAATGTCACTAAAAACCATTACGGCATTGGGTGTCCCCAATTACCTCTACCAATTGTCCAGCGTCCATTCGATGTGTCGTATATGGATATGTTCCCATTCAGAATTCTTCCTGTGTATAACCAGGACTTGTCACAGATAAGCAGACCACATAATTGATTCAATCAAACGGGACTTACGTGAGAAGCCAGGACCCATGCTTGAGAAAGGTCTAAGGCACAGACCGAAACGTCGCTATCTGTTTTGTTGCACATGTAATAAAAGTTGAACTTCTGCACAAGTCCTGTGAGTGCTCTGCAGTTTATCTCAAGGTTAGATAGATAGATAGATAGATAGATAGATAGATAGATAGATAGATAGCAGAGTTAGATAGCAGAGTTAGATAGATAGATAGATAGATAGATATATAAATAGAGATAGATAGATAGATAGATAGATAGATAGATAGATAGCAGAGTTAGATAGCAGTAGATGATAGATAGATAGATAGATAGATAGATAGATAGATAGATAGATAGATAGATAGATAGATAGATAGATAGAGAGTATAGCAGAGAGATAGAATGATAGATAGAGATAGATAGCAGAGTTGATAGATAGATAGATAGATAGATAGATAGATAAGATAGATAAGATAGATAGATAGATAGATAGATAGATAGATAGCAGAGTAGATAGGATAGCAGAGTTAGATAGCAGAGATAGATAGATAGATAGATAGATAGATAGATAGCAGAGTTAGATAGATAGATACGATAGCAGAGTTAGATAGATAGATAGATAGCAGAGATAGATAGATAGATAGATAGATAGATAGATAGATAGATAGCAGAGTTAGATAGATAGATAGATAGATAGCAGAGTTAGATAGATAGATAGAGAGACACAGAGAGATAGACAAGAAGCAGATAGACATAGTAAAATAGATAAACAAGAGGCAGATATATAGATATATCTATATGTGGTATGTTTGTGGTTATCTATCTGTCTGTCTGTCTTTTTGGCCATCTCTATTAAGTACTTAGTGGGTGTGGCCTAATTGGGGCGGAGAAAGGAGCGTGGCCTAAAAAATTAAACTGTATTATACCAGTCACTGTTGGCAAACTGTATTACACCAGTCACTTTGTGGGCAAACTGTATTATACCAGTCACTGTGGGCATTGATATATTTATATATTTGATGAATAGTTAAAAGGGGAAGTTCAGCACAAATAAATGTTTTTAAGAAAACTGAAGTAATTTTTCTGCAGAGGGCGTGGTAATGGGTGTTGCTAGCAGTAGGTGTGGCTAATACTGGGTGGAGCTTAAGGCGTCAAACGATCTATGCCTACAAGCTCCTGACGCCTAAATCCAGCACTGCCAATATGGATGTCCCTGAAAAGACTTTGAAAGCTGCTTGTTACCCTGCAGTTTACTTACCAATCAGTGCAAGTTGCTGGTAAATAAACTGCAGGGTAACAAGCAGCTTTCAAAGTCTTATCAGTGACTTCCATATTCCATTTTTTTTAAATTATTCTTTTCCTACCAAAAGATAAAGCTTTCAAGGTTTGTACCAAAAGAATAGGCCCAATATAATAATTACCTTCTATTTCTTTGCCATATTCCTCAGTGGTGACATTTTCTTCATAGTCATTGTCAGCTGTTGATGCAATAAAAAAAATATTTAGTTTAAAGGATAAGTACACTGCAAAAATAAGTCAAGTGTAATTGGAAGCTGCAGCTTTAACTAATCATTACCACCCCTTTTTTCCCCCTAGGTCCCTTCTGAGCCTACCTATGCTAATGTAAAGTTCCTGAAATCTTGGATCTTCATTGTAGTCTTCTTAGCTCCGCCCATCGAGACTTCCTGGATCTCCTTCCACAGTACACTGACGTCAGCACATGCATGGACGCGTGCACGCATGACGTCATCACGCCACGCTGTGCTTGTAGCTGTAGCTTCCAATTACACTTTACTTGTTTTAACAGTGTACTTATTCTTTAAAAGATTTACATAGGTTGCACAGTAGACTCAAGTTGAGGTTTTTAATGTGGAGAAGTAAAATGAACACACAGGCAACATAAGTTAAAGGGTATGTCCACCCTTAAAAAAAATTTTTGATATATAATTCCCCCTGTCCCCCCAGCCCCAACCGCTATATTTGTTATTTTAGAAAGTGCCCCAAAATTTACTTACCTTCCCTCTTTCCTCCGCCGCACTGCCAGGCCCTCTGCTTGCGAGAAAATGCAAGCAGAAGGGCGGGACCGGCAGTCACGTGTGTGATTGGCAGATTGGCAACCAATCATGGACGCGGCTGCCGGGAGTTCAGTGCGGCTGGGGGGACAGGGGGAATGATATACCTAAAGGGTTTTATGGTAGGGGGAGGGAATCCTAATCGGGAGGGAGAGGGAGGGTGCTATCCTCCTGGTGGGCAGTTTTTGGGACTTTGGGGGGGACTACAGGAGAACCATATGGAGCTGGGATGTGAGGTAAGGATTTTATTACATTACATGATGGGGCCATTACTGGGGGGGATTATAGTTTTGGGGGTGGACATGCCCTTTAAATGTTTTCTATATCTGATATATACTTTTTAAGGTATCTATTTATTAAACTGATCTCGACGAATCATTCTCTTGATTTTACCTCCCCACAATATAAACCTCAACTTGGGTCAATTGTGCAACTTATGTAAATCTTTTTAACTCATACCACACTGCCAATGGTGTTGAGAGATAACTACACATCCTTAAAGGAATAGTGCACTCAAAAAGTGAATTATTCCTTTAATGTATTGATTGAAGACCAGGAGGTTAAGGAGCTATGCCTTACCTCCCATTCTTCAATCAATTCACCAGGAGCAATGGACGAAGAAAGAAGAAATTTACCTTACACGTGATCCTCTGCTATATCAGTGATAGGTCTGGACCGCTTCTGGTTCAGAGTAACTATAGCGCGCATGCACGATAATCCACACTATAGTTACTCTGAACAGGAAGTGGTCAGGAATTTCTACTGCTACTGCGGAGGATCTTGAGTAAGGTAAGTTTCTTCTTTCTTTGTCCATCGCTCCTGGTGAATTGATTTAAGAAAGGAAGGTAAGGCATAGCTCCTTAACCTCCCAGTTTTCAATCAATACATTAAAGGAATAGTTTACTTTTTGAGTGAACTATACCTTTAATAAAAAATATTTATACACTGAAAAAATACAGTTACTTATATGAAACTTATAACAAAATACAGTAGAGAAAAGCAAGTGTTACACATTCCAAGCCAGGTGCATTAAAATGAGACATTTCTTAACCATGTGAAAAAATAATAAGAGTACTGTGAGGTTTCTATGGACTAACAGTTTATTTAGTTGACAAGCGTTCGAGGGCTATACCGTCTTCATCAGGTCAGAGCAGTACCGATTTTTAACAAAGGCTAACAGAAAGTGAAAAGCCAGTTCCAAAAGATAATAATATAAGCAAAACAACAAGGGGGAGGAGGGAAAAAAGTCAAGTGCAAAAGGAAAGTGTAGAGGGTAATAAAATGAGAGGAGAGATAACAGAATAGTGAAGTGGTCAAGACATGCAAGGGGGGAAGAGAAGGCAGGGAGGACCAAAAAGAAGAAACAAAAAACACAGTAAGAATAAGAAGCATAAAGAAACAAGGAAAATGTAGACCTCTCTGCTCTGACCTGATGAAGAGGGTATATCCCTCCAAAGCTTGTCAACTAAATAAACTGTTAGTCCATAGAAAAAGTATCACAGTACTGTTATTATTTTTACATATCTACATATTGGACTAATATGGCACTACAATCATTTTCTATACCAATTCTTAATTAAGCACACTATTAATATTATACCTACTGAAAATCCTTGTGTGTTTTAGAGCATAATTACCCTTTTATCAGACCCAGAGACTGGATAGATTTTTTCAATTAAATTTATAAAGCCAGAAATGGAAATTGTTTGGTTGCGTTGAATTAATTTACAGTGTGTACCTTTGCTCTATGTGTTTTTTTAAACAGAATAAAATGTAATTAAAATTCTTAATTAAATATGAGCTAAAATCTGTAGCACCACAGTGAATCTCTTGGTTATGTAATTTGTGCAGAGGCATAACTACCAGGGAAGCTGCCCCTGTGGATGGATAGTGGGGAGAGGCATCATAGCTTTAATGGGGGAAGTTACTGCCCTAATTTTGAAATTAAGGCAAAGAAAGGGATAATTATTGTGACTGTTAATTCTTCATTGAACAGATGATCTAAAACCAAATTTGAACCAGCCATATCTATATAGACATCTAAAAACTGGACCAGCAGAAATTGGAAACATATGTATGCACATACTGTATATAGTGAACTATGTACTGTATAATTTGCAATACCAGGAAGTCACCTTACTTACCTGGCCGATATTACGTGATGCAATGATGACGTGAGGTTTATTTGATCTGGTAAGGAGCATTGGCTTACGCCTCCATTCATTAAACATTATATATTGCACTACATTAGTAGTTTTGCATTGGGTGCCCAGCTACTTAAATTTAAAGCCCACAGTTACTCTATATTAAATAAGGTAGCTTGGGTTTTTCACTTAGTTGGCCGATAATGCCCTTTATTACAATACCCCACGTATGTCCCAACATCTGAACATAGGATTGACTTAATAATACATAATCTAATTCTATTATATAATATGGTTAAAATGTCATATAATAAAAACACAACATAGGGATGAGAAAGTTCTAATCTGATATTGCTCTGCTATCATTACCTTGCTGTGGAACATCGGCATCATTGTTCATATAATCTAAAAAGTCATTGGCGCCTGTATAAAATAAAAAATATAAAAAAAAATTTGAAGACTATTTTAAGTATGTCAACAAAGTTTTGTAGCCTTTTCTTTAAAAATAAAACTATTATCATCTGCTAATGTACTGATAAAAAAAATTACCTGCTTTGACAAAAATGTTTGAAAAGAGCAAAAAGATTAACAGAAAAAACCCTAAAGGGATTTTCATGTAATTCTCCATCTCAAATCTGAAATATTCTCTTTACAAAATTGGCCAATAAAGTGTAACAGCCAAGGCTCCGTCTCTAAAGCAAAGCTGTAAGCAAACAAAAAAACAGATAAGCCAAATATTCCTAAATTTGAATAGTTTATGGTAATGTAGTTATGATGTAATCATGTTGGTTATGTCACCAGTCTCCTGACATGGCTTGTGTAGAGAAGGCTTCCTCAACTCTAGTCAAATGCAGAAAAATAAAATATGGATGAAATGTTTTTTTGTCATGAGATTTATGGTTTGCATGACTGAGTCATGAAATGTAGGAAAACCGTTTCTGCTATACAGTTTTTTTACAATACAGAGGAGTAAAATGTGGGGTTGTGGTATCTTTATTGCCAATGCTTAAAGGGAATGTCCAGCCTAAAAACAAGTTTGTTGGTTGTGGCTGTCAGTTAGAGCGCAGTGTGACGTCATGCCCAATCGCCTGACAGTCGTGACCTGGAAGAGAAGCAGCTGTCAACGCAGAAGTCCCCTGTTCCTGTTTTTGCTCGCAACAAGCTCAAAACAGGAGCAGGGGGCATGGAATAGCCAGCGAGGACCAGGTCAGGTAAGTTCTGGGGGATCTTTGAACTGTAGGAACCTCGTGAAAGTTAGGTTTTGGGGGTTGATAAGCATTTTAAAATAAACTTGTTTTTGGCTGGACTTGCCCTTTAAATATGGAGTTTACTTTCCAGTTTGGAATTGGTTGTTGGAGGAGAGTGTTTGTTAACAATAAAGCAGACAACTTTGAACTTTTTATAGATCTGAATAAATTCTGCAGAAATCTCACACTTAAAATATACTTCTTAACCACTATGACAGAAAATTCTAATCCCTCAAAAGAATATTTCAAACATACCAACTTAAAAGGGAAATCTAAATTTTATCCTGCCAATGCAAAGGGTAAACAGATTGAAACATTTCAACAACTAGTAAGTTCCAAATTTAGGAAACAAAAATTTAAACAAATAGGACAAAAAATTTAACCAAATCAGAATAAAAAGCCCTTAGAAACCTAAAAAAAGCTGAAAACATCATAATCAAACCGGCAGACAAGGGAGATCTTAAACAGAAAAGACTACATGACAGAATCCCACAGACTTCTAGGGGATGTAGACACATATAAAACATTAAATAAACACCCTACTGAGGAATACATCAAATTGTATACACACTTAACAGAAAAAGGGAGTTCCATCGGAATACTCAATAAACATGAGAAACCATTTTTAACTGTTCTACATTCTGTAATCGCTACTTCTTATTATTTGCCGAAAATACACAAAAACGCAATAACCCTCCAGGACGAGCAATCATCTCAGGAATCAATTCACTCACATGCAATATATCGCAGTATATCGACAGATTCTTACAACCATATGTAATTAATACTAGATCATATACCAGAGATTCCACAGATATTTTAACAACATTGTCCCAAATTACATGGCAAGAAGAATTTATTTTATGCACCATCGATGTCTCCTTCCTATACACATGCATTAAACATGAAGATGGCATAGAAGTCATAGTATGGTCCTTGATGAAAGACACCAATCTACACAACGAACAAATTGAATTTCTCAGGAGAGGTATGTATTTAATTTTAAAACACAACTATTTTATTTTTAATGGACAATTTTATCTACAGATACAAGGAACAGCAAAGGGGACAAAATTTGCCCCCAGCTATGCGAATCTGTTCATGTCCCAATGGGAGAATGAGACTATTTATGAAGGAGAGTATAAAGATCAATTACACTTATGGAAAAGGTACATTGATGATATTTTACTCATATGGAAATGCACCCAAGAAAAACTAGAGGATGTTTTAAAATGAATTAACATAAACAATAATAACTTGCAGTTCACTTATTCTTGGAGCAGAAATGAAGTAGCATTTTTAGATTTCAAAATTTACATAGAGGCAAATAACATTAAAACACTAACATATCTAAAAGAAGTTGATTGCAACTCATACATACTACAAATTAGTTGCCACAAAAAACAATGGCTAGATAATATCCCAAAGAACCAATTAAAAAGTGTAAGACGCAATTGCTCCAAAACAGAAGTGTACGAAGTACAATCCGATGATATGAAAACAATATTGAAAAATTGGAAAAAGTATACGATGAAAATAAATTGAAACAAATAAAAAAAGTAGGTATTATAAACAGAAATTTACTACTAGAACCAAAAACCACACAACTGAACCAAACAACCCTGAAATTACTCTTCATCACAGGATTCAACAGAAACATCTATACTGTAAAAAAGATATTACAGAAACATTGGAACATCCTTAGACAAGATCCATATCTCTGACCTATTTTACCACCAAACCCCACTATTATACATAAAAGAAACTTATCCCAAACATTTGAAAGGCAAGAAAATATCCAAAACAATAGCCACTACAGGTTTTTCAGGTTGTGGGGAATGTATGGCTTGTAAAACCACTTTAAAAACAAAAACCTTCAAAAGCAACACCACAGCGGAAACCTTTGAGATCAATCACCAGATTACATGCAACTCAATAAATGTGATTGGGAGATGTACATTGTACATTGGTAGAACAGCCCGCAAATTGAAAACAAGGATAAGGGAACATCTATATGATATAAAAATGAATAAAGACCTGACAATGCCAAAACATTTTAACGACTGTGAACATTTTAAAATAGTAAAATTCAGGGATTGATATCTATAATCCCCCAGAACCAGAACGGAAAGGAGATTTTCAAGCTGGACTGTCGCGAGCCGAAACAAAATTTATAATTTATAAAATGGACACTTTGGCACCCAAAGGGTTAAACAAAGACATAGACCTATGGATTTTCCTATAAAAGAATAAATAACAACATTCACAATAATATGCTTGTGAAGGTTCTCATTCATCCAGGTCATGGTATATCTGTTGTATTCAATTAGATCAACTGGACTTGAAATGTAGTTCTTGAAGACGTTTCGCTAGTCATCCGACTGGCTTTCTCAATTCAGAATGACTTGTACAAGAATCTGTGGCAATTATGTACATACATGCATGTATAGTACATTAATAAAAGGTATTATTGTGAGCATGTGGCTTACGGTAGTTCAGTTCTATCTAGACCACTGTTTCTCATCTTTTCAGATTCGCTTTGGTCTGGGGATGTGCCGCTGGACTGGAAAAAAGCCAATGTAATACCAATATTCAAAAAAGGTAGTCGTTCACAGCCTGGTAACTATAGACCTGTAAGCCTAACATCAGTGGTAGGGAAGGTGCTAGAAACTTTGTTAGGGGATCATATCCTTGACTTTGTCTCCAGAGCTCATCTTATTAGTAGTAGTCAGCATGGATTTATGAGAAATAGATCATGCCAGACAAATGTATTTGTTTTTTATGAAGAAGCGTGTAAGAAGTTCTATTCAGGCACAGCAGTGGGTGTGGTATACTTGGATTTTGTGAAAGCTTTTGATACTGTGCCACATAGGCAACTAATGTATAAACTGAGGACTGTTGGCCTTGAAGAAAACATTTGTTCATGGATAGAGAACTGGTTACTGGATCACAAACAGAGTGGTGGTTAATGGAGCTACATCTATGTGGGTTAAAGTTTCAAGGGGAGTGCTCCGGTTTCTGTACTGGGGCCGCTTCTGTTTAATCTGTTTATAAATTACTTAGAAGGGGGCATTGAGAGCAAGGTCTCAGTGTTTGCTGATGACACTAAACTATGTAGAGCTTTGGAAACTTCAAATGATGTGCAAGTGTTGCAAGCAGATCTAAATAGATTAGCAAAATGGGCAGCAGAATGGCAGATGAGATTCAATGTTGATAAATGTAAGGTGATGCATTTGGGATTTAATAATCCCTGTGCCACCTACACCATAAATAACTGTGTTAAGTGCATCTGTAATGGAAAAAGATTTGGGGGTTCTGGTAGATAACAGACTTAGCTGTAGCAAACAATGCCAGGTAGCAACGGCTAGAGCTAGCAAGATATTGTCTTGTATATTGTTTGGCAATCCGTATTTCATTTTGTATTTTAGCTAGTTTAATTGCGTTCTTGCACTCTTTATTACAGCTTTTGAAGTCCCTGTAAGCCTGTTCTGTTCCCTCTGTTTTCAAATTTTTTAAAGCCCTTTTCTTTTTTTCCATTTCCCTTTTTACCTGCGCATTAAGCCATGCAGGAGAGGACCTCATTTTTTTACACTTGTTCCCTAAAGGTACAAATTTAGAAATGTAATAGTTTAATATCCCTTTAAAAGTGGTCCACATCTGCTCACTATCTTTACCTAGAAACAGTTCCCCCCAGTCTATGAGCAGGAGCAATTCCTTTAACAGCATAAAATTAGCTTTCCTATAGTTTAAAGTTTTTGTTAAGCCAGTGCACTTTAGCTTTTTGCAACCTATATTAAATGATACTATATCATGGTCACTATTCCCATTACCTTTATCTCCAAAATGAGCTCAGGGTTATTAGATATCACCAGATCCAACAACGCATTCTGTCTAGTAGGAACTTCTACCATCTGTGAAAGAAAATGCTCATATAGGAAATTTAAGAACTTTATACCTTTTGAGGTGCTGGCAGTTCCCTACTCCATGTCAGGGTAGTTAAAATCCCCCATAACCAAAACATGCCCCATACCAGCAGCCTTTGCCTTAATATGATTATGTTGCCTTTTAATGTATTTTTATGTTGCTTTTTATAATATGTTTTATTGTCACTTATTGTTTTCTATTGCTTCTTAATGTCTCATATTATATCCGGTCCCCCCTATAGACTTACAACATATTGCCCACAATTAACTCTTACTAGTCCGTTAGTACAGAATACTATGTATTAGATTCCCTCCTTTGTAGATATCTTCTATGGACTTCATACAGTTAATTCCCATTAAAAATTTCCACCTCCAGCAGCTTTTAGATAAACCCAAACAGTAGTATATGATTGTGCAGACTTAAAGGGCAAGTCCACCCCCAAAACTAACTTTTTATATTTATTTGGCCCAAATAAGTGCTCCAAAACAAACTTTACAGCATGTAAATCGGTCCAGTGGTTCAAAAGTTACAGACCTTTGTAGCTGGCTTAATCCTGCAGCATGGACCAATACAGCGATGAACAGAGACAGGTTACATTACCTTGTCTCTGTTCTTTTCATGTTCTTGAGCATGTCTGTTAATATCCAGCAGTGAGAACAGAGGAAGTTGCATCAGTAATGGTCTGACCCCTGGATCCCTGGATTTCCCTCTCAACCAATCACAGCTGTAAAGTTATGTGTACTGAAGAAATCCAGGATCAACAGCTGCAGCCAGCCAGCCCAGAGAGAGAGATAGAGAGAGATACACACACAAACACAGGCAAGATTTATTTTTATTTTTCTAAGCTGCAGCTCAGGGTCATCTAAAGTGGAAGTGGAGAGGAAGTGCAGCCTGATATATATCTCATTAAATATCAGGCAAAGCAAATGATTTTGAGAAAAATGAACATGGCGTTTGAGGTTGGTGCTATTATATAAAGAACATATAAAAAGTTTATTTTTGGGTGGACATACCCTTTAAAAAGAAATAAACCGCATTACAAATGAGCAAACACAGCCGATTCTAATACAGAATAACCAGCCGTTCTGCTCAAAATGGAACTGGAGCGCATAATAGCCGGGAATGGAATGCATGATGTTATCACGTCATGCGTAAGACCCGGAAACGGATCGGATCCATGAAAATCATAGCTTAAAAAATAAGAAATTTTATTAAATCTCCCTGTTAGCCTCTACAAAATGAATTGGAGTAAGGGAACTGCCAGCACCTCAAAAGGTATCTTCTTAAATCTTCTTTTTGAGCATTTTCTTTCACAGATGGTAGAAGTTCCTACTAGACAGAATGCGTTGTTGGATCTAGTGATATCTAATAACCCTGAGCTCATTTTAGAGATGAAGGTAAAGGGAAGCTTAGGGAATAGTGATCATGATACAGTGTCATTTACAGGGGCACTTCTAGGGTTCTTGCTGCCTGAGCCAAATTTTTGAATGCTGCCCTTAACTATTTCCACTATAACTATGGCATGAAGTGCGCCGCCGGCATATTAAAGTGGGTTTTCTTGATGGATGTGGCTAAAATGTTACGATTTTTTGACACTGGGCCAACACTCCTCCCTGCTATACTTATATGCGGACGACCTGATTATATATCTAGGTGACCTGCATCAATCGCTCCGCTCAGCCTATGAACTGATCATTTAATATGGCCCAATGTCAGGTCTTTTCATAAATTGGAAAAAATCAGAACTATTCCCAATTGACAGTGGAATAAATCCCCCCCCGTCCCATACAGCGAGAACAGACAATAAAGGTCCCATACAGCGAGAACTACCCAATTGACCTCACAGATAACATATTACCCCACAGATGTCCCTGTTCCCCACAGAGATCCCATTCACCCCACAAGTGTCATCCCAATGGCTAAATATCCTTAACCCCCCCCATACAAAAGTCCATCAAGACCACTAAACATTATTATTATCCAGCAACGTCAGCAGACTTTCATTTCTGTACCTCAGCTCAGTCAGTAGGCTCCTCAGTCCTTACAGATCTCCTCCTGTTCACACACCGACACAGACACTGACTGAATGCGTGCTGTTGCAGTGCATGTGCCTACTCCGTTCCGGCTGTCCTGACCTGCCAGTAGCCCTTTTCTGGGTGCTTCCTTGGCAATGCTTCCTCCACCCTAGCAACAGCTTCAACCCCAATCAGTTACAGCAGCGGCGTTATTTCGGGCACTTTGTATAGAATCTGTAAGGTTCTCCAGAAAGTGCTGCTGGCTCAGCTGGTGTAGAGTGACCGCGGCGGCTGGTCTTGGGAGTGATGTCGGATGTCTAAGTCAGGTATTGTCCATACGCGCTTCCTCCCTCTGCATCCAGCGCGATAGCTCTGCTGCATTGCCTTAATGTGGCTCATTAGCAGGACGGCCCTGCCTGCTACACAGAACTTTCCAATGACACTTCTGCAGAGCCAAAGACAAAGTCTTTAGAATCTTATAAACATCGTAACGGACGACCAAGTTTCCACCTAACAGATCTGATCCACCAAGGCCCCTTTGCGGGTGGCCCATGAACCACCCATGGCTCTAGTAGAATGGGCTGCAACCAGCCTGGGAGGAGCAGCCCCAGCAAGACTTTAATAGCGCAGGATGCCTGATCTTATCCATCTCGCAAGAGTCTGAGGCAAGGCTCTAGAACCACAGTGCGGGCCTGCCAAGAGGAAAAAAAGAGTCTGATAAAATATAATGTCCTTAGTTCGGGGGACGTAAATATAAGAAGAGCTCTGACCACATCCAAACAGAGAAGCTGTCTCTCCTTTGGGAGAGGAAGGACAAGGATAGAAAGTAGGGACAACAATGTACTGGTCGAGATGGAAGGCGGAGATCACCTTTGGTATGAAGTTAGAGTGAATTCTAAGAATTGTTCTGTCAGGCAAGAAACGTAAACAGGAAGGGCCACTAATTCTGAGGCTCTACGTATCGTGGAAACAGCTAACAGAAAAACGGGATAGGAGAGTAAAGGAAATCGACTCTAAAGGCTCAACGGGGGGTATCCTGAGGGCACCAAGGACTGAAGTTAGGTCCCAAGGTTGAGTCATCGGACTCCTAGGAGGGCGAATGTGAGCAACCCCTTGTAGAAAGGTGTGTATATTCCTTCTCTGAGCCAGCCAGCGATGAAAAAAGACAGACAGCGCCCCCATTAGGACACATAAAGAGAGAACCTTGTCTACCCCGGATTGCAAGAAACAGAGAATTCTAGAAAGCACAAACGACTTTCGAGGAAGGCCACTTTCCATGCACCAGAGGACCTTGCGACAGGTCTAGTCATTCTGGAAGCTGCAGGCTGTCTGATGTCATGCCAGGGAGATCCGCGAACCAGGCTCTGCGGGGCCTTATATGGAGGAGACTTCGATGATAAGATCCTTGTGCGCTGGAAAGGTGTTTCCTCTTTATGAGTTGTATCCAATGTATCCATCGCCATGTGGAGCTGTAAGATAAGCTCCAGACCTTTTTCCAGTTAGACCAGTGGCGCAGGTTAAAAGGGGAATGGTGGAATGTTGCCCTTTTGCAGAGAGGGGAGAGCCTCCTGACACCTTGCTGGCAAGCAGTGTGGTGTTGGGCACCCTCTCCATGGTTTCTGAAGAAACGTTCGTTTTTGTGAACGTTCATTTCTGTGTGCATGGAGGTGCGCTAGTGATCCTACTGCTGAGCGGATACTTAAACTGGGGAAGGCTTCTGGTGCCCGGGTGCTTATGGGCAAGGGGCAGGGCCAAAGCCTCACTTCTTAAGAATTTAAAGTGTCCGCTCCTTGGGGAAGGAACATAAACCCAGTGTGCCTGGGACGTAAAAATCCTTGTGCTGCTAATACTAAAAATGGCTCTGTGTTAAGTGAATCCCTGTTGGAAAAGGATCTTGGATTTTTGGTGGATAAACTTAAAAGGTAGCAAAAGCTAGAGCCAGCATGGTATTGTCTTGTATAAAGGGAGGTATGGATTCAAGGGAGGAAAATGTTCTCCCTCTTTACAAAGCATTGGTAAAGCCTCATTTGGAATATGCAGTGCAATTTTGGAATCCTGTGTACGTGTAAAAAAAAGGACATCTTTAAAATGGAAAGGGTTCAGAGAAGGGCAACTAAATTAATAAGGGGATTGGGGGAGCTTGAATATGATATAAGAGGAATTGGACAAGTTACAATTATGTACACTAGAGAAAAGGGGCTTGCATGCATATGATTACTGTGTATAAATACATTAATGGCCACACAAACTATCTGGGGTATTTTTCACCGGTAGAGCATGTCAGAGGGTACGTGGACATCCCTTAAGACTTGAAAAAAGAACGGTCAATCTATGGAATGGTCTTCCAGTGGACATTGTGATGGCAGGTTCATTGGACAATTTAAAAAAAAAAGCTGGATGAGTTTTTGCAAACAAGGAATGTTGCAAGTTACTGATATTGATATAAAAAGTAGAGTTGATCCAGGGATATTTCCGATATTTCCGATCCAGGGATTTTTTTTGCCTTCCTCTGGATCAACAGAAAAAGGGGGTATCACTAGACTGGATGGACATATGTCTATATTCAACCTCAAATACTATACTATGATGCTATTTGTTGTGTAAGTTGGGTGATATCATCTGGTATAGGTGTTAAAGTGTCCTCAATCTGGGTTATTCTATCTTCTGTTTCCCCCACCCTTTTGCATGTCCTGTCTCATTAGGCCCATATCCACTCTTGCCTCCTCCAGTAGCACCATCAATGTGGATTTTGTTTCCCCGATAGCTAGGAGCATGGGGGAACCAGTGTTTTCCACCAAGGTTGTGTCGTTCAGTTCACTTGTTCCTCATTTAGCTTGCCAGCATTCATGGCAGCCTGACCACGTCGTCAGCTCTGGTTACTTTGCCTTGCAAAGTGCTCAAAGTTGTCCGTGTCTGCGTATTCACGCTTGTTTTCTGGTCATTGTAGCTAGACTCAGGCTGAGGGCACACCACCAGAGATGGGATAATACCCTGGGATAATGTTTGCAGTCAGGAACTACAGAGCAGTATGTCCATTCAGTCGGCCATCTTGGCTCCGCCCCCAAAGATTCTAAATTTACCTGTATTTTTTGCATTTGCTGAGGTGGCTTACCAGTCTAAAGCACTGGTTTTAGAAAAACACAGCCTATGATATCACAAGCTTTTACTTTTGAAATAATCTGACTGAGTTTAATGCTTTTTTTTGTCTGTTTCAAGGAAAAGATAAAGTTTATACATAAACTGACTTTATATATAGCAGCTTTATTGGGATAGTGGTAGAAAACTTTTATATTGGCAATACAGAGTACATGTGGTTAAAATTTAAATTCCCCAGATATTCGGTTTCTTACATCCAAAGATTACTTTTCTTTTTTTGTATGAAAAGCAAAGGATTAAATCATTGTTAGACAGAAGCACTAAAGTATGTTTGCAAAAAACAGCACTGAAATCTTTGTTCTGTGTCGGGGAGGGATGATCTCTGAACTGTAACATGATTGGCCATCAGATTCTAGGAAACAAGGCTGCATCTTCCTATGTACACTTACCTGTGTGATCCTCAGCTAAGGTGGATTATGGTAGCTGAACCCTAGTAGCCAAAGGTTAATTTTATAAATCACCCAGCAGCCACAGCATTTTTATGAATGTTCTCTGTCTATTGCAACAATGTTGTCTGGAGACTTTAGTTCCCCTTTAAACAGTTTCTTAGACTTTAGTTATATGTAGGGTACCCTGATGACTGCCTAATTGGAGACTGAAACGCGTAGGTGGTAATAAACTATATTGGCTTTTGATTTAGATCCATGAGTGCACTTTCATCGTTGATTAGAATTTATACTTTGAAGTTGCAACAGGCAGTGGAGTGCTATCCTGAGAGAAGTATGGTGTGCCTTGACACATTAGGAATGAAACCCCTGCCCTGAAGAACTTACAATCTAAGTCTATAAAACCAATAAACGAATTGTCAAATAAAAGTTTAGTGATGTAGGTGTCAAAAGTAACAGAGTAGCTTAGCAAAAAGGAGGAGA
The DNA here is from genome assembly GCA_019447015.1 of Hymenochirus boettgeri. Classification (NCBI taxonomy): domain Eukaryota; kingdom Metazoa; phylum Chordata; class Amphibia; order Anura; family Pipidae; genus Hymenochirus; species Hymenochirus boettgeri. The sequence goes on along the minus strand of CM033472.1, from coordinate 128,139,374 downwards.
AGCAGCTAAAACTGAACTAAACAAATGCAAGTACGAAGCTCTATTGCTAGTCAGCTAAACCATACTTGTACCAAGAAGCTTCATTCATATTGCCTAATGCCTGAGCTTCCTTCATCAAGAAGGATTTTATATACAAAACACTAACCTTCCTTTTGTTTCCTCCACTGGAACTCAAGGACTACATCATCATGTCCTACAAATATATGGACTGGAGAATGAAGATCAGACACATTCCATAGCAAAAGACTATTTTCCCTCCGAAGCTGAGGAACCATAACTGTAACAAGGCCATTGCTAAAGGGCTAGAAAAGAAAGAAAAATACATATAAAACAATCTTTGGAAGATTTTTCACACACTTACGTCTTAAGTAAGCTGCCACCTCTGTACCAGTGTACTCTGCCGTGAGTACCAAAAGCATTGAAAAAACATTTTTTAATGTTAAGCAAAGAACTGTCAAAATTATATATGGATAACATTAATTTATCAATAATTATATTCATTATAAATCTAAAAAACAAAAGCAGAATCCCCTACTGTTGGGCTCCTGGTACGCAGATGCAAATATCCAACTAGCTTACTGAATATGATAGCATTTTAATGCCATTTTGGCGAAGCAGACAATGCTCGCAACATTTAATGCAGGTTTAAGGTAAACTGTCAAATGATTTTAATAATGAAAGAAATTTTCTTTACAATAGATTAAAATTAATGCATATTGGTACTTTAGAATGATAGTTAATTGTATTATTTAAAACAAATATTCTCATAGAAAGTTCTGGGTCAGGCAAACTTTTACTTAGAAAAAGTAATAAAAAAGCATGTGTAGTGAATCTGGGGTCTTACAGTGTATCTTGCTTTCCACACTGGCACCTGACAGGCTAACACACTGAGGCATTTCCGTGGCTGTCTGAAATCCCAGAACTAAAAGATAAAACAATGTGTAACAGTACATAAATATAGATTTTTTCAGATGCGGTCGCAAAAAATATTTATACTTTAGCATGAAAGTAAGAGATAATGAAAAATACGCTCACAGCACTATTGACTCAAAAAACACAAAGTTAAATATTCATAAACTCTTAAAACAAATGTGTAAGAGGCATATTGCACTGATTTTAAGGTTTTTAGACTGTATAATAAGACCAGAATAGGTTTTGATAGCTGTCATTAGGCAATCATTGGGCTATATCGCAAGTTTGCAATACCGCAGGATAATCATTACTGTATGGATGTGATCGTACATTTACACCGAACATTCATAAATCTACGAATACTATGCTAAAAAGCAATACCGCACTGTTATGAATATGTCCCATTTGGTGAAACCGCTAAACCAGTTGTGTTTTTTGATTGAGTAATCCTGCTTTATATTATCTATACATGAAAAAGAGCACATATACTTAGAATGTTTGTGAAGGTTCTCATTCATCCAGGTCATGCTATATCTGTTGTATCCAGTTAGATCAACTGGACTTAAAAGTTTAAATTTGAAGATGTTTCGCTAGTCATCCAACTGGCTTTCTCAATTTAGAATTGAGAAAGCCAGTCAGATGACTAGCGAAACATCTTCAAGAAGTTTAAGTCCAGTTGATCTGACTGAATACAACAGGTATATACAAACAGGGTTATTCAACAAAAGTTCTTATAGTTTAAAATGGTGCTAATATAGTTTTCTATGTATATAGTCTAGAATTAACCTCTAGATTGTGGGTCAACAATACTGTTTGTATATACACATTCATACTTTTTTAAAATTTCTCCAACTTTTTAAAAATTTTTGTTACAAGACTGTTTCCTTTACTAAAATGTCTAAATTAAAATTGTGATTTTTCTTTCTATTTTTAAATAGGTTTACCCAGCCTCGACCTAGCTAACATTATTTCCTATAATGTCTGGAAAAAATTGGGTAAAAAAAAAAAAAGGAGGACTATAGTGTGTATAAAGTCTTTTTTAAAAACAGTTGAAATTGGGACAGGGAAAGATGACTGGTAATTCCTTCCTCCCAATATTGTTTCTGTAAAGGAGCACTATCCCAAAGAAAACTGATTCTTGCCAGTCTTCCTCCTGGCTTCAGCACTATCTTAATACAGGATTAGTCCAGGACTAACCTGGCAAATGAAAACTATGTGCTGTAGCTCCTCAACGAAATGATATTGGGAGGTTGGAATAATCAATCCTACCTACCTGCCCCAGGTTCTTTCCATTTTTATAAAGTTAATTTTTAGTATATAATCCTTTAAAGGAACACTAAACTCATAAAAACAACTATGTGCCATCGGTTTCTATTATTCATAGGGAGGTGAGAACGCTTATTCTCATTCTCATCTTATTATGCTCGGGGGACCTGGAACTTACCTTACCGCCGCTCCACTCGCAGCCGCTTTTTCACTGAACAGCTGTTCTCTCCCGATCGCGTGCCCTATCTTTTGTATTGGCGCGCATGCGCCTAAGATAGGGCGCACGGTTGGGACAGAACGGCTGTCAGTGAAGGAGCGGCTGCGAGTGGAGCGGCAGTAAGGTAAGTTCCAGGTCCCCCGAGCATCCTTTTATTCACAGGGAGGTGAGAATAAGCGTTCTCACCTCCCTGTGAATAATAGAAACGGATGGCACATAGTTATTTTTATGGATGATGGGGAGTTTACAGTCCCTTTAAGCCTACATGGTCCAAGTTTGTGGATATTATTTTCAATTTCAATTTAAATAAAAACAGTAGCTTTTGAAGTGAAATTAACTGTTAAAATATGTATTGCTAGAATTCATTTTTTATTATTGATTATTAGACCCTTTCAATGCCATGCACGTAGAATCTATGTGTGTGTGTGTGTGTGTGTGTGTGTGTGTGTGTATGTGAGAACTTCTGTCGCCATAGATGTAGAATCAAGTGCCCCCCTCCTGTCCCCTTGATCCCTAATCTCAGAGATCCATTCACAAAAAGGATTTTATTCATGTCCAGCCATGAAATAAAATTATATCTTTAGGTTCAGCATCCCTCCAACCCTAATTTTTGCTTAATTCATTTTTCACAAAGATGCCCCCAAAGAGACTCACCAGACCCAGACCCTTGCTGCTCTGCTACGCCACTCCTCTCTGCTTCCTGGTCACATCATGCCAAATTACTTGACTGTGGAGACCAGGAAGTGACTCACTGGTGCTGCTTTGTGCTAATAACGAGCTCACAACAGCAGGCGTTGAGGGACCGGGTCTGGTAAGTCTTTTCAGGGGCAACTTTGGTAAAAATGAATTATGCGAAAATTAGGTTTTGGGGAGTGCTGAAACTAGATCTAAAAATTTTTTTATGGCTAGACTTGCCCTTTAAGTCTTTTATAGTGAACAAAGACTTAGAAGAAAAATGAGGGCACAGATCTGATCACCTAATTATTAATCTTTGCCAATAAAAAAAATTTAGCCCACTTGAAAAATGGGCAAGAAGGGTGCTTAGATTGAAGCTGCAAAATTATACATTGGCTCCTTTTGAGTTTGTTTGCTGTCAGGGTCTCGGCGAACATGGAAGTGAGGTACTGTTTTATTGAGTACATGTGGGAAAACAACATTTAAAGGGCTTTATTTGTGTTTGGTCAAGATTTGTAAGTTTGAACCTTTTTTCCCCATTTCTTTTGAAAACCTGCAAAAAGTGCAAAAATCTAAAAAGAAATGTGTGTAGAATTTTTCATGACATTGTCTTTATACTTTTTTGTAACATTGTCTCTATGCTTAGACACTATACACGGGATGTAATCACTAGACACTATTGCGCAGGGACTAGGAGCACTTTAATGTTAAGCACTTTATATAGAATCTTTGTGAATATTGTGGAAGTTTTAGAATTTTTTATGAATTGTCCTCTTATATATGGTTATGTTTTTAACATATTCTTAAGATTTATGCACTTTTTAAACATTATTAATATATTTTATCAATCTTTTGCACTCTTTGCACTTTGATTGTTTGTGATATGTATAGCCTCACTGTGGAACCCTGGGCTGTCAATCAACTTGCCACATGGCATGTGGGTGGAGCCTAAGGGTATATATATGGGTGTAGTACTCACTGCCAGTTATACATGAGGAAGGGGCCTAGAGTCCCAAAACGTTGTATGCTGTTGTTTTTGCACAAATAAAGAAATATTCACTGAAGTAGTGTGCTCCTCTACTCTTTGCCTTGCTTGGATATTGAAGCCCTGGGAGTAGGGGGCTGAGAGGACTGCACCTACCAACTTGTCTGGCTAATGAGCCAACACCATTTGTATATTTTGAACTGATGAAATAATTATACCGCTATGTAGCTAAAGGTGCGTAGGTTCTGAATATACTTTACTTTGTGGGGGGTATTTTCAAATTTGTTGGATGTCTGTAGTTTGAAAAACTAAAAGCTGTTCAAAATACAGAGTTGGCGTAATTATTTCCCTATAATTGCTATTCAGCCATTGTCCATTTTTGGGGGTTACTTTTTTGCTTTTACACACCCTGGGATGTGGCATACCGTTTGATTTAAGACATGTTGGCGATTGATATTTAGTGGGACTTTTTTACTCATCATACAGGTTTGGTAGGATTTCTTACTTATATTTTATTCTTAAATTTAAACATAGGCGACTAATGTATAAGCTAAAGTCTGTTGGTCTGGGCAGGCACATTTGTATATGGATAGAAAATTGGTTAATGAATAGGATGCAGAGAGTAGTTGTTAATGGGGCTTCATCATTATGGACTAACGTGCTAAGTGGGGTGCCACAGGGTTCTATTTAATCTATTTATTAATGATTTGGAAGTGGGTATTGTCAGCAAGGTTTCTGTGTTTGCGGACGACACAAAACTTTGTCGACCATTAAAAACTTCAGAGGATTTGCAATCATTGCAGGGGGATCTAGATAGATTGTCACATTGGGCTGCTAAGTGGCAGATAAGATTCAATGTTAATAAATGTAAGGTGATGCATTTTGGACTTAAAAATCCTTGTGCTGCTTATACTATAAATGGCTCTGTGTTAAGTGAATCCCTGTTGGAAAGGGATCTTGGAATTTTGGTGGATAACAAACTTAAAGGAAGCAAGCAGTGCCAGGTGGCAACAACCAGAGCCAGCATGGTATTGTCTTGTATAAAGAGAGGTATGGATTTAAGGGAGGAAAATGTTATTCTCCCTCTTTACAAAGCAATGGTAAGGCCTCATTTTGAATATGCAGTGCAATTTTGGAATCCTGTGTACAAAAAGGACATCTTTGAAATGGAAAGGGTTCAGAGAAGGGCAACTAAATTAATAAGGGGATTGGGGGAGCTTGAATATGAAGAGAGACTGGAAAAGTTACAATTATGAATGCTGGAGAAAAGGCGCTTGCGTGGGGATATGATTACTGTGTATAAATACATTAACGAGCCATACAATAAACTATCTGGGGCATTGTTCACCAATACAGCATGTCAGAGGACACTTGGCCATCCCTTAAGACTTGAAGGTAAAAAGGTTTAGGCGTCAAGTTTGGAAAGGGTTATTCACTGTGAGAACGGTAAAGCTATGGAATTGTCTTCCAGTGGACGTTGTTATGGCAGGTTCATTGGTCAGTTTAAAAAAAATAGCTGGATGAGTTTCTGCAAACAAGGAACGTTGAAATCCAGGGAAATTTCCAATTGCCACTTGGAGTCAGGAAAGAATTTTTTTCTTCTAATTTGGTGGGGGTTTTTTTGCCTTCCTCTGGATCAACAGTTAGGCAGGAAATGAGGATATTGCTAGATGGGTTGGACTGGATGGACATATGTCTTTATTCAACCTCAAATACTATACTATCAGTCATTCATCAGAGTGCCATTATTAATACAGGAATCAATATATATTTAACTGAAGTCTGCATGCATGAATGCAAGAAGGCAGCACTATATAGCTGGAGGTGTGTGGTTTCCAAAAATATATAGTTTGTTGGAATTGTTTCCAAGGGGTATTTAGCCTTAAAAATGAATAGTTGCCCTTAGAGGAAAGCCCCAAAGTTATACTCTGCGAGGTCCATGTGGCATACCATTTGATTCAGGACATGTGGGAGAATGATATTTAGTGGGGTATTTTACTTGCCAAATGGGTTAAGGTAGATTTCTAACTTTGAACTCTGTGTACACCCAAGTATTTGGTATACTATTTTATTCAAGGGAGGTTAGGCTTTCACATTTGTGCTGGTAAGATTTTTTTTGAGAAATTCACTTTTGATTTTGTCTCTTGATCATTAAAATGCCCATTTTAATGATCAACTTTGTCTGGGTATCGGTGTTTGATCAAAACTTACCTCACTTATTACAACCTTGAATTTTAAGGTTATCTTAGGTTAACAACGAGAAGGGCTTAAGCCTCGTACACACGCTCGATTTTCGGCCGAAAAAAATTGAGACAGACACAGGCTCAGGTGCTCCTCCCCTAACCATATCCTCTGCAGCACCTGAAGCCTGCTTTAGTATTGTCCCAAAGAGAGCGAAAGGAGTACTAATAGGAAAGACAATAACACTGGGCAACAGGCCCACTAAATTAACTTTGAATTAGAAATTTAGAAAATCGGCAACAGGCCCATCTAACTGACTCATGTAACTAACAGGGAGGGTAATGCCTGGGTCCCCCTTCCGCTTTAGAGAAAGAGATTTTACGGTATATCTGTTGTATTCAATTAGATCAACTGGACTTGAAGTTTAGTTCTTGAAGACGTTTCGCTAGTCATCCGACTGGGTTTCTCAATTCAGAATGACTTGTACAAGAATCTGTGGCAATTATGTACCCTGGAAAATCCCAATTAGCACGTAAGGTAAGTAACAAAATCCTCCTTTCTCTTTCAGCCTTGGGGGGACCCAGGCACAGCAGGGGACGTCCCAAAGTCCCGAACAGTAAAGGGTCGCCTCTGCCAAAGTAAACACATCCAACCTATAAAGGCAGGTGGCTGCCTTGTAAATTTGGTCCACAGTGGCCCCGCACCAGACTGCCCTAGCGCTCTAGTAGGATGGGCTGCAGCCCGCAAGGGAAGAGCAGCCCCAACCTCTGCATAACATCGTAGAATGGCATTACAAATACATCTAGCCAGGGTCTGAGGCGATGCCCTAGAGCCTCTATGGGGGCCTGCCAAGAGAATGAACTGGGCCCTAGAGGAACAAAAACATTCCGTTCTGGCAATATAGGTCCGGAGGACTCTTACCACATCCAGGGACTGCAGTCTTGTTTCCTTAGGAGAAGTGGGCTGAGGATGGAAAGATGGAACGACAATCTCCTGATTTAAGTGAAAGGAAGAGACTACCTCGGGTAAAGCCGGATGCAGTCTTAGAATCAACTTATCAACGTTCTTCGAATAGATGCAATGGCTAGGGGAAAAAAAGTCTTCCATGATAGAAGAGACAGTGTTACAGAAGATAGTGGTTATTAAGGGAGGGCCTTGCATAACCCGAAGAACCAGAGGAAGGTCCCATGGTTGAACCGACTGTCTGAGAGGGGGCATAGGTGGGCTAGGCCTTGTAAGAAGGTTTGAATATCTTTCCGAAGGGCCAACCGTCGATGGAATTATACTGATAACGCCGAAATTTGGACCTTAAGCACACTGAGAGAAAGACATTTATCTAACCGATTGTTACAGATTCTGGAAAGAACAAACATACCAGGGGGAAAACCCCTGGAAGATGCCTAGCCTACATACCTCTGCCAGATGCGGTGATAGATCTTGGAGGATGTTGGTTTCCTCGCAGCTAGCATTGTTGGAATAACTGTGGAGGGGATTCCTCTACTCCGCAGAATGGAAGATTCAAGTGCCACGCCATCAAATTGAGGCGTAGGACATCTGGATGGAGGAATTGTCCTTGTGATAACAGATCCGAGCGAAGAGGTAAGGTCCACGGTTCTTCCGCTGACATGTCCAGTAGGTCTGAGAACCAAGCCCTCCTGAGCCACCCTGGGGCTACGAAGATCGCCGGGGTCTTTTCCTGCCTGATCTTTTTGAGTATGCGTGGAATCATAGCTATTGGAGGGAAGGAAATGCCTGAGGATCCCGCGTTCTTCAGCAGAACAGAGGAACCTTGCGGTTGAGCCAAAAAGCCATGATGTCTATGTTGGGAGTTCCCAACGAAGGATCAGGCTCTCGAAAACCTCTGGATGGAGAGACCATTCCCCTGGTCTAAAGTGTGTCGACTGAGAAAATCTGCCTCCACATTTAAAGGGCATCTATAGTGAAAAAAACACATTGCCCCTTTGTTTAACCATGGTGTCAGATCTCTGTGCAGCACTCCCCCCTTCCCTCTTTTACCTCCTCCATTTCTCAACTCCGGCTAACCGACAAGCTTATCATGTGCAGTAGGAGTTAAAAGTTCAACATCCTGAAAAACACACCCACGCACAGTGGAAAGCAAGCTGTCCTGGAGACACGGAAGAAGAAGGAGAACAGTACAGTTTACGATTTCTCACTTTGTGACCCATCGTCAATCAGTGAAAGCTATTAAGGGGGGGTCAAGTGCAGCCTTATATCTACCATCAAAGCTACCTCTCTCCCCCTGCTAATGCTATTATCTCTATGTTTATTACAGAGCAGGGAGGGGGGGATCACGTCACAGGTATTTGATTGACAGTCCAAGTAGGAGTAGAGGAATGCAATCACGTATTCTTCTAACTGATGTATCTCAGGACAGAGAGGGAATCTGAAAAAAGTGAAGACACTCTGGGGGTTGTGGGGAATTATAGAACACATGGAAAGAAAGAAAAAAAAAGTTCATTTTCCCACTATAGATGCCCTTTAAGGTTCCCGGAAGATATGCCAATATAGCCGGAAGAAAGTGTTCTGCCCAAGACAGAATGTGATGGGTTTCCGCCATGGCCATTTCGCTCCCCTTGGTAATTGATATAAGCTACCGCAGTGGCATTGTCCGACTGGATCCGGACATATTTGACAGTTGGTCGGTCCAGTGGGAATGAGCTAGAAATATGGCACGGAGGCCAAGAACATTGACAAGTACAGATTCCTCCCTTGACCATGTACCTTGGTTTGTCTGGGATTAGTATACTGCCCCCCATCCCCATCTGTCGACACTACAGTCCACGGAGGAAGAGAGAGAGGGGGCAGGGAGATCATGGAGTCCAAGGAGTTTATTGACCTGTTCCATATGCTTAATAGGAGACACTACAGGGGTCGTAGGTGAAACATGGGGTATGGTACCACTTCAATGGCTGAGACCATCTTCCCTACCAACTACATGGTGTGGCGAATTGAGATTAGTGGGGTGGAGATTGCTTGGCAAGCTAGGCGCTCCTGAGGGAGGAAATTCTTTTGGAGGGATGTGTCGAATAGCATGCCCAGAAAGGTCATTCAAAGACTGGGAAAGGAAGATTACTTGTGCGGATTGATTATCCAGCCGAACAAAGTCAGAATCTGCGAACTTGTGCGAACCTGGGATAAAGCTAAAGGAAGGGATGGGGCTTTGATCAACAGGTTGTCTAGAAATGGGAGGAAGAATATTCCTTGGTGCCGAATGAATGCTGCCTGGCAGGCCGTAAGTTTGGTAAAGACTCTGGGAGCAGAGGCAAGTCCAAATGGGAGAGCTGTAAATTAAAAGTGGAACTTCCCTACCGCAAAGAGGAAGCGGAGGTGACCCTGCCAGATGGGCCCATGCAAATAGGCGCCCTGAATGTTGAGAGATTCCAGGAAGTCTCCCGGTTCAATAGCTAGAATAACCGAGCATAAAGATTCCATCTTGAAGTGGGTCGTTTTGACGTGTTGGTTGAGCTCCTTTAGGTCTAATACTGGGCGAAATGTTCTGTCCTTTTTCGGAACTAGAAAAAGGTTGGAGTAGAATCTTGAAAATCTTTGGAGAACAGGAATCGGGGTTATTACCTTAGCTAGCAACAACAAATCGATTGCATGTTGTATGGCCTTGTGTCGCAGAGGGCATGTGGTTTACTTGAGAGACAATCCTTAGAGTCCAGGAATCCATGGAAGGATGTTGCCATGCCTCCTGAAAAAAAATCAAAGATGCCCCCTGTCAGGACAGTGTGTAGTGACTTGGCAAAAATGGGTTAACTATTGGTACTTGGTCTTTCAAAGGACCAATAAAATGCAATTCCACCCCGGAACAGTCCTATTGTTTATATTACGATTAGTGAAGCATAGAACCAGATCTTTTCCAGACAATGTGGGGCCGAACCGTGTATCTAGAATTCTCTTCAGCTAGGGATCTGGTGGGTACCTTAAGAGGTCATTTTAAGGACAGTCATAAAAAATAAATGTATTTCGGTATTGGAATGTCAGACAGAAACCAATATTATATTTGTGAATGGGAAGGTAGGCCCATTAAAATGATACCCAACATGGAGACCTTATTCCCTTGCCAAGGCGAGTTACTAATATTTTGGGAAATATGTATTACACACAGGTCATGTTTGGTATTGGAGGAATTGATAATACAGGAGAGTAATATGTGGTCAATATCCCAGTATAAGTTTATATTTGGTTGAATGGAATGTTTTGCAGTGTAAATGCTAATTACGGTAACTCTGTGACTGCTTGTGAAGGACTAATTAGCCAGTTATTTGCTGGAGTGAATGGTGTAGTGATAACCATTTAGCTGCCAGGGCAAGGGTGTGCATAGTCAGTGAGATTCAAGAGTGTTTTTGGGGCATCTTTAAGGCTATAACTTAAAGTGGTGGCAGCTTGTACCGATTGATTGGTCAGATCATGTGGCCAACGAACTGGCGTTCGTGACACCCACCCACGACATGGGAGGATAGTCATGCAGATTTAGGCTTGGCTCCCAAGGATCGAAATGGAGGATAGGACGGGGCCCCTCGTCTCAGAGGGGGAGCTTGTGTCGCAAGTTCGGTATGTGCCCTGGAAAGGATCGAAAGGGATGAAAGGACGGAGGACTATGGAAGGTGGTAAACCTGCAAGGCCTGTTCCGAGGCAGAAAAGTACTTTTGCTTCCAGTTGCCCGAAAGATTATGTATAATTTTCCACCAGAGAAAGGGAAACTGGTAAGAGCCTTTTTTGAGGCAGAGTCTGCTGCCCAGGCTTTAAGCCATAAAACTCTGTGACACTGTTACTGCCACAGAAGAGCGGACAATGAGTCTGCACAATGAGTCTGCTTGATTCTAAGGCCGTGTCCCCTATATAAACTGTTGCATCTGAAAGGACTTGTATAATATTTAAAGGACAATGCCACCCTCATAAGAACATCTTTTAGAAAGAATGGCCTCTTTAAACTATGTTGATATATCATAGTTTGTCCAATGAATTCATTACTGTATGCCTGCTATGCTTCTGAATGCCTCATGGAAACGGAGCAATTTAGAAACCTGTACTGAGCCTGGGCATGCTCAGAAGAGGCAGACAGTGGATTAACATTGTCATTGGCAGTGATATCAACTGTCAAATCCATAAGTGACCGTGCTAACTGGAAGAACCAGGAAGCAGAAACAGGGTCAACAGGACATTGTGCAGGATTTCAGATGAGACTTATATTTGAGATTTCAAACTATTACAGTTTAGGGTTTTGGGGGGTGATTTACCCATTTCACTTTGGGGCTGGACTTGCCCTTTAGAGCCCTTCTGGTAAATTTGGTTAAGCCATACTTCCATAGCCTTAGCTACCCAGGCTGAACCGAAAGTGGGGAATAAAGCTGCCCCGAGGCTGAAAATCAAAAATTTTCACAAGTGCTTCGATACGAAAATCATTTGAGCCACTCCTGAAATTGGGATAGAAGTGGTTCTGGAAATTCGGGCTACTGGAGGGTCGACTATAGGAGGGACAGACCATCGGTTTATGTCCGATTTGGAAAAGGGAAACATAGAATTAAAAAGGTGGGTCTGTTGGAGACGGTGTTCAAGGAAGGACCATTCTTTAAGAACGATCCTGTCCAACTATTCGTAGGATGGGAAATATGTCTTTGTGGGAAATTGTGGGCACACACATATGAAACTGCGACTGGTGAGATTTTTGTACCCTTCTGTCGGGACGGGAGCGACCCTTTGCTAGGCATAGTGGGAAGGAGAATGGAAATAATTTTTTTTTTGGAACAAGCTCCTATAAAAGAATAGAGAGAGAGAGAGAGAAAACTATAGGGGTGAGCCCCATAAAACCCCCTTTGCAAGATGGCCTATTCCTCCCACCTATCCAGGTATAGATAAGAAGAAAAAAATAGAGTTATCTGGCACCAGTGGATAGCTAGCAGAGCGAAGCCCGCGGGAGAGTCATGAGGTCTGAAAGCCAGCAGAAGAGGCGTGCGGATTGAGCTTCAGAGAGCTCGAGGCAGGAAAGGCACGGAAGTAGAGGAAAACGGAAGTCCTGCCTTCGCGACCAATGAGATTGCGAGAGAGGAAATGGAGCTTCCCAGCCAATAGGAAGAACCCCAGAAGCAGCAAGGAGGAGCTCCCCCCGGGAATATTAAATGAATGTACTTTGCCCGGGCCGCTTGAAAGGGAACAGAGGCCGGTTCACCGTGGGGAAGCCACTCATTAACTGATGCCAGAGGGCTGATTGGCGGGTAATGGAGGGAGCAATCACCGCGGCTTCGTTGAGGAAGATTCCTTGTAACACTAGAAGTGGGTGAATTGTCCACTTCTGCATGTCTGTTGTGTTAGAAGAGCTGACAAGCAGAAGTGGCCAGCTGTTCCTTTCCCATCTTCTTTTATAGGTCAGAGCAGGGAGAAATAGTATTACTGAGCGGACACATGAAAAAACTGAAGCAGGCTTCCATAATGCAGAGGATAGATATGGTAAGGGGAGGAGCACCTGAGCCTGTGTCTGTCTCAATTTTTGGGCCAATTTGAGGCTGAAAGGGAAAAACATTTTGTGCTGAGGAAAAAAAAATTTAATAATAATATTTACTGGGAGGTTTCCTATTGTTAAATTCCTCTCTGGCATTGAGAGTGATTCAAATGAAAAATTCTGCTGGCACTGAAAGTAAAAAATATTTACTATTCAGAATTTGAAGCTGTTGTACTATTTGATAACTTAGAAGGCTTTTATGTTGTTGCCAGTAAAACTCATTTGGTCTGTAAAAACCTTGTGAGCATGTGCATGCCCCGACCCCAATATTCATGGTCTGTATGCACATATATTTCTTCATACATGTTTCTCCACATTCATATTGAAGTCCCAGAAAAACCCATGAAAGCTGCTTATTTACTCTGCAGTTGATTTTCTAGCCAGCATGCATGCATACAGCCTACCAGGAGAATATTCCGCTCAGTTTACTGCCTTAATTCTTTTTCCATTTTTTGCTTCCACTCTGTTCCTAGCAAATGATAACGTTTCTAAATGTACCAGCAAGGCTTAGGGCTAGGCCCCTTTAGCAGGTTTTTGCCACGTTTTGCGATCTGCAGGGCATTTAATTTATAATCTAAACCGTGGGAGTAGGCCCCACTGTGTACACTGCGATCCCATTTTAGAACACGTTATCATCATTTTTGGTTCGTTTTTGTCAAAATCGCACTTAATACAAGTCTATGGAAGAGCATAGAAAAGCAGGCACAATAAACATGACATGGGTTTTTTTGTTTTACCCAAAATTCCCTGCAAAATGCAAGCACAAACGCATGTTAAAGCGGTTACAAGCAGATGGCAAAATTGAACAGAAATGCACAACGTTCTTACATGGGCTCAAGTGGGGCCTCAGCAAACTTCTGTTACCTTATCTGGGCCTGCCCTAAGATACAGAGATCCTGGAGGAAAGTTTTGAACTGCTTAACAGATATCCTACTTTGTGTGTCCCCAAGAAACTAATTTTCATTCTAGCATGAGGCCCTATTCTATGCTAGAAGAGTAATTGCCCTATCCTGAAAGGTGCCTGATTCCCCATCCCCCAGATTGAAAGCTTGGTAGCTTATAAGTAGCATGCAACCTATGCGCAGGTTAATACATGTGAATTGAGGCTGTGTATTAAGTTTGCAACCATTTGGTAGCCCTGGTATAACCATATGGGATTAAATATGTCAAAATATATAACACTTATTTCGGCTGCACAAAACAAGAAAGAGGCAAAAAGGTAGCAGTGGGGTGCCAGATAAGCACACTGCTCCTTTTTTAAATTGTTAAAGAGCATGTCTAGCCTTAAACTAAAAAACTGGTCACTTGTCAGTTACCTGCCTCCAACGGATATATTTAGCACTTTATTAAATGCATCACTAAACAGATATTTGAAGATAATTATTGTCTTCATTCTTGCAGAGTAAGCTGGCTCCTCCCTCCATGCAGCCAATCAATGCTGCAATTGCTGACATCACAGCCAATGATTGACTGCTATTTCCCCTGCACATGCTCAAGCTAAAAAAAAACTAATTGAGCAGAGAGAGGAGGAGGATATCTTTTCCAGAATAGAAGAGAACTTATCTTTAAAGGGCATCTATACCGAAAAATAGGTTATTTTTAATTGACCATAACTGGAAACTATAATTCTTCCCAACCACCAATGTATAATTTTTTTGCTGATCTGACCCCCATTTCCTTAGATATTAAATCTACAACTTCTTATATTTCAGCTGTCAATCAAGTTCCTTGCTCTCAAAAACTATTCTTCTGTGAGTAGTTTTACTGTAGTTGGAATGGTGACAGAGTTTTGACAGTTGGAATGCTGTATGCTGTGTGCAGGCTTAACAATTGGTTTGTGGGGAAAAGTCAGGTCGGATGAAAGTGGGAGTGGTATAAAAAGAGGGAGGGGGGATACTGCTCCTAAACAAAATGTGTGCTGGATTGAAGGCATGCAGCAACACACGCAAATCAGAGTAAGTGCTACTTACATTTATTCAATTATAGATTAAGATGAGGCAAAGTCATTTTTTCAGTATAGTGTCCCTTTAAATATCTGGTTACAAATGCATAAAATAAGCTGTTAAAAATAGCAGTTGTGGTTAGATTACGGACATGCCTCTTAATGTAATGTAGTGCATTAAAGGGCCAATACATTCCTATAACATAAAAGAAAGTTTATCTTTCCTGCCTTATAGGCTTGAAGAGGTGGCAAAGTGACATCCCATCTACAAGTTTTTGTCAGAAACAATGACTGAAAGCTTAATTCTACTTTGTGTACCAAAGACAAAACCTCTTCATTTCTATCTTTACAACTATGTAGAGGTCTGCAGATGACATTTTTCATCAAATAAATCAAACCTTGCTTCAACCATTGGAATTTTGTTGCAGAATCCACTTTTATTCTCCAAGGTATATTACCTTGACACAATTGTCTTGACTGGAGGTTGCCAGTATATATTCACTGTCCGGATGCCAGTCTAATCCATGAATTTTATACAAGTGAGCAGCAATATATTCCACTGCAGTGCTGGGTTTCTGTATCAAGGACAAAACTGTTTTAAAGGCAAGAAAAAAAAAAAGCAAAAAAAAAAAAAAACCAAGCAGCAATAAAACATCACTAGATATATGTCACTACCAAAGAACATGCTAGCCAGGAAAAAAATATATCTCAAACATCCACCCATCTACATCATTAAAATTCCGGGGTTTATTTAGGGGCTTCTCACTGGACGATCCAATTAGCAATGGAATTACCTAGCTGTAATACACGCCACAGTCTACCCTCATTCAAATGTATGTAACTCCCCAAGCCTATTAATAACCAACTCTTCTGATTACTCGACATGCTGTGTTGTTGTCCGAGAATACATCTCTTTTGGGAGGTAGTGGTGCACTTCTGAATAACATTCTTTCCCATAAAATTACTGTCCTACCATCTTCATCCTTGTTGAACTATGGCCTATTTATTCAAGATGTTTTAAATAAAGAAAACTATTATCCTTCCATAGATCCTACACACACAATGGGTCATCCTTCTATAGATGTCCCATAAACTACCTATGCTTACACAATGGAGTCAGACTTATTAGTGCTTACCTGCTGTACATGCATAGGGGGTGCCCTAGAAGTTCTCAGAGAATTAGGAAAAGTGGTGCAACTCCATTGTGACTTTTTTGGTAGCCCCCTTCTTCTATACAAGCATTACACACCCTCCCAATGCCCCACTATATACTAGTAATATTACTGGAGATTCAAGTGCAGCTCCCACCACAGAACACATAAAATAATTGTAATTGGAACCTAGTTAAATCACACAGCACTAACAGATAAGACCGTTGGTTTTGTATGTTAACTATGGTTTTGTTGTTACCTTCAATTGCCAACTTCCTATATAAACACATAAGCACTCTGCATTGTCTGACCCATTTTTTACTACTACAGATGTGTTATTAAAGGGCCTGTCCACCCCCAAAACTATAATTTAACCCACTACTGGCCCCACTGTGTAGTGCATAAAAATCCTTACCTTATATCCCAGCTCCAAATGGCTGCCCTGCTATGCCTGTTCAAAGTCCCAAAAAATGTCCACCAGAAGCCTAGCAGAGTCAATACAGCACTCTGCCTCCTGTCTCTCCCCTGGTGTAATTCCCCTTTGGGGTACTCTAGGTCTCCCTCCCCCAGCCCCAAAAGGCATATTATTATGTCAAGAAACTCCCCCGATCTTTACTTACCTTCCCTCTCTCCTCTGGCGTCCTGAACTGCCAGCAGCCGCATCCGTGATTGGCTGCCTCTCAGCCAATCACGGACACGGCTGCCAGTCCGGCCCCCTGCTTGCAGTTCCATGCAAGCAGAAGGCCGGGCAGAGCGGCAGAGGAAAGAGGGAAGGTAAGTTAAGATCGGGGGAGTTTCTTGACATACTAATATGGCATTTGGGGCTGGGGGAGGGAGACCTACAATATCCTAAAAGTTGGGGAAAGGGGTGGACATGTCCTTTAAGTGACCATTTGTCACTTTTATGCTACTCTTTATTTATCTGTTTTTGTCCAGTAAAAATGCTCTGCTGTATGTCAAAATAAAGCAGATATATATAAAGCTTGTCACAACACTACTCCGCTACTTACATTCTTTACGGACTAAGTAATATCTTAGATATTTAAATTGAAAGCATAATGTTAGACATTTCTTTTTACTTACTTACCCTTCTATCCCAAATCCTTACATCTCCATCGTGGCTTGTTGCTAAGCAGTTTGAATTTTTTTTGTTCCATTTAACCTGTGAAGCGCCAGCTGCATGAAACAAAAAAATATTGGATGACCAAAATTCCTCATTGCTGAAAAGCAGTTTATAAACTAGAAAGGGAAAGTTTAAGTATAAACTTTAAATTTGGCTTGAAAGACTTCATTTTGGAAGGGAAATTGTGTGTTTGTGCTGCAGATTTTAAAACTCAATAATGTCAATGAAGAGGAAATTGTTGTTTTTTACTTACCCTTTAAATATGTCATGCATTAAAGGTAGGTCAGTTGGTGTGTGTGTATTCATATCAGGTTGGGGGATAAAATACTAACTTTTTTGATGATTGGTCAAAATGTGTTTTTTTTACTTTAGTTACCCTTTTCGTATGGCTGCCATAGTAATGGATAAGTAGATCAGTAGGTGTGTGTACCCATGTCAGGTTGAGAGTTAAAAAAAAACACTTTTTTGATGATTGGTCAAAATTAGTTTTTTTGACTTTAGTTACCCTTTAAGTATGGCTGCAACAGTAATGGAGGGGTAGGTCAGTAGCTGTGTAAAACTATCACGTTGGGGGTTAAAAAAAACTTTTTTGATTATTGATCAAAATTAGCTTTTTTGACTTTAGTTACCCTTTAAGTATGGCTGCCACTGTAATGGATAAGTAGATCAGTAGGTGTGTGTACCTGGGTCTGGTTGAGGGGGTATGTCTTTTTTGTGTTTATAACCATAAAACTATCTTTTATTGAGTATAAATCAAAATTAGTTTTTTTGACTTTAGTTACCCTTTAAATATAGCTTCCATGGGAATGGAAAGGTAGGTCAGTAGGTGGGTGTACCTGGGTCTGTGTGGGGGGTTGGGGGTATCACCATTTGTATTTATGAACATGAAAAAAACTGTTTTGAAATATCCACATTTGAGGATTGTTACCATTATAGTCTATGGGAAAAAATGTCCGGAAATTCGCAGATAACGCCGTAACGCTTCTGCGGATTCCTTAGCTAGAAGATAGCACACTTCTCCTATATGCCCCGAACGTCTGTACCAAATTTTATGTCTCTAGCTCTAAAACTGTGGGAGGAGATACGGTCCAAAAAAGCGGAAGAATAAAACGGAAGAAGAAAAAGAAGAAGAAGAAATAGAAAGAACAGTTATTTGGCTTTTTCAAGCCAAATTAATAAAGGCTCTGTTCTGTAAATTTGTCTTTAGTTTACTGTATAAATACACATTCTAATAATGGGCAACAAAACCATAGCTACATTATTATTCACTGGAAAGGTGGGTTACAGCACTCAGAAAAAGCGGAAATCTGTAGAATTACATATGATTTGCCAACAGTTCTGTTTATTTTTTAAAAATTAAGCTGGCCATTTCGCCAATTGATGTTGAATCAAGTGGACCCAGTGTAGGACTGGGGTTTTGGGACCTACAAGGAAATCTGAGCTAAGGGGCCTACCCAGGGCCGGATTTACCATTAGGCACGCGCCTAGTTGGAGGTCCAGCTGTCAATCTCCTCCCACCAATCCAACCCCTTAATAGTCTATTTTCTTGCCTAAAAAAGAGAAAATGGGTGTGGTTTGTGTTGTGGTCTGTGTTTAGGGGTGGAGCTAAGGACGCCAGGCTCTTTGGGCCTATCGGCTCTTGAGGTGTAAAGTTAGGGGCGCACATTTCATGTCTCTATTATCATTCATTTACCTATCTATCTAACTTACAGGGAGATTCAATAAAAGTTCTTATCGTTTAAAATGGTGCTAATTTTGCCCCAACCAATCAGATGTTAGCTTTCAAATGTTAAATAAGATCTGATTGGTTGGGGCAAAATTAGCACCATTTTAAACGATAAGAACTTTTATTGAATAACCCTGTATATCTTTTACTGTCCCTTTGGCTCTGTATTTACATTTGAACAGTTTTCTCTTATTTTGTTGTGAGCCCAAAGGGGGGTGTGGAGCAGCAATTCTAACTGACAACTTTCCCACATTTCCGGGACTGAATCATGTTTGCAATAATAATTAGGATTGATAGTACTCGTAATATATCATAGTATTGATTACAAAATCATCAGGACAGGCAATTGTCAGAAAGCCGTAGGAAAGTCAGGTGGTTAGTTTGTAGGGTATGGCCAGCTTTACGCTGTCTGTTAGTATGGTAGGAATAACAATTTTTTCAGGTTCATTTCCGCTTTAGTTCGCCTTTAAAATTTTGTATGTCCAATTTACATCCGAATCAAAAAGCAGACTGAGAACACAAAAACTAGCATGCTTAAAATACTCAATATAAGGGAGAAAAACTTACCAACAGCAGACAAGGACACTGCAGGCTTTCTGGTGTCTCTGTAATAACAAATGTGTAAAAGATTCAGCCTGCCACATGTTGCATTTAATGAACATCAATGACTAATGGTTAAAGGGTGCTACAAAAAAGTTATGATTCTGAACTTTTATTCCATCTTTCCTTGTATTTTAATAAAGAAATTACCCCCCAAAAGTTTAATTTTACATTCACAATGACAGCAATGCCTTCAGGCAGCATGCATCACAATGGAGGGGCAGTTCAAGCATTCTGGAGTAATCTTCCTCTTTATTATAGCAGAGAGGAAGGTAAGAATAGCAGTTTCTATCTTCTCTATGAAATTAATGGGAACATGTTTCAGAATAGATGCCCTTTAATAACTGCACTTTTTCTGTTCTTTCATGGACTTAAGTTTACCATTAAAGGGCAATTATAGTGAGAAAATTGTTTTTTTTTAATTTCTTCTAATGTATCCAATAAGTCATCAGATCCACCAGGTACCTTTAGTTTCTTTAAATTCTACATAGTCCCCGAGATATAAGCCTTTGAATATGCTGTGATTTGTAGGAGCTGCTACACCTCATCTGTCACTCAAAGGCACACACCCACACAATCCAAAGCTCCCATGCAGTACTGTCACACACTCTCTCACCCACACTATATGTACCATGTGCAACATATAGTCAAATGCTGTAGTGCTAAACACAATCAATAAACCATTAACCCAGCAATATGAGCATAACACACTATAAAACAGCCCCTCCCCCCAAAAAAAATCTTATATACATACAAAACCAGTGACTCAAATGGAACACTAATACAGTATATATAATACAGTAATACAGACTATATACCAAACAAGACACACAGTGCAATCTATGAAATATATAGACTAAAGCAACTGAAATGTAACAGGACAACAAGCAGTGTCACTGTGTTTGTGAAGGTCTCTCACTACAAGCTGCTGTTACACTGACTCTCTCTTCAGTGATTATGATCTCAGCTAAGCAGGGGGAGAGATATGAACTTTAGGTAAAAAGTAAATAACAATTAGCAAAGTTAGAGAACAGGGAGAGTTCAGTAACTTACTTGTAAAAAATCTCAGCACCACTTGTCCTCCTCTCTCCCCCTCTGCCCCTCCCTTCAGCATATTGCTACTTTATTCCACACTTTGCTTGCAGTCTAGCTCTGGAAGGGAGGGGTCAACAGGGTGTCAGCACTTCATTTAAAGTCCTTTCTACGGACAATGCTCGGACTCTGTATACAGCCCGTCACTGCTTGAGGGGGAGTAGACAGAGAGGGGAGGGGGACTACACAGCTTGGTACAAACTTCTGCCAGTGTGAAGAAATGAAGCCACACAGAAACATGAAAGTAAGGCAGCTTATACTAAGTGATCTATACATTGTATACAGACAAAGTTTTTTTTTCACTATAGTTGCCCTTTAAAGTAATTGCCATGTTTACTGCCTGTCAAAGTCATAACACATTTCTAACAGACAAAAGCGGTGCCATAAAATAAATGTTATGGTTATTTTGGTTTATTTCATCAGATTTTAACTTACTTGATGTCCCAAATATATATGTAGGTGTCAATAGAGCTAGTGACCAGTAAATCTGGCTCAAAAACAGACCAGTCAAGATCGCTGTATGAGCAAAAAATAAAAACAAACAATTGTTAGCAACTGTCATATACATGAATCAATTAAGAATGATTTTCAAAAATGTAAACAAACATGATTTATTAATCACCTTCCTAAAGAACTAATGCAACCCCCCCCACACACACACAAAAAATAAAAACAGTTAATTTAAAATGATAGATTAACGGTTATAGAATTTATAGGTACAAAGGGCATAATAAAGCACCAGACCCTAATTTAATGGAACTCTGGTTAGATGCAAGCAAAGATTTACCAGCTGTCTGGTACTTCACTAAATTGAAATTTTAATTACAAAAGAAAAAATAAAATGCAACTATTCCACACAACTTGATAAACCTTAAAGGGCATGTCCACCCCCCATAGCAACATTCCTTTATATCGTAGGGCATACCCTCCCACCCCCAACCGCTAAGTTAAAAACTTAAAAATCAATCCCATACACTAACTTACAGCTCCTGGTTCCAGCGTCACTCTGGTCCGGCTCCCCTGCCTGCCGGATCTTTTAGCAGGGGGCCGGACGGCAGCCGCAGCTGTGATTGGCTGAGAGGCAGCCAGTCACAGCCGCGGCTTCCAGCAATGTAGAAGACGCTGGCAGCCGGGAGCTGTAACTTGTGTCCGGAAAAGATTTTAAAACTTTTAACTTAGCGGTCAGGGTTGGGAGGGTTTGCCCTACAATAGGTATTAAGGTTTTAACGCTACATTAATTCTTTGCAGAGAGGGATCGGGAGGGAGGGAGGGGGGTGAAAGGGCTTCTGGCTGTGCGCATGTCACCATCCCTCCCGGAGGAGAGACAGAGGGCAGCAACATTAGGACAGGAAGACAGACACTACTCTGCACTTTACTGGACATGGATTGTAGAAGAACCATAAGGAGCAGGATTGTAAGGTAAGGATTGTTTAAAACTGTATAGTGGGGCCAGTATGGGGTTAAATTTTAGTTTGGGGGGTGGACGTGCCCTTTAAGGTACAAAACACGATAAAGGGACGATAATGTTGGATTGGACGATATTGTCCCTTTATCATTAGTATATCATTAGTTTATCGTAATTAGTAAATGCCTGAAAATTTCCCTTGACCATGGTTGTCTCCCTGTACTAAAGTTTAGGGAGTCACCTGTGGGGAAAATGCAGTCCAGAGCGTTCTACCTATGCTTTACATGGGAGAAGGCTTGGGACTGTGTGTAGGGAGATCTTTAAAAAAATTACATACAGAATCTTGCAAATTCTGTCTATCATGTTTTAAAGATCTTGCATGTGACTACCCAGCTTAGACAATAGACCATGGGCCAAACAAATGTTACTGGTCTGCACATGAAAAAATAATATATATATATAGAACAAATACTTTATTAATCACATCAAAATACACTCAACGCGTTTCAGCACCACAAGTGCCGTCTTTGTGGTGCTGAAACGCGTTGAGTGTATTTTAATGTGATTAATAAAGTATTTGTTTAAACTTTTTAAGTCCTGAGAGTGCTGCCGCTTTCTATGTTCACATAATATTCCTTTGGAACCTGCACCCGGGTGTAGCACTCCACATTCCAACGATCATCCGACCGGGTGTCTCTCCTTGCATAAACACCAATATCCTTAATAGTCCAGATG
Organism: Hymenochirus boettgeri; assembly: GCA_019447015.1. Classification (NCBI taxonomy): domain Eukaryota; kingdom Metazoa; phylum Chordata; class Amphibia; order Anura; family Pipidae; genus Hymenochirus; species Hymenochirus boettgeri. The sequence continues at coordinate 128,116,841 of CM033472.1, read as the reverse complement.
AAGGCCTAAGTCTTGGCTGAAACGCGTAGATCTTGTTAATAAACAGGAGCACTTCTAGGGTTCTTGCTGCCTGAGCCAAATTTTTGGATGCTGCCCATAACTATTTCCAGGCGTGGCATGAAATGCGCCGCCGGCATATTAAAGTGGGTTTTCTTGATGGATGTGGCTAAAATGTTACGATTTTTTGACACTGGGCCAACACTCCTCCCTGCTATACTTATATGCGGACGACCTGATTATATATCTAGGTGACCTGCATCAATCGCTCCACTCAGCCTATGAACTGATCATTTAATATGGCCCAATGTCAGGTCTTTTCATAAATTGGAAAAGATCAGAACTATTCCAAATTGACAGTGGAATAAATTCCCCCCCCTCCTTACGCACAGTTTAGTACCCCTCGTCAACAACATCAGATATCTGAGATAATATAAATTACTTGCTCTCCTATGGCCTTTTATAACCTTAACATCTCCCCTATGTTAGAAATGGTAATGAACAGATTAAAATCCTGGAAATCCATACCTATCAATTTAATAGGCAAAAGAAACGTAATTAAAATTATTATCCTACCAAAGCTCCTTTACACCCTCCAACATAGTATGGTGTATATTCCTGACTCCTTCTTCACTAGACTCCAAACCTGCATAATATCTTTCTTTGGAACTCAGGTAGAGCACGAGCGAAAATCAGCACGTTACAAAGACCCAAAACTCTAAGCGGACTTGCATTACCAGACTTTCGCCTATACTACTGGGCAGGACAACCCAAATACTACAAATCCTGGCTATGCCTCACCCCTCAAACCCCCGAAAACACTTTACCACAAACACAGTTTGACATGGAAGGCATGCTGCACGCAAGTCTCCCTTCCTACCCACTGACCTACCTAGACTTGCACTCCAACTCCATTCCAAATGGAGGAACATTCCTGCACACACAAAAGAACTAACCGAATCACACCTCCAGGTCTCCCCCTTTGCAGCAAATAAACTAATGCAATTTTACATCCTACACCAAGCTTATATTACCCCTCTCAGAAAGTCTCATATGTTCCCAACACATGACACGACCCCAAATGCAGTGGAGAGCCTGCTGATTTCTGGTATTTGATCTGGGCCTACCCCAGATCAATTTTTTTTTGATCTGCTCCTCGCAAATATACTACAACTAACAATATATATGGATCCCAAGTTGTGAATACTGGGGATTCCCAAGGAAGATACCTGGGATAAACACCGGCTGTCCTTCACAAAAAACTATTTTATGCCAGGAGGACCATAATATTAACATGGATGGCCCCCGACTCCCCTAAAATCAGTACCTGGAAATCCTTAAAGGGCAAGTCCAGCCCCAAAATGAAAACTTACATACAGGTACATCACCCCCCAAAACCCTAAATGGTAATAGTTTGAAATATATAAGTCTAACCTGAAATCCTGCACAATGTCCTGTTTCCCCTGTTTCTGCTTCCTGGTTCTTCCAGTTAGTAACTGTCAGTTATGGATTTGACCATTGACATCACAGCCAATGACTGAATGTTAATCCCCTGTCTGCCTCTTCTGAACATGCCCAGGCTCAGTACAGGCTCAGTACAGGTTTCTAGATTGCTCAGTTTCCATGAGGCATCCAGAAGCATAGCGAACATACAGTAATGAATTCATAGGACAAACTATGATATTTCAACATATTTTAAAGAGGCCATTCTTTCTAAAAGATGTTCTTATGAGGGTGGAGTTGTCCTTTAATAAACAAAATGCCACCAATGTTGAGACTTGTATATTACAACCAAGGTACTTTAAGCAAATTTAACAAGATCTGGTCTCCATGGTTCGATTTCAAAAACACAAATTCCGGTACTCAGCCAATAGCCTGATGAGAATTGAACAAACTAGAGTCTGGAAATGCTCATCCTGTACTACATACGGGAGGTGCATTGAAGGAGGTATACGAGTACACCCACACCCTTACCTCTGCTTACTCTCATTGAGATCACTCACTCACCCACTGTCCTCCCCTCCCCCTCTCGAGGGATTGAAATGAAACAGATGAGTTGATCCGGGTCTGGGAGGGGGTTGGATTGTGATCATTATAATCGTTATACCTATTGAAGTAACATTGACACAATTGTTTGTTATTGTTAATTAAATATACTTGTTTACTTCTTTAATAAAAAGTTTTAAAAAAAGAAAGCAGAACAAAGCAAGTCCAACCCCAAAATGTTTTTTAATGGATATGTACACTGTAAAACCAACTTTAGTTTCCCGGATAGCTGTGAATTTAAAAGTAAGGAGGAAGCCAGCAACATTCAAGCAGACAAAGTAAGTTATGGGAGGGGGTAACAAATGGTTGGACTTGATGGACTTATGTCTTTATTCAACCTCAATTACTATGTTACTATGTAATTATGCAAAAAACATTCACAAAAGTAGACAGTTTCTAAAGTAGGTGGCGTCTACAATAAAATAATTACCGTGTATACTGTATCAAATGATACGGTTATTGAAGAAAAGATAATCTATATATTTAGATTTGTATTTGGTGTTACGCTCTCTGGTTTTGCATTCGGCTTGTGGAATACTGTAAAAACCTGTTTAAAGGACAACTCCACCCTCATAAGAACATCTTTTAGAAAGAATGGCCTCTTTAAAATATGTTGATATATCATAGTTTGTCCTGTGAATTCATTACTGTATGCCTGCTATGCTTTTGGATGCCTCATGGAAACTGAGCAATTTAGAAACTTGTACTGAGCCTGGGCATGCTCAGAAGAGGCAGATAGGGGATTAACATTCAGTCATTGGCTGTGATGTCAACTGTCAAATCCATAACTGACAGTTGCTAACTGGAATAGTTTTCCTGAAAGCTGCCATGGAAACATGGAAATTACCCAGAAGTCTCTGTTTCTTATTTAAATAAAATATAAATAATAGTGTGTGTGTTATACAAATATATTTATTTTCCATGAGGTGGTGCATAGACCCGTCTAACAGCACCCAAGGAAATTTAGTGGATCACGGGGTGTAGAAAATAGTTATTTGAAGAGACATATGCACAGAATCCATAATATTTAATTTTCCGGTCACTAACAAATCTAGTTAAATGTTGGAACGAGTGAAATGAAGCTACAAAGAAAACGTAAATTAGGATACTGAAAGTTCTCATTTCAGATAGAATTTTAAGTGGGAAGGTATTTGTAATTGCATACCTGCAAAAATAAAATGGAAAATGCTACATACTATCATCTATGCAGGTATGTTTTTTGTATGTATATCACAAAGAACACTTTTTGTATGGGTCAGAAAGATTAAGTATAATACCATTTGTAAGATGTCCTTTCTGGGTCCCCCCCCCCTTCCTCTGACAGAGAAAATATATAGCTTAGGATATAGCTCATTTTACAATACCTCTAAGAGAGCAAGTAATCCTACTGCAGCGATAGATCGATAGATCAGGTTTTCTATTAAGAAAGGTTCCTCAATGATTATTGGCTGTTCCTGTAGACGTCTATTCTTTTTTAATGAATAAGTGTTGATTTTAAGTGTTAATATTAGAAGCAAACTGCAATATCTTTACTTTCTGTGCAGCATAGGAATCTCCACTCAGGTCAGATTTAGGACCTGCTCAGTAGTGCATTGGCAGGCAAGCTGTGCCATTTATAATAGTTCATCTTTATAGAATATAAAATTGGTGTAATATTTACCTCCTCTTATGGACATGTGGGTACTAGGGGTCAGCTCCCATAATGCATCTTAGCTGGGTACCAGTAAGCTGTACACTGTCTGGCATCTATAAGCTGGGAGACAAGCATGGTACAGCTTATAGATCCTGCCACTCTGACACTAGACTGAGATTTCAGTGTAATGATATATTCCTTTGCTTTTCATGCAAAAAAGAAATGTAATCTTTGCAGTTTACTGTGGCTCTGTGTTAAGTGAATCCCTGTTGGAAAGGGATCTTGGAGTTTTGGTTTAGAACAAACTTAAAGGAAGCAAGCAGTGCCAGGTGGCAACAGCCAGAGCCAGCATGGTATTGTCTTGTATAAAGAGAGGTATGGATTCAAGGGAGGAAAATGTAATTCTCCCTCTTTATAAAGCATTGGTAAGGCCTCATTTGGAATATGCAGTGCAATTTTGGAATCCTGTGTACAAAAAGGACATCTTTGAAATGGAAAAGGTTCAGAGAAGGGCAACTAAAATAATAAAGGGAATGGGGGAGCATGAGTAAGAAGACAGACTGGATAAGTTACAATTATGTACACTGAGGAAAAGGAGTATGCGTCAGGATATGATTACGGTGTATAAATACATTAAAGGGCCATACAATAAATTATCTGGGGCATTGTTCACCAAGGGGGAAACTCTGACATCCCTTCCGACTTTAGGTTTGGAAACGGTTGTTCACTGTAAGAATGGTAACTATAGTAAACTATGGAACTAGAATTTTCTTCAAAAACAAGAAGAGAATGTCCGTGTCTATGAGTAAGGGTTGATACCTGAAACACGTTAGACCTACCTGAACACTTGTTCCCTGGCAGCCACTCTGGTTTTTAATGGTTGTGAAAATAAAGGATGATTTTTAATTAAAAACATCGGCCTGATCCTGTTGCTTATTGAGCATTCCAGCGGAGGGTGGTGCAGCGGACATTCTCTTCTTTTCTTGTTTTTGTTGTAGGCAGAGGTGAGACCCTCTGGTCGGCGGGCACACTGGACTGTTGTTGGAAAGCAGCAAGGTTAAAAGGAGCGCGATCGAGAGTGGAAGAGAGACGCCATTAAAGTTGTTCCACGTCGGAAATTTCTTCATAATTCTGGAGGTTTTTTTTACTTCCTCTGAATCAAATGTTAGGCAGGAAATGTTGGTTTTGCTGAGTAGGTTAGATTGGATGGACGTATTTCACTGGATGCCCTGTACCTAACCTTGACCTAAACCCCTCATAAGCAAACATTTCAAAACCACAATCGGTGTACAGCACTCCACAGACCGAGTAGTAAAAAGAAATCCTATACCCGAGTAGATGCGGCAAACCAAGCCCCAAAAGCTCCATCTTCCCATTCCCCGACGGATTCTCCGAAATGATGAACAGAACAACAAATACTTACCACAGACATCTTGGAGCACCATCTGGATACAATGCTCTCTAAATTGCATTAGTTTGTTGAACTCTAAATTAAATTCAATGGACGCTGTATTCACGCTGCAAATTGGGATAGCTCAGATTGGAGACCACACAGCTCGACTGCATGAATGCATGGATGATATGGACTACTTTTAGATACAATAGACACAGCCAAGGATACAATATGCCAGGATCTAGATAGACTGGCTTTGATGCAGGAAGACCTCGAGGATAATAAACAAAGGCAATACTTGTGAATTTGGGGGATTCCTGACACGGTAAAAGACTCTAGAGTTGCCTGAGCTTTTGAAGCTCTAGTTTAAACCTTGGCCCGAAAGTTTCACCTAAAGAATGGCAGATGGACCATGCACATAGAACTTTGGGCCCTCAATATCCCAACTCTTAGCATCCAAGTAATGTGGTTCTAAAAATAAATACACAACTTCACTAGTAAAGAAGCAATACTACAAGCAACAAAGTCGCAGCAGGAAATGCAATTCTGGGATGCTAGACTACAAATTTACAGCTACCTCTCTCCAATTACCTTGGCTAAACTCAGGGACCAAAAAGAATTCACTGCCTCACTGCAAGCCAACAACATCAAATAAAAGTGGGGATTTCCTTTTAAGCTAATGATTCAACACGCTGGGGTAAACATTTAAGCAAACTGCGTTTACCTGAGAATCTACCAGCACACCCAGCAACCACAGAAATACACTAAAGACAGACCTGTCGACTTTCCTATTATGACAATGGAGCAGAACCTTCTTATAACAGAAGGCATCTTGCAGTCTCATGCTATATGAATAGCATTGCCCACAATAACTAAGAAACAAGAAGTATTTTCTTACTCCTGGGTTCCCCAGAGTAAGGGGTAGAGATATGCAAAATTCTCCTTTATGTCCCTTGGCTAATGCATGTGTCCAAAACCGCTGATTGTATAGAGCAATCATCCGACCTGCAGACATGCCATGTATAGATCTTGTTAGATCTTGTCAGTACAAGATATAGATTCATGGCTCTATGGGGTAGGGGACTTGGGCATAAAATAGACAAGCTAGATAGCTTAGGGAGAGGTAGTTCTGCTTCATTTATATGTTCAGTGGAGGGGTTTTTGCTCCTTATTGCCCACCTCTCCCTAAGGTATCTAGCTGCCTTGCCTATCAAGACAACAAATATGCTAAAAGCCTACAGACAATGCAGAATAACTTAAAGGGTATGTCCACCCTAAAAACAATCTTTTAATATAAGATAGAGCCCCCCTTTGACTCCTTGCTTGCCGGAACTTGTAAGCAGGGGGCCGGACTGGCATCCGTGTCAGTGATTGACTGAGATGCAGGAACTGGCTGTAATTATAGTTATGATTAAAAAAAAACAACAATATAGAGGTTAGGTCTGGGCAGGGGGCAGCTACCTTCTACTAAAAGGATTTTACACTAGGTTGAAGAGGAGAAAGGATGGATAAAGATGGTGGTGGTGGTGGGGGAGGTACGCAGAGGAGGATGAAGGTGTGCACCCATGCAGGGAACGGAAAAGGCACGGATGTGGGTGACCTCAGGATCTTTGGGAGTCCATATATGCATGGATGTGCCTCACCAGGGTAGAGGCGATGATACATTGCTCGATCAATGGCTTTATCCTTTTGAAGCTGTTGTAGTAAGTCTATGACCCTTTTTTTGTCTGAGGTGTTGAGTACCACTGTTGATCTTCCCTTGTCTGCCGATAGAATTGTGATACTGGAATCTTTCTTGAGGGATTTAAGGCTCTTCTTTCCCGTGTGGTCAGGTTAGATGAAGGAGTTTTAGCACTGGCTAAGGCTGCAGATACCTTAAGGCGAAGTTGTTCTGCCTCACACTGTGGTACCTTATTATTGTGGATTGAGGCTTAAATAGAGGTGGGGGGGTTCGACACCAACTGTCTGCCATGTACAATGCTGTTTTGACACCTTACTCTTCCTATACTTACTTCCTATAACACCTCTTAGCCACTATCCAATCACACCCTTAACACCTGGCTGTGATATGCTAATTGGGATTTTCCAGGGTACATAATTGCCACAGATTCTTGTACAAGTCATTCTGAATTGAGAAAGCCAGTCAGATGACTAGCGAAACGTCTTCAAGATCTAAACTTCAAGTTCAAGTGATCTAATTGAATACAACAGATATGCGGCAGCATTTCAAAAATATTATCAAGATCTGTGCTGTTGCCCCAACATATCTCATAGAGAGTACCTACATTGGCAATCGAAGAATTCCTCTCCTCTCCTCCTACAAAAAATAACGGAATCGCAATGTGATAACTTAAACAGACCAATCACAGTTGAAGAGATACAACTAACTTTAAAAGGTCTGTCCATGGGACCAGATGGCTTTTTTAGTGAATATTATACAGCAACCATAAAGGCCTTATGCACCCATGTGAACTTTTTAAATAACTTACTGGAATGCATGGTACCCCCAGCGACTTTTTACCCTTCTTTTTTGACCCTCATACCCAAAACCGGGAGAAGATCACTCAGCTAGAGCAAATTATAGACCTAAATCTCTATTAAACTTGGACTATAAATATTTACTAAAAACGTAGCAAACAGATTGGCCCCATTGATTGTCATACTTAAATAGAAACATTAATATGAAGCTTAGACACAGAGAAGGCCTTTTCTCCATGCAATAGGTTCTTTTTATGTGAACCCAAAGGGGCAAATCAGAAATTCCAGGGGCCTTCTTGAAGCCATTTCAAATAAAAAGTGGAACACATCAGGGCTGCCCTCTCTCACCTCTGCTCTACATTCTAAGTATTGAACACCTGCCAGCCCAAATAATGGATTGCCATGATAATTCTGGACTCAAAATTGGAGCCAGCAACAATACGCAGATTACGTATTGTTGACACTCATCCACCAACAAACCTTCCTCCCAAACTTGCATAAATTATTAGAAAGTGTCAGGATACAAAGTTTATCAATCTAAAACAGAGGCCATTCCATTAAATATGGAAACTAGGACTAATAAATTACTAAGGCTCAACTTTCTTTACATGTATAACATGTATTACCCTGTATGTAATGTATGACTATGTACTTGTAAAGCGCCATGGAAGATGTTGGCGCTATATAAATCAATAATAATATTACTCTTGGAGAGCTCAAAGCATCAAATACTTGGGACAAGAAATCACTAGCAACTAAGCATTCCTCTATAGCACACGTGTCAAACTCAAGGCCCGCGGGCCAAATCCGGCCCTTCTGGCTGTTGTTTATGGCCCCCAGTGACTTTACAGCATCCAAGACTTACTACATTGCTATACATTTATAGTATAGCCGTATATTTAAAAAAAAAACATTCGGCCCACCACTTAGCCAGTCTTTTTGACTTTGGTCCCTTATGTGATTGAGTTTGAAACCCCTGCTCTATAGAGCTATTTCCCACTGCTGTCTGATATAAAGCAAATGATAGACAAATGTAGAAGACACTTTCATGGTTCAGGTGCCCTACAGCTATTAAGATGTTAATTCTTGCAAATACCGGTTTCCAACTCTGTCAGTTAAAGGACAATTATACTCACCTTCCCTCCGCTCCACATCTCGCCGACGGGGAGGAGGGGACGGAGCCTACCAGAGCAGCGTTGCTGTAAGACACTAATGATAAATAAGATCTGATTGGTTGGGGCGAAATTAGCACAATTTTAAACGATAAGAACTTTTATTGAATCTCCCTGTTGGTATTTTATAAACAGGAAATACGCACTTCTTTCGTCAGACACACAGCTTCTCCTGTTTGTGCAAACACCAGATATGCTCACCAGTGTAACAAGCGCCTTTTTAATAAACCCTGGAAAGAAGCTAACCTAGGTCAACTGTGTGACATAATCATCACCAGGAAGATCCTACCTTTCACGGATTTAGAATCTAAACACAAGCTACTCTTGTAGCAACCAACATTATCATATAACTACTGTCAATTTAAACATTTTGCTAACTCTAAGCAAAATTCAATATTCAATAAAAGTTCTTATTGTTTAAAATGGTGCAAATAAGATCTGATTGGATGGTGCAAAATTAGCACCATTTTAAACGATAAGAACTATTATTGAATCTCCCTGTAAGTCTACACTTACAAGCGCTCGGTCGGGTAAGTAAAATCTTATAGATGTATGGGCACCTTAAGTGTTTTTATTCCAGATTATACAATTGTTTTTTCCTTCTCTTGGTTTTGTTTCCCCTTTGTTTATATTGCATACTGTTTAAAGGGAAAGTTCAGTGGAAAAACATTAGCATTATTCTGTAATTAAGAAGGCTTCCTTGTTGTTGCAAGGACAACTCACACCTATTTGCCATGCCCCTGGTCTTAATTTTTACTGTCTATGCACATATTTTCTATACAGATGTCTACACTGCATTGCTGACAATTGAGGAGGCTAAGGCAATCCCAAAGGTAACTGCAAAAAAACATTTATTGATAAAAAAGCATCACACAGTCCTAAACATTGTAGTGTGTTTCTTAAAGGGTATATACACTGTATAAACAACTTTATGTTAGTGGCTAACTTGTGGCTTTAAATCAAAATGTGGTGGTCTTATTCCCTATGCCTATTTCCCTTCCATCAGTGCTTGAAGGTTGCTGTCCCTCTTTCCAGTCTAATTCCTTTGCAAGGACCGCCCTCACAAGATTAGCAAAGCAGCATCACACACTTGGCCCCAGAAATGGCATCAGTTTGACTGGCGATGTGCGCACGTGCGTCTGACCACCCTAATGACGTCATCACATGCGCCAGATACAAAACCGGTAGATCTCATGCATTTCTTTTGCATTTTTGGAGATGAGGGGATTACCCAAGACTGCATAATTCCTACACACAACTCAGGCAGCATCCTCTCCTCCAAAAACGTGAGGGGAAGGCGCGAGATCTGCCTGTTTTGTATGTGGTGTACGTGATCACAGAGCAAGTCAAACTGATGCTGGGACCTATCCCTTGTCCCTTACTCTGAATAGTCCGGGCAGCTGAATAAAATTGGGTTTTATCCCTTATATTATATAAATATATTTATATCTCCATAGGAGATTGCATTGAGTTTTTAGGAGCTACCAATGTGGTGGGGGGGATAGGATATTACACATAGGAAAGGTGTATATGTATGTGTACTATCTCACTGTTACCATTTAAATGACCATTAGTAAATGTATATATATTTATCACTGACTTATATTAGGTACAACACAAAATATACAAAATACATAAACTTACTTACAGAGCTGAGATCCCTATTTTTAAATGGAATGGTTAAATGGCAGCTTAAAACACACCCCTGTGTCTGCTCCATATGAAAGGAAGGGTTATCCAAAAAAAGTTTCTGTCTGCTACACAGGATATTATGTGTATTATAATAAACATACACACCATTAAATACCACCTCCAGCCTGCAGGTGGTCAGTGAGTAATAAAATACAAGACATCCCTGCTCTCTATGGTAGGAAGAGAGAAAGTGAAAGTGGATTGTGGTGTGTGCTTTGGAGTGATATTGACTGCAACACAAGATCCTGTGTATAAGATCCTGTTACCACTTGTTGGGAGGAAAGATTTTTGGACAGACAATTTACCTTATTGGATACAAACTCTGAGGCAACAGATAAGTGTACACCAACTTATAAGGATACACAATATACAGGCCTGGTCAATATTCAAAGTGATGCACCATAGTCAGGGACACCCGATTATTATTAACCTGTTTATGTGCACTGTCTGCTTTGTGCCAGACCACCAGAGTAACCCACTGTGTGCCATGCAACCCATAATCCTTCCATAAAGCAGTGATCTGGTACAAATTGTTGGCAGCGGTGCTTGTAATACCATTTATTCTCCCTGTTTTCTTTGTATATTTGTTCTCAGTATTAAGTTATGGAGGCTGCTACTGAACATATTGAAATCCTCCTGTCCTTGTACCTGCAGATGAAATTCCCCAATTAGACTCAGTAGCTCTACCAGGCCCAATTACCAAACCTATTTATAAACCTGACTCCATTTGATTGGGTAACTAGAGAGTGGACTGATTGGCTGAATTGGCAGCCACTATTAATGGTTGGGGTGAAGGTGCTCGCTTGCATGTCCTCAGCCTTTTGCTTAGTGGTAAAGCCAGGCAGGTATACCAAGGATTTACTGTAATACTGAAATAAAAAGCAGTTATCAGTTATTAAAAATTGCTCTGAAGCAATTTTTTTAAAAAATTAGATCTATATAAGAGTATATAAAGCATAAATCCATTTCTTTAGGTAAACTGGGAATGATAAATATTTGTTTATACATTAGATTAATAGGGCAATGCTATTATAATAACATGATGCTGTAAGGTACCTTCTGTTATAATATGAGGTACCATCACCACTTGCAGTGGTGAATACTAATAAGTATTAACCTAGCATGTTTAGTTTCAACCACACAGTGTAGCAGGATTGCCTGGGTCTACTCTCAGACCTGCAGGTTTATCCTATTTGGTTCCTCTGGAAGCTGGGGACAGTTTAAAATATACCTGTGTAAAGTCAATGTATGTATGTGTGTATGTTTGTATGTTCCAAAAAAACTTTAAAACGACTGGGACAATTTTCATGAGACTTCATATACTTAAGTATAAGGACCTCGGCAAAAGCATATGCTACTTTACAACTTTCAAAAAATGCCTCTGTACCCCTTTTAAGTTAATTTATCTGTGTGCTGCCATCTGGTGGTGAATCAAGTTAATTGCACACCTTCCAAATATCACAGATTGTTCAGGGCAGTACAATGATTTGTTTAATTTTAATTTTGTTGCTGTGATAGGAGGATAGAGCTGTCAATTAAGAGGAGCAGCAGACCATGTGATGTAGCAATGTTATGTGACCACACACTCAGTCACCTCCTCTCACTTGTGGTTTACCCAGAGTCAAGATTGAGAGGTAAATTGACCAATACAATATAAGTCTCTTGTACTGGGGGTTGGGCAGGCAGTTTTCAGCAGTCTGGTGCAGAGTTCAGAGAAGGCAGCTAAGGAAATGTGTAGTTTTACTTAATGAAAGCTATGAATGGGATGTAACTGCCCACACTGCAATACAACTGCACTGTGAGGGGTTAATTTTACTTCACATCTTGTGTCTCTTTTCCCCACAAATTACTGAAACCCCAGTATTAAAGGCCACGTACACACTCTACTCATTCACCTTTCTTTTCCATGTGTCATTTTTGCAAGAAAATTGTGTTTTCTGGGGGACATTGTGTGTCAATAATGATCAATAGCAGTAAAAAATAAATTAATGTGAGATGTCTTAACCCATTGTTGAAGGGGAAGTTGATGCGATATGCATTAAAGGGGGAGTTGATGAGATACGTGCTAAAGAGGGAGTTGATGTGATTCTCGCTAAAGGGGAAGTTGATGCGATATGCGCTAAAGGGGGAGTTGATGAAATACACGCTTAAGGGGAAGTTATAGCGATGCATGCTAAAGGGGGAGTTGATGCAATACGCGCTAAATAGGAAGTTGGTGTGATACGCCTTAAAGGGTAAGGTGGTGTGATACGCCTTAAAGGGTAAGGTGGTGTGATACGCCTTAAAGGGTAAGGTGGTGTGATACGCCTTAAAGGGTAAGGTGGTGTGATACGCCTTAAAGGGGAAGATGGTGTGATACGCCTTAAAGGGGAAGGTGGTGTGATACGCCTTAAAGGGGAGTTGGTGTGGTATGCATTAAAAGGGAAGTTGGTTTGATACGCCTTAAAGGGGAAATTGATGTGATACGCCTTAAAAGGGTAGTTGGTGCGATACGCTTTAAAGCGTATCATATCAACTTCCCCTTTAAGCAACAGGGTACAACACCTCACATTCATTTATTTTTTAGTGTAAATACCAACATTATTTGCCCTCAAATTTGGACATTTTGCAATTTCCCATTATTGCACAACAATAGCCCCCCAAATGTATGTTAATGGTGGATGAGATCTGCTCTAGAATCCTGCATTGTGTCTGGCACCCCGAAGTTAACCAGATTTGTGGTTCAAGTTAGAAAGCTGAATTTTCGATGCAGGTTAGAAAAACCGGGCAATGCCGGGTACTCTGCTAGTTATCAATACTTCCAGTTTCAGTTATACTATAGTGCTGTAGTTTTTTACTTTTTTTTATGTAGATCTTTATTAAAAAAAGAAAAAGGAATGTTCTCTTCTGTAGATTTTTGTTTTGCACAGATATATTTAAGAGAAAGGTTAGAGAAAGATATCATTTGCATCGATATATTACAGGGAAAGTTCAGTGAAAGATATCTTTTAAAAAATGATTCGTTTATATTATACATAAGTTATTCAACATATATTCTCTCCCGTTTTGAAAAATCAGTTAATTTCATTCCCCTTTGCAGTTCCCCGCTGTTGACATTAATGAGCTGAAATTTCAGGTTCTGTAACAGTCCCAGAATGCACCACTACCTTGGAATGTTCCTAACAGTAATTTCTACGGATTGGCTGTTGGATGGGTCAAACATGCTCCGATTTGTGCTTAGCAACTGAATCAACACAGGCACTGGGTCAAGGGCAATATGATAATGGTTTCTAATAGGGGTCCTGCAAACAGGAAGTCAGTATTTCGGAAGCATTTATTTATACACGGACAAAAGGCTGAATGGGCAGGTTAAGGTCATTATGATGGTAAAAAAAATTCTTCTTGCATGTATGTAAACGCAACTTACTAGAGAAGTATCCTACAATGTGTAGGTGTTCTGTGTAGAAAAGCTTTTATTTCTATTTTAAGCATTAAGTGCAAAGCTAGCTCAATATACGCAGCAGGTGGGTTTGTGCACCTGTGTCAAAAAGGGAAGCAAAGAAGCCAATTCTTTCCAACCCCCCCCCCCATCCCCCCACCCCCCAATATAGACAGAATGGAACAACAGAAGACCAGGGCAAAGTTATTTTCTCTGATAAATCCAAGGGAGTTGGTCTAACTCACAATCCTGTCCAAGAACACTGGCATAAAGAATAGTATCATAATATTCTCAAAGATTAACTTTTCCCAACAATCCAGGCACAATGTGGTGATGATCTGTGTGTCATCCAGCATGATGGAGCACCATGTTACAAGGCAAAAGACAGCATGCCAAAGCAAATTGTAGAACTGCTCATAGGTACTAGGTGGTGCAGTTACCCTTTAAACACTAAAACTAATGTTTTTGATGGTTTAGGTATGGTTGCCATGGTAACTCCAGACTCAAAATAACTACATTTCCTGAAATATTACTGCCCAAAACCCCACTTTTCATTTTAATTTTACCTTCACCCGACACTCCCACGCTGAATTATTAGACCTTACAGAATCAAGATCCCTCTGCGAAAGTCCCTCCTCCTGTTGCAAGCTGATTACGAGCGCACTCATGAGCAGTATGTAGAGCACTAGATTTGATTAAGTGTCCAACCAGATGATACATATCTGTGCAGACAAAAATAAATTAGAGGGAACTCTGCTTTACAGGACTCTAATTTGGTGGTTTTGACAATGCAATATTTGCATCTTAGTCCAATATACTGTTTAGTTCCATTGTGGATTACTCTGTCACATACTATATTTCATCCCTGGATAAATAATAAAGTGCGTGAAAGAGAGAGTATATAGAGGGAGGATGTGAAACATTTTAATTAAACTAGTTTTAAATAGCAACCCAACAGTTACTGTTTTAAATTTGTTTTATAGCTGTGGAACCTGCCATACAGGATCAAGTTCTAGTATTTATTTTGCATAACAATGACATTCCTCCCAACATTCTCACTTCTGGATAGGGGTTACTTTTGGTCATGCATTTAATTTATGGGTAGGAGGTGGATATTTCCAGTGAAAGAGTTAAAATATCGCAGTTCTAGTCCTCCATATTTAGAACTTAACTTATAATAATACGGTAACTTTTACTGTTTGCACCTGAAATAAAGTTATTGCTTTTTATTTGTCCTATAAGATGTGCGCCAGATTGGCTACTTTCTTGAGCTATTTTAGATGTCAAGACAGTATCTAAAAATTTGCTTTCTACATAGGTGCATCCAAACCAGCGAGTTTTTATTCTATGAAATGAAGCATGAAGTGTTTCGGCAGTGAAACTCGGATCCCCCAAAAATAGCAATGTGTATAACTAATACATGCCACAGATAGTATGCTTAAACAATTTCCCTACCCTCCTGCTGATATCAGTGGTGCTAGCAGAACTATTACCAATGTTTTATAGATTACATAGGTATCTTTACTGTACTTGTGTGACCATCTATATGTTTTAATGTTAAGGGAAGTTGTTTTATTAACCCCAAAAAATTAGGAATTTTAATGATTCTGTCTTTTTAAAGTACATAGAAAAAGGTGGTGCAATATCGCCCTCTGGTTAAAGGGTATGTCCACCCAAAAAATAAACTTTTTATATGTTCTTTATATAATAGCACCAACTTCAAACGCCATGTTCCTTTTTCTAAAAATCATTTGCTTTGCCCGATATTTAATGAGATATATATCAGGCTGCACTTCCGCTCCACTTCCTCTTTAGGTGACCCCGAGCTGCAGCTTAGAAAAAAAAAATCTTCCTTGCCGGACGGAAGCCAATCAGAACCTAGCATTCACTGAGGGGTGTGGGTGTGTGTGTGTGTGTGTGTCTCTCTCTCGAAGCCGGCTGGCTGCAGCATGTTGATCCTGGATTTCTTCCATACACATAACTTTACAGCTGCGATTGGTTGAGAAGGAAAAGAGGGCGGGATCCAGGGGTCAGATCATTACTGATGCAACTTCCTCTGTTCTCACTGCTGGATGTTAACAGACATGCTCTAGAACATGAAAAGAACAGAGGCAAGGTAATGTAACCTGTCTCTGTTCATCACTGTATTGGTCCATGCTGCAGGATTAAGCCAGATACAAAGGTCTGTAACTTTTGAACCACTGGACCGATTTACATGCTGTAAAGTTTATTTTGGAGCACTTTTTTGGGCCATATAAATATAAAAACTTAGTTTTGGGGGTGGACATGCCCTTTAAGGGAACAGCAGTTTTGCATTAAGATTTCTCTTTCCCTACACAGAAATGTAACAATGTATGAAATAGTACTATTCCCAAGATCCATCTACCGCATATACTGCAGTAGAAACTTTATTATGGCACCAGGATGGAAAAATATAAGAGGCCACTAATAAATTTAAAAAGATAGGGAGAGAATAAGGGTTTTGCAGCTCCCCTTCAGTATATGCAAATAAGGAACAGAGACTTCTGGGTAATTTCCATGTTTCCATTGTAGGCCTTACAATGCTTTGCCTAATAAAAGGTTTTTACAGCATTCCACAAGCTAAATGCAAATCCAGAGAGCCAACCACAGACCACTTTTAGCTTTATTGAGCCACCATCAGTGAAGTGTAGGCCTCTGGTTTTGCAGTGTAAAGCGCTTATCGAAAGACGTCACTAATAAATAAGATCGGGAGAGAATTAGGCTTCACAGCTCCCCTTCAGCTCCCTTTTAGAAGTGTTGAGAGTGCTCTTAATTGTCCCCGCACTCCCTTAATCACTGCCTTCTTGTAGTGTCTGCAACACTTAAAAGTTCTGCACAGGCTCACCATAGACACTGCTCTGCTTACACCTCCCCCTCCCCCTTTCTTATCTCTGCTGGGTCTCTTAATGGGCATGTCCACCCCCAAAACTAAAATTTCCCCCACTACTGGCCCCACTGTGCAAAGTTTAAAAATCTTTACCTTACCTCTCTGCTCCAAATGGTTCTCTTGCAATGTTTGTGCAAAGTCCCAGAAAGTGAAGAGTAGGGAGCCTGGCTTTAAGAAGGTTTCCGCCTCTTACCTTTCCTCTGAGAGGTTTCTGGCTTGGCCACTGAAGCCCTTTCTCCCCCCTCCCACTCGATCCCAAGGAGCTGTGTCTTACCTCCCGTTCTTTAATAAAATTAGGAGAGAAGGTAAGCTACTTACCTGATTGTTCGCTCCCCCGCCGCATAGTCCGACATGTCTCGACGGAATCGGTCTTTTACGCGCATTTGCAAATGTGATATTTGGCAGGATTGGGCACATATTATAATTTCTGCTTTTGACAGGTTTTTCCCTGTAAATGCTGTGATTACAAATGGTGATTTCTCAAATTCTACGGCTCAGATTGAAAATCCAAAAACGTTTTTAAGTAGTGGGATCTTATTGTATCTAAAGGTACTATTTTTTAAAATATAGATAGGAGTATAGATACCCTTTAAACCCATCCCCAGAAAAGTACAATTACAAACAATAATTGCACTTTTCAGGGCAGACAAGTAATTTAACTCATTTAAATACACTTACAGGGAGATGAAATAAAAGTTCTTATTGTTAAAAATGGTGGTAATTTTGCCCCAACCAATCAGATGTTATATACCATTTGAAAGCGAACATCTGATTGGTTGGGGCAAAATTAGCACCATTTTTAACAATAAGAACTTCTCCCTGTTTGTTTCCATTAAATGCTTCAAATGCAAAATTACGCTGGTTGAAAACGTTTCATTAATATTGAGCTTCTAGTAAAGTTAAAACACTTTCAAATATCTTATCAGTGACAGCAAGAAGCCCGACTAGTGAATGTCCCATTTTTAATAATTTAAAATTTACATCATGTACAGTTTTAATAAACCATCTTAGATATAATCTACACAGCAAAAACAAATTACCAGTCATGTAGAACAATGAAACATTTTTTTGGTGTCCATTTTAGAAAACAGAAAAAAAATTTAAGGTCTCAATACTGTTTATTCCAAGATGATAATACTGCAAAGCACCTTAGAAGGGATAGGCTATTTGCTGGACACTAGAAAGGGCAAGTACCATGATCTGCTATTACTCTCAGTTATCCAGGTACCATAACTTATTAAAGCTTCATATTAGATTTCTATTCTATTCTTTTAACTTTGAGTGTGCTTTGAGAATTGCCGGTGTTAAAGGGCATATAAAAATTCACATATAGCTTTCCCACCCCAATAAAGCTTAAGACTGCACACTTTACTTACCTGTCAAACATTTATTGAAGCATGATACATATTGCAAACTCGTGTCCTCTTCTCCCGAAGTTGTTACCTCCTCTTAAAGCTCTCTGAGCTCTTAAGGATCTCACACATGCTCAGAGGAGGCAAGGAGATATTGAAGCAAAGCCAAAAAAGAGAGAAAAGGACAGTGGAGGACTGCAAATCAATATCAACCTTTAGGAATGTTGGAAAGTTAAGGCCCACAAATCTTGATACAAAACTCTTAAGAGCTGCGAAATTTTTAACACATTTGTGTGCATTGTGGCTCTTGGTACATTCCCCTGTAGGAACTCAATGAATCTTAGGAGGTACGTTTGCTGCACCTCTCCACTAATGATTTAGCAAAGCTAATCACCTTTGCCAAATATTTTACAGGTATAAAACTTAATTCATCTGCAGTGACACTTTGACATGAGGTAGATACACAACATATAAATTTAGTGTTAAATATTAACTACAGATATTTGGTTTAAGCAGCTCAGATAAATAAATATAAAGCTGAATATACACAGTTTTGGTTATAAAGATGTCACTTATAAAGAATAAAAGGTGAAGGTAATAAAATAAATCTTAAGATAGTATATTTTCTATAAATCTTAACACAAAGCTTCCTAGTAAGTTGCACTATAAACATACTGCCAAGTTCCGGTGTGACAAAAGTTCAGTTTACAGAATTTTGCTTTGCAAAATCACAAAGAATTAAATTATAATCTTATGATCCATTAGCTCTTTAGAAATTCCTTAGTAAGCATGAAGACGAATAGCCATAATGCCCAAGGACCCCACCATATGACAAAAATGTTCCAACGAAACTGTCAATGGTTTACCTAATTAGAACAGTCAATTTTCATCTGGTTGGATCAGATCATTCTGACTGACCACATAGGAGCCTACAAACTGATCTTGTATCATTTGCCTTGATTTTCATTTAAAGGGTAACTTTGGTCTCCAATTCTTCCATCGTACCTTCAAAATCAAAACTCCTTCCATCGTACCTTCAAAATCAAAACTAAATCACATCTCTAGACATAATTTGTGAGAAGTTATTGCTGGAAACGTTTAGCAATATTTCTTCTTGCCTGAACACTTCCTGTTTTCAGCCATGTGACCAGCCTCTGTCTGCATCAATAGGCTCCCTTTCTGAACTGTAATTTCCCCCCCCTCCCATGTACTTCCTGTTTTCCTCAGCATTAAGTCTTAACTGAGAATGCTCACCCGGATGGGGCAGAGGTCAAGTGATGTCACCAGAAATGTGATTGTCGGCTCATTTTAAAGGAAATACTGCAGGTTTTCATTTTCCCCTAACTTGTTTGGAGACCACAGTTGCCTTTTAAGTTTTCCTGTGTCATATACAACACTTTTATATTTATTTATATAATACAAAAGGGACAATTTTTTTCTATTTACATTCGTCTTGTAATAACCTAGTAAAAAATGTTACTGCCTAATATAACAAATGTATACAGTTCAACATTACATACTTATATTGAGAATATTCCATTATTTAGGGAATCAATTTAAAGCAATTTTGACAAATTATCAATATACATCCTGACAAACATTGACAACATTTTTATGGTCATTTTCATGGTCTTAATAATTGAACACCTAGAAAAATATACAGTTTTAGTTAAGTATTTCCCCATCTATGTACAATAGTGCACTGAAGATGTGTATGTCTTTTCCTGTGGAAAATCCCCCAGTTTGCACATTAAAATACACATGTGAGAAATGTGCATGACATACTGGGACATCTCTCTGAAATAGGTTTGTCTGCATGTCTCCTTTAACATCCTCTGAAGCAGAACGTCTTGAGCATTAGAAAGTGCTTTCTAATAGGCAATGGCAACCACAGCCTGTGGGACAAACTTCTTGTGTGCTGAACCATTCCAGCATATGTGCTGTGTGTCCTCCATGGCCGCAGCTTAAACAGAAATTAGAGGAGCCTCGGACTGCCACATGACAGATAGCACACTGAAAAGTGAAGCCCTTACAGATTGCACACTGTGTTCCTCGTACTTCACTGCGACAATGGCTACAGTACACTCCAAATTCTGCAAAGGTAAAGAAAAGCAGGAATAAACCGAATGAATAATATAGCACAGCTAAATAACATGTCCTGCCTATTCACTGTCAGAACTGATTGCGCCCTTTTCTGTTTTTCTTTTAAAGTCACACAGAGGGTTAAGTCCCTTTAAGGATTTACCCAGACCAAAACCGCGGTATTAAATTGCCCAGAGCCGACCAACTATGACTCTGGGTAAATTGCTCATTAAGACTTCTTCAGTCCAGATAAAGAGTAAAAACAGTAACTAACACGTTTGTATTAACTTATGTATAGACATGTAGAGTAGTGAATAAATACTTACCAATTCCTCGATGAGGCTCAGGGGGACAAGAAACAAATTTTAACACTTCAGCTCTTTTCTCCTGGAGGCCCCAACGGTACAAGATTTCTCCGTAACACTTTTTAAAATCATCAAACTGCTGCGCATTGGCAGGGTCAAGTAGCCTAAGAGAGATCATATTTTGCATAATTCACTTATATTCTTAATATGGTGTATTTGTAAATTGCATTAGCAGTTAGGAATTAACATTTATTGTCTGCAGAGTGTTCCATAGCTTCCATACCCCAATGATTAGTTTTACTTAGACCTGTGCTATGACACCTCTAAAGAAGTAGGGATCATTGTTGCAGAAGTCATAGCCAACTCACCTAGTCATGTCTAATTCTAACTCTGGTTACAACTAGTCTTGTTTTTGCACAGGAGACAATAGGGGTAAACCTGGGTGATTCAAAAGGTATTGATCTATATTATAGTGTAGGGAAGGAATACCACCTCTATGCAAGTAGGCTAGTGAGTAGTAGAGATGACCGAACTTTCGAAAGTCTGTTTTCGAACTACATGGAAAGTTCGAAAACAGACCCATTGAAGTCAATGGGAGTCAAATAGTTCAAAAAGTTAGAATGAAATACAATTAAAATATCAATGAGAACTTAATGTGGGACCTGGGAAATGGTCTGGGGAACATGTTCGAATATCCAGGACTTTCGAAAAATCGATTTTACTCTCACGCACGCTACTTTCGAGCTCTCGCGTCCGAACATTTGATAATTATCCCATGAACGACTCGCAGATTCGATAATTCGATATTTACTCGCGTATTGGTATAATAGACATTTTACTCGCATATTCGATAATTCAATATTAACTCGCGTATTGGTATAATAGACATTTTACTTGCATATTCAATAATTCAATATTTACTTACGTAGTGGTATAATAGACATTTTACTCGCATGTTCGATAATTCGATATTTACTTGCGTATTGGTATAATAGACATATTTGCGCACCTCTAACGTTCAAACATAATTATCGAAATTCCGGAAAATATTGAAAGTCGAAATCTGGGTCCGGGATAGTTCTAGAAGTCAGAGTCCGTTCGAACTCGAATAGTTCGGCTCGAACTTGAGTTCGAGTCCATCTCTAGAGAATAGCTGTTTGGTTATAAAATGCCAACTTCATTGATTACGTAGGTCAATATGGGGAGACCAGTTATTCAAGTGATCCAGGAAATGAAAGTTTGTCAACTCGCTTTTATCGAGGACCACTAACAGGGTGGGTACAAGTACCACTGGGCCAATCTAATTCTCACTAGCTTAGGAAATGGTGGCTATTGCTTTAAGCCCACCATTAAAACATTTATCTGCCTGTAACCCGAACTGCTATTTTCCCCAGTTTATTACATGCATTTGTAACCAGATATTTAATGATAAGTTCTGTTTCTTTCTGGAAAAAGGTATCTGCCTCCTACCTCTGCCCCAAAAGCTTTTTATATGCTTGAGCATGAGCAGAGGTGGCAGCAAGTAAAATAGCTGTCAATCACTGCTTGTGAGAGGGGTCCAGTTTACTCTGCCAGAATGATGACAATACTTACCTTTAAATATTTGGTAAGTAATGCATGTAATTAAGTACAAAATATATCAGTTGTGGTTGGGGGACGGTAACTAACAATTGACTTTTTTTTGTTTTAAGGTTGAACATTCCTGCAAAACGCCTTGATAAAAATAAAAATTGTTTTGCCGAATTTATCCAATATATCTAGTAAAAGTACTGTGATACTTTAATGGACTAATAGTTTATTTTAGTAGACAAGCTTTCAAGGGATCTACCCTCTTCCTCAGGCTCTTACCTCGAAAGCTTGTCTACTAAAATAAACTGTTAGTCCATTAAAAGTATCACAGTACTCTACTTTTTATTGCAAAAAGCCTTACATTTGGACCAAACAAAGTCAGATGGTACTGATTTTATTGGTAGTAAAGCACCTCATTTTGTAAAGCAGTGGGATACTCCTGTACAATACTGGACATTTTAGGGACTGGCTATAGCAGCCTTTCTATGCATCATTCCCTTACCACCTAAGCCCAGATGTTTGCCTTTATAAACAAGCTTATTTTCCTGATAAATTCCTGAGTGCTGACCTTGGCTTTGATTCCAAGATTTTCAATGTTTGGGAGTCTGTCTTTTGTGACTGCCTGATATGCAGGTCATCTTGGTCATCAGGAAGAGAAGAACTTTAGGTCTGTCTAAATTTGGCCAATTATCACAAATGTCTATTTAGCCTTTAAATTTACATGGTTCTCGGTTAAAGAGATATGGTAAAAAACAACTCTCTCTTCACAATATAACTGCTCAAAAGGAAGAGTTTTACTCTACTCTAGGGAAACAATTTATAGTATTGTCAGGAGTTTGGAGGATAAATCCCTAAACGATAGCTTGTCAAATAACAAAAGCACACGTGAGGATTTAGCTATACTACACAATCATTCTTATGAATTACCCTCACCGTTTGTTCTTGTCATGTTGCTCCCTCTCTCGCTCTCGAGGATCTGCATAATTTATGTTAAAATATCTGTATTCATCTGGTGATGCATCTCCCCACGGAGCTCCATGATCGCCATCTTGAGTCACTGCCAGCACACAAATAATATAAAAAGATAATGTTGTTTTGGTGCAGCAGCATGACAGATATGGCAATCTCACTTTTAGAATATTTGGCACCTGACACTGTCTGACACCACATGCACTCTCTTGCTCTTCCCCTGTCCCCGGGGTCCAAGCATGCTTACTAAAGACTTAATGCTGGGGGGGACTTATCAGACATCCCATGAGTGATATCTGTGCTTGCCCCAGATGTATGTGCAGAAAAAAAAACCAGTAAAATGTCAGTCTGCTTCTGCTGACGATATTTATTGCCTAATATTTGGTATCATCCAACAATCATTTTGTGATACAAAAACGGGACATCAGAATACGTCTTTTATAATAACTGCTTCACTGCCTGAAGGGATGACAATTATTAGTCAGTTTAACAGGCAGACACAAGAAGGAAGGGAGCTTAAATGCAAAATTCTGAATTCTTTATTTCATAAATCTCACCAATGTTCCAGCCAGTGCTGCCCAATCCTGGATCTGACACGCTGGACCCTGAACCTGAGGATGTAAAGCTGTTCTGAAAATGAAACGGAAATCAAAATGACAGTAAGTATTAAAATATCTTTAAAAACAAACAAACAAAAAAAAAAGGTATTTAGCTGCAATGAGACCTCATTTGGAATATTTGAAATTCTTTACATAAGGACAGAGTTTAAAGAATTGCATAACTGTGCAGACAGATTAAGGCTATTTACATAGGAGAAAATACCCTTGGGCGGGGATTTGATCACTTTATACAAATATATTCATGGGCCATACAATAAACTCTGTGCTGCATTATTAAAGGGCAACTCCACCCCCTAAACTAAATTTTACTATCCTGCAGGGAATTGCTATAAACCTCGACATCTCAAGATTTATGACACTCTGTCGTCCCCAAATGCACTTACCAGCCTTTGTTCCCCCGCTGCCTTCTGCTTAACTCCCGTGCCTTTTTCGTGCACGGAAGTCAAGCAGGAGGGGCTCGACCGGCATCTGCTCCTGTGATTGGCAAAGGCGCGATGCCTTAGCCAATCACATTAATCTAAATTTAAGATCAACGTTTTTTACCAGTGGACATGCCCTTAAAGACAGAGATATTCAAAGAATACCAATACCATAAATACTCGAGTATAAACCGTCCCGAATATAAACCAAGGTTCTAACTTTTAACTAATAAACTAGGAAAACTGATTGACTCGAGTATAAACCAAAAGGTAAACTTTTTCCCATAGGGTTAGATAGTTCCAGACAGTCCTATTGAAAGCCACATACACAGCCCCACAGAAAGTTCCATCTACAGGCCCACAGAAAGTCCAATACATAGTCCCATAGATAATCTAATACACAGCCCCACAGAAAGTCCAATACACAGCCCCATAGATAATCCAATACACAGTCCCATAGATAATCCGATACACTATACATAGATGTGACCTGGATACCTTTCTGTGCAACCTGATCATTTTTTTCCTATTCCCTTGCAGCCTGGGCTGATTTGAGTGAGCAGGACAACAATTGCCTAACACACTGAAATCAAGAGGATTCTTTGTGTTACAGTGTACAGATTGTCTTCCCAGGGCTATGTGTTTTTTATCCAGCAGCATCCAGATCAACAAAGACCAGAGTATAAACCGAGAGGAGACTTTCAGGATGATTTTAAAGGTAAAATATCTTGGTTATACTCACGTATATACGGTAGTTAAAAGGCATGTTCACCAGCCAAACAACATTTAACCCCAGGGTTAAATGCCCCACAAACCTCATTTGTACAATACTTATCTTTTTTCCAGTGCTCAAAACATCAAATAACTTAGAATACTGTCAATGACCGTTAGAACACCTTACTGTCAAACATGGTGGTGGACACATTAAAAGGGCATGCCCCCCCCAAACTAAAATTTAACCCACTACTTGCCCCATTGTGTATAGTTCTCCTGCAGTGCCTGTCTAAAAATCAGAAAAGTGAAGAGTAGGAGCTGTCTGTGTGTCATCAAGTCTCTGGCATGCTCAGGGGAGCCCTGCCCGATCCCTTCCTCCCACCCTCAGGATGCTTCTTCCCCTAGCTACAAAACCCATTTCTGTAGTGTAGGGCACCCTAGCCCACCCCCATCCTTTATGTTAATTTTTTTAAATCAAGCCCCAAAAATAGACTTTGTTCCCCCGGGTCTCTGCATAGCCGGGTCGCCAGGTCTGTTATTGACTGAATCACAGAATCGGCTGCCAGTCCGGTCCCAATTTGCAACTTAAGGCAAGCAGAGAGCCAGGGTAATGAACAGTGCTAAGTCTATTTCTGTTTTTTTTTTCTGCTTAGAGGTCAAGACACCTTCAACGCATTAAAGGGACGATAGTCTTGGGAGAGCAAGATTCCCTTTCCAGTCAGGACATTGAAATAGGGTCATTGGTGTTTTCCAAAATGATAATGAAGGCGTGGCTCAAGAAGAAGCCCATTATGACCCTAGAGTGTTCTAGATAGTCTGTAGACTTAAATTGGTGGAGGGAGCTGAAGGTTCGAGTTGCCAAACATCAGTCTCGAAACCATACTGACTTGGAGAGGATCTGCAAAGAGTAGTGGGACAAAATCCCTCCTAAAATATGTACAAACTTGGTAGCCAACTACAATAAATATTGGACATTTGTGATTGCCAACAAGGGTTTTGCTAACAAGTACTAAAGTCAGTATCACGTCAGGTTAGGGGTGCACCACATATCTTACCTGCCAGGACTCCATAAGTTTGCTTCATTCAATTACATTTTGCGAAGTTACCTTTTGTGAGGGGATCAAACAATTTTTTCACTCATTACAATGCACAACAATCTCTTTTGCGCATTGGGTTTTTGAGGGGGTTTTTTGTTGTTGTTATTCTGTCTCTTACAGCTATCTTCCATTAAAATTGCAGGCTGGTCATTTCTTTGTCAGAGGGCAAATATACAAAATCATCAGGGGATCAAAAATGTCTTTTCTTTACAGTATGTGAAAACTGCTAAATATTCTGAGAATTGTGTGTAAGTATTTTATCCAATATAATTTTTTTAGGCCAAAGTGAGTTTTTAAAAGTATTTTCACATGTCACACAAGCATTAAAGGATATGTACACCTTAAAAAAAACAGTTTAGTGGCAAGTTTTGGCTTTAAAAGTTGTTTGCTAAAAATTTTTTCTTCTACCCCCCCAGAGATTATCCAGGAAGAGGAGACTTCCTCTTCCTGGATAATGGCATCTGCAGCTCTGCCCCAACGACATCTACTGCTCCCTCCAGCTTCCTTGGTCTCCAAAGGTAATTTCCTGGTTGCAACACGTGTGCAAACATTGTTCAGACATTTCGGCGTGACCGAACATGGCGCGGCGACGTCATACGCATGGTCACGTGCGCGCATTAATGTCATGTCGCGTGTGCACTGACATCACGCGCGCAGTGAGGTTGCATGCGTGTTGCAACCGGAAATTACCTTTGGCGGCCAAGGAAGCTGGAAGGAGCAGGAGATCTCGTCAGGGCAGAGCTGCAGATGCCATTATCCAGGAGGAGGAAGCCAGCAAGTTTAAAGCAATAAAGGTAATCTCTGGGGGGGGGGAAAGAAAAAAATGTTTTAGCCAACTTAACTTTTCAATACCAAACTTGCCACTAAACTAATTTTTTTTTAAGGTGTACATATCCTTTAAATCGCTAATAAATAACCTATGTAAATAATGGCCACTGCTTATAGAAGTGACCACTGCAATGTCAAAAAAAGATACGCTCTTTTACTTTACTGTGTTTACCCCAATTAGTGTTGTTTTGTTAAACATATTTATGGAATCTGAAAATTAAGAGTCTTACATAGCGACTGTGTGCAGAACGTGAAGGGAATGGAGGGCAGGAAGTTAGGCCACCACCTTGAGTGTGTGCCTGGGCATCAAATACACTGCACAACATGGCTAGTGTTTGAACATCATGTAGATGGCAGTAATGAGCAAGACTGTAAAGAGAAACAATTGTTAAAAGATTACAAAAAAGGGTACAATTGTATGAATGCATACAATGGTTATTTAGAGGATGCAGGAAGAATAAACATTGGTGGTAAGCAAATCATACAGTGATTCCAGCAGTTGGCGGCCAAATGGATGATGTGCCCAGGGAGACTCAACATCAGGATCAGATGTAGGGTTAAGACATGTATCATTAGCAGCAGAAGCAAGAGCCCAAACCTGCAAAGAAACCAAACCATATATTTAGGTTAAAGGAAAGTAAATAGATTCTGGGCAATCACTCACACTGTCTACACTATACAACATTGGTACATCTTACAAAGGATGCGTTAATTCACCCTTCTGATTAATAAAGTTCCAAGCATTTTTGCATATATATTTTAAAAATGACGATTTTTTTTAAGCTTTAAAGGGCATCTATAGTGGGAAAATGAACTTTTTTTTCTTTCTTTCCATGTGTTCTATAATTCCCCACAACCCCCAGAGTGTCTTCACTTTTTTCAGATTCCCTCTCTGTCCTGAGATACACCAGTTAGAATAGTGATTGCATTCCTCTACTCCTACTTGGACTGTCAATCAAATCCCTGTGACATGATCCCCCCTCCCTGCTCTGTAATAAACATAGAAATAACAGCATTAGCAGGGGGAGAGAGGTAGCTTTGATGGAAGATATAAGGCTGCACTTGACCCCCCTTCTTAATAGCTTTCACTGATTAATGATGGGTCACAAAGAGAGAGCTCGTAAACTGTACTGATCTCCTTCTTCAAGCTTGTCGGTTAGCCGGAGTTGAGACATGGAGGAGGTAACAGAGGGGAGGGGGAAGGGGGGAGTGCTGCACACAGATCAGACACCATGGTTAAACAGAGTCAGTGACAGATATAGGATTAAGGCAGCACAGAGTACATGAATTTAACTTTGCAAAGGGGCAATGTGTTTTTTTCACTATAGATGCCCTTTAAATAGTAGCGATGTTTGGATGGACACATGGCTACATGAAAGAAGGCAGACATTGTACTATACTGTAATGCTATACTACGTACATACATATACATAGTTTGTAAAACTTTATGGATACAAACTTGTTTTTACAAATCTGGAAACCCTTTTTCATGCACAGATTTTGCACATGCATTTTATTTTACTTTTTCACATTTTCAATACACTCTCACCTGGCTAAAATGAAGTTATGCGATTACAAGCTGTTTTAGCACTTTTAAATATATGCTAATAACCAACCAAATATTGCCTAATAGCAAAGGAAAAACTTCCCAAGACTTCCTTGACACTTATGATGGTATGAGACCAACCTGCACTAGATCTCTGCGTCCCACGCTAAGGGCAGCAGAGGCATTCTTCTGACACATCTCCTGAAGGTCACGGTGGTTCAATCTGAAATCAGGATGGGTAGTGAGAGTGAACAGGTACATTATAAAGAAAAGACTCACAATTGCCTAAATTGGAGAGATGAAAAACTATATGGACATTAAGATACTGATGAGATGGTGAAGATCATGCCAATGTGACAATGTTTAAAGGCCCAAGAATTTAAAAATAACCCAGAGGTAATGTCATTAGGACAGTTTTGCTAAAACATTTGTTTAATTTATGAAGGCATTTGTTAGTAAAAGTTTTAGTACTAGTTAGGCTAGATACATTTTACAAGGTTCTTAAAGTTGTAATTACATTCACTTACAAATTCATTTTAAAGGGAAATATAATGAATTAAGACATTTTCTGTGAGCTTGATAGCAATTCCCTCAACTCGGCAGGGTCCTGTGTACACTCCCTGGACACAAATTTCTGGTCACTATATCCTTTCGGATGTTACATTTCCGTCTCAAACCCTATTGATATGATCTGGGACCTATTCCACATTTCTATTGAAATTTTGTTTATTAAAATCAATAAATAAGCATGTTGCCTAGAAGTAATCTTTGACTACTCTCTTTCTTCTGTTATCAAATCAACATTACTTATGCTGGCCATACAGTTTTTAGATATAAGAAAGATTCGTTTTTTTAATCGTCGAATCTATGTAGTATCAAAAAGCAAGTTGGTTTTAGCTCATGTTCTCGTGGTGTTTCCCATTGTGTGAGATTAATTTTGTGATCAAATGTCTTTAGAAAAATATCGCACAGACTGTTGTCCGAAAGTTGCAGAAACGTCAGGAAGAAAATGTGTAAATCTAGCCACACACAACAAAACTTCTTTTCAACATTGCCAAGATCTGCCCCAACAACAAAAATGCTTGTACATGCTCTTGTCCTCTAGAATACTGTAAAATACTAATTAAGATGACTCTAACATGACAGTTCTCATTAATCCAGGTCAATGTATATTGGTGGTATTCAGTTAGATTCACTGGACTTAAAATTTAGTTCTTTAAGATATTTTATAATTTCTAAATTCAGAATGACTTGTACAAGAAATCTGTTGGCAATAAATACCCTGGAAAGTGTCCCAATCAGCATACAACAGCAGGGTGCTAGGTTATGGCTAAACAGCTCACAGAAAGAAGTTCAAGCATTCACAAAACACATCAATGCTGTGGACCAAATCATTAGATGTACGTGGAAAGAGGTACAAAATGGCACACTGGCTTTCTAGGACTACTTCACTTAAGTTAGAGAGAATGGTAAACTGGAAGTAGAGGTTCAAAGAAAATCAACCCACAAAGACCAGCATTTGATGTTTTACTTCCAGTAAAACATCTTGGCCAAGAAACAGGATTGGTTCAACAGAGGTGTTTAATTTATGTCAAAATAAAGAAACCAAGCCTGAATAGAGGTGTGTGTGTGTGTGCGTGTGTGTGTGTGGGGGTTCAACAACATTTGTCTGCCATGTGCAATGCTGTTTTGATGCCTTACCCTGGGCAGCTTTGAAAACACCTCTTAACTGCAATGCAATCAATACCTAGAATTTAGGAGGTCCCCAACACCTTCCTGTTACATGCTGATTGGGACACATTCCAGTGTACTTATTGCCAACAGATTCTTGTACAAATTAATCTGAATTAATAAAGACAGTCAGGCCTTCAGCGTCAGTGCAGGGACCTCACTGTTAGTGTGTCAAAGGACACTTACTCATAAGATCTTTTCATCCTTAGTTGGCCTTACAACCTTTTAGCAATTATCATTTTTCATATTTTCAAACAAATATTTGGGCCTACAGCTCTTAAAGGGTATCTCCACTGCTAAAAGTCACCTGGGTTGTAAGGATAGATATGTGGATGGTGGAAATGTACCTGCAGTATCCTGTGTCTTTGAGCAGTAGTTTAGAAGAAATCCAATGAGTTTGTCCCAGAACGCTGTGGATGGTGCAGGTCCGCCCACTTTCATTGACTGCCTGCATGTAAAATGTCCGAAGCGTGTTTTCCTTTAATGCATGCGCAGAATGTGAGAGGATCCGTCGGGACTGCTGTCTGGTCGAACACACACACACACACACACACACACACACACACACACACACACACACACACACACACACACACACACACACACACACACACACACACACACACACACACACACACACACACACACTGAGTTCACTGCTAAATGGAGGAATAATCACATGTCCATTAAAGCTCTCCAAGCTAATTAATGGAGGAGTAATCAGGTACTTCCTTTTTCTCTCTCCCACTCCCTCCCATACCAGATTGCCTCATATTCCCAGCATCCCCTATGAAATCAATCTTAGAGTTAGACACAAATAAATCTTTATTAAAAACAACACAAGTTCCCCTGTATTTGTTACAGTAGTGTGGGAAGAGGGTTTAACTTTTCCTCCCCTGTCTCTCTCTGCATAATCAGCTGGAAAAATGAACTTAGAGAGTCAGGGAGGAAAGGATTTCTTACTGCAGCCAAGTGGGTGTGTCTGCTACCATGATGATGCACATTGAGTGACAGCACTCCCAGCACAGGGGAAGACACACCCCCAGGAACCTGCACAACTTTCCCATGCTGCTGCAATCAAACGAAAAGGAATTCTGGGAAAAAAAAGGTAGGGGGAGGGTTGGGGGATGGTGTACTTTAAAATAAACCAAAAAAAAAAAATGCTTTTTCCTCAGTGGAGATACCCTTTAAATGCTAACTCAACCACAATTTTTACCTGCCTGTCATTCCTCTTTAAATTTAAGCAATTCGCAAAAATGTATATCATGTATATCAAAGTATAGCATTGCCTCTGAGGTATTCATACAGTTCCACATAGGTTGGGAAATACAAAGAATTTGAAATCTCACATGTACATCTCGCCAAGAGCCTTGTGCACAGTCAGCAGGCAAGAGATGTCCTGGATTATAACCTTGCCAGCTGCCTTGATGGGCCGTGAATTTACATCACTGCTTTCACGCTTAGATTTCCACCTTCGAGATTTCTAAGGGAACAGAAAACCACAAGCATATAAATGTACTTTTTGGATTGTTATTGTTAAATGTATATCTTACAAGACTTGAACAGCACACCCATAAACATTTTCTGACAGAGGAACTCAGAATGCACATACTTTGCACAAGATGACTAAAAACAAAATTCAAAATCTAGCAAACAAATATAATTATTAAAAAATGTTTACATTTTATGTTATAGGTAAAAATTATGACTCATAGTATGTAAAGAAAACTAACCCAACTCCTTTATATTTTTGTACCCTTAAAATAAGGCATGCACAACTTGTTGATGGGCCTTCCTGCTCACTCTTCTGTTTTCCAAACTTCCTCCATGTAGCTATTACCATATTGTCCTACAAAATCTGTCACAAATTTGTAATGTCATAGGCCTGTGTCATACATGAGGTGTACCCAGTGATGTAACTACCGCCCCCGCCACCGCGGGGGGTGCCCGGACGGTAGTAGGGCACACCACAAGCCCCTAATCTGTGCGGCGACATGCAGGTTTTAAACAGTTGATCCCGCGTATGAATGAAACATACGCGCAATCAGTTGTTTAAAAGACCGCACCCGAGCTTCCGGTTCAGTTTCGGAAGTTCGGGTCCAGTTTTAAATAGCTGATTGCGCGTATGTTTCATTCATACGTGCGATCAACTGTTTAAAACTTGCACGTCGCCGAACAGATCTTGTAGTCTGCGGAGGGAGGAGGGATTCAGGGGCCCGGCCCCTTCAGGTACGCCCCTGGGTGTACCTAGTCCACTTAGGATCAAGTTATTTATTCTTGATGGATGGTGGGAAAAAAAAAAAAGGGATGAAAGCAGGAATGCCCAGTTAAACACATAATGTTTAGCTTGGAAGCAAGACATTTTAGATAAGCCTCGTCTTAAACTGAATTTCGTATAGTAAAACCTTCTGTTTCACCTAGGAAATAAATTGTTAAAACAATCTTGTTAACTTAATAATTAAGGATAATTGCATCCTTTGACTTTCAGACTGTTTAAATTTTATTAATAATAACAATAGAAATTAAGCTTTATGTTACGGGAATCCATAAAAGGCACTTTGATCATTGGTTATTTACATATTTTACATAAAGAGGCAATTGCACTTTGGTTAACTGAGGATATGTTTCAGAAAAAAGGAAAACAGGATATCAATAAAAGTTCCTGGACCAGATAAAATACATCCTTAGGTCCTAAGTTTAGTTTTATCCAGGCCATGGTTTCTTATTTTCTCAGATTCCCTCATGTCCAGAAGCATGCTCTGGGTTAGAAAAAAGATGATGTAATTTCAATATTCAAAAAGGGTAGTAATTCACAGCCAGGTAAATACAGACCTATGAGTTATATATGAGTTTGATACAGGAACATATTGTATAGTATGTTTCATGGACTGACCTAAAAAGTAGTAATTAGCATGGATTTATGAGGAACAGATTTTGATAAACAAGGCTAATTTTGTATGAGCTCAGGTCTGTTGGGCTGGGGAGGCACATTTGTACATGGATAGAAAATTGGTTGATGGATCGGATGCAGAGAAAAGTTGTTAATGGGGCTTCATCATTATGGACTAAAGTGCTAAGTGGGGTGCCACAGGGTTCTGTGTTGGGGCCGCTTCTATTTAATCTGTTTATTAATGATTTGGAAGTGGGTATTGATAGCAAGGTCTCTGTGTTTATGGACAAAAAAAAACTTTGTCAATCATTAAAGGATAAGTACATTGTAAAATGAAGTTAAGGTCAATTGGAAGCCGCAGCTTTAAAAATACATTTGCCATATGTAAGTGCCTGGTAGATCCGTGCGCGCATCCGCCACGGACGTGTGCGTGCATGACATCTCGCTGTGCATGAATGGACGTTGCGTGTGCCAAGATGTCATGTGCGTGCAGGGAGCTACCAGGCACTTACAATTGAGGCTAACAAATCAGGAGGGGGGGGGAAATCTCGGAGGGGCGGAGATAACTATTCAACTGAACAGAAACAAGACTTCAGCAACTTTAAAACTATTAAGGTAGGCTCTGGAGGGGCTTAGGGGAAAACAAAATATGGAAAATATATTTTTAAAGCTGCATCTTCCAATTAATCTTAACTTCATTTTACAATGTACTTATCCTTTAAAATCAACAGATGATGTGCAGGTTGAAGGTGGATCTAGATAGATTGGGCTGCTAAGTGGCAGATAAGATTCAATATTGATAAATGTAAGGTTATGCATTTTGGACTTAAAAATCCTTGTGCTGCTTATACTACAAATTGCTCTGTGTTAAAAATATCACTTCCTTTTTTCAGTTTAATTGAAGAATGGAAGGAAAAGGAGCGATGCCTTAGATCCCGTTCTTGAATTAAATCTGCACGAGTCCGGAGCAAAAAACATACCTGATCTAGATCCTATGCCAGGTCCTGATGCGCCTTTGCAATGTGTTACTATGTACACACATGTAGTTTAATTACAGAACGGGAGGTAAGACATAGCTCCTTAACCTCCCGTTTTTCTTTTGAACTGAAAAAAATAAATCATTTAGAGTGGAGATACCCTTTAAGTGAACCTCTGTTGGAGGGGACTGGGGCAGCTTGAATATGAAGCCAGATTGCATAGGTTACAATTATGCACACTAGAAAAAAGGCTCTTGCGTGGGGATATGTTCACTGTGTATAAATAAACTAATGGGCCATACAATAAACTTTCTTGTGCATTATTTACCAATAGAACATGCCATAGGAATGGAAGTAAAGACGATTTAAGTTCAGAAAGGGTTTATCACTGAGAGAACGGTAAAACTATGGAAATGTTTTCCATTGGATGTGATGATGACGGGTTCATTGGATAGTTTTAAAAAAAATCTGGATGAGTTTCTAGAAACAAAGAATGTTGCATGTTACTGGTATTGATGCATTTATCAAGGGATATTTCTGATTGCCATCTGGGACCATATTTATAAATGCGCAGTAACGCAATTTAGTGATACTGCTTGTTATACGAAATGTACAATAGCACCCGTAAATGTATGACTGTTATAGTACATTTACACTGACCGTTTCGGATGTAGAATACCATGCGGTAGTAAAATACCTAAAATAAAGGTAGGAAGGTGTCTGCCGTGGGTCACTATATTAAAGTGGTGCTCAGGAGGATAGACTATGTAAATTAATAAAAGAATAAGGAACAGAGGAAAAATCCTCCTGTTCCCCCAAAAATGTCCCCCACAGAATGGCACTACCACATGCAGTAAACTAGTAAAAATACGATTTATTGGAGTCACAAAATAAAATAAACACACTATACAAGAAAGCTAAAACCAATACACAAACCGGGCGTCCCCGGTATACTAACAACGGAACAAGGGAACAACGGAACAAGGAACAACGGCCTTCCGAAGTCAGTCTCTAACCTCCCCTCTAGTTAAATGAACTGGAATACATCCATTCGGGACTTACTGTGAGAAGCCAAGTCTGACTAGTCTCCCCTCTTCACGGACGGACCACACTCTTCACCCGACAAGAGGATAAAGCACCTCACTCCAGGTAGGTAGAGTCACTCCTAATCATAGGCAGTCGAAGATATCCACCGTCCAGTCACCGTTCAATCCGACACCGCCCCGCTAGGGAGTGAGACAATGTAGCAAACTACGGAAGCCTTCCTGGACCTACACGTGTTTCGCCGTCATGCCAATACTGCTCTGGCTTCATCAGTGTCACATGGTTCGCAAATCCAGGCTCACTTAAATAGCCACAGTCTAAATGGTATATCACCTATAACTTCTTAAATGTACATTAAAGAGATACAGTCATTGAACTGTTTTAAATTGTGCAAATATCCAACAATTATTATGAGTGTGGGTGTCATTTACAATAATGGCATTCCCTCAATAACACAATTTCATCAATAAAAGGCCTAACAACCAAAGTTCAGAACAGCAACGTTTATCCTATAAAAAGAGATACATCCGGGTCTGTCCCAACATCTCCTACAACTTAGGGTGCATGTGTATACTCTGCAAGAGTTAATCAATAGATACCTCCCACATAAGACCCCTAGGTACGTATATAGAGTGCAGTACAAGGTACCAGCCCATAAGATAGGACCCCCAGTGTCAAAGTCTGGACAATATCCTAACCACACACTGATAGTGTCCAATTAGCAGGTTAGTCTAATATTGCAGATAAACATAATGCCACAATCGCAGATAGACAACAAGGAGTCACCTTGACATGTAGCAGACGACATCCTACTTATAACACAGCATAGCTCATACCAATATTTACAAATAACAGTTGAACTGAATTTCCTCATTTAAATTTTTGTTCCTGTATTAGTATACCGGGGACGCCCGGTTTGTGTATTGGTTTTAGCTTTCTTGTATAGTGGGTGTGTTGATTTTATTTTGTGACTCCAATAAATCGTATTTTTACTGGTTTACGCATGTGGTAGTGCCATTCCGTGGGGGACTTTTTTGGGGGAACAGGAGGATTTTTCCTCTGTTCCTTATTCTTTTATTAATTTAGGTAGTAAAATACTGCAATGGTAGTCCATGGGGAGCGTAAATCTATGATCGTGTTATCATAGCAATACGAGCGTTATCGTTAATGTACAAATTAAAGGGTATGTCCACCCTAAAATCACATTTTTAATATAGCCTTCCTCCTGGCCCCCCAGCCCCAACCGCATAATTTTTATTTTAAGAAAGCTCCCCAAACTCTTACTTACCTCCCCTCTTTCCTCCGCCGCGCTCCCGGCCCTCTGCTTGCGAGAAATGCAAGCAGAGGGGCGGGACCGGCAGCCGCGTCTGTGATTGGCTGAGCGGCAGCCAATGCCGGACGCGGCTGCCGGCAGCTCACTCCTCGGCGGAGGAAAGAGGAGAGGTAAGTAAGAGTTTGGGGAGCTCTTAAAATAAAAATTATCGGTTGGGGCTGGGGGACCAGGAGGAAGGCTATATTAAATGGGATTAACACTAGGGGGAGGAAATCCGGAGAGGGAGGGAGAGGGAGAGGGAGGGAGAGGGGGGGGTGGGAGGGGAGAAGGGCTGCAGTACGCATGCCAAACTTTCCCGGAGCCAGGTAGGAGGCAGAGTCCTATATGGGACTCTGCTAGCCTCCTGGTGGGCAGTTTTTGAGACTTTGGGGGGGACTACAGGAGAACCCTATGGAGCTGGGATGTTAGGTAAGGATTAAACTACACTACATGGTGGGGCCAGTAGTTAGGGGGATTATAGTTTTGGGGGTGGACATGCCCTTTAACAATAGTTAAAGGCACGGTATGGCTTCTTTTTAGCGATACCGCGCATTTATATATATGGCCCTTGGAGTCAGGAAGGATTTTACCCCCCTTTATATTGTTTTTTTGGTTATGCAGGAAAAGTGGGTATTGCTGAGTAGGTTGGACTAGATGGACGTAGGTCTTTTATTCAACCTCTAATACTATACAGTATTATATTTAAAGGGCAAGTCCAGCCCCAAAATGAAAACTTACACACAGGTAAATCACCCCCCAAAACCCTAAACGGTATTAGTTTGAAATCTGAAATATATAAGTCTAACCCGAAATCCTGCACAATGTCCTGATGCCCCTGTTTCTGCTACCTGGTTCTTCCAGGTAGCAACTGTCATATATGGATTTGATAGTTGACATCACAGCCAATGACTGAATGTTATTCCACTGTCTGCCACTTCTAAGCATGCCCAGGCTCAGTACAGGTTTCTAAATTGCTCAGTTTCGATGAAGCCTCCAGAAGTATAGCAGGCATACAGTAATGAATTCATAGGACAAAGCATGATATATCAACATATTTTAAAAGATGTTCTTATGAGGGTGGAGTTGTCCTTTAAATATTGTAATTTTACCAAACAGGGTTGCATGCGCAAGTACTATTTTACACATTTTTCATTTATTCTCAACAAATAACATAATGATGACCAATCTAGCCAACTTTTTGCCAAAATGACACTTCCATTGTATATTTGCTAAACAGATACCATAAAAGTAATGGACTAAAAGATCAATACATCTCCATCAATAATTAACAAATTTAATCAACCAGAATCACATGATGAACGCCTTTTTTGTTTTATTTTTTGGAGCTTATTTCAAAGTGTTTTATTCAGTTACTACTGCAATACAATGTTACACAGCGAGACGAGAGCTAACCAGAGGAAAGTTAGAATCAAAACAGTGCAAGCAGTACAATTTTAATTTGTTTTACTCTATTTGGGAAGTTAATGTTTGGCTAAACAATTAATTCACGTCTGTTAATATGAGGAGATATGTTCCTAGTATTTTTACTATTGTATTAATATGGGTTTACTAAAGGGATAGATAGGATTAGTTTTAGAATTATCTGTGATACTAAATATAGTCATCTTAAGTTCATCTAAAAACTGTATGTGATTCATTTCATGTTCATCTCATATCTATACAGATTTTTTTTAAATATATGTATAGAATATAAGTAATATATTTTTCCATACCATTGTTACCAGAGAATGATAAAGGAGAAGAGCAGTAATGCCTTGATCTGTCTACTGAAAAAGTGAACTATTCCTTTAATGCATTGATTAAAGAACGGTAAAGGTATGCCTTACCTTCCGTTTTTCAATCAATTGTACAGGAGCCTGGAATGAAAAGGAGTACATTTACAGTTCCCGACCACTTCCAGTTTCACCTTAACTTTAGTGCGCTTTGAATGACTGCATGGAAGGAGGAGCCAGTATACTCTGACAGAATTGGGGCAATAATTATCCTTAAGTAACTGTTTCGTAATGCATCCAATAAAGTGCTGAATATATCAGTTGGGGTTGGGGGCAGGTAATTGACAAGTAATCAGTTTTTTGTTTTAGGTGCGGAGATGCCCTTTAGTGTAAACAAACATATTTAACCCTTTCGTGCTACAGATCGCACATCATACTTTTTGCATAACAAGTACTTTTTCTTATTTTATGCTTAAGTTATGGTTTAGCTAAGATAACTATATGCTGGTCATGTCTCTATTTGTAGTAAAGCAAATGAGGTTCTGTTTTATTCGGACATGGATGAGATTTTTGCCCACTATTTGCTAAACAATTTTTTTAACTTGGACTTATGGTTCCTCCTTCTTGACAGTCAGTCACGGCCATGATGCCAGCAACTTGTATCAGTTTTCTGCAGCACCTCCTCTGTGGCTGTGTGAGCTCTAAACCAGCTAATTGAGCTTGAAGAGTAGATGAGAACCAGTCAGTCCTGCACCAACAGAAATTCTAAGGAATACAACTCTTCAGGTGATAAAGGTAAGTATAATAATTCCAGGATTTGGGGGGTCCTTATCTTATGAATGAATGGGGAAGTCATGCCATTTAAGGTCTCGGCTCAAGCATGACCATTTCAGAACACTGATTTTACTTTTTTAAAGCCACGTCTTTTTGATTATCCTACATTTTGTATATATCTCCATTTTCTTCTGTACCAATATGGCAGGATGACATAGAGGGAAGTAGGAGGAAGGATTTGATATGAGTAAATTGCATAGTGGAGAATTTACATTTCACAGTGCTGACTGGGAGAGGAGAATTCTCCACCAAGCAACTTTTACAGGTCAGATGACAGGTAGATTAGGTTAAGAGAGGGAGAGGGGATACTGAGCAAATCAAGTACCAGATTGAAGGCATGCAGCAACACACACCGTAAGTGCTACTTACTACAAGTATTATAGAATACTATGTGGCCACGTTAATTAATTTGGTAGTAATTTTACACTGTCAGAAGACTAAAACCAAAAAGGGGAAATATTTTAAAAATCACCTGCCACTGAGCAGACACAAATTCTGCTAGCACTGAAATGTTTATAACAAAATTATACCTTTAACCATGGAATACTAAGAACTGAAGTTCAGACAATTAACAACAAAAAAAAAAAGCAGTTTTTCTTTTACTTAAGTAACTTTGTCTGGTAAGACATGCTATGAGCTGCAATTTTATATAAGCTAAGTTAAAGTTATAAAAACATATCATTTATGGCAGCAAGTAATACATTACATAGTTATAATGATCTTGGATGATCATTATTCTACAGTACAGCATTCCTTACCAGAAAAAGTTTTGCTGTGACATATTCATTGCTGCCATGTTGTATGGATATTTTTTGCTTTCCTGAAAGTAACAGCATATAAAAAATAAATTAAATGGTTCTCCTGAACAAATTATAAAGTCATACACATGATTATCAGCCAGGTGTATGGCACAAAAGGACCAATTTCACAGCCACCAAGCTATAGCTGTCAGCCTCAGGAACCGTTGTTCCAGGCACAAAGCCTGTTACATGCGATGCAAGACTTTTGCCCAATAAGTCTATTGGCCCGATCTTTTGGTCAGACCAGGCAGAGATTTGCCAAGAATTTTAAACATCATCAATGATTATGTGCCATGTGTATGGCACAAGGGACCAGTTTCCCAGCCACCAAACTATAGCTTATAAGCCTACTACATGTGATGCAAGACTTTTTCCCAATATACCGCCTGGCAGATCTTTCGGTTAGATCAGGCAGATATTGTCCATGAGTTTTAAACACAAACAATTGTTCCTGAAATATTTAGCAAAAATAGATCAGACCAAACTATCAGGCCTGTCAGAAAATGGTCCATCAGTGGCAATTCTACCATTATGTATACCATTCAGTAGTCAGACAGTCAGATGGTTTTCCTTTTTACTCATGTTTTATATGTTTCTCTTTTATGCTACGCTCAACAATGAGATTTCGCTAATTTATTGGTATAAAGTATTATTAACTCATTTTAAATATAAGTTACTGGGACTTACCTCTTACATGCGAACCGTTGCTTGATTTAGTAGCTTCATGTGTTTTTCTGTAGGTTGTTCCTCATATATGGTAAGCCCCAAAGGCAAAGTAAATAAGATGTACATTTGCCACACCCAGATTACAAGTGTTAACTATGCACCCACTGTGCTCATTGTAAAACTAATTCTTCCGTGTCAGCTCAACAATTAATATGCCAATAGCTCATCACCACTAGTGCAGAACACAGCCAGTCAGAGTTCTGACAAAGACAATGTAGTAGCAGAGAATATTATAAATGGAAAATTTGTGTTTAACAGAGTGCACAAAACAGCTCCCCATGAAAGGTGGTAGAAAAGGGGAGAAAATGTCAGGTGATTCAGTTGGTTCCAGCTTCAAAGGGGAAAGAAGGAAAGAGAACCCAGCATAGGGCAAATAAGGTAGAAGAGTCACTGCGTCACCAGTGACGAAAGAATAACACAGTTACGCAATAAAGGGGCTCACCAGAGCACAAAGAGAAAGGAAGCAGCCAAACTAAATGAATAGGAAGGGGAATGTGTCAGCAAAGAAGGTTAAGGGGAAAAATCAGCACATAGAAAAGAAGCTGGAGCCAATATAACAAGCAACAAGAAACTCAAGACATTCCCGATATATATATATATTGGCAGGTTGTGGAGGGGAAAATAATTATTATAAAGCTCAGGAACTAGGACCCCAAGAATAAAACAGATGACATCTCTGAACCAAACTTTGCAAGTAGCCCAATATTTTAAAAGCACTGCACAGAAATTAGCTTTGCTTCACCAAGCTTACGCTTTTATTAATATTCAGTTACAACAATGACAGCCTTAAAATGTCTCTTTTCTAAACTGATTTAATTTTTGCTTTGATGATGAAATAGTCAGGTTTTAGACAACTGTAATTAGCATATGGACGGTTAATTTTCAAATGCATTGGAGGGACAAAAGTCACACCACCACAGCATAGGTCACATCTCACAACTCATTCATGCAAAGCATGGTCTTCAGCTTGCAGGTATTTAAACTACCCTTTAAGGGACAAGCGGTCATAGCAGATTTCATGCAATAGTCTTCTGCTATTTTACAAGCATAAAGGCTGAAAATGCAAATTAGTATAAAGACTGCTGAATAACAGAGAAAGCAGGTTTTATTCTTGGGATCACAGACAAATTGCACCAGATACTTGAGAAATAGGAACAGGAAGTTACTTAGCACAGGGCACAGTACCGGGAAGTCGTTAATCACTTGGATGGACCATCGTCTGCGAGCAGACAGTGGGGGCGTCTGCATGTGAGAAAAGGAGGTGAACCAGGAGGCGTATAGGATAATGAAAGGGAGATTGAAGAGATAGAGAAGGGGAAAAAAGGAAAAAAAAAAAAAACAATCAAGAAAAATAACTAAAGTTTTTGCTTGCCCATTGAAGATACTTGAAAACGCATTATTGCCCCTGCTACTCTATAATTAAGTTCTCCAAAAATGGTTTGAAACTAGCATTGTAAATAACTGACTGGTTGTGCTCTTAAAATCTGTAAAATGCACTGAAGAAAAAACAGGCACGATTACCATGAGTCTGTGATATTAAAAGTGTTACTTGCCAGCTTACTGGATGCTGCCAGAAAAATTCGGTAAACATTATCCATGATTAACCATTACACAAAATCTCCAAAGTAAAAAAAGTGTAGCTCCCCATTAGAGAAACCAGGGGCATAACTATAAACCACTGACCTCCCCCAACAAACTTTAATGGGAGCCCCTCCCTGAATCATTTACAGCAGGTGCTTTGGAGGCTGTATCAGAGAGAAAAAGTAAGAAGTTGCTTCCCTCAACAGGGTCTGCTCCGTGTGGTAGATACACCTACCAGGCCAGCCAGGATATATTTATCGCGGTATGTTAACTTGTGCATAGTTCCGTCTCTGAGGATTGAATGAATTTATTTATTAAATAAAAGGTCTATATTACATTTGCTAATTGATCTATTATACAGGTTATGTTATATTTATATCGTTTGTATCAGAGAGGTTTCTGTTTGCATCTTCCTTTTTTTTTTTTTTTTTTTTTTTTTTTTTTTTTTTTTTTTTTTTTTTGCCCTATGCTTTAAAGTAGGCACACCACTTTAAAGCATAGGGCTAAAAGCAAAAGGTTTCACAAATTTTCTTTTAAACATCTAGATTAATAAAAGAAACAAAGTGAAACATTGGCTTGAGGGTTGTGGACACAGGTAGTAAGGAGAATGGTGGGTTATAATTCAGTGGAAAAAAGGCCATTTCAATTCTTACATGCTATGTCTACTACCTGTAATCCAGCAGGAATTAGGTGCAATATGTAAACAA
This sequence comes from Hymenochirus boettgeri, assembly GCA_019447015.1. Classification (NCBI taxonomy): domain Eukaryota; kingdom Metazoa; phylum Chordata; class Amphibia; order Anura; family Pipidae; genus Hymenochirus; species Hymenochirus boettgeri. The sequence goes on along the minus strand of CM033472.1, from coordinate 128,074,268 downwards.
GATTTTACTTACCAAACAAGTGAATTGCAAAACAGCCTAGGTTATTTTTTAATTGTTACTGGTTATCTTGTTAGTCATGTACTAATTGTCTTTCAAAATTCAGGTACCCATTCATAGCACATTTGGGATAATGTAAAACAAGCTTAATTCTTAAAGAGATCTTAAGAATAAACTGAAAATAGCATGCAATGACTAAGCATACATACCCGTTCTTTGTAATAAAATGAACTAATGGAAACTTGTTCTTTCTCACTGCGTGTTGGGCTCCCACTGTAAAGACGCAGGTTTCCCGGAGCATCTGTTCGGATTTGCATTGGTGCTAGGACACCACTATGATAAGCTGAAAGAGCGGATAGGGATCTAAAGCATAAAAGTAACACACTATAATAAGAACTCCACAATTACTTCTTGTTGATCAAAACATTCAATAACAAATTAAAGAAAGACCAATCATCAAGACCAACTCACTTAAAGGATAACTGTATTGCCTCAATGCATTTTTTGTTTTTCATTGCATTAAAAAGAGTAAAGGTACGCAGCCCTCCCCATACATTTTTTTTCCTGATTTCGAGCCTTTCTGTGCTTTAAATTAGCCATGCTGTGAAGGGGACGTAACAATTCTGTCTACCTCTAACTGTCATTCAAAGCTAGCATGCGAGAAAGAACTCACCCACCCACCCTTATTCAGCTTGATTATGTAGGCTGTATCCTAGCAACAGGACATTTCAAGTTTGTTTAACTGGCAGAGGAGGAGGAGAGAGGTTGTAACAGACATTCCCACCAGCCAATGACAAGTGATATGTTAATCATGTCCCCAGGCTGTCTAGGAGGCGGGCTTTTAGCACTCATCTTTTCTGTGTGATATCTAAGCAAGGGCAGCACGGCTGTAAATGTGAGTAAGTTATTTCAGATTCTGTAAGTGTGGACATGTAATGGGAGTGATGCTTTTTTTGATATTGTTGTCCTTTAATGACAAAACCTAATCAAAGAACCAGCTAATTGGTGTATTTTTTCTGTCTTTAAACACTGTAATGGAAATTTTTCAACATGTACATAAAGGAATTGCAGAAAGGAACTTAAATGATGTTAAGGGTCAAGCAAAACTATATTTAAAAGTTTTGAGATAACCATATGTACTAATGAGCAGGTGTTAGGTTCATGCAGGTACAATCTGCCATATTATAAGTTACAACCGGTGCTTCTTGTCCTTGGCAGGAAATGAACCAAGATAGTGTCCTTTGTAGAAGGACAAATATGTCATCTTAATGAGCAGATGGTGGTACCAGAATCGGAATAACCATTTTTGGTTAAACGAAAGGGACTAATCAGGTCCATGATTTTATACTTATGTATTAGCAAATGTATTCTTATTCGCTTTTTCACTTGACATAATGTAACATATTGCTTCATTATCAGTGACGTATTGGCACCTGAGGCCAATAAAAGTCCTCACAGTCTCTTACTCTCTCTAATAGTGACATTGTTACTGTTGGTCAGAGTGAGCTGCTTGCAAGTATATTGTATGCGCAATAAAGGTGTTCTTTCTTTCGTCAGATTGTTTTCTTACAAGTTTTATTCTGCCATTACAACACCTATAATTATTACACTGTATAAAATGGTGCATTACTTGGAGAAAGAACCAGTTTTTTTACATACTGCTGACAAGTTGAGCTAACAAAATTTGGTGAAATCATCTTTCTCCAATTGGCAGTGAATTAGAAGCAAGTGTTTTCTGACATTTCTACTAACAACCTAAGTGACAGACAATCTGATTTTGCATGTTAGAACGGATAGTAGAGTAAATTTTAATGTACATTTCCATAATTTCCCATATATATGCCTTTAAAGGGCATGTCCACTCCCCAAACTATAATTTAGCATTCGGATCTGTACTTACAGCCCTTCATTCCCACAACGCTTTCCGTGATGTCAACAGCATCTGTGATTGGCTGCATCTCAGCCAATCACAGACGCGGCTGACCGCGGCAGTCCTGGCAAGCAGAGAGCTGGGACAAAGCGACCTGGGAGTGAAGGGCTGTAAGTATTGATCTGAATGCGTTTTTAATGAAATAACATGCCTTTTGGGGGTGGGCAGGGGGGAGCTTTTCATACAATAAAAAGTTATTTCTATGGTGGACATGCCCATTAAGCCTGTAGAGTGGTATAGCTACTACATTTATAATTTGATCCAGGAAATGCTATTACCAATGGCTAATCAAGGTATAATGCTATAACCAAAATTAAGTTTATAGAATAAATAAAGGGTCATAGGCAAAGAACCAAGTTAGACCTTCCCTCACTCTTTTTATGAAAAGTTTTAGAGCAGTGGGCTTTTCCTCTATGTAATAAGATATTATTTTCAAAAAAAATTTTTTTTTTTTTTAAAGCTAGATACCCTTTAAAGAGAATAACCTTACCTTGGTGTGGGTTCTGTGGGAGACACTGCCCGGTGCATGGTCATGGGTCTTGTAAAATATACAAGATATCCTGAAAAGCAGATTTATATGTTTTGAAAAATGCAAGCTTCCAATGTTTTATAAAAATATGAAAACATATAAAAAAAAAATAAATGGTTTAAATTGTAACTATGAAATTAACAAAAAATATACCTATAATTTATCCAGGCCACATCAAATAGGTAAAAAATAAACAGAAAGCTTACTATTATCTATCTCTCTTTGTGGACAATACTTTTAAATATTGCATCACTTACCTCACGTTCTTACAATACAGCAGAGTTTGATAGCTTTAGTGAATGCCACAGCCAATAGCTCATCGGCCACCCTGCCTGTGTTAATGGGGGTCTCTCTGTGGTGTTTTTTAAAAGACTATCTGCATTAGTCATTTTGACACGGTTTTTGCACTCTCTTGATTTCTGTACTTTCTTTGCTTGAGGTAAGTATTTATATGAAATTAATATTTTGCTTACCTGCACCACAGAAGCGGGCACCCGATGTTCGTGGAAATGGTATATTCGCATCTTGGTATGACCCATAAGCATTAGGAACACGAGCAAATGTTGGCAATGGAGGGGTAATTGGACCCTGCAAGTTGTAGGGGCTGCTCGAAGGGCTTGATTCCTGATTCTATAGCACATAAAAATATGGATTCCCCCTTAGAACTGAATAATTCTTTAAAAGGGGGTAAAAAACGGTTTGTCATTTTTTTTATTCTTAATGGGAAAAAAACTGAACTACATTCTTAGCAATAAATTGCACACCCATTATACAGTCTCCTTTTACACTATTATTTAAAGATTCTAATCAAGCTCACTACTACTGTATCTTACCACAAAGCTTTCCAAACAAGAGACTAATTGTCTCAGGCAGGGTTCCAAGCAGCTTTGATTGCGTTTCACTTTTTGAAGAGATGTGTCCTTCAGAATCTGATAGGAAGAAGGAAAAGGAGCAGTGTTTACTGCAGTTTCCATTAACTTTCTTAAACTTAATGGCAATGTGACATGACCATGTCACTGAGATAAAGAGTTTTCCTAGATATCACAAAAACAGGGGATCATTTATAAGCTTTGGAGCAAATTAAACAGTTTACAGGATATTAACTTGTTTACTATGTTTATTATATATAACAGAAAACAATATCAGAGGAAATCATGGATTAAACTAACTCTCATAACAGATGGATCTACAACTTAAACAAGTGAGCAACAGACATAAAAAACATGACTAAATCTTGATTAAGGCTTTGCTATGATTCCTGCCCTCTTGCATAAATTTAGTAGTACCTCAAAATATGTAACCTATTTTTGTATTTTTTTTTTTTTTTAAAAGGACATGTCCACCCCCGAAACTATAATTTAATCCAGTACTGGCCCCACTCTGTAGTGTAATAAAACCCTCACCTCACTCCTCCGGCATTCTCCACTGCTGGCAGCCGCGTCCGTGATTAGCTGCCTCTCAGCCAATCACGGATGCGGCTGCCGGGACGGCCCCCTGCTCGCAGTTTTATGCAAGCAGAGGGCTGGAGGAAAGAGGTAAGGTAAGTAATGATCTTGGGAGTTTCTGTAAAAAGGAATATAGCATTTGGGGCTGGGGGAGGAAGACCTACAGTATATCAAAATATATCAAAAGGGGTGGACATGCGCTTTAAAGGTTAATTCAGAATGGACACTACTCAGCCATGATACAAGTACACTAGGCTCTAAGCAGTTCTCAGCACATACTGATATGCAAATGTGTGAGTAGTACTTAATGACCACCAAGTTTCATCTGTCACAACATTCCCAATCTGTCAAGTGATCAGGTTCCTGTATGCTTTGTACCATCAAAATAATCTTGCCACACAACATGTATATAAAAAGAGCAATGCCTGGAAGACAGAGTACATGTCTTTACCTAGCACAGCAGACACAACTTGGAGCTGAATACACAAACTCACACACGCACATGTACAAAATTGCATGCAATACAGTGCTCTACGGTTTCTTTAAAAAAAAAAAAAAAATAGAGCATAGTAAAATAGTAATCACAACTAAAGCACACTAAAAAAAGCAAAATAACACGGAGATAAACAGAATATGCAAAAATAAAGGCTAGAAGATAAATAAAGCACAATAATTTGGGTAAAATAATGCACATTCATAAAGACAAAAAACAAAATTGCAGCCACAGCATGAATACATATATGAATCAGAAGGAACAGCACAAGACAAATGACAAATAAAAAAAAACATTAAAAACCCCAACTAATCCCAAAAAAATCATTGCTGCCTTAAACTTCCAAAAATGTATTATTTTTAACGTTAACTTGTTTTCTGACAGTTAGTACACCTCAGTTTATATACCAAAATGTGCCGTCTCATGGGACAATGCTCTACAGCATCACATATTTTTGGTGCACATCTCTGTGCACTTTAAAGGGGAATGTTGGAGCCTGGAAGTAGTGTTGAAAGTAGTGTAAAGGCAAAGACCCAAACACATATTTAATCTACATGCTGCAGTGCCAAGTCCCATTGCATTCAATACAAACTGTAGGGCTACACCTAAGGAAAAGTATCAGATTGAAAAACGCCATTGTACCAATACACTCAGCTAAGATTTTTTCTTATTAAAACCTTAACCAAGGAAGAAAAAACACATCCCTCTAGATTTGAGTGCCTGTGTCTGGCTCCTCTAAATAGTAAAGGAGTAATTACCTCACTGTACTCCCTCATCATTCAACAGAATTTCCACATAAAACCTATACAGAAATGAGAGGATGGGAACACCAAATACTCCCTGAAGAGCAAAGGGAAACAATATTCCTACAGTGTAGCAAACGTTCATCAAACATTATTACCAAAGAAAAATCATACAAAATGACTGGTACGTCGCACCTTCGTACACATATAATGTGCAAAATCATTCACACCTGAATACATGCACCAGAAGCATACATACAAAAAAAAAATAAAAAAATGACATAAATAACACATGTCTACATTTACAAAGCAAAGTATGCAAAACCACAAAAGAGAAGCACAAATATGCAAGCAGACACAAATTCATTACTTGTTCCAGTACTTATTTCCTTTAGCTGGTCATTAAGTCCAGTTTTGTTTAATTCAAACATAGTGACACTGATCTACTGTTCCTTGCCTTATATGCTCCCCAGGTTTGCTCTCTCTACCAGTCAAAGCGCATTCCCAACATCACGTGATCGTATGTACAAAGCTTAACAGAGTTCTAGGATTATACAACTATATAGATTTAGTAGTAAAATACCTTACCTTAAGAAGCTTGGCTTTCATTGCAGATGTTATAGTTGTTGGATTGACAAACTGAAATGAGGGAGCTGCATTGTTGGGATACTGAACAGGGAACATAACCAACATTCTAACCCTCTGATTTCCACAATGAACTGACACTGTGCAGCTTCGGTTCATTGCATCCATCTAACAACAGAGAAATGCATTTAGAAGAAAGCTATTAAAAAAATCACGCGAACACCTACATCTCTGAGCAGATTAGAATACCAAAATCAAGGCATGCTAATGGAAAATGAGTGGACAAATGACTATGGTAATAATGCAGAACAACTAAGAGAGGCACTGCACAAAGGAGGAAATGCCAAAAAACAAACAAACAAATAAAACAATGCAGTTACCAGTCACTGAGATGGGCTACACAAATGGGAATTAAGTTACATTGAAAACAAATTGATATTATAAATAAGACATTTAATGATAATGCAACAAATAAGGCACCATACTGCAATGCTTTATGTTGTGTATAGGGAGAACACTCAGGACTGTGTGTATTCTGGTCTTTGAAAAATGATCTTGCAGATCCTGTCATTTTCCAAAAATCTTTCCTGTGTCTACCTAGCTTTATTATTTGTATTATATACAGTACGCTGAGCACAAGTAAACATGCATTGCTGTGTTTATAGCAAGATTCCTACAGATTGTGCAAAATTCTGTCTTGTGCAATGCATTAAGATATCTAATGTTGCTACCAGTTTAATGTCACAGTATCATTTAAAGTCTTAATCACTTGGCATTCATTATATATATATATATATATATATATATAAAAAAAAAAAACATACAAAAAAAGTCAAGGACACTTTCTTCATTTTACAACAATCGATACTTTAAAGGAGAACGAAGCTTTTTTTAAAACCCTAATATGGAAGCTTTTCTCCCCTGCACTCCTATACATTGTAACATTTTTCTCTAGTAAGTTGCATTTAGTACATGTAAATAATAGATTCTGTAAGAAAGAAGGCTTCCATATTGTTGTCAGTACAACTCACAGCCTACGTAGTCATCAGAGCCACACCCCCTGACCCCAGTATTCACTGTCTCTAGTATTTTCTATACAGATATCTCCACACCAAAATGGAAGTCGATGATAAGACTTCTTATATGCTTGCTACCCTGCAGTTTATTTACCAGTCAGTGGGAGTTTCTGGAAAATAAACTGCAGGGCAACAAGCAGCTCTAAGTCTTATCAGGGACTTCCATATTTTTATAATTCCGTTCCTTGCAAAAGAGAAAGCTTCCAAAAATACATAGATCCTCTGCTTATTCAGTGGTGGTGCACCTGGTAAGGCCTGGTATTTTAGAAATACAGAGTTTAGAAGGTCACAACTTTGAATCCCCAGACTTGCCTCCTTTTTTTGTTTCCATTATGTTCATAGTTAAATAAAAAGTTTCTAGTGTACTAGTGTCCGTCCTACATAGGTATTCTGTTACGCTAGATGTAAGAGCTCTGCTTTCAGCAAGACATAGTAAATGTACAAGTTGTAGGTTCAATTCCCCAGACTTACTTTTATTTTTACTGAAATGTTAATATTCTGTTTCTTACATCCACGGTAGCTAAGAAACACATTGCAAAGATGAATTTTCTTTTGTATGAAAGGATTGTATCATTGTTAGGACAGGATGTGTTTGAAAACAAAAAACTGAAATTAACGGTTTTGTGTCAGGGAGAGGGAGGATCTCTGTGCTGTTAAGTGATTGGCTGTCAGCTTTTAAGAAGCCTTGTTTTCATCTGTTGAGCACTACAGAGCATGTGCTTGTACGCAGAAACTTAGCTGGGGGTTTACCCAGCTAAGGTGGATTATAAGAGCAGACCCCTAGTATCCACAGGTTAATTTCAGAAATCACACAACAGCCACAGCAAGGGGAGAGGTGAGACACGGCTTGTGGTATTTTTTTGAATGTGCTCTGTCTATTGGCACAATGTTGCCTGAAGACTTTAGTTCTCCTTTAATACCAGCAGATTCAGATAATTTTTTGTAGATACTTTGTGGAAATTTAGCAAAAATCTGCCAATTTTTCACAAAATATTTCCATTACAATTTCCATAACTACACATGGATATTCCAGTAATGCACTGGAAAGCCCTTTCTTTACTAGCAAATACAAGGAGTCTCTCAGATCTGCTCACCTCAATGTTTACATTTCGTATGTGCACATTGATCAAGGAGAACTCTTGCTGCAGGGTCTGTGGAAGTCCCAACTGATCAGAGGTTCCGAGAATTACAGGTGTTGCCTGAGATTCTTCTGCAAAATTTGCTTTAAAAAAAAAAAAAAAAAAACAATAAATAGGATACATTTGTTCTCTGCATAGGTACAGCTGGGTAAAACAAACAAAAACAACAAAATGAGGAAAATGTACTTTTCTCCGATTAACACAATTCAAATATGTTGGTAGCCTACTAAAACGTACTATATATATATCTTTAAAAAGGAAAAACAGAGAATACTAAGTCAAATAGATTGGTGGTGCTAGAAATAAAAAACATGGTATACTAGAACTGACCATACACTATGTTTTTTTACCTTTTGACATTTCTGCAATGTTCAACTGACAAGACAACTGTCAGGCCCACATTGATCGGACCACTTTGATTTGAAAATCAATGACCGTGACTGTGAATGTCCAGGAAATGCCACAGATACTGTATGCTGTCTACATTTTCATTAAATCAATGGCATAAAAACTTAATATTTTTGAATGCCTCATGCACCACAAATCCCACTTAAACGCTATGGGTTTGTGTCTCTGGGTCCATCGTCCTAGTAATCTTTAAAGGGCATGTCCACCCCCCAAAATGAACTTTTCCCATAATGTAGTATTGAGGTGCCCTACCTGAAACGCCATATTAGTTTTATCCAAATCGATTTAGTTCAAAAGTTCTGAGTCTCTGTAAATCTGCAGCCTAAGGCTTTCTCTGTGTCCATGCAGCTGTCAATCGCGTGACGCAATCACGCTGTGCGAGCTCTTAGTCTCGCGCTTGTAAACCCGGTTCTCGGATTATACTATTTAGTTTTCCGCCCACGTTTACGTCAGAGCCTGGCTGTCTGGTTACCAAGTGGTATCTACATATACCCGATTGGTGGAGGCAGCAAGGACATTCCATTGAAGCCATTGGCTGACACAGTGCTAGTGCGCGATTGGCCGATTCATGCAAGCACTTAGAGATCCAAATCTCGTTTTTTTTTTCAGAGGCGCTCACTGGAAGGGATGGGGGGGGAATGCTTCCGTGTTTGGGGAGTGCCGATACTGCGCAGGACAAAATTCTCCCGGAGGCAGAGGAGGGGGAAGATATGAAACAGGCTATCTAAGCCTCCTAGTTTCCATTATTTATAACTTCATTGCGTCCATCCAGCAGCCACAAGGATTTCAGAGGAAAGGTAGGACTCTATTTACATCACATGGTGGGCTATTATGGTAAATTTTTGGTTTTGGGGTGGACATGCCTTTAAAGGGCATGTCCACCCTTAAACAAAAAAAAACGCTTGTTATTAATTTGCCCCACGTTCCAAACTGCTATTTTGAGTACGTATTACATGCATTACTAACCAGTGATTTAATGATATGTATTGACCCTGTTCTCTCCCATTTTAGCAGAGGTTGTGCCTCTGCCTCCTACTCAATAAGCTTTTAGGAACTTGCATGAAGTATGTTTCAAGGACTGACATTTTAAAGGGCAACTTTTAACATTTTAACACTATATTTTTTCCAGTGTAGAAGAGAAGTTCTCTACATAAAATAATTTTATATTTGTTCCATGTCTCGGGGTCTAAGTTCCCATAATGTTTCAAGATTATACGGAATCGTCAAAGATAGATGGGTGTTAATAAAATTGTTTACTGTTTGCCAGTATGTTTGGATCGATGGCATTCCCACAGTATGTGTATTGTATCTGCTTTCATCGTTCCACATCTTGGGCAGCTGGGGTTTGGTCTTTTTTTTGCCCGGTATAACCTTATTGGGGTTAAGTACGCTTGGTTTAGTATATAAAATTGTATGAGCTTGTTTTGTGCTGCAGGGGATGCCGTATTATGACAATTTGTGATTTCTCCAGCCATGTCGGTATCTAGGTTTTGTATCTTCCCCTTCCATTTGTTATTAGTGTGGAGGTTTCTTTAGATATATATTGCTGTAGGAGGTTTGGTATATGATGGATATTAAATTTTTCTTTGAGGGTTGCTTCAGTATATTTAGGATTGGGTGTAGTTGTATATTTGGTATTTGTTCCGGGAATTCTGTTTTAATACAATGTCGTAGCTGTAGGTATCTGAAGAGTATTGTTTGTCTAGCTTAATTTCTCTGAGATCTCTTCAAATGTTAGCATTTGGTTGTTTATTATGATATGTCCAAACTCTGAGATTCCCAGTTTCTCCCAGAGTTTTGCTGAGTGGAAGGAATAGAGTTGTGGATATGTACGATTATTCCATAATGGGAGTTCTCTCGGTATGCCCTCGTATTTAAGGCCCACATTGATCGGACCACTTTGATTTGAAATCAATGACCGTGACTGTGAATGTCCAGAAATGCCACAGATACTGTATGCTGTCTACATTTTCATTAATCAATGGCATAAAAACTTAATATTTTTGAATGCCTCATGCACCACAATCCCACTAAACGCTTATGGGTTTGTGTCTCTGGGTCCATCGTCCTAGTAATCTTAAAGGCATGTCCACCCCCCAAAATGAACTTTTCCCATAATGTAGTATTGAGGTGCCCTACCTGAAACGCCATATTAGTTTTATCCAAATCGATTTAGTTCAAAAGTTCTGAGCTCTGTAATCTGCAGCCTAAGGCTTTCTCTGTGTCCTAGCAGCTGTCAATCGCGTGACGCAATCACGCTGTGCGAGCTCTTAGTCTCGCGCTTGTAAACCCGGTTCTCGGATTATACTATTTAGTTCCGCCCACAGTTTGACGTCAGAGCCTGGCTGTCTGGTTACCAAGTGGTATCTACATATACCCGATTGGTGGAGGCAGCAGAGGACATTCCATTGAAGCCATTGGCTGACACAGTGCTGATGCGCGATTGGCCGATTCAATGCAAGCACTTAGAGATCCAAATCTCGTTTTTTTTTCAGAGGCGCGTCACTGGAAGGGATGGGGGAGCGAATGCTTCCGTGTTTGGGGAGGTGCGCGATACTGCGCAGGACAAAATTCTCCCGGAGGCAGAGGAGGGGGAAGATATGAAACAGGCTATCTAAGCCTCCTAGTTTCCATTATTTATAACTTCATTGCGTCCATACTCAGCAGCCACAAGGATTTCAGAGGAAAGGTAGGACTCTATTTAAACATCACATGGTGGGCTATTAATGGTAAATTTTTGGTTTTGGGGGTGGACATGCCCTTTAAAGGGCATGTCCACCCTTAAAACAAAAAAAACGCTTGTTATTAATTTGCCCCACGTTCCAAACTGCTATTTTGAGTACCGTATTACATGCATTACTAACCAGTGATTTAATGATATGTATTGACCCTGTTCTCTCCCATTTTAGCAGAGGTTGTGCCTCTGCCTCCTACTCAATAAGCTTTTAGGAACTTGTGCATGAGAGTATGTTTCAAGGACTGACATTTTAAAGGGCAACTGTGGTCTCAAAACAAGTTATGGTTCATTGAAAGCCTGCAGTATTTCCTTTAAAATGAGCAGACAATCCCAAAAAGTACAACTCCCAGCATCCTCTGGCTGCACAGAATGCTGTTGTTTTAAATTAATACTCTCAGTAGAGCAGCACGCTGGTTCAGTGGTAAGCACTGATGCCTTGCATCGCTAAAGTCCCAAATTCGATTTAACCCTTGGACACATCTGCAAGAGATTTGTATGTCCTCCTGTGGACACATCTGCGAGGAGTTTGTATGTCCTCCCGTGCTTGCGTGGTTTTTCCCTGGGCACTCCGATTTCCCCCACAATCATAAAGACATACTAACAGGTTGTTTGCCTCAAATAAATGAGCTTCCGCGGATTCATTAACTAGAAGGTAGGAAGATAGCACACTTCTCCTATATGCCCCGCACGTCTGTACCGAATTTCATGTCTCTAGCTCAAAAACTGTGGGAGGAGATACAGTCCAAAAAAGCGGAAGAATAAAACGGAAGAAGAAAAAGATGAAGACGAAGAAGAAATAGAAAGAACAGTAATTTGGCTTTTTCAAGCAAAATGAATAAAAAGTAACAGCCTCCACAGCTTAAAGGGCATGTCCACCCCCAAAACTATAATCCCCCCCACTACTGGCCCCATTGTGTAGTGTAGTTTAATCTTTACCTCACATCCCAGCTCCATATGGTTCTCCTGTAGTCCCCCCCCAAAGTCCCAAAAACTGCCCACCAGGAGGATAGCAGAGTCCATATAGGGGACTGCCTCCTATCTGGCCGTACGCAGCCCTTCTCCCCATCCCTCTCCCTCCCAATTAGGATTCCCTCCCCCTAGTGTAAAACCCTTTAGATATAACATTCCCCCTGTCCCCGCAGCCCCAACCGCTCTATTTTTAATTTTAGAAAGTGCCCCAAACTTTACTTACCTTCCCTCTTTCCTCCGCCGCACTGAACTCCTGGCAGCCGCGTCCGTGATTGGCTGTCGCTCAGCCAATCACAGATGTGACTGCCGGTCCCGCCCCTCTGCATTTTCTCACAAGCAGAGGGCCTCCGGGAGAAGTTTGGCATGCGTACTGCAGCCCTTCTCCCCCTCCCTCTCCCTCCCGATTAGGATTCCCTCCCCCTAGTGTAACTCCCTTTATATGTAACATTCCCCCTGTCAGCCCAGCCCCAACAACTCTTATTTATTTTATTAGAAAGTGCCCCAAACTTTACTTACCTCCCCTCTTTCCTCCGCCGCAATGAACTCCCGGCAGCCGCGTCCGTGATTGGCTGCCGCTCAGCCAATCACAGACGTGACTGCCGGTCACGCCCCTCTGCTTGCATTTTCAGCAAAGGTAAGAGGAGGTGCTAGAACGTCTCGGGATTCGTGCATCACCCGTAATACATCAATAGAACAAACAGGAAAAAAAAAAAAAAGCGTTCTGCACCTTCAACTCTTCCGGATGTAAAAAAAGACTTTTTTATTGGATCAGATTAAAAATCAGCATATAGAGCCATAACAGCCGACGCGTTTCGGGCATGCGCCCTTCATCACAGACGCATAAACAGGTGCAGTGTTTGGTCCCAAATTTATGGGCGAGATTCACCCTGCCCACTTTAATTTTAAAGAAACTGAACACACTAAGATAACTTATGTAACAACAGAGTTTATATACTTTTGTACCAGTGGGGGCTCTGTTGTTACATAAGTTATTTTAGTGTGTTCTGTTTCTTTAAAATTAAAGTGGGCAGGGTGAATAGTTTTTTTTTTTTTTAAATTCGTTTTATTTTCAAAACTGGTCTCCATATATTACAACGATTAGTTTGCATTATTTAATACAGTAATATTTATTATTCCATATTGTCTGTATGAGACCCTTTATTATTTACTATTTTATATCTCTTTTAAACTTTAACAATAAAACAGTTCGTTCACACCTCTTGTATGTTGTTGAGTTCTTATTTTAACATCGTCTCATTATGCCTGTTTTCAATATTGGCCTCATTGTCTAGTATTTTAAGTTTATTTAAGTTAACCGCGACCGACCAACCCCTGGGGGGGGGGGGGGGGGATTCAGTTAGTCTATTATTGGTTCAAATTCATCCAGGTTTATTCTCAAAGTTGGCTTGTTTTACATATTTGGTAATCCCCATGGTTAGGGGAGCATGCCCATGTGTCCCACCTATCTCTATGTTGGTACCCATCCCCTGAGAAGTCTACGTTTGATTGATTGTGAAGTCCGAGTCATACCACAAACCCCAGATTTTTTGGTATTTCTCCGAGCAGCCTCTATGTTTATATATTATTCGTTGGTATGGTAAGTCTTTGTTTACCAGTTGGATCCAATCTTGGATGGTGGGTGCTTCTGGTGCCAGCCATTTTAACACTATATTTTTCCTAGTGTAGAAGAGAAGTTCTCTACATAAAATAATTTTATATTTGTTCCATGTCTCGGGGTCTAGAGTTCCCAGGATAAATGTTTCAAGATTATACGGAATCGTCAAAGATAGATGGGTGTTAATAAAATTGTTTACTGTTTGCCAGTATGTTTGGTATCGCCCTGTATTTAAGGCCCACATTGATCGGACCACTTGATTTGAAAATCAATGACCGTGACTGTGAATGTCCAGGAAATGCCACAGATACTGTATGCTGTCTACATTTTCATTAAATCAATGGCATAAAAACTAATATTTTTGAATGCCTATGCACCACAAATCCCACTTAAACGCTATGGGTTTGTGTCTCGGGTCCATCGTCCTAGTAATCTTTAAAGGGCATGTCCACCCCCAAAATGAACTTTCCCATAATGTAGTATTGAGGTGCCCTACCTGAAACGCCATATTAGTTTTATCCAAATCGATTTAGTTCAAAAGTTCTGAGTCTCTGTAAATCTGCAGCCTAAGGCTTTCTCTGTGTCCATGCAGCTGTCAATCGCGTGACGCAATCACGCTGTGCGAGCTCTTAGTCTCGCGCTTGTAAACCCGGTTCTCGGATTTAACTATTTAGTCCGCCCACAGTTTGACGTCAGAGCCTGGCTGTCTGGTTACCAAGTGGTATCTACATATACCCGATTGGTGGAGGCAGCAGAGGACATTCCATTGAAGCCATTGGCTGACACAGTGCTGATGCGCGATGGCCGATTCAATGCAAGCACTTAGAGATCCAAATCTCGTTTTTTTTTTTCAGAGGCGCGTCACTGGAAGGGATGGGGGAGCGAATGCTTCCGGTTGTGGGAGGTGCGCGATACTGCGCAGGACAAAATTCTCCCGGAGGCAGAGGGGGGAAGATATGAAACCGGCTATCTAAGCCTCCTAGTTTCCATTATTTATAACTTCATTGCGTCCATACTCAGCAGCCACAAGGATTTCAGAGGAAAGGTAGGACTCTATATTAAACATCACATGGGGGGCTATTAATGGTAAATTTTGGTTTTGGGGGTGGACATGCCTTAAAGGGCATGTCCACCCTTAAAACAAAAAAAACGCTTGTTATTAATTTGCCCCACGTTCCAAACTGCTATTTGAGTACCGTATTACATGCATTACTAACCAGTGATTTAATGATATGATTGACCCTGTTCTTCCCATTTTAGCAGAGGTTGTGCCTCTGCCTCCTACTCATAAGCTTTTAGGAACTTGTGCATGAGAGTATGTTTCAAGGAATGACATTTTAAAGGGCAATGTGGTCTCAAAACAAGTTATGGTTCATTGAAAGCCTGCAGTATGGGTGTTAATAAAATTGTTTACTGTTTGCCAGTATGTTTGGATCGATGGGCATTCCCACAGTATGTGTATTGTATCTGCTTTCATCGTTCCACATCTTGGGCAGCTGGGGTTTGGTCTTTTTTTTGCCCGGTATAACCTTATTGGGGTTAAGTACGCTTGGTTTAGTATATAAAATTGTATGAGCTTGTTTTGTGCTGCAGGGGATGCCGTATTATGACAATTTGTGATTTCTCCAGCCATGTCGGTATCTAGGTTTTGTATCTTCCCCTTCCATTTTGTTATTAGTGTGGAGGTTTCTTTAGATATATATTGCTGTAGGAGGGTTTGGTATATGATGGATATTAAATTTTTCTTTGAGGGTTGCTTCAGTATATTTAGGATTGGGTGTAGTTGTATATTTGGTATTTGTTCCGGGAATTCTGTTTTAATACAATGTCGTAGCTGTAGGTATCTGAAGAAGTATTGTTTGTCTAGCTTAAATTTCTCTGAGATCTCTTCAAATGTTAGCATTTGGTTGTTTAGTATGATATGTCCAAACTCTGAGATTCCCAGTTTCTCCCAGAGTTTTGCTGAGTGGAAGGAATAGAGTTGTGGATATGTGCGATTATTCCATAATGGGAGTTCTCTCGGTATGCCCTCGTATTTGAGGATTTTATTTGTTATTTTCCATATGTTGATATCCTGTGTATGTATTATGGTATTTGGGCCTATGGAATGTCTGTTCGAGTCGTTTAGATATGCCATATATGATCCTGAACGCCATTAATGGAATAATCGTACATATCCACAACTCTATTCCTTCCACTCAGCAAAACTCGGGAGAAACTGGGAATCTCAGAGTTTGGACATATCATAATAAACACCAAATGCTAACATTTGAAGAGATCTCAGAGAAATTTAAGCTAGACAAACAATACTTCTTCAGATACCTACAGCTACGACATTGTATTAAAACAGAATTCCCGGAACAAATACCAAATATCAACACACTACACCCAATCCTAAATATACTGAAGCAACCCTCAAGAAAAATTTAATATCCATCAATACCAAACCCTCCTACAGCAATATATTCAAAGAAACCTCCACACTAATACAAAATGGAAGGGAAATACAAACCTAGATACCGACATGGCTGGAGAATCACAATTGTCATAATCGGCATCCCCTGCAGCACAAAACAAGCTCATACAATTTTATATACTAAACCAAGCGTACTTAACCCAAATAAGGTTATACCGGGCAAAAAAAGACCAAACCCCAGCTGCCCAAGATGTGGAACGATGAAAGCAGATACAATACACATACTGTGGGAATGCCCATCGATCCAAACATACTGGCAACAGTAAACAATTTTATTAACACCCATCTATCTTTGACGATTCCGTATAATCTTGAAACTTTATCCTGGGAACTCTAGACCCCGAGACATGGAACAAATATAAATTTATTTTATGTAGAGAACTTCTCTTCTACACTAGGAAAAATATAGTGTTAAAATGGCTGGCACCAGAAGCACCCACCATCCAAGATTGGATCCAACTGGTAACAAGACTTACCATACCAACGAATAATATATAACATAGAGGCTGCTCGGAGAAATACCAAAAAATCTGGGTTTTGTGGTATGACTCGGACTTCACAATCAATCAAACGTAGACTTCTCAGGGGATGGGTACCAACATAGAGATAGGTGGGACCCATGGGCATGCTCCCCTAACCATGGGGATTACCAAATATGTAAAACAAGCCAACTTTGAGAATAAACCTGGATGAATTTGAACCAATAATAGACTAACTGAATCCCCCCCCCCCCCCCCAGGGGTTGGTCGGTCGCGTTAACTTAAATAAACTTAAAATACTAGACAATGGGCCAATATTGAAAACAGGCATAATGAGACGATGTTAAAAAGAACTCAACAACATACAAGAGGTGTGAACGAACTGTTTTATTGTTAAAGTTTAAAAGAGATATAAAATAGTAAATAATAAGGGTCTCATACAGACAATATGGAATAATAAATATTACTGTATTAAATAATGCAAACTAATCGTTGTAATTATGGAGACCAGTTTTGAAAATAAAACGAATTTAAAAAAAAAAAAAACTATTCACCCTGCCCACTTTAATTTTAAAGAAACAGAACACACTAAAATAACTTATGTAACAACAGAGCCCCCACTGGTACAAAAGTTATAAACTCTGTTGTTACTAAGTTTATCTTAGTGTTTTCAGTTTCTTTAAAATTAAAGTGGGCAGGGTGAATCTCGCCCATAAATTTGGGACCAACACTGCACCTGTTTATGCGTCTGTGATGAAGGGCGCATGCCCGAAACGCGTCGGCTGTTATGGCTCTATATGCTGATTTTTATCTGATCCAATAAAAAAGTCTTTTTTTACATCCGGAAGAGTTGAAGGTGCAGAACGCTTTTTTTTTTTTTCCTGTTTGTTCTATTGTGTATTACGGGTGATGCACGAATCCCGAGACGTTCTAGCACCTCCTCTTACCTTTGCTGAAAATGCAAGCAGAGGGGCGTGACCCAGTCACGTCTGTGATTGGCTGGCGGCAGCCAATCACGGACGCGGCTGCCGGGAGTTCATTGCGGCGGAGGAAAGAGGGAGGTAAGTAAGTTTGGGGCACTTTCTAATAAAATAAATAAGAGTTGTTGGGGCTGGGCGACAGGGGGAATGTTACATATAAAGGGAGTTACACTAGGGAGGGAATCCTAATCGGGAGGGAGAGGGAGGGGGAGAAGGGCTGCAGTACGCATGCCAAACTTCTCCCGGAGGCCCTCTGCTGTGAGAAAATGCAGAGGGGCGGGACCGGCAGTCACATCTGTGATTGGCTGAGCGACAGCCAATCACGGACGCGGCTGCCAGAGTTCAGTGCGGCGGAGGAAAGAGGGAAGTAAGTAAAGTTTGGGGCACTTTCTAAAATTAAAAATAGAGCGGTTGGGGCTGCGGGGACGGGGAATGTTATATCAAAGGGTTTTACACTAGGGGGAGGGAATCCTAATTGGGAGGGAGAGGGATGGGGAGAAGGGCTGCGTACGGCCAGTAGGAGGCCCACCCCTATATGGACTCGCTATCCCCTGGTGGGCAGTTTTTGGGACTTTGGGGGGGACTACAGGAGAACCATATGGACTGGGATGTGAGGTAAGATTAAACTACACTACACAATGGGGCCAGTAGTGGGGGGGATTATAGTTTTGGGGGTGGACATGCCCTTTAAGCTGTGAGGCTGTTACTTTTTATTCATTTTGCTTGAAAAAGCCAAATTACTGTTCTTTCTATTTCTTCTTCGTCTTCATCTTTTTCTTCTTCGTTTTATTCTTCCGCTTTTTTGGACTGTATCTCCTCCCACAGTTTTTGGCTAGAGACATGAAATTCGGTACAGACGTGCGGGGCATATAGAGAAGGTGGCTATCTTCCTACCTCTTAGTTAATGAATCCGCGGAAGTCATTTATTTGAGGCAAACAACCTGTTAGTATGTTTATTTATGTTGTGGGGAATCGGAGTGCCCAGGGAAAAACCACGCAAGCACGGGAGGACATACAAACTCCTCGCAGATGTGTCCACAGGAGGACTACAAATCTCTTGCAGATGTGTCCAAGGGTTAAATCGAATTTGGGACTTTAGCGATGCAAGGCATCAGTGCTTACCACTGAACCAGCGTGCTGCTCTACTGAGAGTATTAATTTAAAACAACAGCATTCTGTGCAGCCAGAGGATGCTGGGAGTTGTACTTTTTGGGATTGTCTGCTCATTTTAAAGGAAATACTGCAGGCTTTCAATGAACCATAACTTGTTTTGAGACCACAGTTGCCCTTTAAAATGTCAGTCCTTGAAACATACTCTCATGCACAAGTTCCTAAAAGCTTATTGAGTAGGAGGCAGAGGCACAACCTCTGCTAAAATGGGAGAGAACAGGGTCAATACATATCATTAATCACTGGTTAGTAATGCATGTAATACGGTACTACAAATAGCAGTTTGGAACGTGGGGCAAATAATAACAAGCGTTTTTTTTGTTTTAAGGGTGGACATGCCCTTTAAAGGCATGTCCACCCCCAAAACCAAAATTTACCATTAATGCCCACCATGTGATGTTTAAATAAGTCCTACCTTTTCCTCTGAAATCCTTGTGGCTGCTGAGTATGGACGCAATGAAGTTATAATAATGGAAACTAGGAGGCTTAGATAGCCTGTTTCATATCTTCCCCTCCTCTGCCTCCGGGAGAATTTTGTCCTGCGCAGTATCGCGCACCTCCCCAAACACGGAAGCATTCGCTCCCCCATCCCTTCCAGTGACCGCCCTCTGAAAAAAAACGAGATTTGGATCTCTAAGTGCTTGCATTGAATCGGCCATCGCGCATCAGCACTGTGTCAGCCAATGGCTTCAATGGAATGTCCTCTGCTGCCTCACCAATCGGGTATATGTAGATACCACTTGGTAACCAGACAGCCAGGCTCTGACGTCAAACTGTGGGCGGAACTAAATAGTATAATCCGAAACCGGGTTTACAAGCGCGAGACTAAGAGCTCGCACAGCGTGATTGCGTCACGCGATTGACAGCTGCATGGACACAGAGAAAGCCTTAGCGGCAGATTTACAGAGACTCAGAACTTTTGAACTAAATCGATTTGGATAAAACTAATATGGCGTTTCAGGTAGGGCACCTCAATACACATTATGGGAAAATTTCATTTGGGGGGTGGACATGCCCTTTAAAGATTACTAGGACGATGGACCCAGAGACACAAACCCATACGTTTAAGTGGGATTTGTGTGCATGAGGCATTCAAAAATATTAAGTTTTTATGCCATTGATTTAATGAAAATGTAGACAGCATACAGTATCTGTGGCATTTCCTGGACATTCACAGTCACGGTCATTGATTTTCAAATCAAAGTGGTCCGATCAATGTGGGCCTTAAATACGAGGGCATACCGAGAGAACTCCCATTATGGAATAATCGTACATATCCACAACTCTATTCCTTCCACTAGCAAAACTCTGGGAGAAACTGGAATCTCAGAGTTTGGACATATCATAATAAACAACCAAATGCTAACATTTGAAGAGATCTCAGAGAAATTTAAGCTAGACAAACAATCTTCTTCAGATACCTACAGCTACGACATTGTATTAAAAACAGAATTCCCGGAACAAATACCAAATATACAACTACAACACCAACCTAAATATACTGAAGCAACCCTCAAAGAAAAATTTAATATCCACATATACCAAACCCTCCTACAGCAATATATCTAAAGAAACCTCCACACTAATAACAAATGGAAGGGGAAGATCAAAACCTAGATACCGACATGGCTGGAGAAATCACAAATTGTCATAATACGCATCCCCTGCAGCACAAAACAAGCTCATACAATTTTTATACTAAACCAGCGTACTTAACCCCAATAAGGTTATACCGGGCAAAAAAAGACCAAACCCCAGCTGCCCAAGATGTGGAACGATGAAAGAGATACAATACACATACTGGGGAATGCCCATCATCCAAACATACTGGCAAACAGTAAAACATTTTATTAACACCCATCTATCTTTGACGATTCCGTATAATCTTGAAACATTTATCCTGGGAACTCTAGACCCCGAGACATGGAACAAATATAAAATTATTTTATGTAGAGAACTTCTCTTCTACACTAGGAAAAATATAGTGTTAAAATGTTAAAAGTTGCCCTTTAAAATGTCAGTCCTTGAAACATACTCTCATGCACAAGTTCCTAAAAGCTTATTGAGTAGGAGGCAGAGGCACAACCTCTGCTAAAATGGGAGAGAACAGGGTCAATACATATCATTAAATCACTGGTTAGTAATGCATGTAATACGGTACTCAAAATAGCAGTTTGGAACGTGGGGCAAATTAATAACAAGCGTTTTTTTTGTTTTAAGGTGGACATGCCCTTTAAAGGGCATGTCCACCCCCAAAACCAAAATTTACCATTATAGCCCACCATGGTGATGTTTAAATGAGTCCTACCTTTCCTCTGAAATCCTTGTGGCTGCTGAGTATGGACGCAATGAAGTTATAAATAATGGAAACTAGGAGGCTTAGATAGCCTGTTTCATACTTCCCCCTCCTCTGCCTCCGGGAGAATTTTGTCCTGCGCAGTATCGCGCACCTCCCCAACACGGAAGCATTCGCTCCCCCATCCCTTCCAGTGACGCGCCTCTGAAAAAAAAACGAGATTTGGATCTCTAAGTGCTTGCATTGAATCGGCCAATCGCGCATCAGCACGGTGTCAGCCAATGGCTTCAATGGAATGTCCTCTGCTGCCTCCACCAATCGGGTATATGTAGATACCACTTGGTAACCAGACAGCCAGGCTCTGACGTCAAACTGGGCGGAACTAAATAGTATAATCCGAGAACCGGGTTTACAAGCGCGAGACTAGAGCTCGCACAGCGTGATTGCGTCACGCATTGACAGCTGCATGGACACAGAGAAAGCCTTAGGCTGCAGATTTACAGAACTCGAACTTTTGAACTAAATCGATTTGGATAAAACTAATATGGCGTTTCAGTAGGGCACCTCAATACTACAATTATGGGAAAAGTTCATTTTGGGGGGTGGACATGCCCTTTAAGATTACTAGGACATGGACCCAGAGACACAAACCCATAGCGTTTAAGTGGGATTGTGGTGGCATGAGGCATTCAAAATATTAAGTTTTATGCCATTGATTTAATGAAAATGTAGACAGCATACAGTATCTGTGGCATTTCCTGGACATTCACAGTCACGTTCATTGATTTTCAAATCAAAGTGGTCCGATCAATGTGGCCTGACAGTTGTCTTGTCAGTTGAACATTGCAGAAATGTCAAAGGTAAAAAAACTAGTGTATGGTCAGTTCTAGTATACCATGTTTTTTTTTCTAGCACCACCAATCTATTTGACTTAGTATTCTCTGTTTTTCCTTTTAAGATATATATATAGTCGTTTAGTAGGCTACCAACATATTTGAATTGTGTTAATCGAGAAAAGTACATTTTCCTCATTTGTTGTTTTTGTTTGTTTTACCCAGCTGTACTTGCAGAGAACAAATGTATCCTATTTATTTGTTTTTTTTTTTTTTTTTTTAAAGCAATTTGGCAGAAGAATCTCAGGCAACACCTGTAATTCTCGAACCTCTGATCAGTTGGGACTTCCACAGACCCTGCAGCAAGAGTTCTCCTTGATCTGTGCACATACGAAATGTAAACATTGAGGTGACAGATCTGAGAGACTCCTTGTATTTGCTAGTAAAGAAAGGGCTTTCCAGTGCATTACTGGAATATCCATGTGTAGTTATGGAATTGTAATGGAAATATTTTGTGAAAAATTGGCAGATTTTTGCTAAATTTCCACAAAGTATCTCAAAAAAATTATCTGAATCTGCTGGTATTAAGGAGAACTAAAGTCTTCGGCAACATTGTGCCAATAGACAGAGCACATTCAAAAAAATACCACAAGCCGTGTCTCACCTCTCCCCTTGCTGTGGCTGTTGTGTGATTTCTGAAATTAACCTGTGGATACTAGGGGTCTGCTCTTATAATCCACCTTAGCTGGGTAAACCCCCAGCTAAGTTTCTGCGTACAAGCACATGCTCTGTAGTGCTCAACAGATGAAAACAAGGCTTCTTAAAAGCTGACAGCCAATCACTTAACAGCACAGAGATCCTCCCTCCCTGACACAACACCGTTAATTTCAGTTTTTTTGTTTTCAAACACATCCTGTCCTAACAATGATACAATCCTTTCATACAAAAGAAAATTCATCTTTGCAATGTTTTTCTTAGCTACCGTGGATGTAAGAAACAGAATATTAACATTTCAGTAAAATAAAAGTAAGTCTGGGGAATTGAACCTACAACTTGTACATTTACTATGTCTTGCTGAAAGCAGAGCTCTTACATCTAGCGTAACGAATACCTATGTAGGACGGACACTAGTACACTAGAAACTTTTTATTTAACTATGAACATAATGGAAACAAAAAAAGGAGGCAAGCTGGGGATTCAAAGTTGTGACCTTCTAAACTCTGTATTTCTAAAATACCAGGCCTTACCAGGTGACCACCACTGAATAAGCAGAGGATCTATGTTTTTTGGAAGCTTTTCTCTTTGCAAGAACGGAATTATAAAAATATGGAAGTCCCTGATAAGACTTAGAGCTGCTTGTTGCCCTGCAGTTTATTTTCCAAACTCCCACTGACTGGTAAATAAACTGCAGGGTAGCAAGCATATAAGAGTCTTATCATCGACTTCCATTTTGGTGTGGAGATATCTGTATAGAAAATACTAGAGACAGTAAACTGGGGTCAGGGGTGTGGCTCTGATGACTACGTAGGCTGTGAGTTGTACTGACAACAATATGGAAGCCTTCTTTCTTACAGAATCTATTATTTACATGTACAAATGCACACTTACTAGAGAAAAATGTTACAATGTATAGGAGTGCAGGGGAGAAAAGCTTCCATATTAGGGTTTTAAAAAAAGCTTCGTTCTCCTTTAAAGTTCGATTGTTGTAATGAAGAAAGTGTCCTTGACTTTTTTTGTATGTTTTTTTTTTTTATATATATATATCTATATATATATAATAATGAATGCCAAGTGATTAAGACTTTAAATGATACTGTGACATTAAACTGGTAGCAATTAGATATCTTATGCATTGCACAAGACAGAATTTTGCACAATCTGTAGGACTTGCTATAAACACGCAATGCATGTTTACTTGTGCTCAGCGTACTGTATATAATACAATAATAAAGCTAGGTAGACCAGGAAAGATTTTTGGAAAATGACAGGATCTGCAAGATCATTTTTCAAGACCAAATACACACAGTCCTGAGTGTTCTCCCTATACACAACATAAAGCATTGCAGTATGGTGCCTTATTTGTTCATTATCATTAATGTCTTATTTATAATACAATTTGTTTTCAATGTAACTTAATTCCCATTTGTGTAGCCCTCTCAGTGACTGGTAACTGCATTGTTTTATTTTGTTTGTTTGTTTTTTGGCATTTCCCTCCTTTGTGCATTGCCTCTCTTAGTTGTTCTGCATTATTACCATAGTCATTTGTCCACTCATTTTCCATTAGCATGCCTTGATTTTGGTATTTAATCTGCTCAGAGATGTGGTGTTCGCGTGATTTTTTAATAGCTTTCTTCTAAATGCATTTCTCTGTTGTTGATGGATGCAATGAACCGACTGCACATGTTCAGTTCATTGTGGAATCAAGGGTTAGAATGTTGGTTATGTTCCCTGTTCAGTATCCCAACAATGCAGCTCCCTCATTTCAGTTTGTCAATCCAACAACTATAACATCTGCAATGAAAGCCAAGCTTCTTAAGGTAAGGTATTTTTACTACTAATCTATATGTTTTTATATCCTAGAACTCTGTTAAGCTTTGTACATACGATCACGTGAGTTGGGAATGCGCTTGACTGTTAGAGAGAGCAAACCTGGGGAGCATATAAGGCAAGGAACAGTAGATCAGTGTCACATGTTTGAATTAAACAAAACTGGACTTATGACCAGCTAAAGGAAATAAGTACTGGAACAAGTAATAGATTTGTGTCTGCTTGCATATTTGTGCTTCTCTTTTGTGGTTTTGCAATCTTGCTTTGTAAATGTAGACATGTGTTATTTATGTCATTTTTTTTATTTTTTTTTGTATTATGTATGCTTCTGGTGCATGTATTCAGTTGTGAATGATTTTGCACATTATATGTGTACGAAGGTGCGTACGCCCAGTCATTTTGTATGATTTTTCTTTGGTATAATGTTGATGAACGTTTGCTCCTCTGTAGGAATTTGTTTTCCCTTTGCTCTTCAGGGAGTATTTGGGTGTTCCCATCCTCTCATTTCTGTATAGGTTTTATGTGGAAATTCTGTTGAATGATGAGGGAGTACAGTGAGGTAATTACTCCTTTACTATTTAGAGGAGCCAGACACAGGCACTCAAATCTAGAGGGATGTGTTTTTCTTCCTTGGTTAAGGTTTTAATAAGAAAAAATCTTAGCTGAGTGTATTGGTACAATGCGTTTTTCAATCTGATACTTTTCCTTAGGTGTTAGCCCTACAGTTTTGTATTGAATGCAATGGGACTTGGCACTGCAGCATGTAGATTAAATATGTGTTTGGGTCTTTGCCTTTACACTACTTTCAACACTACTTCCAGCTCCACATTCCCCTTTAAAGTGCACAGAGATGTGCACCAAAATATGTGATGCTGTAGAGCATTGTCCATGAGACGGCACATTTTGGTATATAAACTGAGGTGTACTAACTGTCAGAAAACAAGTTAACGTTAAAAATAATACATTTTTGGAAGTTTAAGGCAGCAATGATTTTTTGGGATTAGTTGGGGTTTTTAATGTTTTTTTTTATTTGTCATTTGTCTTGTGCTGTTCCTTCTGATTCATATATGTATTCATGCTGTGGCTGCAATTTTGTTTTTTGTCTTTATGAATGTGCATTATTTTACCCAAATTATTGTGCTTTATTTATCTTCTAGCCTTTTATTTTGCATATTCTGTTTATCTCCGTGTTATTTTGCTTTTTTAGTGTGCTTTAGTTGTGATTACTATTTTACTATGCTCTATTTTTTTTTTTTTTTTTTTAAAGAAACCGTAGAGCACTGTATTGCATTCATTTTGTACAGTGGTGGGTGTGAGTTGTGTATTCAGCTCCAATTGTTTGTCTGCTGTGCTAGGTAAAGACATGTACTCTCTGTCTTCCAGGCATTGCTCTTTTATATACAGTGTTGTGGGCAAGATTATTTTGTGGTACAAAGCAACGGAACCTGATCACTTGACAGATTGGGAATGTTGTGACAGATGAAACTTGGTGGTCATTAAGTACATACTCACACATTTGCATTCAGTATGTGCTGAAACTGCTTAGAGCCTAGGTACTTGTATCATGGCTGAGTAGTGTCCATTCTGAATTAACCTTTAAAGCGCGTGCCACCCCTTTTGATATATTTTGATATACTGTAGGTCTTCCTCCCCAGCCCCAAATGCTATATTCCTTTTTACAGAAACTCCCAAGATCATTACTTACCTACCTCTTTCCTCCAGCCCTCTGCTTGCTAAAACTGCGAGCAGGGTGGCCGTCCCGGCAGCCCATCCGTGATTGGCTGAGAGCAGCTAATCACGGACGCGGTGCCAGCAGTGGAGAATGCCGGAGGAGTGAGGTGAGGGTTTTATTACATACAGAGTGGGGCCAGTACTGGATTAAATTATAGTTTCGGGGGTGGACATGTCTTTTAAAAAAAAAAAATACAAAAAATGGTTACATTTTGAGGTACTACTAAATTTATCAAGAGGGCAGGAATCATAGCAAAGCCTTAATCAAGATTTAGTCATGTTTTTTATGTCTGTTGCTCACTTGTTTAAGTTGTAGATCCATCTTGTTATGAGAGTTAGTTTAATCCTGATTTCCTCTGATATTGTTTTCTTATTATAATAAAACATAGTAAACAAGTTAATATCCTGTAAACTGTTTAATTTGCTCCAAAGCTTATAAATGATCCCCTGTTTTTTGTGATATCTAGGAAAACTCTTTATCTCAGTGACATGGTCATGTCACATTGCCATTAAGTTTAAGAAAGTTAATGGAAACTGCAGTAAACACTGCTCCTTTTCCTTCTTCCTATCAGATTCTGAGGACACATCTCTCAAAAGTGAAACGCAATCAAAGCTGCTTGGAACCCTGCCTGAGACAATTAGTCTCTTGTTTGGAAAGCGTTGTGGTAAGATAACAGTAGTAGTGAGCTTGATTAGAATCTTTAAATAATAGTGTAAAAGGAGACTGTATAATGGGTGTGCAATTTATTGCTAAGATGTAGTTCAGTTTTTTTCCCATTAAGAATAAAAAAAATGACAAAACCGTTTTTTACCCCCTTTTAAAGAATATCAGTTCTAAGGGATCCATATTTTTATGTGCTATAGAATCAGGAATCAAGCCCTTCGAGCAGCCCCTACAACTTGCGGGTCAATTACCCCTCCATTGCCACATTTGCTCGTGTTCCTAATGCTTATGGGTCATACCAAGATGCGAATATACCATTTCCACGACATCGGGTGCCGGCTTCTGTGGTGCAGGTAGCAAAATATTAATTTCATATAAATACTTACCTCAACAAAGAAAGTACCAGAAATCAAGAGAGTGCAAAAACCGTGTCAAAATGACTAATGCAGATAGTCTTTTAAAAAACACCACAGAGAGACCCCCATTAACACAGGCAGGGTGGCCGATGAGCTATTGGCTGTGGCATTCACTAAAGCTATCAAACTCTGCGGTATTGTAGAACGTGAGGTAAGTGATGCAATATTTAAAAGTATTGTCCACAAAGAGAGATAGATAATAGTAAGCTTTCTGTTTATTTTTTACCTATTTGATGTGGCCTGGATAATTATAGGTATATTTTTTGTTAATTTCAAGTTAAATTTAAACCATTTTTTTTTTTTTTATATGTTTTCATATTTTTATAAACATTGGAAGCTTGCATTTTTTCAAAACATATAAATCGCTTTTCAGGATATCTTGTATTTTTACAAGACCCATGACCATGCACCGGGCAGTGTCTCCCACAGAACCCACACCAAGGTAAGTTATTTCTCTTAAGGGTCTAGCTTTAAAAAAAAAAAAATTTTTTTTTGAAAATATATCTTATTACATAGAGGAAAAGCCCACTGCTCTAAAACTTTTCATAAAAAGAGTGAGGGAAGGTCTAACTTGGTCTTTGCCTATGACCCTTTATTTATTCTATAAACTTAATTTTGGTTATAGCATTATACCTTGATTAGCCATTGGTAATAGCATTTCCTGGATCAAATTAAAAATGTAGTAGCTATACCACTCTACAGCTAATGGGCATGTCCACCATAGAAATCCTTTTTATTGTATGAAAAGCTCCCCCCTGCCCCACCCCAAAGGCATGTTATTTCATTAAAAAACCATTCAGATCAATACTTACCGCCCTCTCACTCCAGGTCCGCTTTGTCCCGCTCTCTGCTTGCCAGGACTCCGCGGTCATCCGCGTCTGTGATTGGCTGAGATGCAGCCAATCACAGATGCTGTTGACATCACACGAAAGCGTGTGGGAATGAGGGCGTAGTACATATCCGAATGCTAAATTATAGTTTGGGGAGTGGACATGCCCTTTAAAAGGCATATATATGGGAAATTATGGAAATGTACATTAAAATTTACTCTACTATCCGTTCTAAACATGCAAAATCAATTGTCTGTCACTTAGGTTGTTAGTAGAAATGTCAGAAAACACTTGCTTCTAATCACTGCCAATTGGAAAGAATGATTTCACCCAAATTTGTTAGCTCAACTGTCAGCAGTATTAAAAAAACTGGTTCTTTCTCAAGTAATGCACCATTTTATACAGTGTAATAATATAGTGTTGTATTGGCAGAATAAAACTTGTAAGAAACAATCTGACGAAAGAAAGAACACCTTTATTGCGCATACAATATACTTGCAAGCAGCTCACTCTGACCAACAGTAAAATGTCACTATTAGAGAGAGTAAGAGCTGTGGGACTTTTATTGGCCTCAGGTGCCAATACGTCACTGATAATGAAGCAATATGTTACATTATGTCAAGTGAAAAAGCGATAAGAATACATTTGCTAATACATAAGTAAAATCATGGACCTGATTATCCCTTTCGTTTAACCAAAAATGGTTATTCCGATTCTGGTACCACCATCTGCTCATTAAGATGACATTTTGTCCTTCTACAAAGGACACTATCTTGGTTCATTTCCTGCCAGGACAAGAAGCACCGGTGTGTAACTTATAATATGGCAGATTGTACCTGCATGACTAACACCTGCTCATTAGTACATTGGTTATCTCAAACCTTTTAATATAGTTTTGCTTGACCCTTAACATCTTTAATTTCCTTTCTGCAATTCCTTTATGTACATGTTGAAAAATTTCCATTACGTGGTTTAAAGACAGAAAAATACACACTTAGCTGTGTTCTTGATTAGGTTTTGTCATTAAAGGACAACAATATCAAAAAAAGCTCACTCCCATTACATGTCCACACTTACAGAATCTGAAATAACTTACTCACATTTACAGCCAGCCTGCTGCCCTTGCTTAATATCACACAGAAAAGATGAGTGCTAAAAGCCCGCCTCCTAGACAGCCTGGGGACATGATTAACATATCACGTGTCATTGGCTGGTGGGAATGTCGTTACAACCTCTCTCCTCCTCCTCTGCATTAAACAACTTGAAATGTCCTGTTGCTAGATACACTACATAATCAAGCTGAATAAGGGTGGGTGGGTGAGTTCTTTCTCGCATGCTAAGCTTTGAATGACAGTTAGAGGTAGACAAATTGTTACGTCCCCTTCACACATGGCTAATTTAAAAAGCACAAAGGCTCGAAATCAGGAAAAAAATGTATGGGGAGGGCTTGCGTACTTTACTCTTTTAATGCAATAAAAACAAAAATGCATTGAGGCAATACAGTTATCCTTTAGTGAGTTGGTCTTGATGTTGGTCTTTCTCTTTATTTGTTATTGAATGTTTTGATCAAACAGAAGTAATTGTGGAGTTCTTATTATAGTGTGTTACTTTTTATGCTTTAGATCCCTATCCGCTCTTTCAGCTTATCATAGTGGTGTCCTAGCACAATGCAATTCCGAACAGATGCTTGGGAAACCTGCGTCTTTACAGTGGGAGCCCAACACGCAGTGAGAAACGACCAAGTTTCCATTATTTTCATTTATTAACAAAGAACGGTATTATGCTTAGTCATTGCATGCTATTTCAGTTTATTCTTAAGATCTCTTTAAGAATTAAGCTTGTTTTACATTATCCCAAATGTGCATGAATGGGTACTGAATTTTGAAAGACAATTAGTACATGACTAACCGAATAACCAGTAACAATTAAAAAATAACTAGGCTGTTTTGCAATTCACTTGTTTGGTAAGTAAAATCTTGTTTACATATTGCACCTAATCCTGCTGATTACAGGTAGTAGACATAGCATGTAAGAATTGAAATGGCCTTTTTTCCACTGAATTAAACCCACCATTCTCCTTACTACCTACTGTGTCCACAACCCTCAAGCCAATGTTTCACTTTGTTTCTTTTATTAATCTAGATGTTTAAAGAAATTTGTGAAACCTTTTGCTTTAGCCCTATGCTTTAAAGTGGTGTGCTTTCTCTAAAGGTTCAATAAAGTAATACCGTATATATATATATAATATAGTTTGCTGGAAATTCCTACCACAGTTACTCCGAAGATGCAAACAGAAACCTCTCTGTACAAACGATTAAATATAACATAACCTGTATAATAGATCAATTAGCACAATGTATATAGACCTTTTATTTAATAAATAAATTCATTCAATCCTCAGAGACGGAACTATGCACAGTTAAACATACCGCGATAATATATCCTGGCGGCCTGGTAGGTGTAGTACCCTACCACACGGAGCAGACCCTGTTGAGGGAAGCAACTTCTTACTTTTTCTCTCTGATCAGCTCCAGCCTCCAAAGCACCTGCTGTAAATGATTCAGGGAGGGCTCCATTCTCGGTATGCCCTCGTATTTAAGGATTTTATTTGTTATTTTCCATATGTTGATGTCCTGTGTATGTATTGTGGTATTTGGGCCTATGGAATGCCTGTTCGAATCGTTTAGATATGCCATATATGATCCTCTCAGATAGCTTCTTAGCATTCTTATACAGACCCCCACTCATACTGCCTCCTCTCGCCTTAAAACCTTTCTTCTGGCCCCCGTCCTCTGGAATTCTATTCCCCTCTCTCTACATCAAGAAACCTCAATAAACAAGTTAAATCTAACCTCTCATCCTAACTCTCTAGGATAGGACTGTTGACACTGCACCAGTTATTACTTTAGCACTTCCACCCTTTCCTAAGTAACTGTATGTTACCCACCTAATTAGATTGTAAGCTCTATGGGGCAGGGACCTCTTTCTTCATGTTACATGTTCAAGCACTTGTATAATTTCATGATGCTCATACTTATTTTGTATTTATTTACTGTCCCCCTTGCACAACTTTTTGTATTTTATATTGTACAGCGCTGCTCCCCTAGTGGCGCTATATAAATAAAAACATTACTGCCTTATCCCAAAAGTTTATAATTCAGTTTGTTCTCTCTTTTTCTAACTCACTTAATTACTTTATTAAATGTTGATCATCAAAACCATAACTACTAGATACTTGTAGTAGTCATGGATTATGTTAAGTGTGATTCAACATAAAAGACTGTTTGTTTCTCTCCTGAATGATTCACATAGCAAAGATGTGGATATGCCAAATGGATAAAGTGAGGAAACAACTGTAATAATCCCTCATACTTATTTACAGGAAGATGCAAAATCTATCACTATTCACTAATGCACATCAACTTTTATGCAAACTCCATGCAGTAAGTAATATGTTTCTTGTATTAGATTTCCGTCTATCCTTGAACAATTCCTGAGCAACACCCTTAATACATTAATAGGTGAGTTGTTTATTTATTTTTTAAATTGTAGTTCCCCTTTAAAACTGAGTGCACACATGGCTGATAATAGACAGCCCCTTCAAAAAGAGGACTAAAAACCTAATGGTTTATAACTCCTTCCGGAAACATCAGGTTCCATTGAGATATAAAATCTACACCTTTTAGGGCACAAAAAAATCACAGCAGCAAGTGGTTTACATTATCTTGGTTAATAGCTGAATTACAGATAGTTAAAGTCACTTAAAGGACAATTCCACTCTCATAATGACATCTTTTAGAAAGATGTCATTAAATGTTTAAAATATGTTATATATTTGATATATCCTACATTGTCCTTTAAATCATTACTGTATGCCTGCTATGCTTCAGGATGCTTCATGGAAACTGAGCAATTTAGTGCATGTCTGAGCCTGGGCATGCTCAGAAAAGGCAGGTAAGGGATTAGCATTCAGTCATTTGCTGTGATGTCAACTATCAAATCCAACTGGAAGAACCAGGAAACAGAAAAATAATAATGTAATATCGCACCAGGTACCACTGACTTGCCATACTACGTTACTTTCCTCAACATCGGTCACAAAATAATGGGGCAGGCTTTTTTTTTCAGAATGGCGGCGGGGGGTTAGGACAGCCATTAGGGGTTGAGGGCCATTATACTTGGCTGTACCATTTCAATGTCCTGTAAAAAGAATATTTTCTACTGTGTAAGCTTTTTAAAGCAGCCTTACAGAGAAAGTAGTATTTATCCATTCACTTTTTTTCTGTAAATGTTTGTGTAGAAAATGGCCTGAAAGTAGCCAATTTGAGAAATACTTAAAAACTTACATAAAAAAGCATTCCTAATTAATAGTTGTTATTTTATGGAAATGTAGGTGAAGTGTAATCGTTTCATAATTGTTTATATAAGCAAACATTCATTTGGAGAGTAAACAAATCAATTAACCTAATGTACAAAGCATACATTCAAATCTAATATATAGTAAACACATTATAATTAAAGAACTAAAATGATTACATATAAAAACTGCTGCAATATGAATAGGAATTTCTTTAAAGGGCATGTCCATTGCTAAAAATAAAATTTTACCCCATGCTGCCCCATGTGTAGCGTTAAAAAATCCCACCTTTGTGCTCTGCTCCAAATGGTTCTTCTGCAGTGCATGTCTAGGCGACTAATGATAAACTGAGGACTGTTGGCCTAGAAGAAAAACATTTGTTCATGGATAGAGAATTGTTATTGGATCGCAAACAGAGAGTGGTGTCAATGGGGTTACATCTTTGTGGGCTAAAGTTCTAAGTGGGGTGCCTCGGGTTCTGTACTGAGCTGCTTCTGGTTAATCTGTTTTAATATACTTAGAAGGGAGCATTGAGAGCAAGGTCTCTGTGTTTGCTGATGACATGACACTAAACCAGGCAGAGCTTTGGAAACTTCAAATGATGTGCAAGTGCTGCAAGCTGACCTAAATAGATTATCAAAATGGGCAGCAGTATGGCAGATGAGATTCAATGTTGATAAATGTAAGGTGATGCATTTGGGATTTAACAATACCTGAGCCACCTATACCATAAATTAAGTGGAAAAAGATTTGGGGGGTTCTGGTAGATAACAGACTTAGCTGTAGCAAACAATGCCAGGTAGCCACGGCTAGAGCTAGCAAGATATTGTCTTGTATAAAGAGAGGAATAGATTCAAGAGAGAAAGATATTATTCTCCTCTTTACAAGGCACTGGTAAGGCCTCATTTGGAATATGCGGTGCAGTTTTGGAATCCCATATCCAAAAGGGACAATTGGAAATGGAAGCAGTTCAGAGAAGGGCAACTAAATTAATAAGGGGAATGGAGGGGCTTAATATGCAGGCAGATTAGACAAGTTAGAGCTTTTTACACTGGAGAAGTGACGTTTGCGTGGGGATATGATCACCTTATACAACATATTAATTGGCCATACAATAAACTCTCTGGTGCATTGTTCACGAATAGGTCATATCAGAGGACTCGTGGACATCCTTTAAGGTTGGAAGAAAAGAAGTTTCATCTTCAGGTTAGAAAAGGTTTCTTTACAGTGAGAGTGGTTAAACTGTGGAACTGTCTTCTAGCAGATGTGGTAATGGCAAGTTCATTGAATAGCTTAAAAATGGCCTGGATAAGTTTCTAAAACTAAATAATATTGAGAATACTGGTATTAATACATATAGATCTGGTTGATCCAGGGATACTTTCCGATTGCCGTTTAGAGTCAGGAAGGAATCCCCCCCCCCTTTAAGTGTTTTTTTTTACCTAAAGTGAATAGGTTGGACTTGATCGACGTATGTCTTTATTCAACCTCAATTACTATGTTACTATGTATGTCTAAAATCCAGGAACGTGAAATGTAGGAGCCTGCCTGCCTGTGAAAAGGTTTCTGCCTCTTTTCTGTCCTCCCCCCCTAGGACTCAGGCATGTGCTGTGGAGTCTTCTAACCCCGCCCCCTCCTTCCCACCCTCTGGACCCCTTGTCTATGCACTTTTAGCTTTATTGTAATCTCTTTTCTGTACACGTAGCTTCTCCCCTCCCAATTTTAACCTCATGGTGTATTTGTAAAAAAAAGTCCAAAGAAACTCACTTACCAGGCGGGGTTCCCTCGGCTAAATCAATAGCCGGCAGCCATGTCTTACTCTATTCCTGGAGGTTGCCTAAGAGATTGAACCCGAGGGAGTCTGGGTTGGTAAGTAAGTTTTTTTGGACTTTTTTTTTACAAATACACAATCCAGTTAGGGTTGGGAGGGGGAAGCTACACTACAGCAAATTATTAAATTTTGGGTGGACATACCCTTTAAATTTACTAAGGTTTTTTATGATTAAATAAAATATTTTATTTTCTGGTTCCTATTGAAAGGTAAATCTAGCCTCTTTAATTGATATCGTCACATTAAACACACTTATATTTGTGAAGAATAGCCTAGAAACTTAACACTGCCGTGCCTTTCTCTATGATTCCTAGTCACAGATTCACCTTTGTAAAGTCAATAAAATCTTTCACTACAGAAACTCTTGCAAAATGTTTCACTGGTTCTTATTTATCTACCTTAAGGATAAATTACGGATGAAGAAAAGTCATGTTCCTTCTTATTCAGTAAAAAGGATTTGGATTCTAGTGACAATAGACAACTTCTCAATTTTTCCTTTCTTAGCTGAGGCCACAATGCGCCAGATGGTAACGTGCGATGTTGTGCTATTGAATAGCATGCCATTCGCAAAAGAATGGTGATTGCATGCGCTCCAAAAAGAGGTTTACAGTGCAACGCAATGCATCTAGTGTGTGCTTT
Organism: Hymenochirus boettgeri; assembly: GCA_019447015.1. Lineage (NCBI taxonomy): Eukaryota > Metazoa > Chordata > Amphibia > Anura > Pipidae > Hymenochirus > Hymenochirus boettgeri. Next base: position 128,039,353 of record CM033472.1, on the reverse strand, counting down.
TTAACACGCAATTGGATTGTACGTTAAAACGTACTAATGTGGCCTAACCCTTAAGAGCACAAATCATTGAGTGGAAACATATAACCTAACTAATACTCGGTAATGTTTTTTTACTCTCAAAAATGTCTATAGTAAAATTTGGTGGTTTACTGTTTTTAGCATTAGACCAGAAACAGAAAAGCAAAGGTGCATTAGAAGCCTTTTGGATCTCAAACTCCTGTCTAATAATGTAGGGGTTAATGGTCACTGTTTTAGATGTTAAACTCCGTGTGGTAATGTAGAGGTTAAGAGCTAACAAACATAAAGATCGTACCGAATCCTCCCATTAACTTCTCTGGCACCCTCTGATGTGTGTTACACTGCCTCACCAAAATAGTCCATAACAGCAAAATTCCAAGTATAGAGGGGACCAGGCATTGATATGGTGCAAATTATTCTCCATTAGAGTAAACAGACAGGCAACATTTCAGGCCCACACTCAGCCCTTTGTCAAGCCTAAATTCAAGTGGCCACATCCAAACATTTATGTTCAAACAGTGCAAAATCGTATCCGCCCACAACTTTCTAGCGCAACAAAACCATTTAAAGTGACAGTGCTTTTTCAAAAAAGTGAGTGCATATATATAAAAAAAGAGTTCTATGTGATTGATACACATCTTCATTACTGTTATAGTGAGAGCTCATTTTAAAAATGATTATAAAAAACAATGATAAAATGTGATGAAAATTCATTAAATTAAATACACAATAATATACATAGTTAAACGTGAACTAGTACTAAACAGTGTATTACTACTCATACCATATCATTAATCCTATATAATTTTTTGAAGAGAGAAAAAGGCTATTCCACCATGTCTTGCTATTGATAAGATTTATATGTCCAGACAATCCCCTTAAGTAAATTTTCTGGACGAAATGCCATTGTGTATGTCCACCAGATCCTTTTAAGATGGTTCCTTTGTTAAAGTGTCATTATGCATACATATAACTTCACTCGAGTCCTTGAAAAATACATATCCAAATGTATTATAATAAAAGCACAAATTGATTAAAGAACATCCAGTCAATATATAATAATTAATAGTCACTTAAAACAATATTACTCTAATGATCTATACAAACATACCGCATATAATCTCTATTCATACCTTTTGGCCAAACGATATCTAATTTATTATTCCATCTCATCTCCAATTCCTGTAACCTTTTAAGGTCTGTTGCCCCTCTCCTTAATCTGGGGACATGGTCAATTATCTGAAACTTTAACTGACTAATTGTATGTCTAGCTGTTTGGAAATGTGATGGAACTGGCAAGTGTGTAGCACTCTCCTAATGGTGGACTTGTGTTGCGTCCTTCATAGGCTATGTAGTTTCTCCCACATAAAGTAAGCAGGGCACTTAAAGGATAAGTGCACTGTAAAATCAAGTTATGTTCATTTGGAAGCTGCAGCTTTAAAAATACTGTTGCCATATTTTTTTTTACCTATACCCCTCCAGAGCCTAGCTTTGTGCCTGAAAGCTGCTGACATCTTGTTACTGGTTTGCTGAATGTTAAGCTCCGCCCCTCTGAGATTTCCTCTGCTTTCTCCTGCTTGAGCCTCAAACAGTAATGCTTGTGAGTTCCGTGCATGGAACTCACAGGCATTACTGTTTGAGGCTCAAGCAGGAGAGTGCACGGAACTCACAGGCATTACTGTTTGAGGCTCAAGCAGGAGAAAGCAGAGGAAATCTCAGAGAGGCGGAGCTTAACATTCAGCAAACCAGTAACACGATGTCAGCAACTTTTAAGGCACAAAGCTAGGCTCTGAAGGGGCATAGGTAAAAAAATATGGCAACGGTATTTTTAAAGCTGCAGCTTCCAAATGAACATAACTTGATTTTACAGTGCACTTATCCTTTAAGTACATATACTACATATGACGATTTACATGTAAATCGCTCCCTGATATAGAACTTCTTTACACTATGTGGATGTGTGATGTAATTCCCTTTTTTACACTATTGCAATGGGAACAACCAAGGCATTGAAATGCCCTCCTTGTGTGTCCCCAAGGTGTTTTGTTGTTCCTTTTCAATCTCAGATATGATGCCAATGTTTACGTATAAACTTAATACGTCTTCACTTTCTGTACCGTATGTACTGACAAATGTAATCCTTTTATCTTGTTGTTTCACTTTATTCGGTTTTAGGAGGTCCTCTCTTGGAGTTGTTCAAGTCTATTAATATTTCTCTGCAATAATTCTGTAGGGTACTCCCTCTCCTTAAACTTATGACCCATCTCCATTAGTCTCTCATGACTCTTATACTGGGTTAGACACAATGCGTTTGACTCTCATTAATGTGTATAAGGGATGGATTCCTTTAAGTGTATAGGGTGAAAGCTGTCATAATGTAATATGTTATTCCTGTCAGTATCCTTAGTGCATAAATCTGTACTGATCTTATTCCCTTCTCTGTATATCCTCAAGTATAGATAGTCAATTGTGAGGCAGTCAAACTTGAAGGAGACCTGGATTGCGTCATCCATGATTCATATGGTTGATATCAGCAAATCCAGTGTCCCTTTCCAATCAACAGCAATTGTCAATACAACGTAGGTATAACAAACAATATTTTTGAAAAATGGCATTGTTGTACACATGTTCATCCTCCAGGGCTGCCATGTATAGGTTAGCATATGTAGGAGCTACATTGCTACCCATGGCAGTACCCTGGAGTTGAATATAATAATCATTTTCAAACAGAAAGTAATTGTAATATAATACCATAGAATAGCTCAAGTAGAAAGCTTATCTTGTCTGCCTCAAAGCCCGACTCGAGAAGCTTCTCTTCCATGCTACAATACCAGCTGTGTGTTTAATGGACGTATATTTATATCTAATGTAACCAACAAAATCTGTTTATCTGGTAATTCTATTTCCTGCAAAGATGCAATAACGTGTAGAATCCTTCACATAGGACCTAGTTTTGGTTACCATAGGCTGTAATACCTATCAAGGTAAATTGAAAGAGGGCTTAGCACCAAATCTGTTCCTGCCACTATTGGATGGCCTGGTGGAACAGTGACATTCTTATGGATCTTTGGTAAGGTATATAGTACGGGTGTGACGGGTCCTGTTTATTCAAAAACAGTCGCAGATCCTCATCTATGATATTAGATATGGCTCTCTGCAAACGTTGTTCAATTTGCATCTAATCGTGAATACACATGTTTGTTACTTAGCTGTCCCAAGATCTCATTGCGGTATTGTTCTCTATTTTGTACTACAAGGGCCACCCCTTTATCTGCTGACTTAAAAACCGATTTTTCATCATTTTGTAAATCTCTTAGTGATAGCCTCTCTTATATGTAAAATTAGACTGTCTCATAGCCCTTTGTTTATCATAGTTGTCACCTTCAGTTTGTTAATATCTTTATTAACTAACTTAATATACGCCTCCGCTACATTATCATTGTTTGGTTTTTTTAACTATTTTTATTGAGAATAGAGATGGGAATTTACAGAATATAAAATAGGGAGCGTAAGTTGGCACAGGTATTTGCATAGATATACTCAGTAATTATAGAAAAAAAACAAGTTGGAACATACATTTGCATAGATATACTCATGGAAGAGGGATGAGATAAGAGGAATTAAGGTTTTCTTTGCATTAGCTATATAGTTGTACATTCTCAATAGTAATTACTAGGCAGATTATACACAGATATCAACACTAAATCTTTATCATGTATCTGAGTCTTAAAAGATATTTACTGATCCACATCTCTAGCTCTATATTATTTTTATTATTTATTTACTTAACTTGCCGCAACTAATTTGCGGGGTTATAACATTAACTTAACTTTTAATTAATTGCCTAAATCAAGATTATGACAACATATGGGTTACTGTCGTTATTCAGTCGCCAAGGATCAGGCGGGGACCTAGTCCTGGTGGTTGAAGAGGGAGGTCGAGGAAGGAGGGGGTGTAACGCGCAGGTTGACTTATATATCTATTCATGGTAGAGAGATTGGGGTTGTGGCTCAGAGTTTGTTCCGTATAGCATACTGTTATGTGGAAACAGTTGTCATTAATTTTGTTTGATATGTGTGGGTAAAATGTCAATAAAGCTTTCCCAGAGTCTGAAGAATTGTTTGACTTTGTTTTCTTTGTCAGTGTTGCTTCCACCCAATCCATTCGGAATAGGTATGACAATTTGGTTTTGAATAGCTTTAGGGATGGCGGGGTGGGGTGTTATCCATTGTTGGAGTATGGTTTTCCTATTTCGTGGTATGAGATTGCTGGGAGATATTTTATGTGCAAATTGATGATTTCTTGTATGACGTTTTCTGTTAATGTGGGTATGTCTTGTTTCCATTGGCTTATCCTTGGGTGTGTGGTTTGAGTGTTGATATGATGTTGCAGGAGTTTATTGTAGTTGGATAAAGAGTTCAGACTTTGTTCCGGTGATTGCAGTAATGTGTCTAGTGGGTTACTCCAGTCTGCTTCTCCCAGGTTGGAGATTGATTTTGAGACATAACTGCTGGCTTGTAAATAATGGAATAAATTAGGTCCCACAATTGGAAATTTATTTTTCGTTTGTGAGAAAGACAGGGGGCTTTTAGTGTCATATCTACCAAATCTTGAATCGTTTCTATCCCCCGTTTTCCATCTGTGGAATACCATGTGGGCTCTCCCCTCCTGGAAATTCGGATGTTTAGTAGGTTAGCCATAGTGAGTTAAACTGTTTCGGCCCATCACAGAGCGGGCTCTGTTCCATGCCTTCCAGCCTGACATCAGCAAGGGTTATTCCTACTTTCCTCCGGAGGTCCAGAAAAACGTGTGTGCAGCATTGAGGATAGGAACTGGGAGTCACACAATTGTTGTTCAAAGTCGGTGCTGGTGTAGTTTGAGGAGACGTGCAGCCAGTCCCTGACTATTCTGAGATGTGAGGCTATGTTGTAAAGTTCGATATTTGGATAGCCAATGCCCCCTTTATTTTTGGGAGAGTAAGAGTATTGTATTTAATTCGTGAGGGTTTGTTATGCCATATATATTTGCGAAAAATGGTATTTATGTGTTTCGTGTCTTTCGGGAATAAATATTGGTAAGTTTGTAATAGGTAAAGTAACTTGGGGAACAAAATCATCTTTATGAGATTAGCTCGACCTGTGAAAGAAAGGGGAAATTTTCCCCATGTAGTCAATGTATTTGTTATTCGGGTTATGAGTGGTGGGATGTTTGATTGAGTATAGCAAGTTTATTTGTCTAGGGAGGAGGGTTCCTAGGTATGTTATGGTTGTGGTGGCCCATTTGAATGGAAAACTACTTGACCAACCTGGGGGGCCGCCAGTTCCTAGAAGAAGTGCTTCAGATTTATTGTAGTTGATTTGTAGTCCCGACAGCCCCCCAAACCGCGTCAATTCATCCATTATAGCGTATGGATTGTAGGGGTTTGGACACGAATAGAAGGATGTCATATGCATATGCCGAGAGTTTTAGATCTTCTTTACCAACTTTGATACCTGCGAATTGTTTGTTGTTAGATATGGTTCTAAGTAGTGGGTCTATGCTGAGGTTGAACAATAGGGGGGAGAGTGGACATCCCTGTCTTGTCCCTTATGGGTTTGGAAAGTATGTGAATTGGTGTTATTTATTAGCAGGGAGGTGTTGGTATTTTCATGAAGGAATGTGATTAGTCTGATGAATTTGGGTCCAAAATTACGCGTGATGAGGATTTTATATAAAATTCCCAGAGAAATCAAAGACTTGTCGGCATCTAAACTTAACAGGATCTCCCGGGAGTGGGGTCTGGTGGAATGGGCTGAGATGGCAGCTATGGCTGTGCGTATGGCTTTGGTGGTATTCCTGCCCTTGGTGAATCCTAATTGTGAGTCTGTGATTAAATCGGCTATAATTTGGCTAAGTCTGTTTGCTTGCTATATTTTGTCAAGATTTTATAATCTTGGTTTAATAATGATATTGGCCTGTAAGATTGGACCAGCAGTGGATCTTTGTTTGGTTTGAGTAAAAGGATGGTTTGAGAGTCATTGAAGTTTTAGATATGGGTTTCTTGAGTGAGTATGTTATTATATAGATCAGTGAGGATAGGGAGTATGTGAGGGTTAATAATTTGTAATATTCTGCTGGGAAGCCATCTGGCCCGGGCTTTGGTGTTGTGTAGTGATTTGATGACTTTGGAAATTTCTTGTTGGGTTATTGTGCGATTGAGAGATTCTTGTTGTATCCACCGTAAGTTGGGGAAGGGAGCATGTTTCTAGATAGGTATCAGCATCCATAGCTGGTGTAGTGTTGTGAGGCATATAGAGATTCAATATACTGTAGGAAGAATTGTTGTATTTCAGATTGGGTAGTCATGGTTTGATTTGTGTTAGTGTTAAGTATTTGTGTATTCGGGCAGCGGGAGCGCTGCGGTTTCGTTAATCTTGCTAGTAATGTGCCTGTTCGGTTACCCCATCTGTGGTATTTATTTCTTCTAGCGTCCACTGACCACGGTGCCTGACCCAGCAGATATGTGTCTAGTAAGTTTTTGTTGATGTATAGTGCTCTTTGTTTGTTTCTGTAGGGTCATTAATGTACTGGCTGCACGCCTCCCGAAGGGTTACGGTCAAGCTGAGAGAATTTTTCCCTATAGGCCTTTTCTTTGTGTGAGACTTATGCTATTATGTGTCCCCTCATCACCGCTTTGGAGGCCTGCCAGAAGAGAGCAGGGTCCTCTATTGTATCATGTTGTCATCCACATAGTTCTGCCACTGGGTGGTTATGAATATTTTAAAGTCTTCTGAGTCATAAAGATATGCTGGGAATCTCCAGTGGTCTGTTCTAGTAGATTGTGTGTTTAGGTTTATTGATAGTTCGACTGGAGCATGGTCTGATATAAGGATATTGTTTATGAACGTGTTATATGTGAGTGGGAAAATTCATTAGATATCAGGTATATTATCAATGCGTGAGTGGAATGGTGGTGGGGTGGGAGTAGAAGCTGTATTGTCTGGTAGTTGGATGTTGTAGTCTCCAGGGATCGCAAAGTCCCAGTTGTGAGATTATTTCCAGGAGGGGAGAGGGTGTGGTAATAGGGGTTTGTCTAGGTCCCAATTCTGTGATAGAGTTGTCTAAAATCGTGTTGAAATCTCCGCCCATGAAGATTTGGTGTTTTGGTTTGGCCAGCAGCTGTCTCAAAAGAGTGGAATAGAATTCTGTGTTAGTCCCATTTGGGGTGTGTTGGATAGTGTAGCTTTGTTTGTGAATTCTTTGGGGTTGTAGCGTGTCCTTGTGCTGTATTTTTTGTTTGTGTGTTTTTGTTGTTTGTTGTAGACCCTTGGCGTTGTATGTCCTGTTAGTGCCGGTTGTTGTGTATGTTCCATGTGCTGTGTAGATTTTGCCTCCCCCCCTGTAGTGTTATGGTTGGGGTTTGTTGGTGGTGTGATAGATTTTAAATTTATCGTGTTGTGTCTGAGATTTGGTTTGGTTTGGGAGTGTTGGTGATGTTTTTTTTGTTGTATAGATGTTTGCTATGGTTATATGTGTTTTTTATCTTCAGGTCTAGGATCAGGAATCTGCTCTTGGGGTCTTTCACCGTGTCCATATCGTGACTGGTATATCGTTGGTATGAGTATAGCTACTCCTTTGATTAGATGTATTTGAGGCTGCTATGCAGTGTGAGATCCATGGTGCCTTTAATATTCCTTCTTGGTTGTTTCCAATGTGTCTTTGTAATGGACATGTGTGCATGTAGCTCTTAATGGGTGAGGACCCTACTGCGTTTACTGGTGTGTTTAGTCCATCTACATTCCAGGAGACATTCTGACTGGTTTAATTATCATGGTTAGTTAGGTGTTGTTTTTGGTTTGTTATATGTGTGAGAGTTGTGGGGACTTGCCTGTATTCCCTGTCCCAGCGAACAGGGAGATATCAGGGCTTTCTTGTGGTGTGGGCTCTGCGGGCACCCCCCCCCCGGGATCCCCTCCTCGGCGACTTGATGGTGGCTGAAAAAGAAGAGAGGTAGGCAAGGCATAGAAACAGTTTAAACTGGTTAAGCATAACATTGAAACATTAATAAACATAATCATAGGAAAACAGTTAAAGTGACTTTATGGAGAGAGTAGGCTAGTCCGAGCCCCAAACATTTTGTAGATTCATTTTAGGTGTTATAAAGTTAGTTAGTGAGTTTGATTTAGTGTTTCCCAGATAGTGGGATGAGCCTCCTCCGGTGTGTTGTAGAGTTGGGATCTGCCGTTGTCTGTTACTCTCAGTTTAGCGGGATACAGCATTTGGAATTTTATGTTATGTTCGTGTGAGGTATTGGCAGACAGGGTTAAATGCTTTCCTTTTGGCACTTATCATTGCCGAGAAATCCTGAAACAGTAATAGTTTGTGATTATTGACTTCAAGGTTTTTCATTTTCCGGTAGGCTTGTAGAATTAGTTCCTTGTCCTGAAGTCTAGTAGATTCATGATCACTGGCCTGGGTCTCTCGTTGATTTGTCTGTTCTCAGGTAAAATTCTGTGGATTCTTTCAGTCTGCAGTTCATTTGGTGTGGTGTTATTCCAAGTGTGTTTATTAGATCATGGGTGATGAAATGGGGAGGTCTTGACCTTGTATGTTTCAGATAGCCAATAAACTCCAGATTATTTCTCCTGTGCGATTTCCAGATCGTCCAATTTGTCTTGGAGGTTGTGGGGAGGACTGTGTGCGGTGTGGAGGAGTTTTCATGGGTGTTAAAGAGTCTTCCATGTACTGATTCTGGTCTCTAGGGTAGAGATTCTTGGGTTATTTCAGTAACATTGGGATAGAGCTGAGGAGATGGAGGAGTGTAGTACTTCCAGTCTCTTATCGAGTAGTGGCATTATCAGATTGAGATATTCTGTTGCTATTTTGGCGCTTGGTTGAGAAGTTATTTGCGGGTCAGAGGTTTGAGAGATGGGGGTTTCATCTTCAGACGATACACCGGTCTCCTCCAGAGGTGAGGCAGACAGTTTGTTTGAGTTTTTGGGCATGTCCTTATGTCTTTGTGGTTTTGGGGGTTGGTTTGTCCTTGTTGTTTGAGGTGTTGTGAGTAGCAGTGCTGGAGGAGGCTTGTTGGTTGGCTTTTTTGTTTCTTTTACCCATATCTGAGGTTTATTTTTTCTATGTATTTGTCCATACTATAAATTAGTGGGTTTCCGTTGTAAGATAAGTCTGCTGTATGGGAGTTTTCTCATGGCTCCTGTTGATAACACGGTTGCAGGTGCAGTCTGTGCCTGCAGCATGTTAGCCGTGGGAAGAATGCAGCAACTCTGGGCACCTCTTCTATGAGGAGGCATTGATGCTCCACCACTTTGCCCGGTGGGAGCAGCGAACAGGGAAGTGCAGGCACCCACGCTTCCCTTCCTCGTGCCAGGTAGCCACTGTACCTCCTCCCCCTCGGCCCATCAGTGCTTCCTTGGTGGAAGTTAGGGAGGAGAGACAGCCTTGCCCCCAGCACGCGGTGTTAAGAGGCCTCTTGACACTGCTGCTGGATCGTCAGGTATTAAGGCAGGTCTCTCTTCCCCAGTTGTTGGAGCGGAGGCAGAAATTGTCCCCCAGTCACCCCAAGCTCAGCGTCTCACAGCCGGCTTAGCCAAACTCCTAGCGGTGCAGCTGCTACCATTCAGCCTGGTAGACAGTGCAGCGTTTAGGGGTTGTGGCCATTGGCACACCACAGTGGCAGGTGCCTGGGCCTTAGGTACTTTGCCCAGAAGCATTAGAATAGATCGTCTACTTACTGTGGGGAGCTGCACCGCAAGTGTTCGTAATATAGCCGGGATCTCCAGATGCTCCCAGGTCCGTCCGACCTCTCAGAAAATACTGCAATGAAATAAAAGGTATCGGGAGCAGCGAGAAACATCCGAAACTAAAAATGTCCCAAATCGGTTACATGGATAAAACTTCGCGTTTATTGCAAAATGTTTAAAAACAGCGAATAGTACTTCCCTGTCCACCTGTGGACAGGGAGAAGACGCCAAGGGGAGGGGGTGTGGCCTGACACGTTTCGCGGTTACTTCCGCTTCATCAGAGACCTTGATGAAGCGGAAGTAACATTTTGCAATAAACGCGAAGTTTATCCATGTAACCGATTTGGGACATTTTTAGTTTACTTGCCTAGAAGGCAGTACCAGCCCTGCACGACTATCTGCAGGGCAATATATCTGCTTCGATGGACCACAGTGTGGGCAAGAGTGTCCACATTACTATGGACGCGTGGTCCAGCAAGTACGGCATGGGGCGGTATGTCTCATTTACCGCGAGTGGGCCATTCTGATAGCCGGAAGAGACGCAGCACGGAGCACAAGTGGCGAGGATGGTGGTACCATCATGTATTGGTGATACAACAGTCTCACCCCCCCCCCCTCTCACCATGCCAGTGTTGCAGCTTCTGTGTCTGGTGATAGGAGCCACACCGGGGCAGAGTTGCTGGCAGCACTGCAAGGGCAGGCTGAAAGGGGCTGACCCCACACACCTGTCAATAGGCAAGGTAGTGTGTGACAATGCCACCAACATCCTGTCTGCCTTCGCATGGGCAGAGTCACACATGTTCCTTGCCTGGCACACGTTTTCAACCTGGTTGTCCAGCGGTTCCTCACAAGTACCTGGTTGCAGGAGGTACTGAGGAGGGCTAGGAGGGTGTCCAGTCACTTTGGCGGTCATACACGGCCACAGCTCGTCGGCTGAGTTCCAGCAGCAGCACAGTCTGCTGCAGAACCGCTTGATTTTGTGACACCCCCACCCGCTGGAACTCTAGTCTGATGATGCTGCTGAGGCTGCTCCAGCAGAGGCGAGCCATCATGGATTTTGTATGAGTACGAGGCTAGATCAGGTTCTGGGGACCTGGGATTTCTGTTACCCAGGCAGTGGCTGCTTATTCGGGATGCCGCCGTGTGCTTGCTCCATTTGAGGAGGCCACCAGGATGGTAAGCCGCGATGATGCCACCATAGCGGATACCATACCACTGGTGTTCCTCCTTGAGCACACCCTGCGCGGCATACTCGACAGGGCACTAGCTGCCGAGCAGCAGTTACTGGAAGAGGAGGACGCAGACACTGTGGTGCTTTCTGAGCCCGGGCATCACGGTGCAGAGCAGCCATCCGATGATGAGGAGGGGGATTTAGGTGATCTGGACCGAGAGGAAATGGGGGGCATTCCTCTAGGGGGGTGTCTCAACCCTCCCAAGTACCACATGTCATCCGTGGTTGGGGAGTGGTTGAGCCGACACTGTGTCTTCAGTGACGATGAGGACACAGGGTCCTCTGCGTTCGGCACTTTGCGGCATATGGGTATGCTATGCTGCAATGCCTATGCAAGGACCCCAGGATTAAGGCCATCAAAGAGAGGAGCAGTACTGTGAGGCCATCCTTATAGATCCCCGCTATAAGGGTAAAGTGTCTGAGTTTATTCCGCATCTCAGAGGGAAAGCAGAATGCAGCAGTATGAGGCGACACTGCTATGTTGCCTCTGTTCTGCTTTCCCAGGTGCTGGCAGGCCTACAGCACTGATGGTGGGAATGAGCAGGGCTCACGTCCCCCTGTGCCTGAGAGGAGGAGCAGCAGCTTGGAGGCGACCTTGCGGCTAACTTGAGGCTGTTCTTCCAACACATTGCCAGGCACATCTACTGGCAACTCTACCAGGCAATACCTTAGTCGCCAGGTCACCGACTACATCGGATCAGCAGGCCGATGCAGTTACCTCACAGACTGAGGATCCACTGGACTACTGGGTGGCGAGGCTGGATATATGGGCCGAGTTGGTACAGTACGCCATCGAGGTCCTTTCATGCCCGGTATCCAGTGTCCTTTCGGAGAGGGCCTTCAGTGCGGCAGGGGGTGTTGTGACGAGAGGAGGAACCGTCTCTCCACTGAGAATGTGGACCACCTCACATTCATCAAGATGAATGAGGCGTGGATCACATCTCAGTACACACCCTATGCTGAGCCCGTGACTGAAGGCCTCTTGCCCCTGGCCACCCGTACTGCTCCTTCGCCTCATTTTCCACCTCGAGCCTTAGCTGATGCCAGTTTAGCTGGCAAATGGCTAATTTTTTCTATTGGTAGGGCCATTAATGGTCCTACCTTGCTCTACAGCATTCAAGCCCAATGCAAAAAATCCATACTTGCTCTCTGTCTCTCTCTCCACGAGGCACCTTTGTGGTGTCACCTACTCTGACCATGTCATGCAGCCGCAACAGCTACTCTGTGGCTAATTTTTCATGGTGGGTTGATCCTACTGGACCCAATGCAAAAATCCATACTTGCTCTCCTGGCTCTCTCTCCACCAGGCACCTTTGTGGTGTAACCCCTTCCCCGCTTCCCTTGCACGAAGCATACTCTGAGGGAGAGAAGCCATGGGGTATGGGGTCTGTCCGGAGGGGCAAAGCCTGCCTGGCTCCTCAATAATGTTGTCAAAACTGAAGTGAATCTACTGCTACTCAATGGTGCTGTTCCTACAAAGCGTACCTTCCCCGCTTTCCCTTGCACGAAGCCATACTCTGAGGGAGAGAAGCCAATGGGTATGGGGTCTGTCCGGAGGGGTCAAGCCTGCCTGGCTCCGCAATGATGTTGTCAAACTGAAGTGAATCTACTGCTACTCAATGGTGGGTTCCTACAAACCCGATCTCCTTCCCTGCTTTCCCTTGCACAAAGCATACTCTGAGGGAGAGAAGCAATGGGGTATGGGGTCTGTCCGGAGGGGCCAAGCCTGCCTGGTCCACAATAATGTTGTCCAATTGCAGTGGGTCTACTGCTACTCAATGGTGCTGTTCCTACAAACCGTATCCCTTCCCCGTTTCCCTTGACGAAGCATACTCTGAGGAGAGTAGCCAAGGGTATGGGGTCTGTCCGGAGGGGCCAAGCTTGCCTGGCTCCTCAATAAGTTGTCAAACTGAGTAGTAATCTACTGTACTCAATGGTGCTGTTCCTACAAACCCTATCTCCTTCCCAGCTTTCCCTTGCAAGAAGCATACTCTGAGGGAGAGAAGGCAAAGGGTATGGGGTCTGTGGTGGGGCCAAGCCTGCCGGCTCCGCAATAATGTTGTCAAAATGAGTGAATCTACTGCTACTCAATGGTGCTGTTCCTACAAAGCATATCCCCTTCCCGCTTTCCTTGCACGAAGCATACACTGAGGGAGAGAAGCCAAGGGGTATGGGGTCTGTCCGGAGGGCAAGCCTGCCTGGCTCCGCAAAATGTTGTCAAACTGAAGTGAATCTACTGCTACTCAATGGTCTTTCCTACAAACCCTATCTCCTTCCAGCTTTCCTTGCATGAAGCATACTGAGGGGAGAGAGCCAAAGGGGTATGGGTCTGTCCGGTGGGCCAAACCTGCTGGCTCCGCAATAATGTTGCCAATTGCAGTGGGTCTACTGTACTCAATGGTGCTGTTCCTACAAACCGTATCCCCTTCCCCGCTTTCCCTTGCACGAAGCATACTCTGAGGAAGAGAGCCAATGGGGTATGGGGTTGTCCGGTGGGGCCAAGCCTTCCTGGTCCGCAATAATGTGTCAAACTGAAGGGAATCTACTGCTACTCAATGGTGCTGTTCCTACAAAGCGGATCTCCTTCCCCGCTTCCCTTGCCGAAGCAATTACTCTGAGGGAGAGAAGCCAATGGGGTATGGGGTCTGTCCGGAGGGTCCAAGCCTGCCTGGCTCCGCAATATGTTGTCAAACTGAAGTGAATCAACTGCTACTCAATGGTGCTGTTCCTACAAACCCTATCTCCTTCCCCGCTTTCCCTTGCACGAAGCAAACTCTGAGGGAGAGAAGCCAATGGGGTATGGGGTCTGTCCGGTGGGGCCAAGCCTGCCTGGCTCCGCAATAATGTTGTCAAACTCAAGTGAATCTACTGCTACTCAATGGTGCTGTTCCTACAAAGCGTATCCCCTTCCCAGCTTTCCCTTGCACGAAGCATTCTCTGAGGGAGAAAAGCCAATGGGGTATGGGGTCTGTCCGGTGGGGCCAAGCCTGCCTGGCTCCGCAATAATGCTGTCCAATTGCAGTGGGTCTACTGCTACTCAATGGTGCTGTTCCTACAAACCGTATCTCCTTCCCCGCTTTCCCTTGCACGAAGCATACTCTGAGGGAGAGAAGCCAATGGGGTATGGGGTCTGTCCGGTGGGGCCAAGCCTGCCTGGCTTCCCTCAGAGTATGCTTCGTGCAAGGGAAAGCGGGGAAGGAGATACGGTTTGTAGGAACAGCACCATTGAGTAGCAGTAGACCCACTGCAATTGGACAGCATTATTGCGGAGCCAGGCAGCTTGGCCCCACCGGAAGAACCCATACCCCATTGGCTTTCTTCCCTCAGAGAATGCTTCGTGCAAGGGAAAGCTGGGAAGGGGATACGCTTTGTAGGAACAGCACCATTGAGTAGCAGTAGATTCACTTGAGTTTGAAACAAATATTGCGGAGCCAGGCGGCTTGGCCCCACCGGACAGACCCCATACCCCATTGGTCTCTCCCTCAGAGTTTGCTTCGTGCAAGGGAAAGCGGGGAAGGAGATAGGTTTGTAGGAACAGCACCATTGAGTAGCAGTTGATTCACTTCAGTTTGACACATATTGCGGAGCCAGGCAGGCTTGGACCCTCCGGACAGACCCCATACCCCATTGGCTTCTCTCCCTCAGAGTATGCTTCGTGCAAGGGAAAGCGGGGAAGGAGATACGCTTTGTAGGAACAGCACCATGTGCAGAGTAGCAGTAGATTCACTTCAGTTTGACAAACATTATTGCGGAGCCAGAAGGCTGGGCCCACCGGACAGACCCCATACCCCATTGGCTTCTCTTCCTCAGAGTATGCTTCGTGCAAGGGAAAGCGGGGAAGGGGATACGGTTGTAGGAACAGCACCATTGAGTAGCAGTAGACCCACTGCAATTGGACAACATTATTGCGGAGCCAGGCAGGTTTGGCCCCACCGGACAGACCCATACCCTTGGCTTCTCTCCCTCAGTATGCTTCATGCAAGGGAAAGCTGGGAAGGAGATAGGGTTTGTAGGAACAGCACCATTGAGTAGCAGTAGATTCACTTCAGTTTGACAACATATTGCGGAGCCAGGCAGGCTTGACCCCTCCGGACAGACCCCATACCCCATTGGCTTCTCTCCCTCAGTGTTGCTTGTGCAAGGGAAAGCGGGGGGAAGGGGATATGCTTGTAGGAACAGCACCATTGAGTAGCAGTAGATCACTTCATTTTGACAACATTATTGCGGAGCCAGGCAGGCTTGGCCCCACCGGACAGACCCCATACCCCTTGCTTCTCTCCCTCAGAGTAGCTTCTTGCAAGGGAAAGCTGGGAAGGAGATAGGGTTTGTGGAACAGACACATTGAGTAGCAGTAGATTACTTCAGTTTGAAAACATATTGAGGAGCCAGGCAAGCTTGGCCCCCCGGACAGACCCCATACCCCATTGGCTACTCTCCCTCAGAGTAGCTTCGTGCAAGGGAAAGCGGGAAGGGGATACGTTTGTAGGAACAGCACCATTGAGTAGCAGTAGACCCACTGCAATGGACAACATTATTGTGGAGCCAGGCAGGCTTGGCCCCTCCGGACAGACCCCATACCCCATTGGCTTCTCTCCTCAGAGTATGCTTTGTGCAAGGGAAGAGAGGGAAGGAGATGGGTTTGTAGGAACCGCACCATTGAGTAGCAGTAGATTCACTTCAGTTTGACAACAATTGCGGAGCCAGGCAGGCTTGACCCCTCGGACCGACCCCATACCCCATTGGCTTTCTCCTCAGAGTATGCTTCGTGCAAGGGAAAGCGGGGAAGGGGTACGCTTTGTAGGAACAGCACCATTGAGTAGCAGTAGATTCACTTCAGTTTGACAACATTATTGAGGAGCCAGGCAGGCTTTGCCCCTCCGGACAGACCCCATACCCATTGGCTTCTCTCCTCAGAGTATGCTTCGTGCAAGGGAAAGCGGGAGGGAAGGGGTTACACCACAAAGGTTGCTGGTGGAGAGAGAGACAGGAGAGCAAGTATGGATTTTTGCATTGGGTCAAGTAGGATCAACCCCAAACATAGAAAATTAGCCACAGAGTAGCTGTGCGGCTGCAGACATGGTCAGAGTAGGTGACACACAAAAGGTGCCTCGTGGAGGAGAGAGAGACAGGAGAGCAAGTATGGATTTTTGCATTGGGCTTGAATGCTGTAGAGCAAGGTAGGACCATAATGGCCCTACCAATAGGAAAAATTAGCCATTTGCCAGCTAAACTGGCATCAGCTAGGCTCGAGGTGGAAAATGAGGCGGGAAGGAGCAGTACGGGTGGCCAGGGCAAGAGGCCTTCAGTCACGGGCATCAGCAATAGGGGTGTGTACTGAGATGTGATCCACGCCTCATTCATCTTGATGAATGTGAGGTGGGCCAATTCTCAGTGGAGAGACGGGTCCTCCTCTCCGTCACAACACCCCTGCCGCACTGAAGGCCCTCTCCGAAAGGACACTGGATACGGGCATGAAGGACCTCGATGGCGTACTGTACCAACTCGGGCCATATATCCAGGCTCGCCACCCAGTAGTCCAGTGGATCCTCAGTCTGTGAGGTAACTGCATCGGCCCTGGATCCGATGTAGTCGGTGACCTGGCGACTAAGGTATTGCCTGGTAGAGTTGCCAGTAGATGTGCCTGGCAATGGTTGGAAGAACAGCCTCAAGTAGCCGCAAGGTCGCCTCCAGAGAGCTGCTGTCCTCCCTTCAGGCACAGGGGGACGTGAGCCCTGCTCATTCCACATCAGGTGCTGTAGGCCTGCCAGCACCTGGGAAAGAGAACAGAGGCAACCTAGCAGTGTCGCCTCATACTGCTGCATTCTGCTTTCCCTCTGAGATGCGGGAATAAACTCAGACACTTTACATCTATAGCGGGGATCTATAAGGATGGCCTCACAGTACTGCTCCTTCTCTTTGATGGCCTTACCTGGGGTCCTTGCATAGGCATTGCAGCATATGCATACCCATATGCCGCAAAGTGCCGAACGCAGAGGACCCTGTGTCCTCATCGTCACTGAAGACAACAGTGTCGGGCTCAACCACATCCCCAACCACGGATGACATGTGGTACTTGGGAGGGTTGAGACACCCCCTAGAGGAATGCCCCATTCTCTCGGTCCAGATCACCTAAATCCCCTCCTCATCATGGATGGCTGCTCTGCACCGTGATGCCCGGGCTCAGAAAGCACCACAGTGTCTGCGCCTCCTCTTCCAGTAACTGCTGCTCGGCAGCTAGTGCCCTGTCGAGTATGCCGCGCAGGGTGTGCTCAAGGAGGAACACCAGTGGTTGGTATCGCTATGGTGGCATCATCGCGGCTTACCATCCTGGTGGCCTCCTCAAAGGAGCAAGCACACGGCAGGCATCCGAATAAGCAGCCACTGCCTGGGTAACAGAAATCCCAGGTCCCCAGAACCTGATCTAGCCTCGTACTCATACCAATAATCCATGATGGCTCGCCCTGGAGCAGCCTCAGCACATCATCAGACTAGAGTTCCACGGGTGGGGGTGTCACAAATCAGCGGTTCTGCAGCACAACTGTGCTGCTGCTGGAACTCAGCCAGACGAGCTGTGGCCGTGTATGACCGCTAAAGTGACTGGACACCCTCCTAGCCCTCCTCAGTACCTCCTGCAGACCAGGGTACTTGGTGAGGAAACCGCTGGACAACCAGGTTGAAAACGTGTGCCAGGCAAGGAACATGTGTACTCTGCCCATGCGAAGGGCAGACAGGATGTTGGTGGCATTGTCACACACTACCTTGCCTATTGACAGGTGGTGTGGGGTCAGCCCCCTTTAGCCTGCCTTGCAGTGCTGCCAGCAACTCTGCCCCGGTGTGGCTCCTATCACCGAGACACAGAAGCTGCAACAACTGGCATGGATGAGGAGGGGGGGGGGGGTGGAGACTGGTGTATCACCAATACATGATGGTACCACCATCTCGCCACTTGTGCTCCGTGCTGCGTCTCTTCCGGCTATCAGAATGGCCCACTGGCGTAAATGAGACATACCGCCCCATGCCGTACTTGCTGGACCACGCGTCCATAGTAATGTGGACACTCTTGCCCACACTGTGGTCCATCGAAGCAGATATATTGCCCTGCAGATAGTCGTGCAGGGCTGGTACTGCCTTTAGGCAAAGTAAACTAAAAATGTCCCAAATCGGTTACATGGATAAAACTTCGCGTTTATTGCAAAATGTTACTTCCGCTTCATCAGAGGTCTCTGATGAAGCGGAAGTAACCGCGAAACGTGTCAGGCCACACCCCCTCCCCTTGGCGTCTTCCCTGTCCACGAGGTGGACAGGGAAGTACTATTCGCTGTTTTTAACATTTTGCAATAAACGCGAAGTTTTATCCATGTAACCGATTGGGACATTTTTAGTTTCGGATGTTTCTCGCTGCTCCCGATACCTTTTATTTCATTGCAGTATTTTCTGAGAGGTCGGACGGACCTGGGAGCATCTGGAGATCCCGGCTTATTACGAACACTTGCGGTGCAGCTCCCCACAGTAAGTAGACGATCTATTCTAATATGGTCGGGCAAAGTACCTAAGGCCAGGCACCTGCCACTGTGGTGTGCCAATGGCCACAAACTCCTAAACGCTGCACTGTCTACCAGGCTGAATGGTAGCAGCTGCACCGCTAGGAGTTTGGCTAAGCCGGCTGTGAGACGCTGAGCTGGGGGTGACTGGGGGACAATTTCTGCCTCCGCTCCAACAAAGGGGAAGAGAGACCTGCCTTATACCTGACGATCCAGCAGCAGTGTCAAGAGCCTCTTAACACCGCGTGCTGGGGGCAAAGGCTGTCTCTCCTCCCTAACTTCCACCAAGGAAGCAGCTGAGGGGCGGAGGGGGAGGAGGAGGTACGTGGCTACCTGGGCACGAGGAAGGGAACGCGTGGGTGCCTGCACGTTCCCTGTTCGCTGCTCCCACCGGCAAAGTGGTGGGACATCATATGCCTCCTCATAGAAGAGGTGCCCAGAGTTGCTGCATTCTTCCCACGGCTAACATGTCTGCAGGCACAGACTGCACACTGCAACCGTGTTATCAACAGGAGCAATGAGAAGAACTCCCATACAGCAGACTTATCTTACAACGGAAAACCCACTAATTTATAGTATGGACAAATACATAGAAAAATAAAACTCAGATATGGGGTAAAAGAAACAAAAAAGCCAACCAACAAGCCTCCTCCAGCACTGCTACTCACAACACCTCAAACAACAAGGACAAACCACAAACCCCAAAACCACAAAGACTAAGGACATGCCCAAAAACTCAAACAAACTGTCTGTCACCTCTGGAGGAGAACGGTGTATCGTCTGAAGATGAAACCCCCATCTCTCAAACCTGACCCGCAAATAACTATCTCAGACCAGCAGCCAAAATAGCAACAGAAGTATCTAATCTGATAATGCCACTACTCGATAAGAGACTGGAAGTACTACACTCCTCCATCTCCTCAGCTTATCCCAAGTTACTGAAAATACCCAAAGAATTCTACCCTAGGACCAGAATCAGTAACATGGAAGACTCTTTAACACCCATGGAAAACTCCTCCAGACAACAGCACAGCATGCTCAACAACTCCAAGACAAATTGGACGATCTGGAAAATCGCACAGGAGAAATAATCTGAGGTTTATTGGCATATCTGAAACATACAAGGTCAAGACCTAACCATTTCATCACCCATGATATATAACACACTTGGAATAACACACACACCACAATGAACTGCAGACTGAAAGAATCCACAGAATTTTACCTGAGAACAGACAAATCAACGAGAGACCCAGGCCAGTGATCATGAATCTACTAGACTTCAGGGACAAGGAACTAATTCACAAGCCTACCGGAAAATGAAAACCTTGAAGTCAATAATCACAAACTATTACTGTTTCAGGATTTCTCGGCAATGATAAGTGCCAAAAGGAAAGCATTTAACCCTGTCTGCCAATACCTACACGAACATAACATAAAATTCCAAATGCTGTATCCGCTAAACTGAGAGTAACAGACAACGGCAGATCCCAACTCTACAAACACACCGGAGGGCTTCATCCCACTATCTGGGAAACAACTAAATCAAACCCACTAACTAACTTTATAAACACCTAAAATGAATCTACAAATGTTTGGGGCTCGGACTAGCCTACTCTCTCCATAAAGTCACTTTAACTGTTTTCCTATGATTATTAAGTATTATATGTTTCAATGTTATGCTTAACCAGTTTAAAAGTTTCTATGCCTGCCTAACCCTTCTTCTTTTTCAGCCACCATCAAGTCGCGAGGAGGGGATCCCGGGGGGGGGGGTGCCGCGCAGGAGACACCCACACCCACAGAGAAAGCCTGATATCTCCCTGTTCGCTGGGACA
Organism: Hymenochirus boettgeri; assembly: GCA_019447015.1. NCBI lineage: Eukaryota > Metazoa > Chordata > Amphibia > Anura > Pipidae > Hymenochirus > Hymenochirus boettgeri. The sequence goes on along the minus strand of CM033472.1, from coordinate 128,018,988 downwards.
GGGAATACAGGCAAGTCCCACAACATCTCACACATATACAAAACAAAAACAACACACTAACTAACCATGATAAATTAAAACAAGTCAGAATGGTCTCCTGGAATGTAGATGGACTAAACACACCAGATAAAACGCAGTAGGGTCCTCACCCATTTAAAGAGGCTACATGACACATAGTCCTATTACAGAGACACATTGGAAACAATCCGAAGAAGGAAATTAAAGGCACCATGGATCTCACACGCATAGCAGCCTCAAATACATCTAAATCAAAAGGAGTAGCTATAATCATACACAAAGATATACCAGTCACGATATTGGACAAGGTGAAAGACCCCCAGAGCAGATTCCTGATCCTAGACCTGGAGAAAAAAACACAATATACACCATAGCAAACACTCTACACCCCAAATGGACTAACACAGAATTCTATTCCACCTTTTGAGACAGCTGCTGGCCAAACCAAAAACACCAAATCTTCATGGGCGGAGATTTCAACACGATTTAGACAACTCTATCGACAGAATGGGACCTAGACAAACCCCCCATTACCAACCCCTCTCCCCTCCTGGAAATAATCTCACAACTGGGACTTTGGATCCCTGGAGACTACAACATCCAACTACCAGACAATACAGCTTCTACTCCCACCCCCACACCATTCACACTCACGCATTGATAAATCCTGATACTAATGAATTATTCCCACTCACATATAACACGTTCATAAACAATATCCTTATATCAGACCATGCTCCAGTCGAACTATCAATAAACCTAAACACACAATCTACTAGAACAGACCACTGGAGATTCCCAGCATATCTTTATGACTCAGAAGACTTTAAAATATTCATAACCACCCAGTGGCAGAACTATGTGGATGACAACATGATACTATAGAGGACCCTGCTCTCTTCTGGCAGGCCTCCAAAGCGGTGATGAGGGGACACATAATAGCATAGTCTCACACAAGAAAAAGGCCTATAGGGAAAAATTCTCTCAGCTTGACCGTAACCTTCGGGAGGCGTGCAGCCAGTACATTAATGACCCTACAGAAACAAACAAAGAGCACCATACATCAACAAAAAACTTACTAGACACATATCTGCTGGGTCAGGCACCGTGGTCAGTGGACGCTAGAAGAAATAAATACCACAGATGGGGTAACCGAACAGGCACATTACTAGCAAGATTAACGAAACCGCAGCGCTCCCGCTGCCCGATACTACAAATACTTAACACTAACACAAATCAAACCATGACTACCCAATCTGAAATACAACAATTCTTCCTACAGTATATTGAATCTCTATATGCCTCCACACACTACACCAGCTATGGATGCTGATACCTATCTAGAAACATGCTCCCTTCCCCAACTTACTGGTGGATGGAACAACAAGAATCTCTCAATCGCACAATAACCCAACAAGAAAATTCCAAAGTCATCAAATCACTACACAACACCAAAGCCCCGGGCCCAGATGGCTTCCCAGAGAATATTACAAATTACTTAACCCTCACATACTCCCTATCCTCACTGATCTATATAATAACATACTCACTCAAGAAACCCATATCTAAAACTTCAATGACTCTCAAACCATCCTTTTACTCAAACCAAACAAGAATCCACTGCGGTCCAATCTTACAGGCCATATCATTATTAAACCAAGATTATAAAATCTTGACAAAAATAGTAGCAAACAGACTTAGCCAAATTATGCCAGATTTAATCACAGACTCACAATTAGGATTCACCAAGGGCAGGAATACACCAAAGCCATACGCACAGCCATAGCTGCCATCTCAGCCCATTCCACCAGACCCCACTCCCGGGAGATCCTGTTAAGTTAGATGCCGACAAGTCTTTGATTTTCCTGGGAATTTTTATATAAAATCTCATCACGCGTAATTTTGGACCAAATTATCAGACTAATCACATTCCTTCATGAAAATACCAACACCTCCCCCTGTAATAAATAACACCAATTCACATACTTTCCAAACCCATAGAGGGAACAGACAGGGATGTCCACTCTCCCCCCTATTGTTCAACCTCAGCATAGACCACATACTTAGAACCATATCTACAACAAACAATTCGCAGGTATCAAAGTGGTAAAGAAGATCTAAAACTCTCGGCATATGCATATGACATCCTTCTATTCGTGTCCAAACCCCTACAATCCATAACCGTATAATGGATGAATTGACGCGGTTTGGGGGGCTGTCGGGACTACAAATCAACTACAATAAATTGAAGCACTTCTTCTAGGAACTGGCGGCCCCCCAGGTTGGTCAAGTAGTTTCCATTCAAATGGGCCACCACACACCATAACATACCTAGGAACCCTCCTCCCTAGACAAAATAAACTTGCTATACTCGAAAAACACCACACCACTCATAACCGAATAACAAATACATTGACTACATGGGGAAAATTTCCCTTTCTTTCACAGGTCGAGCTAATCTCATAAAGATGATTTTGTTCCCCAAGTTACTTTACCTATTACAAACCTTACCAATATATATCCCGGAAAGACACGAAACACATAAATACCATTTTTCGCAAATATATATGGCATAACAAACCCTCACGAATTAAATACAATACTCTACTCTCCCCAAAAATAAAGGGGGCATTGGCTCCAAATATCGAACTTTACAACATAGCCTCACATCTCAGAATAGTCAGGGACTGGCTGCACGTCTCCTCAAACTACACCAGCACCGACTTTGAACAAACAATTGTGTGACTCCCAGTTCCTATCCTCAATGCTGCACACACGTTTTCTGGACCTGCCGGAGGAAAGTAGGAATAACCCTTTGCTGATGTCAGGCTGGAAGGCATGGAACAGAGCCCGCTCTGTGATGGGCCTGAAACAGTTTAACTCACTATGGCTACATTCACTAAACATCCGAATTTCCAGGAGGGGAGAGCCACATGGTATTCCACAGATGGAAAACGGGGGATAGAAACGATTCAAGATTTGGAGATATGACACTAAAAGCCCCCTGTCTTTTCACAAACGAAAAATAAATTTCCAATTGTGGGACCTAATTTATTCCATTATTTACAAGCCAGCAGTTATGTCTCAAAATCAATCTCCAACCTGGGAGAAGCAGACTGGAGTAACCCACTAGACACATTACTGCAATCACCGGAACAAAGTCTGAACTCTTTATCCAACTACAATAAACTCCTGCAACATCATATCAACACTCAAAACACACACCCAAGGATAAGCCAATGGAAACAAGACATACCACATTAACAGAAAACGTCATACAAGAAATCATCAATTTGCACATAAAATATCTCCAGCAATCTCATACCAGAAATAGGAAAACCATACTCCAACAATGGATAACACCCACCCGCCATCCCTAAAGCTATTCAAAACCAAATTGTCATACCTATTCCGAATGGATTGGGTGGAAGCAACACTAGACAAAGAAAAACAAAGTCAAAACAATTCTTCAGACTCTGGGAAAGCTTTATTGACATTTTACCCACACATATCAAACAAAATTAATGACAACTGTTTCCACATAACAGTATGCTATACGGAACAAACTCTGAGCCACATCCCCCAATCTCCTACCATGAATAGATAATAAGTCAACCTGCGCGTTACCCCCTCCTCCTCGACCTCCTCCTTCAACCACCAGGACTAGGTCCCCGCCTGATCCTTGGCGACTGAATAACGACAGTAACCCATATTTGTGTCATAATCTTGATTTAGGCAATTAATTAAATAGTTAAGTTAATGTATAACCCCGCAAATTAGTTGCGGCAAGTTAAGTAAATAAATAATAAAATAATATAGAGCTAGAGATGTGGATCAGTAAATATCTTTTAAGACTCAGATACATGATAAAGATTTAGTGTTGATGATTGTGGTATAATCTGCCTAGTAATTACTATGGAGAATGTACAACTATATAGCTAATGCAAAGAAAACCTTGAATTCCTCTTATCTCACCTCTTCCAATGAGTATATCTATGCAAATGTATGTTCCAACTTGTTTTCTTTTCTATAATTACTGAGTATATCTATGCAAATACCTGTGCCAACTTACGTCCCTATTTATATTCTGTAAATTCCCATCTCTATTCTCAATAAAAATAGTTAAAAAAACCAAACAATGATAATGTAGCGGAGGCGTATATTAAGTTAGTTAATAAAGTATTAACAAACTGAAGGTGACAACTATGATTAAACAAAGGGCTATGAGACAGTCTAATTTTACATATAAGAGAGGCTTATACTAAGAGATTTACAAAGATGATGAAACATCGGTTGTTTTTAAGTCAGCAGATAAAGGGGTGGCCCTTGTAGTACAAATAGAGAACAATACCGCAATGAGATCTTGGGACAGCTAAGTAACAAACATGTGTATTCACGATTAGATGCAAATTGAACAACGTTTGCAGAGAGCCATATCTAATATCATAGATGAGGATCTGCGACTGTTTTTGAATAAAACAGGACCGGTCACACCCGTACTATATACCTTACCAAAGATCCATAAGAATTGTCACTGTTCCACCAGGCCATCCAATAGTGGCAGGAACAGATTTGGTGCTAAGCCCTCTTTCAATTTACCTTGATAAGGTATTACAGCCTATGGTAACCAAAACTAGGTCCTATGTGAAGGTTCTACACGTTATTGCATCTTTGCAGGAAATAGAATTACCAGATAAACAGATTTTGTTGGTTACATTAGATATAAAATATACGTCCATTAAACACACAGCTGGTATTGTAGCATGGAAGAGAAGCTTCTCGAGTCGGGCTTTGAGGCAGACAAGATAAGCTTTCTACTTGAGCTATTACATATGGTATTATATTACAATTACTTTCTGTTTGAAAATGATTATTATATTCAACTCCAGGGTACTGCCATGGGTAGCAATGTAGCTCCTAATTGCTAACCTATACATGGCAGCCCTGGAGGATGAACATGTGTACAACAATGCCATTTTTCAAAAATATTGTTTGTTATACCTACGTTGTATTGACAATTTGCTGTTGATTGGAAAGGGACACTGGATTTGCTGATATCAACCATATGAATCATGGATGACGCAATCCAGGTCTCCTTCAAGTTTGACTGCCTACAATTGACTATCTATACTTGAGGATATACAGAGAAGGGTAATAAGATCAGTACAGATTTATGCACTAAGGATACTGACAGGAATAACATATTACCTTATGACAGCTTTCACCCTATACACTTAAAGGAATCATCCCTTATACACAATTAATGAGAGTCAAACGCATTGTGTCTAACCCAGATAAGAGTCATGAGAGACTAATGGAGATGGGTCATAAGTTTAAGGAGAGGGAGTACCCTACAGAATTATTGCAGAGAAATATTAATAGACTTGAACAAACTCCAAGAGAGGACCTCCTAAAACCGAATAAAGTGAAACAACAAGATAAAAGGATTACATTTGTAGTACATACGGTACAGAAAAGTGAAGAGTATATAAGTTTATACGTAAACATTGGCATCATATCTGAGATTGAAAAGGAACAACAAAACACCTTGGGGACACACAAGGAGGGCACATTTCAATGCCTTGGTTGTTCCCATTGCAATAGTGTAATAAAAGGGAATTACATCACACATCCACATAGTGTAAAGAAGTTCTATATCAGGGAGCGATTACATGTAAATCGTCATATGTAGTATATGTACTTAAAGGATAAGTGCACTGTAAAATCAAGTTATGTTCATTTGGAAGCTGCAGCTTTAAAAATACCGTTGCCAATTTTTTACCTATGCCCCTTCAGAGCCTAGCTTGTGCCTTAAAAGTTGCTGAAATCGTGTTAATGGTTTGCTGAATGTTAAGCTCCGCCTCTCTGAGATTTCCTCTGCTTTCTCCTGCTTGAGCCTCAAACAGTAATGCCTGTGAGTTCCGTGCACTCTCCTGCTGAGCCTCAAACAGTAATGCCTGTGAGTTCCATGCACGGAACTCACAAGCATTACTGTTTGAGGCTCAAGCAGGAGAAAGCAGAGGAAATCTCAGAGGGGGGAGCTTAACATTCAGCAAACCAGTAACAAGTGTCAGCAGCTTTCAGGCACAAAGCTAGGCTCTGGAGGGGTATAGGTAAAAAAAAAATATGGCAACAGTATTTTTAAGCTGCAGCTTCCATAGAAACATAACTTGATTTTACGTGCCATATCCTTTAAGTGCCTGCAGCTTACTTTATGTGGGAGAAACTACATAGCCTATGAAGGACGCAACACAAGTCCACCATTAGGAGAGGTGCTACACACTTGCCAGTTCCATCACATTTCCAAACAGCTAGACATACAATTAGTCAGTTAAAGTTTCAGATAATTGACCATGTCCCCAGATTAAGGAGAGGGGCAACAGACTTAAAAGGTTACAGGAATTGGAGATGAGATGGAATAATAAATTAGATATCGTTTGGCCAAAAGGTATGAATAGAGATTATATGCTGAGTATGTTTGTATAGATCATTAGAAATATTGTTTTTAAGTGACTATTAATATTATATATTGACTGGATGTTCTTTAATCATTATGTGCTATTTATTATAATACATTTGGATATGTATTTTTCAAGGACCGAGTGAAGTTATATGTATGCATAATGACACTTTAACAAAGGAACCATCTTTTAAAGGATCTGGTGGACATACACAATGGCATTCTGTCCAGAAAATTTACTTAAGGGGATTGTCGGACATATAAATCTTATCAATAGCAAGACATGGTGGAAATAGCCTTTCTCTCTTCAAAAAATTAATAGGATTAATGATATGGTATGAGTTAGTAATACACTGTTTAGTACTAGTTCACGTTTAACTATGTATATTATTGTGTATTTAATAATGAATTTTCATCACATCATTGTGTTTTTAATCATTTTAAAATGAGCTCTCACTATAACAGTAATGAAGAATGGGTATCAATCACATAGAACTCTTTTTTATATATGCACTCACTTTTTTGAAAAAGCACTGTCACTTTAAATGGTTTTGTTGCGCTAGAAAGTTGTGGGCGGATACGATTTTGCACTGTTTGAACATAAATGTTTGGATGTGGCCACTTGGATTTAGGCTTGACAAAGGGCTGAGTGTGGGCCTGAAATGTTGCCTGTCTGTTTACTCTTAATGGAGAATAATTTGCACCATATCAATGCCTGGTCCCCTCTATACTTGGAATTTTGCTGTTATGGACTATTTTGTGGTGAGGCAGTGTAACACACATCAGGGGTGCCAGAGAAGTTAATGGGAGGATTCGGTACGATCTTTATGTTTGTTAGCTCTTAACCTCTACATTACCACAAGGAGTTTAACATCTAAAACAGTGACCATTAACCCTACATTATTAGACAGGAGTTTGAGATCCAAAAGGCTTTAATCACCTTTTGCTTTTCTGTTTCTGGTCTAATGCTAAAAACAGTAAACCAACCAAATTTTACTATAGACATTTTTGAGAGAGTAAAAAAACATTACCGAGTATTAGTTAGGTTTATGTTTCCACTCAATGATTTGTGCTCTTAAGGGTTAGGCCACATTATACGTTTTAATACAATCCAATTGCGTGTTAAAAAGCACACACTAGATGCATTGCGTTGCACTGTAAACCTCTTTTTGGAGCGCATGCAATCACCATTCTTTTGCGAATGGCATGCTATTCAATAGCACAACATCGCACGTTACCATCTGGCGCATTGTGGCCTCAGCCTAAGAAAGGAAAAATTGAGAAGTTGTCTATTGTCACTAGAATCCAAATCCTTTTTACTGAATAAGAAGGAAAATGACTTTTCTTCATCCGTAATTTATCCTTAAGGTAGATTAATAAGAACCAGTGAAACATTTTGCAAGAGTTTCTGTAGTGGAAAGATTTATGACTTTACAAAGGTGAATCTGTGACTAGGAATCATAGAGAAAGGCACGGCAGTTGTTAAGTTTCTAGGCTATTCTTCACAAATATAAGTGTTTTAATGTGACGATATCAATTAAAGGGCTAGATTTACCTTTCAATAGGAACCAGAAAATAAAATATTTTATTTAATCATAAAAACCATATTAGTAAATTTAAAGGGTATGTCCACCCAAAATTTAATAATTTGCTGTAGTGTAGCTTCCCCCCTCCCAACCCTAACTGGATTGTGTATTTGTAAAAAAAAAGTCCAAAAAAACTTACTTACCAACCCAGACTCCCTCGGGTTCAATCTCTTAGGCAACCTCCAGGAATAGAGTAAGACATGGCTGCCGGCTATGATTTAGCCGAGGGAACCCCGCCTGGTAAGTGAGTTTCTTTGGACTTTTTTTTACAAATACACCATGAGGTTAAAATTGGGAGGGGAGAAGCTACGGTACAGAAAAGAGATTACAATAAAAGCTAAAAGTGCATAGACAAGGGGTCCAGGGGGGGAGAGGTGGAGGGGGGCGGGGTAGAAGACTCCACAGCACATGCCTGAGTCCTAGGGGGGGAGGACAGAAAAGAGGCAGAAACCTTTTCACAGGCAGGCAGGCTCCTACATTTCACGTTCCTGGATTTTAGACTACATAGTAACATAGTAATTGAGGTTGAATAAAGACATACGTCGATCAAGTCCAACCTATTCACTTTAGGTAAAAAAACAGCTTAAAAGGGGGGATTCCTTCCTGACTCTAAAGGCAATCGGAAAGTATCCCTGGATCAACCAGATCTATATGTATTAATACCAGTAATTCTCAATATTATTTAGTTTTAGAAACTTATCCAGGCCATTTTTAAGCTATTCAATGAACTTGCCATTACCACATCTGCTAGAAGACAGTTCCACAGTTTAACCACTCTCACTGTAAAGAAACCTTTTCTAACCTGAAGATGAAAACTTTTCTTCCAACCTTAAGGATGTCCACGAGTCCTCTGATATGACCTATTCGTGAACAATGCACCAGAGAGTTTATGTATGGCCAATTAATATGTTTGTATAAGGTGATTTATCCCACGCAAACGTCACTTCTCCAGTGTAAAAAGCTCTAACTTGTCAATCTGCCTGCATATTTAAGCCCCTCCATTCCCCTATTAATTTAGTTGCCCTTCTCTGAACTGCTTCCATTTCCAGATGTCCCTTTTGGATATGGGATTCCAAAACTGCACGCATATTCCAAATGAGGCCTTACCAGTGCCTTGTAAAGAGGGAGAATAATATCTTTCTCTCTTGAATCTATTCCTCTCTTATACAAAGACAATATTTTGCTAGCTCTAGCCGTGGCTACTGCATTGTTTGCTACAGTAAGTCTGTTATCTACCAGAACCCCCCAAATCTTTTCCACTTAAATTATGGTATAGGTGGCTCAGGTATTGTTAAATCCCAAATGCATCACCTTACATTTATCAACATTGAATCTATCTGCCATACTGCTGCCCATTTGATAATCTATTTAGGTCAGCTTGCAGCACTTGCACATTCATTTGAAGTTTCCAAAGCTCTGCCTGGTTTAGTGTCATGTCATCAGCAAACACAAGAGACCTTGCTCTCAATGCTCCCTTCAAGTCATTATTAAACAAGATTAAACCAGAAGCAGCTCCAGTACAGAACCTGAGGCACCCCACTTAGAACTTTAGCACAAAAGATGTAACCCCATTGACCACCCACTCTGTTTGCGATCCAATAAACAATTCTTATCCATGAACAAATGTTTTCTTCTAGGCCAACAGTCCTCAGTTATACATTAGTCGCCTAGACATGCACTAGAAGAAACATTTGGAGCAGAGCACAAAGGTGGGATTTTTTAACGCTACACCGTGGGGCCGCATGGGGTAAAATTTTATTTTAGCAATGGACATGCCCTTTAAAAGAATTCCTATTCATATTGCAGCAGTTTTTATGAATCATTTTAGTTCTTTAATTATAATGGTTTTACTATATATTAGATTTGAATGTGCTTCTTGTACATTAGGTTAATTGATTGGTTACTCTCCAAACTGAATGGTTGCTTATATAAACATTATGAAACGATACACTTCACCTACATTTCCATAAAATAAACAACTATTAATTAGGAATGCTTTTTATGTAAGTTTTTAAGTATTTCTCAAATTGGCTACTTTCAGGCCATTTTCTACAAAAATTTACAGAAAAAAAAGTGAATGGATAAATAACTTTCTGTAAGGCTGCTTTAAAAGCTTACACAGTAGAAAATATTTCTTTTTACAGGACATTGAAATGGTACAGCCAAGTATAATGGCCCTCAACCCCCTAATGGCTGTCCTAACCCCCCGCCGCCATTCTGAAAAAAAAGCCTCTGCCCATTATTTTGTGACCGATGTTGAGGAAGTAACGTAGTATGGCAAGTCAGTGGTACCTGGTGCGATTATACATTATTATTGTTTCTGTTTCCTGGTTCTTCCAGTTGGATTTGATAGTTGACATCACAGCAAATGACTGAATGCTAATCCCTTAATGCCTTTTCTGAGCATGCCCGGCTCAGTACATGTCACTAAATTGCTCAGTTCCATGAAGCATCCTGAAGCATAGCAGGCATACAGTAATGATTTTAAGAAGACAATGTAGGATTATCAAATATAAACATATTTTAAACATTTAATGACATCTTTCTAAAAGATGTCATTATGAGAGTGGAATTGTCCTTTAAGTGACTTTAACTATCTGTAATTCAGCTAATAACCAAGATAATGTAAACCACTTGCTGCTGTGATTTTTTTGTGCCCTAAAAGGTGTAGATTTATATCTCAATGGAACCGATGTGTTTCCGGAAGGAGTTATAAACCATTAGGTTTTTAGTCCCTCTTTTTGAAGGGGCTGTCTATTATCAGCCATGTGTGCACTCAGTTTTAAAGGGGAAATACAATTTAAAAAAATAAATAAACAACTCACCTATTAATGTATTAAGGGTGTTAGCTCAGGAATTGTTCAGGATAAGACGGAAATACTAATACAAGAAACATATTACTTAATGCATGGGTTTGCATAAAGTTGATGTGCATTAGTGAATAGTGATAGATTTTGCATCTTCCTGTAAATAAGTATGAGGGATTTACAGTTGTTTCCTCACTTATCCATTGGCATATCCACATCTTTGCTATGTGAATCATTCAGGAGAGAAACAAAACAGTCTTTTATGTTGAATCACACTTAACATAAATCCATGACTACACAAGTATCTAGTAGTTATGGTTTTGATGATCAACATTTAATAAAGTAATTAAGTGAGTTAGAAAAAGAGAGAACAAACTGAATTATAAACTTTTGGGATAAGGCAGTAATGTTTTTATTTATATAGCCCACTAGGGGAGCAGCGCTGTACAATATTAAATACAAAAAGTTGTGCAAGGGGGACAGTAAATAAATACATAAATAAGTATGAGCATCATGAAATTATACAAGTGCTTGAAACATGTAACATGAAGAAAGAGGTCCCTGCCCCATAGAGCTTACACATCAATTAGGTGGGTAACATACAGTTATTCGAATGAGGAAGGTGGAAGTGCTAAAGTAAAAACTGGTGCAGTGTCAACAGTCCTATCTAGAGAGTTAGGAGAGAGGTTAGATTTAAACTTGTTTATTGAGGTTTCTTGATGTAGAGAGAGGGGAATAGAATTCCAGAGGACGGGGGCCAGAAGAGAAAAAGGTTTAAGGCGAGAGGAGGCAGTATGAGTGGGGGGTCTGTATAAGAGATGGTTCTGTGATGAGTGGAGGGTACGTGCAGGGACATATAGGGACACCAGAGAAGAAATATAGGAAGGAGCAGCAGAGCGAAAGTATTAAATGTATTTTAATGGGGGTTAGATAGATGTGTAGCACAGAGGAGATTTATTCCCAGTTGTTATAGGGCGAGACAATGCGTGCAACAGAGTTAAATATGGACTGAAGCGAAGAAAGATGGGAAGCAGGAAGACCAGAAAGCAGAAGGTTGCAATAGTCTAGGCATGATAAGATGAGAGCATGCATAAGCATAGCAGTAGTCGGAAGAGAAAGGAATCCACGGATTTTTGCAATGTTACGAAGAAAAAAGAGCAGGTTTTAGCAACATAGTTAATGTGATTGGAAAAGGAGAGAGCAGAATCAATTATAACCCCTAAGCAACGTGTCGACTTAATAGGGTTAAAACGGGCTCTAAAGCTGGGTACACACAATGAGATATTTTGGTCCGATCGACCGATAGTCAGTGTATCACATCCGAATGTGGCCATGTTCGACCGATCGTTCGTCCGATTCAGACAAAAGGACGATTGGACATGGTTGAAAACTTTGTCAGATTGTGCGGTCCTTATTGACCGCGTGAACGGTCATGGTAACTGTCGGATGCGGCTGCTTTGCTGCGGAGGTCGGCCCCTCCTAGCCGCCGGTCGAAAATATAGAAATGTCGGTCAGGAGGAAAAATCGCTAGGTGTGTACCTAGCTTAAGATCACCAGTTAATCATTTTAAATGTAGTTTTATAACTTTCATGCATATTTTGACATTAATCATATATGAATCAAGGGAGATTATTCCGTAACTGATTTGGGGCATCGTAAAATGGGAGGGGTTGTATAAATATTGTTTCATAGCTTTGTGTTATAACAGATATGACAATCCTTTGTACTTTTGAGAAAACACAACCACAAGTGTTGTCACCAATTTTAAAGGGTGTGTAAATGTTATCCTTATTAACTTATATCTCATTGCAGAGAGCCATATGACTAATGTATGTTGCGTGTCAAGATTCCAGTATAATAACTACTAATAAATAGTTGTGCATGTCCTAATATTATTTAAATCACCTTAATAATAAGTTCATTTAAAAGGGACTTGACAGACAATTTTAATGTTGCAAAATAAAGCATTATTATTTGTAATGCCTGCGGTCTGTTTGTCATATTTAAAACTTAACATGTGTTTTCCAAAGCAATTGACTGACTCAACGCAGGTAGAAAAAATTTGAAGTGTTCACATGTTTGTGAAAGAAGGAGAACTAAACTTCTAAAACTTAACTTTGGAGATGAAGCAACAACAGGGCCATTTTGGGGGATTTGGTGGAGACACGGCCAATAACCATCTGATTAAAATGGTTAAGGGTTAATAAAGGGCCCCCAGACAATAGTTTTCTTACAAGCTTAAACACTGGACCTGGGCAGCAAATTTCCCACACAGCTTTGTCAAAAGTCTTGTTGGCTGACAAGAGAAAGATGCAAACAGTTTGGCTCCCCTGCTGTCATTCCAATCACTGGGAGATCAGCAATTGGTAACAAGTTTGTAAAAATATACCAGGCCTTTAATCTTTTGAAGGACATGTACAGCCTTTTTTCATCACCTTATATCTTTCTACTAACTTCAAAGTTTCCATTTCCGTTGTTCATTTTTCCATCCTTTGTAAATTGTAGATTTTAGCACGCCAATGGGGTATGGGGTCGTCCGGAGGGGTCAAGCCTGCCTGGTCCGCAATGATGTTGTCAACTGAAGTGAATCTACTGCTACTCAATGGTGCTGTTCCTACAAACCCGATCTCCTTCCCTGCTTTCCCTTGCACAAAGCATACTCTGAGGGAGAGAAGCCAATGGGGTATGGGTCTGTCCGGAGGGGCAAGCCTGCTGGCTCCACAATAATGGTTGTCCAATTGCAGTGGGTCTACTGCTACTCAATGGTGCTGTTCCTACAAACCGTATCCCCTTCCCCGCTTTCCCTGCACGAAGCATACTCTGAGGGAGAGTAGCCAATGGGGTATGGGGTCGTCGGAGGGGCCAAGCTTGCCTGGCTCCTCAATATGTTGTCAAACTGAAGTAAATCTACTGCTACTCAATGGTGCTGTTCCTACAAACCCTATCTCCTTCCCAGCTTTCCCTTGCAAGAAGCATACTCTGAGGGAGAGGCAAGGGGTAGGGGTCTGTCCGGTGGGGCCAAGCTGCTGGCTCCGCAATAATGTTGTCAAAATGAGTGAATCTACTGCTACTCAATGGTGCTGTTCCTACAAGCATATCCCTTCCCCGCTTTCCCTTGCACGAAGCATACATGAGGGAGAGAAGCCAATGGGGTATGGGGTCTGTCCGGAGGGGTCAAGCCTGCCTGGCTCCGCAATAATGTTGTCAACTGAAGTGAATCTACTGCTACTCAATGGTGCTGTTCCTACAAACCCTATCTCCTTCCCAGCTTTCCCTTGCATGAAGCATACTGAGGGAGAGAAGCCAAAGGGGTATGGGGTCTGTCCGGTGGGGCCAAACCTGCCTGGCTCCGCAATAATGTTGTCAATTGCAGTGGGTCTACGCTACTCAATGGTGCTGTTCCTACAAACCGTATCCCTTCCCCGCTTCCCTTGCAAGAAGCATACTCTGAGGAAGAGAAGCCAATGGGGTATGGGGTCTGTCCGGTGGGGCCAAGCCTCTGGCTCCGCAATAATGTTGTCAAACTGAAGTGAATCTACTGCTACTCAATGTGCTGTTTTCTACAAAGCGTATCTCCTTCCCGCTTCCCTTGCACGAAGCATACTCTGAGGAGAGAAGAAGCCAATGGGTAGGGGTTGTCCGGAGGGTCCAAGCCTGCCGGCTCCGCAATATGTTGTCAAACTGAAGTGAATCAACTGCTACTCAATGGTGCTGTTCCTACAAACCTATTCCTCCCCGCTTTCCCTTGCACGAAGCAAACTCTGAGGGAGAGAAGCCAATGGGGTATGGGGTTGTCCGGTGGGGCCAAGCCTGCCTGGCTCCGCAATAATGTTTTCAAACTCAAGTGAATCTACTGCTACTCAATGGTGCTGTTCCTACAAAGCGTATCCCCTTCCCAGCTTTCCCTGCACGAAGCATTCTCTGAGGGAGAAAAGCCAATGGGGTATGGGGTCTGTCCGGTGGGGCCAAGCCTGCCTGGCTCCGCAATAATGCTTGCCAATTGCGTGGGTCTACTGCTACTCAATGGTGCTGTTCCTACAAACCGTATCTCCTTCCCCGCTTTCCCTTGCACGAAGCATACTCTGAGGAGAGAAGCCAATGGGGGGGATGGGTCTGTCCGGTGGGGCCAAGCCTGCCTGGATCCTCAATAATGTTGTCAAACATGAAGTGAATCTACTGCTACTCCATGGTGTGTTCCTACAAAGATATCCCCTCCCCACTTTCCTTGCACGAAGCATACTCTGAGGAGAGAAGTCAATGGGGTATGGGGTCTGTCCGGAGGGGCCAAGCCCGCCGGCTCCGCAAAATGTTGTCAAACTGAAGTAAGTGATCTACTGCTACTCAATGTGTGTCCTACAAAGCGTATCCCCTTCCCACTTTCCCTTGCACGAAGACACTCTGAGGGAGAGAAGCCAATGGGGTATGGGGTCTGTCCGGTGGGGCCAAGCCTGCCTGGCTCCGCAATAATGTTGTCAAACTGAAGTGAATATAATGCTACTCAATGATGCTGTTCCTACAAAGTGTATTCCTTCCCCGCTTTCCCTTGCACGAAGCATACTCTGAGGGAGAGAAGCCAATGGGGTCTGTCCGGTGGGGCCAAGCCTTCCTGGCTCCGCAATAATGTTGTCCAATTGCGGGGTCACTGCTACTCAATGGTGCTGTTCCTACAAAACGTATCTCCTTCCCCGCTTTCCCTTGCACGAAGCATACTCTGAAGGAGAGAGGAAAACAGCACCTATTTATTTTTAAAAAGTTTGCGCTTAATGCGCAAAAAGTCTTTGTGCATGGAGAGCATGGCCTCTCCATGCCGCTCTGCCTGCTCTCCATGCACCTCAGACGCTGGTCAATATTTCCAGCAGGCGCTGGTGTGCTGGTCCCTGCTGGCGTGCTGGTGCTGGCAGTGGTGAAGGGGAAACTGGAGGCTGCTCCTGTGGCCTGTGGGGGTGCTGGTGGAGGTGACCCTCCCTCCTCTCCATCACTGGCAGAAATCGATTCTATCTGCAAATTTATATATTAAAAAAGTAAATTTAATTATAAATAATAATAAAAAATAATAATAACAAAAAATAATGTAAATATTGTCAATATTTTTCGTGGTACTAACATTTACTAACATTAACAGTTACATTACTATACTAACACTAACAACATTAATACTAACATATAAAAAATATATACTTTGATCGTTTATGAAAAAAGAGCTTTCAAAATCTGTATTATAATTAAATATTATAAATATTTTTTGTGTGTACTTGTCCTTTAACATCTACTAATTAACTGTTACATTAAATTTGCTAACACTAATTAACACTAACATATGCACTTTGGTCCTTAAGGAGAAAAGCACTAAAGGCCCCGTAATCATTTGTGGCGGTTGTGAAATTGCGAAGCCCTATCGCCAATCACAGTGCTAAAAAGTAAGAAGAAAAGTGCAGTAACTTCATATAGTCGTTATACTTAGACAGAGTTTGTCAGAAAAATCTGCCGCAGAACCACCTGATTAGTGGTGCAAAAGGTGGTGTTTTATACAACTCAATCACAATAAAATTTAATATATAAATGTGATACTTGCCTTGGACATTCCACTGGATGTTCCTGGACGTAGTTCCTTCTCTGCCGTTTGAGGTCTGACCACCTCTTTGGAGCTGAGAGGTGGTCAGATCAATGCGAAACTGCGTCCGCAGTTTTGCCTGCAGGTGGCGCATTATGCACCGTTTGCGCTCTTTAATATTGGGGGTGTCGATTGGCATCCCGTCATAACCCAGCCGGGTGAGATTACACCATCAGATGCTGCCATTGCATGGTGGCCCGCTTTCTGGTGGGGAAGGTGGAATGACTACACCCACTTTCAGACTCGATTTTGGATCCTGGATTGCATATAGAAGTCAATGGGAAGAAGGGATTATAATCGAATGTTGAAATCGATGTCCATGGTAAAAAGTGTAAAAAGAGTAAAATGTCCATGGTATCTAGGCGCAAACATCGAATCCGCGCGTAAAATGTCCATGTTATCTAGGCGCGAACATCGAATCTACGAGTAAAGTGTCCATTAGAACCTATACGTGAGTATGAATCCGCGAGTAAAATGTCACTGTTACCTAGACGTTCGAACGTGAGAGCACAATCAAATTTACGAAAGTCCTGGATATTGGAACATGCTCCCCAGACCTTTCCCAGGTCCCACAGCCACTTACATTAAGTTGCCATTAATATTAGTTGTATTTGACTCGAACTTTTTGAACTATTGTGCCTCCCATAGACTAATGGGTCCATTTTCGAACTTCCAATAGTTTGAACTTTCGAAAACGGACCGGATTTTCGAAAGTTCGGCCATCTCTAGTTAGTTAATGGGGAGGGTGAGTATTGAAGACAGATTGGTAACTTAATTATAGAATGATCCAATGGATCTCCTATTGATGTATTATTAGTTAAAAATTTAAGGGGGAAGATTGATTCAAGTCTGTATTTCACTGTGGTGTATCTATGAACATAACACTCATAAATACAATTTACAATAAATAGATCAAAATATTCATTTAGGGGATGTGACACTGATAGAACCAAGATTTCATAGGATTTCTTTTAATTTTAACATCTTGCCTTTTTTTTTGTACAAATCCCTGAATTTATAGTAGTGTGTATAAAGATTTTATACCATCTGTCTACATATAGTAAACATACAACCACATATTTCCCACTGTGCACCCATGGGGACACTTTTGCTAGTATATATTATATATATAATATATATATATATACACAGTCTCGACATGGTTAAAAACAACAACTCAAAAGCGTAGTTATTGTCAATAGTGTCTAGATGTTAAAGTGCAGTTCTCCAAAACAGGGAAATAAAGTGGCTTTGTGTATGCTTATAACCGTCCAGTGTAATCACGTGAAGATATATTCAAGTAGATGAAAAGCCCACACTGTGAACAGGCACCCTTACTTTATCTCTAGCCATAGTATTTGTCCATTAAGTGGATATTATACTTACTGATCAGGGGTGGTCGATACCTAGGTGGCATTTCATCCATTTAAAAATGCACATACACTTTCTAGCGGACTATAGATTCACGTACTTCTGATTACACTGGACGGTTGTAAGCATACACAAGCCCCTTATTTACCTGTTTTGGAGGACTGCACGTAATATCTAGACACTTTGGCTGGGTAACACCAGCAGATATTTCGGCGGCCAACTGATCCACGGCACTCTCGGGCGGTTGGGCAAAAATATCTGCTGGTGAGGGGGGACCGGCTGCGACCGACCTCGATCGCCGTTCGTCCGGATTGGACAAACGGACGTGCGGTAAATCACAATCGATCGCGGACGACAGTTTGTGCGATCAATCGTGCGGTCCATAGGACACTATTGCCACGACCGACAGACATGGTCCCCTGGCCAAGTTGTTTTTACACATGTTGAGACTGTATGTATATATATGATAATATTGTTCTGTATTTGGTGATCTTTCCTAATGAGGGAAAACATTGTTGGTTTGGACATTTATTTGAATAAACTATTTATTTGAATTATTTTTTGATAAACTATGCATGTTCATATCCGTAGTGAGTGTTACTATATCTGTTCCTCCCTGAATAAGTTATTCTCTGTGGGGTGACATTGTATTGGTTGGTATTTCACGAGTGCTACAGGATATGCAAGGTGGCCACTTCTAGAAAGATTTTAGTTACTGGACCGAGCGATCCCACGACATTAGTAAAATCTTTCTTGTGTATGGCCACCATTAGGCATTCTGCAATATGTTTTTACTTATATCTTGTCTATCCTTTGAATAAAACATATGCGTGATCAGCTGTTCAGTTCCGGAAGTTCGGGTCCGGTCTTTTAAACAGCTGATCGCACTTATGTTTCATTCATACACGCGATCAGCTGTTTAAATGGCTGATCGTGGAAGGGATCTTGGAGGGAGTCAGGGGCCCAGCCTCCATTCTGGGGGGGCCCGAGCCCCTGCAGGTACACCCCTGTATCTATACTCTATCTGTCTGTCTCTCTCTCTACTCTCTCTGTTTATCTATCTAACTCAAATCAAATCAAAAAGAGTTTTATTAGCGATCAATTTACATTTTGACATTGCCAAAGCAAACAAAAACAATAAAAGATCGAGGGGTTTACAGTAGGGGTAATGGGTATTAATGAAAGTAATATTTGGACAGTAATTTAAAGGATATTTGGGATTTAGTCCTGGGATATAACGATGGGGAAGGATAAAGATTAACTGGGCAAGTAGTCGATGGACATTAAGTTCATGCCGTACATAGTGTGCCCCAATTACTGTGGCTTCCTCCTCTCCCAGCAGGATATAGAGTTTTTCTCTATTCTAAGGTTCCCTGGTCACAGTGCTGGCACAGTCTGTTCTTTCTTGGTTTATATGTTTGTCTTTGTCGGTCAAATTTGATTTCTAGGCTGTCTAACTCTGACTGTCTATCTAACTCTGTCTATCTATGTATATGCCTATGTCCATCTTTCTAACTCTGTATATCTATCTAACTCTGTCTGTCATCTATCGTTGTCTGTCTTATCTATCTATCTATCTATCTATCTATCTAACGCTATCTATCTATCTGAGGGACGGCCAAATGCACCGCAACGCGATTCTGCTGCTTTGCGCATGCGATTTCTTCATTTGAGTCAAAATGCATCGATGTGCTTAAATGGTATCGCATGCGATTACGATCGCAACAGATCGCAACCACGTGCATTGCGCGATTGCCGTTCATTTCTTGTCGCATCTGACGCATCAAAAAATCACAACAGTGTGGCCTAGCCCTATACTCTGTCTATCTAACTTGGCCTGTCTATCATCTTCTGACCATCTATCTATATATCTATGTATCTAATCTATCGTCTGTGTATCTATTTAGCTTCCATCTAACGCTCTCTATCTAACTCTGTCTATCTATCGAAGGTTCGTACACACGTGCGATCGCGGGTGCCAACCTGGGACGCACTATGATACAAACGGCCGTTCGGACGATAATCGGCCTGTGTATGGGCACTTAATCGGCCGAAACGGCCGTTCGTTGGGGGATCGTTTCCAGTTTCAGTCTCTGATGAAGCGGCAGTGCGCCGTGAAACGCGTAAGACCACGTTTGGTTGCACCTCCATGTTATTTTGGCACAGCCGTTTGATGTACATGTGTATGTTTGGAATAAAACACAGTTTATATTACCCGCTGTAATTCCTGGTTTCGAAGCAATCCACTACTCGAAGTTCACTTTTTGTTCCTGATATCGTGAGACTCTGCTGAAGTCTCGTTTGGGAGGTGAGGATCTGCACGTCGGGACACAGCCCAGCGCGATGTCGGCATGGTTTTTGTTGGTGAGCGCTCTGATCTGGTCTCGGTATGTGATTTTATTTTTACCGTTTCCAGATCCGCCAGGCGGATCTCGAACAAGTGGCCGTTTCAGCCAATAAAGTGCCCAATCGGCCGATTATCGGCCGAACTGCCGTTTGTATACATAGTGCGTCGCGGATCGGCAACCGGGATCACACATGTGTACAAACCTTAACTCTGTATTTCTATCTATCTGTCTATCTAACTATCTAACTTTGTCTGCCTATCTAACTCTGTCTGTCTATCTATCTATCTATCTAACTCTGCCTGTCATCTATAATCTATCTATCTGACTCTGTCAGTGTAGAAGAAGCACAGGGACTGCCTGTTATGCACCGTGCCGGCGTGCGTGACGTCATCAAGCTGGCTGCATGACGTGCCTACAAGTCGTCACATAGCTGGAAATCCGGAAGATTGAAGAAGGTTCAGGGCACTTCTGAGAGGTACCAGCAGTTAAAACATTCAGGGTACTTTGCCAAATATCTGGGGCACGTTCACAGAATGTTTTAATGTAGCAAAGCCACTGCATATACCCCTACAAGGAATGTGAATTCACACTCTCCAACCTCATTATATATTGTGGTACATCCAGGATGCCCTTATGCCCAGTGCACACAGATTGGTACATTAAGATGCCCTCCTGCTCAGTACACACAGATTGGTTCATATAAGGTGCCCTCATGTCCAGCCCACAGACAGGTATATACAAGATGCCCTCGTTCCCAGTCCAACAGATTTGTACATATAAGATGCCTTCATGGCCAGCCCACACAGACTGGTATATATATATGCCCAATGTTCTTATGAGGGTGGAGTTGTCCTTTAAAACCTTTGCTGAATAAAAGTAATGATAAACGAAAAGGAATTCAACATTGAATTTGCAAGAACGAATGCACAGAGCTCTATTAATGTGAGAGTTTGCGAGCGCAGAAAATCGTGCATATGGTCACACGCGCCATTTGGTGCGTTGTAGTGTAGCCTCAGCCTAATAAGCTATAAATTGGCCTAGTGGTCTTGATAAAGGCCTAGCTGCCGAAACCTTGTGTGTTGGTGTAACTGCAATAAAGAGAGATTACCCCTTGTAAAATATTAAACGACTGGACAGCCCTACTCTCTTATTTCTTAGTATAAATGGCCATCTCAGAAGCGCTTTAAAGCTGGGTACACACCATCCAAGTAATGTAGCGTCCCCTCTGAAACCCACTGTAGGTGAAGCAGGGAAGGGGCCCTTCCTAGTTCTGCTGGGAGGACAGTGACTCCTAGTCTTGGCATTGCTATTCATACGAATTTAATGAACAGTTCCCTTAGTTAAAATGAAGTCAGTAAATGAATAAGACAAGGGTTAGAGTACATACTCGGTCGCTGAAGGAGGAGAAACCTCGTTTGGCCGCGCATGCGCCTGGGGGGTCTCTATTGTTACCGCCCAGCACAAGGAGCGAGTCAGATTGAGGGAGCTAAAGAGATTGAGTGAAAGCGGCCGGCAGGACAGACAGCTGCTGGCTGGGTAAGGAGACCCAAGGCCCGAACAGGGGGGCTGCCTGGCACAAAAGCATAAGGCCAGAAAGCGGGGCTGCAGATCTGATGGGCTACGCACCGAGGACTCCCGGAAAAG
The DNA here is from genome assembly GCA_019447015.1 of Hymenochirus boettgeri. Lineage (NCBI taxonomy): Eukaryota > Metazoa > Chordata > Amphibia > Anura > Pipidae > Hymenochirus > Hymenochirus boettgeri. The sequence goes on along the minus strand of CM033472.1, from coordinate 127,997,143 downwards.
GGATCGTTATTGCTCCCTGCCCGGTGTCAAACACAGCCCAGCTTTCAGGAACCCAGCCCGGGAGAGCTCACTGCAAAAGGCCGGGAAACATCCCTGGGCCGGACTGTAAGGACACCACAGAGGAAACCCCTGCCATTCAGTGACAATTGGCCGCACCCCTCCTCTGTTTAGGGAGTCAGATCCTTTGTCAAAACTTTCCCGATGTTCCCCGCTCAGGGCTCGCAGTGAGATCCCTACCCGGCTATGCCTGGCACCTCACCCGAGTCCCTCACCCGTGTGGCTCTGCCCACTCCCAGTAGCAGTCAGCTTTCAATCCGCCTCTCCCATTCTATTATTACCCTGATAGTCGCTTCTTCCTTCCGCATGGGTGGGAAGCAGAGCTCGCCTCCCGCCTCCGGGCCCCTTTCCGGGTGTCTCCTCGGATGACACAGTTGTGCCCCCCACGTCTCACTTCGTACATTACAGGTCGGGGAACCCAATGGGCCTGCGGAGCCGCTCGGTTAGTTTCTGTTCTGGCTTGGACCCTCCAGCCCCCGGCTTGCCCTTTGGTTTGTATCGAACCGGACCTGAGACGGAGAGAGGAGGGAGCTCAGGAGGGGCCGAAGAGCCAAGGGGCGGCCGTACCTGGGATCCGGGCTTCTCTGGCGGACACGCTGCAAATAGCCCCGAGGTGGATAGGGGCACACAGCGGTGAGTCCAACCTACATGTGTGTTCCCTGCTGTGTATGTTACCACCTGGATGTGTCCCAACATGTAAAACATAGAGTACAATGGGATGTGTTCAGAGACATCAGGAGGGGTTCGCCATGTAGCTCGAATTACTGGGTTATAGAACTCACACAAATCACACTCAACAATGTCACACACAATATCACACACCGCAATATCACATACATCACACACACACAATATCACAAGTAACACATATACAATACAATAACACTTATACTCCAACCAACAATCTAGAAACCGGTATTAACAATGGTATTAATTTGATTTGAATTATTCCTAAGGAAAGAAATACCTGTGTGAGATAAGTGAAATATTTACAGCAGTTCAACTTGACCTTAGTCCAGTAGGATCCAGAGTATTGGACAGCTTACCCTTTCCTGGACAGAGCAAACTGAGCATGTCTGTCCCAGTAAGATGCTGGAAGTGGGAAAGTAACTAGGGCATTAGGGACTTAATGCAAGAATATCTCTGCATATGAATTGCCTAGAAAGACGACAATGTATGTTTCCTATTAATAAGCAGTTTAAATAGCTTTAGGGAAAAGCTTTAGACTATAATTTCCCTATAATACCAAATTTTTGTCTTGGTAAATTAACACCAGCGTAGTCTTCAAACTATGCCTGGTACACACTGACTACAATAGCAACAAGGCCCAATGCACTCTATCCAACCTATGGGTGCTTACTCCTCTGATACCAACCTCCATGGATAATAGTCCAATAATAGAAGACTTGAGGGTCGCAGTCCAACATCAATAAAACCTTTATTTAGTGACCAACATCAAAAACGCAACATTTCGGGTAGTATTAGGTGCCCCTAAACACAGCTTTCGGGAGTATTAGGTGCCCCCTTCCTGAAGAAGGGAGCACATAATACCCACGAAACGTTGTGTGTTTTTGATGTTGGTCACTAAATAAAGAATTTATTGGTGTTGGAGGTGCGACCCTCAACTCTTCTATTATTACACTCTTGACTAGCATGATAGCGAATGCTTTGTCCATAGGAATGTCAGTTGAAAGTACAGGTTAACCGGGTGATTTAATGGACTTTTTGTCACTGGTGCATGTAAATAAGCACAAACGATTCGAATTTTAAAGCAGGAATAATAGTTTAAATTGTGTAAAGAAACAAGAAAACAATCGGTCATCTGTTTCAATCACCAGGCCAAAATTACCAGATTGTTGCTTCAATGATTGATCAGTTTGAAAAATCACATATGTACCAGGCAGGCTTGATAGATTGTTTGTTTGCAAAGGTTCAGGACCAAGGTGGTTTGCTTAAGTGATTGCTGTGCAGCTTCAGTTTGTTGAGTGATATATGCTGCTACTGGATTGTAGCTGTGGGAAGGCTGCAACAGTCTGCTTAATTTGAGATGTCTGGTACCGCTCTTACTAACGAGTTTGTAAAAGTGTAAGGTACTGCTTTATACCAGCTATTTGTGTAATTTGGCTTTAACATCCTTGTCTACATAGCTAATTATCACTCATTCAGTTTTTATTTTACTAAACTTGTGAGGTTCTCATTCATCCAGGTCATGGTATATCTGTTGTATTAATTAGATCAACTGGACTTGAAATGTAGTTCTTGAAGACGTTCGCTAGTCATCCGACTGGCTTTCTCAATTCAGAATGACTTGTACATAATTGCCACAGATTCTTGTACAAGTCATCTGAATTGAGAAGCCAGTCGGATGACTAGCGAAACGTCTTCAAGAACTACATTTCAAGTCCAGTTGATTAATTGAATACAACAGATATATTTTACTAAACATTATTCAAGGGGACAAATTCCAGTTGGCCATTGTACCTAGAATTTCACTTTGCCTACATTTTGAATGGTTTTTATATGAAGTCTGTGGACACAAGTCCAGAACTGCAATATACATAAATTAAGTTTTGCGCTACCCTGTACTTCAAATTTAAAGGGTATCTCCACTCAATAGCAGATTTGGGGAATTCCATTTTATTGAAGAACGGAAGGTAAAAGAGCTGTCTCTTACCTCCCGTTCTTTACTAAAACAATCAGGAGCCCGGAGAGACGGTAAAGAACTTACCCTCTCTTACCCCTGCGCGTAGTCTGACAGGTCCCTCCAGACTCTCAGGGAGATTCAATAAAAATTCTTATTGTTTAAAATGGTGCTAATTTTGCCCCAACCAATCAGATATAAAGGTGCCAGACATCGGTGCGATACTACTTACCAGACCGAGCTCTCATGCGACATTCATCGATCCTGCCGGAACAGTCTCTCCCGATCTTTATCTGACCGACATGCAAAATCCCATTCATTTTGCGATTGCATGTCAGTCGAATATAAGATCGGGAGAGGCGGTCCAGCAGGACGCAGGAATGTCGCGTAAACGCGCGGTCGGGTAAGTAATATCGCACTGATGTATGGCCACCTTTAGCTTTCAAATGTTGAATAAGATCTGATTGGTTGGGGAAAAATTAGCACCATTTTAATAAGAACTTTTATTGAATAGCCCTGTCTGTCTTCTAGCGCATGGATCGTAGGGCTTCTGTACTGTATGTTTGATTAGAGATTACATAGAGGATAATTAATGCATTGTTTCAGTTTCTGACCTTTAAGGTGGGTACACACAAACAGATTCTTTGACACAAACCGACAGATATTTCCGATATTGGTCGGGTCGAAAAAACTGTGGTGGTTTTATTGTCGCCGGTGACAGATGTCTTATCTTATCATAGTATAGAAAAGTATTGTAGTGCCGTATAGTCCAATATATAGATGTAAAAAATAAGAGTACTGTGATACTTTTCTATGGACTAACAGTTTATTTAGTTTGACAAGCTTGAGGGATATACCCTCTTCATAGGTCAGAGCAGTATAGTACTGCTCTGACAAAAGAAGAGGGTATAGCCCTCGAAAGCTTGTCAACTAAATAAACTGTTAGTCCATAGAAAAAGTATCACAGAACTGTTATTTGTTACAGTCTACATGCAGTCTCCTATGGACCACAGTCGGTCGTGGCAAACTCATCCATTCGCCGTGACTTGTCAGTGATTGGTCCCGGCCGACCGCTTGATGCTTGAGTTCGAAACAAGCTTACTGGAGGCAGCACCCAGGTGGCAATGGACCAGTCAAGTCAGGGGCATCTTTGGAGAAGTAATGGGGGGATGTGTGCTAAACCTCCACCCATTATAGTACACTGCACTGTACTGCTAGATCCTCATCATGGTGTACTTACATTCTACAACTGACGTAAAAAAAGCTGCATAAGCCGGACTGCTTGTTCTTCTTGCAGTTTGGCCCATGGTCTTACCAATAGGAAGATGCGCCCTGCAAAAGTACCTCTTCCTATATGCCAGGTCCAATGCTTGAAGTGGGGGCAGAGTAAAGTGGCATTGAATGCATGTGGATTCTGGATGACGGGTAAACCCAGTGTCCTCACTTGGATACTAGATTTTGTACTATTGTTTTGGAAAGCTAGAAGGTACATGGCATGTGCTACAATTAAAATGGATGTTTTATTACCAATTATGTATGTATTTTTTGCAGTGATTTTTATTTTAGAGAACCAGAAGTGTGCACTAAATTTTTTAAGTATGTTCACCTGCCTACAGGGTGGCTGCAAATATGTAATCTAATTACATAATTAGAATCTAATGGTTACATCTCGCAAAAAATTTTGTAAAATAATTCGAAGTAGTACATGTAATGTAATTAATCATCATTAACTGCATACAATATATATTTCGCAAGAATTTAGCATGAGAATGTGTTCCATAACCCAAATTTGCCAACTGTAATAAATTATGAAAAAGTTTGCGACACCAATACATACTGCAGTCTTATAAAGCTGTTGGGATGTGAAATAATGGGTCAGGTAGATAAATCTCTTTTTGTTGGGGAATCATCATTATAGGCTGATAGCTCACAATGCTACATGACTGATATATGTTTAAAAGAATATTGAAAAGAAAAATATGCCTGTGGTTTTATATTTTCGTTTAAAATGTAAGCATTTGGAGTATTGCGTATTGGTACATTTTTAATCTAAATTTTAATCCTCTATCCTACTTGTACTGTTAATCAAATCCCTGTGACGTGACCCTCTCCTGCTCAAGTCCCTACCTATTCCCTGCTCGTTAGGTATGGTACACACCATACAACTTTCCTCCGCATACTACAGTAACCACGCCCAAGCATGCGGTCTCATAGAGGACCGCACGATAGCCTGTGGGTTTCTGACCGTCAGATTGTGCGTTCATCCTATTCAAACAAACGGTCGGAGGTCGGTCGCGGCCGCACAAGGAACCATACATAATTCGGTTGGTCGGGCCAAATATTTTATGGTGTGTGTACCTAACAAACCTAGAGATAAGAACATTAGCAGGGGAGAGAGGTAGCTTTGACTGCCAGAGATAAGGCTGCACTCGACCCCCCCCCCCCTCTTTGATAGATTTCACTGTTTGATGAGGGGTTACAAAGAGGGAGAACGTGTTGCAGCAGTAAACTGTACTGTTCTCCTTCTGTGTCTCCAGGACAGCTTGCTTTCTATTGACCACTGTGCATGTGGTGTGTTTTTCGTAAGATTGAACTTTAATTTTAATCTTACTGCACATGAAGAGCTTGTCTGGCAGCCAGTGTTTAGACATGGAGGAGATAACAGAAGGGAGGGGGGAGAGCTGCAGAGAGATCTGACACCATGGGATAAAAGTCACTGACAGAGGTAGGAGAAAGGCAGCACAGAGGACATGAATGAATTTGCATGGGGCAATGTGTTTTTTTCACTAAAGATCCTTTTAAAGTTAGAGTTGAAGCAAGGAGGAAGACTGTCAAATCTGTTTTCTTGGGCTGGTGCTCTCGCAGAGAAACAATATTGTGAGGTAGGAAATTACCAGTTCTATATCCTGTTCCAAGTGCTTTTCGTTTTAACTGTTTTAAAAAAGAACTTTATACACGTGATAGTTATCCTTTAAAGGGACTGTCCACCCTCTCTACAAAAATCTATTATATTGTAGAATACACCCAGAAGGAGCGACATCATTTTATAGAAAATCTTTAAATTGCTCCCAACAAGAGAAATACTTACAAGCTCCTCTATCCACCGCCGCTTCCGGTCTCCTCACTCTGTCTCCACTGTGGCTGCTGTGTTGTGTTCTTGTGCAGCGGCAGTGGAGACTGCTCCGGGAATGGCAGTCAGTGATTGGCCGAGACGTCACTGTCACTGCCAACACTGACTGCCTTTCCTGGAAGTGGAGAGCGTGGAAGAGGATCGAGGAGGAGCTTGTAAGTATAATATCTCTGGTTAGGAGCTGATTTAACGATTTTCTGTAAAACGAGGTCCAGCTTTTGGGGGGTATTCTACAATATAAAGATTTTGTGTAAGAGGGGGTGAACAATCCCTTTAAAGGCTGCCGTAACTCTTAATTTGCTCAACCAAACAGTTAACCTCTAATTTAAGCTCACAATTTGTATTGCTGATTGTCAGTTAATAATATAGTATAGTCACAGTGAAAATGTTTGGTAATATTTTGATTTGACCATCTGATATTTCAATTTGACCGTTGAAATATGGGGGAACTTTTTCGGCACATCGGAATGAAGTTGGATTGAACCATTGGCCAAGTAGGCTGAAAATTGATCGGACATATCCGTAAATTCAGCCGTCAAAGTCCACAAGGATGGGTCTCTATGAAATATATTAAGAGGCTATTTCCTTGTGACCGGCAGTATTTGACCTGGTCGATCATATAGAAATTGCGCTTGTGTGTACCTAGCCTTATTGTTTTTCTTGGTCTATGAACTGGCTAGCCTAAAATAAGGATTCAAGTTGGCAAATTTGTCATCCCTAACCATGCATAGTTCATATCACATGCAATTTTTTTTGAGACTGTTTCCCATGCAGGAATGATGAATATGTCTACCACTCTACAATGGATGAACATAGGTAGCTCCATTTACATGCATCTAAGCATTGTAATAACAAAACAGTAACATTGTTTCTTGAAAACTTACTTTTTTACATGAAATAAAATACGCTCTCCCGCCAATATAGTACAATAAATATATAACTAGAAAGGGAAATTAAGTATACATTTCGATTTGTCTAAAGGCTGCACAATTCTAAAATGTCTGTGCGCTTAAAGGGCATGTCCATCCCCAAAACTATAAAACCCCCCCCCTCCCCCGATTATGGCCCCACTCTGTAGTTTAATGTTATCCTTACCTCACATCACAGCCCAAATGGTTTCTCCTGGATTCCCCCAAAAGTCCCAAAAACTGGCCACCGAGAGAATAGCAGCGTCCATATAGGCCTCCTGTCTCTCCTACCAGGAGAATTTTGTCCTGCGGCACTGCAGGCCTCCCCCCTCCCTCTCCTCCCGTTTTGCAAGCCCTCCCCCTACCATAAAATCCCTTTGCCCATAGTAGCATTCCTGCCCCCAGCCCCAAACCGCATTAAAGATTTTACAGGAACTCCCCCAACTTTACTTACCTTACCTCTCTCCCGGCATTCACAGCAGCGCGTCCGTGATTGGCTGCCTCTCAGCCAATCATGGACGCGGCTGCCGGTCCCGCCCCTGCTTGCAGTTTCATGCAAACAGAGGGCCGGTACAGTAAGCCGTGCGAAGAGGTAGGTAAGTAAAGATCAGGGGAGTTCCAGTAAAATCTTTTATGGCGTTGGGACTGGGGGCAGGATAGCTACTAATGGCAAAAGTCCAAAAATGGGGTGGACATGCCCTTAAGTTTTAAACCTGCATCTGTGACAGGTAACTCACCACTGATTAGATCTGATTACAGGTGATTTCAATAAAGAGGCAGGTATTCAGTGTTGATTGTGCCTGCGACAGACACAAACAGGGTTATTCAATAAAGTTCTTATCGTTTAAAATGGTGCTAATTTTGCCCTAACCAATCAGATGTTAACTTTCAAATGTTAAATAAGATTTGATTGGTTGGGGCAAAATTAGCACCATTTTAAACAATAGGAACTTTTATTGAATCTCCCTGAAAGTATTTGTGAAAACATCCATAAATAACTTGGAAGTGCTTATAAGAATTCTTTAGCTAGAAGATGGCACACATCTACAATGTGCCTAGCATGTGTACCAAATTTTGTGTCTCTAGCTTGAAAAGTGTGGGAGGGGATAGTCCAAAGTATAGGAAGTATAAAAGAGAAGTAGAGTAGAACCGTTAATTTGGCAGTTGTAGCCAAATTAATTAATAAAAATACAAAGTCTAATCTTTATAGTTCCCATCCATTAAAAACTGGACACAAACCTACAATATTGATTTCTTTGTTGTTGTTTGAAACAACCAAACCAGTGCCTGTTTAGTCTATAAATAGTTGTTAACTAGCACCCCTATTATCCCTGCAGTCAAATGGGCACAGAGAGAAGAACAATGTGGACTCTGTGGAGCAATATGAGCTGTAGATATATTATTCAATAAGAGGTGCACAATGTTGCCTGTGTTTAAATCTGCAGCAACCATCCGGTGTTATAAAATGTTTTTAAACTGTAGTAGACCAGTAGAAATGGAATCTGATTGGTGAGGCAAATCAAACAGCTCAGACAAATTTGTTCACCTCCTATTAAAAAAGTCTGAGGGCACGGCCACACTGTGCCGCAAATGCACACCGAATTGTGTGCGTTTTCGCTGCGTTTGTGCATGCGTTTTTTCAATAGAAATAGAAAAACGCATGCGATTGTGCAAAAAAATCAGAATGCAAAACGTGCACGCAATCGCATCACACCCAAAACACGTGTTTTCGGTGCGTTGCCGAGATTGCAATGATAGGAAAAATTGCATGTGCAATCGCCTGCGCAAACACAGCAAAATTGCGCTGGTGTGTGGCCTAGCCCTGAAAGTAACTTCAGAGAATGGGTACTGGAGAGACAGGTTTCTAAACCAATGAACTGACCTGACCATACGGTTAACAGCTGATGGTTGAGATGGAAGGACTAGCATTGTATTGGTATCTTAAAACTAAGAAGTCATGAGCCATTAATCTAAGTGACAGACTGAACTAAAGTCTCAAAGTTTGGGGAGAGCAGAACCAATCCTAGAAAAAGAAAGACTGGGAATAAAAATATCACAAAAAGAAAACATTAAACTGTACTCATCCACACCATACATACAGGGATACCCACATGTCTGGGGGTATCTGGCAAGATGTCGGAGGGTTTACAGGGTGGGGGAGGTGCCTCCATAGTTTTGATGTAGGGCCCATTGAGATTAGTAAACCTCTTTTCTCATCCCGGTGTTATAATGCACAGTGCTCAAGTTGCTGCTCCTAACTGACAGGTATCACGAGTGCAATTGTGAAATGAGTTTTATTGCCTGCTATCATCAGAATGTTTGTGAGAGGAGTCTGGTCTAGGCACAGAAGAATTTAAAGGAGAACTTAACCCAATATTTTATACTCCAGAATCTGAAAACAACCCCCCTAAAAACACCAATAAGCTAAGAATACCACTCAGTAAATTGTATTAAAGGGCATGTCCACCCTTCAAAAAAAATTTTCATATAATATTCCCCCTGTCCCCCAGCCCCAACCGCTATATTTTTTATCAGAAAGTGCCCCAAACTTACTTACCTTCCTCTTTCCTCCGCCGCACTGCCAGGCCCTTGCTTGTGAGGAAATGCAAGCAGAGGGGCGGGACCGGCAGTCGCGTCTGAATTGGCTGGAGCGGCAGCCAATCACGGACGCGGCTGCCGGGGAGTTCAGTGCGGCGGAGGAAAGAGGGAAGGTAAGTAAGTTTGGGGCACTTTCTGGTAATAAAATATAGCGGCGGGGGACAGGGGGGATGTTATATCAAAAGGATTTTACGCTAGGGGGAGGGAATCCTAATCGGGAGGGAGAGGAAGGGGAAGGGAGGGGGAGAAGGGTTGCAGGCACATGCCAAACTTTCCCGGAGGCGAGCAGGAGGCAGAGTCCTATATGGACTGCAGTACTCCTGGTGGCGGTTTTTTGGACTTTAGGGGGGGATAGCAGAAGAACCAGATGAGGGGATGTAAGGTAAGGATTAAACTAAACTACACAATGGGGCCAGAGTGGGGGGATTATAGTTTTGGGGTGGACATGCCCCCCAAAATGAGTGCTGGTTATATGAAGGTGTTTGCTTTCTGGTTGTGTTGTTCTGTGGCTTTAATTGTCCTTTAACTATTGGATGCTGATATTTCATCTTAAAAATAAGGAATTCATAGATTAGAGGTATTAAAGGGCATATCCATGGGAGCTCCTTTACTTCTCGTTCTTCAATTAAATGAAAAGCCCACACTACTTTTGCAGTTGTATATGCCCTTAACTGCAGTATATTCAAGTAGCAACCAGGACTGAATTTTCTTTCAAAGAGGAAGAATTTGTCCTAGACCTTCCCTGGCATGTTTGTACATGTCCTATAATATTTGTCAAAATATTTTATGTTACTTAGAGTCTTATTTTTTAGTCTAGTTTAGATGTAAGGCTAGCTATACACAGATCGATACACAGGTTGTATGGTGGCGCAACCAAAACTTGTTATCAAAGGTTGGTGTGTTTGCTTATGTGAAAAATCCATCAGTTCTGATGGTTATTCTGGCAGCATTATTTTGCAGGGGAAGCACTGCAACTTGGATTGTCTTGTAGAGGGAAGGGATATTGAAATGCGTCATAAACTTCCCCACAGGGATACCAGTTGTGTTAATAATGACAGAAGAAGTAGTTGCTGCTCAACAGAAAAAAATGTGTAACACATCTGGGTGTTAAGATAGTGTACAGTGAAAAAATCGTAGAAAGTAGAGCACAGCTGGTTACATTTATTGCTGACTGCTAAAAAAATTTAACCTATTGCGTTTATCGAACAAGGGTGCTATTGAAGTTCTGATGGTTTGCTACTTTGCTTTTTTTTTTTTTTTTAAGGGCAATCTCTTTTTAATACAGTATGCCACAACAGTTATTGCCCCATGCATGGACATTGGGCCTGGGAATACTTAGTTGTTCATCTAGGAATCTACTTTGTACTACCAGTGCAAAGGTAAGCGGGGAGAAAAACTGAAAGTTAAAATGGCATTTATGTAGTGAAAAATGTTGTTGATTTTTAACGGTTTAATTGCAAGACAACAGTTATGGGAAAATCTTAGTGTTTTTAGTGGAGTTATCATTAAATCCAATCAGAACAGCCATCTACTTGATGCCTTAGGTTGTCTAAAGCAAGTTCTGCTTGTGAGTGGCAGGGGTTGTACCTGCAGGGGCCCGGCAGCCAGGCCCCCCCCTCCCCGGTGCCAGATGGAGGGCTGGGCCCCCAGACCACCTCCTCCATCCTCTGCAGCAACGACGTTTTTAAACAGTGATCGTGGCATGAAGGAAACGGCAACCAGCTGTTTAAAAGGCCAGACCCAAACTTCTGGAAACTGAACTGGAAGTTTGGGTTGGTTTGAAAACCGTGCTCGCGCATATGTACCTTCATACGCGTGATTCAGCTGTTTTAAAACAGTGGTCGCTGCAGCGATAGTGGGCTGTGGCGGGCCCCCGCCACTGGCGATTGGTCATACAACAGAAAAATTTATTCAGCACAGTGTGTTTATAAATATTAGTAATATAGGGGGGTTTAACCCTTTCAGTGCCAGAAAGAATTTAAATTTTTTTTTTTGCTTTAAGTGCCAGCAGAATTTTCAGGATTTTGCCCTAATCGCTTTAGACTATTTTACAATAGGAAACCTTGCAGTAAATTCAGGAATTTATACATTGTTTTGTCAGCACAAAAGGTACTTTAACACGGTAACAGAATTTTGTAACTGACTGAAAAATATAAAAAAAAAAAAAGGAAAAAATTTGCAAATTTATGGATATTCCATTTTTACTTATAGTTATTTAAGGTACACACAAAAAATCTTTGTTTCTAAAATCTCGATACTCCGATGTAACAATACCAGATATATGTAGGTACCCCACTTTTCCTGTACAGGAGGACCCCCCTCCCAAACTAAAACTGCACCTTAAGAATATTACACCAAATTGAAATGGTATAACCATTCTGACGGTTAACAGAATATCTACCAAATTAACTAAAATATCCCCACACGTGAGATATTTTTAGAAAACTACAACCCACAAGATTTTACTGAGTGAGGTTAGTTTCGATCAAATGCGATACCGGACGCAGCACTTCGCCCAATTGTAAGTTATTGTCACATTTTCCTTTTTTTCCCAAACGAAAATCAGAGACAAAATCAAATGGCGAATTCGCTAAAAACGTAGAGGAAAGTTCAAATGCATCCAAAATGAAGCCTAACCCCCCGAATAAACGGTAGCACATTCATGATGTACCCAGAGACATGGCTACCAACTAACCCAGAGCGGGCCAATGCCAAATGTCAGTAGCAGCAAAAAAAAAACAAGGTAGCCACAAGGGTTTTTGCATTGAACATGGTTCCTGCGTTTTTTACAGACACACACCCCCCAACTCAGAAATAACCTCCGACCCACCTAGTATTCCTGAAATCTAACCACGTTCAGCTCGTAACACTGTTTCGTCATTCATACTCAATTTCGTTGCTGGGGCAGTTTTCGTAGAAATTTGCCCTTTTACCAGATATTCCACAACCCCAGTGAACCATCAAACTCACCAATCAAAAAGGTAGGAATAACCTGCAAAAACCTCACATGGAAGCTAAACCACCAACACAGCCTTACCCACTTAAATCTAAACAATCACTCCCAAATGTCTGAATCAAACGGTATGCCATGTGTGGTGTTTACACACGACAGACGTGGAAGCAAAAAGCCACCAAGTGAGGACAACACACGATGGCTCGAAAAAGCGGAAAATATTTAGCCAAACTCCGAATTTGGACAGTCTGCCAGTTTTTCCATAAAACACCCCAAACTTAGAATATAACCCCCACAAACTATATATTCCGAAATCCACACACCTTTATCTACATAATTCTGTAGTTTGTTCATTCATACCATCAATGGTTGTGGCGCAGAGTTCTTCGTAGAATTTCGCAGTTTAGCAGATTTTCTAAAAAATTAGAAAAAAAAACACTCTCAAAGGTTAGAAACATTTTTTGCCACAATTCCAAGTAATGTAATAATATAGATTACCAAATATCAATCTCCTAAATGTCCTGAATCAAATGGTATGCCCATTATGGTTACACACGTAGACGTGGAATCAAACTAGCCACAAAGTGAGCCAATTAAAACCTAGTCTGGCTCAAACGCAACTTTTCAGATTTATATCGACGGCTTAACACCCCTCTATATTAGAAATACCCCCCCAAAGCTATATATTCTTGGAATCTTACACCCCCTTCAGCTACACAATGGTTGTGATGTCTTTTATGCATACCACCAATGGTGTGTGGGCGCAGTTTGTGTAGGAATTTCGTTTTTTTACCAGACTTTCAGGAAAAATTTTATAAAACATTATCTCATGGCAAAATTTCCATGTCATGTAAAAAAAACGTGTCAATTATCAATCTTCCAAATGTCGCTGAATCCAAACGGTATTGCCATAGCATGGTTACACACACACCGGACATGACCAAGCCACTACGTCACAAAAGTGAGCCAATGGTAGTGGCCCACAATAACAGCAACTTTAAAGTTTATATCAAAAACACCCCTCTCAACTCCAAAAATACCCCCCCAAAAAATATTTTTTAGAATCTTAATACTTTAGCTAAGGAATGGTGGCCATTTTGTATTCATAACCATCAATTGTGTGTGCGCAGATCTTCGAGTTAGCATACATTTTGCCCTTTGTAGCATATTTCTGAAAAAAAAACAACCACCAAGAAAACAGAAAGGTCAATGTTAAAAAACCTGCCCAAACCCAAAAGTAACTGAAAAAAAGGTTTCCAAATAATAAATCTCCAGATGTCCTGAATCAAATGGTTCCTCGTACATTGTGAAATCGCAATGGGGGCCACAACACAGAGACCCCCCCATCTGGCACAGACTTTCACCGAACTAATCAAATGAAAGCATGCATAAGTGCATACAAGAAAAAAATCAAGGTGCTTTGTAATTTCAAACAGCCCCAAAACTGGAAATTGCCCCCTCAAATAAAAACACTCACAAAATATCACATCTCCCACAGTCTGAATCATAAAGGTAGATGCCATATGCCATGGATGCACAGGAGGTGGGCCACCAACTAGCTCAACATGGGACCCATGCCACAATGCAAATTGCAGAAAAAATCAAAGGCTCTGCAATTGAACAGCCCCTAACGTTTTTCAACAAGCCCCGAAAACTTGGGAAATATCCCCAACAAACTACATGCCTATATGTTTGGAAGCTACACACCTAGCTATGTTACGGTGCAAGCTTTTCATACATAAATGAGAATTCCAGACTGCGAGTAATCCAAAGAATCTGTGTTTTAAGGAGATTTTGTTGAAAAATAAAATAAGATGATTCAAAGGTTTGAAATCTACTAAAACCCAATAATGTTGAATCTCCCACTCATGTTCCTGAATGAAACGGTATGCCCTATGCGTTGGTTTAGTTTTTGCACTATTAGGAGATTGTTCTTTTGTTCCACCAACTAGCTCAAATGGACGCGATGCCAACAAAATGCAATTACAAAACACAAACTAGTGCTCTGTAATTTTACACAGCCTACCCCCGTTTCCAAGGAAACAGTCCGAAACGTGAAATTCCCACCAACAAGCCCTATATATTTTGGAATCTACACACCTTCAGCTATGTTACAGTGCCATACTTTCATACATACATGAAGAATCCAGACCCAGTTGAGCTCTAGAACTGTGTTTTTAGGAGGGACGGTTGTGAAAAATAAAATATGAATTCAAGGGTTGAATTCCTACCTAAACCAACTCTTGACAAGCAAAAAAAAACTAAAATTATCAATATCTCAAATTGTCCATGACAACACCAAACAGACATTGCTCTACACATGCATGGGTGTACACAGACATGGCCACCCAACTCACTCAAATGGGAAGCAGGAATAAGTGCACATACAAGAAAAAAATCAAAGTGCTCTGTATTTCAAACAGTCCCCAAAAAACTTGGACTGGAAATGCCCCCCACAAATAAAACCCCCCCCCCCCACTATAATATCATCTCCCAATGTCCTGAACTCAACGGTATGCCATATGTGTGGCGTGCACACAGGAGACGTGGCCAAAGGGGACATATTGCACAAATGCAAATTACAAGAAAAAAATCAAAGTGTCAGTATTTGACAAGCCTACCCTTTTTTAAGGAAACAGTCCCGAAACTTAAAATTTCCCCACAAACTATTATTTTTGGACTCTACACACCTTCGGCTATGTTAACGGTGCCATGCTTTCATACATACATGAAGAATTCCCGGGAACCGTGATCCAAGAATACGTGTTTTTATGAGGTGGTTTTGGGAAAAAATAAATAAGAGATTCAAAGTTGCAATCCTATCTAAACCCATTAACAAGCAAAAAACCATTAAAATGTCATCTCCCACATGAATCAAACGGTTATTGCCATATGCGTGGGGACCTCAGAGGTGTGGACAAGACTAGCTAAACTGGGACACAAGAACAAGTGCATTACACAGAAAAAAATCAGGTTTCTTTCAATTGAACAAGCCTAGTCAACTTGGAATACACCACCACAAACTACCGACCCCTATGACCTGTATCCCCCACAAACCACACATAACCCCCCCTAACCCCTTCCCCGCTCGTAACGGTGTTCATGCGTTCGCGACCCCGCCCCGTCTCCTGGAGAAGTCCAGATGCTGTTATTTCGAAAAACTTCCGTGCTTTTAGGGATTTTTGTTTTTCCCCCTGCACACTCAACAAAATAAGAGGACCCAATGTTAAAAACCTACCTAAACCCGCTTGAAAGTAAAAAAAAACACTACAAATGGCAAATCTCCCACATGTCCGAATCAACCGTATGCCATATGGGAGGTTTGCAACAGAGACTGGCCACCAAAAGCTCCAAATGGGACCCATGCTTAATTCTGCAATTACTAGAAAAAAATCAAAAAAACCGCCACAACCCACCCCCACCCCCCTTTAGTGAAATTTTTATGTGAAACCCCATAGGGCTACGGCCACCAACTACGCGCGTTTTTCAGACCGTCGTTTGAGCCCCAGCGTTCGCACCCCTTTTCCCCCCGCGTTATGCGCCCGTGATTTATCGCTAAACCTCTCGCACCCATCCCTCTCCCCCTGGGGAACGCAAAAATCCCGCGATTTCGTATCCGCGCATTGCGATTGCGCGTCCGTTCCCCCTTTAGCCGTCATAGGTAACGCATGGTTAACCTTTACCTATTGGTGCGTTAACGAATGCGTTTCCATACTGTGAAAAGGCGACAACGCGTATGCGCAACGCGAGGCGACAAATGCGCCGCGTCCCTGGCTGCTGTCACTGGCCATGCAGGTAGTGCTGACTTCTCCTGATCCCCCCACCCCCATCTGAGATTGGATGAAACCCGAGGGGGCCCCTCCGCACGTACAGAATATTATTTTTTTGTAAAGGGGAAGCACAGATCGTATATTCACATCTGTGGCAGTCGTGAGAATTTCCTGCACAGATCGTGAATATACGAATCGTGGCAGGAAAGGGTTAAAGAAGGTTCACTCTGTTTATTTGAATTAATTGAAGAAAGTTAGGTACAAGACGATGTGTACCCCAAATTCTTTACTTACTGTTACAGGGCGCAGGGAATGAAGCACCTTAACTTAAAACAGCCACGCTCCCTCGCCGAGTCACCTGACTGTCTACGGATTCAACTAACACCTCTCCGACGACCACAAACTATAGTTTTAAACCCTTGGTCCGCGATTTTTTTTTTTTTTTTTTTATTAGTTTACAATTTGTGATGTTTTTTTTATTTTCGTTTATTTTTAGTTTTTGACCAGTACCAACCCCATACTGTGACGCACTTGTGGTTTTCACCCAGTGACCCCCCGATACAGTACCCACGCATTTAGTCATGAGCCGGCCCTCACACACTGCGCCGCCACTATATGTTAAACATCAAACTTTTTCTTCCCGAAGATATACCCACCACAGTGCCCACACCCACATAACATCCACAATCTTGACCAGCCTCACGCGACCAGCTACCAAGAGGGAGTGCCCCTGACCACCCCTGTGTCATGCACTACTCACTTCACATCAGAGGCACTCTTTCACAATCCGAAACAAAATCAGTCTATGAATGTATCTTTTCTTGACTTTCCCCGCCCGTAACCCATTGAGCGTGGGCCCGCGGGGCCGCCGGTACCGAAATCGAAAAGGATACGATCGTAGTAATAATTTTTTGAGAAAGCCACACCCCCTCTTCAGTTATCCTTTACGATTTCCGGCTAACCCTCGAAATGTATCCTTTCGATGTTCGGTAACCCCTGCTGGATCCTTTTCGATTCGAGGGCGACTATACTCAATGTATCCTTTTCGATTTTGGTGACCATCGAATGTATCCTTTTCGCTTTTGGTAACCTCGAATGGCACAAACCCTTGACTGTGATCCCCCCCCCCCCCGGTGAAAACCTGAAAATTGCCAACGTTGCGGGAAGGAAGTGTTAAATGTTTGTTTGAATGTTACCCCACCCAAATAACTTTTCCCTATAGTTAGTTGGCCCAACTCCCCCCCCCATGCCTCCCCCCCCAAAACAAGGTTTTGTTCCTCTTGTGTACAGCATTTGTAATCGCAGTACACAAGATGATTACAGAAGTACTCACCTTTCCATGGGGCTTTATCCTCAGCATGGACCAGTACAGCGATAAAACAGAACCAGGTTACGTTCCCTCCTCGCTGCCGCTGGTTCTTTTCAGGTTCTCGCGCAGTCCGTTAAAATCCATCAGCCGAGCACAGAGGAAGGCGCATTCCACAGTAATGATCTGACCCCTGGATCCCGCCCACTTTTGCCAATCAACCACACCATCACAAGCGGAAAGCTTTGTTTACGGAAGAAATCAGGATTCAAGTGCAGTTCCGCTCGTATATGTGGTCGTGATTATGGCGTCTGGGTATACAACACACACACAATTGATTTACACCGCTCCGTAACAGCTTTCGCATCCGGGACCCAGGCCACGACGGAGAGAAGGAATGTTTGTTTTTTGTATCTGCAGCCACAACTACCGTTGCGCTAACGAGAGATGAAGCGGAGCGGAAGTGCTTTTGCCATGCGGCCCTGATGTATATCTCATTAAATATCGGGCAAAGCCCAATGTTTTGCAGAAAAATGAAATGGGCGTTTTGAGGTTGGTGCTATTATATAAAAAAAAAAGTTTATTTTGTGGCCCGGGACATTATCCCTTTCAAATAAATTCCTTGGTGTATGACGTGTTCCCCAGACATTTCCCAGTGGCCACAGGCAATTTTACAGTAGGTTAACCATTGCTATTTTAAATGTATTTTATATGAACTTTTCAAACTTATTTTCTCCATCGACTTCCAAAAACTTTTACTGAGGCTCGGGAAGTTTGAAAAATGAACTGAAACTTCAGGAAGTTCAGCCATCTCTACTCATGACCAATGTTTGTATTTTGGCCAGAAAGGGAATTTACATCCAAGCAGGCAATGAAAACATGGACCCCGCATAATCGAAGGTAATTTAGTACTAACAGGGCAAAGAACAACTAGAAACACTATAGTGAACAAGGACCCCCTTGAGATACTATGTGTGTATAGGTCTACTTTTGGAATTATAAAACACTGATTTGTGGGTGAGTGGACCATTGTTTCTCCCATGTCAGCAGATCGTCTCCCCCACTCACTTCCTACACTTCACCACCCCATACCGCATCTGAACTGCTGTGAATTTCTGCCAATAGAGATCAATAGAGAAAAGCTGTCCATACACTACCTGACATGTATATCCGTTATGCATTTGATCCGAGAGATAAATTCATACAAAATTCCCGTAAGGTCCAAGTGGAAGCAGCAGTTGTCAAATGCTGATCCTCCCTCAGGCCAGGTCATGTCTCCTCATAATTCAAAGTCTATATTCTGATGAAGTATCAATCTAACCATAATAAAAACCCATTGCTGGAAGGCTGGCGAGGCACCACTAGTTGTAGTGTATGGCCAGCAAAAAGTGTCCTTTGAACCATTGTTCCCCCCCCCCCCCCCTGTCCTGCAAACATTTAATTTTGTATACTTAGACTAAATGCATTGTCTTAAAATTACTGAATACAAGGACCCTTGTGCCTGCATATTATGTAGTTTCCATGTAATCCCCCCTACCCCATTGGTGCACATCTACCCTGAAGGATTCCTATAGTCCGGTGTCAGGACCGCAGCGTTAAAGGGTATGGAACTTTCGGAAATAACTTTGTTTTCCACATGATACTGAGCTTGACCGCTTTCTGGTAGCTAGCTATTTTAAACATCAAACAGGATGTGTTTGCTTAAACTGCATGAACTTAGAATCATTTATAAAAAAAAAAACTTTCAAACCCTTTTTATCATATGTCTGTAACCACCACTTATGGCGGTTACTAGTTCTTTTACTTCCCCTAACCACAGCTCCAGTGCCCCTTATCTTTTGAAAGTACATTTTCACCTTGTATTTGATCATTCTTTGCGTTTTCAGACCAGGACGCGAAATTTCAGCTGTTAGCCATAAAACGGAGCAGGGAATTAATTAAAGGGCATTGTCCACCCCCCAAAACTATAATCCCCAAACTAACTGGCCCCACCAGGTAGTGTAGTTTAATCCTTACCTCAATTCCCAGCTCCATAGGGTTCTCCTGTAGTCCCCCCCCCAAAGTCCCAAAACTGACCACAAGGAGGCTAGCAAGGCCCCATATAGGACACTGCCTGCTACCTGGCCTCCCGGAAGATCATTTGCCATGCGTTAATGCAGCCCTTCTCCCCCCTCCCTCGCCCTCCGTTCGTGCTTATCCCTCCCCCTAGCATAAATCCCCTTACGTAGTAATCCCCCATGTACCCCAGCCCCAACCGCATGATTTTTTATTTTTATTAAAAAAAAAGCTCCCAAACTTTACTTACCTCTCGATTTCCACGCTGAAGTGAGCTGCCGGAAGCCGCGTCCGTGATTGGCTGCTCACGCCAGCCATCACAGACGCTGGCGCCGTACTGCACCCAAGCTTTGCATTTCCTCGCAAGCAGAGGGCTGGCGAGCGCGTCGGAGGAAAGAGGGGACGGTAAGTAGAGTTTGGGGGCCCCCCGGTGGGCTTAAAAAAAAAAAAAACATATGCGGTCTGGAGTGGAGCCAGGGAATAGCATAACCAAAAATTGAAATTAGGGTGGACAGCTCTTTAAATATTATTAAAGGTATACAAAAATGTGTTCAGAGTGACTGACTTATGCGGGACTGTAGAAGGACAGTGTAGGACAATGTACGCGCACTCGATTGGGCATCGTGTAATCTGATCCGGAGCTAGGCTGACTGAGCGCCAATACACATGCACGTTTTTAAGCTTTAGAGTACATTTATTTCCCCACCCCCCCCCCCCCCCCCCCCCCCAACTTCGGCCACAATTGGTCATGGTGCAACGAGACAGTCTGAAATCGGTTGCGTCTGTCCGAAAACCTACTGCAATGTTTCATACTTCTGTATTCTAGCATCTGATTTTCACTGACGCCCTTTATCTGTCGATTCGCCCAACACACCACAATATTGCAACTCGGATCAAACCCCCCCCATAGTCCTACAGAAGCATCACCGGCTGTCAGTTGTATTCAAACTAGGGTGAATCCCTTCTTTATGGGCAAAAATTCAAATAACACAAACGTTTCGGCGCTGTGACCTTTATCAAGTGTACAGAGCTACCCACTTCGAGCTTTTTTTATAGCCGGCTTTAGGCAGCGACCCTCTTAGGCTCCCCCTTCACGAATCACATTGTTTTTAAAATCCAATGGCTCCGTCTAGTGGTATAAATCGATAACCCTCCCACCATTTTCACAGTGATCACATGGTAGAAATAGGGGGTATTCCCAATAAATTCACCGCAGGAACGCATCGTTCCGGCGTGTGTGAATTATACACCACAGTTGGCTTTAGACAGATATTACCTTTGCTTCACTTTTATTTTAAAAGTAGATCCATTTTACCTTTTCTTTAACTTTTCACAACAAACTTTAGAGAGGATTATCCACCATCAGTAACTTAATTTTGGCATCTCCTCTTCTTAACACATGTTAACTAGATTTACCTTTGCCAAATAGGCTTCTAAATTTACACAGCGGATCTGCACCACGTCTCTATGATACTCTTCAGCTTCTGCGTATGGACATCACTCAAATGCCAGACATATTATTATTATTATTGTGGATTTATATAGCGCCAAAATCTTCTTTTACAAATTACATGTGTACATTCACCATCAGGCCCTGCCCACCACCCAAAGACTTTCAATTAAACACATTATTGACCACACGCTCTCAGTATTGTCTTATGATTGTGGGGAAAAAACAGGAGTGGCCCGGAGGAAACCCACGCAAGCACGGGGAGAAAAATACAAAACTCTTGCAGATGTGTCACGGGTGGATTAAAACTCAGGCCCTCGCGCTGCAAGGTATCAGTGCTAACCACTGAGCCACCGTGCTGTCAACATTCGAAGCTATTCCTCTGCTGCTGTGTGCAATCCTGTCTAATATAATTTATGTTGGCTAGTGTAACAGTACAGCACTGAAGGCAATCTTCCAACGCACCCACTCACCCCACGAGGTACTCATGTGGTGTTGCATGTAAAATTACAATAAAGGCCGCCAGAGTCAGTTTTACCATTTGGTGACGGTCTCGTTCGGTGTGTAGCCCCCGTTAGACAGCATTTATGGCAAAGGTAAGTACCGTTATACGAAAAAATGTTTTGGAAGGCATTAAAGAGTAGTATATATTAACTGTATGGAGTGGGACATTCCTTATGGGCTAGTTTGTCGACTTACCTAGGCATATTTATGCTGCAACCGAAGACATTGTGAAATTGCCATTAGTTGCCCTGAGGAAGCACTCTGGCGTGCCTTTTCAAGATGGGCTGGGTCACCATGCAGGTTGAGCTTTGGACACACTTCGACTTGCAACGTCTGACCGTATTTGATTCAGTACCTCGACAGTGGAAATTTTTGCCTATGGGCCAGGCCACCTTAATTGCCTAGGATCGCTTTTTTTGAAATATGTGTATCCCAATAATGAAAAAATTTGCCAAAAGCGTAGCGCCCCCCAAACAGACTTTGGTGTAGAAATGTTGGCCCACCCCCCCCCCCCACCCAGCCCCCCCCCGCCCCAGACGCCACCCCAGGTGCTTTACAAAGCTTGTTACCGTACGGTTCCGTGTGACTCAGCTAAAAAGTGATTTATCGGTAATGAAGGTAGGATACTCATTTTAACCTTTCCTAATTAGGGATCCCCCGACAACTTTAAAGGGAGAACTAAACCCTCTTAAAAACACCAATTAAAACTGTAAAATAGCAAAATGTAAATAGCATAAAGTAAAGATTACCATTTGAAGAAAGGATAAAATAACTGTGGAAAACAGTGAGCTGGCCACTCCACACGGGCGGCGCTGCAGCCGTTCCTGATTCAATAAACCCCTGCTCCCCTTGCCTCACCTTCTCTGTACAAGGCGCTGGCCCTCAACGGTCACTAGTGGGTCGTGACCCACCTGTCACAAACGTTCATGCAGCGCTGGTCCCCTCCCCCCCCCGTGGCACAACCCACGGCCTCTCTCGACCAGTGATACCAGAACACTGGCACAATCAAGTACCACCACACCACATCATGTAGAAAACGTTAAAGTTTCAATCAAAATGAGAGAATGAGACAATGATTACTTTTTTATACTTACGGCAGACCTCTCGCACATAATTCACTTTTTTCCCATGTTCTGAAGTTTTGTTGTCCTTTATACCATCCATTCATAGTCAACGTAAAACAAAACAACAAAAATGATTTGCAGAATGTGAAAGATATATTTTAACACTTACACAAAAATGGCTGCCTAAACAAGTCCGGCCAATCACCTTCAGACAAGTGAATGTTGCATACAGTCCTCCTCTCCAATGCTACTGTCCCCCCATTCCCAGGGCAGACTTAGATCCTTATATATAATAGAACAATGGATACTTGCTATGTATTGAAATTATATTTGTACCTAACATGTAATGATAAACCCCAGGGAGAGGACCCACAATAGATTCCCAACACCACCCCTATTGCTGCCCTAATATAAGGCCTCTTCGCCCCCCTAGGCTTATCTACAAACCACCCTTCTATTCACTGCAGGAGCTTTTCATTTTTTTTTTGCGTAATGCCGAAGCATTTTCAGGTTTCCCTCCCACCCCCCCCCGCCCTCAATTCCCCCCCCCCATCGCTTTAGACGAATTTTACAGTAGGTTACCTTGCAGAAATCAGGAATATTATAACATTGTTTTTTTCAGCACAAAGTTACGTTAACATGGTAACAGAATTTTGTAACTTTTCTGGCCACCATTTTACTGGGAAGTCCATGGGTAAAATAGGTAAAAAAATGAGAAGAAATTTGCAACATTTCATGATTTTTCCCATTATCTTACTTCAATAGATGTAATATAAGGTTACGCACAAAATCGTACTGTTTCTAAAAGCTCAGATACTCCCGAGTATCAACGATACCAGATATATGTAGGTACCCCACTTTTCCTGTACAGGAGACCCCCCAAAACTTAAAAATGCACCTTTAAAAGAATATTCCACCAAATTAAATTGTAAAACCCACTACTGACAGTTAACATTAGAATATCTCCAAATTAAACTTCAAATATATCCCACAAGTGAGATATTTTTAGAAACTACACACCCGCAGGATTTAGAGTGAGGTTAGTTTCGATCAAAAGGCAGATACCCCGGCACGACGCTCTTTGTCCAATTGTAAAAAAAGGGGTTGTGTTTTTCTTCACATTTTCCTTTTTTTCCTCAACTGTAAAATCAGAGACAAATCAAATCGAATTTCAGCTAAAAACTGTGCAGAAGTTTCAAAAACATCTCAAATATGAAAGCCTTAAACCCCTCCGCATAAAATGGTATGCCACAAATTCATGGGTGGTTACCAGAGGGAAATGGCTACCAACTAACCCAGAGCGTGACCAGTGCCAAATGTCTGAGTAGCAGCAAAAAAGAAATTTGCCCGTTTTGATTTGAACAGTCTGCAGTTTTTCCACAACAAAACACCCCCCCCAACTCAGAAATACCCCCACCACAAACATATAATATTCCTGAAATCTACACACCTTCAGCTATGTCCCGATTGTCGTTCAGGTTCCTTTCATACCATCAATGGTGTGGGCGCAGTTTTCGTTAGAAGTTTGCACTTGTACCAGATTTTCAACACACAAATCTTATCGAACATTTCAAAACACCCATTCCCTTTCACAAAATGTAGGAGAAATCATGCCAAACCCCTTATGCAATGCAACAACCAACAACAGTTACCAAAATCGTCACCCCACTTCCCACCCTCGCTCCCCCCCGCCACTGAACACTCTGAGGGAGAGAAGCCAATGGGGTATGGGGTCTGTCCGGAGGGGTCAAGCCTGCCTGGCTCCGCAATGATGTTGTCAAACTGAAGTGAATCTACTGCTACTCAATGGTGCTGTTCCTACAAACCCGATCTCCTTCCCTGCTTTCCCTTGCACAAAGCATACTCTGAGGGAGAGAAGCCAATGGGGTATGGGGTCTGTCCGTACTCTGAGGGAGAGAAGCCAATGGGGTATGGGGTCTGTCCGGAGGGTCCAAGCCTGCCTGGCTCCGCAATATGTTGTCAAACTGAAGTGAATCAACTGCTACTCAATGGTGCTGTTCCTACAAACCCTATCTCCTTCCCCGCTTTCCCTTGCACGAAGCAAACTCTGAGGGAGAGAAGCCAATGGGGTATGGGGTCTGTCCGGTGGGGGAATGGATGCTAAGAAGCTAATCTGAGAGGATCATATATGGCATATCTAACGATTCGAACAGGCATTCCTAGGCCCAAATACCACAATACATACACAGACATCAACATTGGAAAATAACAATAAAATCCTTAAATACGAGGGCATACCGAAGAACTCCATTATGGAATAATCGACATATCCACAACTCTATTCCTTCCACTCAGCAAAACTCTGGAGAAACTGGAATCTCAGAGTTTGGACATATCATAATAAACAACCAATGCTAACATTTGAAGAGATCTCAGAGAAATTTAAGCTAGACAAACAATACTTCTTCAGATACCTACAGCTACGACTTGTATTAAACAGATCCCGGAACAAATACCAATAATACAACTAACACCCAATCCTAATATACTGAAGCAACCCTCAAAGAAAAATTTAATATCCATCATATACCAAACCCTCCTACAGCAATATATATCTAAAGAAACCTCCACACTATAACAAAATGGAGGGGAAGATACAAAACCTAGATACCGACATGGCTGGAGAAATCACAAATTGTCATAATACGGCATCCCCTGCAGCACACAAAACAAGCTCTACAATTTTATATACTAAACCAAGCGTACTTAACCCAATAAGGTTATACCGGCAAAAAAAAGACCAAACCCCAGCTGCCCAAGATGTGGACCGATGAAGCAGATACAATACACATACTGTGGGAATGCCCATCGATCCAACATCCTGGCAACAGTAAACAATTTTATTAACACCCTTCTATCTTTGACGATTCCGTATAATCTTGAAACATTTATCCTGGGAACTCTAGACCCCGAGACATGGAACAAATATAAAATTATTTTATGTAGAGAACTTCTCTTCTACACTACTAGGAAAAATATAGTGTTAAAATGGCTGGCACCAGAAGCACCCCCCATCCAAGATTGGATCCAACTGGAAACAAAGACTTACCATACCAACGAATATATATAAACTAGAGCTGCTCGGAGAAATACCAAAAAATCTGGGGTTTGTGGTATGACTCGGACTTCACATCAATCAAACGTAGACTTCTCAGGGGATGGGTACCACATGAGATAGGTGGGACACATGGGCATGCTCCCCTAACCATGGGGATTACCAAATAGTAAAACAAGCCAACTTTGAGAATAAACCTGGATGAATTTGAACCAATAATAGACTAACTGAATCCCCCCCCCCCCCCCAGGGGTTGGTCGGTCGCGGTTAACTTAAATAAACTTAAAATACTAGACAATGAGCCAATATTGAAAACAGGCATAATGAGACGATGTTAAAATAGAACTCAACAACATACAAGGGTGTGAACGAACTGTTTTATTGTTAAAGTTTAAAAGAGATATAAATAGTAAATAATAAAGGGTCTCATACAGACAATATGGAATAATAAATATTACTGTATTAAATAATGCAAACTAATCGTTGTAATATATGGAGACCAGTTTTTGAAAATAAAACGAATTTAAAAAAAAAAAAAACTATTCACCCTGCCCACTTTATTTTAAAGAAACAGAACACACTAAAATAACTTATGTAACAACAGAGCCCCCACTGGTACAAAAGTATATAAACTCTGTTGTTACATAAGTTATCTTAGTGTGTTCAGTTTCTTTAAAATTAAAGTGGGCAGGGTGAATCTCGCCCTAAATTTGGGACCAACACTGCACCTGTTTATGCGTCTGTGATGAGGGCGCATGCCCGAAACGCGTCGGCTGTTATGGCTCTATATGCTGATTTTAATCTGATCCAATAAAAAAGTCTTTTTTTACATCCGGAAGAGTTGAAGGTGCAGAACGCTTTTTTTTTTTTTTCCTGTTTGTTCTATTGATGTATTACGGTGATGCACGAATCCCGAGACGTTCTAGCACCTCCTCTTACCTTTGCTGAAAATGCAAGCAGAGGGGTGACCGCAGTCACGTCTGTGATTGGCTGAGCGGCAGCCAATCACGGACGCGGCTGCCGGGAGTTCATTGCGGCGGAGGAAAGAGGGAGGTAAGTAAAGTTTGGGGCACTTTCTAATAAATAAATAAGAGTTGTTGGGGCTGGGCTGACAGGGGGAATTTTACATATAAGGGAGTTACACTAGGGGGAGGGAATCCTAATCGGGAGGGAGAGGGAGGGGGAGAAGGGCTGCAGTACCATGCCAAACTTCTCCCGGAGGCCCTCTGCTTGTGAGAAAATGCAGAGGGGCGGGACCGCAGTCACATCTGTGATTGGCTGAGCGACAGCCAATCACGGACGCGGCTGCCAGGAGTTATGCGGCGGAGGAAAGAGGGAGGTAAGTAAAGTTTGGGGCACTTTCTAAATAAAAATAGAGCGGTTTGGGCTGCGGGGACAGGGGGAATGTTATATCTAAAGGGTTTTACACTAGGGGGAGGGAATCCTAATTGGGAGGGAGAGGGATGGGGAGAAGGCTGCGTACGGCCAGATAGGAGGCGTCCCCTATATGGACTCTGCTATCCTCCTGTTGGGCAGTTTTTGGGACTTGGGGGGGGGGACTACAGGAGAACCATATGGAGCTGGGATGTGAGGTAAAGATTAAACTACACTACACAATGGGGCCAGTAGTGGGGGGATTATAGTTTTGGGGGGTGGACATGCCCTTTAAGCTGTGGAGGCTGTTACTTTTTATTCATTTTGCTTGAAAAAGCCAAATTACTGTTCTTTCTATTTCTTCTTCGTCTTCATCTTTTTCTTCTTCCGTTTTTATTCTTCCGCTTTTTTGGACTGTATCTCCTCCCACAGTTTTTGAGCTAGAGACATGAAATTCGGTACAGACGTGCGGGGCATATAGGAGAAGTGTGCTATCTTCCTACCTCTTAGTTAATGAATCCGCGGAAGCTCATTTATTTGAGGCAAACAACCTGTTAGTATGTCTTTATGATTGTGGGGGAAATCGGAGTGCCCAGGGAAAACCACGCAAGCACGGGAGGACAATCAAACTCCTCGCAGATGTGTCCACAGGAGGACATACAAATCTCTTGCAGATGTGTCCAAGGGTTAAATTCGAATTTGGGACTTTAGCGATGCAAGGCATCAGTGCTTACCACTGAACCAGCGTGCTGCTCTACTGAGAGTATTAATTTAAAACAACAGCATTCGTGCAGCCAGAGGATGCTGGGAGTTGTACTTTTTGGGATTGTCTGCTCATTTTAAAGGAAATACTGCAGGCTTTCAATGAACCATAACTTGTTTTGAGACCACAGTTGCCCTTTAAAATGTCGTCCTTGAAACATACTCTCATGCACAAGTTCCTAAAAGCTTATTGAGTAGGAGGCAGAGGCACAACCTCTGCTAAAATGGGAGAGAACAGGGTCAATACATATCATTAAATCACTGGTTAGTAATGCATGTAATACGGTCCTCAAATAGCATTTGGAACGTGGGGCAAATTAATAACAGCGTTTTTTTTTGTTTTAAGGGTGGACATGCCCTTTAAAGGGCATGTCCACCCCCAAAACCAAAAATTTACCATTAATAGCCCACCATGTGATGTTTAAATAGAGCCCTACCTTTCCTCTGAAATCCTTGTGGCTGCTGAGTATGGACGCAATGAAGTTATAAATAATGGAAACTAGAGGCTTAGATAGCCTGTTTCATATCTTCCCCCCCTCTCTGCCTCCGGGAGAATTTTTGTCCTGCGCAGTATCGCGCACCTCCCAAACACGGAAGCATTCGCTCCCCCATCCCTTCCAGTGACGCGCCTCTGAAAAAAAAAACGAGATTTGGATCTCTAAGTGCTTGCATTGAATCGGCCAATCGCGCATCAGCACTGTGTCAGCCATGGCTTCAATGGAATGTCCCTCTGCCTCCACCAATCGGGTATATGTAGATACCACTTGGTAACCAGACAGCCAGCTCTGACGTCAAACTGTGGCGGAACTAAATAGTATAATCCGAGAACCGGGTTTACAAGCGCGAGACTAAGAGCTCGCACAGCGTGATTGCGTCACGCGATTGACAGCTGCATGGACACAGAGAAAGCCTTAGGCTGCAGATTTACAGAGACTCAGAACTTTTGAACTAAATCGATTTGCGATTGTGATGGTTCTTCCTCTTCAGCCACCCAGCATCGTAGATATTCTAATTGTCCTGCCAGATAGTATAAAATCTGGAAGAGCAAGTCCTCCATCTGTTCTTGGTGCCTGTAGTTGTTTCAAGCGAACCCGTGCCCTTCCATTTCCCCATAGGAATGAAGTGATTATACTGTTTATTTTTGCAAAAAAATTTTTTGGGATATATGCGAGTGTGTGTTGAATGACAAAGTATTTTAGGTAGGATAAATATCTTGACCAGATTTATTCGACCAATTAGGTTTATTGGTAAAGTTTTCCATCTTGTCATTTTTTCTGATACAAACTTTATCAGTGGTTGTAAGTTGTGCTTAGCAAATTCAGTTTTAGATTTTGTGATTATTATTCCCAGGTATTTGAACTTATTTACTATTGGTATATATATTGGTATGTCTTCCTGATGAACTGCATTGTCGTCTAGTGGGTATATACATGATTTATTCCAATTTATAGTTAGGCCTGAGTAGGGGCCAGAGCCATTATCTCTTGCATAGTTCTTGTATGATCCATTTGCTGCATCTAGAAAGAGTATTATGTCATCCGCATATAGGCCCATCTTTTCTTCATGTGGTCCCAGTTTGAGGCCTTGGATACGCGGATTCCCCCTGATCTTAATGCCAGTACCCTATCACCATTGCAAAAAGATATGGGACAGGGGGCAACCCTGTCTGTTCCCCTTTGAAGTTTAAAGAGTTTTGAGGTTCGTTTGTGCAGAGACACAAGCCATTGGTTTGTTATATAATATTTGGAGCCAGGATTAAAGTTAGGACCAAATCCATACTCCTTAGAGCCTCCCACAAGAACTCCCACTCCACTGAATCAAAAGCCTTGCGGGCATCTAGTGACAGAATTACTCTATTGCCTACGTTGTCTGATCAATTTGGGTTTTGTATCAGGGCTTTTCTTAGGTTAATTGAGGTTGACTTTTGGGGCATGAAACTAGTTTGGTCTGGTGCTATTATTGTTGTTATAACGTTTTTTAATCTGTTTGCTAGGAGTTTTGCTAGGATCTTATAGTCACAATTTAATAGTGAGATGGGTCTATATGAGTCTAATTCGGTTGGGTCTTTGTCAGGTTTTGGTAGTATTATTATATTGGCTTCGTTCATGGAGGTGGGTAGTTGTTTCCGCCGGAAAGCTTCCATATATGTGTCTAAGAGGGGTTTACTTATTGTAGTCGAATATCTTTTGTAGATTTCTATTGGAATACCGTCTAAGCCTGGTGCTTTTCCTGAATTTATTTGCGGTATGGTAGCTTGAATTTCTTCTTCTGTAATTTGTTTGTCTAGAGCTTCTTGGTGCTCAGGTTTCAGTGTGGGAAATTGTGTGTCTGTGAAGTAGGATTGGATTTCGGTGTTGTTATGGTTCAATTGAGTAGTTTATAATAAAGGCTTGGTAATATTTTTTAAACTGTGTAGTATAATCGTTGTTTCAGTTAGTGTTCCTCTTTTTGGATCTTGAATTTTGACGATTGTTGGTGTGGAGTGTCTTTTCTTCGTTAAATATGCTAGAATTTTGGCCGATTGATTACCAAGTTCGAATTGGGTTTGTTTGGCAAAGAAGGCTTTGCGGTTTTCTTTTTCTTTAAGCAGTGTATTATACATTCTTTGTCTAATTTGCCATTTTTGGTAGTTTTCGGAGGTGGGGCTTGATATATAGTTAGATTCTGCTTTTAATACCTCTGTTTCTTCTGTCTCCTCCCTTTCCCTGCTTCTCCTTTTTATATATGAAACGGTTGAAATTAGGATTCCTCTCAAGTATGCCTTTAATGTTTCCCATTGTGTTCATTGTGAGATTTGTCCTTGATCTATTTCTAGATAGTTTTCCAGTTTTATTTTTATGTTGTCCGGTTCGGGGAATAGGGACATCCAGAAGGGGTTCAGCCTCCATCTGCGCATATGATATGTTGGTTGTGTTAGTGTCATTTCTGCCACGAGGGGGGCATGGTCTGAGGGCCCCCTTGGTAGTATTTTCATTGTTTGCAGTTTACTCGCTAGTGTTGGTGTTATAAATATATAGTCTATACGTGAGAGCGTCGCATGGGTAGTTGAGTGGCATGTATATCCTTTTGTGGAAGGGTATAGGAATCTCCATATATCAATCCATTCGTGATCTGATGCGAAGTTATTTAGTTTGGTTTGAGTGGGTACTGAGTGTGGAAGTAATCTAGATGGGAGTTTGTCCCATGTTTCATCCATCACCATATTAAAGTCTCCCATAATAATCGCTGGGGTGTTTGGGAATTTTGCCATAAATTCAATAGCCTGTGTTAGTAGTTTAATGTTGGGTGGGGGTGGGTTGTAGAATCCCGAATCTGTAGAATCAGATATGGCGAGTTGTCTATTTTTACAGCGATGAATACATATTTCCCTGTCTTGTCTATTTAAGTTGATAGAATTTCACATCGTAGTGTGTTGCGTAGCAATATAGAGACTCCTCTAGCGTATGAAGAGTGGTAACTGTGAAACTGCCATCCCACCCATGCTCTGTTTATCGGTAAAGTGTCCTGTTTCATGAAGTGAGTCTCCTGGAGACATAGAATATCTGGCTTGTGTCTGTTCACTACATCTAACACTATATGTTTTTTCCGCGAGTTCCCCAAGCCTCTAACATTCCAGGTCATTATTTTTACTACTCTATTCATATTGGCTGGTGGAAGGTTTTGGATACTTCAAATGTATGTGTCCCCAGGGGCAGTCGGTCACGTGAGGCTTTCCCCATTTCCGGTACCAATACATTGGCTCCAGCATAGTTATTAATCTCATACAATGTTATTCTGCAAAGATCATAGGTTGAGGTATGAACAATAACCTTATAAAACACAAACAGTAAAAAGTAATTAACATTCGAACAAAGAACTTGTTGATAGTATTTCAACATAACTCTCAGGGATTGAGTGTACAATCTATATACCTGAGTTTAGTGAGGTCGTGTCAGTTCGGAGCTCCTCCACCCATTATTTAACATTATAGCTTAGGCTGTCTGGGTTTAGGGTGTTCCCGCCCATATATTCACCTTACGTAGGTGGGCCTAGTTGTAGTGCATGTACCAAGTTCAAAGGGGGGGGGGGGTATAGCGTCCACCTTGCTGGATATGAAATTTAATAACCCATTTGGCATTTAATATTCCCCCTTGGGGGGGTCTAAAGTGTTTATTTTGTTTTGTTTGGTACATCTCCTCCTTCAGATCATATCTCTTGGGGTTATTTATTAGGCATGCATTTAGTTCAGTGGGTGCGATGGTTGTTAGATCGTTATCTATTGTTTGACCTATTATCTTCCCTCTCATATAAAGTGATGCCCGTCTATTGGGGTTAATCTCCCCCAGTGGCGGACGTTTTTACTTAGGGGTGACCAGTAGGGGACATATCCAGTCCGGGAGGTTGGGTGTTTTAGTTATGCATCATGTTAGGGTTTATGTTTTGCTTTTTTTTCATACACATTAATTTCTGTATATTTTCAACCAATATATATTATTACATTTTATACTCTTTTGTTATCAGATTTATCTAAAAACATATCACAGATAGACATATCATTTAGCTTGTAGATTATCCAAGACAGCAGGGGGTTGCCTCTCTGTAATGCCCTGTGTTCACATTTCTGGTGCATTTTCCCCTTCCTCCTGTGTCTGATGTTTCAAGTTCTATGGTGGCCCGTATTGGGCCTTATTCCCTGAGGGGGGGACTGGGGTAGGACCGCAGCCACGGTATCTCCTGGGGAACCCATGTTGGGTGTTGTTTCATGTCTCTTTTGTAGGTGAGTTACATTGCCATACAGTCAACGTTTTGTATATGTTAAAGTTATCACCATTTACCAGAGTTTACCTTTGTTAATACATAGGTTTCCATTGAGCTTATGCATTGTGTGTGGGCCCTCCAGTTTTAGGTGGGTAGGCCTAGGACATGTTCCCATGGCAGAGTAGCCCCATCTCCCCCCTCCCAAATAACCTAGAGCCCCCCCAAGATTCCCTTAACTTTTTAGCTTATTGTATCTTATCTTGTGTTACTCACGACACCGGGTGATCGATCCTGTAGTTTAGATTCGGTTTTCGTCCATCCATGCTGAGGCCTCTGCTGGTGACTGGAAGAAAAACACTTTGTCTTGATGCACCACTCGGAGCTTGGCTGGGTATAAAATTGCATATTCCAATCCTGCTTTGCGTAATCTTTGCTTTATCGCCATGTACGTTGCTCTCTTCTTTTGAAGATCTGGGGAGTAATCTGGAAAGATTGCTATGGTAGCATTACCGTATTGCATGTTAGGTTCTGTGCGTGCTTTCTGGAGTACCCTATCTCTATCCTTAGAGTTAAGGAGTTTTGCTATTATGGGCCGGGGCCTACCCCCAGGTAGCGGTGGTCTAGTTGGAACCCTGTGTGCCCTCTCCACTGTGAATACTGTGCTGAAGTGTTCCTTATCGAACGTTGATAGCAGCCATTTTTCCACAAAGTTTTCTGTCTGCGTCCCTTCGAATCCTTCCGGGAAGCCCACGAGGCGAAGATTTTGGCGCCTCGATCGGTTCTCCAGGTCTTCCGCCTTGTCCTTGTACATTTGTACTTCTCTTTTCAGGTTGTTGAGTTCCTCTGGTATGGGTTGGACCACGTCTTCTATTGTGTTTATTCTGCTTTCTGTCTCACCGACTCTCTGTCTCACTTTCTGTAAATCCTGTCGGAGCAGGCCCACGTCCACTCGGACCTCCTCTATCAGGACCGTTAGGGTGGCCTTCGACTCCCGGATTGCTTGTAAGAGGCTTGTTTGGAGCTGTGGTAATGTGAGTTCACTTTCCGATTCGGAGTCATCTGTTGGCTCCTGTGCGGTGTGAGAGTTGGCGGCCGGGGTAGTTAACATCCGCGCAGCCACGTGGTGTTCCGGCTCCGAGTCGCTTTGTCTAGCGAATCTGCTGAGTTTTTCTGCTGGCGTGGTTTCGGGTTTCCCCCTTCTATCTTTATCTTTATTTCTACCCATTTGGGGTGAGATAAGGTGCGGTTTTCAGGATATTATACAGGATTTTTGAGTTGTAGCAGAGGAGCTCCGTAAAGTGCGTCTGGTCAGATCTCCATCCTAGCCACGCCCCCCCCCCGGGTGAATAGTTTTAAATGTTTTTTTGTTTTTTTTTTAATAAGTAGATAAACTGTGTATTAGTTCGTAATTGTGCTGTTACAGTTGTAGATAGCACTGTGTTGTAATTGTGCTGTTACAGTTGTAGATAGCAGTGTGTTGTAATTGTGCTGTTACAGTTGTAGATAGCAGTGTGTTGTAATTGTGCTGTTAGTTGTAGATAGCACTGTGTTGTAATTGTGCTGTTAGTTGTAGATAGCACTGTGTTGTAATTGTACTGTTACAGTTGTAGATAGCACTGTGTTGTAATTGCACTGTTACAGTTGTAGATAACATTGTGTTGAGGTGGAAAGTTGTAAATGACAAACCTATCCTCATCAAATTGGTTTGCCTATCTGTCAGTGAATTTGCAGTGTTTTTAGTAAACGTGTGTATTAGTATGGTGTTTAGTAAAAACACTTTTCATATTGATAGTGGAAATAATTTGGTACAGCAAAACAGGATGCATGTCATTGCCATTGATTGTAATCCTATTCAGTACCAAGAGATATTTGTATAATAAACAATGCCAGCTGTTTTTGGATCTGTGTTGCATTTGGTCTGTTTTGGGGGGGTAATGGGGTCATTTTATTTTTTGGGGGTAATGACCCCATTACCATCTATAAAGCAGTGTTTCCTATGGTTTACTCAGGTGATGTATCACTCTCAAAGGGTTACCCTATGTTGGAAGTGTCTGACACTGTAAAGTAGCAAATTAAAAGAGAACCATGACGCCAACCTGAAGTGGCTGAAACGCTATGGTTAAGGTTCTGACACCTTCTGTCCTTATCTATGGTAATGTTTACGCCATCGTAATGGCACCTAGGCACCGTGGATATTGAAGCAACAATGTAGATTGACGTGGTGGCAGGCTTACAAATATTTTGGCCAACATCTTTTCTTCTACAGAACGTATTGTACGGATATCTAAGGTAATGTACCACTTGCACCAACATGCGATTTTATGTGTTATAACAATGGAGAACTTTATAAATAACAGTTTTTTCAAATACAAAATAATCAAAAGTTTTACCATACCCAGCAATGAAGCCATGCCCCAAACACACAAAGCCACGCCCACTTTTTTTAGGTGCCAAAAATCCTAGGGTCACCCCATAGTAGGGATTTTTGAACACTACACAGTGGGGCCAGTAGTGGGTTAAATTTTCCTTTTGGGGGTGGACATGCCCTTTAAATCTGACCTTTTTTTTTTTTTAATATCTCTAAGGGGGTGGGGCACAGCTAGTCAGTAAAGAACTGTCAATCACCTAGCCCCTCCCCCTGACACTACATGTAGAAACTATCCATTCTTCCATTCTATAAAAGTAAAGCTTATTTCTCTGTCACTGCATGGCTGATTGATTTAAAATACAGATCATAAAAAGGAATAAGCATTATTTGTTGCTCTTTGTGTTTTCTGTTCCTGCAGCTTACATCCAATCCTTCAGTTAGCTGTCGTTTGTGCTGTCTGTGTTACAAAGTCCTAATCTAGCACTGTACCTAAAGAAATTAATTCCAACGTGTACACACACACACACACACACACACACACACTTTCAATCTCGTAGTGCTAAAAAAAAAAAACGTATTTATTTAATAAGTAGTATAACAGTTGCCAGCACTGATTACCTTCCCTTAACTTTCACAATAACACAGAATCACTGAGTAAAAGCTATTGTTTGAATGCACAGATCATCTCCACTGCACATGCTCCACACTCTAGTTATGCCTCAGATTTTGGGAGGGGGTGGGCACAGAGAGAGGACAAATGCATACTAACTAGGAGTAAGGTGAACAGGACAGGAGGAGATCTAGTGACGGGAAGCACTGAGAGCAAAAAGGGATACAGTTACTGGCAGCACTACAAATAAAGGCAAGTCATTTTTTTCACTTTAGTGTCCATTTAACTCCACTTGATAAATCTCTAATGACTTATACGAAAGTGAACCATACTTCACACGACACAAAACTTTGTCGACCATTAAAAACTTCAGAGGATGTGCAATCGTTGCAGGGGGATATAGATAGTCACATTGGACTGCTAAGTGGCACATGAGATTCAATGTTGATAAATATAAGGTGATGCATTTTGGGCTTAAAAATTCTTGTGCTGCTTATACTATAAATGGCTCTGTGTTAAGTGGATCCCTGTTGGAAAGAGATCTTGGAGTTTTGGTGGATAACAAACTTAAAGGAAGCAAGCAGTGCCAGGTGGCAACAGCCAGAACCAGCATGGTATTGTCTTGTATAAAGAGAGGTATGGATTCAAGGGAGGAAAATGTTATTCTCCCTCTTTACAAAGCATTGGTAAGGCCTCATTTGGAATATGCAGTGCAATTTTGGAATCCTGTGTACAAAAAGGACATCTTTGAAATGGAAAAGTTACAATTATGTACATTGGTGAAAAGGCACTTGCGTGGCCATACAATACATTAAAGGGCCATACAATAAACTATCTGGGGCATTGTTCACGAACAGAGCATGTCAGAGGACACGTGGCCATCCCTTAAGACTTGAAGAAAAAAGGTTTAGCGCTTCAAGTTCGGAAAGGGTTTTTCACTGTGAGAATGTTGTTATGGCAGGTTCATTGGTCAGTTTAAAAAAAAAAAGGCTGGATGAGTTTCTGCAAACAAGGAATTTTGAAATCCATGGAAATTTCCAATTGCCATTTGGAGTCAGGAAGGAATTTTTTCCCCCTCCATAAATTTTGCGGGTTTTTTTGCTATTCCTCTGGATCAACAGTTAGGCAGTAAATGAGGATGCTGCTAGATGGGTTGGACTGGATGGACATATGTCTTTATTCAACCTCAACCACTATACTTACCATCTTCTTCTAAGGGGCCTGGCATTTGTTCCTGTGTCTGCAAGGACTTTTCTTGTTCAGGCATCAAAGACAGCCCATCCATAAGTTCATCTACTGGGTCCATGATGTCAGTAGCACATAACTAAAAGTAAATAACCTATTCAGACTACAGCAGCACCACAACAGAACTGAATACAATAACAAAACTTTAAAACAGAAAAGAATCCTGGTTTTGCTCTTGAGCAACTGTAATCTGTGTGGCCAAAGCTTCAAATAAAAAAAATTCTACAAATGTGGGTTCATCTTTTTAAGTGCTTCCTTACAGTACTGCTAACAAGGATACTTCTTTCATTCGCTAGTGGCTAGCTTTAATCATTCATATTAACTTTTGGTATATTGTAATGCATGCCCTCCCACCCCCACCGCGCACAATCCACCACAGCTCCATTGACAACTGCTTCCTGGTTTAGTTGCACTATAGCGCGCATGCGCGATATAGTAAACTAAACCAGGAAGCAGTCGGCAGTTATTAATGGAGCTGCGTTGGATCGTGCGCGAGGTAATTAAACTTACCTTCGGTCCTGGATCCTGGTGAAGTGATTGAAGATCGGAAGGTAAGGAATAGGTCCTTTACCTCCCGGTCTTCAATCGCTGCTTTAAAGGAATAGTTCACTTTTTGTGTGAACTATTCCTTAAATAAGCTAATGATAACAAAAGAAACAGTAAGGGAGTTCTGCAACACACAAAAAAAGCACTTACCATGCGCTGTGTCCCTTTGTATCAGCATTTTTTGTGCATTTGCATTTCATAGGGGATTATGGGTTAAATATAATAGCATGTACTATTGGTTAATGTCTGCCTGTCTGCTTTTTTTATGTACACCTCTACAACCTTGGAACATTCAAACCATGACACTGGGGGGGCCCCTTGGTGAGGTTTTTTGTAATGTGCGTTTCTCTCTTTTGAGGGGGGGGAGGAGTGGGAAGCAATAGACTGAATTATTAACATTTGGAAAGGCCACATTTTATAAAAAAAATACATTGAATACTATTTATTAGAATATTTTTTTACCCTCTGAAGCTGAGCATCCACTCTCCACATACGTAATGTCTGATCACGTGACCAAGTGACCAATTGGAAGTCTTTAAGTGCTGGGGGAAAAAAAGTTAATAAGCCGATAATTAGTTAACTGTTATTAAATGCTAGAGTTGTTTAAAGATTTACTATTCTGAAAATGTCTATAAAATATCTCCCCTATCAACCCTAGATTCACTTCCACTTAAATATTTTTGGTGTAGGTTAGAACACATAATCCTGACTGTAAGGCTGTGTACACAAACAATGTGATCAGTCCAAATGGAAAATTGTGTGTTATAAGTCAGGAAAAATGTGTTCAACCTGAACTTCTCCTTTAATGACTTTGCATTATAAGAGGAACTTAAAGTCACTGGATAACATTGTCCCAATATACAGAGCACATTCACTAAAGATATAAGCCGTGTCTGATCTCTCCCTTTGCTGTGGCTGTTGGTGGATTTATGAAATAAACCTGTGGGTACAGGGGGTCAGCTGCCATAATCCACATCTTTATATTTGAGGAAGTGGTGGAAATCAAAATAAACCCTCCGCAGCCTGCAACCAGGGATGTGTCTATGGTTTTTGCCACCTGAGCCAAACTTTGACTGGCACTTATATGCCGCGGTAGCGCGCTGCCGGCAAAACACGTGGGTGTGTCTTTGTGGGTGGGCGCACGGCTAGCAATTTTGTCATTTTGAACTTGGCATAATTTATTTGTACAGTTTCTTTAAATAGACATTTATCCACTAACTTACTTACTAACTAGTCTAACCTAGCCTAACCTAACAAACTATCTAAAGCTGATCTAATGGTATGAAATGCCTTTAAACAAAATCTAACACATTTAGTAAAGAAAATATAAAAAACTAACATCTGCAGCAAAGTATGTTTGGTTGATCAATCTAGTGCAATCAGTGAGAACAGACAGTAATGGTCCCATACAGTGAGAACAGACAATAAAGGTCCCATACAGCAAGAACAGACAATAAAGGTCCCATACAGCGAGAACAGACAATAAAGGTCCCCCTACCCGCGAGACACAGGACAGAGTCCGATGTTCCCATATCAGTCTAGAACGACAATAAAGGTCCCATACAGCGAGAACAGACAATAAAGGTCCCATACAGCGAGAACAGACAATAAAGGTCCCATACAGCGAGAACTACCCAATTGACCTCACAGATAACATATTACCCCACAGATGTCCCTGTTCCCCACAGAGATCCCATTCACCCCACAAGTGTCATCCCAATGGCTAAATATCCTTAACCCCCCCCATACAAAAGTCCATCAAGACCACTAAACATTATTATTATCCAGCAACGTCAGCAGACTTTCATTTCTGTACCTCAGCTCAGTCAGTAGGCTCCTCAGTCCTTACAGATCTCCTCCTGTTCACACACCGACACAGA
The DNA here is from genome assembly GCA_019447015.1 of Hymenochirus boettgeri. Lineage (NCBI taxonomy): Eukaryota > Metazoa > Chordata > Amphibia > Anura > Pipidae > Hymenochirus > Hymenochirus boettgeri. The sequence continues at coordinate 127,958,109 of CM033472.1, read as the reverse complement.
CACTGACTGAATGCGTGCTGTTGCAGTGCATGTGCCTACTCCGTTCCGGCTGTCCTGACCTGCCAGTAGCCCTTTTCTGGGTGCTTCCTTGGCAATGCTTCCTCCACCCTAGCAACAGCTTCAACCCCAATCAGTTACAGCAGCGGCGTTATTTCGGGCACTTTGTATAGAATCTGTAAGGTTCTCCAGAAAGTGCTGCTGGCTCAGCTGGTGTAGAGTGACCGCGGCGGCTGGTCTTGGGAGTGATGTCGGATGTCTAAGTCAGGTATTGTCCATACGCGCTTCCTCCCTCTGCATCCAGCGCGATAGCTCTGCTGCATTGCCTTAATGTGGCTCATTAGCAGGACGGCCCTGCCTGCTACACAGAACTTTCCAATGACACTTCTGCAGAGCCAAAGACAAAGTCTTTAGAATCTTATAAACATCGTAACGGACGACCAAGTTTCCACCTAACAGATCTGATCCACCAAGGCCCCTTTGCGGGTGGCCCATGAACCACCCATGGCTCTAGTAGAATGGGCTGCAACCAGCCTGGGAGGAGCAGCCCCAGCAAGACTTTAATAGCGCAGGATGCCTGATCTTATCCATCTCGCAAGAGTCTGAGGCAAGGCTCTAGAACCACAGTGCGGGCCTGCCAAGAGGAAAAAAAGAGTCTGATAAAATATAATGTCCTTAGTTCGGGGGACGTAAATATAAGAAGAGCTCTGACCACATCCAAACAGAGAAGCTGTCTCTCCTTTGGGAGAGGAAGGACAAGGATAGAAAGTAGGGACAACAATGTACTGGTCGAGATGGAAGGCGGAGATCACCTTTGGTATGAAGTTAGAGTGAATTCTAAGAATTGTTCTGTCAGGCAAGAAACGTAAACAGGAAGGGCCACTAATTCTGAGGCTCTACGTATCGTGGAAACAGCTAACAGAAAAACGGGATAGGAGAGTAAAGGAAATCGACTCTAAAGGCTCAACGGGGGGTATCCTGAGGGCACCAAGGACTGAAGTTAGGTCCCAAGGTTGAGTCATCGGACTCCTAGGAGGGCGAATGTGAGCAACCCCTTGTAGAAAGGTGTGTATATTCCTTCTCTGAGCCAGCCAGCGATGAAAAAAGACAGACAGCGCCCCCATTAGGACACATAAAGAGAGAACCTTGTCTACCCCGGATTGCAAGAAACAGAGAATTCTAGAAAGCACAAACGACTTTCGAGGAAGGCCACTTTCCATGCACCAGAGGACCTTGCGACAGGTCTAGTCATTCTGGAAGCTGCAGGCTGTCTGATGTCATGCCAGGGAGATCCGCGAACCAGGCTCTGCGGGGCCTTATATGGAGGAGACTTCGATGATAAGATCCTTGTGCGCTGGAAAGGTGTTTCCTCTTTATGAGTTGTATCCAATGTATCCATCGCCATGTGGAGCTGTAAGATAAGCTCCAGACCTTTTTCCAGTTAGACCAGTGGCGCAGGTTAAAAGGGGAATGGTGGAATGTTGCCCTTTTGCAGAGAGGGGAGAGCCTCCTGACACCTTGCTGGCAAGCAGTGTGGTGTTGGGCACCCTCTCCATGGTTTCTGAAGAAACGTTCGTTTTTGTGAACGTTCATTTCTGTGTGCATGGAGGTGCGCTAGTGATCCTACTGCTGAGCGGATACTTAAACTGGGGAAGGCTTCTGGTGCCCGGGTGCTTATGGGCAAGGGGCAGGGCCAAAGCCTCACTTCTTAAGAATTTAAAGTGTCCGCTCCTTGGGGAAGGAACATAAACCCAGTGTGCCTGGGACGTAAAAATCCTTGTGCTGCTAATACTAAAAATGGCTCTGTGTTAAGTGAATCCCTGTTGGAAAAGGATCTTGGATTTTTGGTGGATAAACTTAAAAGGTAGCAAAAGCTAGAGCCAGCATGGTATTGTCTTGTATAAAGGGAGGTATGGATTCAAGGGAGGAAAATGTTCTCCCTCTTTACAAAGCATTGGTAAAGCCTCATTTGGAATATGCAGTGCAATTTTGGAATCCTGTGTACGTGTAAAAAAAAGGACATCTTTAAAATGGAAAGGGTTCAGAGAAGGGCAACTAAATTAATAAGGGGATTGGGGGAGCTTGAATATGATATAAGAGGAATTGGACAAGTTACAATTATGTACACTAGAGAAAAGGGGCTTGCATGCATATGATTACTGTGTATAAATACATTAATGGCCACACAAACTATCTGGGGTATTTTTCACCGGTAGAGCATGTCAGAGGGTACGTGGACATCCCTTAAGACTTGAAAAAAGAACGGTCAATCTATGGAATGGTCTTCCAGTGGACATTGTGATGGCAGGTTCATTGGACAATTTAAAAAAAAAAGCTGGATGAGTTTTTGCAAACAAGGAATGTTGCAAGTTACTGATATTGATATAAAAAGTAGAGTTGATCCAGGGATATTTCCGATATTTCCGATCCAGGGATTTTTTTTGCCTTCCTCTGGATCAACAGAAAAAGGGGGTATCACTAGACTGGATGGACATATGTCTATATTCAACCTCAAATACTATACTATGATGCTATTTGTTGTGTAAGTTGGGTGATATCATCTGGTATAGGTGTTAAAGTGTCCTCAATCTGGGTTATTCTATCTTCTGTTTCCCCCACCCTTTTGCATGTCCTGTCTCATTAGGCCCATATCCACTCTTGCCTCCTCCAGTAGCACCATCAATGTGGATTTTGTTTCCCCGATAGCTAGGAGCATGGGGGAACCAGTGTTTTCCACCAAGGTTGTGTCGTTCAGTTCACTTGTTCCTCATTTAGCTTGCCAGCATTCATGGCAGCCTGACCACGTCGTCAGCTCTGGTTACTTTGCCTTGCAAAGTGCTCAAAGTTGTCCGTGTCTGCGTATTCACGCTTGTTTTCTGGTCATTGTAGCTAGACTCAGGCTGAGGGCACACCACCAGAGATGGGATAATACCCTGGGATAATGTTTGCAGTCAGGAACTACAGAGCAGTATGTCCATTCAGTCGGCCATCTTGGCTCCGCCCCCAAAGATTCTAAATTTACCTGTATTTTTTGCATTTGCTGAGGTGGCTTACCAGTCTAAAGCACTGGTTTTAGAAAAACACAGCCTATGATATCACAAGCTTTTACTTTTGAAATAATCTGACTGAGTTTAATGCTTTTTTTTGTCTGTTTCAAGGAAAAGATAAAGTTTATACATAAACTGACTTTATATATAGCAGCTTTATTGGGATAGTGGTAGAAAACTTTTATATTGGCAATACAGAGTACATGTGGTTAAAATTTAAATTCCCCAGATATTCGGTTTCTTACATCCAAAGATTACTTTTCTTTTTTTGTATGAAAAGCAAAGGATTAAATCATTGTTAGACAGAAGCACTAAAGTATGTTTGCAAAAAACAGCACTGAAATCTTTGTTCTGTGTCGGGGAGGGATGATCTCTGAACTGTAACATGATTGGCCATCAGATTCTAGGAAACAAGGCTGCATCTTCCTATGTACACTTACCTGTGTGATCCTCAGCTAAGGTGGATTATGGTAGCTGAACCCTAGTAGCCAAAGGTTAATTTTATAAATCACCCAGCAGCCACAGCATTTTTATGAATGTTCTCTGTCTATTGCAACAATGTTGTCTGGAGACTTTAGTTCCCCTTTAAACAGTTTCTTAGACTTTAGTTATATGTAGGGTACCCTGATGACTGCCTAATTGGAGACTGAAACGCGTAGGTGGTAATAAACTATATTGGCTTTTGATTTAGATCCATGAGTGCACTTTCATCGTTGATTAGAATTTATACTTTGAAGTTGCAACAGGCAGTGGAGTGCTATCCTGAGAGAAGTATGGTGTGCCTTGACACATTAGGAATGAAACCCCTGCCCTGAAGAACTTACAATCTAAGTCTATAAAACCAATAAACGAATTGTCAAATAAAAGTTTAGTGATGTAGGTGTCAAAAGTAACAGAGTAGCTTAGCAAAAAGGAGGAGAAGCAGCTAAAACTGAACTAAACAAATGCAAGTACGAAGCTCTATTGCTAGTCAGCTAAACCATACTTGTACCAAGAAGCTTCATTCATATTGCCTAATGCCTGAGCTTCCTTCATCAAGAAGGATTTTATATACAAAACACTAACCTTCCTTTTGTTTCCTCCACTGGAACTCAAGGACTACATCATCATGTCCTACAAATATATGGACTGGAGAATGAAGATCAGACACATTCCATAGCAAAAGACTATTTTCCCTCCGAAGCTGAGGAACCATAACTGTAACAAGGCCATTGCTAAAGGGCTAGAAAAGAAAGAAAAATACATATAAAACAATCTTTGGAAGATTTTTCACACACTTACGTCTTAAGTAAGCTGCCACCTCTGTACCAGTGTACTCTGCCGTGAGTACCAAAAGCATTGAAAAAACATTTTTTAATGTTAAGCAAAGAACTGTCAAAATTATATATGGATAACATTAATTTATCAATAATTATATTCATTATAAATCTAAAAAACAAAAGCAGAATCCCCTACTGTTGGGCTCCTGGTACGCAGATGCAAATATCCAACTAGCTTACTGAATATGATAGCATTTTAATGCCATTTTGGCGAAGCAGACAATGCTCGCAACATTTAATGCAGGTTTAAGGTAAACTGTCAAATGATTTTAATAATGAAAGAAATTTTCTTTACAATAGATTAAAATTAATGCATATTGGTACTTTAGAATGATAGTTAATTGTATTATTTAAAACAAATATTCTCATAGAAAGTTCTGGGTCAGGCAAACTTTTACTTAGAAAAAGTAATAAAAAAGCATGTGTAGTGAATCTGGGGTCTTACAGTGTATCTTGCTTTCCACACTGGCACCTGACAGGCTAACACACTGAGGCATTTCCGTGGCTGTCTGAAATCCCAGAACTAAAAGATAAAACAATGTGTAACAGTACATAAATATAGATTTTTTCAGATGCGGTCGCAAAAAATATTTATACTTTAGCATGAAAGTAAGAGATAATGAAAAATACGCTCACAGCACTATTGACTCAAAAAACACAAAGTTAAATATTCATAAACTCTTAAAACAAATGTGTAAGAGGCATATTGCACTGATTTTAAGGTTTTTAGACTGTATAATAAGACCAGAATAGGTTTTGATAGCTGTCATTAGGCAATCATTGGGCTATATCGCAAGTTTGCAATACCGCAGGATAATCATTACTGTATGGATGTGATCGTACATTTACACCGAACATTCATAAATCTACGAATACTATGCTAAAAAGCAATACCGCACTGTTATGAATATGTCCCATTTGGTGAAACCGCTAAACCAGTTGTGTTTTTTGATTGAGTAATCCTGCTTTATATTATCTATACATGAAAAAGAGCACATATACTTAGAATGTTTGTGAAGGTTCTCATTCATCCAGGTCATGCTATATCTGTTGTATCCAGTTAGATCAACTGGACTTAAAAGTTTAAATTTGAAGATGTTTCGCTAGTCATCCAACTGGCTTTCTCAATTTAGAATTGAGAAAGCCAGTCAGATGACTAGCGAAACATCTTCAAGAAGTTTAAGTCCAGTTGATCTGACTGAATACAACAGGTATATACAAACAGGGTTATTCAACAAAAGTTCTTATAGTTTAAAATGGTGCTAATATAGTTTTCTATGTATATAGTCTAGAATTAACCTCTAGATTGTGGGTCAACAATACTGTTTGTATATACACATTCATACTTTTTTAAAATTTCTCCAACTTTTTAAAAATTTTTGTTACAAGACTGTTTCCTTTACTAAAATGTCTAAATTAAAATTGTGATTTTTCTTTCTATTTTTAAATAGGTTTACCCAGCCTCGACCTAGCTAACATTATTTCCTATAATGTCTGGAAAAAATTGGGTAAAAAAAAAAAAAGGAGGACTATAGTGTGTATAAAGTCTTTTTTAAAAACAGTTGAAATTGGGACAGGGAAAGATGACTGGTAATTCCTTCCTCCCAATATTGTTTCTGTAAAGGAGCACTATCCCAAAGAAAACTGATTCTTGCCAGTCTTCCTCCTGGCTTCAGCACTATCTTAATACAGGATTAGTCCAGGACTAACCTGGCAAATGAAAACTATGTGCTGTAGCTCCTCAACGAAATGATATTGGGAGGTTGGAATAATCAATCCTACCTACCTGCCCCAGGTTCTTTCCATTTTTATAAAGTTAATTTTTAGTATATAATCCTTTAAAGGAACACTAAACTCATAAAAACAACTATGTGCCATCGGTTTCTATTATTCATAGGGAGGTGAGAACGCTTATTCTCATTCTCATCTTATTATGCTCGGGGGACCTGGAACTTACCTTACCGCCGCTCCACTCGCAGCCGCTTTTTCACTGAACAGCTGTTCTCTCCCGATCGCGTGCCCTATCTTTTGTATTGGCGCGCATGCGCCTAAGATAGGGCGCACGGTTGGGACAGAACGGCTGTCAGTGAAGGAGCGGCTGCGAGTGGAGCGGCAGTAAGGTAAGTTCCAGGTCCCCCGAGCATCCTTTTATTCACAGGGAGGTGAGAATAAGCGTTCTCACCTCCCTGTGAATAATAGAAACGGATGGCACATAGTTATTTTTATGGATGATGGGGAGTTTACAGTCCCTTTAAGCCTACATGGTCCAAGTTTGTGGATATTATTTTCAATTTCAATTTAAATAAAAACAGTAGCTTTTGAAGTGAAATTAACTGTTAAAATATGTATTGCTAGAATTCATTTTTTATTATTGATTATTAGACCCTTTCAATGCCATGCACGTAGAATCTATGTGTGTGTGTGTGTGTGTGTGTGTGTGTGTGTGTATGTGAGAACTTCTGTCGCCATAGATGTAGAATCAAGTGCCCCCCTCCTGTCCCCTTGATCCCTAATCTCAGAGATCCATTCACAAAAAGGATTTTATTCATGTCCAGCCATGAAATAAAATTATATCTTTAGGTTCAGCATCCCTCCAACCCTAATTTTTGCTTAATTCATTTTTCACAAAGATGCCCCCAAAGAGACTCACCAGACCCAGACCCTTGCTGCTCTGCTACGCCACTCCTCTCTGCTTCCTGGTCACATCATGCCAAATTACTTGACTGTGGAGACCAGGAAGTGACTCACTGGTGCTGCTTTGTGCTAATAACGAGCTCACAACAGCAGGCGTTGAGGGACCGGGTCTGGTAAGTCTTTTCAGGGGCAACTTTGGTAAAAATGAATTATGCGAAAATTAGGTTTTGGGGAGTGCTGAAACTAGATCTAAAAATTTTTTTATGGCTAGACTTGCCCTTTAAGTCTTTTATAGTGAACAAAGACTTAGAAGAAAAATGAGGGCACAGATCTGATCACCTAATTATTAATCTTTGCCAATAAAAAAAATTTAGCCCACTTGAAAAATGGGCAAGAAGGGTGCTTAGATTGAAGCTGCAAAATTATACATTGGCTCCTTTTGAGTTTGTTTGCTGTCAGGGTCTCGGCGAACATGGAAGTGAGGTACTGTTTTATTGAGTACATGTGGGAAAACAACATTTAAAGGGCTTTATTTGTGTTTGGTCAAGATTTGTAAGTTTGAACCTTTTTTCCCCATTTCTTTTGAAAACCTGCAAAAAGTGCAAAAATCTAAAAAGAAATGTGTGTAGAATTTTTCATGACATTGTCTTTATACTTTTTTGTAACATTGTCTCTATGCTTAGACACTATACACGGGATGTAATCACTAGACACTATTGCGCAGGGACTAGGAGCACTTTAATGTTAAGCACTTTATATAGAATCTTTGTGAATATTGTGGAAGTTTTAGAATTTTTTATGAATTGTCCTCTTATATATGGTTATGTTTTTAACATATTCTTAAGATTTATGCACTTTTTAAACATTATTAATATATTTTATCAATCTTTTGCACTCTTTGCACTTTGATTGTTTGTGATATGTATAGCCTCACTGTGGAACCCTGGGCTGTCAATCAACTTGCCACATGGCATGTGGGTGGAGCCTAAGGGTATATATATGGGTGTAGTACTCACTGCCAGTTATACATGAGGAAGGGGCCTAGAGTCCCAAAACGTTGTATGCTGTTGTTTTTGCACAAATAAAGAAATATTCACTGAAGTAGTGTGCTCCTCTACTCTTTGCCTTGCTTGGATATTGAAGCCCTGGGAGTAGGGGGCTGAGAGGACTGCACCTACCAACTTGTCTGGCTAATGAGCCAACACCATTTGTATATTTTGAACTGATGAAATAATTATACCGCTATGTAGCTAAAGGTGCGTAGGTTCTGAATATACTTTACTTTGTGGGGGGTATTTTCAAATTTGTTGGATGTCTGTAGTTTGAAAAACTAAAAGCTGTTCAAAATACAGAGTTGGCGTAATTATTTCCCTATAATTGCTATTCAGCCATTGTCCATTTTTGGGGGTTACTTTTTTGCTTTTACACACCCTGGGATGTGGCATACCGTTTGATTTAAGACATGTTGGCGATTGATATTTAGTGGGACTTTTTTACTCATCATACAGGTTTGGTAGGATTTCTTACTTATATTTTATTCTTAAATTTAAACATAGGCGACTAATGTATAAGCTAAAGTCTGTTGGTCTGGGCAGGCACATTTGTATATGGATAGAAAATTGGTTAATGAATAGGATGCAGAGAGTAGTTGTTAATGGGGCTTCATCATTATGGACTAACGTGCTAAGTGGGGTGCCACAGGGTTCTATTTAATCTATTTATTAATGATTTGGAAGTGGGTATTGTCAGCAAGGTTTCTGTGTTTGCGGACGACACAAAACTTTGTCGACCATTAAAAACTTCAGAGGATTTGCAATCATTGCAGGGGGATCTAGATAGATTGTCACATTGGGCTGCTAAGTGGCAGATAAGATTCAATGTTAATAAATGTAAGGTGATGCATTTTGGACTTAAAAATCCTTGTGCTGCTTATACTATAAATGGCTCTGTGTTAAGTGAATCCCTGTTGGAAAGGGATCTTGGAATTTTGGTGGATAACAAACTTAAAGGAAGCAAGCAGTGCCAGGTGGCAACAACCAGAGCCAGCATGGTATTGTCTTGTATAAAGAGAGGTATGGATTTAAGGGAGGAAAATGTTATTCTCCCTCTTTACAAAGCAATGGTAAGGCCTCATTTTGAATATGCAGTGCAATTTTGGAATCCTGTGTACAAAAAGGACATCTTTGAAATGGAAAGGGTTCAGAGAAGGGCAACTAAATTAATAAGGGGATTGGGGGAGCTTGAATATGAAGAGAGACTGGAAAAGTTACAATTATGAATGCTGGAGAAAAGGCGCTTGCGTGGGGATATGATTACTGTGTATAAATACATTAACGAGCCATACAATAAACTATCTGGGGCATTGTTCACCAATACAGCATGTCAGAGGACACTTGGCCATCCCTTAAGACTTGAAGGTAAAAAGGTTTAGGCGTCAAGTTTGGAAAGGGTTATTCACTGTGAGAACGGTAAAGCTATGGAATTGTCTTCCAGTGGACGTTGTTATGGCAGGTTCATTGGTCAGTTTAAAAAAAATAGCTGGATGAGTTTCTGCAAACAAGGAACGTTGAAATCCAGGGAAATTTCCAATTGCCACTTGGAGTCAGGAAAGAATTTTTTTCTTCTAATTTGGTGGGGGTTTTTTTGCCTTCCTCTGGATCAACAGTTAGGCAGGAAATGAGGATATTGCTAGATGGGTTGGACTGGATGGACATATGTCTTTATTCAACCTCAAATACTATACTATCAGTCATTCATCAGAGTGCCATTATTAATACAGGAATCAATATATATTTAACTGAAGTCTGCATGCATGAATGCAAGAAGGCAGCACTATATAGCTGGAGGTGTGTGGTTTCCAAAAATATATAGTTTGTTGGAATTGTTTCCAAGGGGTATTTAGCCTTAAAAATGAATAGTTGCCCTTAGAGGAAAGCCCCAAAGTTATACTCTGCGAGGTCCATGTGGCATACCATTTGATTCAGGACATGTGGGAGAATGATATTTAGTGGGGTATTTTACTTGCCAAATGGGTTAAGGTAGATTTCTAACTTTGAACTCTGTGTACACCCAAGTATTTGGTATACTATTTTATTCAAGGGAGGTTAGGCTTTCACATTTGTGCTGGTAAGATTTTTTTTGAGAAATTCACTTTTGATTTTGTCTCTTGATCATTAAAATGCCCATTTTAATGATCAACTTTGTCTGGGTATCGGTGTTTGATCAAAACTTACCTCACTTATTACAACCTTGAATTTTAAGGTTATCTTAGGTTAACAACGAGAAGGGCTTAAGCCTCGTACACACGCTCGATTTTCGGCCGAAAAAAATTGAGACAGACACAGGCTCAGGTGCTCCTCCCCTAACCATATCCTCTGCAGCACCTGAAGCCTGCTTTAGTATTGTCCCAAAGAGAGCGAAAGGAGTACTAATAGGAAAGACAATAACACTGGGCAACAGGCCCACTAAATTAACTTTGAATTAGAAATTTAGAAAATCGGCAACAGGCCCATCTAACTGACTCATGTAACTAACAGGGAGGGTAATGCCTGGGTCCCCCTTCCGCTTTAGAGAAAGAGATTTTACGGTATATCTGTTGTATTCAATTAGATCAACTGGACTTGAAGTTTAGTTCTTGAAGACGTTTCGCTAGTCATCCGACTGGGTTTCTCAATTCAGAATGACTTGTACAAGAATCTGTGGCAATTATGTACCCTGGAAAATCCCAATTAGCACGTAAGGTAAGTAACAAAATCCTCCTTTCTCTTTCAGCCTTGGGGGGACCCAGGCACAGCAGGGGACGTCCCAAAGTCCCGAACAGTAAAGGGTCGCCTCTGCCAAAGTAAACACATCCAACCTATAAAGGCAGGTGGCTGCCTTGTAAATTTGGTCCACAGTGGCCCCGCACCAGACTGCCCTAGCGCTCTAGTAGGATGGGCTGCAGCCCGCAAGGGAAGAGCAGCCCCAACCTCTGCATAACATCGTAGAATGGCATTACAAATACATCTAGCCAGGGTCTGAGGCGATGCCCTAGAGCCTCTATGGGGGCCTGCCAAGAGAATGAACTGGGCCCTAGAGGAACAAAAACATTCCGTTCTGGCAATATAGGTCCGGAGGACTCTTACCACATCCAGGGACTGCAGTCTTGTTTCCTTAGGAGAAGTGGGCTGAGGATGGAAAGATGGAACGACAATCTCCTGATTTAAGTGAAAGGAAGAGACTACCTCGGGTAAAGCCGGATGCAGTCTTAGAATCAACTTATCAACGTTCTTCGAATAGATGCAATGGCTAGGGGAAAAAAAGTCTTCCATGATAGAAGAGACAGTGTTACAGAAGATAGTGGTTATTAAGGGAGGGCCTTGCATAACCCGAAGAACCAGAGGAAGGTCCCATGGTTGAACCGACTGTCTGAGAGGGGGCATAGGTGGGCTAGGCCTTGTAAGAAGGTTTGAATATCTTTCCGAAGGGCCAACCGTCGATGGAATTATACTGATAACGCCGAAATTTGGACCTTAAGCACACTGAGAGAAAGACATTTATCTAACCGATTGTTACAGATTCTGGAAAGAACAAACATACCAGGGGGAAAACCCCTGGAAGATGCCTAGCCTACATACCTCTGCCAGATGCGGTGATAGATCTTGGAGGATGTTGGTTTCCTCGCAGCTAGCATTGTTGGAATAACTGTGGAGGGGATTCCTCTACTCCGCAGAATGGAAGATTCAAGTGCCACGCCATCAAATTGAGGCGTAGGACATCTGGATGGAGGAATTGTCCTTGTGATAACAGATCCGAGCGAAGAGGTAAGGTCCACGGTTCTTCCGCTGACATGTCCAGTAGGTCTGAGAACCAAGCCCTCCTGAGCCACCCTGGGGCTACGAAGATCGCCGGGGTCTTTTCCTGCCTGATCTTTTTGAGTATGCGTGGAATCATAGCTATTGGAGGGAAGGAAATGCCTGAGGATCCCGCGTTCTTCAGCAGAACAGAGGAACCTTGCGGTTGAGCCAAAAAGCCATGATGTCTATGTTGGGAGTTCCCAACGAAGGATCAGGCTCTCGAAAACCTCTGGATGGAGAGACCATTCCCCTGGTCTAAAGTGTGTCGACTGAGAAAATCTGCCTCCACATTTAAAGGGCATCTATAGTGAAAAAAACACATTGCCCCTTTGTTTAACCATGGTGTCAGATCTCTGTGCAGCACTCCCCCCTTCCCTCTTTTACCTCCTCCATTTCTCAACTCCGGCTAACCGACAAGCTTATCATGTGCAGTAGGAGTTAAAAGTTCAACATCCTGAAAAACACACCCACGCACAGTGGAAAGCAAGCTGTCCTGGAGACACGGAAGAAGAAGGAGAACAGTACAGTTTACGATTTCTCACTTTGTGACCCATCGTCAATCAGTGAAAGCTATTAAGGGGGGGTCAAGTGCAGCCTTATATCTACCATCAAAGCTACCTCTCTCCCCCTGCTAATGCTATTATCTCTATGTTTATTACAGAGCAGGGAGGGGGGGATCACGTCACAGGTATTTGATTGACAGTCCAAGTAGGAGTAGAGGAATGCAATCACGTATTCTTCTAACTGATGTATCTCAGGACAGAGAGGGAATCTGAAAAAAGTGAAGACACTCTGGGGGTTGTGGGGAATTATAGAACACATGGAAAGAAAGAAAAAAAAAGTTCATTTTCCCACTATAGATGCCCTTTAAGGTTCCCGGAAGATATGCCAATATAGCCGGAAGAAAGTGTTCTGCCCAAGACAGAATGTGATGGGTTTCCGCCATGGCCATTTCGCTCCCCTTGGTAATTGATATAAGCTACCGCAGTGGCATTGTCCGACTGGATCCGGACATATTTGACAGTTGGTCGGTCCAGTGGGAATGAGCTAGAAATATGGCACGGAGGCCAAGAACATTGACAAGTACAGATTCCTCCCTTGACCATGTACCTTGGTTTGTCTGGGATTAGTATACTGCCCCCCATCCCCATCTGTCGACACTACAGTCCACGGAGGAAGAGAGAGAGGGGGCAGGGAGATCATGGAGTCCAAGGAGTTTATTGACCTGTTCCATATGCTTAATAGGAGACACTACAGGGGTCGTAGGTGAAACATGGGGTATGGTACCACTTCAATGGCTGAGACCATCTTCCCTACCAACTACATGGTGTGGCGAATTGAGATTAGTGGGGTGGAGATTGCTTGGCAAGCTAGGCGCTCCTGAGGGAGGAAATTCTTTTGGAGGGATGTGTCGAATAGCATGCCCAGAAAGGTCATTCAAAGACTGGGAAAGGAAGATTACTTGTGCGGATTGATTATCCAGCCGAACAAAGTCAGAATCTGCGAACTTGTGCGAACCTGGGATAAAGCTAAAGGAAGGGATGGGGCTTTGATCAACAGGTTGTCTAGAAATGGGAGGAAGAATATTCCTTGGTGCCGAATGAATGCTGCCTGGCAGGCCGTAAGTTTGGTAAAGACTCTGGGAGCAGAGGCAAGTCCAAATGGGAGAGCTGTAAATTAAAAGTGGAACTTCCCTACCGCAAAGAGGAAGCGGAGGTGACCCTGCCAGATGGGCCCATGCAAATAGGCGCCCTGAATGTTGAGAGATTCCAGGAAGTCTCCCGGTTCAATAGCTAGAATAACCGAGCATAAAGATTCCATCTTGAAGTGGGTCGTTTTGACGTGTTGGTTGAGCTCCTTTAGGTCTAATACTGGGCGAAATGTTCTGTCCTTTTTCGGAACTAGAAAAAGGTTGGAGTAGAATCTTGAAAATCTTTGGAGAACAGGAATCGGGGTTATTACCTTAGCTAGCAACAACAAATCGATTGCATGTTGTATGGCCTTGTGTCGCAGAGGGCATGTGGTTTACTTGAGAGACAATCCTTAGAGTCCAGGAATCCATGGAAGGATGTTGCCATGCCTCCTGAAAAAAAATCAAAGATGCCCCCTGTCAGGACAGTGTGTAGTGACTTGGCAAAAATGGGTTAACTATTGGTACTTGGTCTTTCAAAGGACCAATAAAATGCAATTCCACCCCGGAACAGTCCTATTGTTTATATTACGATTAGTGAAGCATAGAACCAGATCTTTTCCAGACAATGTGGGGCCGAACCGTGTATCTAGAATTCTCTTCAGCTAGGGATCTGGTGGGTACCTTAAGAGGTCATTTTAAGGACAGTCATAAAAAATAAATGTATTTCGGTATTGGAATGTCAGACAGAAACCAATATTATATTTGTGAATGGGAAGGTAGGCCCATTAAAATGATACCCAACATGGAGACCTTATTCCCTTGCCAAGGCGAGTTACTAATATTTTGGGAAATATGTATTACACACAGGTCATGTTTGGTATTGGAGGAATTGATAATACAGGAGAGTAATATGTGGTCAATATCCCAGTATAAGTTTATATTTGGTTGAATGGAATGTTTTGCAGTGTAAATGCTAATTACGGTAACTCTGTGACTGCTTGTGAAGGACTAATTAGCCAGTTATTTGCTGGAGTGAATGGTGTAGTGATAACCATTTAGCTGCCAGGGCAAGGGTGTGCATAGTCAGTGAGATTCAAGAGTGTTTTTGGGGCATCTTTAAGGCTATAACTTAAAGTGGTGGCAGCTTGTACCGATTGATTGGTCAGATCATGTGGCCAACGAACTGGCGTTCGTGACACCCACCCACGACATGGGAGGATAGTCATGCAGATTTAGGCTTGGCTCCCAAGGATCGAAATGGAGGATAGGACGGGGCCCCTCGTCTCAGAGGGGGAGCTTGTGTCGCAAGTTCGGTATGTGCCCTGGAAAGGATCGAAAGGGATGAAAGGACGGAGGACTATGGAAGGTGGTAAACCTGCAAGGCCTGTTCCGAGGCAGAAAAGTACTTTTGCTTCCAGTTGCCCGAAAGATTATGTATAATTTTCCACCAGAGAAAGGGAAACTGGTAAGAGCCTTTTTTGAGGCAGAGTCTGCTGCCCAGGCTTTAAGCCATAAAACTCTGTGACACTGTTACTGCCACAGAAGAGCGGACAATGAGTCTGCACAATGAGTCTGCTTGATTCTAAGGCCGTGTCCCCTATATAAACTGTTGCATCTGAAAGGACTTGTATAATATTTAAAGGACAATGCCACCCTCATAAGAACATCTTTTAGAAAGAATGGCCTCTTTAAACTATGTTGATATATCATAGTTTGTCCAATGAATTCATTACTGTATGCCTGCTATGCTTCTGAATGCCTCATGGAAACGGAGCAATTTAGAAACCTGTACTGAGCCTGGGCATGCTCAGAAGAGGCAGACAGTGGATTAACATTGTCATTGGCAGTGATATCAACTGTCAAATCCATAAGTGACCGTGCTAACTGGAAGAACCAGGAAGCAGAAACAGGGTCAACAGGACATTGTGCAGGATTTCAGATGAGACTTATATTTGAGATTTCAAACTATTACAGTTTAGGGTTTTGGGGGGTGATTTACCCATTTCACTTTGGGGCTGGACTTGCCCTTTAGAGCCCTTCTGGTAAATTTGGTTAAGCCATACTTCCATAGCCTTAGCTACCCAGGCTGAACCGAAAGTGGGGAATAAAGCTGCCCCGAGGCTGAAAATCAAAAATTTTCACAAGTGCTTCGATACGAAAATCATTTGAGCCACTCCTGAAATTGGGATAGAAGTGGTTCTGGAAATTCGGGCTACTGGAGGGTCGACTATAGGAGGGACAGACCATCGGTTTATGTCCGATTTGGAAAAGGGAAACATAGAATTAAAAAGGTGGGTCTGTTGGAGACGGTGTTCAAGGAAGGACCATTCTTTAAGAACGATCCTGTCCAACTATTCGTAGGATGGGAAATATGTCTTTGTGGGAAATTGTGGGCACACACATATGAAACTGCGACTGGTGAGATTTTTGTACCCTTCTGTCGGGACGGGAGCGACCCTTTGCTAGGCATAGTGGGAAGGAGAATGGAAATAATTTTTTTTTTGGAACAAGCTCCTATAAAAGAATAGAGAGAGAGAGAGAGAAAACTATAGGGGTGAGCCCCATAAAACCCCCTTTGCAAGATGGCCTATTCCTCCCACCTATCCAGGTATAGATAAGAAGAAAAAAATAGAGTTATCTGGCACCAGTGGATAGCTAGCAGAGCGAAGCCCGCGGGAGAGTCATGAGGTCTGAAAGCCAGCAGAAGAGGCGTGCGGATTGAGCTTCAGAGAGCTCGAGGCAGGAAAGGCACGGAAGTAGAGGAAAACGGAAGTCCTGCCTTCGCGACCAATGAGATTGCGAGAGAGGAAATGGAGCTTCCCAGCCAATAGGAAGAACCCCAGAAGCAGCAAGGAGGAGCTCCCCCCGGGAATATTAAATGAATGTACTTTGCCCGGGCCGCTTGAAAGGGAACAGAGGCCGGTTCACCGTGGGGAAGCCACTCATTAACTGATGCCAGAGGGCTGATTGGCGGGTAATGGAGGGAGCAATCACCGCGGCTTCGTTGAGGAAGATTCCTTGTAACACTAGAAGTGGGTGAATTGTCCACTTCTGCATGTCTGTTGTGTTAGAAGAGCTGACAAGCAGAAGTGGCCAGCTGTTCCTTTCCCATCTTCTTTTATAGGTCAGAGCAGGGAGAAATAGTATTACTGAGCGGACACATGAAAAAACTGAAGCAGGCTTCCATAATGCAGAGGATAGATATGGTAAGGGGAGGAGCACCTGAGCCTGTGTCTGTCTCAATTTTTGGGCCAATTTGAGGCTGAAAGGGAAAAACATTTTGTGCTGAGGAAAAAAAAATTTAATAATAATATTTACTGGGAGGTTTCCTATTGTTAAATTCCTCTCTGGCATTGAGAGTGATTCAAATGAAAAATTCTGCTGGCACTGAAAGTAAAAAATATTTACTATTCAGAATTTGAAGCTGTTGTACTATTTGATAACTTAGAAGGCTTTTATGTTGTTGCCAGTAAAACTCATTTGGTCTGTAAAAACCTTGTGAGCATGTGCATGCCCCGACCCCAATATTCATGGTCTGTATGCACATATATTTCTTCATACATGTTTCTCCACATTCATATTGAAGTCCCAGAAAAACCCATGAAAGCTGCTTATTTACTCTGCAGTTGATTTTCTAGCCAGCATGCATGCATACAGCCTACCAGGAGAATATTCCGCTCAGTTTACTGCCTTAATTCTTTTTCCATTTTTTGCTTCCACTCTGTTCCTAGCAAATGATAACGTTTCTAAATGTACCAGCAAGGCTTAGGGCTAGGCCCCTTTAGCAGGTTTTTGCCACGTTTTGCGATCTGCAGGGCATTTAATTTATAATCTAAACCGTGGGAGTAGGCCCCACTGTGTACACTGCGATCCCATTTTAGAACACGTTATCATCATTTTTGGTTCGTTTTTGTCAAAATCGCACTTAATACAAGTCTATGGAAGAGCATAGAAAAGCAGGCACAATAAACATGACATGGGTTTTTTTGTTTTACCCAAAATTCCCTGCAAAATGCAAGCACAAACGCATGTTAAAGCGGTTACAAGCAGATGGCAAAATTGAACAGAAATGCACAACGTTCTTACATGGGCTCAAGTGGGGCCTCAGCAAACTTCTGTTACCTTATCTGGGCCTGCCCTAAGATACAGAGATCCTGGAGGAAAGTTTTGAACTGCTTAACAGATATCCTACTTTGTGTGTCCCCAAGAAACTAATTTTCATTCTAGCATGAGGCCCTATTCTATGCTAGAAGAGTAATTGCCCTATCCTGAAAGGTGCCTGATTCCCCATCCCCCAGATTGAAAGCTTGGTAGCTTATAAGTAGCATGCAACCTATGCGCAGGTTAATACATGTGAATTGAGGCTGTGTATTAAGTTTGCAACCATTTGGTAGCCCTGGTATAACCATATGGGATTAAATATGTCAAAATATATAACACTTATTTCGGCTGCACAAAACAAGAAAGAGGCAAAAAGGTAGCAGTGGGGTGCCAGATAAGCACACTGCTCCTTTTTTAAATTGTTAAAGAGCATGTCTAGCCTTAAACTAAAAAACTGGTCACTTGTCAGTTACCTGCCTCCAACGGATATATTTAGCACTTTATTAAATGCATCACTAAACAGATATTTGAAGATAATTATTGTCTTCATTCTTGCAGAGTAAGCTGGCTCCTCCCTCCATGCAGCCAATCAATGCTGCAATTGCTGACATCACAGCCAATGATTGACTGCTATTTCCCCTGCACATGCTCAAGCTAAAAAAACTAATTGAGCAGAGAGAGGAGGAGGATATCTTTTCCAGAATAGAAGAGAACTTATCTTTAAAGGGCATCTATACCGAAAAATAGGTTATTTTTAATTGACCATAACTGGAAACTATAATTCTTCCCAACCACCAATGTATAATTTTTTTGCTGATCTGACCCCCATTTCCTTAGATATTAAATCTACAACTTCTTATATTTCAGCTGTCAATCAAGTTCCTTGCTCTCAAAAACTATTCTTCTGTGAGTAGTTTTACTGTAGTTGGAATGGTGACAGAGTTTTGACAGTTGGAATGCTGTATGCTGTGTGCAGGCTTAACAATTGGTTTGTGGGGAAAAGTCAGGTCGGATGAAAGTGGGAGTGGTATAAAAAGAGGGAGGGGGGATACTGCTCCTAAACAAAATGTGTGCTGGATTGAAGGCATGCAGCAACACACGCAAATCAGAGTAAGTGCTACTTACATTTATTCAATTATAGATTAAGATGAGGCAAAGTCATTTTTTCAGTATAGTGTCCCTTTAAATATCTGGTTACAAATGCATAAAATAAGCTGTTAAAAATAGCAGTTGTGGTTAGATTACGGACATGCCTCTTAATGTAATGTAGTGCATTAAAGGGCCAATACATTCCTATAACATAAAAGAAAGTTTATCTTTCCTGCCTTATAGGCTTGAAGAGGTGGCAAAGTGACATCCCATCTACAAGTTTTTGTCAGAAACAATGACTGAAAGCTTAATTCTACTTTGTGTACCAAAGACAAAACCTCTTCATTTCTATCTTTACAACTATGTAGAGGTCTGCAGATGACATTTTTCATCAAATAAATCAAACCTTGCTTCAACCATTGGAATTTTGTTGCAGAATCCACTTTTATTCTCCAAGGTATATTACCTTGACACAATTGTCTTGACTGGAGGTTGCCAGTATATATTCACTGTCCGGATGCCAGTCTAATCCATGAATTTTATACAAGTGAGCAGCAATATATTCCACTGCAGTGCTGGGTTTCTGTATCAAGGACAAAACTGTTTTAAAGGCAAGAAAAAAAAAAAGCAAAAAAAAAAAAAAACCAAGCAGCAATAAAACATCACTAGATATATGTCACTACCAAAGAACATGCTAGCCAGGAAAAAAATATATCTCAAACATCCACCCATCTACATCATTAAAATTCCGGGGTTTATTTAGGGGCTTCTCACTGGACGATCCAATTAGCAATGGAATTACCTAGCTGTAATACACGCCACAGTCTACCCTCATTCAAATGTATGTAACTCCCCAAGCCTATTAATAACCAACTCTTCTGATTACTCGACATGCTGTGTTGTTGTCCGAGAATACATCTCTTTTGGGAGGTAGTGGTGCACTTCTGAATAACATTCTTTCCCATAAAATTACTGTCCTACCATCTTCATCCTTGTTGAACTATGGCCTATTTATTCAAGATGTTTTAAATAAAGAAAACTATTATCCTTCCATAGATCCTACACACACAATGGGTCATCCTTCTATAGATGTCCCATAAACTACCTATGCTTACACAATGGAGTCAGACTTATTAGTGCTTACCTGCTGTACATGCATAGGGGGTGCCCTAGAAGTTCTCAGAGAATTAGGAAAAGTGGTGCAACTCCATTGTGACTTTTTTGGTAGCCCCCTTCTTCTATACAAGCATTACACACCCTCCCAATGCCCCACTATATACTAGTAATATTACTGGAGATTCAAGTGCAGCTCCCACCACAGAACACATAAAATAATTGTAATTGGAACCTAGTTAAATCACACAGCACTAACAGATAAGACCGTTGGTTTTGTATGTTAACTATGGTTTTGTTGTTACCTTCAATTGCCAACTTCCTATATAAACACATAAGCACTCTGCATTGTCTGACCCATTTTTTACTACTACAGATGTGTTATTAAAGGGCCTGTCCACCCCCAAAACTATAATTTAACCCACTACTGGCCCCACTGTGTAGTGCATAAAAATCCTTACCTTATATCCCAGCTCCAAATGGCTGCCCTGCTATGCCTGTTCAAAGTCCCAAAAAATGTCCACCAGAAGCCTAGCAGAGTCAATACAGCACTCTGCCTCCTGTCTCTCCCCTGGTGTAATTCCCCTTTGGGGTACTCTAGGTCTCCCTCCCCCAGCCCCAAAAGGCATATTATTATGTCAAGAAACTCCCCCGATCTTTACTTACCTTCCCTCTCTCCTCTGGCGTCCTGAACTGCCAGCAGCCGCATCCGTGATTGGCTGCCTCTCAGCCAATCACGGACACGGCTGCCAGTCCGGCCCCCTGCTTGCAGTTCCATGCAAGCAGAAGGCCGGGCAGAGCGGCAGAGGAAAGAGGGAAGGTAAGTTAAGATCGGGGGAGTTTCTTGACATACTAATATGGCATTTGGGGCTGGGGGAGGGAGACCTACAATATCCTAAAAGTTGGGGAAAGGGGTGGACATGTCCTTTAAGTGACCATTTGTCACTTTTATGCTACTCTTTATTTATCTGTTTTTGTCCAGTAAAAATGCTCTGCTGTATGTCAAAATAAAGCAGATATATATAAAGCTTGTCACAACACTACTCCGCTACTTACATTCTTTACGGACTAAGTAATATCTTAGATATTTAAATTGAAAGCATAATGTTAGACATTTCTTTTTACTTACTTACCCTTCTATCCCAAATCCTTACATCTCCATCGTGGCTTGTTGCTAAGCAGTTTGAATTTTTTTTGTTCCATTTAACCTGTGAAGCGCCAGCTGCATGAAACAAAAAAATATTGGATGACCAAAATTCCTCATTGCTGAAAAGCAGTTTATAAACTAGAAAGGGAAAGTTTAAGTATAAACTTTAAATTTGGCTTGAAAGACTTCATTTTGGAAGGGAAATTGTGTGTTTGTGCTGCAGATTTTAAAACTCAATAATGTCAATGAAGAGGAAATTGTTGTTTTTTACTTACCCTTTAAATATGTCATGCATTAAAGGTAGGTCAGTTGGTGTGTGTGTATTCATATCAGGTTGGGGGATAAAATACTAACTTTTTTGATGATTGGTCAAAATGTGTTTTTTTTACTTTAGTTACCCTTTTCGTATGGCTGCCATAGTAATGGATAAGTAGATCAGTAGGTGTGTGTACCCATGTCAGGTTGAGAGTTAAAAAAAAACACTTTTTTGATGATTGGTCAAAATTAGTTTTTTTGACTTTAGTTACCCTTTAAGTATGGCTGCAACAGTAATGGAGGGGTAGGTCAGTAGCTGTGTAAAACTATCACGTTGGGGGTTAAAAAAAACTTTTTTGATTATTGATCAAAATTAGCTTTTTTGACTTTAGTTACCCTTTAAGTATGGCTGCCACTGTAATGGATAAGTAGATCAGTAGGTGTGTGTACCTGGGTCTGGTTGAGGGGGTATGTCTTTTTTGTGTTTATAACCATAAAACTATCTTTTATTGAGTATAAATCAAAATTAGTTTTTTTGACTTTAGTTACCCTTTAAATATAGCTTCCATGGGAATGGAAAGGTAGGTCAGTAGGTGGGTGTACCTGGGTCTGTGTGGGGGGTTGGGGGTATCACCATTTGTATTTATGAACATGAAAAAAACTGTTTTGAAATATCCACATTTGAGGATTGTTACCATTATAGTCTATGGGAAAAAATGTCCGGAAATTCGCAGATAACGCCGTAACGCTTCTGCGGATTCCTTAGCTAGAAGATAGCACACTTCTCCTATATGCCCCGAACGTCTGTACCAAATTTTATGTCTCTAGCTCTAAAACTGTGGGAGGAGATACGGTCCAAAAAAGCGGAAGAATAAAACGGAAGAAGAAAAAGAAGAAGAAGAAATAGAAAGAACAGTTATTTGGCTTTTTCAAGCCAAATTAATAAAGGCTCTGTTCTGTAAATTTGTCTTTAGTTTACTGTATAAATACACATTCTAATAATGGGCAACAAAACCATAGCTACATTATTATTCACTGGAAAGGTGGGTTACAGCACTCAGAAAAAGCGGAAATCTGTAGAATTACATATGATTTGCCAACAGTTCTGTTTATTTTTTAAAAATTAAGCTGGCCATTTCGCCAATTGATGTTGAATCAAGTGGACCCAGTGTAGGACTGGGGTTTTGGGACCTACAAGGAAATCTGAGCTAAGGGGCCTACCCAGGGCCGGATTTACCATTAGGCACGCGCCTAGTTGGAGGTCCAGCTGTCAATCTCCTCCCACCAATCCAACCCCTTAATAGTCTATTTTCTTGCCTAAAAAAGAGAAAATGGGTGTGGTTTGTGTTGTGGTCTGTGTTTAGGGGTGGAGCTAAGGACGCCAGGCTCTTTGGGCCTATCGGCTCTTGAGGTGTAAAGTTAGGGGCGCACATTTCATGTCTCTATTATCATTCATTTACCTATCTATCTAACTTACAGGGAGATTCAATAAAAGTTCTTATCGTTTAAAATGGTGCTAATTTTGCCCCAACCAATCAGATCTTATTTAACATTTGAAAGCTAACATCTGATTGGTTGGGGCAAAATTAGCACCATTTTAAACGATAAGAACTTTTATTGAATAACCCTGTATATCTTTTACTGTCCCTTTGGCTCTGTATTTACATTTGAACAGTTTTCTCTTATTTTGTTGTGAGCCCAAAGGGGGGTGTGGAGCAGCAATTCTAACTGACAACTTTCCCACATTTCCGGGACTGAATCATGTTTGCAATAATAATTAGGATTGATAGTACTCGTAATATATCATAGTATTGATTACAAAATCATCAGGACAGGCAATTGTCAGAAAGCCGTAGGAAAGTCAGGTGGTTAGTTTGTAGGGTATGGCCAGCTTTACGCTGTCTGTTAGTATGGTAGGAATAACAATTTTTTCAGGTTCATTTCCGCTTTAGTTCGCCTTTAAAATTTTGTATGTCCAATTTACATCCGAATCAAAAAGCAGACTGAGAACACAAAAACTAGCATGCTTAAAATACTCAATATAAGGGAGAAAAACTTACCAACAGCAGACAAGGACACTGCAGGCTTTCTGGTGTCTCTGTAATAACAAATGTGTAAAAGATTCAGCCTGCCACATGTTGCATTTAATGAACATCAATGACTAATGGTTAAAGGGTGCTACAAAAAAGTTATGATTCTGAACTTTTATTCCATCTTTCCTTGTATTTTAATAAAGAAATTACCCCCCAAAAGTTTAATTTTACATTCACAATGACAGCAATGCCTTCAGGCAGCATGCATCACAATGGAGGGGCAGTTCAAGCATTCTGGAGTAATCTTCCTCTTTATTATAGCAGAGAGGAAGGTAAGAATAGCAGTTTCTATCTTCTCTATGAAATTAATGGGAACATGTTTCAGAATAGATGCCCTTTAATAACTGCACTTTTTCTGTTCTTTCATGGACTTAAGTTTACCATTAAAGGGCAATTATAGTGAGAAAATTGTTTTTTTTTAATTTCTTCTAATGTATCCAATAAGTCATCAGATCCACCAGGTACCTTTAGTTTCTTTAAATTCTACATAGTCCCCGAGATATAAGCCTTTGAATATGCTGTGATTTGTAGGAGCTGCTACACCTCATCTGTCACTCAAAGGCACACACCCACACAATCCAAAGCTCCCATGCAGTACTGTCACACACTCTCTCACCCACACTATATGTACCATGTGCAACATATAGTCAAATGCTGTAGTGCTAAACACAATCAATAAACCATTAACCCAGCAATATGAGCATAACACACTATAAAACAGCCCCTCCCCCCAAAAAAAATCTTATATACATACAAAACCAGTGACTCAAATGGAACACTAATACAGTATATATAATACAGTAATACAGACTATATACCAAACAAGACACACAGTGCAATCTATGAAATATATAGACTAAAGCAACTGAAATGTAACAGGACAACAAGCAGTGTCACTGTGTTTGTGAAGGTCTCTCACTACAAGCTGCTGTTACACTGACTCTCTCTTCAGTGATTATGATCTCAGCTAAGCAGGGGGAGAGATATGAACTTTAGGTAAAAAGTAAATAACAATTAGCAAAGTTAGAGAACAGGGAGAGTTCAGTAACTTACTTGTAAAAAATCTCAGCACCACTTGTCCTCCTCTCTCCCCCTCTGCCCCTCCCTTCAGCATATTGCTACTTTATTCCACACTTTGCTTGCAGTCTAGCTCTGGAAGGGAGGGGTCAACAGGGTGTCAGCACTTCATTTAAAGTCCTTTCTACGGACAATGCTCGGACTCTGTATACAGCCCGTCACTGCTTGAGGGGGAGTAGACAGAGAGGGGAGGGGGACTACACAGCTTGGTACAAACTTCTGCCAGTGTGAAGAAATGAAGCCACACAGAAACATGAAAGTAAGGCAGCTTATACTAAGTGATCTATACATTGTATACAGACAAAGTTTTTTTTTCACTATAGTTGCCCTTTAAAGTAATTGCCATGTTTACTGCCTGTCAAAGTCATAACACATTTCTAACAGACAAAAGCGGTGCCATAAAATAAATGTTATGGTTATTTTGGTTTATTTCATCAGATTTTAACTTACTTGATGTCCCAAATATATATGTAGGTGTCAATAGAGCTAGTGACCAGTAAATCTGGCTCAAAAACAGACCAGTCAAGATCGCTGTATGAGCAAAAAATAAAAACAAACAATTGTTAGCAACTGTCATATACATGAATCAATTAAGAATGATTTTCAAAAATGTAAACAAACATGATTTATTAATCACCTTCCTAAAGAACTAATGCAACCCCCCCCACACACACACAAAAAATAAAAACAGTTAATTTAAAATGATAGATTAACGGTTATAGAATTTATAGGTACAAAGGGCATAATAAAGCACCAGACCCTAATTTAATGGAACTCTGGTTAGATGCAAGCAAAGATTTACCAGCTGTCTGGTACTTCACTAAATTGAAATTTTAATTACAAAAGAAAAAATAAAATGCAACTATTCCACACAACTTGATAAACCTTAAAGGGCATGTCCACCCCCCATAGCAACATTCCTTTATATCGTAGGGCATACCCTCCCACCCCCAACCGCTAAGTTAAAAACTTAAAAATCAATCCCATACACTAACTTACAGCTCCTGGTTCCAGCGTCACTCTGGTCCGGCTCCCCTGCCTGCCGGATCTTTTAGCAGGGGGCCGGACGGCAGCCGCAGCTGTGATTGGCTGAGAGGCAGCCAGTCACAGCCGCGGCTTCCAGCAATGTAGAAGACGCTGGCAGCCGGGAGCTGTAACTTGTGTCCGGAAAAGATTTTAAAACTTTTAACTTAGCGGTCAGGGTTGGGAGGGTTTGCCCTACAATAGGTATTAAGGTTTTAACGCTACATTAATTCTTTGCAGAGAGGGATCGGGAGGGAGGGAGGGGG
This sequence comes from Hymenochirus boettgeri, assembly GCA_019447015.1. Taxonomy (NCBI): domain Eukaryota; kingdom Metazoa; phylum Chordata; class Amphibia; order Anura; family Pipidae; genus Hymenochirus; species Hymenochirus boettgeri. Next base: position 127,932,480 of record CM033472.1, on the reverse strand, counting down.
GTGAAAGGGCTTCTGGCTGTGCGCATGTCACCATCCCTCCCGGAGGAGAGACAGAGGGCAGCAACATTAGGACAGGAAGACAGACACTACTCTGCACTTTACTGGACATGGATTGTAGAAGAACCATAAGGAGCAGGATTGTAAGGTAAGGATTGTTTAAAACTGTATAGTGGGGCCAGTATGGGGTTAAATTTTAGTTTGGGGGGTGGACGTGCCCTTTAAGGTACAAAACACGATAAAGGGACGATAATGTTGGATTGGACGATATTGTCCCTTTATCATTAGTATATCATTAGTTTATCGTAATTAGTAAATGCCTGAAAATTTCCCTTGACCATGGTTGTCTCCCTGTACTAAAGTTTAGGGAGTCACCTGTGGGGAAAATGCAGTCCAGAGCGTTCTACCTATGCTTTACATGGGAGAAGGCTTGGGACTGTGTGTAGGGAGATCTTTAAAAAAATTACATACAGAATCTTGCAAATTCTGTCTATCATGTTTTAAAGATCTTGCATGTGACTACCCAGCTTAGACAATAGACCATGGGCCAAACAAATGTTACTGGTCTGCACATGAAAAAATAATATATATATATAGAACAAATACTTTATTAATCACATCAAAATACACTCAACGCGTTTCAGCACCACAAGTGCCGTCTTTGTGGTGCTGAAACGCGTTGAGTGTATTTTAATGTGATTAATAAAGTATTTGTTTAAACTTTTTAAGTCCTGAGAGTGCTGCCGCTTTCTATGTTCACATAATATTCCTTTGGAACCTGCACCCGGGTGTAGCACTCCACATTCCAACGATCATCCGACCGGGTGTCTCTCCTTGCATAAACACCAATATCCTTAATAGTCCAGATGAAGGCCTAAGTCTTGGCTGAAACGCGTAGATCTTGTTAATAAACAGGAGCACTTCTAGGGTTCTTGCTGCCTGAGCCAAATTTTTGGATGCTGCCCATAACTATTTCCAGGCGTGGCATGAAATGCGCCGCCGGCATATTAAAGTGGGTTTTCTTGATGGATGTGGCTAAAATGTTACGATTTTTTGACACTGGGCCAACACTCCTCCCTGCTATACTTATATGCGGACGACCTGATTATATATCTAGGTGACCTGCATCAATCGCTCCACTCAGCCTATGAACTGATCATTTAATATGGCCCAATGTCAGGTCTTTTCATAAATTGGAAAAGATCAGAACTATTCCAAATTGACAGTGGAATAAATTCCCCCCCCTCCTTACGCACAGTTTAGTACCCCTCGTCAACAACATCAGATATCTGAGATAATATATATTACTTGCTCTCCTATGGCCTTTTATAACCTTAACATCTCCCCTATGTTAGAAATGGTAATGAACAGATTAAAATCCTGGAAATCCATACCTATCAATTTAATAGGCAAAAGAAACGTAATTAAAATTATTATCCTACCAAAGCTCCTTTACACCCTCCAACATAGTATGGTGTATATTCCTGACTCCTTCTTCACTAGACTCCAAACCTGCATAATATCTTTCTTTGGAACTCAGGTAGAGCACGAGCGAAAATCAGCACGTTACAAAGACCCAAAACTCTAAGCGGACTTGCATTACCAGACTTTCGCCTATACTACTGGGCAGGACAACCCAAATACTACAAATCCTGGCTATGCCTCACCCCTCAAACCCCCGAAAACACTTTACCACAAACACAGTTTGACATGGAAGGCATGCTGCACGCAAGTCTCCCTTCCTACCCACTGACCTACCTAGACTTGCACTCCAACTCCATTCCAAATGGAGGAACATTCCTGCACACACAAAAGAACTAACCGAATCACACCTCCAGGTCTCCCCCTTTGCAGCAAATAAACTAATGCAATTTTACATCCTACACCAAGCTTATATTACCCCTCTCAGAAAGTCTCATATGTTCCCAACACATGACTCGACCCCAAATGCAGTGGAGAGCCTGCTGATTTCTGGTATTTGATCTGGGCCTACCCCAGATCAAATTTTTTTTGATCTGCTCCTCGCAAATATACTACAACTAACAATATATATGGATCCCAAGTTGTGTATACTGGGGATTCCCAAGGAAGATACCTGGGATAAACACCGGCTGTCCTTCACGAAACACTATTTTATGCCAGGAGGACCATAATATTAACATGGATGGCCCCCGACTCCCCTAAAATCAATACCTGGAAATCCTTAATAAACAAAATGCTACCAATGCTGAGACTTGTATATTACAACCAAGGTACTTTAAGCAAATTTAACAAGATCTGGTCTCCATGGTTCGATTTCAAAAACACAAATTCCGGTACTCAGCCAATAGCCTGATGAGAATTGAACAGACTAGAGTCCGGAAATGCTCATCCTGTACTACATACGGGAGGTGCATTGAAGGAGGTATATGAGTACACCCACACCCCTGCTTACTCTCATTGAGATCACTCACTCACCCCCTGTCGCCCCCCCCCTCGAGGGATTGAAATGAAACAGACGAGTTGATCTGGGTCTGGGAGGGGGTTGGATTGTGAATCATTATAATCGTTATACCTATTGAAGTAACATTGACGCAATTGTTCGTTATTGTTTATTAAATATACTTGTTTATTTCTTTAATATAAAGTTTAAAAAAAAAGAAAGCAGAACAAAGCAAGTCCAACCCCAAAATGTTTTTTAAAGGACAATTATACTGACCTTCCCTCCGCTCCTCTTCTTTGTTCATTAACTTTTACCCAGGGTGAGGACCTGAACAGCTAGGTCCTCACCCCTGGGTTCGCGTAACTTAAAGCAGAGTCTTAGTGTAACGCTGCTTTGGTAGGCTCCCCCCTCTCCTCCCCGTCGGCGACGAGGCCAATAGGAACGTCTGAGGAAGGTGTCGCACAGACACAGAAACGTCACGTGTTTAATAAATTGATTTGAATGTTTAAGACTGCAGTGCGCTCTGAATTGCTTCTGTTTGCAGAAGGAGAGGAGGGGGCGGAGCCTACCAGAGCAGCGTTGCACTAAGACTCTGCGTGTTCAGGTCCTCACCCTGTGTAAAAGGCAATGAACAAAGAAGAGGAGCGGAGGGAAGGTGAGTATAATTGTCCTTTAAGGGATATGTACACTGTAAAACCAACTTTAGTTTCCCTGATAGCTGTGAATTTAAAAGTAAGGAGGAAGAGACATATGCACAGAATCCATATTTAATTTTCCGGTCACTAACAAATCTAGTTAAATGTTGGAATGAGTGAAATGAAGCTACAAAGAAAACGTGAAATTAGGATACGGAAAGTTCTCATTTCAGATAGAATTTTAAGTGGGAAGGTATTTGTAATTGCATACCTGCAAACCTAAAATGGAAAATGCTACATACTATCATCTATGCAGGTATGTTTTTTGTATGTATATCATAAAGAACACTTTCTGTATGGGTCAGAAAGATTATCAGGGTTATTCAGGGGCACTTCTAGGGTTTTTGCTGTCTGAGCCAAACTTTTTGAATTCTGCCCTTGATTATTTCCAGGCGCGGCATGAAGTGTGCCGTCGCTGTGTTAAATTGAGTGTGGCTTTCTTGGTGGCCATGGCTAAAAATTTTCAATTTTTAATTTTCTATCACATAGGTATTCAGACAGTTCCTTAGACAGTCAATTACCAATAATGTAAATGACTAAAAACAGATATTACATCCCTTTCCCAAACAGCTTGTGTTGCCATTACCATATTGCTCCTTTCAGGTTTTTGTAGCTCAAATCAATATAATTTATTTTATAGCCTGTGCTATACATGTTGGTTTAACTGTTACAATACATTAGAAATACCATGTATTCTGTAGTATAAAAGATTTTACCCAAAACATTTGTAAACCTGCAATCACGTCATGGTAGACTCTTTGAGCAGGGCCCTAACTAACCTAACTAGTCTTACCTAACAAACAAACTTAGGCTAACCTACTGTAACCAAAAAAAATGATTTTAACAACATCATATTTGTTACTAGGGTAAATAAAAAAAATTTCTTGACCGTTCAAGAAAAAACATTTTTCCCCCACTACTGCCTGTCTGCCGCCTTTCTTCTACAGTGCCGCCTGAGACAAATGTCTCACTCTGCCTAATGGTAGATGTGGCCCTTTTAATAAATCAAAATGTTTGAAGTTTCAAGTCTCGTTGAGTGCTGACAGTCTGTGGAGCACTCCATGGTCTGATGCTAATGAATTGTTTATTGCGCTATCATCAAAGCAATCATCAACATGTTAACCCTTAATTAGGCCGTCATCAGGAAGTGACATCAAAGGGGCGTACAATGCTAATATAGGCGAGTTCCCTCCTTCCTCTTCGACCAAATGCTCTACATAAAGATGGCTTAGGCTTTTAAAAGATTTCAAAACACCATGAAACTGAGCAGAATAACGATTGATAACACCATACAGCAGTTTAACAGAAAAGGTTCCACTCAGAACAGGCCTCTCCATGGACGACCAAAGAAGCATGCATGTGCTCAGGGTTATATCCAGAGGCTGTCTTTTGCAAATAGATGTATGCTGCAAAAGGGTGGGAGGTCAGCCTGTCTGTTCTTAGCCCATGCACCACACGCTGCTTTAAATTGGTCTTCATGGCTGTTTTCCCAGAAAAGACTTTTCTAAAGATCATGCACAACTGATTTTGTCCAAGGACATGAATTACTGGAACTATCTCCTGTGGTCTGATAAGACCAAGATAAATGTATTTGGTTTGGATGGCGTCAACTATGTGTGGCTTGACACAATCTGAGTAATTAGACATGTGATGTGTTGGAACAGCATGGAACAATCTGTGAGGGAGACACACAGAGCCTGTCGTGTAAACCTTTCACGTGTTTAAAAACTACAAATCCCAGGATACTCTGCCTGCAGTAAGTTTCTTCTTAATGTCCTGTAGCTAACGTGTCTAGATGCATTACAGCCTAATGGTATAGAGCAGGGGTTGATCTGGGATATGGTTTCCTCTGCACTTATGAGTATGTGAGGGGTCTTTTAGGGTCACTGTAAAGCTCAGTATCCACTTGTGTAATTATAGTTTCTTTTGTCTGTTTCTTGCTGTGTGATCCTCCTACCCGAGTGTTTTAATATGGTTTAAAATATAAAAATATAGTGTAAGTTTGGTTACTTATCAGTTACTATCTTATACATTCCATATATAAATATAAAAACACTTACATTCAGTGTTTTATTTTCTCCAATCAGCATAAAATAGTAAAAAAAAGGGCATAAAATACAAAAAAAGATAAAATCCAGCTTCAAGTACAACTCCACTTTGTGCTCTAGGTCTAGGGGCTTAAAGCTTTTGGTCTCAACACGTTTCTTAATTCTTTTAAAATTAATTTAAGACTTAATTCAGCTTTTTCTAACCTTTATGTTTCTGTTCTTTTTATAGTGCAATTGCAGCATTTTCTTTCCTTCCGCAGGTGTTGCGCTATCGATGATGTCATGCATTCCACACAGGTGTTCCAAAGTGCCGGTTTTGTTTTTGGTCTAACTTTGGTTTCTTAGAAGCTAGAGACAATCTTTTTTTGCTATCTAGGTCTAGGAGGCTATATATTCTCCTCCAGTTATAGAGGAACAAATTAACATGAAAGAAGGGTAGTTTTTTTGATTGTCATATTATATTCATAGGAGAGCTCCCCCTGTTGGTTATGTAAGATAAATACATTTCTAGAAGCATGCCCTTTCTGCAGTTAAAAGACTGGGTACTTAGTATACTATAGTATTTGAGGTTGAATAAAGACATATGTCCATCCAGTTCAACCCATCTAGCAATATCCTCATCCTCAGCCTGTTGATCCAGAGGAAGGCAAAAAAAAAACACCAAATTTATGAAGGGGAAAAAAAATGCCTTCTTGAATTCTCCTATTAAGTCTGGACATATATCTAAATATTAATATATGAATGTATCAGAACATATAAAAACTGTAGTCTAAAATATATATAAACAATTTGCATAAACAGATGGGTTAACAATACTAAAAAAAAAAAAAACTTATAAAATCCTTAAAAATAAATCAATACATAATAATAGTAAATAAAAGGTCCATATTTTTAGGATGTTATAGTAAAAAAACATCTTTTCAATGAATAAAAATATCTCTCTGGGGAAAAAATATATACGGTATGTCTCTATAACAAGTCACAAATAGCTCTATAGATCAATGAATTTATTAAGTCCTTTAGGTCTCAGAGTGTCTAATTTATAAATCCATTTCGTCTCTTTCATCGGAGAGCCCTGCTTGGTTGTCAGCTTTTTTTTTCTGATGGTGTGTACACATCAATCCCACAGAATTTAAATTTCTTTTCTTTATAAAGTTATTAAGTTATTGAAGTGCATTGGTAGAGTGAGGCTCTTGTGTTTTATAATGTCTTGTATATGTTCACGTATTCTGACTTTTAATTTGCGTCCCGTCCTCCCTTCATACTGGTTCCCACATGCACATTCTATTAAATAAATTATATTTTGTTACAGGTAATGAATTTATTAATTTTGAACACTTCTTTTGAGTTATAACTTTGGAACTATTGTTTTGCAAGCTAAGCAGCTACCACCTCTAAAAAATCCGTTCAGTTCCGTAATCTGGGTTTGTTTATTCTTCCTCTGTTGTAAATGGCTGGGTGCTAGGTGTTCTTTAATGTTCCTGCTTCTCTTAAGGAACAGAGACTTCTGGGTAATTTCTAGGTTTCCATGGCAGTTTTTAGGAAACTTGTTTTTTTTCATACCATTGAAAACACGGCAACGCACCGAAAATGCGCGTTTTCGGGTGCGTTACGATTGCGATTTTAAATCGCAATCGCATGCGTTTTTCAATAGTTAATGAAAAAAACGCATGCGATTGCGTTTGCGTTGCAGTGTGGCCATGCCCTTACACTATATTTTTAACTATATTAAAACACACACGGGGGAGGAGGATCACGCAGACAGAAACAGAAAAAATAAACTATAGAGCAGGGGTGTTGAACTTTTGACCTTTCACATATTTGAAAACTACAAATTTCAGCATTCTGTTTGCAGTAATTACTGTCCTGTAGCTAAGGCATCTGTCCAGATGCAATACAGTCTAATGTTATAGAGCATGGCATTCTCTGTTAGCAGCAAGTTTTTTATTTATGTTCATTGGTTAATGAATGTATACAGAAGCAATACAGCCTAATCATATAGAGCATATATTTGTTTAAAAACTACAACTCCCAGCATTCAACGGCTGCACAGAATGTTGTAAAATTCAGTTTTCATACATCCTGGAATAAAGCTGTTTTTCTGACTTGCAGACATTAAAAGCCCATGGTCATGCTTTAACAATTCCTACTCAAGGGCTCAAACATGCAAGGGGTCCATCTGACCTTCCCTAATATCCATAGCTATTAAACTATTGAAATAGAGAAGGATAATATAGATCACTTTACTGGTGGGAAAGTGATGGTTTGGGGCTGCATGAATACTTCCAGCAATGGGGAGCTACAATTCATTTAGGAAACCATGAATGCCAACATGTACTGTGATGTACTGCAGCAGAGCATGATCCCCACCTTTTAGAAACTTGGCCATATAGCAGTATTCCAGCCTAATAACTCCAAACACAACTCCAAGATGATCACTGCCTTGCTAAATAAACCGAGGGTAAAGGTGCTGAACTGGCAAAGCATGTCTCTAAGCCTAAACCCTATTGAGCATCTGTGGGGCATCCTCAAATGGAACGTGGAGGATCACATGGCCTCTAACATCCACCAGCTCCATGATCACGTTGTGGAAGAGGATTCCAGTGGCAATCCCCATGCCCAGGAAAGTTAAGGCAGTGCTGGAAAATAATGGTGACACCCAAAATATTTACACTTTGGGACAATTTTAACATTTTTTACTTAGGGGTGTACACACTATTTGCCAGTGGTTTAGACATTAATGGCTTTGAGTGGAGTTATTTTGAGAGGACATCAAATTTACACTGGTATACAAGCTGCACACTGACTACTTTACATTGTATTAAAGTGTCATACCTTCAGTACTGTCCTATGAAAAGATATAATAAAATATTTACAAAAATATGAGGGGTGTACTCTCTTTTGTAATTAATTAGAATCTTAGTAGAATCTTATTAATATATATGGACCCTTCTCCCAGCCCAATGAGAGCATGTTCCAACACTGGGCCACAGGAACAGCATGAGAGGCTCTGCAGAATCTCTGGGGGGAAAGATATTGTTATTGTTGCTCATTTATACCTATTCAGCTAATAAAGGAACTCACAAACACAACAAATATAGACTGAATAGGACAGCTAGTAATTATCTCCTTTTGGTATAATTAAAGGGTATGTCCACTCTTGAAATTATTTTTTTTATATAATATTTCCCCTGTCCCCCCAGCCCCAACCGCTCTATTTCTAATTTTAGAAAGTGCCCCAAACTTTACTTACCTTCCCTCTTTCCTCCGCCGCACTGCCAGGCCCTCTGCTTGCGAGAAAATGCAAGCAGAGGGGCGGGACCGGCAGTCGCGTCTGTGATTGGCTGAGCGGCAGCCAATCACGGACGCGGCTGCCAGGGGTTCAGTGCGGCGGAGGATTGAGGGAAGGTAAGTTTGGCGCACTTTCTAAAATTAAAAATAGAGCGGTTGGGGCTGGGGGGACAGGGGGAATGTTATATCTAAAGGGTTTTACACTAGGGGGAGGGAATCTTAATTGGGAGGGAGAGGGAGGGAGAGGGATGGGGAGAAGGGCTGCGTACGGCCAGATAGGAGGCAGAGTCCTATATGGACTCTGCTATCCTCCTGGTTGGCAGTTTTTGGGATTTTGGGGGGGGGGGGCGACTACAGGAGAACCATATGGAGCTGGGATGTGAGGTAAGGATTTTATTACACTACATGTTGGGGCCATTAGTGGGGGGGATTATAGTTTTGGGGGTGGACATGCCCTTTAAACCTTTTATCCATGCCTAAAATTTGTTAGAACAAACAAGATATTTTTCATAAAAATGCCAAACCTGATTACACGTGTGTGACCTTGCAAAGAGGTGCTGATATCTCCAGTGCCATCTTTCCACTGATACAAGTCAACACGTTGGTTACTCTGGGATGAAATAGAAGAATCATGGTGATCACCACATTCTTGCAAAAATATAATTAGGCAGACAGTAATCCAAACACCATCACTGTTCTGCTTTTGCAATGAAAGCCACCCATCACTGTTTGGCAACCTTTAAAGGGCATCTATAGTGAAAAAAACACATTGCCCCTTTGCAAAGTTAAATTCATGTACTCTGTGCTGCCTTAATCCTATCTCTGTCAGTGTCTTTGTTTAACCATGGTGTCAGATCTCTGTGCAGCACTCCCCCCTTCCCCTCCCCTCTGTTACCTCCTCCATGTCTCAACTGGAGGTTATCATGTGCAGTAGGAGTTAAAAGTTCAACATTCTGAAAAACACACCCACGCACAGTAGCCAATAGCAAGCAAGCTGTCCTGGAGACACGGAAGAAGAAGGAGAACAGTACATTTTATGATCTCTCTCTTTGTGACCCATCATCAATCAGTGAAAGCTATTAAGAAGGGGGGTCAAGTGCAGCCTTATATGTACCATCAAAGCTACCTCTCTCCCCCTGCTAATGCTCTTATCTCTGTTTATTACAGAGCAGGGAGGGGGGATCACTTCACAGGGATTTGATTGAAAGTCCAAGTAGGAGTAGAGGAATGCAATCACTATTCTTCTAACTGGTGTATCTCAGGACAGGGAGGGAATCTGAAAAAAGTGAAGGCACTCTGGGGGCTGTGGGGAATTATAGAACACATGGAAAGAAAGAAAAAAAGGTTCATTTTCCCACTATAGAAGCCCTTTAGGTATTTTTAGTATTGTGCTTTATCATCATTCCCATTTAAGATAGAACCTCACTAATATCTATTGCTTGACCATCCTTTCAATGTTCCCGCAACTTGCAGTCGCAAAATGAAAAAGTTTGAAAGGGAACATCGGAAGGTGAAACCTTCTTGAGACATTTAATAGAACTGTGTATAGCCAGCATTACTCTTCTCAAATAGCGGTCAAATAAAATCTTTTTTTTGTTTTTAAACCCTTTTAGAAGTTACATAATACTCAAATTTAAAATAATAAATTGACATTTCCAGAATTTCATAGATTTAACAAAGCAAATAACACTTACAGAAGCAGCAAAAAAGTGAGCAGAGCTTTCATGAGGATTCCACTGCACAGTACCGATGTCCCATTTACTTTGCCTAGAAATCTTTTTGTGCCCATCTGTTGGAGTTTCTAAATTTACAATATAGAGGAAGCGTCTCCTATAAGCAAATACACAAAAAAAGATGCTTTTTTGTTTAGTTATATATAATCTGTTTTCACATGTTTTACAATATACCATATTTTTCTCCAAACGTTTTAACTGCTGCTTTTTTTAAGGGTCGCTATACTCACTCAAGCAACTTTACATTATCTGAAACTACTATTTGAGAGAGGTAAAATGGTGGTATTCCCATATTTATCTGTGCTTGCTTTGTCATTAATTTTTTTAATGTTTAGTGAGTGCTCCTAATTGACCCCACCTCCCATACTCACTGCGTTCTTGTAGTGTCTGTGACACTTATAAGTTCTACACAGCCTCACAAGTTTCCACATCTCCCCCTCCCTTTTTCTGAGGATTCTTTTAATTGTTGCAGAAATCGTGCTGTCAGGCAGCCAAAGATACTTGTGTCAGGGATAGGGAACATTATTATAATTTCTGATTTTCGAGTGATAGATCTTTCACTGTAAATGCTGTGATTTCAAATCATGATTTCTCAGAATCTACAAATCAGATTTAAAATCCGAAAAAAGTAGTGGGATCTTGCTGTAGCAAGAGTATTGATATCCTTTAAAAACTTTTAATGTTCATAAATAATTCCATGTACAGAGTATTTTAGTATTCAAACTTCAATATTGTGACGTGCTAAAAACAATGTATAAATCAAACTGATCTATATCAGTACACAAAATAATAAACATAGATGCACAAAAACAAAATTATGAAACAGCAAAAAGAATGAAAAAATGGGTTTTGCACTCCCATAAAATAAAGCACACATATTCATTAAAGAGACACTATACTGAAAGAAATGCCTCATCTTAAAGGGCAACTGTGGTCTCGAAATAAGTTAGGGTTAAATGAAAGCCTGCAGTATTTCCTTTATAATGAGCTGACAATCACATCTCTGGCTTCAGCCTGTGAGAAATGACATTGGGGTGAATGTTCAAACTTCCTGCTTCCAGTAGGTTGAGTGACATCACCTTACCTCTGCTAGCCGCTCTGCCCTGGGGGAGAAGCATGCTCAGTAAAGACTTAAAGGATAAGTGCACTGTAAAATCAAGTTATGTTCATTTGAAAGCTGCAGCTTTAAAAATACCGTTGCCATATTTTTTTTTTACCTATGTCCCTCCAGAGCATAGCTTTGTGCCTTGTAAGTTGCTGACATCTTGTTACTGGTTTGCTGAATGTTAAGCTCCGCCCCTCTGAGATTTCCTCTGCTTTCTCCTGCTTGAGCCTCAAACAGTAATGCCTGTGAGTTCCGTGCACATGCGTGTGCACGGAACTCACAGGCATTTCTGTTTGAGGCTCAAGCAGGAGAGTGCACGGAACTCACAGGCATTACTGTTTGAGTTACCCTTTAATCTATAATTGAATACATGTAAGTAGCACTTACTCTGATTTGTGTGTGTTGCTGCATGCATTCAATCCAGCACACATTTTGTTTAGAAGCAGTATCCCCCCTCCTTCTTTCAACCACTCCCATTTCCATCCAACCTGACTTTTTCCCCACAAATCAACTGTCAAGCCTGCACACAGTATACAGCATTCCAACTGTCAAAATTGTCACCACAGACATCCCACCCTGCCTCTTCGTTCTTCCGGGCAGGGTGGGCGAGGGGGCATGGCGAGGGGGCGTGGCTACGCTATGTGACTTCATTGATGCCGTGCAGTGGGCGGGGCATACATGCTAGGGGGCGGGGTTAGGGCATAGTGTGGGCGGTCCAGGGGCATGGCCGACAGAAAGGGGGAGTAACGGGGAGGAGATTCAGGACTCCTCTCCGTTCCTCCCCGTTGCGGGAGATCGGGGTTCTCCTGTACAGCTATAGCGTGCATTACACGCATGTGCGCTATAGCTGTACAGAAGAGTGAAGCGGTCGGAGATTCCAGCTGGGCTGCGGTGGATCACGTAAAAGGTAAGGTCCATGGTATCTTTGTTCCCGGACCCTGCAATATTGATTGCAGATCGGGAGGTAAGGCATAGCTCCTTAACCTCCCGGGCTTCAATCAATATATTAAAGGAATAGTTCACTTTGAGAGTGAACTATTCCTTTAAACCACCACGATTGAAGAGAGAGAACACTGACCCAATATTCCCTGTACACAGACTATTAATTGACAAACTAATAGTTAGTCTGTGGGGTGCAAATTAATGCAGTATTGTGAGATTTTGGTATGATAAATCCCATGGACACTGAATACCGCAAAAATTACAAAAATAACTTTGGCAAAAATTCTGGCCAATATTTGGACCAGATCAACTGAAATATCACACTTGGCAGTCGATTAGGTTGAAATATTAACCCATGTGTACCAAATAATTTTTTATTAAAGATTGCAAGTTTTATTAGCTATTTTATTTACTTGAAAGGTAATAATTACCTAAGTCTTCCTCTTGTTTATCATTTAAAGGGCATGTCCACCCCCAAAATTAAAATTTATCCCACTACTGGCCCCACTGTGTAGATTAAAAAAATCCTTACCTTCCATCTTTGCTACTTATTGTTCTCCTGCAGTGCTTGTCCAAAGTCCAGGAAACTGAAGAGTAGGAGCTTTCTGTGTCTGAAAAGGTATTTCCCTCTTAACTGTCCTCCTGGAGGACTGTGTTATGCGCAGGGGAGCCACACTCTCCGGACCCCTCCATACATGCCTCACCCCTTTCCTATAAATATTCTTTTCTATAGTGTAGGCCACATCTGCCCACCCCCAATTTAGATTAGTAAAAAAAGCAGCAGAAAAATACTGTTTCCGCTGTCTTCATAGACAGCAGCCGTGTCTGACTGGCTGCCTTTCAGCAAATCACAGATGCGGCTGCTGCTCCAGCCTGTTTGCAACTTCCTTCAAACAGAGGACAGGCAGGAGACAACCATGGGAGTAAAGGACTGTAAATATGTTTGTGCTTACAGAACACAACCCCATTTGTTAAATTTCTATAACAACACATTTTTCTTGGGGGAAAAAACTCACCCAGATAGGACAGCAAACTGTCCTTGGCAGTCCACTGACATTGCGGTTGCCTATAATGAAAAAGATTATGCACAAGTTACCATTGCATATTATGACAATTTTACATGCAAACAAGTAGGTAAAAACTTTTTGATTGGGTTGATCCAAATTTAGTTAAAAATATTTTATTAACTAAATTTTAACTAAATCATTTTTGATACGTTGTTCACTTCAACCCACTGACCTGAACCACCAAAACAAAACGTATTTAGTCCGTTTTAACATAGGCCACATTTCCAGCCCTTTGCCGGCTGCTGGCAGCCGCGTCTGTGATTGGCTGCCTCTCAGCAAACAGCAGGGGAGGACTGGCCCAGTAGGCTGGAGCAAATGCCCCCCGGGATGGTCTCCAATGAAAAATATGGGCTGCCGCAGAAGCTTTTAGTAAGTTACGTGCTTGAAAGGCACAATGCACACCTATAGCGCTAACATGGGCAAGGATCAGTAAACTCCTCATCCTTCTGTTCATTTAACAGTCAGCCCACAAATCCATTAGCAGAGTTGGCCCTCCAATTCATTGGCAAGTGTTATCAGCCCTTGAGATCATTAACCAGTTTTGTTAGTCCTTCAAATTATTAGCCAGTGTAAGGCAGCCCTGCAGTTCATTAGCCAGTATTGCCGGCATTCCAGTTCATTAGCCAGTGTTGTCAGCCCTCCAGTTCATTAGCTAGTATCGTCAGCCCTTCAATTCATTAGCCAGTATTGTTAGCCCTCCAGTTCATTAGCCAATGTTGTCAGCCCTTCAGTTCATTAGCCAGAGTTAGTCAGACCCCAGTTTATTATTCAGTGTTTGCCAGCCCTCCAGTTTATTAGCTGGTATTAGTTAGCACTTCAGTTCATGAGCCAATGTTAGTCACAAAGGAAACTTTGGGTAAGTATTACTTGACTTAGAAAGTGTACCCACTTAGCGATTCAGGTCCTCACCCTGGTAAGGGGTAGGGTGGAGATTTTAGGACTATAAAAATATTGAAGCAAACAATGTGAAACAGTGGTCTTAAAAATGGGCTTGTACTGTGCCTTGTACCCCAACTTGGATGACTAGCATCCCATAATAATAAAGGGTTTTTATTGTTATTTATAAATCATGAGTGCAGAACTTGCTTCTTTTTCTCTTGTTTGTGCTTGATATCCTGTCTCTCCTCTGGGAGAATTTTTCCATGCGCAAAAACTTTCAGATATCTACTTACAGCCCCTTCGCTCCCGCAAGTCTCTTCTTCCCTCTCTGCTAACAGGAAACAGCAGAAAGGGGCCTGACCGGCATCCGCATCTGTGATTGGCTGCCAGTCAGCCAATCACCGACGTGGCTGCTAGCTAAGTCGCAGGAACGAAGGGTCTGAAAGTAGATATCTGAAAGGTATTTTTGTTGGGGGTGGGCAACCCTAAAGGACATTATGTCCAAAGCATGTAACGCTAGGAGAAAGGGTTTGCAGATGGGATCCGGAGGGAGGAGGGGCCAGCACTTGGGAAAATTTTAGATTTGGGGGTGGACATGCACTTTAATGCTTAAAAGAAGCAGATCAACACATTTCTTCTCTGTTTAACACAAATAAGAAAAACAACAAACCAAAAAAAGAATCAGCAAGACTGTAAATCATTGGAATGGAAGATTCCGATTCTAACATGCAGGGGGTGTAGAAGAAACCTTCAGATGGGAAGGCTCCAGCAGCAAAGCTTTTAAAATAAACAATTTTGCCAATCTCAAACATTTTAGCTCTTACAGTGCAGCGTTAGGCTATGTTGGGCTATATTCACACTAGGCGTTTTTTAACTACAGGAACATCACGTTTGAGATTTCGTGCGATGCTCCACTGCATTAACGTGCAACGCATTCCATTATGTTCAATGGCAACACTGTGCGTTAATGCACCAAGCTGCTGCATGCAGCCGAATAGTGTGAACTGTGCCATTCATTAATATGTGCACATATATTATTGGGCACTTCGTCTGACACTTTGCTAGAAGACTTAAAGTGGTGCTTTATGGTAGTGTTTCTATATAAGATTTCTTACAGCAATTTAAAGAACGATGCAATCACACGTTAAAAAGTGCACACTAGTGTTTGGCCAATTGGTCTGGCCCCACTAGTTGTGCTGCGATAACCATTTTTTTGCAAATCGCATGCACTTTTATAGGACAATATTGCGTGGATCGCAGCACACTCTTTAGGTCTGTGTTGTTTTATTGTTCAGATATATCACCTTGAAAATCATATAAACACGGCATCACTGTTGTGACATTTGTTTTCAGTACTTGGATATGCTATCAAGAAATTATTTAATGCTACCAGGAAAAAACTGGATAAACAAGCCCCTGAAGATACTTACAAGACCAGGCCCCTTGCTGCTTGCTCATGCTGTTGGGAGCTGGTTTCAAACACACAGCAGCAATGAAGTGCTTCCAGATAGTGGATGTCAGCTATTGGCCTTAAACTCACAGCCACAATGAGAAAGAACGGCAAGGGACCGGGTCTTGTAAGCATCTTCAGAGACATCTTTGGAGAGGGTAAATACAATAAAAATTGGGTTTGCTGCACCTATAGGTAAATTTTAATTTTATTGCTTGCTGGACATGCCCTTTAAAACCTTGCTATCTTTAATAGTCTACAGCAACCCCCTCATTTGAAAAAAATGTTTGTTTTTAAAACCTTAGATCCCAGACTGAGGGCTAGGCCACACTATCGTGCTTTTTTTGTGATTGTGCATGTGATTTTTTTTTTCTAACACAGCGATGGCGGCAACGCCTGTGTTTGCGTTTCCATTTGCGATCACCATTTTAACGCGCAATCGCATGCACTTTCGTATCTCAAAAAAAGAAATTACATGCGCAAACGCAGTGGAACCGCACACGCAATCGTGTGTGCCCCAAGGGAGTCAGATTTCTGTATTGCAGTTACTACTTGCTGCCACAAGGTGAAACAGGAAAAGAAAACAGGTTAAGTGCAAGTTTCTGTTATAATGTCATGTCACACACAGCTCCCATTCATCTGGCATAGAATTAAACATGGTGACAACTGAAATATGAATAATAACATGAAAGCCCGCATACTGTTAGTGAAGTGGATGAGACGTACTAAATCTCACAATTTCCCCATTCAGAAGACACCGCGCTTGCGCTTTCACAACAATTATTACTGTCTATTCCTGGAAAATGGAACATTATTAATCCGGGGACACAAATGATCATTTCACCACTTACAGCGCCTTTCATTTTGGAATCTACTAACCTGCGAATCTCGAAACTCCACCACCACATTCTCGCTGCTCCAGTGAGCCGCCATCTTTCATTAATTACCCGGCGGCCGCAATAACAACAATCGACGTAGTTTTGCATCACGACGTAGCTGTCGCCGAGCAACCGGCGAAGAATGCTGGTTCTTGTAGTTTTCTTCAATAGGTTTATCATGGGTAGAAATGATTATTATTAGAAATGTGACTTCAAAACGTGACATTATTTACTAGCCAGGTCATCTTTGGTTAATACTTATTTTAGTAAATATTAAGCAAAGATAAAACGAGCTGGCCGAACAGTCCATGTTATTGGTTAGTTCACATGGCGCATAAATATGACACTGTCAGGGCGATGCACCAAGGGACGCATCGCTCCTGATTTGGAGTTTAACTCATGCTAACCTATGTTATTTTGGTTAGCGTGACTTTAACTCCTTCCTTGCGGCTGCTAAAGTTAACAGCGCAGCCGCCGCAAGCAATGTTATATGCTGAAATCGTCATTTTATTGCGGCACTTTCAACGCCAGCTGATAGCTGGCGTTGAAAGCGCCATAATAGAACAGTGCCAGGTAGCGATGTTCCGAGCGCTGCTATCGGCATATAACATCACCGGGGCTGTTTGCACCGGGTTGCCGATAGCGGCGCTCGGTGCATAGCCCTGTGTGTGTGATGTAGATAATGCAAGAATAGAGAGTGGGATGGGCTACTGTCCATCATCTCTGTTAGGTTCTAGTGTCCGTACCATGTCCATTTCGGATCCTTTAAAGTAGTGGTAGATAACTATTGTGTTAGCCATTGGAGAAAGTAAAGATCTTGGATATAAAGTAAGAAATTTTATTGGATAACTAACTTGTGCAAACTTTTGAAGCACTAAGGGCTAAGGCCACACTATTCCACTTTAATCCGATCCGATTACGCTTTTAAAAGCAAACACTAGACATACCTCCCAACTGTCCTGGATTGGCCGGGACATTCATGGATTTCACCTTCTCTCCCGAATAGCCTGGTGAATGGCCCGGATTTTCACTTTAGTCCTGGTTTGCTGACGGAAGTGTCAGGTATGAGTAAAGTTTATTTTTTTAAAATAAAACTTTACTGAGAACTGACACTGCCAGCAGGTAGGAAGATGCGAGGGACTTGCCTTATCAGGCGATGGAAACTGTCGGTAAATCACAGCCAATTGTTTGGTTCCCTGCGGGACTGCAAATTCGGTTGAGCCAACTTTGTCATTTGTCCCGTCCGAGCGTTTGCTCACAGCGAATGGTCGGTCGGGACAACAAAGTCCTTCTATGCATCCGCATAGAAGACAGGGTGCCTCGGGACCTGTCAGACCACGCAGCAGAGGAGCGATCAATCGAGTAAGTACCATACCTTCTCTCCCAGCTCCTGAAGGTTTTATTGAAGAACGGGAGACAGCTTAACCTTGTGTTCTTCAATAAAACTGAATACAAAGAAATTGTGTTGAAGTCAGCCCTTCAGTTTATTACAGCGTTATTCAGCCCTCCAGTTAATTACAGTGTTCTTAAGCCCTTCTGTTGCTGCTATCTTATTTACATCATACACTTGAAAATGTGCACGCTGGTGAGCGCTTCACTGTGGCCTTAGCTTAAAGCTGGGTACACACTGTCAGATCCTTCTTCCTGACCAACCGTTTAGCACTTCCAACCGGTCAGCCAGGAGGAAGGACTGTTGGTCGCGGCAATAGTGGCCACAGCCAACAGTTTGCCATGACCGAGTGTGCAGAGGACCGCATGATTGGCTGTGGTTTTGGGACATGTCCAATCGTGTGTTCGTCCAAATCAGATGAAGGAATGGTCAGTTACATCTGAAAAACCAGGCAATTATATCCTCCCAATTGATCGATACACTGGGTTAATGTATTTTTTTTCCGTTTATGTGTTCTATAATTCCCCCCAACCCCCAGAGTGCCTTTATTTTCTTCAGTTTCCTGCTCTGTCCTGAGATATATAAGTTATAAGAAGTCAAGATTTCAATGCACCACTCCTGCATGAGCTGTCAATCAAATCCCCTAACAGCATGGCGGTGTAGAGTGTAGGCTTACACAAGTTTTACAGTAAGATCCCCAATGACTTCTTCCTACTCACTAAAATGCTTGGCAAATACTGGGTTAAAAACAGAAGTAAAGGGAAGGGAAAAAAAGCAGAAAGAGCAGCACTAGGTCCCCCTCCTCCAAAGCTTTCACCAATTTATTGCCTGTCAAAGGGAGTTTGGGCTGCAGTGATAAGGCAGGATATGGGTCTCTCCTAACTCACCCCCCTCCCACTCCTTATGTAGCAAGTATCTCCAGAACAACTGAGACACTTCCTCTCTACAGGCTTATGTACGTAAGGATTTTTTTTTGTTTACAAAGGTTAGAGTGATAAGTAGAAGGATTAATGAGCATGAGCGGCTTGGTTCACAGACGGATTTTATGAAAAGAGGAATGACCAGAGTGGGGAGGGGGAGTTTGGAGCTCTGCAGTAAATCAGACAGTGTGCAAACACAGAGCCACAGAGGAAGGTAAGAATAAGGCAGCATACACTAACCTTTTTTATGTCTGGTTTGGAGCAATGTATAAATTTCACTATAGATGCCCTTTAATTTCTATAATTCCTTTTATTGAATCAATAGATAGGGGAACAGTTACTTGGACAACAAGAGAAAACATTAAAACATTCTAAAAACTACAAATATACAAAAACCCAATTCATAAAAACGGGATAAACCAAATAGATGTCAATTCATTTTGCTAAGATCTAAGCTATCTAACAGTTTTCCATGTATATAGAAAGTGCATAGTGCTAGTGAACTAGCAAGTGTAGCTGTCACCCCATCCATAGTCTAGGAATAAGTGCCTGTTCCATGCAGATGAACGCACTATACAATCTCCTTCAATCGTTGGATTATCTATGTGGTAGCCATACGGTAAGTTAGCCAAAAAATAGTATGCAAGAAGAGGGGAACAGGACCCCTGTGTATTGAATCTCGGAAAGCACACTATTTTATACATACTGGAAAAAAGACTTTCTAACATTGTACAGAATTATCTTTTGCCCCCTTGTCTGGCAATGGCTGTCGTAGATAAAACAGTAAGGCTGAGGTTACACTACAAAGCATTGTTGCACACTGGAAATGTGCATGCAATCGTGCACTAGTGTGTGGTGTTGTGCATGTACGCTGCGATCCCTCATTGTAAAAATGTTAATCACATGCACTCTGAAAAGCAGATCGCAGCAGTGCACCTTATATGGCCAACACTAATGTGCGCTTTTTAACGAGCAATCAGATTGCGCATTAAAACGCAGTAGTGTGGCCCAGCCTTTAATATACATTTAATGATCACAGCAGGTAATAAAATAATTAGCAATAGTTAAAAAATGGTCAGACACAATTCACCTTAAAACCTTGTACACAAGTCCAATGGGACGGATGAGGCACGATGCCTGAGCGCATGCCCACACCCGGCGAATGCATGTTTCAGTCACTACATGTGTATGCATTCGCTCAGGCGCCGTTTGTCAATCCGCCGTGGTGGATCAACAGTGTCCTGGCGAACGAATACAAACACTCAACTATCGGCCTAAACTGAATTTGACACAACTGCATCTTTCACTTGTGATTGATGCCTTATCTGTCCCATTGGACATGTGTATAGACCCTAAGCGTCAATGAAGAGTCTGGTATAAATTATATTTATGAGTTTGGATGGTTTTGAGGAATTTGGTATGATTAACTCTACATGACATTTAGATTATAAGTTAAGATTTACATTCTAACGTCTCCTTTCGGATCTACAATTTCCCAAGAGCACCGTGACTTAAGTCTTTCAGGATGTGCCCTTGGATTCAGAAATGGGCACCCACAGGGACATCAGAGAATACACATTGAGGGTCAATGTTTTGGGGTGTAAAGTGCCCTCTTCCTCAGGTGATGATACTTACTCTTTTTTTTTCCTTGGCTGTCTGCATAGCCAGCAGCCGCATCTGTAATAGACTGCCTCTCAGCCAATCACAGACACAGCTGCTGGTCCGGCCCCTGTTTGCAACTTCCAGCAACCAGAGAGCCAGGATCAGACAGCCGCGGGAACAAAGGAGTGTAAGTATATTGCTGGGGTGTGCTTTACAAAACAAAGTTGGTGGTGGTGGGTTTTCAGGGTGGAGATATTATTATTGTGGTGCTTTACAATTACATGTATACATTCACATCAGGCCCTGCCCCGAAGAGCTTACAATCTAAGCACATTTATTTGATACATGCGACCTATCAATATGTCTTTATGATTGTGGGGGAAACCAGAGTGCCCGGAGGAAACCAACGCAAGTACAAGGAGAACATACAAACTCCTTGCAGATGTGTCTAAGGGTGGAGTCGAACTCAGGACCTCAGAGCTGCAAGGCATCAATGCTAACCACTGAACCACCATGCTGCTCAGAGATACCTTTTAATTCATAATTTGGTGTCCAAAAAGGTTATTTCAGTTGGTAAATGGTTCATTTTAAGTTTAATAGAGGGATGAAAATTATTGTATCTTTTGTGAAACTGCAGTAGGTCCTATTTACAGTCATGTGTTTAGGGGGGATTTCTGGTGCCTGAAATCCCTTTCTGCTTGCTCAGCGCTGTTACTTTTCCTGGTGCCCATAAACTGCTTCATAGATTGTTACATAGACTGTTACATAGCTTATTACATAGACTGTTACATAGCTTGTTACATAAACTGTTACATAGCTTGTTACATAGACTGTTACATAGCTTATTACATAGACTGTTACATAGACTGTTACATAGCTTATTACATAGACTGTTAGAACATATCGTGATATCATACAAGAGATGTAATAAAAGCTCTTATCGTTTAAAATGGTGCTAATTTTGCCCCAACCAATCAGATCTTATTTAACATATGAAAGCTAACATCTGATTGGTTGGGGCAAATTTAGCACCATTAAACGATAAGAACTTTTATTGATAACCAGATAGATTGTTACATAGACTTGTACTACTATGTTTTACATAGACCTGTTACAATAGCTTGTTACATAGCGTTCCACTACTTGTTTACATAGACTGTTACATAGCTTATTACATAGACTGTTACATAGCTTGTTACATAGACTGTTACATAGCTTGTTACATAGACTGTTACATAGCTTGTTAAGTAGGCTGTTACATAGCTTGTTACATAGACTTTTTCATAGACTGTTACATAGACTGTTATATAGACTATTTGATAGATTGTTACATTGTTAATTGAGCTGTGAGCAAGTAGCACCATTCTGTTTGTTTCAAAATAGTATCCAGTCTGCCTTGTGATTGACAACAGCATATAGATCAGGATCAGCATTAACCCTGCAGCTGTCTGGGGTGATTGTTGAGACTGGGTTTACATACAGTACTTACTGTACCTACTACACTGTGAGCAGAAAGAACGGAGGTGGCTGTATAGCTGACTGCAAGCTCTTGTGTATGATTGCATTGCTGGAAATTAACTCATCACTGTGTGCACTAATATGCATTACCCTTGTATGTAACATGTATACCTAAATGTTATTTTAAAGTACCGCGCACAATGTGGCACTATATAAATCCATAATAATAAATAATAGTAATTGCATTATATTATATAAACACAGGAGCGATAGTGCCATATATTTTTTATGCAAAACAATTAGTTGATATTCCAATAACATGGTCCAATGTTATCAGCTCCCTCTACTGTTGCCCCAATTGATCCAGATACCGACAATCAGTGGCGTAACTACGGGTCTG
The DNA here is from genome assembly GCA_019447015.1 of Hymenochirus boettgeri. Classification (NCBI taxonomy): domain Eukaryota; kingdom Metazoa; phylum Chordata; class Amphibia; order Anura; family Pipidae; genus Hymenochirus; species Hymenochirus boettgeri. Next base: position 127,910,203 of record CM033472.1, on the reverse strand, counting down.
GTCTTTTAAATAGCTGATCGCATGTATGTTTGTACATATGTAAATGTAAAGGGATATCTGTATTGGCTAACTGATGAGAATCATGGCAACTATAGAATATATATATATATAGAGAGAGAAAAAATATATATATATTATTATTATTATTATATGATCCATGTATAGTAGAAAATATGTATATATTTGGTCACGAACTTCCTACTGGGTCTAATAACCCATTCAGGAATCCCCTGCTTGAAATTACTGTGGTTTCACTTGCTTTAATTGCAGTCCAGATGATCAGGATGTTCATCTATGTAGCAAAAGCAGTCCATGGGTCTGGTGGGGGGGCGTGTTTAAAGCAGGGGAGCACTGGGACCTTTTGGCCTGGGAGGCAAACTCAACCAAGTGGCCCTTACACAGAAGATGGCAAAATTCTTCACTACACCTACTTTGCTAAGGTCACACCGACTTTATTTAGGTTACACCCTTTTTTAAAGGAACGGTTCACTCAAAAAGTGAACTATTCCTTTAATGTATTGATTGAAGACTGGGAGGTTAAGGAGCTATGCCTTATCTCCCATTCTTCAATTAATCCCCAAATAGCCCTTTCAACCTCCTAATATTTGGTATTAAAGCAAGTTTTAATCTAACCTGGTTGTCGTCTCCATTTATTTTGGGGGCCTAAGGACTAAGCAAGGTATCTATTGGTCTTAAGGGCCCTTACATGTGTTTTATTCACCTGATAGGATGAGTATCCCCCTTTAACGGAACCTTTTCTTCAATTCCTCAGCTCTCATTATAAAATTGGAACGCTCATAATAGTTTTGTCTCAAAAACTCACCAATCGGCATTGAGCGTTTTACATTGGAATGGTGGAAGCTAGAATGATGTAAAGTTCTATTCATTGCGAATTCCTTTCGATATAAATCTTTCTGTAGCACACCTCCTTTCTTAAAGATAGTTATATCTAAGGTGTCGACCTTATATTCATCTACATGTGATGTCAAATTATTATATAAACGATTAACATTAAGAGTTGTCAGAATAGTATTTTGTTTTTCTCGTGGGCTAAGCCATAGCAGGATGTGATCATGGAACATATCGTCTGTTAGGATCTTCTGGAAATGACTCCTATGAGGTCCCCTCTGGACGCAGAGGCTAAGTACCTGCCGGTCTTCCCCAGAGCCTCTGATGGTGAGGATGTTGTGCGACAAGCAGGTACCAGGTCATGGCTCCAGAGGAGAGACCCCAAAAAAGCCAATCCCACAATGCGTTGAAGGCTGCAGGACGAAGGACAAGGCAAGGCAGACAGGAGGAAATCAGGCAGCAGGTATGGAGAAGTGGAACGTATCTGATACAGGAAACAACTGGTAGGCAAGTGTACTAAGACTGAGCTAGAGGCAGGAGCTAACTGGAGGCTGGAGCGAAGTAATTAGTATGGAGACCAAGGCTGGATGGTGAAGCTGGAAACTGAAGCTGGATACCAGAGCTGGATACTGAAAGTGGATAATGGAGCTGGATACAGAAGCTGGGTACTAGAGCTGGATACAGGAGCTAGATACTGGAGGCGGATAATGGAGCTGGATACTGGAGCTGGATACTGAAAGTGGATACTGGAACTGGATACTGGAGATGGATACTGAAGCTTGATAATGGAGCTGGATACTGGAGCTGTATACAAGTGGCAAGAAGCAGGAACCAACAATAAATAGAGCTGAAGCACAGCAAAGGACACTGAACTGGCAGCAAGAGCCAGAAACTGCGTGGAGGGCTATATAGGGCTGGACGCATCATCTTTCCACGACACAGGAAGACAGCCCAAGCTTACAGAAGACCAGGAAGGAGGCCAGGGACCCGTGTCGCCTGTGCTTAAACACAGGCGCACATACAGGACACCGGCCAGATCACGATGTGCGGCCACCCGGGAACGCAGGTGCAGCTAAATAAGGGAAGGTGCAGCTTAATACGCAAAGAGGTATATAAAGGATCCTGACATCGTCATTAAATACCATAGTTTCAGACATATGATTAAGCTCCAGATTGGAGAGAAACGCGTCAGGGGGTCTTTTCTTACTCTCTAGCATAACTTGCAAGCCTCTGGAGTCCCTCCTGGACCATGTGGAGGTCCATTTCACACTTTGTTTCGAGTATTAATAGAGCATGTGTTTGCATAGTTGTGTCACTTAGAGCCAATCTAGGGACTCTTATTGATTAAACTAGGAGAGCACTGAGTGCTTAGGGCTAGCCAGTTAATGATACTGACTATTCTCAGTCTATTCTCTTGGCTATTACCAAGCCCTTCGAGTGACACACTGTGGTTATGCTATTTTTAACTTTTTTCAATTTTAATGCATATCTAGTAAAAGTTAACTCATTATAAAACTGGCTAATTAACTGGAGGACACTGGCAAATAAACTGGAGGGCTGGATAATGAATTGGAAGAATGATTAACATTGGCTAATAAACTGGAATGCTAAGGATCTGGAGGGCTGACAACACTGGCTAAGTATCTGGAGCACTGACTAACTGTCTAAAGAACTGGAGGGCTAACTAACACTGGCTAATTGGAGCGCTAACTAACACTGGCTAATTGGAGGGTTGATTAACACTGAACAATGAACTGGAGGGCTGAATAACACTGACAAATGAACTGGTGGGCTGACAACACTAGTAAATGAACTGGAGGGCTGGCATAACTGACTAATGAACTGGAGGGCTGACGTAACACTGGTAAATGAACTGGAGGGCCGACAACACTGACTACAGATCTGGAGGACTGACAACACTGGCTAATAAACTGGAGGGCTGACAACACTGGCTAGTGATCTGAAGGGATGATAACACTGGCTAATAAACTGGAGGGCTGGCTTGACAAAACTGGAGGACACTGGAAAATGAACTGGAGTACTGGCTAATGACTAACACTGGCTAATGAACTGGAATGCTGACTAAAACTGGCTACTGAACTGGAGGGCTGATGTAACACTGACTAATGAACTGGAGGGCTGACAACACGGGCTAAAGATCTGGAGGGTTGACAACACTGGCTAAGTATCTGGAGTGCTTACTAACATTGTCTAAAGAACTGGAGGGCTGACAAACACTGGCTAATAGGAGGGCTAGTTAGCTAATAAACTGGATGGCTGACAACACTAGCTTATGATCTGGGGGGGGGGCTGATAACACTGGCTAATGATCTGAAGTGCTGATAATGCTGGCTAATGATCTGGAGGGCTGAAAACATTGGCTAATGATCTGGAGGGCTGAAAACACTGGCTAAAGATCTAGAGGGCTTACAGCATTGGCTAATGATCTGGAGGGCTGACATAACTGGCTAATGAACTGGAGGGCTAACATAACTGGCTAATGAACTTTAGGGTTGACATAACAATGGCTAATGAACTGGAGGGCTGACATAACACTGGCTAATGAACTGGAGGGCTGAAGTAACACTGGCTAATGAACTGGAGTGCTGAAGTAATACTGGCTAATGAACTGGGGGCTGAAGTTAAACTGACTAATGAACAAGTGGGCCGACTAATAATAAATGCGGTTATATGAGACCCCCATACATTGCTCTGCTCTCAGCTTCCTACGAAGAGAGTAATCTGCACAGGCTAGCATCTACCCCCATGTTAGAGTTGGATGATACGCAAGGGCAGGTGGCCCAAATTTTGAATTGGAGTCTGCCCCTGGCTAAAAGGAAGTTTTCTTTTACCCATAAACAAATTTGCATATTGCATTGTGCAAATTGTGTTCCTATTGCCACTCCCATTTGTTGAAGGAATTATGGGTAAGTATAAATTCCATTAATTTAGTGATCATTAGTGTAGGTAAGATAGCGTGTCTGATCACTCTGGAAAGACGCGTGCTTTTCCATGCTTGTACGCGTTGCTGTAGGCATACACTTCTATTGCACGATGATGTGCAATTTTGCAAAAAATGCAGATCGCATGTGCTCAAATTAACGGATCGCAGTGCAGATGCCCAGCAACACACTTGTGTGCGCTTTTTAAAGCACAATCGGATCATGCTTAGCCCTTAATGTGCGTTGCCATCATGCGTTAAAAAGCACACAATAGTGTTGGCCAATTGTTGTGCTGCTGCGAATTGCGCAGTAATTTGCTAATCGGAGTGCATGCAATCTACATTTACAGGGTAATTCAATAAAAGTTCAAATGGTCGTTTAAAATGGTGCTAAATTTGCCCCAACCAATCAGATGTTAGCTTTCAAATGTTAAATAAGATCTGATTGGTTGGGGCAAAATTAGCACCATTTTAAACGATAAGAACTTTTATTGAATCTCCCTGTTAGTGCTTTACAATTTCATGTATAGAATCACATCAGGCCCTGCCCCCAAAGAGCCTACAATCTAAAAACATCTATTTGACACATACGACCTATCAGTATGTCTTTATGATTGCTACATGTCCTGAATAAAATGGTACCCTTCTTGCATCAGTGCACACAGAGATGCAGCAAATAGCCTAAAAGGGAGGCAATGCATAACTTCAGGGCTGTGCATATTGTGCAAATTTAGCCTTACCTGGTTAAACAACCCCAAAAACTATATATATTTGGAATATTCATACCGTAAGCTATGTAACAGCATTAATCTTTCATTCATACATGCAATACTGTAAATCGAGTTGCCCAAAGAATTTCACACTTTTAGAATGTTTTTCGGAAAAAAAAAAATAAGAAAAAAACACAGCCACTAAGTAACCCCAAAGGGACCAAGGCATAAGAGTAATTTTTAAAGAAAAAATCCAACCAACTGTTTTTCATACATATATTCAGAATTCTGCACACAGATCTTTTTAGAAATTTGCACTTTTAAGCAAATTTTCTGAATGAACCAAAGTTAGAAATGTTGACCAAACCTCCAGTACAAAAAAATATTCCCAATAAATATTGACCTTCTACATGTCCTGAATAAAACTGTGCCCTATTTGCATGGGTGCACACAGAAAAACGGTCAGCAATCAGCCTCATTGGAGCCAGTACACAACTTTGGGGCTGTGCTCTAAGTGCATTTTCAGACAAAACCTGGGAAACAATCCTGTCCTGACCTGGTGCCTGCTCGCCGCAAAACATCCTCACCATTAGAGGCTCTGGTGAAGACCGGCAGGTACTTAGACTCCGCATCCAGAGGGGGTCTTATAGAGGCCTTATCCTGAAGATATTATAACAGAGACTCACAATTACTTATACTAAAAATGTAATTCTCTCTCTTTTGTAATGGTACCTGAGCCAAAGTTCCTGCATGTGTTATTGAGGCAGAGGGCTAGGCCACACTGATGCGCTTTATTTGCGTTTGCACCTTTTTTATATCATTGAAAACACGGCAACGCACCGAAAACGGGCATTTTCGGGTGCGTTGCGATTGTGATTTGCGTTTCACATTTTAAATCGCAAGCGTTTTTCAATACTTAATGAAAAAAATGCATGCGCGAAAGGCAACAAAATCACACATGAAATCGCATGGGATTCCGTGTGTGATTGCGTTGCAGTGCGTTTCCAATCTTGTGATCCCTGCATCGGTTTCCTATGACCCAGTGGAGTAGGAGGGCATTTGAAATATAAGATCTGACTGAAATCCAGTGTGGTGAGACTCCTGACTATATGATGAAGTTAGACTATGAAAAGTGCTAAAATCTACAATTTACAAAGGATGGGAAAAATGAACAACGGAAATGGAAACTTTGAAGTTAGTAGAAAGATATAAGGTGAGTGAAAAAAAGGCTGTACATGTCCTTCAAAAGAGTAAAGGCCTGGATGATATTTTTACAAACTTGTTACCATATGCTGATTCTCCAGTGATTGGAATGACAGCAGGGGGAGCCAAACTGTTTGCTATCTTTCTCTTGTCAGCCAACAAGACTTTTGACAAAGCTGTGTGGGAAATTTGCTGCCCAGGTCCAGGTTTAAGGTCTGTAAGAAAACTATTGTCTGGGGGCCCTTTATTAACCCTTAACCATTTTAATCAGATGGTTATTGGGCCCTGTGTCTCCACCAAATCCCCCAAAATAGCCCTGTTGTTGCTTCATCTCCAAAAGTTAAGTTTTAGAAGTTTTAGTTCTCCTTCTTTCACAAACATGTGAACACTTCAAATTTTTTCTACCTGCGTTGAGTCAGTCAATTGCTTTTGGAAAACACATGTTAAGTTTTAAATATGACAAACAGACCGCAGGCATTACACTAATAATAATGCTTTATTTTGCAACATTAAAATTGTCTGTCAAGTCCCTTTTAAATGAACTTATTATTAAGGTGATTTAAATAATATTAGGACATGCACAACTAGTTATTAGTAGTTAATACTGGAATCTTGACACGCAACATACATTAGTCATATGGCTCTCTGCAATGAGATATAAGTTAATAAGGATAACATTTACACACCTTTAAAATTGGTGACAACACTTGTGGTTGTGTTTTCTCAAAAGTACAAAGGATTGTCATATCTGTTATACACAAAGCTATGAAACAATATTTATACAACCCCTCCCATGTTTACGATGCCCAAATCAGTTACGGAATAATCTCCCGTTGATTCATATATGATTAATGTCAAAATATGCATGAAAGTTAATAAAACATACATTTAAAATGATTAGACTGGTGATCTTAAGCTAGGTACACACCTAGCGATTTTTCCTCCTGACCGACAGTTCTATATTTTCGACCGGTCGGCTAGGAGGAGGCCGACCTCCGCAGCAAAAGCAGCCGCATCCGACAGTTACCATGACCGTTCACGCGGTCAATAGAGGACCGCACAATCTGACAAAGTTTTCAACCATGTCCAATCGTCCTTTTGTCTGAATCGGACGAACGATCGGTCGAACATGGCCACATTCGGATGTGATACACTGAACTATCGGTCGATCGGACCAAAATATCTCATTGTGTGTACCCAGCTTTAGAGCCCCGTTTTACCCTATTAAGTCGACACGTTGCTTAGGGGTTATAATTGATTCTGCTCTCTCCTTTTCCAATCACATTAACTATGTTGCTAAAACCTGACGCTTTTTTCTTCGTAACATTGCAAAAATCCGTGGATTCCTTTCTCTTCCGACTACTGCTATGCTTATGCATGCTCTCATCTTATCATGCCTAGACTATTGCAACCTTCTGCTTTCTGGTCTTCCTGCTTCCCATCTTTCTTCGCTTCAGTCCATATTTAACTCTGTTGCACGCATTGTCTCGCCCTATAACAACTGGGAAATTAAATCTCCTCTGTGCTACACATCTATCTAACTCCCCATTAAAATACATTTAAATACTTTCGCTCTGCTGCTCCTTCCTATATTTCTTCTCTGGTGTCCCTATATGTCCCTGCACGTACCCTCCACTCATCACAGAACCATCTCTTATACAGACCCCCCACTCATACTGCCTCCTCTCGCCTTAAACCTTTTTCTCTTCTGGCCCCCGTCCTCTGGAATTCTATTCCCCTCTCTCTACATCAAGAAACCTCAATAAACAAGTTTAAATCTAACCTCTCATCCTAACTCTCTAGGATAGGACTGTTGACACTGCACCAGTTATTACTTTAGCACTTCCACCCTTTCCTAAGTAACTGTATGTTACCCACCTAATTAGATTGTAAGCTCTATGGGGCAGGGACCTCTTTCTTCATGTTACATGTTTCAAGCACTTGTATAATTTCATGATGCTCATACTTATTTATGTATTTATTTACTGTCCCCCTTGCACAACTTTTTGTATTTTATATTGTACAGCGCTGCATCCCCTAGTGGCGCTATATAAATAAAAACATTACTGCCTTATCCCAAAAGTTTATAATTCAGTTTTGTTCTCTCTTTTTCTAACTCACTTAATTACTTTATTAAATGTTGATCATCAAAACCATAACTACTAGATACTTGTAGTAGTCATGGATTTATGTTAAGTGTGATTCAACATAAAAGACTGTTTTGTTTCTCTCCTGAATGATTCACATAGCAAAGATGTGGATATGCAAATGGATAAAGTGAGGAAACAACTGTAATAATCCCTCATACTTATTTACAGGAAGATGCAAAATCTATCACTATTCACTAATGCACATCAACTTTTATGCAAACTCCATGCAGTAAGTAATATGTTTCTTGTATTAGTATTCCGTCTTATCCTTGAACAATTCCTGAGCTAACACCCTTAATACATTAATAGGTGAGTTGTTTATTTATTTTTTTAAATTGTAGTTCCCCTTTAAAACTGAGTGCACACATGGCTGATAATAGACAGCCCCTTCAAAAAGAGGGACTAAAAGACCTAATGGTTTATAACTCCTTCCGGGAACACATCAGGTTCCATTGAGATATAAAATCTACACCTTTTAGGGCACAAAAAAATCACAGCAGCAAGTGGTTTACATTATCTTGGTTAATAGCTGAATTACAGATAGTTAAAGTCACTTAAAGGACAATTCCACTCTCATAATGACATCTTTTAGAAAGATGTCATTAAATGTTTAAAATATGTTTATATATTTGATATATCCTACATTGTCCTTTTAAATCATTACTGTATGCCTGCTATGCTTCAGGATGCTTCATGGAAACTGAGCAATTTAGTGACATGTACTGAGCCTGGGCATGCTCAGAAAAGGCAGGTAAGGGATTAGCATTCAGTCATTTGCTGTGATGTCAACTATCAAATCCAACTGGAAGAACCAGGAAACAGAAACAATAATAATGTAATATCGCACCAGGTACCACTGACTTGCCATACTACGTTACTTTCCTCAACATCGGTCACAAAATAATGGGGCAGGCTTTTTTTTCAGAATGGCGGCGGGGGGTTAGGACAGCCATTAGGGGGTTGAGGGCCATTATACTTGGCTGTACCATTTCAAATGTCCTGTAAAAAGAATATTTTCTACTGTGTAAGCTTTTTAAAGCAGCCTTACAGAGAAGTAGTATTTATCCATTCACTTTTTTTTCTGTAAATGTTGTGTAGAAAATGGCCTGAAAGTAGCCAATTTGAGAAATACTTAAAAACTTACATAAAAAAGCATTCCTAATTAATAGTTGTTATTTTATGGAAATGTAGGTGAAGTGTAATCGTTTCATAATTGTTTATATAAGCAAACATTCATTTGGAGAGTAAACAAATCAAATTAACCTAATGTACAAAGCATACATTCAAATCTAATATATAGTAAACACATTATAATTAAAGAACTAAAATGATTACATAAAAACTGCTGCAATATGAATAGGAATTTCTTTAAAGGGCATGTCCATTGCTAAAAATAAAATTTTACCCCATGCTGGCCCCACTGTGTAGCGTTAAAAAATCCCACCTTTGTGCTCTGCTCCAAATGGTTCTTCTGCAGTGCATGTCTAGGCGACTAATGTATAAACTGAGGACTGTTGGCCTAGAAGAAAACATTTGTTCATGGATAGAGAATTGGTTATTGGATCGCAAACAGAGAGTGGTGGTCAATGGGGTTACATCTTTGTGGGCTAAAGTTCTAAGTGGGGTGCCTCAGGGTTCTGTACTGGAGCTGCTTCTGGTTAATCTGTTTATAAATGACTTAGAAGGGAGCATTGAGAGCAAGGTCTCTGTGTTTGCTGATGACATGACACTAAACCAGGCAGAGCTTTGGAAACTTCAAATGATGTGCAAGTGCTGCAAGCTGACCTAAATAGATTATCAAAATGGGCAGCAGTATGGCAGATGAGATTCAATGTTGATAAATGTAAGGTGATGCATTTGGGATTTAACAATACCTGAGCCACCTATACCATAAATTAAGTGGAAAAAGATTTGGGGGGTTCTGGTAGATAACAGACTTAGCTGTAGCAAACAATGCCAGGTAGCCACGGCTAGAGCTAGCAAGATATTGTCTTGTATAAAGAGAGGAATAGATTCAAGAGAGAAAGATATTATTCTCCCTCTTTACAAGGCACTGGTAAGGCCTCATTTGGAATATGCGGTGCAGTTTTGGAATCCCATATCCAAAAGGGACATCTTGGAAATGGAAGCAGTTCAGAGAAGGGCAACTAAATTAATAAGGGGAATGGAGGGGCTTAAATATGCAGGCAGATTAGACAAGTTAGAGCTTTTTACACTGGAGAAGTGACGTTTGCGTGGGGATATGATCACCTTATACAAACATATTAATTGGCCATACAATAAACTCTCTGGTGCATTGTTCACGAATAGGTCATATCAGAGGACTCGTGGACATCCTTTAAGGTTGGAAGAAAAGAAGTTTCATCTTCAGGTTAGAAAAGGTTTCTTTACAGTGAGAGTGGTTAAACTGTGGAACTGTCTTCTAGCAGATGTGGTAATGGCAAGTTCATTGAATAGCTTTAAAAATGGCCTGGATAAGTTTCTAAAACTAAATAATATTGAGAATTACTGGTATTAATACATATAGATCTGGTTGATCCAGGGATACTTTCCGATTGCCGTTTAGAGTCAGGAAGGAATCCCCCCCCCCCTTTAAGCTGTTTTTTTTACCTAAAGTGAATAGGTTGGACTTGATCGACGTATGTCTTTATTCAACCTCAATTACTATGTTACTATGTATGTCTAAAATCCAGGAACGTGAAATGTAGGAGCCTGCCTGCCTGTGAAAAGGTTTCTGCCTCTTTTCTGTCCTCCCCCCTAGGACTCAGGCATGTGCTGTGGAGTCTTCTACCCCGCCCCCTCCTTCCCACCCTCTGGACCCCTTGTCTATGCACTTTTAGCTTTTATTGTAATCTCTTTTCTGTACCGTAGCTTCTCCCCTCCCAATTTTAACCTCATGGTGTATTTGTAAAAAAAAGTCCAAAGAAACTCACTTACCAGGCGGGGTTCCCTCGGCTAAATCAATAGCCGGCAGCCATGTCTTACTCTATTCCTGGAGGTTGCCTAAGAGATTGAACCCGAGGGAGTCTGGGTTGGTAAGTAAGTTTTTTTGGACTTTTTTTTTACAAATACACAATCCAGTTAGGGTTGGGAGGGGGGAAGCTACACTACAGCAAATTATTAAATTTTGGGTGGACATACCCTTTAAATTTACTAATATGGTTTTTATGATTAAATAAAATATTTTATTTTCTGGTTCCTATTGAAAGGTAAAATCTAGCCTCTTTAATTGATATCGTCACATTAAAACACTTATATTTGTGAAGAATAGCCTAGAAACTTAACACTGCCGTGCCTTTCTCTATGATTCCTAGTCACAGATTCACCTTTGTAAAGTCAATAAAATCTTTCACTACAGAAACTCTTGCAAAATGTTTCACTGGTTCTTATTTATCTACCTTAAGGATAAATTACGGATGAAGAAAAGTCATGTTCCTTCTTATTCAGTAAAAAGGATTTGGATTCTAGTGACAATAGACAACTTCTCAATTTTTCCTTTCTTAGGCTGAGGCCACAATGCGCCAGATGGTAACGTGCGATGTTGTGCTATTGAATAGCATGCCATTCGCAAAAGAATGGTGATTGCATGCGCTCCAAAAAGAGGTTTACAGTGCAACGCAATGCATCTAGTGTGTGCTTTTTAACACGCAATTGGATTGTACGTTAAAACGTACTAATGTGGCCTAACCCTTAAGAGCACAAATCATTGAGTGGAAACATATAACCTAAACTAATACTCGGTAATGTTTTTTTACTCTCAAAAATGTCTATAGTAAAATTTGGTTGGTTTACTGTTTTTAGCATTAGACCAGAAACAGAAAAGCAAAAGGTGCATTAGAAGCCTTTTGGATCTCAAACTCCTGTCTAATAATGTAGGGGTTAATGGTCACTGTTTTAGATGTTAAACTCCTGTGTGGTAATGTAGAGGTTAAGAGCTAACAAACATAAAGAATCGTACCGAATCCTCCCATTAACTTCTCTGGCACCCTCTGATGTGTGTTACACTGCCTCACCCAAAATAGTCCATAACAGCAAAATTCCAAGTATAGAGGGGACCAGGCATTGATATGGTGCAAATTTATTCTCCATTAAGAGTAAACAGACAGGCAACATTTCAGGCCCACACTCAGCCCTTTGTCAAGCCTAAATTCAAGTGGCCACATCCAAACATTTATGTTCAAACAGTGCAAAATCGTATCCGCCCACAACTTTCTAGCGCAACAAAACCATTTAAAGTGACAGTGCTTTTTCAAAAAAGTGAGTGCATATATATAAAAAAAGAGTTCTATGTGATTGATACACATTCTTCATTACTGTTATAGTGAGAGCTCATTTTAAAAATGATTATAAAAAACAATGATAAAAATGTGATGAAAATTCATTAAAATTAAATACACAATAATATACATAGTTAAACGTGAACTAGTACTAAACAGTGTATTACTAACTCATACCATATCATTAATCCTATATAATTTTTTGAAGAGAGAAAAAGGCTATTCCACCATGTCTTGCTATTGATAAGATTTATATGTCCAGACAATCCCCTTAAGTAAATTTTCTGGACAGAAATGCCATTGTGTATGTCCACCAGATCCTTTTAAGATGGTTCCTTTGTTAAAGTGTCATTATGCATACATATAACTTCACTCGAGTCCTTGAAAAATACATATCCAAATGTATTATAATAAATAGCACATAATGATTAAAGAACATCCAGTCAATATATAATAATTAATAGTCACTTAAAAACAATATTACTCTAATGATCTATACAAACATACTCAGCATATAATCTCTATTCATACCTTTTGGCCAAACGATATCTAATTTATTATTCCATCTCATCTCCAATTCCTGTAACCTTTTAAGTCTGTTGCCCCTCTCCTTAATCTGGGGACATGGTCAATTATCTGAAACTTTAACTGACTAATTGTATGTCTAGCTGTTTGGAAATGTGATGGAACTGGCAAGTGTGTAGCACCTCTCCTAATGGTGGACTTGTGTTGCGTCCTTCATAGGCTATGTAGTTTCTCCCACATAAAGTAAGCTGCAGGGCACTTAAAGGATAAGTGCACTGTAAAATCAAGTTATGTTCATTTGGAAGCTGCAGCTTTAAAAATACTGTTGCCATATTTTTTTTTTACCTATACCCCTCCAGAGCCTAGCTTTGTGCCCTGAAAGCTGCTGACATCTTGTTACTGGTTTGCTGAATGTTAAGCTCCGCCCCTCTGAGATTTCCTCTGCTTTCTCCTGCTTGAGCCTCAACAGTAATGCTGTTGAGTTCCGTGCATGGAACTCACAGGCATTACTGTTTGAGGCTCAAGCAGGAGATGCACGAACTCACAGGCATTACTGTTTGAGGCTCAAGCAGGAGAAACAGAGGAAATCTCAGAGAGGCGGAGCTTAACATTCAGCAAACCAGTAACACGATGTCAGCAACTTTTAAGGCACAAAGCTAGGCTCTGAAGGGCATAGGTAAAAAAATATGGCAACGGTATTTTTAAAGCTGCAGCTTCAAATGAACATAACTTGATTTTACAGTGCACTTATCCTTTAAGTACATATACTACATATGACGATTTACATGTAAATCGCTCCCTGATATAGAACTTCTTTACACTATGTGGATGTGTGATGTAATTCCCTTTTATTACACTATTGCAATGGGAACAACCAAGGCATTGAAATGTGCCCTCCTTGTGTGTCCCCAAGGTGTTTTGTTGTTCCTTTTTCAATCTCAGATATGATGCCAATGTTTACGTATAAACTTATATACGTCTTCACTTTCTGTACCGTATGTACTGACAAATGTAATCCTTTTATCTTGTTGTTTCACTTTATTCGGTTTTAGGAGGTCCTCTCTTGGAGTTTGTTCAAGTCTATTAATATTTCTCTGCAATAATTCTGTAGGGTACTCCCTCTCCTTAAACTTATGACCCATCTCCATTAGTCTCTCATGACTCTTATCTGGGTTAGACACAATGCGTTTGACTCTCATTAATTGTGTATAAGGGATGGATTCCTTTAAGTGTATAGGGTGAAAGCTGTCATAATGTAATATGTTATTCCTGTCAGTATCCTTAGTGCATAAATCTGTACTGATCTTATTCCCTTCTCTGTATATCCTCAAGTATAGATAGTCAATTGTGAGGCAGTCAAACTTGAAGGAGACCTGGATTGCGTCATCCATGATTCATATGGTTGATATCAGCAAATCCAGTGTCCCTTTCCAAATCAACAGCAAATTGTCAATACAACGTAGGTATAACAAACAATATTTTTGAAAAATGGCATTGTTGTACACATGTTCATCCTCCAGGGCTGCCATGTATAGGTTAGCATATGTAGGAGCTACATTGCTACCCATGGCAGTACCCTGGAGTTGAATATAATAATCATTTTCAAACAGAAAGTAATTGTAATATAATACCATATGTAATAGCTCAAGTAGAAAGCTTATCTTGTCTGCCTCAAAGCCCGACTCGAGAAGCTTCTCTTCCATGGCTACAATACCAGCTGTGTGTTTAATGGACGTATATTTATATCTAATGTAACCAACAAAATCTGTTTATCTGGTAATTCTATTTCCTGCAAAGATGCAATAACGTGTAGAATCCTTCACATAGGACCTAGTTTTGGTTACCATAGGCTGTAATACCTTATCAAGGTAAATTGAAAGAGGGCTTAGCACCAAATCTGTTCCTGCCACTATTGGATGGCCTGGTGGAACAGTGACATTCTTATGGATCTTTGGTAAGGTATATAGTACGGGTGTGACCGGGTCCTGTTTATTCAAAAACAGTCGCAGATCCTCATCTATGATATTAGATATGGCTCTCTGCAAAACGTTGTTCAATTTGCATCTAATCGTGAATACACATGTTTGTTACTTAGCTGTCCCAAGATCTCATTGCGGTATTGTTCTCTATTTTGTACTACAAGGGCCACCCCTTTATCTGCTGACTTAAAAACCGATGTTTCATCATTTTGTAAATCTCTTAGTGATAGCCTCTCTTTATATGTAAAATTAGACTGTCTCATAGCCCTTTGTTTAATCATAGTTGTCACCTTCAGTTTGTTAATATCTTTATTAACTAACTTAATATACGCCTCCGCTACATTATCATTGTTTGGTTTTTTTTAACTATTTTTATTGAGAATAGAGATGGGAATTTACAGAATATAAAATAGGGAGCGTAAGTTGGCACAGGTATTTGCATAGATATACTCAGTAATTATAGAAAAGAAAACAAGTTGGAACATACATTTGCATAGATATACTCATTGGGAAGAGGGATGAGATAAGAGGAATTCAAGGTTTTCTTTGCATTAGCTATATAGTTGTACATTCTCCAATAGTAATTACTAGGCAGATTATACACAGATATCAACACTAAATCTTTATCATGTTATCTGAGTCTTAAAAGATATTTACTGATCCACATCTCTAGCTCTATATTATTTTTATTATTTATTTACTTAACTTGCCGCAACTAATTTGCGGGGTTATAACATTAACTTAACTTATTTAATTAATTGCCTAAATCAAGATTATGACAACAATATGGGTTACTGTCGTTATTCAGTCGCCAAGGATCAGGCGGGGACCTAGTCCTGGTGGTTGAAGGAGGAGGTCGAGGAAGGAGGGGGTGTAACGCGCAGGTTGACTTATATATCTATTCATGGTAGAGAGATTGGGGGATTGTGGCTCAGAGTTTGTTCCGTATAGCATACTGTTATGTGGAAACAGTTGTCATTAATTTTGTTTGATATGTGTGGGTAAAATGTCAATAAAGCTTTCCCAGAGTCTGAAGAATTGTTTGACTTTGTTTTCTTTGTCTAGTGTTGCTTCCACCCAATCCATTCGGAATAGGTATGACAATTTGGTTTTGAATAGCTTTAGGGATGGCGGGGTGGGTGTTATCCATTGTTGGAGTATGGTTTTCCTATTTCGTGGTATGAGATTGCTGGGAGATATTTTATGTGCAAATTGATGATTTCTTGTATGACGTTTTCTGTTAATGTGGGTATGTCTTGTTTCCATTGGCTTATCCTTGGGTGTGTGGTTTGAGTGTTGATATGATGTTGCAGGAGTTTATTGTAGTTGGATAAAGAGTTCAGACTTTGTTCCGGTGATTGCAGTAATGTGTCTAGTGGGTTACTCCAGTCTGCTTCTCCCAGGTTGGAGATTGATTTTGAGACATAACTGCTGGCTTGTAAATAATGGAATAAATTAGGTCCCACAATTGGAAATTTATTTTTCGTTTGTGAGAAAGACAGGGGGCTTTTAGTGGTCATATCTACCAAATCTTGAATCGTTTCTATCCCCCGTTTTCCATCTGTGGAATACCATGTGGGCTCTCCCCTCCTGGAAATTCGGATGTTTAGTGAATGGTAGCCATAGTGAGTTAAACTGTTTCAGGCCCATCACAGAGCGGGCTCTGTTCCATGCCTTCCAGCCTGACATCAGCAAAGGGTTATTCCTACTTTCCTCCGGCAGGTCCAGAAAACGTGTGTGCAGCATTGAGGATAGGAACTGGGAGTCACACAATTGTTGTTCAAAGTCGGTGCTGGTGTAGTTTGAGGAGACGTGCAGCCAGTCCCTGACTATTCTGAGATGTGAGGCTATGTTGTAAAGTTCGATATTTGGATAGCCAATGCCCCCTTTATTTTTGGGGAGAGTAAGAGTATTGTATTTAATTCGTGAGGGTTTGTTATGCCATATATATTTGCGAAAAATGGTATTTATGTGTTTCGTGTCTTTCCGGGATATAAATATTGGTAAGGTTTGTAATAGGTAAAGTAACTTGGGGAACAAAATCATCTTTATGAGATTAGCTCGACCTGTGAAAGAAAGGGGAAATTTTCCCCATGTAGTCAATGTATTTGTTATTCGGGTTATGAGTGGTGGGATGTTTTTCGAGTATAGCAAGTTTATTTGTCTAGGGAGGAGGGTTCCTAGGTATGTTATGGTTGTGGTGGCCCATTTGAATGGAAAACTACTTGACCAACCTGGGGGGCCGCCAGTTCCTAGAAGAAGTGCTTCAGATTTATTGTAGTTGATTTGTAGTCCCGACAGCCCCCCAAACCGCGTCAATTCATCCATTATAGCGGTTATGGATTGTAGGGGTTTGGACACGAATAGAAGGATGTCATATGCATATGCCGAGAGTTTTAGATCTTCTTTACCAACTTTGATACCTGCGAATTGTTTGTTGTTAGATATGGTTCTAAGTAGTGGGTCTATGCTGAGGTTGAACAATAGGGGGGAGAGTGGACATCCCTGTCTTGTCCCTCTATGGGTTTGGAAAGTATGTGAATTGGTGTTATTTATTAGCAGGGAGGTGTTGGTATTTTCATGAAGGAATGTGATTAGTCTGATGAATTTGGGTCCAAAATTACGCGTGATGAGGATTTTATATAAAAATTCCCAGGAGAAATCAAAAGACTTGTCGGCATCTAAACTTAACAGGATCTCCCGGGAGTGGGGTCTGGTGGAATGGGCTGAGATGGCAGCTATGGCTGTGCGTATGGCTTTGGTGGTATTCCTGCCCTTGGTGAATCCTAATTGTGAGTCTGTGATTAAATCTGGCATAATTTGGCTAAGTCTGTTTGCTACTATTTTTGTCAAGATTTTATAATCTTGGTTTAATAATGATATTGGCCTGTAAGATTGGACCAGCAGTGGATCTTTGTTTGGTTTGAGTAAAAGGATGGTTTGAGAGTCATTGAAGTTTTAGATATGGGTTTCTTGAGTGAGTATGTTATTATATAGATCAGTGAGGATAGGGAGTATGTGAGGGTTAAGTAATTTGTAATATTCTGCTGGGAAGCCATCTGGGCCCGGGGCTTTGGTGTTGTGTAGTGATTTGATGACTTTGGAAATTTCTTGTTGGGTTATTGTGCGATTGAGAGATTCTTGTTGTTCCACCGTAAGTTGGGGAAGGGAGCATGTTTCTAGATAGGTATCAGCATCCATAGCTGGTGTAGTGTGTGAGGCATATAGAGATTCAATATACTGTAGGAAGAATTGTTGTATTTCAGATTGGGTAGTCATGGTTTGATTTGTGTTAGTGTTAAGTATTTGTAGTATCGGGCAGCGGGAGCGCTGCGGTTTCGTTAATCTTGCTAGTAATGTGCCTGTTCGGTTACCCCATCTGTGGTATTTATTTCTTCTAGCGTCCACTGACCACGGTGCCTGACCCAGCAGATATGTGTCTAGTAAGTTTTTTGTTGATGTATAGTGCTCTTTGTTTGTTTCTGTAGGGTCATTAATGTACTGGCTGCACGCCTCCCGAAGGTTACGGTCAAGCTGAGAGAATTTTTCCCTATAGGCCTTTTTCTTGTGTGAGACTTATGCTATTATGTGTCCCCTCATCACCGCTTTGGAGGCCTGCCAGAAGAGAGCAGGGTCCTCTATATGTATCATGTTGTCATCCACATAGTTCTGCCACTGGGTGGTTATGAATATTTTAAAGTCTTCTGAGTCATAAAGATATGCTGGGAATCTCCAGTGGTCTGTTCTAGTAGATTGTGTGTTTAGGTTTATTGATAGTTCGACTGGAGCATGGTCTGATATAAGGATATTGTTTATGAACGTGTTATATGTGAGTGGGAATAATTCATTAGATATCAGGATATTATCAATGCGTGAGTGTGAATGGTGTGGGTGGGAGTAGAAGCTGTATTGTCTGGTAGTTGGATGTTGTAGTCTCCAGGGATCGCAAAGTCCCAGTTGTGAGATTATTTCCAGGAGGGGAGAGGGTGTGGTAATAGGGGTTTGTCTAGGTCCCATTCTGTCGATAGAGTTGTCTAAAATCGTGTTGAAATCTCCGCCCATGAAGATTTGGTGTTTTGGTTTGGCCAGCAGCTGTCTCAAAAGAGTGGAATAGAATTCTGTGTTAGTCCCATTTGGGGTGTAGATGTTTGCTATGGTGTATATTGTGTTTTTTATCTCCAGGTCTAGGATCAGGAATCTGCTCTTGGGGTCTTTCACCGTGTCCAATATCGTGACTGGTATATCTTTGTGTATGAGTATAGCTACTCCTTTTGATTTAGATGTATTTGAGGCTGCTATGCAGTGTGAGATCCATGGTGCCTTTAATATTCCTTCTTCGGATTGTTTCCAATGTGTCTCTTGTAATAGGACTATGTGTGCATGTAGCCTCTTTAAATGGGTGAGGACCCTACTGCGTTTTACTGGTGTGTTTAGTCCATCTACATTCCAGGAGACCATTCTGACTTGGTTTAATTTATCATGGTTAGTTAGTGTGTTGTTTTTGGTTTGTATATGTGTGAGATGTTGTGGGGACTTGCCTGTATTCCCTGTCCCAGCGAACAGGGAGATATCAGGGCTTTCTCTGTGGGTGTGGTGTCTCCTGCGCGGCACCCCCCCCCCGGGATCCCCTCCTCGGCGACTTGATGGTGGCTGAAAAAGAAGAAGAGGTTAGGCAAGGCATAGAAACAGTTTAAACTGGTTAAGCATAACATTGAAACATATAATAACTTAATAATCATTAGGAAAACAGTTAAAGTGACTTTATGGAGAGAGTAGGCTAGTCCGAGCCCCAAACATTTTGTAGATTCATTTTAGGTGTTATAAAGTTAGTTAGTGAGTTTGATTTAGTTGTTTCCCAGATAGTGGGATGAAGCCTCCTCCGGTGTGTTGTAGAGTTGGGATCTGCCGTTGTCTGTTACTCTCAGTTTAGCGGGATACAGCATTTGGAATTTTATGTTATGTTCGTGTAGGTATTGGCAGACAGGGTTAAATGCTTTCCTTTTGGCACTTATCATTGCCGAGAAATCCTGAAACAGTAATAGTTTGTGATTATTGACTTCAAGGTTTTTCATTTTCCGGTAGGCTTGTAGAATTAGTTCCTTGTCCCTGAAGTCTAGTAGATTCATGATCACTGGCCTGGGTCTCTCGTTGATTTGTCTGTTCTCAGGTAAAATTCTGTGGATTCTTTCAGTCTGCAGTTCATTGTGGTGTGGTGTTATTCCAAGTGTGTTTATTAGATCATGGGTGATGAAATGGGTTAGGTCTTGACCTTTGTATGTTTCAGATATGCCAATAACTCTCAGATTATTTCTCCTTGTGCGATTTTCCAGATCGTCCAATTTGTCTTGGAGTTGTTGGAGCATGCTGTGCTGTTGTCTGGAGGAGTTTTCCATGGGTGTTAAAGAGTCTTCCATGTTACTGATTCTGGTCTCTAGGGTAGAGATTCTTTGGGTATTTTCAGTAACTTGGGATAGAGCTGAGGAGATGGAGGAGTGTAGTACTTCCAGTCTCTTATCGAGTAGTGGCATTATCAGATTAGATACTTCTGTTGCTATTTTGGCTGCTTGGTCTGAGATAGTTATTTGCGGGTCAGAGGTTTGAGAGATGGGGGTTTCATCTTCAGACGATACACCGTTCTCCTCCAGAGGTGAGGCAGACAGTTTGTTTGAGTTTTTGGGCATGTCCTTATGTCTTTGTGGTTTTGGGGTTTGTGGTTTGTCCTTGTTGTTTGAGGTGTTGTGAGTAGCAGTGCTGGAGGAGGCTTGTTGGTTGGCTTTTTTGTTTCTTTTACCCATATCTGAGTTTTATTTTTCTATGTATTTGTCCATACTATAAATTAGTGGGTTTTCCGTTGTAAGATAAGTCTGCTGTATGGGAGTTCTTCTCATTGGCTCCTGTTGATAACACGGTTGCAGTGTGCAGTCTGTGCCTGCAGCATGTTAGCCGTGGGAAGAATGCAGCAACTCTGGGCACCTCTTCTATGAGGAGGCATATGATGCTCCACCACTTTGCCCGGTGGGAGCAGCGAACAGGGAACGTGCAGGCACCCACGCGTTCCCTTCCTCGTGCCCAGGTAGCCACTGTACCTCCTCCTCCCCCTCCGGCCCCATCAGCTGCTTCCTTGGTGGAAGTTAGGGAGGAGAGACAGCCTTTGCCCCCAGCACGCGGTGTTAAGAGGCCTCTTGACACTGCTGCTGGATCGTCAGGTATAAGGCAGGTCTCTCTTCCCCAGTTGTTGGAGCGGAGGCAGAAATTGTCCCCCAGTCACCCCCAAGCTCAGCGTCTCACAGCCGGCTTAGCCAAACTCCTAGCGGTGCAGCTGCTACCATTCAGCCTGGTAGACAGTGCAGCGTTTAGGGAGTTTGTGGCCATTGGCACACCACAGTGGCAGGTGCCTGGCCTTAGGTACTTTGCCCAGAAGCATATTAGAATAGATCGTCTACTTACTGTGGGGAGCTGCACCGCAAGTGTTCGTAATATAGCCGGGATCTCCAGATGCTCCCAGGTCCGTCCGACCTCTCAGAAAATACTGCAATGAAATAAAAGGTATCGGGAGCAGCGAGAAACATCCGAAACTAAAAATGTCCCAAATCGGTTACATGGATAAAACTTCGCGTTTATTGCAAAATGTTAAAAACAGCGAATAGTACTTCCCTGTCCACCTCGTGGACAGGGAAGACGCCAAGGGGAGGGGGTGTGGCCTGACACGTTTCGCGGTTACTTCCGCTTCATCAGAGACCTCTGATGAAGCGGAAGTAACATTTTGCAATAAACGCGAAGTTTTATCCATGTAACCGATTTGGGACATTTTTAGTTTACTTTGCCTAGAAGGCAGTACCAGCCCTGCACGACTATCTGCAGGGCAATATATCTGCTTCGATGGACCACAGTGTGGGCAAGAGTGTCCACATTACTATGGACGCGTGGTCCAGCAAGTACGGCATGGGGCGGTATGTCTCATTTACCGCCGAGTGGGCCATTCTGATAGCCGGAAGAGACGCAGCACGGAGCACAAGTGGCGAGATGGTGGTACCATCATGTATTGGTGATACACCAGTCTCCACCCCCCCCCCCTCCTCATCCATGCCAGTGTTGCAGCTTCTGTGTCTCGGTGATAGGAGCCACACCGGGGCAGAGTTGCTGGCAGCACTGCAAGGGCAGGCTGAAAGGGGGCTGACCCCACACCACCTGTCAATAGGCAAGGTAGTGTGTGACAATGCCACCAACATCCTGTCTGCCCTTCGCATGGGCAGAGTCACACATGTTCCTTGCCTGGCACACGTTTTCAACCTGGTTGTCCAGCGGTTCCTCACCAAGTACCCTGGTCTGCAGGAGGTACTGAGGAGGGCTAGGAGGGTGTCCAGTCACTTTAGGCGGTCATACACGGCCACAGCTCGTCTGGCTGAGTTCCAGCAGCAGCACAGTCTGCTGCAGAACCGCTTGATTTGTGACACCCCCACCCGCTGGAACTCTAGTCTGATGATGCTGCTGAGGCTGCTCCAGCAGAGGCGAGCCATCATGGATTATTTGTATGAGTACGAGGCTAGATCAGGTTCTGGGGACCTGGGATTTCTGTTACCCAGGCAGTGGCTGCTTATTCGGGATGCCTGCCGTGTGCTTGCTCCATTTGAGGAGGCCACCAGGATGGTAAGCCGCGATGATGCCACCATAGCGGATACCATACCACTGGTGTTCCTCCTTGAGCACACCCTGCGCGGCATACTCGACAGGGCACTAGCTGCCGAGCAGCAGTTACTGGAAGAGGAGGACGCAGACACTGTGGTGCTTTCTGAGCCCGGGCATCACGGTGCAGAGCAGCCATCCGATGATGAGGAGGGGGATTTAGGTGATCTGGACCGAGAGGAAATGGGGCATTCCTCTAGGGGGGTGTCTCAACCCTCCCAAGTACCACATGTCATCCGTGGTTGGGGAGTGGTTGAGCCCGACACTGTTGTCTTCAGTGACGATGAGGACACAGGGTCCTCTGCGTTCGGCACTTTGCGGCATATGGGTATGCATATGCTGCAATGCCTATGCAAGGACCCCAGGATTAAGGCCATCAAAGAGAAGGAGCAGTACTGTGAGGCCATCCTTATAGATCCCCGCTATAAGGGTAAAGTGTCTGAGTTTATTCCCGCATCTCAGAGGGAAAGCAGAATGCAGCAGTATGAGGCGACACTGCTATGTTGCCTCTGTTCTGCTTTCCCAGGTGCTGGCAGGCCTACAGCACCTGATGGTGGGAATGAGCAGGGCTCACGTCCCCCTGTGCCTGAGAGGAGGAGCAGCAGCTCTGGAGGCGACCTTGCGGCTAACTTGAGGCTGTTCTTCCAACCACAGTTGCCAGGCACATCTACTGGCAACTCTACCAGGCAATACCTTAGTCGCCAGGTCACCGACTACATCGGATCCAGGGCCGATGCAGTTACCTCACAGACTGAGGATCCACTGGACTACTGGGTGGCGAGGCTGGATATATGGCCCGAGTTGGTACAGTACGCCATCGAGGTCCTTTCATGCCCGGTATCCAGTGTCCTTTCGGAGAGGGCCTTCAGTGCGGCAGGGGGTGTTGTGACGGAGAGGAGGACCCGTCTCTCCACTGAGAATGTGGACCACCTCACATTCATCAAGATGAATGAGGCGTGGATCACATCTCAGTACAGCACCCCTATTGCTGATGCCCGTGACTGAAGGCCTCTTGCCCCTGGCCACCCGTACTGCTCCTTCCGCCTCATTTTCCACCTCGAGCCTTAGCTGATGCCAGTTTAGCTGGCAAATGGCTAATTTTTTCTATTGGTAGGGCCATTAATGGTCCTACCTTGCTCTACAGCATTCAAGCCCAATGCAAAAATCCATACTTGCTCTCCTGTCTCTCTCTCCACGAGGCACCTTTGTGGTGTCACCTACTCTGACCATGTCATGCAGCCGCAACAGCTACTCTGTGGCTAATTTTTCTATGTTTGGGTTGATCCTACTTGACCCAATGCAAAAATCCATACTTGCTCTCCTGTCTCTCTCTCCACCAGGCACCTTTGTGGTGTAACCCCTTCCCCGCTTTCCCTTGCACGAAGCATACTCTGAGGGAGAGAATTTATGTGTTGTAGAGTTGGGATCTGCGTTGTCTGTTACTCTCAGTTTAGCGGGATACAGCATTTGGATTTATGTATGTTCGTGTAGGTATTGGCAGACAGGGTTAATGCTTTCCTTTTGGCACTTATCATTGCCGAGAAATCCTGAAACAGTAATAGTTTGTGATATTTGACTTCAAGGTTTTCATTTTCCGGTAGGCTTGTAGAATTAGTTCCTTGTCCCTGAAGTCTAGTAGATTCATGATCACTGGCCTGGGTCTCTCGTTGATTGTCTGTTCTCAGGTAAAATTCTGTGGATTCT
Organism: Hymenochirus boettgeri; assembly: GCA_019447015.1. Taxonomy (NCBI): domain Eukaryota; kingdom Metazoa; phylum Chordata; class Amphibia; order Anura; family Pipidae; genus Hymenochirus; species Hymenochirus boettgeri. Next base: position 127,886,182 of record CM033472.1, on the reverse strand, counting down.
TTCAGTCTGCAGTTCATTGTGGTGTGGTGTATTCCAAGTGTGTATTAGATCATGGGTGATGAAATGGGTAGGTCTTGACCTTTGTATGTTTCAGATATGCCAATAAACTCAGATTATTTCTCCTGTGCGATTTTCCAGATCGTCCAATTTGTCTTGGAGTTGTTGGAGCATGCTGTGCTGTTGTCTGGAGGAGTTTTCCATGGGTGTTAAAGAGTCTTCCATGTACTGATTCTGGTCTCTAGGGTAGAGTTCTTTGGGTATTTTCAGTAACTTGGGATAGAGCTGAGGAGAGATGAGAGTGTAGTACTTTCAGTCTCTTATCGAGTAGTGGCATTATCAGATTAGATACTTCTGTTGCTATTTTGGCTGCTTGGTCTGAGATAGTTATTTGCGGGTCGAGGTTTGAGAGATGGGGGTTTCATCTTCAGACGATACACCGTTTCCTCCAGAGGTGAGGCAGACAGTTTGTTTGAGTTTTTGGGCATGTCCTTATGTCTTTGTGGTTGGGGTTTGTGGTTTGTCCTTGTTGTTTGAGGTGTTGTGAGTAGCAGTGCTGGAGGAGGCTTGTTGGTTGGCTTTTTTGTTTCTTTACCCATATCTGAGTTTTATTTTCTATGTATTTGTCCATACTATAAATTAGTGGGTTTCCGTTGTAAGATAAGTCTGCTGTATGGGAGTTCTTCTCATTGGCTCCTGTTGATAACACGGTTGCAGTGTGCAGTCTGTGCCTGCAGCATGTTACCGTGGGAAGAATGCAAACTCTGGGCACCTCTTCTATGAGGAGGCATATGTGCTCCACCACTTTGCCGGTGGGAGCAGCGAACAGGGAACGTGCAGGCACCCACGCGTTCCCTTCCTCGTGCCAGGTAGCCACTGTACCTCTCCTCCCCCTCCGGCCCCATCAGCTGTCCTTGGTGGAAGTTAGGGAGGAGAGACAGCTTTGCCCCCAGCACGCGGTGTTAAGAGGCCTCTTGACACTGCTGCTGGATCGTCAGGTATAAGGCAGGTCTCTCTTCCCCAGTTGTTGGAGCGGAGGCAGAAATTGTCCCCAGTCACCCCAAGTCAGCGTCTCACAGCCGGCTTAGCCAAACTCCTAGCGGTGCAGCTGCTACCATTCAGCCTGGTAGACAGTGCAGCGTTTAGGGAGTTTGTGGCCATTGGACCACCACAGTGGAGGTGCCTGGCCTTAGGTACTTTGCCCAGAAGCATATTAGAAAGATCGTCTACTTACTGTGGGGAGCTGCACCGCAAGTGTTCGTAATATAGCCGGGATCTCCAGATGCTCCCAGGTCCGTCCGACCTCTCAGAAAATACTGCAATGAAATAAAAGGTACGGGAGCAGCGAGAAACATCCGAAACTAAAAATGTCCCAAATCGGTTACATGGATAAAACTTCGCGTTTATTGCAAAATGTTAAAAACAGCGAATAGTACTTCCCGTCCACCTCGTGGACAGGGAAGACGCCAAGGGGAGGGGGTGTGGCCTGACACGTTTCGCGGTTACTTCCGCTTCATCAGAGACCTCTGATGAAGCGGAAGTAACATTTTGCAATAAACGCGAAGTTTTATCCATGTAACCGATTTGGGACATTTTTAGTTTACTTTGCCTAGAAGGCAGTACCAGCCCTGCACGACTATCTGCAGGGCAAATATACTGCTTCGATGGCCACAGTGTGGGCAAGAGTGTCCACATTACTGGACGCGTGGTCCAGCAAGTACGGCATGGGGCGGTATGTCTCATTTACCGCCGAGTGGCCATTCTGATAGCCGGAAGAGACGCAGCACGGAGCACAAGTGGCGAGATGGTGGTACCATCATGTATTGTGTGATACACCAGTCTCCACCCCCCCCCCCTCCTCACCATGCCAGTGTTGCAGCTTCTGTGTCTCGGTGATAGGAGCCACACCGGGGCAGAGTGCTGGCAGCACTGCAAGGGCAGGCTGAAAGGGGGCTGACCCACACACACCTGTCAATAGGCAAGGTAGTGTGTGACAATGCCACAACATCCTGTCTGCCCTTCGCATGGGCAGAGTCACACATGTTCCTTGCTGGCACACGTTTTCAACCTGGTTGTCCAGCGGTTCCTCACCAAGTACCCTGGTCTGCAGGAGGTACGAGGAGGGCTAGGAGGGTGTCCAGTCACTTTAGGCGGTCATACACGCCACAGCTCGTCTGGCTGAGTTCCAGCAGCAGCACAGTCTGCTGCAGAACCGCTTGATTGGGACACCCCACCCGCTGGAACTCTAGTCTGATGATGCTGCTGAGGCTGCTCCAGCAGAGGCGAGCCATCATGGATTATTTGTATGAGTACGAGGCTAGATCAGGTTCTGGGGACCTGGGATTCTGTTACCCAGGCAGTGGCTGCTTATTCGGAGGCCTGCCGTGTGCTTGCTCCATTTGAGGAGGCACCAGGATGGTAAGCCGCGATGATGCCACCATAGCGGATACCATACCACTGGTGTTCCTCCTTGAGCACACCCTGCGCGGATACTCGACAGGGCACAGCTGCCGAGCAGCAGTTACTGGAAGAGGAGGACGCAGACACTGTGGTGCTTTCTGAGCCCGGGCATCACGGTGCAGAGCAGCCATCCGATGATGAGGAGGGGGATTTAGGTGATCTGGACCGAGAGGAAATGGGGCATTCCTCTAGGGGGGTGTCTCAACCCTCCCAAGTACCACATGTCATCCGTGGTTGGGGAGTGGTTGAGCCCGACACTGTTGTCTTCAGTGACGATGAGGACACAGGGTCCTCTGCGTTCGGCACTTTGCGGCATATGGGTATGCATATGCTGCAATGCCTATGCAAGGACCCCAGGATTAAGGCCATCAAAGAGAAGGAGCAGTACTGTGAGGCCATCCTTATAGATCCCCGCTATAAGGGTAAAGTGTCTGAGTTTATTCCCGCATCTCAGAGGGAAAGCAGAATGCAGCAGTATGAGGCGACATGCTATGTGCCTGTTCTGCTTTCCCAGGTGCTGGCAGGCCTACAGCACGATGGTGGGAATGAGCAGGGCTCACGTCCCCCTGTGCCTGAGAGGAGGAGCAGCAGCTCTGGAGGCGACCTTGCGGCTAACTTGAGGCTGTTCTTCCAACCACAGTTGCCAGGCACATCTACTGGCAATCTACCAGGCAATACCTTAGTCGCCAGGTCACCGACTACATCGGATCCAGGGCCGATGCAGTACCTCACAGAATGAGGATCCACTGGACTACTGGGTGGCGAGGCTGGATATATGGCCCGAGTTGGTACAGTACGCCATCGAGGTCCTTTCATGCCCGGTATCCAGTGTCCTTTCGGAGAGGGCCTTCAGTGCGGCAGGGGTGTTGTGACGGAGAGGAGGACCCGTCTCCTCACTAGAATGTGGACCACCTCACATTCATCAAGATGAATGAGGCGTGGATCACATCTCAGTACAGCACCCCTATTGCTGATGCCCGTGACTGAAGGCCTCTTGCCCCTGGCCACCCGTACTGCTCCTTCCGCCTCATTTTCCACCTCGAGCCTTAGCTGATGCCAGTTTAGCTGGCAAATGGCTAATTTTTTCTATTGGTAGGGCCATTAATGGTCCTACCTTGTCTACAGCATTCAAGCCCAATCAAAAATCCATACTTGCTCTCCTGTCTCTCTCTCCACGAGGCACCTTTGTGGTGTCACCTACTCTGACCATGTCATGCAGCCGCAACAGCTACTCTGTGGCTAATTTTTCTATGTTTGGGTTGATCCTACTTGACCCAATGCAAAAATCCATACTTGCTCTCCTGTCTCTCTCTCCACCAGGCACCTTGTGGTGTGTAACCCCTTCCCCGTTCCCTTGCACGAAGATACTCTGAGGGAGAGAAGCCAATGGGGTAGGGGTCTGTCCGGAGGGGCAAAGCCTGCCTGGCTCCTCAATAATGTTGTCAAACTGAAGTGAATCTCTGCTACTCAATGGTGCTGTTCCTACAAGCGTATCCCCTTCCCCGCTTTCCCTTGCACGAAGCATACTCTGAGGGAGAGAAGCCAATGGGGTATGGGGTCGTCGGAGGGGTCAAGCCTGCCTGGCTCCGCAATGATGTTGTCAAACTGAAGTGAATCTACTGCTACTCAATGGTGCTGTTCCTACAAACCCGATCTCCTTCCCTGCTTTCCCTTGCACAAAGCATACTCTGAGGGAGAGAAGCCAATGGGGTATGGGGTCTGTCCGGAGGGGCCAAGCCTGCCTGGCTCCACAATAATGTTGTCCAATTGCAGTGGGTCTACTGCTACTCAATGGTGCTGTTCCTACAAACCGTATCCCCTTCCCCGCTTTCCCTTGCACGAAGCATACTCTGAGGGAGAGTAGCCAATGGGGTATGGGGTCTGTCCGGAGGGGCCAAGCTTGCCTGGCTCCTCAATAATGTTGTCAAACTGAAGTAAATCTACTGCTACTCAATGGTGCTGTTCCTACAAACCCTATCTCCTTCCCAGCTTTCCCTTGAAGAAGCATACTCTGAGGGAGAGGCAAGGGGTAGGGGTCTGTCCGGTGGGGCCAAGCTGCTGGCTCCGCAATAATGTTGTCAAAATGAAGTGAATCTACTGCTACTCAATGGTGCTGTTCCTACAAAGCATATCCCTTCCCCGCTTTCCCTTGCACGAAGCATACATGAGGGAGAGAAGCCAATGGGGTATGGGGTCTGTCCGGAGGGGTCAAGCCTGCCTGGCTCCGCAATAAGTTGTCAACTGAAGTGAATCTACTGCTACTCAATGGTGCTGTTCCTACAAACCCTATCTCCTTCCCAGCTTTCCCTTGCATGAAGCATACTGAGGGAGAGAAGGCAAAGGGGTATGGGGTCTGTCCGGTGGGGCCAAACCTGCCTGGCTCCGCAATAATGTTGTCAATTGCAGTGGGTCTACTGCTACTCAATGGTGCTGTTCCTACAAACCGTATCCCCTTCCCCGCTTCCCTTGCAAGAAGCATACTCTGAGGAAGAGAAGCCAATGGGGTATGGGGTCTGTCCGGTGGGGCCAAGCCTTCTGGCTCCGCAATAATGTTGTCAAACTGAAGTGAATCTACTGCTACTCAATGTGCTGTTTTCTACAAAGCGTATCCCTTCCCCGTTTCCCTTGCACGAAGCATACTCTGAGGAGAGAGAAGCCAATGGGTAGGGGTTGTCCGGAGGGTCCAAGCCTGCCGGCTCCGCAATATGTTGTCAAACTGAAGTGAATCAACTGCTACTCAATGGTGCTGTTCCTACAAACCTATTCCTCCCCGCTTTCCCTTGCACGAAGCAAACTCTGAGGGAGAGAAGCCAATGGGGTATGGGGTTGTCCGGTGGGGCCAAGCCTGCCTGGCTCCGCAATAATGTTTTCAAACTCAGTGAATCTACTGCTACTCAATGGTGCTGTTCCTACAAAGCGTATCCCCTTCCCAGCTTTCCCTGCACGAAGCATTCTCTGAGGGAGAAAAGCCAATGGGGTATGGGGTCTGTCCGGTGGGGCCAAGCCTGCCTGGCTCCGCAATAATGCTGTCCAATTGCGTGGGTCTACTGCTACTCAATGGTGCTGTTCCTACAAACCGTATCTCCTTCCCCGCTTTCCCTTGCACGAAGCATACTCTGAGGAGAGAAGCCAATGGGGATGGGTCTGTCCGGTGGGGCCAAGCCTGCCTGGATCCTCAATAATGTTGTCAAACTGAAGTGAATCTACTGCTACTCATGGTGTGTTCCTACAAAGATATCCCCTCCCCACTTCCCTTGCACGAAGCATACTCTGAGGAGAGAAGTCAATGGGGTATGGGGTCTGTCCGGAGGGGCCAAGCCCTGCCTGGCTCCGCAATAATGTTGTCAAACTGGAAGTGATCTACTGCTACTCAATGTGTGTCCTACAAAGCGTATCCCCTTCCCACTTTCCCTTGCACGAAGAATACTGAGGGAGAGAAGAAGCCAATGGGGTATGGGGTCTGTCCGGTGGGGCCAAGCCTGCCTGGCTCCGCAATAATGTTGTCAAACTGAAGTGAATATACTGCTACTCAATGATGCTGTTCCTACAAAGTGTATCTCCTTCCCCGCTTTCCCTTGCACGAAGCATACTCTGAGGGAGAGAAGCCAATGGGGTCTGTCCGGTGGGGCCAAGCCTTCCTGGCTCCGCAATAATGTTGTCCAATTGCAGTGGGTCTACTGCTACTCAATGGTGCTGTTCCTACAAACCGTATCTCCTTCCCCGCTTTCCCTTGCACGAAGCATACTCTGAAGGAGAGAAGGAAAACAGCACCTATTTATTTTTAAAAAGTTTGCGCTTAATGCGCAAAATGTCTTTGTGCATGGAGAGCATGCGCCTCTCCATGCGCCTCTGCCTGCTCTCCATGCACCTCAGACGCTGATCAATATTTTCCAGCAGGCGCTGGTGTGCTGGTCCCTGCTGGCGTGCTGGTGCTGGCAGTGGTGAAGGGGAAACTGGAGGCTGCTCCTGTGGCCTTGGTGGGGGTGCTGGTGGAGGTGACCCTCCCTCCTCTCCATCACTGGCAGAAATCGATTCCTCATCTGCAAATTTATATATTAAAAAAGTAAATTTTAATTATAAATAATAATAAAAAATAATAATAACAAAAAATAATGTAAATATTGTCAATATTTTTCGTGTGTACTAACATTTACTAACATTAACAGTTACATTTACTAATACTAACACTAACTAACATTAATACTAACATTAAAAAATATATACTTTGAGTCGTTTATGAAAAAAGAGCTTTCAAAATCTGTATTATAATTAAATATTATAAATATTTTTTGTGTGTACTTGTCCTTTAACATCTACTAACATTAACTGTTACATTAAAATTTGCTAACACTAATTAACACTAACATATGCACTTTGAGTCCTTAAGGAGAAAAGCACTAAAGGCCCCGTAATCATTTGTGGCGGTTTGTGAAATTGCGAAGCCCTATCGCCAATCACAAGTGCTATAAAAGTAAGAAGAAAAGTGCAGTAACTTCATATAGTCGTTATACTTAGACAGAGTTTGTCAGAAAAATCTGCCGCAGAACCACCTGATTAGTGGTGCAAAAGGTGGTGTTTTATACAACTCAATCACAAATAAAATTTAATATATAAATGTGATACTTGCCTTGGACATTCCACTGGATGTCCTGGACGTAGTTCCTTCTCTGCCGTTTGAGGTCTGACCACCTCTTTTGGAGCTGAGAGGTGGTCAGATCAATGCGAAACTGCGTCCGCAGTTTTGCCTGCAGGTGGCGCATTATGCACCGTTTGCGCTCTTTAATATTGGGGGTGTCGATTGGCATCCCGTCATAACCCAGCCGGGTGAGATATTCCACCATCAGATGCTGCCATTGCATGGTGGCCATGCTTTCTGGTGGGGAAGGTGGAATGACTACACCCACTTTCCAGACTCGATTTTGGATCCTGGATTGCATATAGAAGTCAATGGGAAGAAGGGATTATAATCGAATGTTGAAATCGAATGTCCATGGTAAAAAGTGTAAAAAGAGTAAAATGTCCATGGTATCTAGGCGCAAACATCGAATCCGCGCGTAAAATGTCCATGTTATCTAGGCGCGAACATCGAATCTACGAGTAAAGTGTCCATTAGAACCTATACGTGAGTATCGAATCCGCGAGTAAAATGTCCATGTTACCTCGAACGTTCGAACGTGAGAGCACAATCAATTTTACGAAAGTCCTGGATATTGGAACATGCTCCCCAGACCATTTCCCAGGTCCCACAGCCACTTACATTAAGTTGCCATTAATATTTTAGTTGTATTTGACTCGAACTTTTTGAACTATTTGCCTCCCATAGACTTTAATGGGTCCATTTTCGAACTTTCCCAATAGTTTGAACTTTCGAAAACGGACCGGATTTTCGAAAGTTCGGCCATCTCTAGTTAGTTAATGGGGAGGGTGAGTATTGAAAGACAGATTGGTAACTTTAATTATAGAATGATCCAATGGATCTCCTATTGATGTATTATTAGTTAAAAATTTAAGGGGGAAGATTGATTCAAGCTCTGTATTTCACTGTGGTGTATCTATGAACTATAACACTCATAAATACAATGTTACAATAAATAGATCAAAATATTCATTTAGGGGATGTGACACTGATAGAACCAAGATTTCATAGGATTTCTTTTAATTTTAACATCTTGCCTTTTTTTTTGTACAAATCCCTGAATTTTATAGTAGTGTGTATAAAGATTTTATACCATCTGTATCTACATATAGCTAAACATACAACCACATATTTCCCACTGTGCACCAATGGGCACACTTTTGCTAGTATATATATATATATATATATATATATATATACACAGTCTCGACATGGTTAAAAACAACAACTCAAAAGCGTAGTTATTGTCAATAGTGTCTAGATGTTAAAGTGCAGTTCTCCAAAACAGGGAAATAAAGTGGCTTTGTGTATGCTTATAACCGTCCAGTGTAATCACGTGAAGATATATTCAAGTAGATGAAAAGCCCACACTGCTGAACAGGCATCCCTTACTTTATCTCTAGCCATAGTATTTGTCCATTAAGTGGATATTATACTTACTGATCAGGGGTGGTCGATACCTAGGTGGCATTTCATCCATTTAAAAATGCACATACACTTTCTATGCGGACTATAGATTCACGTACTTCTGATTACACTGGACGGTTGTAAGCATACACAAAGCCCCTTTATTTACCTGTTTTGGAGGACTGCACTGTAATATCTAGACACTTTGGCTGGGTACACACCAGCAGATATTTTCGGCCGGCCAACTGATCCACGGCACTCTCGGGCGGTTGGGCAAAAATATCTGCTGGTGAGGGGGGACCGGCTGCGACCGACCTCGATCGCCCGTTCGTCCGGATTGGACAAACGGACGTGTCGGTAAATCACAATCGATCGCGGACGACAGTTTGTGCGATCAATCGTGCGGTCCCATAGGACACTATTGCCACGACCGACAGACATTGGTCCCCTGGCCAAGTTGTTTTTAACCATGTTGAGACTGTATGTATATATATGATAATATTGTTCTGTATTTGGTGATCTTTCCTACTAGAGGGAAAACATTGTTGGTTTGGACATTTATTTGAATAAACTATTTATTTGAATTATTTTTTGAATAAACTATGCATGTTACATATCCGTAGTGAGTGTTACTATATCTGTCCTCCCTGAATAAGTTTATTCTCTGTGGGGTGACATTGTATTGGTTGGTATTTCCACGAGTGCTACACAGGATATGCAAGGTGGCCACATTCTAGAAAGATTTTAGTTACTGGACCGAGCGATCCCACGACATTAGTAAAATCTTTCTTGTGTATGGCCACCATTAGGCATTCTGGTCCAATATGTTTTTACTTATATCTTTGTCTATCCTTTGAATAAAACATATGCGTGATCAGCTGTTCAGTTCCGGAAGTTCGGGTCCGGTCTTTTAAACAGCTGATCGCACTTATGTTTCATTCATACACGCGATCAGCTGTTTAAAATGGCTGATCGTGGAAGGGATCTTGGAGGGAGTCAGGGGCCCAGCCTCCATTCTCGTGGGGGGCCCGAGCCCCTGCAGGTACACCCCTGTATCTATCTATCTCTATCTGTCTGTCTCTCTCTCTAACTCTCTCTGTTTATCTATCTAACTCAAATCAAATCAAAAAGAGTTTTATTAGCAGGATCAATTTACATTTTGACATTGCCAAAGCAAACAAAAACAATAAAAGATCGAGGGGTTTACAGTAGGGGTAATGGGTATTAATGAAAAGTAATATTTGGACAGTAATTTAAAGGATATATTGGGATTTAGTCCTGGGATATAACGATTGGGGAAGGATAAAGATATAACTGGGCAAGTAGTCGATGGACATTAAGTTCATGCCGTTACATAGTGTGCCCCAATATTTACTGTGGCTTCCTCCTCTCCCAGCAGGATATAGAGTTTTTCTCTATCTTCTAAGGTTCCCTGGTCACAGTGCTGGCACAGTCTGTTCTTTCTTGGTTTATATGTTTGTCTTTGTCGGTCAAATTTGATTTCTAGGCTGTCTAACTCTGACTGTCTATCTAACTCTGTCTATCTATGTATATGCCTATGTCCATCTTTCTAACTCTGTATATCTATCTAACTCTGTCTGTCTATCTATCGTTGTCTGTCTATCTATCTATCTATCTATCTATCTATCTAACGCTATCTATCTATCTGAGGGCACGGCCACACTGCACCGCAAACGCGATTCTGCTGCGTTTGCGCATGCGATTTCTTCATTTGAGATACAAAATCGCATGCGATTGTGCTTTAAAATGGTGATCGCATGCGATTACGTATCGCAAACAGAATCGCAACCACGTGCATTGCCGCGATTGCCGTTATAAAAACATTTGCATGCGCAATCACGAAAAAATCACAACAGTGTGGCCTAGCCCTATACTCTGTCTATCTAACTTGGCCTGTCTATCTATCTTTCTGACCATCTATCTATATATCTATGTATCTAATCTATCTGTCTGTGTATCTATTTAGCTCTCTATCTAACGCTCTCTATCTAACTCTGTCTATCTATCTGAAGGTTCGTACACACGTGCGATCGCGGGTGCCAACCTGGGACGCACTATGTATACAAACGGCCGCTTCGGACGATAATCGGCCTGTGTATGGGCACTTAATCGGCCGAAACGGCCGTTCGTTGGGGGATCGTTTCCAGTTTCAGTCTCTGATGAAGCGGCAGTGACGCCGTGAAACGCGTAAGACCACGTTTTGGTTGCACCTCCATGTTATTTTGGCACAGCCGTTTGATGTACATGTGTATGTTTGGAATAAAACACAAGTTTATATTACCCGCTGTAATTCCTGGTTTCGAAGCAATCCACTACTCGAAGTTCACTTTTTGTTCCTGATATCGTGAGACTCTGCTGAAGTCTCGTTTTGGGAGTGAGGATCTGCACGTCGGGACACAGCCCAGCGCGATGTCGGCATGGTTTTTGTTGGTGAGCGCTCCTGATCTGGTCTCCGGTATGTGATTTTTATTTTTACCGTTTCCAGATCCGCCAGGCGGATCTCCGAACAAGTGGCCGTTTCAGCCAATAAAGTGCCCATACACAGGCCGATTATCGGCCGGAACTGCCGTTTGTATACATAGTGCGTCGCGGATCGGCAACCGGGATCACACATGTGTACAAACCTTAACTCTGTATTTCTATCTATCTGTCTATCTAACTCTATCTAACTTTGTCTGCCTATCTAACTCTGTCTGTCTATCTATCTATCTATCTAACTCTGCCTGTCTATCTATAAATCTATCTATCTGACTCTGTCAGTGTAGAAGGAAGCACAGGGACTGCCTGTTATGCACCGTGCCGGCGTGCGTGACGTCATCAAGCTGGCTGCATGACGTGCCTACAAGTCGTCACATAGCTGGGAAATCCGGAAGATTGAAGAAGGTTCAGGGCACTTCTGAGAGGTACCAGCAGTTAAAACATTCAGGGTACTTTGCCAAATATCTGGGGCACGTTCACAGAATGTTTTAATGTAGCAAAGCCACTGCATATACCCCTACAAGGAATGATGAATTCACACTCTCCAACCTCATTTATATATTGTGGTACATCCAGGATGCCCTTATGCCCAGTGCACACAGATTGGTACATATAAGATGCCCTCCTGCTCAGTACACACAGATTGGTTCATATAAGGTGCCCTCATGTCCAGCCCACAGACAGGTATATACAAGATGCCCTCGTTCCCAGTCCAAACAGATTTGTACATATAAGATGCCTTCATGGCCAGCCCACACAGACTGGTATATATAATATGCCCTAATGTTCTTATGAGGGTGGAGTTGTCCTTTAAACCTTTGCTGAATAAAAGTAATGATAAACTGAAAAGGAATTCAACATTGAATTTGCAAGAACGAATGCACAGAGCTCTATTAATGTGAGAGTTTGCGAGCGCAGAAAATCGTGCATATGGTCACACGCGCCATTTGGTGCGTTGTAGTGTAGCCTCAGCCTAATAAGCTATAAATTGGCCATAGTGGTCTTGATAAAGGCCTAGCTGCCGAAACCTTGTGTGTTGGTGTAACTGCAATAAAGAGAGATTACCCCTTGTAAAATATTAAACGACTGGACAGCCCTACTCTCTTCATTTCTTAGTATAAATTGGCCATCTCAGAAGCGCTTTAAAGCTGGGTACACACCATCCAAGTAATGTAGCGTCCCCTCTGAAACCCACTGTAGGTGAAGCAGGGAAGGGGCCCTATCCTAGTTCTGCTGGGAGGACAGTGACTCCTAGTCTTGGCATTGCTATTCAATACGAATTTAATGAACAGTTCCCTTAGTTAAAATGAAGTCAGTAAATGAATAAGACAAGGGTTAGAGTACATGACTCGGTCGCTGAAGGAGGAGAAACCTCGTTTGGCCGCGCATGCGCCCTGGGGGGTCTCTATTGTTACAGCCCAGCAACAAGGAGCGAGTCAGATTGAGGGAGCTAAAGAGATTGAGTGAAAGCGGCCGGCAGGACAGACAGCTGCTGGCTGGGTAAGGAGACCCAAGGCCCGAACAGGGGGGGCTGCCTGGCACAAAAGCCATAAGGCCAGAAAGCGGGGGCTGCAGATCTGATGGGCTACGCACCGAGGACTCCCGGAAAAGGGATCGTTATTGCTCCCTGCCCGGTGCTCAAACACAGCCCAGCTTTCAGGAACCCAGCCCGGGAGAGCTCACTGCAAAAGGCCGGGAAACATCCCTGGGCCCGGACTGTAAAGGACACCACAGAGGAAACCCCTGCCATTCAGTGACAATTGGCCGCACCCCTCCTCTGTTTAGGGAGTCAGATCCTTTGTCAAAACTTTCCCGATGTTCCCCGCTCAGGGCTCGCAGTGAGATCCCTACCCGGCTATGCCTGGCACCTCACCCGAGTCCCTCACCCCGTGTTGCTCTGCCCACTCCCAGTAGCAGTCAGCTTTCAATCCGCCTCTCCCATTCTATTTATTACCCTGATAGTCGCTTCTTCCTTCCGCATGGGTGGGAAGCAGAGCTCGGCCTCCCGCTCCCGGGCCCCTTTCCCGGGTGTCTCCTCGGATGACACAGTTGTGCCCCCCACGTCTCACTTCGTACATTACAGGTCGGGGAACCCAATGGGCCTGCGGAGCCGCTCGGTTAGTTCTGTGTCTGGCTTGGACCCTCCAGCCCCCGGCTTGCCCTTTGGTTTGTATCGAACCGGACCTGAGACGGAGAGAGGAGGGAGCTCAGGAGGGGCCGAAGAGCCAAGGGGCGGCCTGTACCTGGGATCCAGGGCTTCTCTGGCGGACACGCTGCAAATAGCCCCGAGGTGGATAGGGGCACACAGCGGTGAGTCCAACCTACATGTGTGTTCCCTGCTGTGTATGTTACCACCTGGATGTGTCCCAAACATGTAAAACATAGAGTAACATGGGATGTAGTTCAGAGACATCAGGAGGGGTTCGCCATGTAGCTCGAAATTACTGGGTTATAGAACTCACAGCAATATCACACTCAACAATGTCACACACAATATCACACACCGCAATATCACATACATCACACACACACAATATCACAAGTAACACATATACAATACAATAACACTTATACATCCTAACCAACAATCTAGAAACCGTTATTAACAATTGGTATTAATTTGATTTGAATTATTCCTAAGGAAAGAAATACCTGTGTGAGATAAGTGAAATATTTACAGCAGTTCAACTTGACCTTAGTCCAGTAGGATCCAGAGTAATTGGACAGCTTACCCTTTCCTGGACAGAGCAAACTGAGCATGTCTGTCCCAGTAAGATGCTGGAAGTGGGGAAAGTAACTAGGGCATTAGGGACTTAATGCAAGAATATCTCTGCATATGAATTGCCTAGAAAGACGACAATGTATGTTTCCTATTAATAAGCAGTTTAAATAGCTTTAGGGAAAAGCTTTAGACTATAATTTCCCTATAATACCAAATTTTTGTCTTGGTAAATTAACACCAGCGTAGTCTTCAAACTATGGCCTGGTACACACTTGACTACAATAGCAAACAAGGCCCAATGCACTCTATCCAACCTATGGGTGCTTACTCCTCTGATATCCAACCTCCATGGATAATAGTCCAATAATAGAAGACTTGAGGGTCGCAGTCCAACATCAATAAAACCTTTATTTAGTGACCAACATCAAAAACGCAACATTTCGGGTAGTATTAGGTGCCCCCTAAACACAGCTTTCGGGAGTATTAGGTGCCCCCTTCCTGAAGAAGGGAGCACATAATACCCCACGAAACGTTGTGTTTTTGATGTTGGTCACTAAATAAAGAATTTATTGGTGTTGGAGTGCGACCCTCAACTCTTCTATTATTACACTCTTGACTAGCATGATAGCGACTGCTTTGTCCATAGGAATGTCAGTTGAAAGTACAGGTTAACCGGGTGATTTTAATGGACTTTTTGTCACTGGTGCATGTAAATAAGCACAAACGATTCGAATTTTAAAGCAGGAATAATAGTTTTAAATTGTGTAAAGACAAGAAAACAATCGGTCATCTGTTTCAATCACCAGGCCAAAATTACCAGATTGTTGCTTCAATGATTGATCAGTTTGAAAAATCACATATGTACCAGGCAGGCTTGATAGATTGTTTGTTTGCAAAGGTTCAGGACCAAGGTGGTTTGCTTAAGTGATTGCTGTGCAGCTTCAGTTTGTGAGTGATATATGCTGCTACTGGATTGTAGCTGTGGGAAGGCTGCAACAGTCCTGCTTAATTTGAGATGTCTGGTACCAGCTCTTACTAACGAGTTTGTAAAAGTGTAAGGTACTGCTTTATACCAGCTATTTGTGTAATTTGGCTTTAACATCCTTGTCTACATAGCTAATTATCACTCACTTCAGTTTTTATTTTACTAAACTTGTGAAGGTTCTCATTCATCCAGGTCATGGTATATCTGTTGTATTCAATTAGATCAACTGGACTTGAAATGTAGTTCTTGAAGACGTTTCGCTAGTCATCCGACTGGCTTTCTCAATTCAGAATGACTTGTACAAGAATCTGTGGCAATTATGTACAAGTCATTCTGAATTGAGAAAGCCAGTCGGATGACTAGCGAAACGTCTTCAAGAACTACATTTCAAGTCCAGTTGATCTAATTGAATACAACAGATATATTTTACTAAACATTTATTCAAGGCTGGACAAATTCCAGTTGGCCATTGTACCTAGAATTTCACACTTTTTGCCTACATTTTGAAATGGTTTTTATATGAAGTCTGTGGACACAAAAGTCCAGAACTGCAATATACATTAAATTAAGTTTTGCGCTACCCTGTAGCTTCAAATTTAAAGGGTATCTCCACTCATATTAGCAGATTTGGGGAATTCCATTTTATTGAAGAACGGAAGGTAAAAGAGCTGTCTCTTACCTCCCGTTCTTTACTAAAACAATCAGGAGCCAGGAGAGACGGTAAAGAACTTACCCTCTCTTACCCCCTGCGCGTAGTCTGACAGGTCCCTCCAGACTCTCAGGGAGATTCAATAAAAATTCTTATTGTTTAAAATGGTGCTAATTTTGCCCCAACCAATCAGATATAAAGGTGGCCAGACATCGGTGCGATACTACTTACCAGACCGAGCTCTCATGCGACATTCATCGATCCTGCCGGAACAGTCTCTCCCGATCTTATATCTGACCGACATGCAAAATCCCATTCATTTTGCGATTGCATGTCAGTCGAATATAAGATCGGGAGAGGCGGTCCCAGCAGGATCGCAGGAATGTCGCGTAAACGCGCGGTCGGGTAAGTAATATCGCACTGATGTATGGCCACCTTTAGCTTTCAAATGTTGAATAAGATCTGATTGGTTGGGGAAAAATTAGCACCATTTTAAATAAGAACTTTTATTGAATAGCCCTGTCTGTCTTCTATGCGCATGGATCGTGTAGGGCTCTCTGTACTGTATGTTTGATTAGAGATTACATAGAAGGATAATTAATGCATTGTTTCAGTTTCTGACCTTTAAGGCTGGGTACACACAAACAGATTCTTTGCACAAACCGACAGATATTTCCGTATATTGGTCGGGTCGAAAAAACTGTGGTGGTTTTATTGTCGCCGGTGACAGATGTCTTATCTTATCATAGTATAGAAAAGTATTGTAGTGCCGTATTAGTCCAATATATAGATGTAAAAAATAAGAGTACTGTGATACTTTTTCTATGGACTAACAGTTTTATTTAGTTGACAAGCTTTCGAGGGATATACCCTCTTCATCAGGTCAGAGCAGTATAGTACTGCTCTGACCAAAAGAAGAGGGTATAGCCCTCGAAAGCTTGTCAACTAAATAAACTGTTAGTCCATAGAAAAAGTATCACAGAACTGTTATTTGTTACAGTCTATCATGCAGTCTCCTATGGACCACAGTCGGTCGTGGCAAACTCATCCATTCGCCGTGACTTGTCAGTGATTGGTCCCGGCCGACCGCTTGATGCTTGAGTTCGAAACAAGCTTACTGGAGGCAGCACCCAGGTGGCAATGGACCAGGTCAAGTCAGGGGCATCTTTGGAGAAAGTAATGGGGGGATGTGTGCTAAACCTCCACCCATTATAGTACACTGCACTGTACTGCTAGATCCTCATCACTGGGTTTACTTACATTCTACTAAACTGACGTAAAAAAAGCTGCATAAGCCGGACTGCTTTGTTCTTCTTGCAGTTTGGCCCATGGTCTTACCAATAGGAAGATGCGCCCTGCAAAAAGTACCTCTTCCTATATGCCAGGTCCAATGCTGAAGTGGGGGCAGAGTAAAGTGGCCTATTGAATGCATGTGGATTCTGTGGATGACGGGTAAACCCAGTGTCCTCACTCTGGATACTATAGATTTTGTACTATTGTTTTGGCAAAGCTAGAAGGTACATGGCATGTGCTTACAATTAAAATGGATGTTTTATTACCAATTATGTATGTATTTTTTGCAGTGATTTTTGATTTTAGAGAACCAGAAGTGTGCACTAAATTTTTATAGTATGTTTCACCTGCCTACAGGGTGGCTGCAAATATGTAATCTAATTACATAATTAGAATCTAATGGTTACATCTCGCCAAAAAATTTTGTAAAATAATTCGAAGTAGTACATGTAATGTAACTTTAATCATCATTAACTGCATACAATATATATTTCGCAAGAATTTAGCATTGAGAATGTGTTCCATAACACAAATTTGCCAACTGTAATAAATTATGAAAAAGTTTGCGAAGCACCAATACATACTGCAGTCTTATAAAGCTGTCTGGGATGTGAAATAAATGGGTCAGGTAGATAAATCTCTTTTTGTTGGGGAATCATTCATTATAGGCTGATAGCTCACAATGCTACCATGACTGAATATATGTTCTAAAAGAATATTGAAAAGAAAAATATGCCTTGTGGTTTTATATTTTCGTTTAAAAATGTAAGCATTTGGAGTTATTGCGTATATGGTACATTTTTAATCTAAATTTTTAATTCCTCTACTCCTACTTGTACTGTTAATCAAATCCCTGTGACGTGACCCTCTTCCCTGCTCAAGTCCCTACCTATTCCCTGCTCTGTTAGGTATGGTACACACCATACAACTTTCCTCCGCATACTACAGTAACCACGCCCAAGCATGCGGTCTCATAGAGGACCGCACGATAGCCTGTGGGTTTCTGACCTGTCAGATTGTGCGTTCATCCTATTCAAACAAACGGTCGGAGGTCGGTCGCGGCCGCCACAAGGAACCAATACAATAATTCGGTTGGTCGGGCCAAATTATTTTATGGTGTGTACCTAACAAACCTAGAGATAAGAACATTAGCAGGGGAGAGAGGTAGCTTTGACTGCAGAGATAAGGCTGCACTCGACCCCCCCCCCCTTCTTGATAGATTTCACTGTTTGATGATGGGTTACAAAGAGGGAGAACGTGTTGCAGCAGTAAACTGTACTGTTCTCCTTCTGTGTCTCCAGGACAGCTTGCTTTCTATTGACCACTGTGCATGGGTGTGTTTTTCGTAAGATTGAACTTTTAACTCTTACTGCACATGAAGAGCTTGTCTGGCAGCCAGTGTTTAGACATGGAGGAGATAACAGAAGGGAGGGGGGAGAGCTGCAGAGAGATCTGACACCATGGGATAAAAGTCACTGACAGAGGTAGGAGAAAGGCAGCACAGAGTACATGAATGAATTTTGCAATGGGGCAATGTGTTTTTTCACTAAAGATTCCCTTTTAAAGTTAGAGTTGAAGCAAGGAGGAAGACTGTCAAATCTGTTTTCTTTGGGCTGGTGCTCCTCGCAGAAACAATATTGTGAGGTAGGAATTACCAGTCCTATTATCCCTGTTCCAAGTGCTTTTCGTTTTAACTGTTTAAAAAAGAACTTTATACACGTGATAGTTATCCTTTAAAGGGACTGTCCACCCCTCTCTACAAAAATCTATATATTGTAGAATACCACCCAGAAGCTGGACATCATTTTATAGAAAATCTTTAAATCTGCTCCCAACAAGAGATATACTTACAAGCTCCTCTATCCACCGCCGCTTCCGGTCTCCTCACTCTGTCTCCACTGTGGCTGCTGTGTTTTTTGTGTTCTTGTGCAGCGGCAGTGGAGACTGCTCCGGGAATGGCAGTCAGTGATTGGCCGAGACGTCACTGTCACTGCCAACACTGACTGCCTTACCTGGAAGTGGAGAGCCGTGGAAGAGGATCGAGGAGGAGCTTGTAAGTATAATATCTCTGGTTAGGAGCTGATTTAACGATTTTCTGTAAAACGATGTCCAGCTTTTGGGGGGGTATTCTACAATATAAAGATTTTTGTTAAGAGGGGGTGAACAATCCCTTTAAAGGCTTGCCTGTTAACTCTTAATTTGCTCAACCCAACAGTTAACCTCTAATTTAAGCTCACAATTTGTATTGCTGATTTGTCAGTTAATAATATAGTATAGTCACAGTGAAAATGTTTGGTAATATTTTGATTTGACCATCTGATATTTCAATTTGACCGTTGAAATATTGGTGGAACTTTTTCGGCTACATCGGACTGAAGTTGGATTGAACCATTGGCCAAGTAGGCTGAAATTTTGATCGGACATATCCGTAAATTTCAGCCGTCAAAGTCCACAAGGATGGTCTCTATGAAATATCTTAAGAGGCTATTTTCCTTGTGACCGGCAGTATTTGACCTGGTCGATCATATAGAAATTGCGCTTTGTGTGTACCTAGCCTTATTGTTTTTCTTGGTCTATGAACTGGCTAGCCTAAAATCAAGGATTATCAGTTGGCAAATTTGTCATCCCTAACCATGCATAGTTCATATCACATGCAATTTTTTTTGAGACTGTTTCCCATGCAGGAATGATGAATATGTCTACCAATCTACAATGGATGAACATAGGTAGCTCCATTTACATGCATCTAAGCATTTGTAATAACAAAACAGTAACATTGTTCTTGAAAACTTACTTTTTTACCATGAAATAAAATACGCTCTCCCGCCAATATAGTACAATAAATATATAACTAGAAAGGGAAATTAAGTATACATTTCGAATTTGTCTTGAAAGGCTGCACAAATCTCTAAAATGTCTGTGCGCTTTAAAGGGCATGTCCATCCCCAAAACTATAAACCCCCCCCCTCCCCCCGATTACTGGCCCCACTCTGTAGTTTAATGTTATCCTTACCTCACATCACAGCTCCAAATGGTTCTCCTGGATTCCCTCCCAAAGTCCCAAAAACTGGCCACCAGGAGAATAGCAGCGTCCATATAGGCCTCCTGTCTCTCCTCCAGGAGAATTTTGTCCTGCGCACTGCAGGCCTCCCCCCCTCCCTCTCCCTCCCGTTTTGCAAGCCCTCCCCCCTACCATAAAATCCCTTTGCCCATTAGTAGCTATCCTGCCCCCAGCCCCAACCGCCATTAAAGATTTTACAGGAACTCCCCCGAACTTTACTTACCTTACCTCTCTCCCCCGGCATTCTCAGCAGCCGCGTCCGTGATTGGCTGCCTCTCAGCCAATCATGGACGCGGCTGCCGGTCCCGCCCCCTGCTTGCAGTTTCATGCAAACAGAGGGCCGGTACAGTAAGCCGTGCGAAAGAGGTAAGGTAAGTAAAGATCAGGGGAGTTCCAGTAAAATCTTTTATGGCGGTTGGGACTGGGGGCAGGATAGCTACTAATGGGCAAAAGTCCAAAAATGGGGTGGACATGCCCTTTAAGTTTTAAAACCTGCATCTGTGACAGGTAATCACCACTGATTAGATCTGATTACAGGTGATTTCAATAAAGAGGCAGGTATTCAGTGTTGATTGTGCCTGCGACACAGACACAAACAGGGTTATTCAATAAAAGTTCTTATCGTTTAAAATGGTGCTAATTTTGCCCTAACCAATCAGATGTTAACTTTCAAATGTTAAATAAGATTTGATTGGTTGGGGCAAAATTAGCACCATTTTAAACAATAGGAACTTTTATTGAATCTCCCTGAAAGTATTTGTGAAAACATCCATAAATAACTTGGAAGTGCTTATAAGAATTCTTTAGCTAGAAGATGGCACACATCTACAATGTGCCTAGCATGTGTACCAAATTTTGTGTCTCTAGCTTGAAAAGTGTGGGAGGGGATAGTCCAAAGTATAGGAAGTATAAAAGAGAAGTAGAACCGTAATTTGGCAGTTTGTAGCCAAATTAATTAATAAAAATACAAAGTCTAATCTTTTATAGTTCCCATCCATTAAAAACTGGACACACAACCTACAATATTGATTTTCTTTGTTGTTGTTTGAACAACCAAACCAGTGCCTGTTTAGTCTCATAAATAGTTGTTTAACTAGCACCCCTATTATCCCTGCAGTCAATATGGGGCACAGAGAGAAGACAATATGTGCCTCTGTGGAGCAATATGAGCTGTAGATATATTATTCAATAAGAGGTGCACAATGTTGCCTGTGTTCTAAATCTGCAGCAACCAATCCGGTGTTATAAAATGTTTTTAAACTGTAGTAGACCAGTAGAAATGGAATCTGATTGGTTGAGGCAAATCAACAGCTCAGACAATTTTGTTCACCTCCTATTAAAAAAGTCTGAGGGCACGGCCACACTGTGCCGCAAATGCACACCGAATTGTGTGCGTTTTCGCTGCGTTTGTGCATGCGTTTTTTCAATAGAAATAGAAAACCGCATGCGATTGTGCAAAAAAATGCAGAATGCAAATCGTGCACGCAATCGCATCACACCCAAAAACACGTGTTTTCGGTGCGTTGCCGAGATTGCAATGATAGGAAAAATTGCATGTGCAATCGCCTGCGCAAACACAGCAAAATTGCGCTGGTGTGGCCTAGCCCTGAAAGTAACTTCAGAGAATGGGTTACTGGAGAGACAGGTTTCTAAACCAATGAACTGACCTGACCCATACGGTTAACAGCTGATGGTTGAGATGGAAGGACTAGCATTGTATTGGTATCTTAAACTAAGAAGTCATGAGCCATTAATCTAAGTGACAGACTGAACTAAAGTCCTCAAAGTTTGGGGAGAGCAGAACTACATCCTAGAAAAAGAAACTGGGAATAAAAATATCACAAAAAGACAAACATTAAACTGTACTCACATCCACACCATACATACAGGTATACCCACATGTCTGGGGGTATCTGGCAAGATGTCGGAGGGTTTACAGGGCTGGGGGAAGGTGCCTTCCATAGTTTTGCTGTAGGGCCCATTGAGATTTAGCTAAACCTCTTTTCTCATCCCGTGTTATAATGCACAGTGCTCAAGCTTGCTTGCTCCCTAACTGACAGGTATCACGAGTGCAATTGTGAAATGAGTTTTACTTGCCTGCTATCATCAGAATGTTTGTGAGAGGAGTATGGTCTAGGCACAGAAGAATTTAAAGGAGAACTTAACCCAATATTTTATACTCCAGAATCTGAAAACAACCCCCCTAAAAACACCAATAAGCTATAGAATACCACTTCAGTAAATTGTATTAAAGGGCATGTCCACCCTTCAAAAAAAATTTTCATATAATATTCCCCCTGTCCCCCCAGCCCAACCGCTATATTTTTTATCAGAAAGTGCCCCAAACTTACTTACCTTCCCTCTTTCCTCCGCCGCACTGCCAGGCCCTCTGCTTGTGAGAAAATGCAAGCAGAGGGGCGGGACCGGCAGTCGCGTCTGATTGGCTGAGCGGCAGCCAATCACGGACGCGGCTGCCGGGAGTTCAGTGCGGCGGAGGAAAGAGGGAAGGTAAGTAATGTTTGGGGCACTTTCTGGTAATAAAAATATAGCGGCTGGGGGACAGGGGGGATGTTATATCAAAAGGATTTTACGCTAGGGGGAGGGAATCCTAATCGGGAGGGAGAGGAAGGGGAAGGGAGGGGGAGAAGGCTTGCAGTGCACATGCCAAACTTCTCCCGGAGGCGAGACAGGAGGCAGAGTCCTATATGGACTGCAGTACTCCTGGTGGGCGGTTTTTTGGACTTTAGGGGGGGATAGCAGAAGAACCAGATGGAGCTGGGATGTAAGGTAAGGATTAAACTAAACTACACAATGGGGCCAGTAGTGGGGGGATTATAGTTTTGGGGGTGGACATGCCCCCCAAAATGAGTGCTGGTTTTATATGAAGGTGTTTTGCTTTCTGGTTGTGTTGTTCTGTGGCTTTAATTGTCCTTTAACTATTGGATGCTGATATTTTCATCTTAAAAATAAGGAATTCATAGATTAGAGGTATTAAAGGGCATATCCATGGGAGCTCCTTTTACTTCTCGTTCTTCAATTAAACTGAAAAGCCCACACTCACTTTTGGCAGTGTATATGCCCTTTAACTGCAGTATATTCAAGTAGCAACCAGGACTGAATTTTCTTTTCAAAGAGGAAGAATTTGTCCTAGACCTTCCCTGGCATGTTTTGTACATGTCCTATAATATTTTGTCAAATTATTTATGTTACTTAAGAGTCTTATTTTTTAGTCTAGTTTAGATGTAAGGCTAGCTATACACAGATCGATACACAGGCTTGTATGGTGGTGCAACCAAACTTGTTATCAAAGGTTGGTGTTTTGCTTATGTGAAAATCCATCAGTTCTGATTGGTTATTCTGGCAGCATTATTTTGCAGGGGAAGCACTGCAACTTGGATTGTCCTTTGTAGAGGGAAAGGGATATGAAATGCGTCATAAACTTCCCCACAGGGATACCAGTTGTGTTAATAATGACAGAAGGAAGTAGTGCTGCTCAACAGAAAAAAATGTGTAACACATCTGGGTGTTAAGATTAGTGTACAGTGAAAAAATCGTAGAAAGTAGAGCACAGCTGTTTACATTTATTGCTGACTGCTAAAAAAATTTAACCTATGCGTTTATCGAACAAGGGCTGCTATTAAGTTCTGATGGTTTGCTACTTTGCTTTTTTTTTTTTTTTTAAGGGCAATCTCTTTTTAATACAGTATGCCACACAGTTATTGCCCCCATTGCATGGACATTGGGCCTGGGAATACTTAGTTTGTTCATCTAGGAATCTACTTTGTATCTACCAGTGCAAAGGTAAGCGGGGAGAAAAACTGAAAGTAAAATGAGGCATTTATGTAGTGAAAAATGTTGTTGATTTTTAAACGGTTAATTGCAAGACAACATTTATGGGAAAATCTTAGTGTTTTATAGTGGAGTTATCATTAAATCCAATTCAGAACAGCCATCTACTTGATGCCTTAGGTTGTCTAAAGCAAGTTCTGCTTGTGAGTGGCAGGGGTGTACCTGCAGGGGCCCGGCGCCAGGCCCCCCCCCTCCCCGGTGCCAGATTGGAGGCTGGGCCCCAGACCCCCTCCTCCATCTCTGCAGCAACCAGACGTTTTTAAACAGCTGATCGTGTGCATGAAGGAAACGCGCAACCAGCTGTTTAAAAGGCCAGACCCAAACTTCTGGAACTGAACTGGAAGTTTGGGTCTGGTCTTTGAAACCGTTGCTCGCGCATATGTTACCTTCATACGCGTGATCAGCTGTTTTAAAACAGCTGGTCGCTGCAGCGATAGTGGGCTTGTGGCGGGCCCCCGCCACTGGCGATTGGTCATATCAAACAGAAAAATTTATTCAGCACAGTGTGTTTATAATATTAGTAATATAGGGCGGGTTTAACCCTTTCAGTGCCAGAAGAATTTAAATTTTTTTTTTTTGCTTTAAGTGCCAGCAGAATTTTCAGGATTTTGCCCTTAATCGCTTTAGACTAATTTTACAATAGGAAACCTTGCAGTAAATCAGGAATATTATACATTGTTTTCAGCACAAAGTGTACTTTAACACGGTAACAGAATTTTGTAACTTGACTGAAAAATATATAAAAAAAAAAAAAGGAAAAATTTGCAAATTTTCATGGATATTTCCCATTTTTACTTATAGTTATTTTAAGGTTACACACAAAAATCTTACTGTTTCTAAAATCTCTGATACTCTCGAGTACAACAATACCAGATATATGTAGGTACCCCACTTTTCCTGTACAGGAGACCCCCCTCCCAAACTAAAACTGCACCTTCAAGAATATTACACCAAATTGAAATGTATAACCACTTCTGACGGTTAACAGAATATCTACCAAATTAACTAAAATATCCCCACAAGTGAGATATTTTTAGAAACTACACACCCACAAGATTTTATGAGTGAGGTTAGTTTCGATCAAAATGCAGATACCCGGACGCAGCACTTCGCCCAATTGTAAGTTATTTTCTCACATTTTCCTTTTTTTCCCTCAACTGTAAAATCAGAGACAAAATCAAATGCGAATTTCAGCTAAAAACTGTAGAGGAAAGTTCAAATGCATCTCAAATATGAAAGCCTAACCCCTCCCGAATAAAACGGTATGCCACATTCATGGATGTACCCAGAGACATGGCTACCAACTAACCCAGAGCGGGACCAATGCCAAATGTCAGTAGCAGCAAAAAAAAAAATTAGCCAGTTTTGTATTTGAACAGTCTGCAGTTTTTCCGCAACACACCCCCCTAACTCAGAAATACCCCTGACAAACTATATATTCCTGAAATCTACACACGTTCAGCTATGTAACGCTGTAATTCGTTCATTCATACCATCAATGGTGTGGGCGCAGTTCTTCGTAGAAATTTGCACTTTTACCAGATATTCAAAAAAAATGAACATCAAACAACAATCAAAAAGTTAGGAATCATGCCAAAACCTCATGGAATGTAAAAAAAAGTTACTAAATATCAATCTCCCAAATGTCCTGAATCAAACGGTATGCCATGTGTGGTTTACACACGCAGACGTGGAAGCAAAAAGCCACAAAGTGAGACAACACACGATGGCTCAGAAAAAGCGAAAATATTTAGCCAACTCCGAATTTGGACAGTCTGCAGTTTTTTCCACTAAACACCCCTATAACTTAGAAATAACCCCCACAAACTATATATTCCTGAAATCAAAATCAAGTGGCTCTGTAATTTTAACAGCCTACCCCTTTTCCAAGGAAACAGTCCCGAAACGTGGAAATTCCACCCACAAACTATATATTTTTGGAATCTACACACCTTCAGCTATTTTACAGTGCCATACTTTCATCTACATACAGAATTCCAACCCAGTGATCCATAAAATGTGTTTTTAGGAGGTTTTTTTGTGAAAAATAAAATATGATTCAAGGGTTGAATTCCTACCTAAACCCACTTGAACAGCAAAAAAACTAAATATCAATCTCCCAATGTCCTGAACCAACAGAATGCCATATGCATGGGTGTACACAGACATGGCCACCAACTAACTCAAATGGGAAGCATGCATAAGTGCAATTACAAGAAAAAAATCAAAGTGCTCTGTAATTTCAAACATCTCCCAAAACTTGGAACTTGGAAATGCCCCCCACAAATAAACCCCCACTAAATATCAATCTCCCACATGTCCTGAATCAAACGGTATGCCATATGTGTGGATGCACACAGAGACGTGGCCAAATGGGACATATGCACAAATGCTTACAAGAAAAAAAATCAAAGTGCTCAGTATTTTGACCAGCCTACCCTTTTTCTAAGGAAACAGTCCCGAAACTTAAAATCCCCCCACAAACTATTTATTTTTGGAATCTACAACACTTCGCTATGTTACGGTGCCATGCTTTCATACATACATGAAGAATTCCAGACCCAGTGATCCAAAGAACTCCGTGTTTTTATGAGGTTTTGGGAAAAATAAAAAATATGTTCAAAGGTTGCAATCCTATCTAAACCCACTTAACAAGCAAAAAAACCCACTAAATGTCAATCTCCCACATGAATCAAACGGTATGCCATATGCGTGGGTGACTCAAGGGTGTGCCACGAACTAGCTCAAATGGGACACAAGCACAAGTGCAATTACAAGAAAAAATCAGTGTTCTTTAATTTGAACAGCCTATTCAACTTGGAAATACCCCCCCAACTATATATTTTTGCAATCTACACACCTTCAGCTACTGTACGTTGTCATGCTTCGTATATATAGGGAGAATTCCAGATGCTGTTATTTCGAAAACTCCGTGCTTTTAGGAGATTTTGTGAAAAATAAAATAAGAGGACCCAATGGTTAAATACCTAACCTAAACCCGCTTGCAAGTAAAAAAAAACACCTAAATGGCAATCTCCCACATGCCCTGAATCAAACGGTATGCCATATGGGAGGGTGCAAACAGAGACTGGCCACCAACTAGCTCAAATGGGACCCATGCGTAATTGCAATTACTAGAAAAATCAAACCCCGCCACAACCCACCCCCACCCCCCTTTTAGTGATTTTTTATTGAAAACCAGTTAGGGCTAGGCCACACTAGCTTTTTTTCGCGTGTTTGCGCCCGCGTTTCGCGCTCGCTTTTGCGCCCGGTGATTTTCGCTAAAATGGAAATCGCGGGAACGCAAAAATTCCCGCGATTTCCGATCGCATGCGATTGCGCGTCGTTCGCGTTATGGTAACGCATGCGTTCACCATTTTTGGTGCGTTAACGCATGCGTTTCCATAACGTGAAAAGGCGAAAACGCATGGCGCAAAACGCGAGCGCGAAATGCGCAAGAATCCTGGCTGCTGCTCCTGGCTCTGCAGGTAAGTGCTGCTTTCTCTCTGATCCCCCCCCCCCCCTCGGATTTGGATGAATCGAGGGGGCCCCTCGCACTTACAGATTTTTTTTTTTAAAGGGGAACCAGATCGTATATTCACGATCTGTGGCAGTTTGAGCATTTCCTGCACAGATCGTGAATATACGATCTGTGGCAGTGAAAGGGTTAAAGGATTGGTTCACTCTGTTTATTTGCATTAATTGAAAAAGTTAGGTAAAGGACCTATGTTTTACCTCCAATTCTTTATTACTGTTACAGGAGCCGGGAATGAAGCACCTTAACTTAATAACAACACCCTCCCTCGCTGATTCACCTGACTGTTTACGGATTCAACTAAACCATAGTGCGCACACACTATAGTTTAATTGAGTCCTGAAAAAGTAGTTTAAGGGCATTTCACCCCCAACGTGTGCTGAACTGTGTTTTTCAAACAGTGAACAATACCGATAGTATGAGCAGGCTGCACATGTTGTATTATGTTAATCAAACTTTATTCCAGAAGTATATTAAACGTAAACCAAATAACAATTATGCACAGG
The DNA here is from genome assembly GCA_019447015.1 of Hymenochirus boettgeri. Taxonomy (NCBI): domain Eukaryota; kingdom Metazoa; phylum Chordata; class Amphibia; order Anura; family Pipidae; genus Hymenochirus; species Hymenochirus boettgeri. The sequence goes on along the minus strand of CM033472.1, from coordinate 127,858,583 downwards.
ACTAACAGAGGGAGTGCCTGACATGTTTCATGACATCACTCATCAAGAGGCTTTCCAAAAAATTATTCTCGAATGTATCCTTTTCGATTTCGGTAACCCATTTGAGGGTTACGACAATCGAAAAGGATACATTCGAGAATAATTTTTTGGAAAGCCTACATTTGAGTACCTTTTCGATTTCGGTAACCCTCGAATGTATCCTTTTCGATTCGGTAACCCTCGAATGTATCCTTTTCGATTTCGGTGACCCTCAAATTTATCCTTTTCGATTTTGGTGACCCTCGAATGTATCCTTTTCGATTTTGGTAACCCCGAATTGGCAATAACCCTTGAATGTAGCATGTGAAAACCTGAAAATGCAAAATCGTGGAGGAAGGAAGTGTTTAAAGGGAATGTCTACCCCACAAACTAACTCTATATTTATTTGGCCCAAATAACTGCTCCAACACAACTTTACAGCATCTAAATCGGTCCAGTGGTTCAAAAGTTCTCACTTTTCTAGCTGGCTTAATCCTGCAGCATGGACCAGTACGCGATAACAGAACCAGGTTACGTTACCTTGCCTCTGTTCTTTTCATGTTCTCGCGCAGTCCGTTACAATCCATCAGCGAGCACAGAGGAAGTCGCATCCAGTAATGATCTGACCCCTGGATCCCGCCACTTTTGCCAATCAACCACAACAAGCCGTAAAGCTTTGTTTACGGAAGAAATCCAGGATTCACATGTTGCAGCCGCTCGTATATGTGATTATTTCGTCTCTGGTATACACACACACACAATTTGTTTACACCGCTCCGTAAATGCTTTCGCATCCGGGAAGCCACGAGAGAGAGGAATGTTTTTTTTTTTTGTATGCTGCAGCACAACTAACGTTGCGTAAGAGGAATTGGAGCGGAAGTGCTTGATGCGGCCTGATGTATATCTCATTAAATTCGGGCAAAGCAAATGTTTTGCAGAAATGAACATGGCGTTTGAGTTGGTGCTATATATAAAAAATTTTATTTTTTGGGTGGACATACCCTTTAAATAATTTTGGTGATATGTACGTGTTCCCCAGACTATTTCCCAGGTGCCACAGCCATTTACAGTAGGTTACCATTGCTATTTTAAATGTATTTTATCTGAACTTTTCAAACTATTTTCTCCCATCACTTCCAAACTTTTACTGAGGCTCGGAAGTTTGAAAATGAACTGAACTTCAGAAGTTCAGCCATCTCTACTCATGACAATGTTTTAGTATTTTTGCCCATGAAAGGGAATTTACATCCTAAGCAGGCAAGAACATGGGTAGGTAATTTACTTACTGCAGCAAGAACAATCTAGTAAACATTATGGAACAGGCACCCCCTGGATACTATGGTGTGTATAGTGTCTTTTTGGAATTATAACAAATTTGTGGTGAGTGCCATTGTTCTTCATGCAGCCATTAGTCTCCCCCACTCCATCCTACACTTCCCATAGCTTCTGAACGGCTGTGATTCTGCCAATACAGATTCAATAGAGAAAACTGTCCATACACTACCTTGACATTATACCGATTATGCATTTACCGAGATAAATATATCAAATTGTAATGTCAAGTGGCAGCAGTTTTAACCTGCTGATCTTTCCTGGCCAGGTCATGTTTACAATCATAATTACAGTCTATATTCTGATTGTAGTATCAATCTCCAAATAACATTGCTTGAATGCTGGAGGTAAGTTTGTAGTGTATGGCCAGCAAAAGTGTCCTTTGAACCATTGTTGCAAACATTTCTCTTTGTATACTAGACTAAATGCATGTCTTAAAATTACTGAATACACAGGATGTGATGCTTATGTAGTTTCAGTAATCCACAAATTGTGAATCTACCTGAGGATTTATAGTGTCAGGAACAGCAGCTTTAAAGGGTATGAAATCGGATAAGTTTGTTACACTGATACGGAAGCTTGACCGCTTCCTGGTAGCTAAGCTAAAACTCAAACAGGATGTTGTTTGCTAAACTGCATAACTTAGAATCCTTTATAAAAAACTTTCATACTTTTCTCATTATTGTAAACTTATTGGTTACTAGTATTTTACTTCTTCCCTAAACAGATCAGTGTTCTTTTGAAAGTACATTTCATTGTATTTTTATCATTCTTTGTGCTGTTCAGACCAGGAAGCGAATATTTCAGCTGTTAGCCATAAAACGGAGCAGGGAATTACTTAAAGGGCATGTCCACCCCCAAAACTATAATCCCCCAACTACTGGCCCCACCATGTATGTAGTTTAATCCTTACCTCACATCCCAGCTCCATAGGGTTCTCCTGTAGTCCCCCCCCCAAGTCCCAAAAACTGACCACCAGAGGCTAGCAAGTCCATATAGGACACTGCCTGCTACCTGGCCTCCCGAGATCATTGCCATGCGTACTGCAGCCCTTCTCCCCCCTCCCTCTCCCTCCCGTTCTTCTATCCCCCCCCTAGCATAAATCCCCTTTACAGTAGTAATCCCCCATGTCCCCCGCCCCAACCCATGATTTTTATTTTTATAAAGCCCCCAAACTTTTACTTACCTCTCCGCTTTCCTACGCTGAAGAGCTGCCGCAGCCGCGTCCGTGATGGCTGCCGCTCAGCCAATCACAGACGCGCTGCCGGTCCTGCCCCTCTGCTTGCATTTCCTCGCAAGCAGAGGGCTGGGACGCGTCGGAGGAAAGAGGGGAGGTAAGTAGAGTTTGGGGCTTAAAAAAAAAAAAAAAAATAATGCGGTTGGGGCTGGGAGCCCATGGGGAATAGCATAACAAAAATTGAAATTTAGGGTGGACATGCTCTTTAATATATTAACGGTCCATACAAAATGTGTTCAGGTGCTGACTTTTATCGGGACTGTAGGAAGACTGTTAGGACAATGTACAGCACTCGATTGGGCATCGTTGTTAATCTGATCCGGCACTAGGCCTGACCTGAGCGCCAATACACATCACGTGTACTATGCTTTAGAGTACAATTTATTTCCCCAACTTCCGCACAATTGTCATGGTTTGCAGACGAGCAGTCTGAAATCTGTTGCGTCTGTCCGAAAACCTATGCAATGTTTTCATCCTGACGACTGATACACTGAAGTATCTGTCATCGCCCAAAAAATTGCAAGTGTACCCAATTAATATAGAAGATAAGGCTGTCCAGTTGTATTCAACAAGGGGTGAATCCCTTCTTTATTGGTGCAAAATTCAAATAACCACACGTTTCGGCGCTGTGACCTTTATCAAGTGTACAGAGCTATCCCACATCTGCTTTTTTAAGCCGCTTTAGAGCGCCCTCTAGTGCTCCCCTTTCACGAATCATCATTGTTTAAATCCAATTGCTCCGTCTAGTGGTACACCGATAACCCTCCACCATTTCACAAGTGATCACCTGGTAGAAATAGGGGGTATTCCCAATAATTCACGCAGGGAACGCATGTTCCTGCGTGTTGTGAATATCACCACAGTTGGCTTATACAGATATTACCTTTGCTTCACTTTTATTTAAAAGTATATCCATTTTACCTTTTCTTTACTTTTCACACAAACTTTAGAGGGTATATCCACCATCTAACTTAATTTTGCATACTCCTCTCTAACACATTTTAACTATATTTACCTTTGCCAAATATGCTTCTAAATTTACACAGCTGGATCTCGCACCACGTCTCTTGATACTCTTCAGCTTCTGAGTCTGGACATCACTCAAATGCCAGACATATTATTATTATTATTGTGGATTATATAGCGCCAACTCTTCTTTACAATTACATGTGTACATTCACATCAGGCCCTGCCCCGAAGAGCTTCAATCTAAACACATTTATTGACACAGCCATCAGTATGTCTTTATGATTGTGGGGGAAACAGGAGTGCCCGGAGGAAACCCACGCAAGCACGGGGAGAACTAAACAACTCTTTGCAGATGTGTCCACGGGTGGATTCAAACTCAGACCTCAGCGCTGCAAGGTATCGTGCTACCACTGAGCCACCGTGCGTGTCCACATATCAGAAGCTATTCCCCTGCTGCTGTGTGCAATCCTGTCTAATATAATTTATTGGCTAGTGTAACCAGTACAGCACTGGAGGCAATCTTCTCACGCCACCACTCCCCCAAGAGGTACTTCATGTTGTGTTGCATGTAAATTACACATAAAGCCGCAGAGTCATTTCTTCTACCATTTGGTGAGGTTCGTTCTGTGTAAGGTTAGAAGCATTTATGGCAAAGGTAAGTACCGGTATACGAAAAATGTTTTTGGAAGGCCTTAAGCAGTAAGTAAAAATTAACTTATGAGTGTGGACATTCCCTTTAGGGCTAGGCGACACTAGTGCATATCTTATCGCTAACAATGCATTTTGCAATCCATTAGTGCCTGAGGAAGCCAGGGCTGTGCATTTCAATATGGGTGGTCACACTGAATAGATTGGCAAAGCAGTTCATTCAGAGTGCATGCGATCGCTTTTTTTGAAATCATGTGTTCCAATAATGCAAAATTTTGCAAAGCGTTCGCAACAGACTTGCGTGTAGAAATGTTGTGCCAATGCGCGAGTGCTTTCAAAGCTTGTTACCGTACGGTTCAGTGTGACCCGCCTAAAAGTGGTTTCTCGGTAATGAAGGTAGGAATACTCATTTTAATCCTTTCTATAATTAGGGATCCGACAACTTAAAGGAGAACTAACCCTCTAAAACACCAATAAACGTAAAATAGCAAAATGGTAAATAGCATAAGTAAATATTACCATTTGAAGAACTGGATAAAATAACTGTGTGAACAGTGACTGGCCACTCCCCTGACTCCATCACATGCTCCCTTGCCTATTCTCCTCTGTAAAAGGGTTGGCTAAAGGTCACTATGGGTGTGACCACTGTAACAAGTTCCTGCAGTGTGGTCATGACCACACTGTGATACCAGAACACTGGCAATAAGATACAACACTCTGTTAGAAATTAAATTTCTCATATTAAAATGAGAGATGAGACAATGATTACTGTTTTTATATTAGGGAGATCTGCCTTCTAATTCAATGTTCTGAAGTTTTAGTTGTCCTTTATTATTTCATAGTAAAGTAAAACAAAACAACAAAAATGATTTGCAGAATGTGAAAGATATATTTTACCTTAAAAAAAAATGGGCTGCCTAAAACCAGTCTCGGCAATCACCTCAGACAAGTTTAATGTTGATACAGTTTCTCCATGCTACTGTCAATCACAGGGCAGACTTGATACTTTTTTGAAATGTATTATGTATGTATGAAATAATGTATAAAATGTAACTGATCACAGGGAGAGCACACATAGATTACACACAATACTAAAATATCCCCACAAGTGAGATATTTTTAGAAACTACACACCCACAAGATTTTATGAGTGAGGTTAGTTTCGATCAAAATGCAGATACCCGGACGCAGCACTTCGCCCAATTGTAAGTTATTTTCTCACATTTTCCTTTTTTTCCCTCAACTGTAAAATCAGAGACAAAATCAAATGCGAATTTCAGCTAAAAACTGTAGAGGAAAGTTCAAATGCATCTCAAATATGAAAGCCTAACCCCTCCCGAATAAAACGGTATGCCACATTCATGGATGTACCCAGAGACATGGCTACCAACTAACCCAGAGCGGGACCAATGCCAAATGTCAGTAGCAGCAAAAAAAAAAATTAGCCAGTTTTGTATTTGAACAGTCTGCAGTTTTTCCGCAACACACCCCCCTAACTCAGAAATACCCCTGACAAACTATATATTCCTGAAATCTACACACGTTCAGCTATGTAACGCTGTAATTCGTTCATTCATACCATCAATGGTGTGGGCGCAGTTCTTCGTAGAAATTTGCACTTTTACCAGATATTCAAAAAAAATGAACATCAAACAACAATCAAAAAGTTAGGAATCATGCCAAAACCTCATGGAATGTAAAAAAAAGTTACTAAATATCAATCTCCCAAATGTCCTGAATCAAACGGTATGCCATGTGTGGTTTACACACGCAGACGTGGAAGCAAAAAGCCACAAAGTGAGACAACACACGATGGCTCAGAAAAAGCGAAAATATTTAGCCAACTCCGAATTTGGACAGTCTGCAGTTTTTTCCACTAAACACCCCTATAACTTAGAAATAACCCCCACAAACTATATATTCCTGAAATCCACACACCTTTATCTACATAATTCTGTAGTTTGTTCATTCATACCATCAATGGTGTGGGCGCAGTTCTTCGTAGAATTTCGCAGTTTTAGCAGATTTTCTAAAAAATTAGAAAAAAAAAACACTCTCAAAGGTAGAAATCATGCCACAATTCCAAGTAATGTAAATATAGATTACCAAATATCAATCTCCTAAATGTCCTGAATCAAATGGTATGCCCTATGTATGGTTACACACGTAGACGTGGAATCAACTAGCCACAAAGTGAGCCAATAAACAGTGGCTCAATTACAGCAACTTTTCAGATTTATCAGACTTAACACCCCTCTATATTAGAAATACCCCCCAAAGCTATATATTCTTGGAATCTACACACCTTCAGCTACACAATGGTGTGATTCTTTTATGCATACCACCAATGGTGTGGGCGCAGTTTTGTGTAGAATTTCGTTTTTTTACCAGACTTTCAGGAAAATTTTATAAAAATTTAAAAATCATGGCAAATTTCCATGTCATGTAAAAAAAACGTGTCAATTATCAATCTTCCAAATGTCCTGAATCAAACGGTATGCCATATGCATGGTTACACACACGGACATGAAAGCCACTAGTCACAAAGTGAGCCAATGCGTAGTGGCCCAATAACAGCAACTTTAAAGATTTTATCTAAACACCCCTCTAACTCAAAAATACCCCCCAAAAATATATATTTTTAGAATCTACATACCTTCAGCTAAGGAATGGTGCCATTTTTTCATTCATACCATCAATTGTGTGTGCGCAGATCTTCGTAGAATTTTGCACTTTTAGCATATTTTCTGAAAAAAAACAAAGAAACAAGAAGTTTCAAAGTTAAAAACCCTGCCAAAACCCCAAGTAATGAAAAAAAGTTTCCAAATATAAATCTCCCAGATGTCCTGAATCAAATGGTATGCCATATGCATGGGTGCACACAGAGACATGGCCACCAACTAACTCAAATTGAAAGCATGCATAAGTGCAATTACAAGAAAAAAATCAAGGTGCTCTGTAATTTCAAACAGCCCCAAAACTTGGAAATGCCCCCTCAAATAAAACCCTCCACTAAATATCAAATCTCCCACATGTCCTGAATCAAACGGTATGCCATATGCATGGATGCACAGAGACGTGGCCACCAACTAGCTCAAATGGGACCCATGCACAAATGCAATTGCAAGAAAAAATCAAAGTGCTCTGCAATTTGAACAGCCTACCGTTTTTCAACAGCCCCGAAACTTGGAAATATCCCCAACAAACTATATATGTTTGGAATCTACACACCTTCAGCTATGTTACGGTGCCAAGCTTTCATACATACATGAAGAATTCCAGACGCAGTAATCCAAAGAATTCTGTGTTTTAAGGAGATTTTGTGAAAAATAAAATAAGATGATTCAAAGGTTGAAATCCTACCTAAAAACCCCACTAAATGTGAATCTCCCACATGTCCTGAATGAAACGGTATGCCATATGCGTGGATGCACATAGAGACGTGGCCACCAACTAGCTCAAATTGGACGCATGCACAAATGCAATTACAAAAAAAATCTAAGTGCTCTGTAATTTTAACAGCCTACCCCTTTTCCAAGGAAACAGTCCCGAAACGTGGAAATTCCACCCACAAACTATATATTTTTGGAATCTACACACCTTCAGCTATGTTACAGTGCCATACTTTCATACATACATGAAGAATTCCAGACCCAGTGATCCATAGAACTGTGTTTTTAGGAGGTTTTGTGAAAAATAAAATATGATTCAAGGGTTGAATTCCTACCTAAACCCACTTGACAAGCAAAAAAACTAAATATCAATCTCCCAAATGTCCTGAACCAAACAGAATGCCATATGCATGGGTGTACACAGACATGGCCACCAACTAACTCAAATGGGAAGCATGCATAAGTGCAATTACAAGAAAAAAATCAAAGTGCTCTGTAATTTCAAACAGTCCCAAAACTTGGAACTTGGAAATGCCCCCCACAAATAAAACCCCCACTAAATATCAATCTCCCACATGTCCTGAATCAAACGGTATGCCATATGTGTGGATGCACACAGAGACGTGGCCAAATGGGACATATGCACAAATGCAATTACAAGAAAAAAATCAAAGTGCTCAGTAATTTGACCAGCCTACCCTTTTTCTAAGGAAACAGTCCCGAAACTTAAAATTCCCCCCACAAACTATTTATTTTTGGAATCTACACACCTTCGGCTATGTTACGGTGCCATGCTTTCATACATACATGAAGAATTCCAGACCCAGTGATCCAAAGAACTCCGTGTTTTTATGAGGTTTTGGGAAAAATAAAATAAGATGATTCAAAGGTTGCAATCCTATCTAAACCCACTTAACAAGCAAAAAAACCCACTAAATGTCAATCTCCCACATGAATCAAACGGTATGCCATATGCGTGGGTGCACTCAGAGGTGTGGCCACGAACTAGCTCAAATGGGACACAAGCACAAGTGCAATTACAAGAAAAAAATCAGTGTTCTTTAATTTGAACAGCCTATTCAACTTGGAAATACCCCCCACAAACTATATATTTTTGCAATCTACACACCTTCAGCTACGTAACGGTGTCATGCTTTCGTATATATATGGAGAATTCCAGATGCTGTTATTTCGAAAACTCCGTGCTTTTAGGAGATTTTGTGAAAAAATAAAATAAGAGGACCCAATGGTTAAAATCCTACCTAAACCCGCTTGGCAAGTAAAAAAAAAACACTAAATGGCAATCTCCCACATGTCCTGAATCAAACGGTATGCCATATGGGAGGGTGCAAACAGAGACTGGCCACCAACTAGCTCAAATGGGACCCATGCGTAATTGCAATTACTAGAAAAAATCAAAAACCGCCACAACCCACCCCCACCCCCCTTTTAGTGATATTTTAGTGAAAACCAGTTAGGGCTAGGCCACACTAGCGCGTTTTTCGCGTGTTTGCGCCCGCGTTTCGCGCTCGCGTTTGCGCCCGTGATTTTCGCTAAAATGGAAATCGCGGGAACGCAAAAATTCCCGCGATTTCCGATGCGCATGCGATTGCGCGTCCGTTCGCGTTATGGTAACGCATGCGTTCACCATTTTTGGTGCGTTAACGCATGCGTTTCCATAACGTGAAAAGGCGAAAACGCATGCGCAAAACGCGAGCGCGAAATGCGCAAGAATCCTGGCTGCTGCTCCTGGCTCTGCAGGTAAGTGCTGCTTTCTCCTGATCCCCCCCCCCCCCTCGGATTTGGATGAAATCGAGGGGGCCCCTCGCACTTACAGATTTTTTTTTTTTAAAGGGGAAGCAACAGATCGTATATTCACGATCTGTGGCAGTTTGAGCATTTCCTGCACAGATCGTGAATATACGATCTGTGGCAGTGAAAGGGTTAAAGGATTGGTTCACTCTGTTTATTTGCATTAATTGAAGAAAGTTAGGTAAAGGACCTATGTTTTACCTCCAATTCTTTAATTACTGTTACAGGAGCCGGGAATGAAGCACCTTAACTTAATAACAAGCACGCTCCCTCGCTGATTCACCTGACTGTTTACGGATTCAACTAAACCATAGTGCGCACACACTATAGTTTAATTGAGTCCTGAAAAAGTAGTTTAAGGGCATGTTCACCCCCAACTGTGCTGAACTGTGGTTTTCAAACAAGTGAACAATACCGATAGTAGAGCAGGCTGCACATGTTGTATTATGTTAAAATCAAACTTTATCCAGAAGTATATTAAAACGTAAACCAAAATAACAATTATGCACAGGACTAACAGAGGGAGTGCCTGACATGTTCATGACATCACTTCATCAGAGGCTTTCCAAAAAATTATTCTCGAATGTATCCTTTTCCGATTTCGGTAACCCTCAAATGGGTTACCGAAATCGAAAAGGATACATTCGAGAATAATTTTTTGGAAAGCCTACATTTGAGTATCCTTTTCGATTTCGGTAACCCTCGAATGTATCCTTTTCGATTTCGGTAACCCTCGAATGTATCCTTTTCGATTTCGGTGACCCTCAAATGTATCCTTTTCGATTTTGGTGACCCTCGAATGTATCCTTTTCGATTTTGGTAACCCTCGAATTGGCAATAACCCTTGAATGTAGCATGTGAAAACCTGAAAATTGCCAAATCGTGGAGGAAGGAAGTGTTTAAAGGGAATGTCTACCCCACAAACTAACTTTCTATATTTATTTGGCCCAAATAACTGCTCCAAAACAAACTTTACAGCATCTAAATCGGTCCAGTGGTTCAAAAGTTACTCACCTTTCTAGCTGGCTTAATCCTGCAGCATGGACCAGTACAGCGATAAACAGAACCAGGTTACGTTACCTTGCCTCTGTTCTTTTCATGTTCTCGCGCATGTCCGTTAACATCCATCAGCGAGCACAGAGGAAGTCGCATCCAGTAATGATCTGACCCCTGGATCCCGCCCACTTTTGCCAATCAACCAATCAACAGCCGTAAAGCTTTGTTTACGGAAGAAATCCAGGATTCACATGTTGCAGCCGCTCGTATATGTGATTATTTCGTCTCTGGTATACACACACACACACAATTTGTTTACACCGCTCCGTAAATGCTTTCGCATCCGGGAAGCCACGAGAGAGAAGGAATGTTTTTTTTTTTTGTATGCTGCAGCACAACTAACGTTGCGTAAGAGAGGAAGTGGAGCGGAAGTGCTTGATGCGGCCTGATGTATATCTCATTAAATATCGGGCAAAGCAAATGTTTTGCAGAAAAATGAACATGGCGTTTGAGGTTGGTGCTATTATATAAAAAAAGTTTATTTTTTGGGTGGACATACCCTTTAAATAAATTTTGGTGATATGTACGTGTTCCCCAGACTATTTCCCAGGTGCCACAGCCATTTACAGTAGGTTACCATTGCTATTTTAAATGTATTTTATCTGAACTTTTCAAACTATTTTCTCCCATCGACTTCCAAACTTTTACTGAGGCTCGGGAAGTTTGAAAATGAACTGAACTTCAGGAAGTTCAGCCATCTCTACTCATGACAATGTTTTAGTATTTTTGCCCATGAAAGGGAATTTACATCCTAAGCAGGCAAGAACATGGTAGGTAATTTACTTACTAAGCAGGCAAGAACAATCTAGTAAACATATAGTGAACAGGCACCCCCTGAGATACTATGGTGTGTATAGTGTCTTTTTGGAATTATAAACAATATTTGTGGGTGAGTGACCATTGTTCTTCCATGCAGCCATTAGTCTCCCCCACTCACTCCTACACTTCCCATAGCTATCTGAACTGCTGTGAATTCTGCCAATACAGAGATCAATAGAGAAAAGCTGTCCATACACTACCTTGACATTATACCGATTATGCATTTGATCCGAGATAAATATATCAAATTGTAATGTCAAGTGGAGCAGCAGTTTTACCTGCTGATCTTTCCTGGCCAGGTCATGTTTACAATCATAATTACAGTCTATATTCTGATTGTAGTATCAATCTCCAAATAAACATTGCTTGAATGCTGGGAGGTAAGTTTGTAGTGTATGGCCAGCAAAAGTGTCCTTTGAACCATTGTTGCAAACATTTCTCTTTGTATACTAGACTAAATGCATGTCTTAAAATTACTGAATACACAGGATGTGATGCATTATGTAGTTTCAGTAATCCTACAAATTGTGAATCTACCCTGAGGATTTATAGTGTCAGGAACAGCAGCTTTAAAGGGTATGAAATCGGATAAGTTTGTTACACATGATACTGAAGCTTGACCGCTTCCTGGTAGCTAAGCTAAAACATCAAACAGGATGTGTTTGCTAAACTGCATGAACTTAAGAATCCTTTATAAAAAAAACTTTCATACTTTTCTCATATGTGTAAACTTATTGGGTTACTAGTATTTTTACTTCCCTAAAACAGATCAGTGTTCTTTTGAAAGTACATTTTCATTGTATTTTTATCATTCTTTGCTGTTCAGACCAGGAAGCGAATATTTCAGCTGTTAGCCATAAAACGGAGCAGGGAATTACTTAAAGGGCATGTCCACCCCCAAAACTATAATCCCCCCAACTACTGGCCCCACCATGTAGTGTAGTTTAATCCTTACCTCACATCCCAGCTCCATAGGGTTCTCCTGTAGTCCCCCCCCCAAAGTCCCAAAAACTGACCACCAGGAGGCTAGCAAGTCCATATAGGACACTGCCTGCTACCTGGCCTCCCGGAGATCATTGCCATGCGTACTGCAGCCCTTCTCCCCCCTCCCTCTCCCTCCCGTTCTGCTATCCCTCCCCCTAGCATAAATCCCCTTTACAGTAGTAATCCCCCATGTCCCCCAGCCCCAACCGCATGATTTTTATTTTTATAAAGCTCCCCAAACTTTTACTTACCTCTCCGCTTTCCTACGCTGAAGTGAGCTGCCGGCAGCCGCGTCCGTGATTGGCTGCCGCTCAGCCAATCACAGACGCGGCTGCCGGTCCTGCCCCTCTGCTTGCATTTCCTCGCAAGCAGAGGGCTGGGAGCGCGTCGGAGGAAAGAGGGGAGGTAAGTAGAGTTTGGGGGGCTTAAAAAAAAAAAAAATAATGCGGTTGGGGCTGGGAGCCCATGGGGAATAGCATAACAAAAATTGAAATTTAGGGTGGACATGCTCTTTAATATATTAACGGTCCATACAAAAATGTGTTCAGAGTGCTGACTTTTATGCGGGACTGTAGGAAGACAGTGTAGGACAATGTACGAGCACTCGATTGGGCATCGTTGTTAATCTGATCCGGCAGCTAGGCCTGACTGAGCGCCAATACACATCACGTGTACTATGCTTTAGAGTACAATTTATTTCCCCAACTTCCGCACAATTGGTCATGGTTTGCAGACGAGCAGTCTGAAATCTGTTGCGTCTGTCCGAAAACCTATGCAATGTTTTCATCCTGATCGACTGATACACTGAAGTATCTGTCGATCGCCCAAAAAATTGCAAGTGTAAACCCAATAGTATATAGAAGATAAGGCTGTCCAGTTGTATTCAACATAGGGTGAATCCCTTCTTTATTGGTGCAAAATTCAAATAACACACAACGTTTCGGCGCTGTGACCTTTATCAAGTGTAACAGAGCTATCCCACAGTCTGCTTTTTATAGCCGCTTTAGGAGCGCCCTCTAGTGCTCCCCTTTCACGAATCATCATTGTTTAAATCCAATTGCTCCGTCTAGTGGTATACATCCGATAACCCTCCACCATTTTCACAGTGATCACCTGGTAGAAATAGGGGGTATTCCCAATAAATTCACGCAGGGAACGCATGTTCCCTGCGTGTTGTGAATATCACCACAGTTGGCTTATACAGATATTACCTTTGCTTCACTTTTATTTTAAAAGTATATCCATTTTACCTTTTCTTTACTTTTCACACAAACTTTAGAGGGTATATCCACCATCATAACTTAATTTTGCATACTCCTCTCTAACACATTTTAACTATATTTACCTTTGCCAAATATGCTTCTAAATTTACACAGCTGGATCTCGCACCACGTCTCTCTGATACTCTTCAGCTTCTGAGTCTGGACATCACTCAAATGCCAGACATATTATTATTATTATTGTGGATTTATATAGCGCCAACATCTTCTTTACAATTACATGTGTACATTCACATCAGGCCCTGCCCCGAAGAGCTTTCAATCTAAACACATTTATTTGACACACGCTATCAGTATGTCTTTATGATTGTGGGGGAAACAGGAGTGCCCGGAGGAAACCCACGCAAGCACGGGGAGAACATACAAACTCTTTGCAGATGTGTCCACGGGTGGATTCAAACTCAGGACCTCAGCGCTGCAAGGTATCAGTGCTAACCACTGAGCCACCGTGCTGTCCACATATCAGAAGCTATTCCCTCTGCTGCTGTGTGCAATCCTGTCTAATATAATTTATTGGCTAGTGTAACCAGTACAGCACTGGAGGCAATCTTCTCACGCCACCACTCCCCCAAGAGGTACTTCATGTTGTGTTGCATGTAAATTACACATAAAGCCGCAGAGTCAGTTTCTACCATTTGGTGAGGTATCGTTCTGTGTAAGGTTAGAAGCATTTATGGCAAAGGTAAGTACCGGTATACGAAAAATGTTTTTGGAAGGCCTTAAGCAGTAAGTATAATTAACTTATGAGTGTGGACATTCCCTTTAGGGCTAGGCGACACTAGTGCATATCTTATGCGCTAACAATTGCATTTTGCAATCCATTAGTGCCTGAGGAAGCCATGGCTGTGCATTTCAATATGGGTGGTCACACTGAAAATAGATTGCAAAGCAGTTCATTCAGAGTGCATGCGATCGCTTTTTTTGAAATCATGTGTTCCAATAATGCAAAATTTTGCAAAGCGTAGCGCAAACAGACTTGCGTGTAGAAATGTGTGCCAATGCGCGAGTGCTTTCAAAGCTTGTTACCGTACGGTTCAGTGTGACCTCAGCCTAAAAGTGGATTTCTCGGTAATGAAGGTAGGAATACTCATTTTAACCTTTCCTATAATTAGGGATCCGACAACTTAAAGGAGAACTAAACCCTCTAAAAACACCAATAAACTGTAAAATAGCAAAATGGTAAATAGCAATAAAGTAAATATTACCATTTGAAGAACTGGATAAAATAACTGTGTGAACAGTGACTGGCCACTCCCCTGATCTCCATCACATGCTCCCTTGCCTATTCTCTCCTGTAAAAGGGTTGGCTAAAGGTCACTAGTGGGTGTGACCAACTGTAACAAGTTCCTGCAGTGTGGTCAGTGACCACACTGTGATACCAGAACACTGGCAAATAAGATACAAACCTCATGTTAGAAAGTTAAATTTCTCATATTAAAATGAGAGATGAGACAATGATTACTGTTTTTATATTAGGGAGATCTGCCTTCTAATTCAATGTTCTGAAGTTTTAGTTGTCCTTTATTATTTTCATAGTAAAGTAAAACAAAACAACAAAAATGATTTGCAGAATGTGAAAGATATATTTTACCTTAAAAAAAAATGGGCTGCCTAAAACCAGTCTCGGCAATCACCTCAGACAAGTTTAATGTTGATACAGTTCTCCATGCTACTGTCAATCACAGGGCAGACTTGATACTTTTTTTGAAATGTATTATGTATGTATGAAATAATGTATAAAATGTAACTGATCACAGGGAGAGCACACATAGATTAACACACCTATTTGATAAATAAGGCTCTTCGCCTATTTATTAACCCTTTCACTGCCAGGAGATTTTCATTTTTTTTTTGCGTTAACTGCCAGAAGAATTTTCAGGATTTTGCCCTCAATCGCTTTAGACTAATTTTACAGTAGGTTACCTTGCAGTAAATCAGGAATATTATACATTGTTTTTTTCAGCACAAAGTCTACTTTAACATGGTAACAGAATTTTGTAACTTTTCTGGAAATTTTACTGGAATTATGGGTAAAATATGTAAAAAAAATGAGAAATTTGCAAATTTTCATGGATTTTTCCCATTTTTACTTATAGTTATCTTAAGGTTACGCACAAAAATCTTACTGTTTCTAAAAGCTCAGATACTCCCGAGTACAACGATACCAGATATATGTAGGTACCCCACTTTTCCTGTACAGGAGACCCCCCCAAACTAAAACTGCACCTTAAAGAATATTACACCAAATTAAAATGTATAACCACTACTGACAGTTAACATAGAATATCTTCCAAATTAACTAAAATATCCCCACAAGTGAGATATTTTTAGAAACTACACACCCGCAGGATTTTATGAGTGAGGTTAGTTTCGATCAAAATGCAGATACCCGGACGCAGCTCTTTGTCCAATTGTAAGTTGTTTTCTCACATTTTCCTTTTTTTCCTCAACTGTAAAATCAGAGACAAAATCAAATGCGAATTTCAGCTAAAAACTGTGCAGGAAAGTTCAAACACATCTCAAATATGAAAGCCTAACCCCTCCCGAATAAAATGGTATGCCACATTCATGGGTGTACCCAGAGACATGGCTACCAACTAACCCAGAGCGTGACCAGTGCCAAATGTCAGTAGCAGCAAAAAAAAATTTGCCAGTTTTGTATTTGAACAGTCTGCAGTTTTTCCACAAAACACCGGGCCCCACCCACTCAGAAATACCCCCACAAACTATATATTCTGAAATCTACACACCTTCAGCTATGTAACGCTGTAGTCGTTCATTCATACCATCAATGGGTGGGCGCAGTTCTTCGTAGAAGTTTGCACTTTACCAGATTTTCAAAAAAATTGACATCAAACAACATTCAAAAAGTAGAAAACATGCCAACCCCAGAAATGTAAAAAAAAGTTACTAAATATCAATCTCCCAAATGTCCTGAATCAAATGGTATGCCATATGTGTGGTTACACACGTGGACGTTGGATAGCGAAAAGCCACAAAGTGAGACAATGCACGATGGCTCAGAAACGGCAAAATATTTAGCCAACTCCGAATTTGGACAGTCTGCAGTTTTTTCAACAAAACACCCCCGTAACTTAGAAATAAAACCCCACAAACTATATATTCCTGAAATCTAACACCCTCAGCTATGTAACACTGTAGTTTGTTCATTCATACCATCAATGGTGTGGACGGCAGTTCTTCATAGAAGTTCGCATTTGTCTGAAAAATGAACAAAACAACTTCAAAAGGTAGAATTCATGCCAAAACCTCATGGAATGTAAAAAAAAGTTACTAAATATCAATCTCCCAATGTCCTGAATCAAACGGTATGCCATATGTGTGGTTACACACGCGGACGTGGAAGCGAAAAGCCACAAAGTGAGACAATGCACTGATGGCTCAGAAACGGCGAAAATTTTAGCCAATTCCGAATTCAGACAGTCTGCAGTTTTTCCACAAAACACCCCCGTAACTTAGAAATAACCCCCACAAACATATATTCCTGAAATCTACACACCTTCAGCTATGTAACACTGTAGTTTGTTCATTCATACCATCAATGGTGTGGACGCAGTTCTTCATAGAAGTTCGCATTTGTCTGAAAAAATTAACAAAAAACAACTTCAAAAGGTAGAAATCATGCCAAACCTCATGGAATGTAAAAAAAGTTACTAAATATCAATCTCCCAAATGTCCTGAATCAAATGGTATGCCATATGTGTGGTTACACACGTGGACGTGGAGCCAAAAGACACAAAGTGAAACAATGCACAATGGCTCAGAAACAGCAAAAAATTCAGTCAAATCTGAATTTGAACAGTCTGCAATTTTTCCCCACAAAACAACCCCCACAAACCATATATTTCTCGAATCCACACACCTTTATCTACGAAATTCTGTAGTTTGTTCATTCGTACCATCAATGGTGTGGGCGCAGTTCTTCGTAGAAGTTCACAGCTTTAGCAGATTTTCTAAAAAATTTTAAAAAAACACTCTCAAAGGTGAAATCATGCCAAAATCCCAAGTAATGTAAAAAAAGTTACCAAATATCAATCTCCCAAATGTTCTGAATCAAACGGTATGCCCTATGTATGGTTACACACGCAGACGTGGAATCAACTAGCCACAAAGTGAGCCAATGAACAGTGGCCCAATTACAGCAACTTTTCAGATTTGTCAGACTAAACACCCCTCTATATTAGAAATACCCCCCAAAACTATATATTCTTGGACTCTACACACCTTCAGCTACACAATGGTGTGATTCTTTATGCATACCACCAATGTTGTGGTGCAGTTTTGTGTACAATTTCGCTTTCTTACCAGATTTCAGGAAAAATTTATAAAAATACAATTCAAAGTTAAAAATCATGGCAAATTTCCATGTCATGTAAAAAAAACTTGTCAATTATCAATCTTCCAAATGCCCTGAATCAAACGGTATGCCATATGCGTGGATGCACACAGGGACGTGGCCACCAACTAGCTCAAATGGGACGCATGCACCAGTGTAATTACAAGAAAATATCAAAGTGCTCTGTAATTTCAAACAGCCCCAAAACTTTGAAATGCCCCCGCCCCCGCAAATAAACCCCCCCACTAAATATCAATCTCCCACAATGTTCTGAATCAAACGGTATGCCATATGCGTGGATGCACACAGAGACGTGGCCACCAACTAGCTCAAATGGGACGCATGCACAAATGCAATTACAAGAAAGAATCAAAGTGCTCTGTAATTTGAACAGCCTACACTTTTTCTAAGAAAACAGTCCCGAAACATGGAAATTCTCCCCACAAACTATATATTTTGAAGCTACAACAACACCCTTCAGCTACGTGATGGTATCATGCTTTCGTATATACATGAAGAATTCCAGGCGCTGTTATCCATAGAACTCCGTGCTTTTAGGAGATTTTGTGAAAAAATAAAATAAGAGGACTCAATGGTTGAAATCCTACCTAAACCCACTCGGCAAGTAAAAAACCCACTAAACGGCAATCTCCCACATGTCCTGAATCAAACGGTATGCCATAAGGGTGGGTGCAAACTGAAACGGGGCCACCAACTAGCTCAAATTGGACGCATGCACAAGTCCAATTACAAGAAAAAAATCAAAGTGTTCTGTAATTTGAACAGCCTAATCAACTTGGAAATACCCCCCACAAACTATATATTTTTGGAAGCTACACACCTTCAGCTACGTGGTGGTATCATGCTTTCGTATATACATGAAGAATTCCAGGCGCTGTTATCCATAGAACTCCGTGCTTTTAGGAGATTTTGTGGAAAAATAAAATAAGAGGACTCAATGGTTGAAATCCTACCTAAACCCACTTGGCAAGTAAAAAACCCACTAAACGGCAATCTCCCACATGTCCTGAATCAAACGGTATGCCATAAGGGTGGGTGCAAACAGAGACGGGGCCACCAACTAGCTCAAATGGGATCCATGCGCAATTGCAATTATAAGAAAAAATTAAAAAACGCCACAACCCACTCCCCCACCCCTATCCCCACTCCCCCTTTTAGTGGAAAACCAGTAAGTACGGAGAGTCACACAAGTTTTTGCACACTTTATTGATCCTAAAAAATCAATACGGTCTTTTTTTGGTACCTCTGCAAAATTTCCTACTAAAATAGGCTTAGTTTCCCTTGAAATCCAACAAATAAATGATCTGCGTTTACTTTACCGATATCACCGGGGACATTGGGAAGCTTGGAGAAGACAAAGTTTTTTGCTAATTTATAGTTTTAGGGTAAAAAAAAAAAAAAAGGTGTGTGTATCACTTTAAGATTTTTTTGTGTGCATTTCCCCTTTTTTGGGGGGATCATTCCCAAAGATGATCATCAAATCATCTTAGGGAATGATACCGAACTTGGAATACGGGCATAAATGCCCGTTTTCCAATTCGAAATCCGATCGGAAAAATCACTTCCCGGAAATCATTTTCCAGGAAGTGATTTTTCATTCATTGGCAAAGATCAATAATTTGGTGATCAGAAGTGATCACCAAATTTTGATCTCTGTCCCCATTTTTTTTCTAAGTCTTCGCTAAGTAGCAAAGACTTAGAAAAAATCCTATTTGTGAATGGAACTTTGAGTTCCATTCACAAATGTATAGTAAAAGCTCTCAGCTTGACAGCTTGTACTATACTTAGGGACTGCAGCATGATCTCCATAGATCATGCTGCAGTACCTCCACTGGACCACCAGGGGCAGCATCTTACCTCTCTTAGGGAGACCCCGGTGACATCACTCAGCTTCCTGCTTCACCGGGGTCTCCCTTTCCGGAATGAAGACGGCTCTCCTCTGCTTCTCCACGTGGGACCAGCTGATGCCTCTAAAGGTAGGGATATCTCCCGATCCCCCCCTCGGATTTAGACCAAACCGAGGGGGGATCGAGGGGGCTAGGGGGGCAGTTGAATGCTGCCCCCCGATGGCCCCTAGCAGGGGGAAAAAAAATTTTGGGAGGGGGGAAGCCACAGATCGTATATTCACGATCTGTGGCAGTTTGAGTATACACTGCACAGATCGTGAATATACGATCTGTGGCAGGGAAAGGGTTAAAGGGCAATTATAGTGAGAATTTTTTTTTTTTAATTTCTTCTAATGTATCCTATAAATCATCCCATCCACCAGGGTACCTTTAGTTTCTTTAAATTCTACATAGTCCCCGAGATATAAGCCTTTGAATATGCTGGGGACATTGGGAAGCTTGGAGAAGACAAAGTTTTTTGCTAATTTATAGTTTTAGGGTAAAAAAAAAAAAAAGGTGTGTGTATCACTTTAAGATTTTTTTTGTGTGCATTTCCCCTTTTTTTGGGGGATCATTCCCAAAGATGATCATCAAATCATCTTAGGGAATGATACCGAACTTGGAATACGGGCATAAATGCCCGTTTTCCAATTCGAAATCCGATCGGAAAAATCACTTCCCGGAAATCATTTTCCAGGAAGTGATTTTTCATTCATTGGCAAAGATCAATAATTTGGTGATCAGAAGTGATCACCAAATTTTGATCTCTGTCCCCATTTTTTTTCTAAGTCTTCGCTAAGTAGCAAAGACTTAGAAAAAATCCTATTTGTGAATGGAACTTTGAGTTCCATTCACAAATGTATAGTAAAAGCTCTCAGCTTGACAGCTTGTACTATACTTAGGGACTGCAGCATGATCTCCATAGATCATGCTGCAGTACCTCCACTGGACCACCAGGGGCAGCATCTTACCTCTCTTAGGGAGACCCCGGTGACATCACTCAGCTTCCTGCTTCACCGGGGTCTCCCTTTCCGGAATGAAGACGGCTCTCCTCTGCTTCTCCACGTGGGACCAGCTGATGCCTCTAAAGGTAGGGATATCTCCCGATCCCCCCCTCGGATTTAGACCAAACCGAGGGGGGATCGAGGGGGCTAGGGGGGCAGTTGAATGCTGCCCCCCGATGGCCCCTAGCAGGGGGAAAAAAAATTTTGGGAGGGGGGAAGCCACAGATCGTATATTCACGATCTGTGGCAGTTTGAGTATACACTGCACAGATCGTGAATATACGATCTGTGGCAGGGAAAGGGTTAAACCAATCAAGGTGAAAAAAACAACATTTCAGGGGGATTATACCTCAGCCATACAAAGGGAGATAAATCTCCACTGACTGTATCCACACAGAGCCAAACATAAACACAAGTAATTCCCAATGTGCACGGATGGGAACAAGTTTGCTAGTATACATAAAACTTTAAGTGGGTACCACATTATCCACTATATAATCAAATATTCAAGTCTAAATCCAGCCCAATCAGCAGTCCGCAATCATGCTCTTATTCCGCTTGCAGCTGGTTTGTGCATGATTCCAGCCTTGAATTTTTTTAAATTTTTTTTAACCTGACTCATTACATATAATAAATTAGTGGTTGCAAAAAAGCTGGCACATGGATGCTCTTTAGTTCCAAGGGTTTTAGTCACTGATCTGACTAATTACTTGTGGAATGTGCCAGGGGGAAACGATATCCCAAAATGTTTGTGGCAAAAGGAGGCATACTTCAAAAACAAATATGTGTATATTCTGAATGACTGTAGCCCTTGCAAGCTGGAGAAAAATGATGCAGTAACTTTTTACTATAATTAGTATGATACTTTCCAGTTTTTAAAGGCAAGCATGCACAAAAAAACTTCCTATGTAAAAGTACCTTGCTTCAGTGTGCCTTTTTTTTACCTAACATAGATGAACTGAAGCCAGCATTAAGCTTGTCCGTCTCCATGTGAGCAGTGTTTCACAGCTCTCTGCTCTGACATTTGGCCATCCAAGGAGGTATGACTCTTCCTGTTCAGTGCTGTCATGCTGTTCTACTTCTCCTGGTTCCCATAGATTGTTACATTGTTAATTGAGCTGTGAATGAGAGGCATTTTTTTGTTTAAAAAATGTATCCAGTCTTCCCTGCGATTGACAGCAGCATAGCGATCTTTACATTAAAGGGCAAGTCCACCCCCAAAACTATTACTAATTTTATGTTATTGGCCGTGATTCTAGCTTTAAAAAAAGCCATCCCCCATCAAAATCCATTTAGCCAATTTGAAGATATACATACGTTTTTCCAACATGCTTTTTGCAGACCAGGAGCAGCTCACTGTAATCCAAGCTCTCTGACATCACCTCAAGCTGTGTCATTTCCCTGCCTTAAGCCTCACTTTGCACCCCCCTCCCACCATCCGGATCCATCCTTGGTCCCCCTGCATCCTTGCGTAAAATCCTTTTAGGATATGACAGATGCCCCCAGCCCAGACCTAAACGCCGTATTATCTTTAAAAAATAATAATCCTAACTATACTTTACAGCCCTTCGTTCCCACGGCGCTTTCTCATGACGCCATGAGAAAGCGCTGCGGGAACAAAGGCTGTAAGAATAGTTCTACAGGGCAGGGTCCTCCTTTCCTCTTGTGGCAAGGCTCTAGCACTTCTATTAATATAATTTTATATATGTATTAAACTTTTTATGTATTTTCCCCCTTGTCTTTTTGTATTCCGCTGTTGTACAGAGCTGTGTCCCCAAGTGGCACTTTATAAATAAACCCTACATTCCTTACCTACGGACCCCCTTTTACACGCTCATATATGACCAAATAGGAAAAGGCTTTGGGAAATTTCATTGATAGGGACACATGGGAGGTCATCTGGGACTAATAAACATTACACACAGAAAAATAGATATAAGATTTTAATGCATTGGTATTTTACACTTGAAAGATTACATGCCATTAACCCTATGCTCCCTGAATTGTGCTGGAGATGCAGATCTGCCACAGGTACACTTTTCATAATAGTCACTGGTGCAAACCGTAAGGGAAGGCAGTGTTTCAGAGACCCTAAAGCTAGATACACATCTTTCCTCCTGACCGATCCGTTGGAAGCCTCGAAGTGCTGTCTGTTGCAGCAAAAGCAGCCGCGTCCGACAGTTAGCCATGAACGTGCAGCCCATAGAGGACCGCACAATCGGCCCTAATTTTCTGACCTGTCTGATACGGACAAACAAACGGTCGGCAGTCAGTTGCGGCTGCAAAATACAATAATTTGGCCTGACTGACCAAAACCAGCTACCCAGCTATACTGTTGTCTCTAGAGTGTGCTCTCCTAAACACCCCACATTCTGAAATCCCGAAAACAGAGAGGGGTTCTAATAAGAAATGTACTTATGGCTAGATTGCTTACACGGGGCAATCTCTGGCACCCTTAGTGGGCCTCCCCATAGGGACAGCCAATCCACTGGGCCAGTCCCAAGGAACACTCACAATTACTTCAACTCAATTAAAGTATTTCATCCTGGGCATGGGGCTCTGGTTATCCAGCAGATTGGCTTTGTTGTTACCTTACCTACGATAATGATATCAGGGTCACGGCCTATGGGGCTAGCGATTAGCTGCCTGTACATTTACATTTTTCTACTTTGTCTGTACTCTTGAGTTACTGCATTGTCAAAAAAAATCATTAGTCATAAACACAAAAACATACCCCTCGACTCCACACAGACACGTGTATACACACATACTATTGCACCCCTATACCCATTCTACCCTTTCGTTTTCATGGCACCCATACCTAAATCTTTAGCAGGCTACAGACTGCAACATAGGGACTACGTAGATCAAAACATGTTGTTGTATGTCCTCGCCTGCCACATTTTAACAGTTTTGCCCTGCAAACCAGACTCTTCTCCTGTCAGTATTTCCTGTGTCAGCTGAGCTCTTTGAAAAGATTTGTAAAGTTCTGATAACAGCTGCCTTAAAGTGTTTCATACCGGATGTCAGTTAAACCCAAGTAGACCACAGTTTCCACCACATGTTTCTGTATTAAACTGATAGAGGGAGTGTCACAGCTGTTTAGTATAATTTCTGCATCTCATTAATTATTCTTTAGAATTTGTTCTGGCTAAAAGAACAGTTCTTTGTATCTAGTAAAGAATTATTTTTAAAAATGCAGATATTTAAATTTTGTATGCTCCCAAAGTAAGTCTCATCTGTTTAGGACAAAGCAGCAACTCCCAGTAGTTCTAAACAGTGGCTAACATTGACTTTTTTCCTGTCTTACTTCCTAATATAGGAATAAGTCTTGCCCCACTGGATTCTGCATTCTTGGAGATAGCATCCCCAGTTTGTGCTTGCTTGATTGAAAAATGTAGAGCCAGATTGATTGGCTCTGAAGGTTTCATTCACATTCAGATAGTTTCATACACACATGAATATGTACACTATTGAGAAATATGCTCCCAATCATCAGGTAATTGTCCATCCCTAGAGCCTATGCCTATGATTAAGTACTCAGGGGAAGTACGAAACACATACTTTATCACTGATATGTGAATAAAAAGTTGTTTTATCTACTGCTGAGTATCCAGTGCTGTTTTTGAATATTCTGAGATATGGCCATGTCTATATATCTTCTCTAGAGATTTGCACTATGTTGCTTCTATAATAGTAACTAATAAAGGGGTGATATTGAAGAATATGCTGATGGAAAACAGTCTGTAAGAGATTGAAGCAAATTGCAATAAATTTTATTGTGACAAAGAGAAAGTAATCCGAATTTACTGCAAATGCAAAACAATCTAATGATAGACTATTATACAAGCCCTTTAAATGCAAGACTGTGTCCCAGAAGTAAAGAGCAGGGAAGATGTCATTTGAGAAAATGAGCAGTTGCCTTTATTTGCAGAAAATACATATATGTTTGGGGGGGTAGGATTTACAAGTTAAAAGCAACTTAGCCAAGAGAAGCTGCTGATTAAAAGGGTATCTCCACTAAAAAAGCAGAGGAGTGCGATCGCAGGAAAGTTTCAACTCCTGTCTGCTGCTCCTATTTGATTAATTGAAGAACGGGAGATAAAAGCATTATGTCCACTCTTTCAGTGGAGATAACCTTTAAACCAATATATAACATGCAGCTACTACTGTATGTGTATTGTGACTAGAGATGGCTCGAACCCGAGTTCGACCAGAACATCACCCTGATATTCTAATAAAAGGTATCCCTGTGGGGCAGTTTCAAAGAATAATGCAGAATTGCTCCACAAAGGATACATTTCGTGAACAAGCAAAGATTTGAAACAAAAGTTTTTGAATAGAGGATATAAGAAAAGAGAGGTTGACAGAGGGTATAAGACGGCATACCATAGATCCAGAACAGACTAAACACAGTGATGACAAATTAGATATGTGCTGTGGCGTAACTAGGAATCACTGGGCCCCCAGTATAAATATTATATGGCCCACTCATCTACAGTGGTTTTCAGGGAGGAGGCTATATGTGTCATAGGAAAATAAGATTTGGCTGGTCTTTTAGGTCAATTGAATCATTTGCTTGTATAAATACTAATTAACTTTGTGACTGATGTGAATGTGTAAAGCTGATTAATCCTTTGGTTGCTGGAGTGAGTGGGTGGACGTGGCGAATACCGAATGATTGGTCATATCATGTGCACAGCGAACTGGCGTTCGTGACACCCCCCATAAGGGAAATAGTAGAGCATGCCCTTTAATAACTTGTAAGACGAAATGTGTTCTCTATATGCTACAGTGTACCTGTGGAGTGGGGTACATAGGCCAAACATGGAGAACATCCCCGGATACAAGAGCATGTCATAGCAGTCCAAAGCAGACAAATTGAAAAAAGTGAAATAGCAAAACATGGAGAATCAGAAAATATGATCTTTAAGTATATGGGTATACAACATATATTTATGGAACAAAGGGGTGGTAATGCAGAGAAGCGTTTATTGCAAGCTGAGATTAAGTGGATATGTGAATTAAAAACAAATCCCAAATGGACTTAATGAACACACAAATTATGCATGCTTTTAATAAAGTAAATAATATAAAAACAACTGGTCAAGTTGAAGATGTGCCCAATAAAACTAAAATTGTATATAATTTAAAGAAATTAGGTAATCTCTAAGTTCTCATGTATTTAACACTGGTAAAACAAGATAGCGAAGTAAAAGTTACTTAGTGCACTGTTGTAATACTTTTGGAGAGGTGAGAAAGCCATGATTGTTAAAAGCCATGCTGCAAACTGTCATCACCGGATCACGGCACAAATTGGGCTACATTAATGAGAGAACTGATCATATGTTAAACACAAATGTGATCAGATCGTGTGTTAAAACGCTCAGATGTGGCCTAGCCCTAATACTTGCCTAAAGATTCCTTTGTCACTCCATTGTTACTTCACCACAATAATGCGCGCTATGGTAAACTAAACCAGGAAGCGGTCGCCAATTCTGAAATGCAACCTCCTTTAAGGCAAATATATATATATATGTATAAACTTCCCTTTCTATTTTCTCTATATTGAAGATCCCCTTTAACAACATTAAAGGGCATATCCAGGCAAAAAAAACAACTTTTAAAATAAATTCAGAGCACCCCTCCCAAACCCCAAATTCGCATTATACAGAAATGCCAAAGATGCCCATGAAGTGAGTTGCCTAACCTGGTCCCTTGTCGCTCCTCCTCTGCACTGCGGCTGATAGCTGCTCTACTTCCTGGTCGCGGCCTGGAAATAGAGCGTCTGTCTGCGCTTGCTGTTTGCCTTTAAAGCAAAACAGGAGCAGGGGGCGATGCCTAGGCGGCGCCGGCGAGGGAGTTAGGTGAATCACTTAAAGGGCATCTTTTGGCATTTCTATATAATGCTAAACTGGGTTGGGGGGGGGGGTATTTAGATAAAAAAAAGTTGGGTTTTTTTTTAGCCAAGACATGCTATTTATTTAACTATTTATAAGCTGCATATTTTTTACAAAACTAGCAAACAACAATTCTTTTTTACAAAATAAATAGACCAAGTACCACTTGGGGAAAGATAAGGCAGTTGCAGGTTGCCTTATCTTATGCCACACCTGGGTTTTTAATGTAAACTACACAAAATGTGTATGCACTTTACAGTATATATTTTATATATTTTAATAACTAATGTAATGATAACGTCACTGCAATATCATTTTTTTACATTAAAACATAACAAAAATATAAGTTATGCTAGTGAAATATTTCCACTACCAAAATTCTGAGGCACACCTCTGGCACTCTGAAATCACACCCGGTACACCCTTTTAGAAGCTTTGTTCTACAGTTCATTTTAAGAAGTATTCTATGGTTGCTGCAAAATAAGATGGTTTCAACAATGTTGATTATGACTGCAGTTGAAAAAAAAAATGCATATATTCAGAAAAATCTGTGAAGTGTGTTATCCTTTCAGTACCTAAATTTGAAAAAAAGAGATCTGGTATATGTCACTTGTGTTACAAAATATATAATATATAAAGCCTAGAAATGATTTGTTGCTAAGAAACTGAAGATGCACCTGGTTGTTATGGAGACTTGTAGGCCTAAAGCCCAAAATCTGATATTCTTGGTTATTTACTGTGGTGTGCAATTAGCCTTTACTCTTGAATACATTTACTTTACCTTATGTTGATGTATGTATTGCTGTGTTTGCTTTCTAAAAAGTTTTTTTTGTTTTTCTTCTGTTTTTTTTTCTACAGCCAGAGGCAATGTTGAAATGATAGTTCTAGGAAGAAGGTGCAGAGAGAATTTACCAAGTGCCAAATGCTCATTTATTAAAAGGGTTACTGTTGTCTCCATACAAGTTCCTTAAAGGGCATGTCCACCCCCTAAACTAAAATTTTCCCCACAGCTGGCCCCACTGTGTAGTATTAAAAAAAATACTCACCCTACATCTGCCTCTCAGCCAATCACAGACATGGCTGCTGGTCCAGCTCCCTGATTGCAATTGCCTGCAAGCAGAGTGCTGGATCAGAACACCGAGGGAACAAAGCTATGTAAGTACATTCCGGATGATTTTTTTAGCACACAAACATGGCGGTTGAGGGTGGGCTTGGGTCCCCTACACTACAGAAAGTTTATTTTATGGGTGAATATACCCTTTAAGTCATAGGCTTGTAAAGTTACACTAGCAAAAAAAAAAAGCCCTAGCCCTTTTTTTTTTTTTTTTTTTTTTGAAGTTACAGAGTTGCACCCATTCTCTGTCTCGTGGACACCTTTGGGAGAGTCAAACATTTTCAGGCTTTTGTTTAGCTATAAAAATGATTAAGATGTTTTGAGGTGGGGCTTTTAAAGAAGCAGATGATAGTGGGCATGCTCCAACCTAAGACTTAAGGTGGCCATACATAAGAATGATAATAGGTAAACCCCTTTTGGGAATGATGGAATTTACCGATTATCGTTCGTATGTAGGAGATTTTCCCGATCGGAGTGCCGACTAACGATCATAGTCAGCACTCCGATAGATCGGGAATGACAGAAAATACCCATCTGCCGTTATCGGCTCCCTTTACTTGAAGTAGAGGGAGCATATACGATCGTGCGATGTATGGCTGCATGGCCGATCGATCCCCATACCGCTTTCCCACAGCATGGGTGCCGACAGATACCAATATGAGCTGTTGACACACATGCTGTAGGATCGCATGTATATGGCCAACTTTAGGAGCAGAACAGTAGTGTTGGTGATATCACAGCTCACAGTGCTAGCAGGAAAAAACATGTTATACTGCGATAAGTTTGGATAGACTACAGCTAGAAGCATGATTCTGGAGTCATTGTATGAAGACCAAAGTTCCTCTTTAACACAAGTGTGGCTTCCAGTAAATTGGGATTCTGTTTACACTTGTTTGATTTGTGATGTGCTGGCTTTAAAAAGTCACATAAAGTGCTGCAATAGCAATAATAGTTTGAGGCAGCTGGTGGGATGACTTTTTTTTTTTTTTTTTAAATTGGCCATAAAAAGGTTAGCATTACCTTTGCAGCTATTGTTGATAGTCAAGCCATTTTATGGACTGCTATAGCCTAAACTACTGATTTAAAACAATTTATCATTTGCCATTTTCATTTTTTTTACTAGGTTGACATCCATGCAATAACTGGAAAATATTTCACTATAGGAGACAATTTAGTCACTTTCCTCTTCTGTACTCTGACATAGAGTGCTAGAAACACCTGGGATATAATATCTAGATATCCTAGAATTTTTTTCTTCATTCAGAAACCAGCAAAATTGTTGATCAAATTTGCCTAAAGCTGGGTACACACACTAACGATAAAGCCCCGATACCGTCGGATCCGACGGTATCGGGGCTTTATTGTTATGTGTGTACGCTCGTTTCCCGAACGAGCGCGCGGCCGCCAAACGATCGGGTCGGCTGAACGCTTGTTCGGGAAAGACCGAAAATTTCCATTGGCCGCGCTAGACTCCCTATAAAGGAGTCTAGCGCGGCCGATGGAAACACACAGTCCCGAGCGTTCTCCTTATGAAGTTCATAGGGAGAACGCTCGGGACTGTGTGTATGCAGATCTTTGAAAGATGACAGACAGGATCTTGCAGATCCTGTCTGTCATCTTTCAGAAATCTGGACTCTGTGTACCTAGCTTTAGGCCTCAAGTTGACCTTTGATTATCTAGAGGCAACCAATCACAGACGCGGCTGCCATCTATGCACTGGGGGAAAATTTTGCTTTGGGGTGGTCCCTTTAAAGTTATGTTAACAGCAATTAAATGGGTGAGTTTAACCCCTCCCTTGCGATGGCTGTGGGTATCATAAAAGATACCTATGTAGCTGCCGCAAGGTATTCAATAACATAATTTGTGCTAATTGCTGATGTAAGTCACACTGGGATTTCTGGTGCTAAATACCAGAATGAACATTTACCCAGAGCAATTGCGGCTCTCTGTAAACGAGCCCATTGATGGTGTGTAACTGTAATAAAATGCTCGGTCCAGTTCAGTAATGGAAACACAAATAATAATTTCCAGTAATAATATTTATAAAGAACCTTGTTTTAGCCTATCCACACACAGCCTAAATGTGAGTTGGCCCCACTTTTAATACAAAATAAAGTATACCGTGTACTGCTTGAGTAACCGTGAATTTGCTGTTCCTTCAAAATAACTCCACACCGATATGTCTAAACTGCTGGCAACTAAAGTGAAGTACATCCTAAGGGAAAAATTGTGCCCAATTAGCCTTTTTCTATCCCAGTGGTGGCGAACCTATGGCACGCTTGCCAGAGGTAGCACTCGGAGCCCTCTCTGTGGGCACTCATGCACAGCAGAGTTCACCAGAGTTTGTTGACAGAAAGCCAAAGATAAAGTGTAGCGGCTGTCTGTAGCAGAGAGAGGTCACATGCTATAACGTTCAGTTCTGGTTGAGTCAGAGTTTTGGATCTCAAACTCCTGTCTAATAATGTAGGGGTTAATGGTCACTGTTTTAGTTTTCAAATTTCTGTGTGGTAATCTAGAGGTTAATTATGTATAATCTATAATCGATTCTATCTACTGTATTGGTCTGTGTCTTTGAATAAAAAGTCCATATTGGGGTTAAATTATCATGTTGGCACTATGTAATAAAAAGTGGGGTTTGGTGTTCTATCTCCAGTGTTATGGGACTCGTTTGTGTTACAATGTATCAGGGGAGCTGGTTTGTTAAATTTGGTGTAATCACTCTCACACTTTCTCATACTGGTAAAGAAAACTGAGAATCTGAAAAAAAAGAATTGTTGCTCTACACAAAGTTGGAATAGGCTATAAGAAGATTGACAACACCCTGAAACTGAGCTGCAGCACTGTGGCCAAGACCATTCAGTGGTTTAACAGGACAGGTTCCACTCAGAACAGGCCTCACCATGGACAACCAAAGAAGTTTAGTGCACTTGCTCAGCGTCCTATGCCGTGCCTTTTGCAAATAGACAAGTACTGCCACTATTGCTGTAGAGGTTAAAGGGGAAGGATATCAGATTGTCAGTGCTCAGACCATGAGAGGCACACTGCATCAAATTGGGACTAGCAGACTAAGTACATGGATTAATGGAACCATGCCCTGTGGCCTATTAAGACCAAGATGAACTTATTTGGTTCAGATGGTGGCAACCGGGTGAGGAGTACAAAGAAAAGTGTGTCTTGCCCACAGTCAAGCATAGTGGAGGGGGTGTGATGGTTCAGTGCTGCATGAGAACTGCTGGTATTGGGGAGCTACATTTCATTAAGGGAACCATGAATGCCAAAGCATAAAAAGGTCAGAGGTGCACACTACTTCTCTGTGTATCACTATTGTGCAAACAACATAGTACAACATTTCTGGGAGACACCTGCCCCCTTCCTCAGGTGTGCTCCTCTGATCTTTTTATGAAAAATAGTTTCAGGCTGGAACTCCCGGTTCCATATTTGAAATTCTGCTGGTTGTGAGATTGACCCCTCAAAACCTTTTTGGAAATTTTGTAGTTTTTTGGAAATCCGCCAGGGAATAAACCCCATGAGCAGATGCGTTTGAACTTAAACTAGTGGGAGCATTTTTATGTGGATATGTGTATAGTCTTAAATATAATTCTTGGAGATAATGATTTCGCATGTATCTGTATTACTGAACTGGACTCTAAATTCTATTGTGATTGCACGATACCAAATGTTTTTATTCTACTTATATACTTTAACGATGTTCAACTTTATATGACACAATTTCCAGAGATATTTACGTATGGAAAGCTAAATTTAGATTCATGTATGGGTGGGGGGCTATTTGGATATGTGGACTGTCTTTATTGATATTGTGTGTTTTGTGATGCATGTCACCCATCTTCACCTCTGGGTCTTTTCCTATTTAAACATAACAAGCCTTGTAAAGTTGGCTTTGAGAAGCCAGGTTCAGCACCGCCTCCAACACAACCCAGTTTGTACTAATGGGAAGGCATGTTCTGCCACCATGAGTGTCACGCAGAATAGATTGCCAGGAATAATAATAAATAGCAGTTTTTTTTAACTTTTTTTTAAAATTCTGTTCTAAATGTACAGACTTTTTATTTTTACGTTTTGGTGGGATAGTGGTTTAATGCTCTGCTTTTAGGCTAGGTAAACACAGGCTGATGTTTCCACCTGACTGGTTTGGCCTGGGCCAACATTTCGCCACAACCAGTAGGGTACCATACGATTGGCCAAAATTTACCAATCCAGTCAAACTTTTGACCAATTTTGATGAAGGTTTATCAGACATCGGTCAATGAGGGACGATAAAGTAATACTGATATTTTAACAGAAATATTGGCCCATGTGTACCTAGAGGTGGAAATACAGAGTTCATGAGGTTGCATGGTCAGTTCCCAAGGCTTGGAATATTAATATTTCAATAAAAAATTTAATTGATTCTTACAGTTATCATTGCCAGGAGCAAAGAGTGTTATTATGTTCAGTGTTCTCCCTAGAATTTTGTTTCCAGCTGGGTAGGGTGGGATGAGAAATTTGGTGTTTGGGGAAAAAAAATGTGCACTATTTTTAATAGTTAATTATTTCCCAATGCTTTTAAGATTTGAAAAGCTTATTAACCTTGTGCAGTATAACTTCATATTCTAATGGAAATTCTGACCAGTTTTGCATCATGCACATTATATAGGTCAGGGATGTCTAACTTTCAGCCCTTTTAGAGGTTTTAAAACTACAACTCCCAGCATTCCTTGGTTGCAGAATGCAGGGAGTTTTAAAAAATCTGAAAGACAGCAGGTAGGACATCCCTAATTGATTATATGTGTTTGGTTTTATTGGAATTCCTCATATGGAGACCCCTTTTGTGGTCTCTGCAATCTCGCGAGGGTTAGTTAACAGATGCTTACATTATCTTGTGAGTGTTGGAAAGGGTTCTCGACTGAGCAGTTTAACCGGTGTTTTGTCTGACCTTGGTGCCGGGCGCACAACTATTAAACCTAGATCTAAATTCTTTAGCAAATCAAGAGTGTTCTTCTCCCCCCAAAAAATTCTAGCCAGGTGGCATTTTAGCTTCCACCAAAACAGATTATGGTAGCTGACCCCTAGTGTTATGCCTACTTTTGTATTGTTAAAATGTTATTTATAAATAAGTAAAATAATTGTGCCTAGAATAGGTATCTGCAGTACCACACATCCAGTTAACCTTTGCAACCCGTTTACATCTGAAAACTTTTTTCTTTTTTATTTATGTTTATAAACCAATATACGGTAATTTCAGAAATTCTATTCAAATGTTGTCCGACATTGCCACAAAGTCCATCATTGCCACAAAGTCCATTGTAATTATAATGGGTATAAACCAGTTTTGTTTTTTATGCTGGCAGATGAACATTAACAGTCGTTATAATTAGCAAACTAATAGGGCACACCAATAAAGTCTGGTTCCTGTTTCGGTCATTAAAAGTGATGCAGTATAGTGGCACTTATGCTGACTTACCTCATATTGCCTAGCTTGTGCCATCATCACAGAAACATTTTGTGTAGCTGACACGAATCTGCTCTTAAAAACTTATTAACCTGTATTTTATCTAAACAAAATGGGTTAGCATGACTTGTAAATTTGCAGATACGGTACAATTGTACTTATACTTCAGTCCTTTAATGGAGCCTAAAAATGCACCTTTTCTCTCTGTGATTTGGTTGTATACCAAAAGGCTGTCCAGCAAATAGTTCTAGTAAGCAATTTCATATTGTTATCCGTAATTTGTGTTCTAATTTGCTATTATAATTTTCATTTCTCTACTGCATCCGTGGTATATTATACTATAACTATAGTATAACCCGAGAGCTGTCAGAGGAATCGGTGGTGGAGCGTGATCATGGGTAAATGTTTGGGTTTCGTTCCCGGCTTCTGGAGGTAGCTCCTTAACCTCCCGTTTTTCAATTAATGAGAAAAAGGATAGGTTGACTTTGAGTAAACCTATGCTTTAATTATAGAGAAGGAAGTAGTTGCTATTCCTACCTTCCCTTGTGCTCTATTTTATAAGCATTAACCTTAGACAAGATCATGCGATGACTGTCTCTGCTGTATCTTTTTGCACATAACATTATAAAGATTTCTTTGTCTAACCTTTCTGCATCACTCTCCTTTTATCTTTTGCAGGTTTCCGATGCCCCATTTGTTCCAAGTCCGTTGCCTCAGATGAAATGGAGATGCACTTTATTATGTGTCTGAGCAAACCTCGATTGTCTTATAATGGTATGTATTGCTGAAAGCTTGCATGACCTGATCCACATATCTTTTAAAAAGAAAGATTAAAGAAAAAAATGACTGATGCTTAGCAGTGTCTGGTCTGTCAATTGTAAAATATGTACATGTGCAGGTAGCTGGTCATAAGGATTCTCATTTGTCAGTTTAGATAGGTTAATCCTTCTAAGACTAAGGGCTAGGTCCCAGTATCATGCACAGGATTTTTGCAATGTGCTGCTGTGTGTTATATTCCGTGTGCGCTGCGTTCTGGGCCATATTGCGAACCAATAACAGTCCGGACCGCAGCGTAATTAGGGGGAACTAAATCGCACTCCAACACACAGTAGTGGGACCTAGCCCTTAGGCCACACTGCATGACGCAAAAAAAACATTTCCTTTGTATTCTTTGTCCAAGGTATTGTGGATAAAAGTGCATCAAACACATGTATAGGGCATTTGTTTTCTGCATTCCCATAGTCTTGCATTACTGGAGACAAAAACAGACCAAAAAGGTTGATCATGTGCGTTTTAAAAGCAGACTGTACCGTAAAGCACAAAAGAAACTACTGGATCCTGCGTTATGAGCAGAATTATTAGGCAGTAACCTTAATGTTTTTAGGAAGAGATTTTTAAATTGGCATCAATGAGGTCATGTTGCTTTAGCTGATTCTCTTTCTGTTTCAGATTTTTGCTGAAGAGTACATCTCACTATGATACTTTTGGTTTTGGCAGCATAATGACAGCACCACTTATGAATGTGCTTCCCACATTGTGCAGTAACTGACAGCTCTTCCCTCCATTTCATTCATATGTTCTTGTCTATGATAGACATGAATGATGTGTTGGATACATTGGCGTGGGGAGGAGCCAGGGCAGTCAGTTACTACATGAAAATAGTGTCCCTAAATTAAGCAGTGTACAGAACCGTATTCCAGGGTTAATAAATATTGAACATAGTATTTGTTTAATAAGGTCAGAAGCTTGGAAAACTTACTCACCAAAATGAAAAAGGTGCCCTTTTGAGGTTGACAAAATAGTGTTAATGATCAAGAAACCGAAAATGTATTTTGCTTGTCTTTTGTAAATTGATATTCAAAGAAAATGCCTTATTTACTGTACTAATAGATAAATAGAACTGGAACAACATCTCTACTCAAATGTAACCATTTTCTTAT
The DNA here is from genome assembly GCA_019447015.1 of Hymenochirus boettgeri. Lineage (NCBI taxonomy): Eukaryota > Metazoa > Chordata > Amphibia > Anura > Pipidae > Hymenochirus > Hymenochirus boettgeri. The sequence continues at coordinate 127,823,362 of CM033472.1, read as the reverse complement.
AGGAAAGCTAAATATAAAGTTTTTTTTTTTTGTTTGTTTGTTTAGGGCAGAGGCCACACTGGCGGATAACAACTGGCGTTTCATGCATTTTACCATCTTTTGCACTGCAATCAGCAATAAAATGCTGATTGCATGTGCTCTGAAAACGGATCCCATTACATGCAATGTGGCTACACACATTGACATGTACTGTGCTGCAATTCGTAAACAGATTGCAAGTGCAAATCATACTGGTGTGGCCTGGCCCTAAAGTTTAGCGTTAAAGTGTTTTCCTTATTTGTTTGTTTGTGGCCCAAATGATTGGGATTAAAATAAAAAAAGAAAACAGAAGAGGTAGGAACTGCAGCAATTGATGCAGTAAAACAGAAATGTTTGAAATGCTATTTATTACAAAAGCAACTAGAAATTTGTGTTTTAAGCCTGTGTTTTTTTAAATGTACAAAAGTCCTTAATTATTTCTCTCTGCAAATAATATAATTTGCATGACCTGAGGAGTTCCCTGGCCATATAAAAGCACGAGACCAAAGGTCGAGTGCTTTTATACAGGACAGGGAACTCCGAGGTGACTTAATTAACCTTATATTACAATGTAATGGGGCGTATTTTTTCTTATAATATATAAGTTTTTTTAAAAATTAATTTACTGGCTAATCCCTAAATCCCTAACTAGAGTTTCTCCCTTCACTAAACAATTAAACTATATACACAGTAACCCCTGTCAGCCCTGTAATAAATTAGATTAATGAATACATACCAGACTCTAACTTCTTAGTGGACATCCTTCTTGCAGCCTTTCCCCTGGAATTCCGTGATACCTTTACATTTCTTCCTCCTTCCCCTTTAAACAGCACTTTCCTTGTCCAACCCTGCAATAAAAAAAGATGAATGTAACACACAGACATTTACTGTTTCTAAAATCCTTATCTTAGTTCTTCATGTAAAGTCCCACTCACCCGTAACTGTTAAATCCTGTCAGCCGTGAGACAAACTCCTGCAGCCCTGCGAGTGAACTTAAGCAGAGCATGCAGAGGAAGTTGTCAGTATACTGACACGGCCACTCACTCGCAGGGCTGCAGGAATTTGTCTTGTCACGGCTGACAGGATTTAGGTTACCGGGTGAAACGGACTTTACATAAAGGACTAAGATAAGGATTTTACGAACAGTAAAGGTCTGTATGCTATAGTAATCTTTTTTTATTGCAGGGTTGGACAAGGAAACTGTTGCTTAAAGTGGAAGGAGGATGGCAAATGTATGGGGAGCAGCAGTGGTATATACTCTTATAAAAATCACTCAACTATGTAGTTGAGTGATTTTAAAAGGATATATTCCACTGTTGCTCCCATTGTAATCCAGGCCACTTATATATTATATATAGTAAGTGATGTACTTACCCTTACAAAGAGCCCAGGTTGATCAAAATTTAGCTTAGTGTACCTTTCTTAAAACTGCAGACGAGGCTCCCCTGCCTAGAGAGCTCCCTCCATACTTGGCAACAAATGGAGTTGCACACTGCTTCCATGAAGCCTATATAACACAATACTATGTTTTAGCCTCCCTCTTTTTAAAGGGTATGTCCACCCTTGAAATAATTTTTTATATGTCATTCCCCCTGTCCCCCCAGCCCCAACCGCTCTTATTTATTTTAAAAGAAAACGCCCCAAACTTTACTTACCTCCCCTCTTTCCTCTGCCGCGCTGCCGGCCCTCTGCTTGCAAGCAGAGGGGCGGGACTGGCAGTCGCGTCTGTGATTGGCTGAGCGGCAGCCAATCACGGACGCGGCTGCCGGGAGTTCATTGCAGCAGAGGTAAGTAAAGTTTGGGGCTTTTTCAAATAAAATAAATAGAGCGGTTGGGGCTGGGGGGACATGAGGAATGTTAAATATAAAGGGATTTACACTAGGGGGAGGGAATCCTAATCGGAAGGGGGGGGGGGGGGGGAGAAGGGCTGCAGTACGCATGCCAAACTTCTCCCGGAGGCCAGGTAGGAGGCAGAGTCCTATATGGACTCTGCTATCCTCCTGGTGGGCAGTTTTTGGGACTTTGGGGGGGACTACAGGAGAACCAAATGGAGCTGGGATGTGAGGTAAGTATTAAACTACTCTACATGATGGGGCCAGTAGTGAGGGGGATTATAGTTTTGGGGGTGGACATGCCCTTTAAACATGTCCGGTTGACATCATACTGTTTAAGACTCAGTGATTTTTTTGTATAGGGACAAAACTGAAATCACACTCCTGTAAAAAGATACAGAGATAAAAGTCAGACTTTGCTATTCCTATAAAGCTGAAAACAGTGTATAACCTAAGCTATTTAAATCATTAAAAAGGTAAATTAACTATTAGAGGGGTATACTGTAAACACTTTTTTAAATTTGAATTACTTTATTGCTGATATTTGATAATATTCTTTTTAGCAAAATCTTGTTTGCAAGTCCGTTAACTTTAGAAGCCAACATCATTTTATAAAACTCCCTTTAAAAAGTAGTTTATCATCTGTAAATTTCTAGGCATCTCAATACTAAATGGGCCTTTTATAAACAGTTTTTTTTATCTAGATTAGAATAACCAAATTTTCAGTCAGTGGCAGGATCCTTCTCCTACTGCAGGATCAGAATTTGAGAAGACAACTATTTCATTATTATTCTTTGTACATTACTGATATTGTTGGTAATAGGAAATAGAGTTTTAAAACAGGGAGGGGTTCTCTGGCACAGTTGACAATCTATTTTTTTCTTGCAGCATATCTGTTTTGTTGGACTTAAAGTAATGTAACTACCCACATTTTGTGCACTTTACATTATAAAGATTATTGTCAAATTTGATTAGAATATACACTGTAAAGTTACTATACATTGAATGCATAGGGATGTTATTATAATAAATGTTATTCTGGTAAATATATTTCTAGTTGCCCCCCCCCCCCCCCCCGAGCAGTTTCAATTGTAGTACTCTCTTGCTGTCTTTATGTGGCATAGTATCTGTTGTTTAAAGCCATGAAAATCTGGAAGTTTAGTTTACTAAGAATCAATTTTACTTACAAGATTACCTATATTTAAATATAAGAATGCATTTTAAATTATACATTTAGGCACATTGGTGTTATTGACCATTGCTTAATAAACTGAAACTTCAATTTGCAGATGATGTGCTCACAAGAGATGCAGGTGAGTGTGTAATCTGCCTGGAGGAACTTTCACAAGGGGATACGATAGCCAGATTGCCCTGTTTGTGCATCTACCACAAAAGGTAATATATTTTGCAGATCAGAAATTTTTTTTTATGTCTTTTGTACTTGCTATTAGTGATGAATCCCTGTTTCCAAATGAACCTAGGTTCTTTTCGGAACCACTGGTTTTGAAAATCCATGGATCCAACAGATTTTTCAGAACTTTTTATTGAAAAATCAAAAACTGGAAATTTTCATTTGAAAATGTCTTATCGAGAAATCAAAAATGCTACAGAAAATGTAAAAAAAATCTGATTCAATCAGATTTTCGGAACTTCAGTGAGTTCCGCAGAACCACTATAGGAAGGAAACTGGGCCTTCCATCTTTCATCTTTCCATCGTTCATCCTTGCCTTCTGTTACCCACCCTTCCGAGGGACTCCTGGGTGAGGTTTTTTAGGACATTATGGCTTTCCTATTCCACACAGTCTTAAAACAAAGTTGACAGTTTTTAATGACCCATTTGCAAACCTGTTCTAGTTTTGTCCCTTTTGGCCTGGCACTTAACCAATGGTTATTTGACATGCTCTTCAAGAAGTACTTCTTCCCACTGGACAGATCCAAGACTGAGGTAGGGATAAAATTAGAAAGGACCAGTATGATCGGAACATTTAACATTAAAAGTAAACCCAGAGGAGTGGACTAAGCAGTTTTGGGATACAATTTCATATTGTTGTCTGTTAATTATGGATTCTACCAGCTGGACAGACTAATCTTGAACAGGCCTATTAGAGTGGCATTGCTTCCCCTTTCTGTGAAATAGTTTTATTTTTTTATTTTCATTCCCTTGTGCATGGTAAATAGTCTTCCCAAATGGACTTCCACACATAAGGTTCGTACACACCTAAAGATTTTCACCAGACCCCCGAGTGATCACCGATCCCGTCAAACACCCACGACGAACGGGCATTGCGGCCGATAGTCGCACGTGTGTATGAGGAAATTCTAATGTGTGTACGAACCTATAAGGCAAGGGAGAGCACCTGCCCCCACTCTCTGAGATTTCCCTGGGGGAAAAAAACATGTCTTTGTGCAGTTGTATCGGTAGCTGGCCCTTTAATAAAATAAGTGCCCCAACAGGATTGGACCTTAATCGATGATGTGTGCTTTAGTTGTGGAACATCACTTAGGGGGAAAAAAATATTAAGGTAAAATGTAGAAAAATTCCAACATATTGTTTACACAATAACCAATGAAAATTAGCCAGGCATATGACAGGAGTATGGCACGCAGCCATGGTTAAAAACACCTACTTTTTGGATGGTGGTACATTGGGAAAAGGGCATGCACTGATAATAGGAGGAATGGAAGCTCCTGCTCTTCCCTTTTCTTTAAGTTACTTTGCATTATTGCAAAAACAGGCTTTTAATATTTACATATTAAATTATTTTCATGTCTTTGTTCCAACCCTTCATTTTCACATACAGCTGTATAGATTCCTGGTTTGAAGTGAACAGATGTTGCCCTGAACATCCTTCTGATTGACCTGCAGCAATCTTTGCTTTATTTCCCTTAAGGTATGTAATACAAAATATTAGTCCCCCAAAGTAAAGTATATTCAAATTAAAATATGCAAATCCTGGTCAAACTGAATAGTATGCAAGTAATGCTTGTGTTGAAAATTCTCTTTTGCATATTTTCCCTACTCCTTGACTCTGGACTGCAAAGTGTCACCAGGATATTAGTGTGTAGGCTCCATAAAACTCTGCAAATATGTAGATAAGTAACGAAGTGGGTATAAAGATCTACAACTAAAGTACAATAAGTACCGGTGCAAATAATAGTAATACTAATATAACAAAAAAGAAGCAGCGTATCAAACGATGCCAAAGTACCATATAATACCAAATCTACTATATATGGGCACTCACGTTGTAGGATGATTAGCAGGTCATAAGGACCAAAGTGACCAAAGAAACGGTCATAAAGAATATGGTAGGTAAAAGTACATGCGCTTTATTCATATAAGTGAAAACCCCCACACAAACCCAAAAATACAGTATATAAAATGTAATACATAAGTATGCCTAACACGTATATAAAGCTAGTAACTGGTAACCACATTGTATCCATGTGGACCTATGTAAACCTAGATCGTCAATAGTACCATGTCTATGAATATGGGATGAGTAATCCTTAAAAAGTGCGTAATCACCGTACAGTTAGAAAAGTGTGTAAATGGATCGATCTCGCCCACAATGATATCAAAGGAAAGGAAGTGATGCTCCAAGGTATGGAGAATGGAAACAATATCACAGACTTCCAGATGTCAAAGGAAGGAGTTCCTTCGGATGCTTCTAATCACTTCTTCCATATCACAGGCAGAGTTATGTCACTCTCGGCTGCTAGCCAATGTTGGGCTCCGAATTTCATCAATGGTACAAGCAGGTATAGTCCAGCAATGAACGCTGCCTGGGGGCAGGTTACGGTGATGTCCCTAGACACTACCAGTTCTTTACCCCAAACCAGGCAGAGTCAAAGCCTCCCTATCCAGGCATATAGCCGAGCAGGGGACTGCAAAATATAAGTATCGGACAAGCAGAATCTCTAGAGCAGCGATGGTGTCTGAATCCACATGGGTTCCAGTTACACGTGCAAACAACTAACCGACGTACGTTTCGAGGCCATCTTGCCCCTTCTTCTGGGCATCTTGCAACGTGAGTGCCCATATCTCGTAGATTTGGTATTATATGGTACTTTGGCATTGTTTGATACGCTGCTTCCTTTTTGTTAAACAAGATCTGTCTTTGCTTGTTTTCCTCCATTAAACCATAATATGGGTTTGGACCGGTAAATTTTAGAAAGCCATACTCCTAGACAACCTTGTGTTTCCTTTCCAAATGCACACAGAAGGGCCCTTTTAGGGCACAAACCATAAGATTGTTTGTTCTGGACGACTATTCGCCACTAGCAAGTGGTTGGCCAAATCACCGTTGGCCGCTGCAAAAGTAGCAGCAACAGTTTGCCATGGTCGATCATTTAGTCCATAGGAGACCGCACAATCAGACGTGATTTACTGGCATGTCCGATTCGGACAAAAGAGTGAACATCATTGGTCATGGCTGACCGACCAATACATGCGTGTACCCGGTGAGGGATTCTAACACCTTCCCCTAAAACCTACAGAAGGATAAAGTAACGTTTATACCCCAAAAGAATTTCCAGAAACCCCAGAAACTCTACAGCAATAACAGGGGATTTTTTTCCTGTGCGGACTCGCGGTTGTCAGCAGCGGGTGTACACCCATGGGCCTGATTGGGCAACTCTGGTCTATGTCCATGTGTGAGTACTAGACACACTGTACAACTGGTTGTAGTAGATTGTAAGCTCTATGGGGTCCTCTTTCCTCATGTTACAAACACTTGTATTCTATATTGTACAGCGCTGCGTCCCCAAGTAGTGCTGTATAAATTTACACGTACATACTGATAAAGATACCGGGGAGGAAATTCATCCTGGAAATCCTTTAAGGGGAAGAACTACGGGTAGAACTTTGTTTCGCAGACTTTTTAAATGTTGCAGCTGTATGAAAACTGTTACTTGCTGTGCTTTGATTGCTGTTAATTTATTGATTGTTTCTCTTTTTCAGAGCACTGGGTGTTGCCCATTTTAGGATCACAGAGACTGGATTCTGCGTCCTGCCAGGGTTGTTTGAACTGCTTGTTACACATGCCCCCTTTTTCCTGTATTCCTTCTGTCGCCCTGAAATGGAGAATTGGGAAACTGTGAGAAAAACTAAAGGCTTATCCCATATTTCTCTTTAAATGTGTAGGGAGAATGCAGACTGGGGGACCTGCAGTGCTGCAGATAGAAGAGAGGTGGTTTTAAGCAGGCTCGCCAACATAATTACAGGGTTGGTGATATGAGGTGAAATGGATATGGTTTTAGAGTGGGGTAGGGAGAATTGTTATAAAATTCCCTGGATATGGGAAATATTGCAATCTGTAATGCCATGGTTAGTGTACTTTTACCTTTTTACATGGCGCTTTGCACTGAACTTTTTAGCTTCTAATTGAGCAGTGATTGTACCTATGAGGATGGTGCAGGTAGAACTTGTGATTCACAAGTTGTTTAGAAAGTTAATTGTTGAGGATAACCTGTAACCCCCTATTTATACACAGGGTTTAACCCTTTAAAAATAAGAAATACCTTTTTACAGGCTTACACCACTAAAGAAGCTTGAGATACTGCATGCTCATTTATTGCAAACCCTAATGTCCCTTCTATCCCAGGGTTATTTCCAGTGCTTCCCAGTTACAGGCTCCTCTTCATTTAAGGTGCTACCATTGTAGTTCTGACATTTACATCTAAAGTAACAATTTGCACATTAATAGATTCTCTGGTTTAACTGTGAACATTGCAGAGAGTATGATGTGTTCAAATAGGAAAAGTGGGGAAATTGTAGACCGAGATGGACTCCCCCTCTCAAGAATATATAGTGACCAAGGTATTCCATCCTGCCTTCTGGCTTAATGCCTACACTTCTTTTTTCTTTTTGTCAAATTGTGTTTTATAGATATATAAAAAGTTATTTTAATATTTCCCCTAACTGCTGTGGGCGTGAATAAAAACAAATGAATTTTAGAAACTGTGTGAATACAGTAAACATCACTAGATACTTGCATGTGTAGGATCATTTTTTTCTAGGTTTCTAAGCAGGCATTGTAGACATCACTTCTTGTTCTGTTCGGCTTTTACTTTCCCAAGACTGTGTTTACTTCCAAACCCAAAGCACATGATGGGAAAAAGAGCTCCTGATGTAGTCACATGTTGTTGTACAACTCACAGCAACTTTGTTCCAAAGTTCCCTGTTATATTTAGGGTGTTCCTTAAAGGCCAATGGCTAGTCTATTCACCAACCTGATAAAAAAAAAAAATCAAATAACTTTAGCAAACAAAGGTGCCAACCATATGTAGAGGGTTCTACACAACTGTTGGTCTTGTTTTAATTATCCGTTTACTTAATCATTTGACTAATAACTAAAATAAATGTGTTTCACCCAGCTCTGTGCCAAAATTTTTAAAAATGAGCAAGATACAAAAGGGTTTGAAGGTTCAAACTTAATATATTTCTTGGAATACATTTCATGTTGATCTAAATATTTTTTGTCAGGACAATCTGAATTATTGCTGTAAAATTTGAAATGCATTTAATGCTGAAAAGCCTATACTCCTTATTTTTAAGGACAGTGCCAGATATTGGGGCTACATTACAGAATCCTTTTCTCTCCTCAAAGGGAGGTAATAACTTCCATAAAGATAATGCAGATTTCTTTTTAGTCATTCTTCTGGCAATTGCTACAGAACCTCTGTGGAACCGTTGATCTTTTCATAAAAGACATTCTGGGGGATTCATTTTTTTGTTGTTGTTTTTTTAAAACTTGTTTGTATACTGTAACTTCATAAGTAGTATTAAACTTTTATATTATAGAAACATAAATGCCTGGCCAACTAGGGGTTCTGTGAAGTTATTTAGCTATGCACCTATGCTTCCTGGTATTGCCAGTCACTTTTTTAATTGTCCTATTCATATTTAATGGCCAGCTTTTATTTAAAGCCTATAATTTCTGTCCAGATAGAGGGCAACATGCACTGCACTAGCAATCTATTTTTCATCAGAATTGCTAGAAAAGTCCCCCTTATTTGCACTTGGTTGGTCTGGCAATGGGGAGGTCTAAACAGCCAAATGTTACTTTACTTTTTTTTTTTTTTCATGTGTTTTTTAAATTTTATTTTGTAAGTGGGGTGGGGGGAGTATGACGCAAACTGTGTTGTAAAATTGTTATAAAATAAAGGAATGGATCTTTTCAGATTCTTGACTGTGAAAAAGAGTTTGATTAAAGCTGAAATACAGTTTACTGTGTGTATTACAGTCTATACATTTCCTGTCTGTGTGATGTCATTTTACTTTTTGGCTTAGTTTGCTCATTGTTTAGACCTCACATATGTACAATACCTTTCTTGAGCAGGCAATGCACATCAATGAATGTCCATTTCAGCTGATAATCGTACACGTGCAGCCAGCCGGTCAACGAAAAATGAACACTACACATTTGCAATTATCGGCCATTCTTTACATGCTTCGCTTCCACTCGGGCATCATGTGCCATATCATGTGTGTATGGATAAAAATAATCCAATAAACACTTTACATTCTGCATAGGGCTTAACATAGCCCTATGAACCCAAAAAAGTAGTCCGTTTGAATACCAAAATTGCTGGGTCCTCGCCTTTGGATTTGTAATGTACTAAAATCAAAGCTCTTTTTAATGCTTTGTATTGCCATTTTCCACTGCTGAAGCAACTCTGCATGCAGCGTTTTTTAAAAAAAGAAAACTGTCACAATGAACAAACATCATTTGAGCACCCATTTTAAATGTACACAGGGCTTCCATTTACTAAAATAGGCAGATGTTTCCCTGGTCATTGTGGCAACAGTCACCAACGGGTTAATCTCCCTCCTGGGCCCACAGACAGGACTTTTAAAAGGACTCCTCCCCTCACAGTCCTTCATCTTTATTTCCTGTCTTGGCCCACGGAGGAGAGATTCCCTTTGGTGGGAATGAACAGAAAGTGAGTAGGAACAATATTTTTACCTGCCGGAAGAGATGTGGTTTCCCTGGCGGAGGCTGTGGGTGGACGTAACATCTGAGGCAGTACCGGGGTTAGTCCTCCGCAGATTGCGGTTTGTAATCCCCGAGGCTGGCAAAAAACAGCAGGGACGTGCGGCCGGCGTGATGACGTCTTAGATGTGCGCTGGAAGTGCAGGAATTCCCACGTAATGTCAGGCAAGGCACCGGGAAGGAGAACCTCTTAGCCGCTAGACTGCAGGTAGCAGAGGCGGAGTAGCCAGTGTTGGATCTATTGGGGGGGGGGTCTAGCCTGTTAAGCTCAAACTGTGAAGCGTCTAAGGGATCTAGGTAAGCCTTTGCGGCCCGTGCTGCAAGAAAAAGCCGAACCGGGGGTCCAGCCACCGGTGGAAATATTATACACTTCACAATTTGCCACCCTAATCAATTTAATGAAGGAAGTGGTTGTGCAGACAATGGACAAAAGAGAGGCCAAGAATCTAGATTTTGGGATGCCCCTCCTAAGGTTGACGCACCTATTGTTAGATTGGCCTGGCGTACCACTCTTCCTGTGGATGATGCGGTCATTTCCAGAGATCCAATGGAAAAGAGGATAGAATTTATGTTAAAGAAATCATACTTAGCTGCAGAAGCATCATGCCACCCAGCAGTTGCATTAACTTACGTGTCAAGAGCCATGAAGTTATGGCTGCAAGATATCGAAGAAGCTAAAGAATCGAATGTCAAGAGGTCCAAGTTATTGGACATGTTGAAACAAGTAAGAGTCGTAGCAGATTTCTTTTTAGAAGCTTTTATAGACCTGGTTAAGCTTTCGGTCAGATCCATGGCTCTCTCGGTGGCAGCAAGCAGAGCTTTGTGGTTAAGGTCTTGGAGCGCAGATGCTCCATCCAAGAATAACTGTGACAGTTGGCATTTGAAGGAGAGATGCTTTTCGGAGAATCCTTGTCTAATATCATTTCTAAGGTGTCTGGAGGAAAGAGTTGCTTTTTACCAAGAGAAAAGAGCTAAAAGGCAGAGATTCGAGTCCAATTCGGATAGAAAGGGTTTTTCATGCATCCAGGACATATAAGCCCGGAAGAGAGAATTTTAGACAACAGACATGGAAGACGGGGAAACGCGGTCAGTCTGGATGATGAAGGTGGGAGGAAGTTTTTTTTTTTTTTTTTTTCTCAGGTCTGGGCCACAAGTGTTCAAGAGCTCTGGGTACAGAGGACGATTTTGCTGGGATTTCAAATAGAGTTCCAGAATTTACCAAGAAAAAATAATATTTTTGGTTTCAAACCTTCAAGCAGACAAAGAATCTAGTGAAGGATTACATTTTTCAGTTATTCAACAAAGCAGCCATACCCTGAGAGGTACCCTGGTCAGAGAGGAACCAGGGCTATCTCTCCCATCTGTTTCTTGTAAAAAAAAAAAAGGCGGCGGGCGACTGAAGACCGGTTCTGGACTTAAGAGGTCTAAATGTATATCTCCAACAGAAGAAATTCAAGATGGAGTCTTTGGTAACGATTATAAGAGTGATAGAGGAAGGAAACTGACTCTCACAAGCATAGACTTGGAAGATGCTTATCTTCATCTAGAGGCTCATGGTTAGATTGTCAATCTAAAGAAGAGCAAGCTCGTTCCGACTCAGGACTTGTTGTATTTGGGAGCAAATTTCGACACAATAAATGGAGTTGTTTCTCTTCCACTGGCGAAACAAGAGAAGTTAAAGAAAGTGGTAACCTTATTAATCCAGGCAAGGGCTGTGACAATAAAATATATACTGCATGTTCTCGATCTCATGTCTTCAACTATACAGATAGTTATGTGGGCGAAATGGCACATGAGGTGGCTACAGTTTTATCTTCTATCAGTCGTAAGATCTCTGTCCAACCATTTAGCGATGAGACTAAAGATCCCAAGGTGGTTAAGAAGAAAACTTCTTTGGTGGTGTTCCCTAAAGAATCTAAGAAAAGGTCATCCACTAAGGGAAGCAGAGGGTCCAATTCTAGTAACGGACGCATCATCCACGGGTTGCGGCCCGTTCCTCAGGACCAACATCGCTATGGGGCGTTGGTCAGGAAAGGGACTAACCTCAAATCTTTTGGAGTTAAGGGCCATAAGAATGGCACTAGAGAACTTTGCAAAGGATCTAGTTGGAAGGAATGTAATGGTAAAGTCGGACAATACCTTTGCAGTGGCCTACCTGAGAAATGAGGGAGGAACCAGAAGTCAGTTACTTCTGAGGGAGATGGAAAAGATTTTCTCTAAAACCTAAAGGGTCTAAATGCGGTATACATACCTGGGAAACAAAATCTAAGAGCAGACTTTCTCAGTCGGTGTGTAGTTCAGCCGGGGGAATGGAGCTTAAGCCAGGAGATCTTTCAGAGGCTGGCAGGCAAGTGGGGAAATCCAGTGCTGGATCTAATGGTGACTTATGGGAACAACAAATGCAGGAGGTTTTATTCCCAATTCCCGTGTCAACAGGCGGAAGCTGTGGATGCGTTACAACAGAATTGGTCAGAGGGTTATACATTTATACATTTTTCCACCTTTCTCCATGATATGGGAGGTGCTAGAGAAAATAGAGACAGAGGTCCAATCTCATAGCCATTATTCCAATGTGGCCAAGGACACCATGGTTTCTGTTATTGACCGAGATGGCAGTAGAGGAGCCTCTTCACATAACTCCGACTCCATAACTTCGACAATGTCCGAACCCGGAGAAGTTGTCCATAACGGCCTGGAGGTTGAAGGGCGGAGATTACACCAGATGGGTCTTCAGGACAACATAGTAAAATTTATGTTATCATGCAGAAAACCTTCAACAACGCAAAAATATTATAAGACCTGGAGTACATTTTCTGCCTTTGCAGCATCCCAAAATGAAGATCCAATAAAACCTTTATCTTCTCTAATTGTAAAATTTCTACATTCTGGGTTTCTGAAAGGTCTTAGCCAAAATACGCTTAGAGGACAGATTTCAGCCATTTCTTATATTACTGGTAACGAACTTTCAAAAGACCTTTTAGTCCAAAGATTCTTTGAATCTTTCAAAAGATTAAGACCACAGAGGCCAAAGAGTATTGTTCCTTGGGATCTTCCTTCTGTGTTAGAGGTTCTTATGGATGCACCATTTGAACCGTTTGGAAACCACTTTCCGAATGGTGGATGACGCTGAAGGTGTTTTTCTTGGTGGCTATCACTTCGGCATGTAGAGTGGGGGAGTTAGCTACTCTTTCTTGTAAAGAACCAGACACAATACCACAATACTTTATGAAGACAGAGTCTATCTGCGTCCTTCCTTTAAATTCTTGCCCAAGGTGCTATCATGATTTCACATGGGTTTGGAGGTTATTTTGCCATCTTTTTATTCTAACCCAACTTCACTGGAAGAGGAAAGATGGCATAAATTGGATGTGGTAAGAGCTGTGACAATTTACTTGCAAAGAACCAGGAGTTGGAGAAAGATCATCTTTGTCATTCCGTTTGGGACAAGAAGAGGCTGTCCTTCAACGAACAAGACCATTAGCAGTTGGATGATTCAATGCATTAAAAAAGCCTATGAGAGGCAATCAGATCCCTGCAGGCGTGAGAGCCCATTCAACCCGGGCAGTCACTACTTCATGGGCAGCGGATCCTGCACACTCACGACAGTCATCCGGGACTATCGTGCTGGGTGCCACAGTATGCTGGCAAACATATCAAAAAACACAGCGTAACGTTTTGGTGCAAGTGCACATAACCAACTCGAAGAATACAGCACGTTTAGTGCATTTGAATATTTATTGGGTCACACTACACACACCATTTGGGGGAACACTTTGCTTTCAATATTTGGTATTGAAGGAGGTTGGATTTAAAGGGCAACTGTGGTCTCATAACAAGTTAGGGCTCAATGAAAGCCTGCAGTATTTATAATGAGCCGACAATTGCATCTCTGGCTGCAGCCTGTGAGAAATTACATAGGTGTGAATGTTCAAACTTCCTGCTTCCAGTAGGGTGTGTGACTTCACCAGATCTCCGCCCCGGCGGAGAAGCATGCTCAGTGAAGACTAAATGTGGGGGGGAGGAAGTACCTGGGGAAAAAATTGACAGTTGAGAAGGGGAGCCTGGTCACATGACTGAAAACAGGAAGTGTTCAAGCAGGAAGTAATATTGCTAAACCTTTCCAGCAATAACGTCTCACAAGAGATGTGGTCTAGGTTTTATTTTGAAGGTGTGATGGAAGGCTTTTTATATAAGCCTTTCTAGTTTGGAAGAATTCAAGACCACCGCTATCCTTTAAAGTTGGGGGATATAGGTAAATGGAATGGTTATTTATTCAAGACAGACATTTCATTCCAACATAATTATTTAAAAAAAAAAAAAATACTGGTTTGGCAATAGACAAATCAGCTTACATAGAGGAGGCCGATAGACAGCTGTGCAAAGCCCACTATATCAATTACATAAATAGAAGGCTCTGCAACCACATGATGTATCAAACAAAGTCCACATCGAAATGGGTAAAAACAAGGCTTTCATTGTGTTCATTTAAAGAGGCAAATCACATGTACAAACCTGACTAGTTTTGTGTCGTAACGACACTTCCTCAGAGGTACTGCCCCTCAAAACTCACATTCCTATATACCAGGGATGTCCAATTTGCGGCCCTCCAGAAGTTTGAAAACTACAAATCCCAGCATTCCTACATAGCAGAAGAAACAAAGGAATGCTGGCAATAGTAGTTTTCAAACCTCTGAAGGGGTTCAGGTTGGACATCCCTGCTATATACACTTAGTAAGCAGCCAATAGCACACACAAGGCCGTCTTACACTAAATAAGTATACAGGGATCTTTACTCCAGAACATCTGGGAGGAAAGGGGGAAAGATTTTAAAAAAATACTGCATGTGGTAAAGTATTACACAGATTTAGAACACTTTTATAGACTTACACATGTATTATAGATTTTCACATGTATATGTGTCAAAACAATTTACCAACACATATATGGAGTTGGAAAATATGTTGATCTAATTAAACCAACAGTGCTAAAGCAAGATCACTAGATATATATCAATATGCTGATACATGAAAATCTTACATAGAAAAACAGTTGTCTGCAAAATCTACAATAAAAACTGTTTAAACAATATGGCACAAATACTAAGTAATGTACAAATTTGCTACTTAATGTTGTGAATGGGAAGAGAAGTATTATAATAATATTTCAAAATTTAGAACTGAGTAGATAAATGAAAGCATGTGATCTCCCAGTCTTTTTTTAAAGGAGAACTAAAGTCTCCAGTCAACATTCTGCTAATAGAAAGAGCACATTCACAAACATACAAGCTGTGTCTCACCTCTCCCTATGCTGTGCCCATTGGGTGATTTATGAAAATAACCTGCGAGTACTAGGGGTCAGCTCCCACAATCCACCTTAACTGGGTAAACCCTCAACTAAGTGTGTACAGGCACATGCTCTGTAGAGCTCAACAGATCAAAACAAGGAAGTTGCAGCCTTGCTTCCTAGAAGTTGACAGCCAATCAAATTAATGCACATAGATCCTTCCTCTCCCTGACACAGAACAGGTATTTCCATTTTTTGTTTTCAAACACATTCAATGCTCCTGTCCTAACAATGATATAATCCTTTACTTTTCATACAAAAAGAAAAGTAATCTTTGCAGTGTATTTCAAAGATAGCATGGATGTAAGAAACAGAATACTTACATTTCAGCAAAAATAAAAGTAAATCCGGGGAATAGAACCTGCAACTTGTACATTTACTCTGTCTTGCTAAAAGCAGAGCTCTTACAGCTAGGCTAATAGAGACACTATATAAAAGATTGGTACACGTAGAATATTGTACTAGGAACATAATGGGGGAAAAAATAAAGGTAAGTTTGGGGATTTAAACTTGTGACCTTCTCTGAACTGTGTGTTTCTAAACCTGGCGTCATACAAAGCAGGCCACCACTGAATAAGCTGAAATTTTAGTTATATTTAGAAGCTTAATCTTTTGCATGGAATATAATAGAAGCAAAAAAAAAAAGATGAATCTGGGGTATTGAACTTGTGACCTTCTAAATCGTGAATTTTTAAACCTGGTGCCTTACCTGATACGCCACCACTGAATAAGCATCAAACACCTTATTGGCGTGAAATGAACATGTGATGAAATTCAAACCATAGTTTTCTTGGGATTTTCTATTTCTGGTCATATTGTTATTATTATTAGATGGGGACTCATTCCTATTGTATAATATAGCTCTACCATAATCTTTTTTAATAGAAACACAGGATCATATCCACTAGGCAATCCCACAATTGTATAGCTTGAACCTGAAACTTATCCCAAGTAGAACAAATAAGTCTCCTCACTCCCACCTTCCCATATATATATTTGTATAGGATGGCAAAAAATTTGCGCCAGCTCACATCTGGAGGTAATGAACCCCCCAAACAAATTTTGTGTCAACAAATACTCCAAGACTATCACAAAAAATGTATCTGAGCCTCTGGAAGTCTTTTGTACTCATTGAGCCAAAACCATATTGCCTCTAAACCCAGATCATGGGGTATACTTGAATAGAGGCTGGTCACATCTATGGTTACCCACCAATAATCGGTATGCCACTTGGATACCCAACAACCTTTTTAGGCAATCACCTGTATCTCTGAGGTACGAAGGCAAAGAGAAAACATGGGGGAGAGAAACCCATCAACATATTCAGACAGTTTCTCATTAAGTGAAGTGACCCTATGCTAGAAATTATAGGTCTGCCCTTAGGATTTTCTAGACCCTTGTTATACTTTTGGTAAAAAAATGAAAAATGAGCATAATTGGATATTCACTTTTATTCAGAATACCCATCTCCAAACCATCATCCAACAGGGACAGACCCTTTTTCTTGCACTGTAAAATAGCATCAACCTTTAGTATAGGTTCTCTTGTCCTCCAGTTGCCTCTCTGCCCCAGCTTCATAGTAAGATCTATTTAAAACAACAATTGAACCCACTTCCAATGTTATTATTTGTGTTAAGATTTTTCAAAGCCATTCTATGTTTTTGTGACAAATTACCCACAGTTTTTTCCTCAAACCCTTTCAGCTATCTCAGCAATTTCATGTTCTACAAGAAATTGAAATCTCTCAATGCTGGGATTTCTACTCTGTGTGGGATAGAAAACAGATTTTAAAGGGCATCTATACCGAAAAATAGGTTATTTTAAATTGACCATAACTGGAAACTATAATTTTTATAATTCACCACTATATCACTGACTATTACAGGAAACTATAATTCTTATAATTTACCACTGTATCATTTTTGTTGATCTGTCCCCTATTTCTTTAGATATGTGACCAACCTAGAATACCTGCCTTTTATATGCTGCCTAAAATACATAAATGTATTGAAAAGCCACCAGAACATCCTATAGTATCAGGGAATTATTAATGCAACCTTAAGTGTATTGATCACCATTTGCAGCACCTAGTTAAAGGGACAGTTCAATGGAAATTATCAATATTTGTTATTTTGTGTAATGCCTCCTTAGTTTTTTTACATATTCTCTCCCATTTTGAAAAAAAACGTTGATTTTATACCCTTTGCTGTTCCCTGCTGTTGACATTTGTGAGCTGACATTTCAGGTTCCAATGGTCCTTCTTCCCAGGATGCACCACTTCTTTGGAATGTTCCTAACAGTAATTTCTACTGATTGGCTGTTGGATGGGTCAGAGATGCTCATATCTCTACTGAGCAACTGAATCAACCCAGGTGCTGGCTAAAAGGCAAAACCATAACGGTCTCTACTAGGGGTCCTGCAAACAGGAAGTCAGTATTTCGGTTGCATTTATTTATACACAGACACAATGCTGAATTGGCAGATTAAGGTCATTGGGATGAAAAAATACTGCTCTTTTTTCTGAAAAGTACATGTATTTGCACTAAACTTCCCCATTAAAGGATAAGTACATTGTAAAATGAAGTTAAGGTTAATTGGTAGCTGCAGCTTTAAAAATACATTTGCTGTATTTTGTTTTCCCCTTGAATAGTTATCTCTGCCCCTCCGAGATTTCCCCCTTGCTCCTGATTTGTTAGCCTCAATTGTAAGTGCCTGGGAGCTCCGTACAATCCATGCGCGCGTATGACGTCATGGCGCTCACAGACGCTTGCACGCAGCAAGATGAGGTCATGCGTGCACATATCTGTGCAGGCACGGACATCACGTGTGCTGTGACGTCATGCGCACACACAGTGGGTGCAAACAGATCGCACGGAGCTACCGGCCACTTACAATTGAGACTAACAAGTCAGGAGCAAGGGGGAAATCTCGGAGGGGCGGAGATAACTATTCATTAACTTTATTTTACAATGTACTTATCCTTTAAGGCTAACAAGATTTGTCTGAAAGACACTACCAAGTTTTTAAGACACATAGAAAGTCTAGGGTGAATCATTTTTATGTACAATGGACATACAGTTTCTGGCAAAAGTCTTGTCGCCTGTGTATTTTACAGTAACTCTTGCTATTAACCTGATCTTTAATTGATCAATTGGTGTTAGAAATAGCTCATATGAAAAGCTAAAGCCCTCCCAAATAATATTAAATGTACTGGTAAAAAATAGTTTCACTGAAAAAAGATTTATCATTTAATCAAGACAGAAAGGTCAAAATGTTGCAAGACAAAAGTGTAGTCCTGTATACAGAAAATGATCTACTTTACAGCCAATCCAAAAATATGTCAGCAAATTAAGTAGTGGTGCTGTGAGATCCAAATTTAATATCCTGTATGACTTCCATGAGCTTGAAGGACAGCATCCATGCGGTTTGGCAAGGATTTATACAATTTATTGATGAAATCATCAGAAATAGCCAAGAAAACAGTCTTGCATGCCTCCCAGAGTTCATCAATATTCTTTGGTTTCGTCTTTCATGCTTCCTCTTTCATCCTACCCCATATATGCTCAATGATGTTCATGTCAGGTAACTGGGCTGGCCAATCCTGGAGCATCTTGATCTTCTTCGCCTTAAGGAACTTTGATGTGGAGATGGAAGTATGCGATGGACACCATCCTGCTGCAGAATTTGGCCTTTTTTATAGTTGGGAATATATGAGGTAGCTAAGATTTCTTGGTATTTTACACTATTGACGTTGCCTTCCACCCTGCAGATCCCTCACACACACCCATACTGGATGTAACCCCAGACCATGATTTTGCCTCCACCAAACCTCATTGTTTTCTGGGTAAATCTCGGTTCCATGTGGGTTCCAGCAGGTCTCCTGCAATCTGAAAAATCCACCTTTTGCCACTTTTCCAGCGTCCATCCTTTTAGCAGGCTGTTGGACTTGGCAAATGCCACACGGTTTTTCAATTGTCTTGTTTAGTGCTGGCTTATAGGTACTGATTCGACCATGGAGGCCATTTTGAGACAGAATCCGACAAACTGTTCTGGTTAACACAGGGATTTCAGGTGACCAGGTCTCCTGGAGCTCTGCTGCAGTTGAAAATGGGCTTGCCTTGGATTTTCGAGCCAACAAACGGTCCAGCAGTTGTCTTGCAGGGTCTGTCTGACCTGGGCTTGTCAAAAACTTTTCCAGTCACTTCAAATCTTTTTTTTATCCTCTGAACTTCACGCTGAGAGACATTGAAGGTGTGCGCCAGCAGTGGATTTGGTCTGCAGCCTCTTGATAATCAACACTTTAGTCTCAGGGTGAATCTTAGGCATGTTTGCAGAAGTCTATTTGCAGTTGATGTGAAGGTCTAGTTGTACTGGGGTTCTTTTTATACACTCCTGACACCTAATTGATCCATTATTAGTCACAGGTGAAGCCCATATGATAAGGCGACAACACTTATGTCTTGACATATGGGTTTTACCAAGCTGTGAATATTAAAATACTTTTTGTTAGTTTCATTTTAGCATTGAAACATTATTACAAAAGTGCTTGTGAAGGTTCTCATTCATCCAGGTCATGGTATATCTGTTGTATTCAATTAGATCAACTGGACTTGAAATGTAGTTCTTGAAGACGTTTCGCTAGTCATCAGACTGGCTTTCTCAATTCAGAATGACTTGTACAAGAATCTGTGGCTATTATGTACCCTGGAAAATCCCAATTAGCATATCACAGCCAGGTGTTAAGGGTGTGATTAGATAGTGGCTAAGAGGTGTTATAGGAACGCCCAGAGTAAGGTGTTAAAACAGCATTGTACATGGCAGACAGTTGGTGTCGAACCCCCCCACCTCTATTTAGGCTTGGTTTCTTTATTTTCACATAAATGGCCTCCTTAACACCTCTCTTGAACCAGTCACATTCCTTCGCCAGTATGTTATTGTAATTGTAATGTTAATTACATTAATTACATTAATTAAATCCTAATGGATTTACTGAATATATATGTATGAGTAAAAATTATTTCAGATTTGGTAAATCCTTTCAAACCCAAGGGACTAATATAGGCACTCATTTTGCCAATAGATAAAGCAATTTGTGTGTGAGGGCTCTATAAACTTTAAGATATTGTGGTTTATTTTAAAATTATGATCGGGGGCATACAATACCGCTGTGGTATTGTATGGGTAATACCGCATGGTAGTACAACACCGGGTTCCATTATTATTTTGCAATGTAGTCTTAAATTTACGACTGTGGCTGTAAAAAATAGTGCTTGTTAAAGGTGCTGTATCATGGGTTATTATAGAAGTATGGGTGTGGTCCTACATTGCTGTCTGGGCAGCTGCACTAAAGTACCGCATGGTATTGTATAGGCGATCGTACAATTGTAAATACAATCATGATCATTATTGTACAATTGATTTTGTAATTTCTTAAACATGCGATTGTTAAAGGGCGTGAGCCCTTTACCCCCCTCCCAACCCTCGGAATCCCATCTCCCCCTCCCTTCCTCCGGATCCCATCTGGCTGCCACTTCTCCTAGCGTTCTCCTGCCCACCCCCAACTGCCATAATAATACTAACACTTTCCGATATTTACCTACAGTCCCTTCACTCCCACAACTATCTTCTTCCCTCTCTGCTAATAGAAAAAAACAGCAGAGAGGGGCCGGACCAGCAGCTGCGTCTGTGATTGGCTGCCAGTCAGCCAATCACAGACATGGTTGGCGGCTGTGAAGATAGGCACGAGTGCGAAGGGCGGGGGGTATATATTGGAAGTTTTTTTTTTTTAGTATTATTATGGCTGTTGGGGGTGGGCAGGAGAACGCTAGGAGAAGTGGCAGCCAGATGGGATCCAGAGGGAGGGAGGGGGACATGGGATCCCGAGGGTTGGAAGGAGGGAATGGGTTCCCCTGTACATGTCAGCATCCTTCCCGAAGGCAAAACACAGAAAGCAGAGACCATTGGACAGGAAGACAGCTACTACTCTTCAGTTTCCTGGACTTTGGACATGGACTGCAGAAGAACCAGGAATGTAAGGTAAGGATTTTTTTAGAACTGTACAGAGGGTAACACTTGGGTAAATTTTAGATTTGGGGGTGGACATGCCCTTTAAAGCAATACCGCACCTTTTATAAATATGGCCCGTAGTGAGTGATGATAACATGTGCTAGCAGAGGCTAAAGGATATAAGGGAAAAAAGCATAGTGAGAGGGTTTGGCCGGAAAGAGTAAATGGAACAGAGTGAAGAAGTTGTGAAGATTGACAGGAAAGATTTGGTCAATGAGAAGTAAAAAAAGATCCTGAGAATGGTGAAATGTAGGTCACATGTAATTAAGACAGATGTGGTTCCCCTACTAAAAGAGAAGCAGCTGTCCTTAGGCACACCGCCAAGAGGGAACATTTCCCTGTAGAAATTGTGGACTTTGTAATTCCGTTATTTGAGGTGACCATGGACCATAGTTATACATAGTGCTGTTTTATACATAAAATACTGATGCTGTGTGGTAGTACAATACAACTGCCCCTACAATACAATGTATCGCCAATACAATACTACAGCTGTACAGTAGTACTGTAATTTTAGGCTAAACTTTCTGATACTGTGGGTTTATAAACAGAGCCCAAGAGGTGGAGATTTTACCAAAACCTTATTAAAGAGAAGCAGCATAAATAGATAAGTTAGATACACTTGCTCCACAGGGTTTATATGAGGAATCTAGACTCAGATTGAAAGATAACTCTCTCTGTAATGGTATCTAAAAGAAAAAGATTTAAAAAGTAACATATGTTTAGCGTAAGTCTTAGTTTACATTTGAAAGCTAACATTTGATTATTTGGGGCAAAATTAGCACCATTTTAAACGATAAGAACTTTTATTGAATAACCCTGAAGGTGTTTGTTTGAATAGTTTAAATGTAATTGTATTCCTTTGACCAGATCAATACCGCCACCTTGTGTTTGTTAAATTAATAACCCTGAAGCACTAACCACATTAAAATTATTCTTATTTTACTCGCAATAGCAAATAGACATTATTACAAGTTGTGAATAAAAGATGGACTAATGTGCACAAATGTGCAATGGACATGATTATTATTAAACATCTAAAACTTTTATTCATGAATGTATAATGTTATATACATTTGTGGTTGGTTCCATGGGATGTCTATCATTGTTAACACGATTGGAGGTCGGGTTAAAGGGTTTAGTAAGGAGTGTGAGGAAAGTTTGAGTTAAACCTGAGGAAGTGTGTGTGATCTAGGAAAGAAATCTGCATACGCACTTAGATTGTACAATTATGATTGCCAGCTGATAAAGCTCGGTCCCAGTTATAGGATAAAAGTGGGCACAAGTCAAAATATATCAAAGATGGATGCGCTGAACCAGGAAAATAGCTTACGAAACACTCTCTTAAAGTGTAGATTTATTTCTCATTTACAGGGAGATTCAATAAAAGTTCTTATCATTAACAATGGTACTAATTTTGCCCCAACCTATCAGATATTATTTAACATTTGAAAGCTAACATCTGTTTGGTTAGGGCAAAATTAGCACTATTTTTAACAACTTTTTAAGAACTTTTATCCCTTGATCCCTTTCACCATATGCCCCATTTACAAACATTAATTATTGGAAAATTACAATAATGGATTTTTATTATGATTATAAAATGTACCACATTTAGCAGTAGTTTTTACGGTGGTGAAAGTGCTTAGCTTCTGTGGCACTCCAGTGAGCAACAGCCAATAACATCCAGTGATTTTGTGTTTTAGTGAAAGTGAAACTGCTTTGCTATGGGAAGGTAAGCAGCACTGGGAGCTGTAATCACTGCTTGAATTTAATAAGATTTTCTTTCTGCTGTAGGAGTTTAAAGGGGAAGGGGCAGATTTGGAATTGATTTGTTTAGCTGTAGGGCTAGATTGGGACTCTGGTCTGTATTCATAAACTAATGTGGAACCTGTGGTAATACAATATTGCTGTGGTATTTGTATAGATGATACTGCACGGCCACGGTAATAAAAACAATGATTTGTTAAAAGTGCGATATCACAAAATATTTTATAAATACCACCCTCTGCACCACCTAACTGCAGGATTTGCTGCAGGCATAGTAAGGGAGCACAGAGCAACAGATAATGCTTATTTCTTTTTATAATCTTAATGCAGAATCAATTAGCCATGCAGTGACAGAGGAATTAGCTTTGCTTTCATAGAAAGAATATAGTTTTTACACAAAGCGGGGCCAGACGAAGGGACTGGGTTATGAAAAGGGAATGGGTGATTGACAGTTCTTTACTGAAACTCTTTACTAAAAAAAAAGGCAAAGGAGGGTCAGAGAAGTGGGGGGAAAGCAGGTTAAGTGAAGATAAAAAACAACAATTGTGCTAGAAACATAGTCAGTGGTGTAACTAGGAATCACTGTGCTCCCCCAGCAAAACTATGATGGGGTCCCTATCCGTGCTTCATATACAGTAGTTTTCGGTTAGGAGGCTATATCTGTCATAGGAAAAAAAGGAAGATGGGACCCCCCTGCAGTTGCAGGGTCTACTCCCCTGGTAATTACGTCCCTGAACATTGTGCATTGTACATAATGCACCTACTCAAAGTAACATTGGTCCAATCAATGACAGTGATAATTAATGGATTTAAAGTTTATGGGGACGGTTGTACATTAGCGATAAACGCTTCCTTGCGATACCACACGTTTATGAATATGGCAGTGTGTATATGTATTTTTTTGCTCAACAAAATTTTATTTTGTTTTTGTTTTATTTTTTTTATCTCAAACATTATTCTTATTAAACAATTGTACAAAAGGATTTGCATGAAAGTTCATAAAGGGAACATTGTTCAAACTCTTTTTTGGCTCATATAATATCACTGCTTTCTCTTAGTTATATTACATACATAGATATTCCAGCCTTATACAAACAATAGTCTTTACCATCCCTCTGGTGTCCTCGGTCATCACAAGGGGTGGAGCTGCTTCAGTCTAAACGCTCACCCCTGCTGTATTATTAGTAGCTGGGTCCACTTGTAATATCCAAATATCCCATTTCCTCGACCATGATTGTAGGGAATTTTGTAGTAGGTATGTTAAATATTAATTTTTGTAAATCCACCAGACTTTTTTTTTTATAAGGGTCACTTTGGAGGGGCATCCAGGTAGATGCAAGTAGTGAACATGCTGCTGAGCATATATACATGATAAAAGATTGACTAGCCTTATTGTATCCCTCTGCTGGAAGATAAAACAATGCTGCGAGCAGGGACAGTGTATAGTCGGTTGAGGAAATTGTGGATATTAAGGATTCACAGTGTTTCCACATTATCTGGACTTCATCATATGTCCACCAGTAATGTAGCTGATTGGCAGGGACTCTGCATCCCCGGAAGCAAGTTCCAGGAACAAAGGGGTCTATTCTATGGAGAAATGCTGGTGTAGTATACCAATCATACAGAATTTTAGACAAATTTTCCTTTGCAATCACATTGGCTATACATTTAACTTATTGAAGTAATATCTGTTGCCATTAAGAGTCTAGTAAATTGCATTGTAACATATTCTCCCAATTATTCATAGTTGAGTCTTAGGGGTCTAGGGTTCATGTGCACATATGTTGTGGACAAGTGCTTAGTATTTAGAATGTTGAGGGGGTATTGTGGGTTGTAAGTTGAAGACTTCGTAATAAGAGCGGAGTTTGGTAAATTGGAACCAATACTGGTCGCCAATTTTGTATTTAGTTTGATTATTTTGCCAAGTGGGGACCTCCAAATTATCGCAAATATCTCCAAATCTGCATACAACTCCAGTATGCCATATCTTTTTTTACATAGCCTAAGCAGGAAGTTGGGGAGATAAAATAAAGGATGGCAAGGTGATTTGTTAGAAAGTTTCTGGGATGTATTGCATTTGTCCAAACTTTTGAGGGTATGATATATATTGTGTTGGTGAGGTTTAGGGGTAATATTGCTCTTTCCTTTGGAGGAATCCGGTGTGAGTGTAGGGGTCAAAGCAATTCGTTTTCCATGTCCACCCAACATGTATTTGTTGGACCTTGTATCCACTGTATTGTCTGTGCCAGCTTTGCTGCATTATAGTACCAGTATAGGATGGGTAAACCGAAGCCTCCTTTGTTTTTCGCTAGATAATCGCTTTTTATGTGAGGTCTTTTGCCCTGCCATATAAACTCATTCAAAGCAGTCTGTATAGATATTGGTAGGGCTCTAAACAGATATAGAATTTTAGGGAGTATAGACATTTTCAGTGGATTATTTCAGCCGAAGAGTGAGAATGGAAAGGAGGATCATGTTTTAAGCAGTCCCATTAGTTTTTTAACCATGACTGCATAGTTGTTGGTGAATAAAATGTTTAAATCTTTGCCTAACTCCAAGATATTTGAAAGATGTAGTAGCCCATTTAAATCGAAATGTTTAAAGGGAGGTTATGAGTTGGTTATTGAGATGTATGGGGTAAGCTATTGTTTTAGAGCACTTTTGTTATTTCTTCCTTAGGGGCCATTTGGCCAGTAATGACTTTCTTAGACTCCATATAGGTAAAGGTCTGGATGCTGACACATTTAAAATATGGTCAGACCAAGATATCTCAGATATAAAGCCTTCTCTCACTTGGGCAAGCATACTAGGGTCAATTAGGATGTAGTCAATTCTAGAGAGGCAGTGAAGGGCAGAATAAAATGTATATTCTCTCTCTTGTGGGTGTATTAAGCACATCAAAGAATTTTTAATTTTGATCTGTCTGGAGTGGGGTTTAGAATATATTTGAAGCCACCTCCCATGATAAGGGCACCAAATATGTATTATTTTTCTTATGTAGTTCTTGAAAAAAAAATGTCATGTTGTTTTGGGTGGTGACCACAAAATCTGGGATTTATATTGTATATAAATGTGATTCATATCACTAATAGTAACATAGTCTTTACAGGGTTTTTATTTGTATATAAATGTGATTCATATCACCAATAGTAACATAGTCTTTCCAGGGTTTATATTTGTATATGAATGTCATTCATATCACCAATAGTAACATAGTCTTTCCAGGGTTTATATTTGTATATAAATGTCATTCATATCACCAATAGTAACATAGTATTTCCAGGGTTTATATTTGTATATGAATGTCATTCATATCACCAATAGTAACATAGTCTTTCCAGGGTTTATATTTGTATATAAATGTGATTTATATCACCAATAGTAACATTGTCTTTCCAGGGTTTATATTTGTATATGAATGTCATTCATATCACCAATAGCAACATAGTCTTTCCAGGGTTTATATTTGTATATAAATGTGATTTATATCACCAATAGTAACATAGTCTTTCCAGGGTTTATATTTGTATATGAATGTCATTCATATCACCAATAGTAACACAGTCTTTCCAAGGTTTATATTTGTATATAAATGTCATTCATATCACCAATAGTAGCATAGTCTTTCCAGGGTTTATATTTGTATATAAATGTGATTTATATCACCAATAGTAACATAGTATTTCCAGGGTTTATATTTGTATATGAATGTCATTCATATCACCAATAGTAACATAGTCTTTCCAGGGTTTATATTTGTATATAATTGTGATTTATATCACCAATAGTAACATAGTCTTTCCAGGGTTTATATTTGTATATAAATGGCATTCATATCACCAATAGTAACATAGTCTTTCCAGGGTTTATATTTGTATAGAAATGGCATTCATATCACCAATAGTAACATAGTCTTTCCAGGGTTTATATTTGTATATAAATGTCATTCATATCACCAATAGTAACACAGTCTTTTCAGGGTTTACATTTGTATATAGATGTGATTCATATCACCAATAGTAACATAGACTTTCCAGGGTTTATATTTCTATATAAATGTCATTCATATCACCAATAGTAACATAGTCTTTCCAGGGTTTATATTTGTATAGAAATGTCATTCATATCACCAATAGTAACATAGTCTTTCCAGGGTTTATATTTGTAAATAAATGTCATTCATATCACCAATAGTAACATAGTCTTTCCAGGGTTTATATTTGCATAGAAATGTCATTCATATCACCAATAGTAACATAGTCTTTCCAGGGTTTATATTTGTATAGAAATGTCATTCATATCACCAATAGTAACATAGTCTTTCCAGGGTTTATATTTGTATATAAATGTCATTCATATTACCAATAGTAACACAGTCTTTTCAGGGTTTATATTTGTATATAGATGTGATTCATATCACCAATACTAACATAGACTTTCCAGGGTTTATATTTGTATATAAATGTGGTTCATATCACCAATAGTAACATAGTCTTTCCAGGGTTTATATTTGTATATAAATGTGATTCATATCACCAATAGTAACATAGTCTTTCCAGGGTTTATATTTGTATATAAATGTGGTTCATATCACCAATAGTAACATAGTCTTTCCAGGGTTTATATTTGAAACCTTCCAGGAGCAAATTGTAATGTGTTATAGACCTTAAAGGAAATGTCTGGTTCCCTCTATTATAGAAGCTGTTGTTCTGTGTGTGCAGCTCTCTAAGTTGTGTAGCCGTACATTAGGCTGTTGTTGTGTCACCGTTATGTGGGTGATTCAGGGGTGTGGCTGTGAGGCGAGCACATACAAGTCGGACCCGGATACCATTTCTAGTCATTTTATAGTCAAAAGTAATAAATGGACCACCACAAGGGGAAAGAATGTAAAATCATTTCCCATCGGTTCCGAAATCCGAATGATCTGTCCAAATCCGGATCCTATTTTCTATTATTATTGAATGTTCGATAATTTTCGAAAATCTCAAACGTTCGATAATCCTTGAAAATACGACCGAAAAACTCAAAAGTAGTAGTTATCGAATATTTGAGGCCATTTTTGATAATTATAGTAAATAGCCTCGAACATTTGATAATAATCGAAAATCCGTTCCGTTTTCGGATCTTTGGGATTTTCCCGAGATCCGGGAATCCGAAAACTGAATTAAACTGGTGAGTTTAGGCCATCTCTAAAAATGACATGCTTTACACCCCTCACATTAACAGGATAAGTACACTGTAAAAGCAAGTTAAGTTTAATTGTAAGCTCCAATATGGTCAGCAAATTTGTGAAGAATCGCACCCCCTGCTCTTGTAGACAAAACATAACATGTTATGCTGATGGTTCAATAAAAGTTTGTTCACTTTTCTACAAGGTGTGGGATTCTTCACAAATTTGCTGACCATATCGGATATTATTAACCCTTTAGGGGTAAGGGTTGGAAGAATCTGCACCCCCCTGCTCTTGGATGTGCTGAGGACATTGTTTGTTGGAATTTAATGTAAACTGCAGCTTTAAAACCACCACCACCCCTATTTTTCCCCTCTAGATCCCTCCTGAACCTACTGGTGCTGCTGTAAAGTTGCTGATATCTTGGATGTGGTTTGAAGACTGCTTAGCTTCACTCCTCCGTGAGTTCCTGGATCTCCTTCTCAAGTCCCAAAAAGCACTCCTCGTTTGCTCCATGCACGCGCTGATATCACGGACACGGGCACACGTGACGTCATTGCGCGGCGCCGTGCTGTACACAAGTGTGGCGTGATGATGTCACACGCACACGCGTCCATGGGACTTGAATGACAAGGAGATCCAGGAAATCACGGAGGGGCGAAGCTAAGCAGTCTTCAAACCACATCCAAGATATCAGCAACTTAACAGCAGCACAGGCTGCTCAGGAGGGACCTAGAAAAGAAAGGTGGGAAAGCTTTTTTAAAGCTGCAGCTTACAATTAAACGTAACTTGCTCTTACAGTGTGCTTATCCTTTAAAGGAACCTTTCCCTCTGTTAACCAAGTTTGCTTATTAGCGGTTCAAAATAGCTGCCCACCAATTGTTGACCAATGGTGGGAGCTCTCCTACGGACAACATTTGGAGAGGGTGATAGCCATTCACTCAATGTATTATCCATCATCAGTATTGGCCCTTGTGTTTACAAAACAGTGCCAGTCCATTGTATTGGGTGATTACATTGATTTTCCCATCATAACTTTTTTCTTGGCTTTTGAAGATCAGGTCTTCCCTATTACTATATTTCACTTTTTTTGTATGCTTTAACCTGTTTTCTGGGTATCCCCATTTGATGAAACATATTTTATGTCCTCTGCTGATTTTTCAAAATTTTTCATATTCGTGCAATTCCTCCGAATTCAGAGAAATTACCTTATGAGAATTCCCTTTAGAAGGGAGGTAGGGTGCATACTTTGGGCTCATAGGAGTAAGTTGTCTGCTGTAGGCTTCCTAAACACCTCCGTATGTAAACTGTTTCCTAATTTTTTAATAAGCAAATCTAGGAATAAAGTATATTAATAGTAAGAAGATGAGGACTGAAAATGTGGCGCCATAAATTAATGGGGATAAGTTAGTTACGGAGGATGGCAATAAAGCAAATGTCTTGAATACTTTTTCCCCCTCTGTATACACTATAGAAGATCCAAGTACAGATATCATAGAGTATAGTAGCAATAATGGTATAAAAGATTCAAGTGCACTTTGGTTAACTGAGGATATGGTACAGAAAGAACTAAATAAGGTTACTATTAATAAATCTCCTGGACCGGATAAAATACATCCTCGGGTCCTTAGGGAGCTGAGGGCCATATTTATAAAGCTGCGGTATCGCTTTTTAGCGATACTGTGGCTTAGTTAATTTACGATCGCGATCATACATTTACGATCGAATGTACAGCAATGGTATTCTATGGGGATCGTAAATCTACAATTTCGTTATCGTAGATTTATGATTGGTATTGTAAATTTACAATTATTAAACCAATCGTTAATCTCCGATTGGTTTAACGATTGTAAATTTACGAAACTGATCGTTAAAGTTGCAGTATCGCTAAAAAGCGAAACCGCGGCTTTATAAATATGGCCCTAAGTTCAGTTTTATCTAGGCCATTGTTTCTTATTTTTGCTGATTCTCTCATGTCCCGATGTGTGCCCCTGGATTGGAAAAAAACGTATGTTTTTCCAATATTCAAAAAGGGTAGTTGTTTACAGCTGGGTATATCTGTTGTATTCAATTAGATCAACTGGACTTGAAATGTAGTTCTTGAAGACGTTTCGCTAGTCATCCGACTGGCTTTCTCAATTCAGAATGACTTGTACAAGAATCTGTGGCAATTATGTACCCTGGAAAATCCCAATTAGCATATCACAGCCAGGTGTTAAGGGTGTGATTGGATAGTGGCTAAGAGGTGTTATAGGAACGCCCAGAGTAAGGTGTTAAAACAGCATTGTACATGGCAGACAGTTGGTGTCGAACCCCCCCACCTCTATTTAGGCTTGGTTTCTTTATTTTCACATAAATGGCCTCCTTCACACCTCTCTTGAACCAGTCACGTTCCTTCGCCAATATGTTAACATTACAATCTTCAAAGGTATGTCCTTTATCCTTAAGATACAGGTACACGGCTGAGTCCTGACCCGAGGAATTGGCTCTTCTGTGCTGGGCCATACGTTGATGCAGTTGCTGTTTGGTCTCCCCCACATACAAATCAGAGCATTCTTCACTGCACTGCACTGCATATATGATGTCGCTTATCTTGTGTTTTGGTATTGGGTCTTTCGGATGTACCAATTGCTGCCTCAGTGTGTTGTTCGGTTTAAAGCAGACAGGCATACGATGTTTTTTGAAAATTCTTCTTAATTTCTCAGAGACCCCTGCTACATATGGGATGACCATGTTCTTCCTCCTGTCTTGCTTTTCCCCTTCACTGTTGGTATTTGTGTTCTTTTCTTTCCTTCTACTTCTTTTGACAAAGGCCCAGTCTGGATATCCACAAGTTTTAAGGGCTCCTCTGAGATGTTTCATTTCTTTAGCCTTGGCCTCAGTGCTAGTGGGGATGTTCTCGGCTCTGTGTTGCAGGGTTCTGATGACACCCAGCTTGTGATCTAAAGTGTGGTGGGAGTCAAACATCAAATACTGATCTGTGTGTGTTGGTTTTCTGTAAACCTCTACTTCCAGTTTACCATTTTCCTTAACTTCTACCAAGCAGTCCAAGAAAGCCAGTTTGTTGTTTTGTACTTCTTCCCTTGTGAATTTAATGTTTTGGTCTACCGCATTAATGTGTTCTGTGAAAGCTTGTACTTCCTTCTGGTGGATTTTAACCCAGGTGTCATCAGCATATCTGAACCAGTGGCTGGGTGCTATGTCCTTAAAGGTATTAAGCGCCTGTGTTTCTACCTCCTCCATGTAAAGGTTGGCCACAATGGGTGAAACTGGTGATCCCATAGCACATCCATGTTTTTGCTTATAGAACTTATCCCTGTATTTGAAATAGGTGGTATTCAGGCACAAGTCCAACAAGGAACACACAGCTGGGTAATTACAGGCCTTGAGAAAGGGTGTAGTACCCGAAACATGTTATGTATACTGCACTAATAAACCCATTTGCAACTTTATGCCAAGAGTCTTTATGCTATATTGCTGTAATTACAGGCCTGTAAGTCTAACTTACTAGTGGTAGGGAAGATACTGGAAAGTTTAATAAGGTAACATATTCTAGAGTATGTTTCAAGGACTGACATTATAAGTAGTAACCAGCATGGATTTAGGAGGAATAGATCTTGTCAAACTAACTTGCTTGGCTTTTATGAGGAAGTGAGTAGAAATTTAGACTCTGGCATAGCAGTAGATGTAGTTTACTTGGATTTTGCAAAGGCTTTTGATACAGTCCCCCACAGGCGACTAATGTATAAGCTAAGGTCTGTTGGTCTAGTGTGGCACGTTTGTACATGGATAGAAAATTGGTTGATGAATAGGACGCTTGTGTGGGGATATGATTACTGTGTATAAATACAATAACGGGCCCTACAATAAACTATCTGGGGCATTGTTCACCAATAGAACATGTTAGAGGACACACGGACATCCCTTAAGGCTTGAAGAAAAAAGGTTTAGGCTTCAAGCTCGGAAAGGGTTTTTCACTGTGAGAACGGTAAAGCTATGGAACCATCTTCCAGTGGACGTTGTTATGGCAGGTTCATTGGTCAGTTTAAAAAAAAAAGCTGGATGAGTTTCTGCAAACAAGGAATGTTGCAAGTTACTGGTATTAATACATAAAGTAGAGTTGATCCTTGCCACTTGGAGTCAGGAAGATTTTTTTTCCCTTCATAAATTTGGTAGTTTTTTCTTGCCTTCCTCTGGATCAACAGTTAGGCAGGAAATTAGGGTATTGCTAGATGGTAGACGTACGTCTTATTCAACCCTGAAATACTATACTAGGAATGGGATTTTTTGGTGGTCCGCTTGGTGAGTGAACTTTAAAGGAGAACTAAACCCAATTTTTTATACACCAGAATCTGAAAACAACCCCCCTAAAAACACCAATAAGCTATACAATGCCACTTCAGTAAATTGTATTACACATTCCTCATTATTTATCTGCAATTCCTCAAGATTTCTAAGAGTAATAGCTTAAAATTGTTTTTTTTACCCTTACTGCCTTTTCCTTTTCAGTTTGTTTCCTCACTAATAAGCTCATAATTTTTGGTTTTAGAGCTACTATTCCGACTCGCAACATTCTTTTCATCCACATAGATGGTACCTCGTTTATAATCTTCAGTCCCTAACAAATGTCTTCTTTTTTGCTGTTTAATGGTGGTCTGAAGTCTTTCAATATCACTTTTTACTTTTTCCTTAATTTTGTCATATTCAATCTTTATGTTATTTCCATGTTCCTAAATCTTCTGCTTTCTGATCTCTTTTTCTGACTGTTGTAATGGATTATTATTTTCTCTAATTATTAGTTCCATTAATCTAAATGATGCCTTATTATTTATTGTGTTTTATAAAGTTTTCAGCCTTCCAGTTCACTAAGCAGTCTACAGCACAGTCACCCCTCCAGTTCACCAGTAAGGGCTAGGCCACGCCAGCCCATTTCTTAGGATCACTTTTAGTGATCTGTTTGCATGTGAGAAACGCATGCCAGGCTAACACAATGTGGGTGGCCACACTCTGGGCCATATTGTTAATGTACGGCCGCGGTTGTACATTTACACCGAACATTCGTTAATTAACAAACTTTTATTGTAGAACACCATGCACTACTGCAATGGTATTCTATTGGGATTGTAAATCTACACTACAGTCGCGATATCGTACCGGTAATTTACAGTCACTATCGTTAATTTACGATAACGATCGTAAATTAACAATCAATAAAATGATTGGAAGTTATCGTTCCTTAAACCGATCATTAAAGGCTTGATATCGCTAAAAAGCGATTTACTGTTACTGTATCCCCTGCTGCCTATGCTCAAGCTTATAAAACTCTCTTTGAACAGAGGGAGGAGGCATAAACCTTTGCCAGAACCAAAGAGAATCATCAACTATCTAGTTACAAATGCATAATAAACTGGTCAAAATAGCAGTTGGGATTGCGGGCAAAAAACAGACAAGTTACCAGTTTCTTTGCTGTAAGGGTGGACATGCCCTTTATTTGGCACATTGTTTTAAGGAACTTTGGAGACCGTTAGCATACTTAGGCTTTATTTCAGTCAAAACATCCAAGAAATTACAATAAATTGTCTAAACTGCAATTCTGGTGACATTTCTAGGCTTTAGAAATTGAACCCAGTGTTCTTCAAATTCAACACCTTAACCTAAATATTTAGATTTTCCTAAATGACAAAATGTGCTTGCTTTTCAATACTTAAAGGAAAACCTAAACCACATTTCCCCGAAATACATATTTACAAATATCCACATTTTGCAATAGAAAACCATGTAGTCCCTCCCCTATCTACCCACACTCAGTAAGCTTGCGCATGCTCCAACAGAAAATAGAGCTATGCTAAGATGATTGAAGAGTTAGTGTGAAGATTCATGTAGAATCTGTTTTTATCTCTGATGTATTAGTTATAGCTTAACGAGTAGCTCAACCCTTACCCTACAATAACAAAAGCACATTATTCAGTTAGTTACCACTTAAAGGGTATGTATACTTACTGGAAAAAAATACTTTGCTTCTTTTCAATCTATAAATAAATACATGACTATCAGTAAGGGGAAGCATGCTTAGTAATCACTGTGAGGAGAAATTTTACACCATTTAATTCACACATAACAACTGTCACCTTTCCAGTAACAGCAAATCTTCACACAGCAGAAGAGTTTATAATAGGTCAGTTGATTGACAGCTGAAATATAAGATTTTTCTGACTGGATATTTAAAGAAATAGGGGCAGGGGCACTTCTAGGATTTTTGCTGCCTGAGCCAAACTTTTGAATGCTGCCCTTGATTATTTCCAGGCGCAAAGCACGCTGCGGTGTTAAAATGGGTGAAGCTTTTTCTGTGGCTGTGGTTAAAATTTTACAATTGTGAACTTCCTACCACATCGTTATTTAAACAGTTCCTCAGACAGTCAATTAGCAATAATGTAAATTACTAGAATCAGATATTACATCCCTTTCTCAAGCGGCTTGTGTTGCCCCTACCATATTGCTCCTTTCAGCTTTTTGCTTCTCAAATCAATATAACTTATTTTATAGCCTGTGCTATACATGTTGGTTTAACTGTTACAATACATTAGAAATGCCATACTTTCTGTAGTATAAAAGATTTTAGCCAAAAGATTTGTAAGCCTGCCACCATGTCAAGGTAGACTTTTTCAACAGGGCCCTAACTAACTTAACTAGTCTAACCTAGCATAACAAACTAACTAAAGCTAACCTAGTCATATAAAATAATTTTAAAAACATCATATCTGTTACTAGGGGAAATTATTTTTTTTCTTGACCGGGCAAGAAAAAAAAATCCTCTCCCCACCACTGCCTGTCTACTGCCTTTCTTACTTAGTGCATGGGTGTCACCTGAGACAAATGTCTCACTCTACCTCATGGTAGATGTGTCCCTTAACAGGGTACAGTTTAAATTTAACAAAACTATGGTACAGTGAAAGTTGGGAAGAATCACAGTTTCCAGTAATGGTCAATTTCCAGATTACATCCAGTTGAATCTCACTCAGACTGTTGGACAAGGTTTTAAAATATCTAAATACTTTTGAGACAATACAAAAACGCCTACATTTTTTTTTTCTGCAATATTTTCCAGGGTGCTAGGAGGCAAATATCCAAGTCCAAAGCATAGGCAGCTTGTACCCATCCATGTTGTACAGACAATATTGTAACACTAGCTTACAATCCCAGGAGTAAACTCACACAATTCTGAATGTTTTTAATATCCTCTCCATTTTCTCAAAACCATTGTAAACTCAGGGGGTTCCAGTAAAATTCCAGTGTAATAAAGTTTTGTGAAAGTGGGCACTGGGCAGTTTAAATAAAAGGCTAAATAAAAATATAAAATAAAATAGAAAGAGTAAAATAAAACAGTTCTTCATTTTCTTCTAACGTTTTAAGCTTGAGCAGTGGCTGCATTGCTGCCAGATCCTCTCCAGGCCATTAAACTGAAGAATGTGCTTCCTCCATATGCAATCATCACAACGCAGGCAAAGAACTGAAAAAGAAGCGGTACAGGGAATCAGACACGGAGTGAAAGGGAACAGGTAGAACAAGAATTATGTGGGAAAATTTGCTAAGTTATTTTTATATGTTTAATGTTTAATGATGAATTGTTGCACACTGTTATTGACTAACTTATAAAAGGTAATCCATTAAAAGTTGCAGTATTCCCCTGTACCAAACAACAACCTGGCTCCCCATTAAACAGTGTATTGTATATAAAATCCTTCTATCATTTAAATCCCTTCGCTCTGCTGCTCCTCCTTATATTTCCTCTCTAGTCTCCCCATATGTTCCTGCCCGTACCCTCCGCTCATCGCAGAACCATCTCCTGTACAGCCCCCCACTCGTACTACTTCCTCTCGCCTTAAACCTCTCTGTCTTGTAGCTCCCATCCTCTGGAATTCTATTCCCCTCTCTCTACGTCAAGAAAACTCAATTAGCAGGTTTAAATCTAGCCTTACATCCTACCTATCTGGTAACCAGCACAGACTCCAGCACTTTTACCCTTTCCTTTGTATCTGTATGTTACAATCCTAACTAAATTGTAAGCTCTATGGGGCAGGGACCTCCTTTCCTCTTGTGGCAAGGCTCTAGAACTTATATATTTATATTATTTATTTAAGTAATAATGTGCCCCTTACAGTGTTATAAAATGTTATTAAGTCATTGAGGGGTTCCCCAACCACATAAAAGCAAGAGGCTGCATTCAGGACTTGGCCACACTATAGCACATACGAGCGTTCCAGAAATACGCACGAAAGCTCTTAAGCATGTTGCTGTGGAAGAAAGTAAAGCAAACCTGTCACTTTCTGGTACTTAAACAGCATTTAAAAGCCGGTATAAATCCTACTCCGCGTGAAACACAGTCACTTCAGATGGGTTCTACACAGAGCAGAGAGCGCATGTCTTGGCTATGACTCATGGGAAGCTGCATGCTAAGTAAAGTGGCTGCCTGAACTGACTGTGTTTTACACCGAGGAGGATTTTATAACGGCTTTAAATACGGTTTGAGTACCGGAGAGTGACAGGTTTGATTTGCTCTCTTCCATCATGTAACAACTCAAGTAATCCAATTGTTTAAGTTAATATCTGTAGGCAGGCAGGGGTGTTTAAAGTGAATGTAGAGGTGCAGTGGGATATATTCTTATAAAAAACCTCTTGGGTACTGTACGTAGCTAGCTTGGAGGTTTTTATATGAATTTATTCCACTGCACCTCCCCATTCTAAGGCCCAAGTCTTATTATTATGTACTGACCTAATTATGTATTTATATTTTTCTTCTCCTTGTATGACTTTTTTGTTTTATATTTTTATACAGCACTGCGTCCCCAGGTAGCGCTATATAAATAAACTATACATACATATTCCAATAAAGACCGAATCATCTGCTGAATATTCATTGGGTGTTTCAGTAGTTATTTGATCAATACATAAACCTTAAAGGACAATTATACTTACCATTTCCCCGATCCACTCCTGCAAAGTACCCAGGGTGAGGACCTAAAATGCTAAGTCCTGCACTACTTACTTGTAATCTCCATCGTCGCTCCGGTCGTATCCTCCCCACTGGCACTGTCAGTGACAGTCCGGGAGGCAGCCATTGGGAAGACACGCCTCCTTGCAGAGCGTGTCTTCCCATTGGCTGCCTCGCGACCTGTCACTCAAAGTGCCAATGGTGAGAAGTTGGTGAGACTACCGGCATGCAGTTAAGGAAACAATACAGCGAAGATCTTTAAAGTCGACGTAGGAGCGGCAACAATCCAGTATCTTGGAGTCGGGTGAAGAGTGTGGTCCGTCCCGTTAGGGGTCCTGGCTTCTCACGTAAGTCCCGATTGTACTAGAGAATATCTGTCTATCAGTTATATCGTTTGGGGAATAAGAATCAGTAACTCTAGTGCTGACTAAACCCTTTGTAGGATATTACCTAAGCTGACTATGCAACGCTGGACTTTCTTGTTTTACTAAGCCAGATGCAGATTTTAGACACTCGGGGACGCCCAGTGCTATTTTATATATGTATATTTAAGGGGATACATTGGAGGGTGGTTATGCTGCTATACTCTATTTTTGTATAACTTATTCGGGAATGTAGGTGAAGGTTTATGAATAATTGGATGCCAATAAAGGTATTTTTGTAGATGTTGGACCTATATGACTAGGGCCTTGTTTTTTGAGGGCCTTGTTTCTGAGGAGCTGCTCTATGGCCCCCAAGTAGGTTCAGATGAGATTCAATGTTGATTAATGTAAGGTGATGCATTTGGGATTTAATAATCCCTGTGCCACCTACACCATAAATAACTCTGTGTTAAGTGTATCTGTAATGGAAAAAGATTTGGGGGTTCTGGTAGATAACAGACTTAGCTGTAGCAAACAATGCCAGGTAGCAACAGCTAGAGCTAGCAAGATATTGTCTTGTATAAAGAGGAGAATAGATTCAAGAGAGAAAGATATTATTCTCCCTCTTTACAAGGCACTGGTAAGGCCTCATTTGGAATATGCAGTGCAGTTTTGGAATCCCATATACAAAAGGGACATCTTGGAAATGGAAGCAGTTCAGAGAACGGCAACTAAATTAAAAAGGGGAATGGAGGAGCTTGAATATGCAGGCAGATTAGACAAGTTTAGGGCTGTTTACATCGGAGAAGCGACATTTGCACGGGGGTATGATAACCTTATACAAATATATTAATGGGCCATACAATGAACTCTCTGGTGCATTGTTCACTAATAGGTCATATCAGAGGACACGTGGACATCCTTTAAGGTTGGAAGAAAAGAAGTTTCATCTTCAGGTTAGGTAAGGTTTCTTTACAGTGAGAGCGGTGAAACTGTGGAACTGTCTTCCAGCAGATATGGTAATGGCAAGTTCATTAAATAGCTTCAAAAAAGGCCTGGATAAGTTTCTAAAACTAAAAAATATTGAGAATTACTGGTATTAATACATAGGGATCTGGTTGATCCATGGATACTTTCCGATTGCCGATTGGAGTCAGCAAGGAATTCCCCCCCCTTTTAAGCTGTTTTTTTTTGCCTTCCTCTGGATCAACTGTTAGGTAGGGTTACAAAAAAAAAAAGGAGGGTGAATAGTTTGGACTTGATGGACGTATGTCTTTATTCAACCTCAATTACTATGTTACTATGTAGAATTTATTTAAAGGGCAAGTCTGGCCCTCAAATAAAAAATTATATATAGGTAAATCACCCACAAACCCCAAGACTGCAATATTTTGAAAGCTGAATAATACAAAACAATACTTAAATGCTGCACAATGTATTTTGTTCCGTGTTTCTGCTTCCTGGTTCTTCCAGTCATGGATTTGACATGACATCCCAGCCAGTGACTGAATGCAAATCATCTAGCTGCCTCCTCTAAACATGCTCAAGCTCATTATAAGCTAACTTAATTGCTGAAGGGGGGCTTGAACAAATATAGCTATAAAAACACACTACTCCATGAGGCATCTAGGAGTATAGCAGGCATACGCCTATGATTCAAGAGAACAAGGTAGGCTATATTAACATATTTTAATGGAACTATTCTTTCTAGAAGATGTCATTATGAAGATGGAGTTAAAATATATTTTTTAAAAATTGGTTTAGTGATCCTTTAAGATGTTTTGTTCAACAGTAAATTAACCAAACGTAATAACTTACTGATGCGGCTGCCTTTCTGTTATAGTTGTAAGAAAAATAACTGGTGGTCTGCACTGATGCTGCACATGTAATGAATCCAGTTACATAGAGAGCGGTGGCTGCTGCATGATAAATAAGAACCTGAAAAAATAAAATAAAAATGATTTTAATACGAACAATACAAATATACCAAAAAAACACACATTTTAAATTTCATACTTGCCACACATTCACAAAAACAATGCAAATTATTTTTGCACAAAAAAAACTTTATTATCAGGTCTAATCTTTTATAAATAAGGATATTTCTAGACATTAGCCAGATTTGTGCATTGGAAACGACCATGAATATACCAGAAAAGATGTATATTTGACTTATGCCTTTACCATTGCAACTTCTTTCACAGAGTTTAAAATGTTAAAACACCATCACAGCAACAGTTATATCACAAAGGGGGCACACAACTATGTAGCCCTCTACAGCACAGAGTTGGCAAATATAATTAGTAGTTAATAGAGGTAATATATGCTGTAAATAATTCCCAGAATTAAAAGGGTAACTCCACCCATTAAAACAACTTTTTAAAAATGTATTCTATAATTTAGTGGGAGATAGCATCTAGTGATCCTATCTCCCAATTCAATTTAGAAGCAGAGATCTTCCTGTGTTTACTTACATGATCCCGCATCTCTGTGTCTCCCCTGCTGGCTCTCTATCTCCCCCTACTGGCAGCACTCATGACCTAGCTCCATTGAGTTACATATGTATGTATGTTTGTATGTATGCATAGTTTATTTATAAAGTGCCACTTGGGGACGCAGCAATGTCCAATAACAAAATACAAAAAAAAAAATACAAAGGGAACAAATACATAAATAGTTCAGTACATAAATATATAAATTCTAAAAAAAATTATATACCGTATATACTCAAGTATAAACCGACCCAAGTATAAACCGAGGTACCCAATTTCACCTAAAAAATCTAATAAAAGTTGTTGACTCGAGTATAAACCGAGGGTACAAACTTGGCATTCAAGATGTTTGGAAACTACAACTCCCAGCTAATAAAGCATGCTGGGAATTGTAGTTTCCAAAACATCTTGAATGCCACCCTCACCCTCCCACCCAGTTCAGTTTTTGTCCTTTGCGCTCTCTTCATTCATCCGGAGCTTGTGGGCTCTCCTAAATCCAAGGGCTTCTTGGGACTGTGTGCTGGCATTAAAGGTAAGGTCCTCTCCATTCTGGCAGCAGCGTCCTCTCCATTCCGGCAGCCGCACAATCATTCCATGTACTGGCGCGCCGGCTGACGTCACTAATTGGCACCGGGCTTGGCGCCGGGCAGTGACATCGGCTCGCGCCAGTACATGGAATGATCGTGCGGCTGCCGGAATGGAGAGGATGCTGCTGCCGGAATGGAGAGGATGCTGATCTTCAATGGTGAGTGACTCGAGTATAAACCAAGTCTGAGTTTTCAGGCTGATTTTACAGCCTGAAAAACTCGGTTTATACTCAAGTATATACGTTAAGTACAAGAGCCTTGCCACAAGAGGAAAGGAGGTCCCTGCCCTGTAGAGCTTACAATCTAGATAGAAGGGTAACATACAGACGCAAAGGAAAGGGTAAGGGTACGAGACTTATGCAGTGCAAATAAAACAATCATATACTCATATACTGTGTTGGTTACCAGATAGGTAGGATGTAAAGATAGATTTAAACCTACTAATTGAGGTTTCTTGACCTAGAGAGAGAAATAGAATTCCAGAGGATGGGAGCTACAAGAGAGAAAGGTTTAAGGCAAGAGGAAGCAGTACGAGTGGAGGGTCTGGACAGGAGCTGGTTTTGTGATGATCGAAGGGTGTGGGTGGGAACACATGGGGACACTAGAGAGGAAATATAAGGAGGTGAAGCACAGCAAACGGATTTAAAGATAAGGAGAAGGATTTTGTATACAATGCGCTGTTTAATGGGAAGCCAGGTTGTTTTTTCGGAGATTGGCGATCCTGTTTATTAGAGAGCAAAACAATACGTGTAGCAGAAGGTTATGGACTGAAGGTTAGAGAGGTGGGAAGCAGGAAGACCAGTAAGTAGTTACAATAGTTTAGGAGCGATAAGATGAGAGCATGCATAACCATTGCGGTAGTCGGGAGAGAGAGAAACCTACAGATTTTCGCTAATCAGCAGGTTTTAGCAACATAGTTAATGTGATTAGAAAAGGAGAGAGATGAGTCAATAATTACCCCTGGGCAGCGTGCGGATTGGATAGGGAAATGGGGGTATTATCAACAGATATAGAGAAAGATGAGACAGGACCAGGTTTAGGTGGGAAAATGATTAGTTCAGTTTTAGAAAGATTCAGTTTGAGGCAGTGTTACGACATCCAGAAGGAGGTGGCAAAGAGACAGTCAGAGACTGTGATTGGATGTCAGGAGTCAGCGCAGTAGATATGTGCACTGTCTGCATATAAGTGATACTTGAAGCCAAAAGAGCTAATGACATCTTCCAAAGAAATAGTGTAGAGGGAGAACAATAAGGGTCCAAAAACAGACACCTGCAGCACTCTCACAACTAGAGGAAACAGAGAAGCGTTGTTATTTGCAAAAGATAGTAAGTTCAAGTGAAGTATTTGTTTTAGGAGGGAATGATCGACTGTGTCAAAAGCAGAGGAGAGGTCAAGAAGGATAAGTATAGAAAAGTTACCATTGGCCTTAGCAACCTGAAGATCATTCACAACCTTACCCAGAGCCATCTCAGTGGAATGCACAGGACGGAATCCAGATTACAAAGGATCCAATAGGTTATGAACTTAGAGTTAGTTAGTGATACGGGAGAAGACTAATCATTCTAGCAATTTATAGGGAAGTGAGAGACTGGGCTGTAGTTAGCAAGACAAGAGGAGCAAGGGCTTTTTTAATATTGGTTTTACATGGGCATGCTTAAAGATGGTCCTGGGGAGAGTGCCGAGGAAGGAGAGAGTTAGCGGGCAAGGGGCACAGAAGGGAGTTAAAGATGGAGAACAAGCGACATGGGTTAGATTTGGTGTTATTTATGAGTTTCCAGTAGTAGTTTTTTTTGCTAGCAGGAGCCCCGAGCTGAGACACTGAAGCATGAACTTGTAATTGATAGTCAGCCTTTGTATGGGACTTTCTCCAAGCACATTCAGCAGCAGCAGCATGCATGCACCTGCATATAAAATGGGAAGTGGGGTTGAGCCATGGACAAGGATTACAGGTCCTGCGACTGCAGGAATGCAAGGGGGGGAAAGAGTCTATTGTGTTAATCAGGATAAAGTTACAGGAATCAGCAAGCGAGTCAGGGCCATCAATGGGCAAGAGGGAAGGGAGACTAGAATCCAGGGATGAGGCGAGTGCCAGGAGATCAATGGCTCTAGTATTACAAACAGACACACAAGAGGAAGGGACAGGAGAAGGAAGAGGGTATTGAGCCTGAAAAAAGATAGGATGGTGATCAAAAAGCGGGAAGGGGTTAGATTCAAAAGAGGAGACAGAGGTTTTTAGTGAACACTAGGTCCAGGAAGTGCCATCCTTATGAGTACTAGTGTTAGTCCATTGTTGAAGGTCAAATGAGAATGTTAAGTGTAGGGAGGGCCAGGAGAGGGAGGAGTGGTCAATGTGGCAGATAAAGTCCCCCAGAATCAAAACAGGACAATCAGTCTTGAGCATGTGCAGAACAGCAGAAAGAGGGGGGAGCTGAGAGTCCGCAGGGGAGACAGAGAGTTGCAAGATAGTGTACGTTAACACAGAAAGATGGCAGCTAGTGATACTATCTCCCACTGAATTATAGAATCCATTTTTGAAAAGATAAAAAGATTTTATGGGTGGAGTTACCCTTTAAATATATTTTATTATATAGCAATAAATTAAAGAATTCTGATTATTTTGTATGTTTTCCCGGCTTCCATTGCCTTTTCCCATTTTCACTTCAATAAAAGTCACAAACAAGGTATAAAGGGGAACTACAGTGGAAGAATCACCTTCAGGTTAGAAATGCTGAACTTAACACATTACACTGTATTTACGAACCTGTAAATTGATCGGTAGTTTCAAAGTGACCATATATGCATTTGAAGTTTTGGGGGGCCTCCATTTTTCACTGATAGACATGCTCGGTAAATTTGTATTTCCCATGGTGCTTCGTTTCTTAGGGACCATGAAACCTTTTCA
The DNA here is from genome assembly GCA_019447015.1 of Hymenochirus boettgeri. Lineage (NCBI taxonomy): Eukaryota > Metazoa > Chordata > Amphibia > Anura > Pipidae > Hymenochirus > Hymenochirus boettgeri. The sequence continues at coordinate 127,779,834 of CM033472.1, read as the reverse complement.
ATCCTTTACTGATCTTTGTAACTTTTATAATAAATGCAGCAGCCTGCATTGGTTTCCATCTTGCAGCATTGCGGGGATTGGCAGAACTGGGGGGTCAGCAGGCACTGGCTGGGGCCAGTATAGAGGTGGGTGGAAGTGGGACAGGGAAGGTTGAGAGGGGAGGTAGTTTTGTTAGGGTTACTAGGGGAAGTGGGGGACAGAAGGGTAGGGTGGCTTCTTCCCAGATTGTCCATCCCAACAGGTTTGCCGCCTTAGGTAATGAGGTGGAGGAGGACACCTCGGAATCAGCGTGTATGGAGGGGGCTAGTACCTTGAGCACCCAGGGGACTGCCATCTCTGATACAAGGGAGGAGGAATGAAGGATCAGGAATGCAAGGCAGGAGGTAGTGGTAGGGGACTCCATTATAAGGAAGGTAGATAGGGTAATCTGCCGCCATGACCCTACATGCCGAACTGTGTGTTGCCTGCCTGGTGATAGGGTTCGACATGTGGTGGATCGTGTAGACAGATTATTGGGTGCGGCCGGGTGTGACCCGGCGGTCTTGGTTCACATTGGTGCCAATGACAAAGTTAGAGGAGGAGGTGAGGTCCTTAAACATGATTTCCGAGAGCTAGGGGCCAAGTTAAAAGCAAGGACCTCCAGGGTAGTGTTTTCAGAAATACTACCGCAGTCACATGCTAAGCCAGGGAGAGCTACAGGCTCTTTAGTAGGGAGGGTTGCACCTCACTGATGGCGGTGCAGCTATTTTAGGGGGAAAGATGGCTAGAGGGTTGGAGGGATTTTAAACTAGGTTGGGGGGGGGTATAGCAGTCTCACTGGGATAGATAGCCCAGGAGGAAAGCAGGGTGTAGATAGGCAAGTGGTGAGGGAAAGGGGGGTGGGGCTAGCATAGGGGATAGGGAGGCATGTGTATAAAGTGTACAAATAATTACAGGATCATAATCTAAAATGTATGTTTGCAAATGCAAGAAGCCTGGCTGACAAATGGGTCATTGGAAATTATGGCATTGAATGAAAAGTATGATGTAATAGGTATAGAAGAAACGTGGTTGAACAGTTCTCACGACTGTGCTGTAAATTTAGAAGGTATGCCTTGTTTAGGCAGGACAGAGAAAAAAGGAAAGGGGGAGGAGTATGTGTTTATGTTAAAAAAGAATTGAAGCCAAATTTAAAAGAAGAGCTAACTGGCGATATGGATGATAAAGTGGAGGCAATATGGTGGAATTAGGCAACAGGAAGGGGGTAATGTCATTGTTGGTGTCTGCTATAAGCCGCCAAATGCTAGCAGAGAGGAGGTGTGTCAACTTCATATGCAGTTGGCAAGGCTGCAAGTTTGGGGAGTGTGCTCATTATGGGGACTAATTACCCTGACATTGATTGGTGTAGTTTTTTCTGCTATCACAGAAAAAGGCGATGAGTTCCTGAATTTGCTGCAGGATAATTTTCTCTCATCTGGGATAATGTTTTATCAGGAAAAGGTACTGAATAGAAGTAGACTGTGTTCAAGGGGATTTTAAGCCAGTTCACATCTAAATTTGTACCCTTGGTAAATAAATAAAAAAAAAAAACCTGCGCCCATGTTGCGAATTCTGATGTAAAGAGGCAAATGGAGGGGCGGAGCCAAGGAGCCGACGGAGTAAGACGCATTCTACAGCAGCTCCCGAGTCAATACATTATCCACGAAAACAGCATAGCTTCCCCACCTGTACCCACACTGAAGGGACACAGACCCAGGGACAACATGACAAGCCTAAATCAACAAAACATGGACCCCGGCGAAAGAAAAACTACAAAAGTTTGCCAGAACGGATACGCAGCCCCCTGGGCCAGCACGTCTTCCCGCCAACAGCAAAGACGAGACGCGCAACAGGAACCTGAATCACTGCACAACACAAATGATATGGCAGAGGCTTACCAATGGAAGAACTCCCACCGACGGAACTCCACAAGCAGCTTTTGGGCAATACAAGACTCCAAGAGGGCCCTGATGGCGGTCCTGGATGAGGTCAAAACTGACATCAAGACGGACATCTCCCTCCTACGCCACGACCTGTCTAAGATCAGACATAGGATGGGAGAAGCGGAGACCCGTATAGCAGCCCTGGAGGACACGGTAACACCACATACGCAGAATATAACTCTCTTGCAGCAGGAGTTGACCGTGACTAGGAACAAACTAGACGACCTAGAGAACCGGTCGAGAAGACAGAACATTCGCTTTATAGGCTTTCCCGAGGGTGCCGAGGGACAGCAACCGGCCCGGTTCCTGGAGGGTTGGATCCACTCATGTTTTGAGGTAACCGAACTGACCCCACAGCTGGCTATCGAAGGGCCCACCGAATCCCGGCAAAGGCCCGATACGGGAGTGAGTACAGCCAAGACCTCTCATTGCGCGCAAGGGACAGAGATACCCAGCTGCGTATGGCCAGGTATAAGGAAAACCTCCAATTTGAAAACTCCGCTATCAAGATGTTCCCGGACTTCTCTCTGGACCTGCAGAAAAGGCGAGCCACCTTTACAGAAGTAAAAAAAAGGCTAATCACAGCAGGTATCCAGTACTCCATGATGTACCCGGCGAAACTTAGAATCCAAGAGATGGCCGTGTGAGGTTCTTCGAGAGCCCATCGGACGTTTGTACATGGCTGGACACTCGATAGCAGACCCCTCTGGACCCCGGCTGGGTAAGACCCCCATCCCCCCCTCAAACCCCTGGTCACCAATATTATACTGGTCCCCTGCCCGGGCCGGGGTGCCCCTCTGGCTCGATGTATCCACCCTCTCCGGCCCCCTCCCTCACACATCTGGGACGTGGGTCCCCATGTCGAAATAAAAGACATAAACGGCCGAACCCAAACCCAGCAACCCCCCTGTTGGATGTCCCACACCAATAGAGCCAACAAGGCTCGACCAAACCCCAGGGCCCCATGAACACCATGTAGACAAAAGACCATATTGGGATATGCCACAGCCCCACAACCACGGGAAAGATACGGAACACTCTGGATGGGGTCTGGACGGGGGTCCCCCTCGGGGCACAGGACCGGCCCCGGCCTCTACCCTGTCCCCCCGCAGACCGGAGGTCGAATCATGGGATAGTCACCATTGACACCAAGGAACACAAGGACAGGCCAAATCACCGACCCCCAAACTCCAGTATAAACTAAAAATGATGGCACAGGTAGTGGCCACATCCCAATTGATTTAAACTTACCGTGACCCACCAACTGAACTAACATATGGGCTATGCAAAATCACCACTTAAATGGCCCAGACGTGGCGCTGGTCCCCCTACCCGGATGAGCGGGATAGAGAGACCCACCCAAACACAGTTGCCCTAACGCTCTGTTTACGGTTAGAGGAGGAGGTGAGGTCCTTAAACATGATTTCCGAGAGCTAGGGGCCAAGTTAAAAGCAAGGACCTCCAGGGTAGTGTTTTCAGAAATACTACCGCAGTCACATGCTAAGCCAGGGAGAGCTACAGGCTCTTTAGTAGGGATGGGTTGCACCTCACTGATGGCGGTGCAGCTATTTTAGGGGGAAAGATGGCTAGAGGGTTGGAGGAGATTTTAAACTAGGTTGGGGGGGGGTATTAGCAGTCTCACTGGGATAGATAGCCCAGGAGGAAAGCAGGGTGTAGATAGGCAAGTGGTGAGCGGAAAGGGGGGTGGGGCTAGCATAGGGGATAGGGAGGCATGTGTATTAAAGTGTACAAAAAAATTACAGGATCATAATCTAAAATGTAGTTTGCAAATGCAAGAAGCCTGGCTGACAAAATGGGTCAATTGGAAATTATGGCATTGATGAAAAGTATGATGTAATAGGTATAGAAGAAACGTGGTTGAACAGTTCTCACGACTGTGCTGTAAATTTAGAAGGATATGCCTTGTTTAGGCAGGACAGAGAAAAAGGAAAGGGGGAGGAGTATGTGTTTATGTTAAAAAAGAATTGAAGCCAAATTAAAAGAAGAGCTAACTGGCGATATGGATGATAAAGTGGAGGAATATGAGTGGAATTAGGCAACAGGAAAGGGTAATGTCATTGTGGTGTCTGCTATAAGCCGCCAATGCTAGCAGAGAGGAGGTGTGTCAACTTCATATGCAGTTGGCAAGGGCTGCAAGTTTGGGGAGTGTGCTCATTATGGGGGACTTTAATTACCCTGACATTGATTGGTGTAGTTTTTCTGCTATCACAGAAAAAGGCGATGAGTTCCTGAATTTGCTGCAGGATAATTTTCTCTCATCTGGGATAATGTTTTATCAGGAAAAGGTACTGAATAGAAGTAGACTGTGTTCAAGGGGATTTTAAGCCAGTTCACATCTAAATTTGTACCCTTGGTAAATAAATAAAAAAAAAAAAACCTGCGCCCATGTTGCTGAATTCTGATGTAAAGAGGCAAATGGAGGGGCGGAGCCAAGGAGCCGACGGAGTAAGACGCATTCTACAGCAGCTCCCGAGTCAATACATTATCCGACGCAAAACAGCATAGCTTCCCCACCTGTAAACCCACACTGAAGGGACACAGACCCAGGGACAACATGACATACAGGTGGGGAAGCTATGCTGTTTTGCGTCGGATAATGTATTGACTCGGGAGTGCTGTAGAATGCGTCTTACTCCGTCGGCTCCTTGGCTCCGCCCCTCCATTTGCCTCTTTACATCAGAATTCAGCAACATGGGCGCAGGTTTTTTTTTTTATTATTTACCAAGGGTACAAATTTAGATGTGAACTGGCTTAAAATCCCCTTGAACACAGTCTACTTTATTCAGTACCTTTTCCTGATAAAACATTATCCCAGATGAGAGAAAATTATCCTGCAGCAAATTCAGGAACTCATCGCCTTTTTCGTGATAGCAGAAAAAACTACACCAATCAATGTCAGGTAATTAAAGTCCCCCATAATGAGCACACTCCCCAAACTTGCAGCCCTTGCCAACTGCATATGAAGTTGACACACCTCCCTCTTTAGCATTTGGCGGCTTATAGCAGACACCAACAATGACATTACCCCCTTTCCTGTTGCCTAATTCCACCATATTGCCTCCACTTTATCATCCAATCGCAGTTAGCTCTTCTTTTAAATTTGGCTTCAATTCTTTTTTAACATAAACACATAATCCTCCCCCTTTCCTTTTCTCTGTCCTGCTAAACAAGGCAATCCTTCTAAATTCAGCACAGTCGTGAGAACTGTTCAACCACGTTTCTTCTATACCTATTACATCATACTTTTCATTCAATGCCATAATTTCCAATTGACATTTTGTCAGCCAGGCTTCTTGCATTTGCAAACATACATTTTAGATTATGATCCTGTAATTTATTTGTACACTTTAATACACATGCTCCCTATCCCCTATGCTAGCCCCACCCCCCTTTCCGCTCACCACTTGCCTATCTACACCCTGCTTTCCTCCTGGGCTATCATCCCAGTGAGACTGCTAATACCCCCCCCCAACCTAGTTTAAAATCTCCTCCAACCCTCTAGCATCTTTCCCCCTAAAATAGTGCACCGCCATCAGTGAGGTGCAACCATTACTAAAGAGCCTGTAGCTCTCCCTGGCTTAGCATGTGACTGCGGTAGTATTTCTGAAAACACTACCCTGGAGGTCCTTGCTTTTAACTTGGCCCCTAGCTCTCGGAAATATGTTTAGGACCTCACCTCCTCCTCTAACTTTGTCATTGGACCAATGTGAACCAAGACCGCCGGGTCACACACCCGGCCGCACCCATAATCTGTCTACCCGATCCACCACATGTCGAACCCTATCACCAGGCAGGCAACACAAGTTCGATGTAGGGTCATGGCGGCAGATTACCCTATCTACCTTCCTTATAATGGAGCCCCTACCACTACCTCCTGCCTTGCATTCTGATCCTTCATCCTCCTCCCTTGTATCAGAGATGGCAGTCCCCTGGGTGCTCAAGGTACAGCCCTCCATACACGCTGATTCCGAGGTGTCCTCCTCCACTCATTACCTAAGGCGGCAAACCTGTGGGATGGCAAATCTGGGAAGAAGCCACCCTACCCTTCTGTCCCCCACTTCCCCTAGTAACCCTAACAAAACTACCTCCCCTCTCAACCTCCCTGTCCCACTTCCACCCACCTCTATACTGGCCCAGCCAGTGCCTGCTGACCCCCCAGTTCTGCCAATCCCCGCAATGCTGCAAGATGGAAACCAATGCAGGCTGCTGCATTTATTATAAAAGTTACAAAGATCAGTAAAGGATTGAAAAGGTTTCATGGTCCCTAAGAAACGAAGCACCATGGGAAATACAAATTTACGAGCATTCATCAGTGAAAAATGGAGGCCCCCCAAAACTTCAAATGCATATATGGTCACTTTGAAACTACCGATCAATTTACAGGGTCGTAAATACAGTGTAATGTGTTAAGTTCAGCATTTCTAACCTGAAGGTGATTCTTCCACTGTAGTTCCCCTTTAACCTTGTTTGTGACTTTTATTGAAGTGAAAATGGGAAAAGGCAATGGAAGCGGGAAAACATACAAAATAATCAGAATTCTTTATTTATTGCTATATAATAAAATATATTTAAAGGGTAACTCCACCCATAAAATCTTTTTATCTTTTCAAAAATGGATTCTATATTCAGTGGGAGATAGTATCACTAGCTGCCATCTTTCTGTGTTAACGTACAATATCTTGCAACTTCTGTCTCCCCTGCGGACTCTCAGCTCCCCCCTCTTTCTGTGTCTGCACATGCTCAAGACTGATTGTCCTGTTTTGATTCTGGGGGACTTTATCTGCACATTGACCACTCCTCCCTCTCCTGGCCCTCCCTACACTTAACATTCTCATTTGACCTTCAACAAAGGACTAACACTAGTACTCAAAGGATGGCACTTCCTGGACCTAGTGTTCACTAAAAACCTCTGTCTCCTCTTTTGAATCTAACCCCTTCGCTTTTTGATCACCATCCTATCTTTTTTCAGGCTCAATACCTCTTCCTTCTCCTGTCCCTCCTCTTGTGTGTCTGTTTGTAATACTAGAGCCATTGATCTCCTGGCACTCGCCTCATCCGGATTCTAGTCTCCCTTCCCTCTTGCCCATTGATGGCCCTGACTCGCTTGCTGATTCCTGTAACTTTATCCTGATTAACACAATAGACTCTTTCCCCCCCTTGCATTCTGCAGTCGCAGGACCTGTAATCTGTCCATGGCCTCAACCCACTTCCCATTTATATGCAGGTGCATGCATGCTGTGCTGCTGAATGTGCTTGGAGAAAGTCCCATACAAAGGCTGACTATCAATTACAAGTTCATGCTTCAGTGTCTCAGCTCGGGGCTCCTGCTAGCAAAAAAAACTATACTGGAAACTCATAAATAACACCAAATCTAACCATGTCGCTTGTTCTCCATCTTTAACTCCCTTCTGTGCCCCTTGCCCGCTAACTCTCTCCTTCCTCGGCACTCTCCCCAGGACCATCTTTAAGCATGCCCATGTAAAACCAATATTAAAAAAGCCCTTGCTCCTTGTCTTGCTAACTACAGCCCAGTCTCCACTTCCCTATAAATTGCTAGAATGATTAGTTTCTCCGTATCACTAACTAACTCTAAGTCATAACCTATGGATCCTTTGTAATCTGGTTCCGTCCTGTGCATTCCACGAGATGGCTCTGGGTAAGGTTGTGAATGATCTTCAGGTTGTAAGGCCAATGGTAACTTTTCTATACTTCCTTCTTGACCTCTCCTTGCTTTTGACACAGGCGATCATTCCCTCCTAAAACAAATACTTCCTTGAACTTACTACTCTTTGCAAATAACAACGCTCTTCTGTTTCCTCTAGTTGTGAGAGTGCGCAGGTGTCTGTTTTTGGACCCTTATGTTCTCCTCTACACATTTCTTTGGAAGATGTCATTAGCTCTTTTGGCTTCAAGTATCACTTAATGCAGACAGTGCACATATCTACTGCGCTGACTCCTGACATCCAATCACAGTCTCTGACTGTCTCTTTGCCACCTCCTTCTGGATGTCGTAACACTGCTCAAACTGAATCTTTCTAAAACTGAACTAATCATTTTCCCACCTAAACTGGTCCTGTCTCATCTTTCTCTATATCTGTGATAATACCCCCATTTCCCTATCCAATCCGCACGCTGCCAGGGGTAATTATTGACTCATCTCTCTCCTTTTCTAATCACATTAACTATGTTGCTAAAACTGCTGATTAGCGAAAATCGTAGGTTTCTCTCTCTCCGACTACCGCAATGGTTATGCATGCTCTCATCTTATCGCTCCTAAACTATTGTAACTACTTACTGGTCTTCCTGCTTCCCACCTCTCTAACCTTCAGTCCATAACCTTCTGCTACACGTATTGTTTTGCTCTCTAATAACAGGATCGCCAATCTCCGAAAAAAAAACCTGGCTTATAAACAGCGCATGTATACAAAAACTTCTCCTTATCTTTAAATCCGTTTGTGTGTGCTTCACCTCCTTATATTTCCTCTCTAGTTCCCCATGTGTCCCACCCACACCCTTCGATCATCACAAAACCAGCTCCTGTCCAGACCCTCCACTCGTACTGCTTCCTCTTGCCTTAAACCTTTCTCTCTTGTAGCTCCCATCCTCTGGATTCTATTTCTCTCTTAGGTCAAGAAACCTCAATTAGTAGGTTTAAATCTACCTTTACATCCTACCTATCTGGTAACCAACACAGTATATGAGTAATGATTGTTTTATTTGCACTGCATAAGTCTCGTACCCTTACCTTTCCTTTGCGTCTGTATGTTACCTTCTATCTAGATTGTAAGCTCTACAGGGCAGGGACCTCCTTTCTCTTGTGGCAAGGCTCTTGTACTTAACGTATATACTTGAGTATAAACCGAGTTTTTCAGGCTGTAAAATCAGCCTGAAAACTCAGACTTGGTTTATACTCGAGTCACTCACCATTGAAGATCAGCATCCTCTCATTCCGGCAGCAGCATCCTCTCCATTCCGGCAGCCGCACGATCATTCCATGTACTGGGCGAGCCGATGTCACTGCCCGGGCCAAGCCCGGTGCCAATTAGTGACGTCAGCCGGCGCGCCAGTACATGGAATGATTGTGCGGCTGCCGGAATGGAGAGGACGCTGCTGCCAGAATGGAGAGGACCTTACCTTTAATGCCAGCACACAGTCCCAAGAAGCCCTTGGATTTAGGAGAGCCCACAGCTCCTGGATGAAGAGAGCGCACCGGTACAAACTGAACTGGGTGGGAGGGTGAGGGTGGCATTCAAGAGTTTTGGAACTACAATTCCCAGATGCAGATTGTGTATGTTATTAGCGGAGTTGTAGTTTCAAACATCTTGAATGCCAAGTTTGTACCTCGGTTTATACTCGAGTCAACAACTTTTATTAGATTTTTAGGTGAAATTGGGTACCTCGGTTTATACTTGGGTCGTTTATACTGAGTATATACGGTATATAATTTTTTTTTAGAATTTATATATTTATGTACTGAACTATTTATGTTTGTTCCCTTTGTATTTTTTTTTTTGTATTTTGTTATTGGACATTGCTGCGTCCCCAAGTGGCACTTATAAATAAACTATGCATACAACAAACATACAACATATGTAACTCAATGAGACTAGGTCAGAGTGCTGCCAGTAGGGGGAGATGAGAGCCAGCAGGGGAGACACAGAGATGCGGGATAGTAAGTAAACACAGGAAGATCTTGCTTTAATTGAATTGGGAGATAGGATCACTAGATGCTATCTCCCACTAAATTATAGAATACATTTTAAAAGTTGTTTAATGGGTGGAGTACCCTTTTATTCTGGGGATTATTTACAGCATATATTACCTCTATTAACTACTAATTTATTTGCCAACTCTGTGCGTAGAGGGCACATAGTTGTGTGCCCCCTTTGTGATATAACTGTTGCTGTGATGGTGTTTTAAACTTTTAATATGTGAAAGAAGTTGCAATGGTAAAGGCATAAGTCAAATATACATCTTTTCTGGTATATTCATGGTCGTTTCCAATGCACAAATTGGCTAATGTCTAGAAATATCTTATTATAAAAGATTAGACCTGATAATAAGTTTTTTTTGTGCAAAAATTATGCATTGTTTTTGTGAATGTGTGGCAAGTATGAAATTTAAAATGTGTGTTTTTTTTGGTATATTTGTATTGTTCGTATTAAAATCATTTTATTTTATTTTTTCAGGTTTTATTTATCATGCAGCAGCCACCGCTCTCTATGTAACTGGATTCATTACATGTGCAGCATCAGTGCAGACCACAAGTTATTTTTCTTACAACTATAACAGAAAGGCAGCCGCATCAGTAAGTTATTACGTTTGGTTAATTTACTGTTGAACAAAACATCTTAAAGGATCACTAAACCAATTTTTAAAAAATATATTTTAATCCATCTTCATATGACATCTTCTAGAAAGAATAGTTCCATTAAATATGTTAATATAGCCTACTTGTTCTCTTGAATCATAGGGTATGCTGCTATACTCTAGATGCCTCATGGAGTAGTGTGTTTTTATAGCTATATTTGTTCAAGCCCCCTTCAGCAATTAGTTAGCTTATAATGAGCTTGAGCATGTTTAGAGGAGGCAGCTAGATGATTTGCATTCAGTCACTGGCTGGGATGTCATGTCAAATCCAGACTGGAAGAAACAGGAAGCAGAAACACGGAACAAAATACATGTGCAGCATTTAAGTATTGTTTTGTATTATTCAGCTTTCAAAATATTGCAGTCTTGGGGTTTGTGGGTGATTTACCTATTATAATTTTTTATTTGAGGGCCAGACTTGCCCTTTAAATAAATTTACATAGTACATAGTAATTGAGGTTGAATAAAGACATACGTCCATCAAGTCCAAACTATTCACCTCCTTTTTTTTTTTTGTAACCCTACCTAACAGTTGATCCAGAGGAAGGCAAAAAAAAACAGCTTAAAAGGGGGGGGAATTCCTTGCTGACTCCAATCGGCAATCGGAAAGTATCCATGGATCAACCAGATCCCTATGTATTAATAACCAGTAATTCTCAATATTTTTTAGTTTTAGAAACTTATCCAGGCCTTTTTTGAAGCTATTAATGAACTTGCCATACCATATCTGCTGGAAGACAGTTCCACAGTTTCACCGCTCTCACTGGAAAGAAACCTTACCTAACCTGAAGATGAAACTTCTTTCTTCCAACCTTAAAGGATGTCCACGTGTCCTCTGATATGACCTATTAGTGAACAATCACCAGAGAGTTCATTGTATGGCCCATTAATATATTGTATAAGGTTATCATACCCCGTGCAATGTCGTTCTCCGATGTAAAAACGCCCTAAACTTGTCTAATCTGCCTGCATATTCAAGCTCCTCCATTCCCCTTTTTAATTTAGTTGCCGTTCTCTGAACTGCTCCATTTCCAAGATGTCCCTTTTGTATATGGGATTCCAAAACTGCACTGCATATTCCAAATGAGGCCTTACCAGTGCCTTGTAAAGAGGGAGAATATATCTTTCTCTCTTGAATCTATTCTCCTCTTTATACAAGACAATATCTTGCTAGCTCTAGCTGTTGCTACCTGGCATTGTTTGCTACAGCTAAGTCTGTTATCTACCAGAACCCCCAAATCTTTTCCATTACAGATACACTTAACACAGAGTTATTTATGGTGTAGGTGGCACAGGGATTATTAAATCCCAAATGCATCACCTTACATTAATCAAAATTGAATCTCATCTGAACCTACTTGGGGGCCATAGAGCAGCTCCTCAGAAACAAGGCCCTCAAAAACAAGGCCCTAGTCATATAGGTCCAACATCTCAAAAATACCTTTATTGGCATCCAATTATTCATAAACCTTCACCTACATTCCCGAATAAGTTATACAAAAATAGAGTATAGCAGCATAACCACCCTCCAATGTATCCCCTTAAATTACATATATTAAATAGCACTGGGCGTCCCCGAGTCTAAAATCTGCATCTGGCTAGTAAAACAAGAAAGTCCCAGTCATTGTCAGCTTAGGTAATATCACAAAGGGTTTAGTCAGCACTAGAGTTACTGATTCTTATTCCCAAACGAATAAATGATAGACAGATATTCTCTAGTACAATCGGGACTTACGTGAGAAGCCAGGACCCCTAACGGGACGGACCACACTCTTCACCCGACTCCAAGATACTGGATTGTTGCCGCTCCTACGTCGATTTAAAGATCTTCGCTGTTGTTTCCTAACTGCATGCCGGTAGTCTCACCAACTTCTCACCATTGGCACTTTGAGTGACAGGTCGCGAGGCAGCCAATGGGAAGACACGCTCTGCAAGGGGCGTGTTCTCCCAATGGCTGCCTCCCGGACTGTCATGACAGTGCCAGGGGGAGGATACGACCGGAGCGACGATGGAGATTACAAGTAAGTAGTGCAGGACTTAGCATTTTAGGTCCTCACCCTGGGTACTTTGCAGGAGTGGATCGGGGAAATGGTAAGATAATTGTCCTTTAAGGTTATGTATTGATCAAATAACTACTGAAACACCCAATGAATATTCAGCAGATGATTCGGTCTTTATTGGAATATGTATGTATAGTTTATTTATATAGCGTACCGGGGACGCAGTGTGTATAAAAATATAAAACAAAAAAGTCATACAAGGAGAAGAAAAATATAAATACATAATTAGGTCAGTACATAATAATAAGAATTGGGCCTTAGAATGGGGAGGTGCAGTGGAATAAATTCATATAAAAACCTCCAAGCTAGAGTACGTACAGTACCCAAGAGGTTTTTATAAGAATATATCCCACTGCACCTCTACATTCACTTAAACACCCTGCCTGCCTACAGATATTACTTAAACAATTGGATTACTTGAGTTGTTACATGATGGAAGAGAGCAAATCAACCTGTCACTCTCCGGTACTCAAACCGTATTTAAAGCCGTTATTAAATCCTCCTCGGTGTAAAACACAGTCAGTTCAGGCAGCCACTTTACTTAGCATGCAGCTTCCCATGAGTCATAGCCAAGACATGCGTCTCTGCTCTGTGTAGAACCCATTGAAGTGACTGTGTTTCACGCGGAGTAGGATTTATACGGCTTTTAAATGCTGTTTAAGTACCAGAAAGTGACAGGTTTGCTTTACTTTTCCACAGCAACATGCTTAGAGGCTTTCGTGCGTATTTCTGGAACGCTCGTATGTGCTATAGTGTGGCCAAGTCCTGAATGCAGCCTCTTGCTTTTATGTGGTTGGGGAACCCTCAAGACTTAATAACATTTTATAACACGTAAGGGGCACATTATTAATAATAATATAATAAAAATATATAGTTCTAGAGCCTTGCCACAAGAGGAAAGGAGGTCCCTGCCCCATAGAGCTTACAATTTAGTTAGAGTGTAACATACAGATACAAAGGAAAGGGTAAAAGTGCGTGGAGTCTGTGCTGGTTACCAGATAGGTAGGATGTAAGGCTAGATTTAAACCTGCTAATTGAGTTTCTTGAAGTAGAGAGAGGGGAATAGAATTCCAGAGGAGGGAGCTACAAGACAGAGAGGTTTAGCAAGGAGAGGAAGTAGTACGAGTGGGGGGCTGTACAGGAGGGTTCTGCGATGAGCGGAGGGTACGGGCAGGAACATATGGGGAGACTAGAGAGGAAATATAGGAGGAGCAGCACAGAGCGAAGGGATTTAAATGATAAAGGATTTTATATACAATACACTGTTTAATGGGGAGCCAGGTTGTTGTTTGGTACAGGGGAATACTGCAACTTTAATGGATTACCTTTTATAAGTAGTCAATAACAGTGTGCAACAATTCATCATTAACATTAAACATATAAAAATAATTAGAAAATTTCCCACATAATTCTTGTTCTACTGTTCCTTTCATCCGTGTCTGATTCCCTGTACGCTCTCTTTTCAGTTCTTGCCTGCGTTGTGATGATTGCATATGGGGAAGCACATTCTTCAGTTTATGGCCTGGAGAGGATCTGGGCACAATGCAGCCACTGCTCAAGCTTACGTTAGAAGAAAATGAAGAACTGTTTTATTTTACTCTTTCTATTTTATTTTATATTTTTATTTAGCCTTTTATTTAAACTGCCCAGTGCCCACTTTCACAAAACTTATTACACTGGAATTTTACTGGAACCCCCTGAGTTTACAATGGTTTTAGAAAATGGAGAGGATATTAAAACAATCAGAATTGTGTGAGTTTATCCCTGGGATTGTAAGCTAGTGTTACAATATTGTCTGTACAACCTGGATGGGTACAAAGCTGCCTATGCTTTGGACTTGGATATTTGCCTCCTAGCACCCTGGAAAATATTGCAGAAAAAAAAAATGTAGGCGTTTTTGTATTGTCTCAAAAGTATTTAGATATTTTAAAACCTGTCCAACAGTCTGAGTGAGATTCAACTGGATTACTGGAAATTGACCATTACTGGAAAACTGTGATTCTTCCAACTTTCACTGTACCATAGTTTTGTTAAATTTAAACTGTACCCTGTTAAGGGACACATCTACCATGAGGTAGAGTGAGACATTTGTCTCAGGTGACACCCATGCACTAAGTAAGAAAGGCAGTAGACAGGCAGTGGTGGGGAGAGGATTTTTTTTTTTGCCCGGTCAAGAAAAAAATAATTCCCTAGTAACAGAATGATGTTTTTTAAATTATTTTATATGACTAGGTTAGCCTTAGTTAGTGTTTGTTATGCTGTTAGACTAGTTAAGTTAGTTAGGGCCCTGTTGAAAAAGTCTACTTGACATGGTGGCAGGCTTACAAATCTTTGGCTAAATCTTTATACTACAGAAAGTATGGCATTCTAATGTATTGTAACAGTTAAAACCAACATGTATAGCACAGGCTATAAATAAGTTATATTGATTTGAGAAGCAAAAAGCTGAAAGGGCAATAGGTAGGGGCAACACAAGCCGCTTGGAAAGGGATGTAATATCTGATTCTAGTAATTTACAATTGCTAATTGACTGTCTGAGGAACTGTTTAAATAACGATGTAGGTGGAGGAAGTTCACAATTGTAAAATTTTAACCACAGCCACAGAAAAAGCTTCACCCATTTTAACACCGCAGCGTGCTTTGCGCCTGGAAATAATCAAGGGCAGCATTCAAAAGTTGGCTCAGGCAGCAAAATCCTAGAAGTGCCCCTGCCCCTATTTCTTTAAATATCCAGTCAGAAAAATCTTATATTTCAGCTGTCAATCAACTGACCTATTATAAACTCTTCTGCTGTGTGAAGATTTGCTGTTACTGGAAAGGTGACAGTGTATGGTGAATTAAATGGTGTAAAATTTCTCTCACAGTGATTACTAAGCATGCTTCCCCTTACTGATAGTCATGTATTTATTTATAGATTGAAAAGAAGCAAAGTATTTTTTTCCAGTAAGTATACATACCCTTTAGTGGTAACTAACTGAATAATGTGTTTGTGTATTGTAGGGTAAGGGTTGAGCTACTCGTTAAGCTATAACTATACACAGAGATATAAAAACAGATCTACATGAATCTTCACACTAACTCTTCAATCATTTAGCATAGCTCTATTTCTGTTGGGGCATGCGCAAGTACTGATGTGGGGTAGATAGAGGGGAGGGAACTACATGTTTTCTATTGCAAAATGTGGATATTGTAAATATGTATTTCGGGGAAATGGGTTTAGGTTTTCCTTTAAGTATTGAAAAGCAAGCACCATTTTGTCATTTAGGAAATCTAAATATTTAGGTTAAGGTGTTGAATTTGAAGAACACTGGGTTCAATTTCTAAAGCCTAGAAATGTCACCAGAATTGCAGTTTAGACAATTTATTGTAATCTTGGATGTTTTGACTGAAATAAAGCCTAAGTATGCTAACGGTCTCCAAGTTCCTAAAACAATGTGCCAAATAAAGGGCATGTCCACCCTTACAGCAAAAGAAACTGGTAACTTGGCTGTTTTTTGCCCGCAATCCCAACTGCTATTTTGACCAGTTTATTATGCATTTGTAACTAGATAGTGATGATTCTCTTTGGTTCTGGCAAAGGTTTATGCCTCTCCCTCTGTCAAAGAGAGTTTATAAGCTTGAGAATAGGCAGCAGGGGATACAGTAACAGTAAATCGTTTTTAGCGATATCAAGCCTTTAATGATCGGTTTTAAGGAACGATAACTTCCAATCATTTTATTGATTGTTAATTTACGTCGTTATCGTAAATTAACGATAGTGACTGTAAATTACCGGTACGATATCGCGACTGTAGTGTAGATTTACAATCCCAATAGAATACCATTGCAGTAGTGCATGGTGTTCTACAAAAAAGTTTGTTAATAACGAATGTCGGTGTAAATGTACAACGCGGCCGTACATTAACATATGGCCCAAGAGTGTGGCCACCCACATTGTGTTAGCCTGGCATGCGTTTCTCACATGCAAACAGATCACTAAAAGTGATCCTAAGAAATGGGCTGGCGTGGCTAGCCCTTACTGGTGAACTGGGGGGGGACTGTGCTGTAGAGCTTAGTGAACTGGAAGGCTGAAAACTTTATAAAACACAATAAATAATAAGGCATCATTTAGATTAATGGAACTAATAATTAGAGAAAATAATAATCCATTAAACAGTCAGAAAAAGAGATCAGAAAGCCGAAGATTTAGGAACATGGAAATAACATAAAGATTGAATATGACAAAATTAAGGAAAAAGTAAAAAGTGATATTGAAAGACTTCAGACCCACATTAAACAGCAAAAAGAAGACATTTGTTAGGGACTGAAGATTATAAACGAGGTACCATCTATGTGGATGAAAAGGTTGCGAGTCGGAATAGTAGCTCTAAAACCAAAAATTATGAGCTTATTAGTGAGGAAACAAACTGAAAAGGAAAAGGCAGTAAGGGTAAAAAAAAACAATTTTAAATATTACTCTTAGAAATCTTGAGGAATGCAGATAATAATGAGGAATGTGTATACAATTTACTGAAGTGGCATTGTATAGCTTATTGGTGTTTTTAGGGGGGTTGTTTTCAGATTCGGTGTATAAAAAATTGGGTTTAGTTCTCCTTTAAAGTTCACTCACCAAGCGGACCACCAAAAAATCCCATTCCTAGTATAGTTATTTCAGGGTTGAATAAGACGTAAGTTACCATCTAGCAATACCCTAATTTCCTGCCTAACTGTTGATCCAGAGGAAGGCAAGAAAAAATACCAAATTTATGAAGGGAAAAAAAAATCTTCCTGACTCCAAGTGGCAAGGATCAACTCTACTTTATGTATTAATACCAGTAACTTGCAACATTCCTTGTTGCAGAAACTCACCAGCTTTTTTTTTTAAAACTGACCAATGAACCTGCCATAACAAACGTCCACTGGAAGATGGTTCCATAGCTTTACCGTTCTCACAGTGAAAAACCCTTTCCGAGCTTGAAGCCTAAACCTTTTTTCTTCAAGCCTTAAGGGATGTCCGTTGTGTCCTCTAACATGTTCTATTGGTGAACAATGCCCCAGATAGTTTATTGTAGGGCCCGTTATTGTATTATACACAAGTAATCATATCCCCACACAAGCGTCCTATTCATCAACCAATTTTCTATCCAGTACAAACGTGCCACACTAGACCAACAGACCTTAGCTTAACATTAGTCGCCTGTGGGGGACTGTATCAAAAGCCTTTGCAAAATCCAAGTAAACTACATCTACTGCTATGCCAGAGTCTAAATTTCTACTCACTTCCTCATAAAAGCCAAGCAAGTTAGTTTGACAAGATCTATTCCTCTAAATCCATGTGGTTACTACTTATAATGTCAGTCCTTGAAACATACTCTAGAATATGTTACCTTATTAAACTTTCCAGTATCTTCCTACCACTAGTAAGTTAGACTTACAGGCCTGTAATTACAGCAAATAGCATAAAGACTCTTGGCATAAAGTTGCAAATGGGTTTATTAGTGCAGGATACATAACATGTTTCGGGTACTACACCCTTTCTCAAGGCCTGTAATTACCCAGCTGTGTGTTCCTTGGTGACTTGTGGCCTGAATACCACTATTTCAAATACAGGGATAAGTTCTATAAGCAAAAACATGGATGTGCTATGGGATCACCAGTTTCCCCATTGTGGCCAACCTTTACATGGAGGAGGTAGAAACACAGGCGCTTAATACCTTTAAGGACATAGCACCCAGCCACTGGTTCAGATATGCTGATGACACCTGGGTTAAAATCCACCAGAAGGAAGTAAGTACAAGCTTCACAGAACACATTAATGCTGGTAGACCAAAACATTAAATTCACAAGGGAAGAAGTACAAAACAACAAACTGGCTTTCTTGGACGCTTGGTAGAAGTTAAGGAAAATGGTAAACTGGAAGTAGAGGTTTACGAAAACCAACACACACAGATCAGTATTTGATGTTTGACTCCCACCACACTTTAGATCACAAGCTGGGTGTCATCAGAACCCTGCAACACAGAGCCGAGAACTCCCCACTAGCAATGAGGCCAGGCTAAAGAAATGAAACATCTCAGAGGAGCCCTTAAACTGGTGGATATCCAGACTGGGCCTTTGTCAAAAGAAGTAGAAGGAAAGAAAAGAACACAAATACCAACAGTGAAGGGGAAAAGCAAGACAGGAGGAAGAACATGGTCATCCCATATGTAGCAGGGGTCTCTGAGAAATTAAGAAGAATTTCAAAAAACATGTATGCCTGTCTGCTTTAAACCGAACAACACACTGAGCAGCAATTGGTACATCCGAAAGACCCAATACCAAAACACAAGATAAGCGACTCATATATGCAGTGCAGTGCAGTGAAGAATGCTCTGATTTGTATGTGGGGGAGACCAAACAGCAACTGCATCAACGTATGGCCCAGCACAGAAGAGCCAATTCCTCGGGTCAGGACTCAGCCGTTGTACCTGTATCTTAAGGATAAAGGAAATACCTTTGAAGATTGTAATGTTAACATATTGGACAGGAAGAACGTGATGTTCAAGAGAGGGGTGAAGGAGGCCATTTATGTGAAAATAAAAAACCAAGCCTAAATAGAGGTGGGGGGGTTCGACACCAACTGTCTGCCATGTACAATGCTGTTTTAACACCTTACTCTGGGCGTTCCTATAACACCTCTTAGCCACTATCCAATCACACCCTTAACACCTGGCTGTGATATGTAATTGGGATTTTCAGGGTACATAATTGCCACAGCTTTGTACAAGGCATTCTGAATTGAGAAGCCAGTCGGATGACTAGCGAAACGTCTTCAAGAACTACATTTCAAGTCCAGTTGATCTAATTGAATACAACAGATATACCCAGCTGTAAACAACTACCTTTTTGAATATTGGAAAAAACATACGTTTTTTTCCAATCCAGGGGCACACATCGGGACATGAGAGAATCAGCAAAAATAAGAAACAAGGCGCTAGATAAAACTGAACTTAGGGCCATATTTATAAAGCCGCGGTTTCGCTTTTTTAGCGATACTGCAACTTTACGATCAGTTTCGTAAATTTACAAACGTTAAACCAATCGGAGATTACGATTGGTTTAATAATTGTAAATTTACAATACCAATCATAAATCTACGATAACGAAATTGTAGATTTACGATCCCCATAGAATACCATTGCTGACATTCGATCGTAAATGTATGATCGCGATCGTAAATTAACTAAGCCACAGTATCGCTAAAAAGCGATACCGCAGCTATAAATATGGCCCTCAGCTCCTAAGGACCCGAGGATGTATTTTATCCGGTCAGGAGATTTATTAATAGTAACCCTTATTTAGTTCTTTCTGTACCATATCTCAGTTAACCAAAGTGCACTTGAATTTTTATACATTATTGCTACTATACTCTATGATATCTGTACTGGATCTTCTATAGTGGATACAGAGGGGGAAAAAGTATTCAAGACATTTGCTTATTGCCATCTCCGTAAAAACTTATCCCCATTAATTTATGGCGCACATTTCAGTCCTCATCTTACTATTAATATACTTTATTCCTAGATTTGCTTATAAAAAATTAGGAAACAGTTACAATACGGAGGGTGTTTAGGAAGCCTACAGCAGACAACTTACTCCTATGAGCCCAAAGTATGCACACCCTAACTCCCTTAAAGGGAATTCTCATAAGGTAATTCTCTGAATTCGGAGGAATTGCACGAATATGAAAAAATTTTGAAAAATCAGCAGAGGACATAAAATATGTTCATCAAATGGGGATACCCAGAAAACAGGTAAAGCATACAAAAAAGTGAATATGTAATAGGGAAGACCTGATCTTCAAAAGCCAAGAAAAAGTTATGATGGGAAAATCAATGTAACACCCAATACAATGGACTGCATGTTTTGTACACAAGGGCCAATACTGATGATGGATAATACATTGAGTGAATGGCTATCACCCTCTCCAAATGTGTGTCCGTAGGAGAGCTCCCACCATTGGTCAACCATTGGTGGGCAGCTATTTTGAACGCTAATAAGCAAACTTGGTTAACAGAGGGAAAGGTCCTTTAAAGGATAAGCACACTGTAAGAGCAAGTTACGTTTAATTGTAAGCTGCAGCTTTAAAAAAGCTTTCCCACCTTTCTTTTTAGGTCCCTCCTGAGCAGCCTGTGCTGCTGTTAAGTTGCTGATATCTGGATGTGGTTTGAAGACTGTAGTTCGCCCCCGTGATTTCCTGGATCTCCTTGTCATTCAAGTCCCAGGACGCGTGTGCGTGTGACATCACAGCCCACATTGTGTACAGCACGGCGCCGCGCAATGACGTACGTGTGCCGTGTCCGTGATATCAGCGCGTGCATGGAGCAAAGAGGAGTGCTTTTTGGGACTTGAGAAGGAGATCAGGAACTCACGGAGGAGTGAAGCTAAGCAGTCTTCAAACCACATCCAAAGATATCAGCAACTTTACAGCAGCACCAGTAGGTTCAGGAGGGATTAGAGGGAAAAATAGGGGTGGTGGTGGTTTAAAGCTGCAGTTTACATTAAATTCCAACAAACAATGTCTCAGCACATCCAGAGCAGGGGGGTGCAGATTCTTCCAACCCTTACCCCTAAAGGGTAATAATATCGATATGGTCAGCAAATTTGTGAAGAATCCCACACCTTGTAGAAAAGTGAAAAACTTTTATTGAACCATCAGCATAACATGTTATGTTTTGTCTACAAGAGCAGGGGGTGCGATTCTTCACAAATTTGCTGACCCTATTGGAGCTACAATTAAACTTAACTTGCTTTTACAGTGTACTTATCCTTATGTGAGGGGTGTAAAGCATGTCATTTTTAGAGATGGCCTAAACTCACCAGTTTAATTCAGTTTTCGGATTCCCGGATCTCGGGAAATCCCAAAGATCCGAAAACGGAACGGATTTTCGATTATTATCAAATGTTCGAGGCTATTTACTATATTATCAAAAATGGCCTCAAATATCGATAACTACTACTTTTGAGTTTTCCGGTCGTATTTTCAAGGATTATCGAACGTTTGAGATTTTCGAAAATTATCGAACATTCAATAATAATAGAAAATAGGATCCGGATTTGGACAGCATTACGGATCGGAACCGATGGGAAATGATTTTACATTCTTTCCCCTTGTGGTGGTCCATTTTTACTTTTGACTATAAAAATGACTAGAAATGGTTATCCGGGTCCGACTTGTATGTGCTCGCTCACAGCCACACCCCTGAATCACCCACATAACGGTGACCACAACAACAGCCTAATGTACGGCTACACACAACTTAGAGAGCTGCACACACAGAACAACAGCTTCTTATAATAGAGGGGAACCAGACATTTCCTTTAAGGTCTATAACACATTACAATTTGCTCCTGGAAGGTTTCAAATATAAACCCTGGAAAGACTATGTTACATTGGTGATATGAACCACATTTATATACAAATATAAACCCTGGAAAGACTATGTTACTATTGGTGATTGAATCACATTTATATACAAATATAAACCCTGGAAAGACTATGTTACTATTGGTGATATGAACCACATTATATACAAATATAAACCTGGAAAGTCTATGTTAGTATTGGGTGATATGAATCACATCTATACTAAATTAAACCCTGAAAAGACTGTGTTACTATTGGTAATATGAATGACATTTATATACACAATATAAACCCTGGAAAGACATGTTACTATTGGTGATATGAATGACATTCTATACAAATATAAACCCTGGAAAGACTATGTTACTATTGGTGATATGAATGACATTTCTATGCAAATATAAACCCTGGAAAGACTATGTATATTGGTGATATGAATGACATGTATTTACAAATATAAACCCTGGAAAGACTATGTTACTATTGGTGTATGAATGACTTTCTATACAAATATAAACCCTGGAAAGACTTGTTACTATGGTGATTGAATGACATTTCATTACAAATATAAACCTGGAAAGACTATGTTACTATGGTGGTATGAATGACATTTCTATACAAACTAAACCCTGGAAAGACTATGTTACTATTGGTGTATGATGACATTTATTTACAAATATAAACCCTGGAAAGATCTGTTACTATTGGTGATATGAATGACATTTCTATACAAAATAAAACCCTGGAAAGACTATGTTACTATTGGTGATATGAATGACATTATATAGAAATTATAAACCCTGGAAAGACTATGTTACTATTGGTGATATGATAACTTTCTATACAAATATAAACCCTGGAAAGACTATGTTACTATTGGTGATATGAATGACATTTTATAGAAATATAAACCCTGGAAAGTCTATGTTACTATTGGTGATATGAATCACATCTATATACAAATGTAAACCCTGAAAAGACTGTGTTACTATTGGTGATATGAATGACATTTATATACCAATATAAACCCTGGAAAGACTAGTTACTATTGGTGATATGAATGCCATTTCTATACAAATATAACCTGGAAAGACTATGTTACTATTGGTGATATGAATGCCATTTATTTACAAATATAACCCGGAAAGACTAGTTACTATGGTGATATTGAATGACATTATATACAAATATAAACCCTGGAAAGACTATGTTATATTGTGATATGAATGACATTTATATACAAATATAAACCCTGAAAAGACTATGTTACTATTGGTGATATGAAGACATTTATATAAATATAAACCCCGGAAAGACTATGTTACTATTGGTGATATGAATGACATTTATATACAAATATAAACCCTGGAAAGACTATGTATATTGGTGATATGAATGACATTTATATACAAAATAAACCCTGGAAAGACTAGTTACTATTGGTGATATGAATGACATTCATATACAAATATAAACCCTGGAAAGACTATGGTTACTATTGGTGATATGAATCACATTTTATTACAATAAAAACCCTGTAAAGACTATGTTACTATAGATATGAATCAATTTATATACAATATAAATCCCAGATTTTGTGGTCACCACCCAAAAACAACATGACATTTTTTTTTTAGAACTACATAAGAAAAATAATACTATTTGGTGCCCTTATCATGGGAGGTGGCTTCAAATATATTCTAACCCACTCCAGCAGATCAAAATTAAAAAATCTTTGAGTGTGCTTAATACACCCACCAGAGAGAGAATATACATTTATTCTGCCCTTCACTGCCTCTCTAAGACATTGAACTATCTCCTTAAATGAACCTATTGTAAACCCACACTGAAGGGACACAGACCCAGGGACAACATGACAAAGCCTAAATCAACAAAACATGGAACCCCGGCGAAAGAAAAAACTACAAAAGTTTGCCAGAACGGATACGCAGCCCCCTGGGCCCAGCACGTCTTCCCGCCAACAGCAAAGACGAGACGCGCAACAGGAACCTGAATCACTGCACAACACAAATGATATGGCAGAGGACTTACCAATGGAAGAACTCCCACCGACGGAACTCCACAAGCAGCTTTTGGGAGCAATACAAGACTCCAAGAGGGCCCTGATGGCGGTCCTGGATGAGGTCAAAACTGACATCAAGACGGACATCTCCCTCCTACGCCACGACCTGTCTAAGATCAGACATAGGATGGGAGAAGCGGAGACCCGTATAGCAGCCCTGGAGGACACGGTAACACCACATACGCAGAATATAACTCTCTTGCAGCAGGAGTTGACCGTGACTAGGAACAAACTAGACGACCTAGAGAACCGGTCGAGAAGACAGAACATTCGCTTTATAGGCTTTCCCGAGGGTGCCGAGGGACAGCAACCGGCCCGGTTCCTGGAGGGTTGGATCCACTCATGTTTTGAGGTAACCGAACTGACCCCACAGCTGGCTATCGAAAGGGCCCACCGAATCCCGGCAAAGGCCCCGATACCGGGAGTACAGCCAAGACCTCTCATTGCGCGCAAGGGACAGAGATACCCAGCTGCGTATGGCCAGGTATAAGGAAAACCTCCAATTTGAAAACTCCGCTATCAAGATGTTCCCGGACTTCTCTCTGGACCTGCAGAAAAGGCGAGCCACCTTTACAGAAGTAAAAAAAAGGCTAATCACAGCAGGTATCCAGTACTCCATGATGTACCCGGCGAAACTTAGAATCCAAGCAGATGGCCGTGTGAGGTTCTTCGAGAGCCCATCGGACGTTTGTACATGGCTGGACACTCGATAGCAGACCCCTCTGGACCCCGGCTGGGTAAGACCCCCAATCCCCACCCTCAAACCCCTGGTCCACCAATATTATACTGGTCCCCCTGCCCCGGGCCGGGGTGCCCCTCTGGCTCGATGTATCCACCCTCTCCGGCCCCCTCCCTCACACATCTGGGACTGTGGGTCCCCATGTCGAAATAAAAGACATAAACGGCCGAACCCAAACCCCAGCAACCCCCCTGTTGGATGTCCCACACCAATAGAGCCCAACAAGGCTCGACCAAACCCCAGGGCCCCATGAACACCATGTAGACAAAAGACCATATTGGGATATGCCACAGCCCCACAACCACGGGAAAGATACGGAACACTCTGGATGGGGTCTGGACCGGGGGTCCCCCTCGGGGCACAGGACCGGCCCCGGCCTCTACCCTGTCCCCCCGCAGACCGGAGGTCGAATCATGGCATAGTCACCATTGACACCAAGGAACACAAGGACAGGCCAAATCACCGACCCCCAAACTCCAGTATAAACTAAAAATGATGGCACAGGTAGTGGCCACATCCCAATTGATTTAAACTTACCGCTCGACCCAACTGAACTAACATATGGGCTATGCAAAATCACCACTTAAATGGCCCAGACGGGTGGCGCTGGTCCCCCTACCCGGATGAGCGGAATAGAGAGACCCACAAACACAGTTGCCTAACTATATTTGCATGAATGTGCGGGTCCCCCCGCCTAACTGTCTGAATTATTGTGTGATTTGACTATGTAAATGTGATCGATCCGTGATGGTTGGTGGGTCCCCCACCTGAATACTGTTATGACACTGCATCGCTGGTATAATTATCCGGTCGTCCTGGGGCAGTGCTGCGGGCCCTCCCCACTTGGACATCTCAATATTGAGAGCCCTTGGGGCGGCTGCTCCACTGGCCCGGAACGGGGAATAATTCCTCCTCACCGCAATAACCACTATGTTAGGTACCCTGATTTAATATAGGTCGACCCCAAAATGGCCGAAGGAGTCCCCTTCGACCGCAAATTCTGATTATTAGAAACCATATCTATATATAGCAAGGATACAAAGGCTCCCAAACTATCAATATACCTATTGTATAAACCCCCAACTTAACCCCGCTCTAATCCTTAGCAATGTATGCAAAGCCTGCACTCCCAGGCTGACTAAACCCAATACCCTAAACCCACAACATGGCAGAAAACCTGAGAGCTGAGAATTAATCGGCATAATATATATGTGAATACCTGTACCAAACCCGTCTCGAATCAGGGGAGATAAAGCCCCTGAAGCAGTACCACACTGCAGAGTTAATCTTCTGTATTCAATATAACTACACTGATACTTCTAAAGCAAAATACCTAATGACTGCCTAAATGCTTTCTAAGTATATAGGGTCTTGGAAGCTATACGGTGGGGAGAAGCCTACCAAGATTTGACACAGGAGAACACAATGGGAATATAATGCTGTATATGGATGTACACGATGGTGCACCCGTCTGTGGCCTCGGACTGGATCGCCCCCCGGGGGCCTGTTGAATATACTCTTAATGTTTGTGTATTTAAATATATGGGGAAAATGTTACTAAATGTGCTGTCGCTGTTGCCTGCTGTGCCCGCCCCTTGCCCGGGACGATTAGAACCCCCCATAAAAATATAGGAACAGAGCAACACTAACCCTAAAATCCAACCCAAATTATGTACCCCCCACTTGACAAAACCAGGTAGAGTACATACCCAAATATTACTAACGGGAAACATACACAGACCATGCCTCAACCAAGAAATGATAAAGAAAACTGCATTAGGGCACTGAATAAGTAAAACCTATGTAGGGAGGTACTAGAATCAGAAGATGAACATTATAGGAAAATAGAGAAAGAGATCTGATCTGCAACACTCAATAATACAAAGAATATTAGTAATCGTGAAAGGCTAAAAATCCTTTATTCTATTTAACAGGGATATACATTAAAAAAACAATTAAAACAAACCACTAAACTCCTTAAATTCTATAGTGAATGTGAATAATGTTATGTGAGTATATATCCACACACAGAGTCTATAAGTCATCAATAATTAGTCATATAGTCACATAGTCATAATTGGTCCAAACCATAAACACCATGGGGGTTACCCTACTTACGACCTGGAGTACAGTGCAAAGGAGAGAAGAGGAATAAAAACAAATCCATCACATGGTAGAACCAAGAAATGAAACATATCCTAAGACTCTCTGTTGGAACCTTAAAACCCACAGCTGTCTCGGAGAAGAACCACCCCTGTAGGAGAAACTCAAAAAGCACACACTGGGAAACTGACAGGGAGAACAAAAACTGACCCGCCCCCGGCCCGATGCCCCAGCCAAGATAGTGACCGAACAGCCCTATGAAAAGATAGCTCCATCTCAAACCCCTAACAGAACCACACCAGACGGCCCCCGGGGGGTTGCTCATAAAGGTCGGGGGTGAAGGGAGAACAGAGACTGACCCACTCCCGGCCTGGTGCCCCGGCCCAGACGGCAACTAAACAGCCCCACGAAAAGATATCTGTGCCCCAAATCCCCGACAGAACCACACCAGACAGCCCTTGGGAACCATTCATGCTGGCTGGGGGGGGGGGGAGGGGGGGGGTCCGGGTCAGGCTGAGGGAACTGGAGCAACCCCCCTACCTCAATACCAAACTGTTGAAAATTTTCCTTCTATGATATGTATAGCTATGTTGTACATATATATTTGCAAATCTGATGACTCGGAGACGCACAAGAAAGTTCTGCTCACCTCTGCAGAACCTGTACCTAGGTACACCCCCTTAGAGTAGCCCTAGTTACACTAGAGCCCAGTTTAAGTTCACCCCAGTTTATATCACCCACAATGAAAACTAAACATATATTAACAAGTTTTGTTTTAATGTACGAACTACTAAATGCTAAATTCAGGCTACCACAACCAAACAGAAATATACTCGAAGCCCCCTACCTAACCCACCTTACCCCAACCTCTCCCCCCTCTAATCTGTTACCATATGTATCCAGAGACGCCTCCTTAAATGATGAGCCAGTCTCTTAAAACACTGTCATGGAATGTCAGGGGATTAAATAGCCCACACAAATGCCTGTCGGTGTTTACACAGATACAGTCATATCAAGCAGACTTGATATGTCTACAAGAAACCCACCTTCTGCCAGCCATGACTCACTATGTACAACGACCCTGGATAGGATGGACAGCCCATAGCACCTTCTCCTCCTACTCTAGCGGAGTCTCCATCCTAATACACAAGAGAGTAAAATATAATATCCATGAAGTGCAATCAGACAAGAAAGGTAGATTCCTGTGCGTAGCACTCTCCATCGACACAGTACTATATGTTATAATAGGAATATATGACCCCCCACCTGCTAAACAGCAACCACTTAAGGAAACCATACCATTTATACTGAAATACCCATATGCCCGTGTGATCTGCCTGGGCGACTTCAATTCCCTAATGAACCCCTCAGTTGATAAATTTCAATCCAACAACACCAACACAACCACATCCCTAACACACCTTATATCTGAACTACAATGGATAGACGCATGGAGATCCATCCACCCCCACACCCAGGAATATACATGCCTATCTCCAACCCATAATACTCTTTCCCGGATAGATTTTATGTTTGTCAACAAGAAACTCCATCCCGAAATAACCAAAATCTCACACCTCCCAAGAGGCATATCTGACCACTCTCCCTTACTGCTTACGCTCCGTCTACCGACACCCACACCAAACGCCTTTAAATCTTGGCGTTTTCACCCCTTCTGGTTTACACTATTCCCAACCCCAGACCCAATCATCACATCAATAGGAAATTATTTCCAGAACAACCAGGGAGAAACACCGATTGGGACCAGATGGGAAGCATTTAAAGCGGTCCTTAGGGGAGACCTACAAAGAACCATCACCCAAATCAAACAGACAACAAGACTCAAAGAAAATATATTAACCTCCTCTCTCCAAACTGCTGAAACTAGTTATGTCAATAACCCCACTAGGGGTAATAAATCAGCTTGGCTACTATCCCAATCACTTTACAACTCTATGGTAAAGGAAAACAAAAATACTAAACAAAAATACTTCGAACACGAACATCAATTCGCCAAATTACTCACCAGGCTAGCCCATGGACCATTAGACCGCAGCACAATTATTAAAATTCAAGACCCGGAGGCTGGGCTATGCACCAGCACACCCGAGATACTAAAATGCTTCACTAAATACTTCACCAAAACATACAGCTCCCAGCTCAACCCCATATCCAATATTATACCCCTAACCTTAAGCAAAATTCCATTTCCCAAACTACAACAGTCTGACAAGAATATGCTAGACTCCGAAATTTCCCTACTGGAACTCCAAGAGGCACTGGGAAATATGGCAAGCGGTAAAGCCCCAGGACCGGATGGGATACCGGCAGAGGTGTACAAGAGATAAGACGAATATACTTTGCGGGAACTGTTGGTAGTGTATAAAAATGCCCTCCAGGACGGGACCCTACCAGAATCCATGTACAATGCACACATAATCCTTATCGCCAAGCCAGACAAAAACCCACAGGACTGCACTTCATACCGTCCAATATCCCTGCTAAATATCCCCTTTTCTGACCAGACAGGCTTTATCCCAGGGAAATCCACCTCTATTAATATCAGAAAGACCCTAATTAATACCCTAGTTGACCATGATAATTCCGGCTCTCGCTTGATGCTGTCTCTAGACGCTGCCAAGGCGTTTGACTCAGTGGAGTGGAAATTCCTATGGGAATGTATGCACCAATTCGGGATAGGGCCAGTTTTTAGGAAATGGGTGCAGATCCTATACACACGCCCGCTAGCTAATGTCAAGATCAACGGAGCAATTTCAGACCCCTTCCCTCTGGCCAGAGGAACCAGACAAGGATGCCCCCTATTCCCCTACCTTTTTGCGTTGGCAATTGAACCACTGGCTATCCAACTCAGATCCCACCCAGATATTAGAGGCCTATCCCTAGGCCAACGCACAGCCCTGATCAGCCTATACGCAGACGATTTAATCCTCTACTTAGGAGACCCTGAAAAGTCCCTCCAAACGGCATATAACCTAATCACACAATATGGACCTATTTCGGGGCTCCATATAAACTGGACCAAGTCGGCACTCTTTCCAATAGACAACATCACACCAATGCCCCCATACGCAAGAAATCTGGCCCCCAATGTCACAAGCTTCAAATACCTTGGTAACCATATCACCCAATCACCTACATTATTCTATGAATTAAATATATCCCCCCTCCTGGAGACAATAACTGACAAGATTAAAACCTGGCAAAATCTTCCACTCAACCTAATAGGTAGAATTAATCTAGTTAAAATAATTATACTGCCTAAACTACTATATGTATTCCAGCATAGCATGGTGCATATTCCCGACTCCTTCTTTAAAAAACTTCAAAGTTTACTGCTCCCCTTTCTGTGGAATAGAGGCAGAGCCAGAGTTAAACTCTCAACTCTCCAAAGACCCAAAAGACATGCTGGGCTGGCCCTCCCGAACTTTCAAGCATACTATCTAGCAGGACAACTCAAATACTGTAAATCCTGGATAGACCCAGCTCCCAATGAGGCAGAGGAACACCCATCACCGCAAATATATGATATGGAGGGGATGCTACATGCATACCTCCCAACACACCCGTTGGTCTTTTTAAACAGCCCAACATACTCCCTACCCGCAGGAGGTACCGAACTGCATAAACAGATGTATAAAATCTGGAATAGAGTACAGTCCATGCTCAAATACACCGAGATACCCGAAGAATAAATAATTTCCCACATCTCCACTCCCTCAATATAGCTCAATATATGGAAAGTATAGGAGCCACTAAATTTGGCCACATTATTGAAAACAAACAACTACTCCCATTCAACGAATTCAAACAAAAATTCAACAGACAAGATAATTCCCTCTTCCAATATCTCCAGCTACGCTACTGTCTAATATCAGAATCCCAAAGTTCAAATATCCCAGTCTCCCAAAACCCCATTATTAAAACATTACTACGAACAGGACCCAGGCACATTATTTCACACCTATACACATGCCTCATAAACTCACAACTACCAGAAACTACCACATCAATACTTCATAAATGGTCCCGTTATATCCCCACATTGACAAATGATGACTGGGAGGAACTGGCAGAATCACACCTAAAAGTATCCCCCTCTGCCCCAAACAGACTCATGCAATTTTATGTTCTCCACCAGGCATATATCACTCCCCTCAGAAAATCACGTATGAGCCCCATGTTCAATTCTGAATGCCCCAAATGTAAGCAAGATAATGCTGATTTTTGGCATATGCTGTGGTCTTGCCCCAAGATACAGAGATTCTGGGGGAAAGTCCTTCACTATCTCTCTGGAATTCTCCCCTTCCCAATCCCCTCAGACCCCAAACTATGCTTGCTTGGGATACCGGAACCAGACACAATAAACCACACACAGCTCACACTCATTAGGGAAACTACTTTCTATGCCAGGAGAGTAATAAGTCTTTTATGGATGGCCCCCACCCCCCCTAAGCTAAACATGTGGAAAATGGCAATCGTAAATATGCTCCCAATGCTCAGGTTGATATATGTGAGTCGTGGATGCCCGAACAAGTTTGACACTATCTGGGCACCATGGGACCCCCATAGACAAATATGACTGTGCAAATGATGTGCCATTCGGAGTCTGATAGGGATGGAAATCTCTGCGAATACTATGAACACCTGACTGCCCCTCCCCGCTAACCCACCCTAAAAACGAAACAGTATATTCCCACAATAAATCTAAAAGTGGTAAGCCCTCAAGATAGCCGCTCCAAGTTAACCTTCCCCTTAAGGAAGCACCCGACTATCAAACAGATTTGCAACTATATCAGTATAAAATGTAAATGCACTAGGAAGCATAAATACTCACCACTCTGATACCCAAAATCTAAAAACTTCCATAACTATATTTGCATTACTGTATACTACAATGTATGAATATATGCAAGAAATGTTTGTATAAGATGTAGTTCAAATTTGTCAATAAAGAAACAAGTTTAAAAAAAAAAAAAAGAGGCAAGAGGGAACGAAAAGGGTCTTTAGGGATTATAAAAACTGTAACAAGGAGTGTAAGAAAGCAATCAAACTAGCTAAAATTAATAATGAAGTTAGGATAGCTGAACAAAGCATCGCTAAGCCTAAATATTTTTTAAGTATATTAATAGTAAGAAGATGAGGACTGAGAATGTGGCACCATTAATTAATAGGGATAAGTTAGTTACTTGAAAAAAAAGGTTTAGGCTTCAAGTTCAGAAAGGGTTTTTCACTGTGAGAACGGTAAAGCTATGGAACTGTCTTCCAGTGGACATTGTTATGGCAGGTTCATTGGTCAGTTTAAAAAAAAAGCTAGATGAGTTTCTGCAAATAAGGAATGTTGCACGTTACTGGTATTGATACATAAAGTAGAGTTGATCCAGGGAAATTTCTGATTGCCACTTGGAGTCAGGAAGAAATTTTTTCCCCCTTCATAAATTTGGTGGGTTTTTTTGCCTTCCTCTGGATCAACAGTTAGGCAGGAAATGAGGATATTGCTAGATGGGTTGGACTGGATGGACGTATGTCTTTATTCAACCTCAAATACTATAAACTATAAACATCACCACTTCCCTATAAACTACACAATGTGCTGTGCAGGGCCTGCATAAAATAATATATTTAATACATACTCAGTTTAAACAATATTCAGCAATCTTGTTCTTTCGAAAATCCATATCCACATTTTTTAGTGCAC
The DNA here is from genome assembly GCA_019447015.1 of Hymenochirus boettgeri. Taxonomy (NCBI): domain Eukaryota; kingdom Metazoa; phylum Chordata; class Amphibia; order Anura; family Pipidae; genus Hymenochirus; species Hymenochirus boettgeri. The sequence continues at coordinate 127,747,396 of CM033472.1, read as the reverse complement.
ATAAAAAGTACATTACTATTGCTAATCTAATGTAGGTGCAGTATTAATTAGTGTACATGCAAAATAGAGATGAGTTTGATATGTATCCTTAGTCCCTAAGGCATGACTTTTGGGAATGTGCATTACCCAGTGGGTACAGGAAGAGGAGCCAAGATGTCAGCCCCCCATGAGACAGCTTTAAAACCACTGTCATTGGGCTGATGTCACTCCGAGTAAGGGCATTATGTACAATTCACTATGTACTTTGTTTGTAGCCCAAGTTATTTTTCACTTTATTTGCCCTTTAATAAAACTTATAAGACTGTATTAAGGCATTACGTGTTGTTGTTTTGTTTTTTTGCAAACTATGGGAGCTACATGTGGTACATGTGTACTATTATTAACAAAGTTAATCATTTGGTAAGCATACACCATACTACCATACTACCACCTACATAATAAAGTGGTCCTTCCAGCTGAACGGCTTAACAATGTTAGGGTGCAGTGGGGGTTTCCTGCTCATTTCTCCTCCTCTTGCTAGAACAGAACAGGCTGCTCCACTAATGCCAAGCAGCCTGTCTGTAGATATAGATTGTTGGGCTGGCCAACAACATTTATTTAATATGTGTAGTATGGTACCATAGACCAAGAGCGAATACTTTAACAGTTTAAAAGCACATTAGTAATTTTCAAGGAAAAACTCGTCAATACCTATAAATGGAAACTTTATACAGGAACTTACCACTAGTGGCCAAGGAATGATGGTTATTCTCATCTGCAGCTGCACCAGGAAGATTATTAACAGACAGAGAGTCACCAGCCAGCAGAAAACAGATACAAACAGGACCCAGCCATAAGCACTAGTTGGAGGGTAATTACTGTCTGCTACTAAAGCCCAAACCAGAAGTCCAAAAGCCTGCAAAGTGTAACAAAGGCAGTTTAGATACATATTTGGGCATATTTATAAAAATACAATATTCTTTTGGACAAAAAACATATAAAAAATACGGCACCAGCCAATTTCAGAAATATTCAGCACAATATTCTGTCAATATTTCATTACCGTACATCAGAAATACCAGAATAATGGATGCTTTATCTTATGGATTCAAACTGATCCACATTTGTCTATGAGGACAAGATGGATAAGCTAGCCAGGCTGCAATTATCCCCTGCACAATAGTTTTTTTCTTTTGGCATTTTGGGCAATGTCTGCTTTCCCATTCCTTTTTTTTCCATACAATATTAAAGTATGGACAGCCAACTTTGGTAGATGGTTCCAGTATGATAATTTAACCAATAGTATCACAGGATAGAATTGCCTAAAATGGCCTGGTACACATGGGAAATTTTTTACCCTATCTTCCCTACCGTAAAAATACCAGTTGAAGACAGCAGAACTGGTGAAATTTACCGATATATCTAATATATATCTAATTATTTTTTGTTTAGTTTTGCAATTTCCAACAGTCCCTTATTTTGCAGGAAACTCCTGCAAATATTTTTGTCCTGCAAAATATCCCTAAAGGTATGTTCCTTTGGAGCAGGATTGATAGGCGTCACTTTTTGAACGGGATTGTCCCGACTGCAGAGACAAAATCCAGATTCCGGCAGTCAGGGCTGAAATCAGCCCAAGAACGGCCCTGGCATCTCTGTCCCAGAAAAAGCCCACTTCTCACCCTCGAACACTCTAACTCCGTCCTTGTCTGCCACACCTCCTGTCTCACCCGGAGAGGAATGGATAGCCCCCAAACGGTGGGTGTGGGCTTTAAAAGTAGGCATGAGTTAGTGTGCAAGCCACTGTTATAAAAAAAAGTGTCCCTAGAAATTTTTGATTGTACTAAAAATTTTTACAAATACTTTGACCTGATCAAGCAAAATATTGCACTAGCCGGTTGATTGGGACAAAATATCTCCCTGCGCATACTCGAGCTAATACTTTTACATTATCAATTTAAAGGGTATCCATAGTAAAAAAAAATCAAATTTTAAAAAATTTACATTAGATTCAGCAAAATCCTACTAATCCAAAACTTTTTCAGATTTTAAATCTAAGATCTAAGATATTCTGAAGCAGATGATATAATATATGTCCCATTCCTGACTTACTAGGGTCTATGGCTGCCACACTTACTGCAACAATTGAGAGAATCAGCAAAGAAAAAAGGTCTTTGGTGAGGCTGTGCAGAACTTATAAAGCATGGTACACACCTCCTGACCGACCTTTTCGGCTCTTCTGACCTGTCAGCCAGGAGGAAGGATGGACGGTTTGGGCACGACATTGGCTGTGTCCGATCGTGCGTTCATTAGGTTGTGTCCGAAATATCATGCAATTATTTAGGCCCGATCAACCTAAACACTGAATTATCGGGTTATGGAGCCGAAATATTGCATGGTGTGTACCATGCTTAAGTGTCGCAGACACTACAAGAAGGCAGTGAGTAAGGGAGGTGGGGGGAATTAGGAGTACTCACTAAACTTTAATAATTTAATGACAAAGCAAGCACAGATAAATATGTCAGTACCACCATTTTCTCTCAAATTGTAGTTTCAGATAATGTATAGTTGTTTGAATGAGTATAGTGACCCTTTAATTTTCTGTGAAATAATAAATATTTTTACCAGAGCTTCTCTTTTAATGAGGATAGGAATAATTAAACTGTGACAAAGAAAAAAGAACAGGATTCGTAAAACTTAAAAAATCAGAAAAGTAGATTTGGAAACATTTATGGTAGATGGCAGTACAGACCATAGATTGAGTGCAGCACTTTATAGCTAGAGAATTGTAATTAGATATATCAGGATACATACACACAGGCAGATCCAATTTGCAATTTTGGTCACATTTGAAGCAAAATAGAGTACAGACCAAACCTTTCAACGCAGCCAATGGACTATTTGCAAATATTCCTTACAATTGCTGTCATCATTCCTCTCTTTGAAGCATAGGCACCCTAGGGTAATGTATCAATGATCAGAAATTTAAACTAACTGTTTAAACAAGATTTCACACAAAAGTTGCATTTTTTTTTAAATTTGTGGCTGAAATACTGTGCTAACTGAAAATGAAGCCATTACTGGAAAATTAACCGATATCCAAGATTTAGAATAATATAGTGGATAATGCACCCCCAACTGTAAATTATAAGGATATTAGAAGTCATTGAGGAGTTCTGTGACCATATAAAAGTACGAGGCCTTGGAGGGATAAAAGAAAGGACCCGGTCAGCCCTGTATACCAGATGAAGTACCTTTTTTCTTTAAATAAAACACAGACACAACTTTTTGGGTGAAACAATCGGCCACGGCTTTTTATTGAATATTAATTTAAATAACTTAAATTTAAATATTCCCTTTGCATATTACCAAACTGTACACCCTTGCGTGCCAATAACCATATTTGTTGTTAACCATCTCCAGCCATAGAACACAGCTTGAATGCCAACCACTGTCTTGCCAGAGGGCATGTAACGGCTCCATCAATTTCCAGCAAGGGTGTACCCGCCAGCCGTGATTCCAACAATATCAAATATAAATAACACAACATATAACATAAAACAAGGGAGGGCGGGAGGGATGAGCTGTTCCCAGGTCACCAGCTGCTCTGTAATGGCGCCGGTAACCGCGTGCACCAGCCTTAAATACTAGACTTAGCTCGCGCAAACAGGAGGAGGAGGGGGCGGACCTGAAAGGGGACTGCACTATACTTAGAGCTCCCGCCACGGTCAGCCGCCCCATCCACTAACCCGTGGCGGGGCTCCCAGGGCATGGAACTCCAAGGTGACTTCTAATATCCCTTTAATTTACAGTTCAGGGTGCATTATTTATTATAACCTACACCTTTGTGGCTTCTGGTTTCCTTCTCCTTCTGGAACTGTAAGATTATAAGGCTATAATCTTACAGTTCCTCCCATAGAAATCCACTACAGGGGTAGGTTATAACAACTATAATTCCCGTTAGAGCAAGAGATTTGTTTTTTCCAGCCTGTTTGATTTTTTTCTCTCAACGTTTTTACCATTAAATCCTTGGGAGAAACATTTAATCTTAAGACGTTAAACTGTGGCTTATAGCTAAATAAACATATATACAATTAACAGTAAGGAAGATTCATTAAAGGCTTATTTGGGCTTTAGTAATTTTATGTTTAAATTAGATACATTCCTGAAAAAGTAACAAATTAAGTTGTGGTTAAAGGGCAAGTTCAGATCATCTATTTCAAACTTTCAATTTTGTTGACATCCTTTTTAATGTTTTTTTCTGATGTTTGTAGCTGTAATTCTGGTTATACATCAGCCTGAAGCAGACATCCCACCCTGCCAAAACTCATTTCAGGGAGGGTACCCACACATTTCAGGGAGGATACCCACTTCCTAAAGCCCCACCTCAAGATTAACGCATAATCCATGCATACAGACAAACACATGTATACAGTCAGACACTTTTGCACACAAACACATGCATCTCAACAGACACACACTCATGAAAACAGTCAGACACACATGCATACAACACATCATGTCACTATTAAGTGTTTTTGTCACTTGTTAACCGCTAAAAGACTCTGACATCATTGTGCTCCCTTACTCTAATTCATAACAACACATTTCAAGGAGATTGTATATTAGTTCAGGGAGTCAGGGAGCTGCCTTTAAAATCAGGGAGACTCCCTGAACTTCAGGGAGAGGTGGGATGCCTGCTGAAGTTACATCAATTTGTCACAAGCGTCCAATTGATGATAATGTCAGGCAAGGAACCAATATCTTAGCTTCTGATGTTTCTGCGATTTTTGCAATCGACATAAGATCTATAACGGCCAGTTCGGTTTTGAGGAATGTTGTGAGGACATCACAAGGTGAGTAACCAGTGTATACGCACGTTAAGAAACAAATCAAGAAACCAAAGACTCCAAATGTTATGTGAATGATCGTAAACATTGAAAGAGGATTAAAAAAAAAAAAAGATCAGGGGAGGTAGAAATACCCAACCCTACCTACCCCTTTATTAATACAATAAATGTTTTTCTCCTATATATCTGTTGTATTCAATTACATCAACTGGACTTGAAGTTTAGTTCTTGAAGACGTTTCGCTAGTGATCTGACTGGCTTTCTCAATTCAGAATGACTTGTACAACAATCTGTGACAATTATGTACCCTGGAAAATCCCAATTAGCATATCACAGCCAGGTGTTAAGGGCGTGATTGCATAGTGGCTAAGAGGTGTTACCCTGGGCGTTCCTATAACACCTCTTAAGCTAGGTACACACAGTCCAGATTTCTGAAAGATGACAGACAGGATCTGCAAGATCCTGTCTGCCATCTTTCAAAGATCTGCATGCACACAGTCCCGAGCGTTCTCCCTATGAACTTCATAGGAGAATGCACGGGACTGTGTGTTTCCATCGGCCACGCTAGACTCCTCTATAGGGAGTCTAGCGCGGCCGATGGAAATTTTCGGCCTTTCCAGAATGAGCGTTCGGCCACCCGATCGTTCGCCGGCCGCGCGCTCGTTTGGGAAACGAACATACACACATAACGATAAAGCCCCGATACCATCGGATCCAACGGTATCGGGGCTTTATCGTTACTGTGTGTACCCAGCTTGTGTAGCCACTATGCAATCACGCCCCTTAACACTTGGCTGTAATATGCTAATTGGGATTTTCCAGGGTACACAATTGCCATAGATTCTTGTGCAAGTCATTCTGAATTAAGAAAGCCAGTCGGATTACTAGCGAAACGTCTTCAAGAACTAAACTTCAAGTCCAGTTGATCTAATTGAATACAACAGATATACCATGACCTGGATGAATGAGAACCTTCACAAGCTTTCTCCTATATAGTTTCCATTAAATATATATTCTATCTTTGGTGAAACAAGCTACTTTGATTTTACAGGGTGTGTGCGTGCAGCTTACTTTAAATTAGATTGTGTTTGTACACATCAGAGAATAACATGGGAAAGCACCATATCAGCTCAAGACAATGTATATTTAAAGAAATATGTCTTCTTAACATACTGTGCAGTAATCTGCATTTTTTATATAAAACAAAATTCAAAACAGCAGATGGTAAATTACATTTATTTGATTGCAAATTACAAATGTCTAAATAGATTACTTATATAAAATACATTGCGTTTGTATAAATATCCCTGGGCTACTGTGAGCTATTGTAGTAGGATCCATAGAGTACAGGCTACGAACAAAGGAGCATCTCCCTGCCAATACTTTCCTATTGTTTGCACAGAATGTGTGATTTATCTCCCTTGATTTCCACCTTTTCAATAATAAGATAAATAGGAAATTCTTCTGCCATAAGTGTGAGGTTCATTGTAAGGACACCACAGTCTCTCTGCTTAGTATGTAATCGTTTTAGCCATAAAAATATTGCATGACAGTGAATATATAAGATCAAGCTGACTGAGACTTTTGACACAAATATAAACCTGACTTTTTGAAAAGGTTTGGTATACTCAATACTACAGTATGTCTGTGAGTTAGAATTTGTCACCTTCTTTTCCCATCTCTCCCTGATATTAATAGCAGCTCCCCAACCCCCTGAACTTCATCTTTTAAATTAGGCTGGACATACACTATAAATTTACCTTCCAAAATTTCTGGGACAGGCATCCCACCCTGCCAAACCTGGCTTCCAGGCAGCGTGGGGAGAAGGAGGCGTGGCCGAGTGACGTGACATCACTAAATGGGTGGGGGTGGGTTCAGGGGAGGGGCCAGTTATGCCCCTAGCCACGCCTCTAATGTAAAATTACGTTAAGTTAGAGGCGTGGCTAGGGGGGCGTAGCTGGCCCGTGTGACAATTTACGTCACATAGGAGGCATGACAGAAGAAAGAAGGCATTCCGGAGGCAGACTCTCAGGTAGGTTCGGGTTGCGGGAGTTTGGGGTGGTCTCGCGGGTGTGAGGGAGACCACTCCAAAATCCGGGATACTCCCACGACTCCCGGGAGGGGTGGGATGCCTGCTGGGATATTCTGACAACCGCTTGGAACAACAATTTTGCAATTGATATTATAATCCGATTATTCGTAATTACATTCACAAACGTGATTTGTCCTGGAAACGTTGCAGAAACATTATCAGATAATACTAATGCTCCACACTCACCATTACAAAAGATTTGATATCTTAGATTGAATGTCTAATCAGAAGGCGCTTAAAGGGTATCTTTACTCTAAAAAATCGAATTTTCAAAAATTATACCTTAAAATACAGCAAGATCACACTGCTTTTAAATCTGGGCTGTAGATCCTGAGAAATCATCATTTTAATCACAGCATTTACAGGGAAAGACCTGTCACTTCAGGAGCAGAAATAGTAATATGTGACCCATTAATGACCTCTTACTAGGATCTTTGCCTGCCTGCCATTATCTGCAACAATTAAGAGAATCAGCAGATAAAAGAAGGCAGGGGGAGGGAGAGATGTGTAAGCAGAGCAGGGTCTATGGTGAGGCTGTGCAGAACTTATAAGTGTCGCAGACACTAAAAAAAGGCAGTGAGTAAGGGAGGGTGGGGGCATTTAGGAGTACTCACTGAACATTAATAATTTAATAATAAAATAAGCACAGATAAATATGTGAGTACCACCATTTTACTTCTCTCAAATTGTAGTTTCAGATAATTAAGTTGTTTGAGTGAGTATAGTGACCCTATAACTTGCTTCTTCTGAACAGTGTTGTCCAGACCTGCTCCTATCTTCACATGTCCCTTTAATAATGATAAGATGCAGCTTGGGACATTGCTCCGATCAGCTGTTCAAAAAACGCAAGTTGTCCCAGCTAAGCATTATTTCCGTTATGTTTGAATAAACAGATTGAATAAAATTGCTAGTTCTCATAATCCCCTTTCTGGCCATTTCTGCTCTATAGTTATGAAGTTTTTATTCTTCATATGTAACAGCTAATAAAAATGTTTATTTTAAAGCTTACAAGATATATCATAGCTTTTTAAGCCTACTACCATACAGTATGTGCATTAGCTTTTGCAAATCGTTGTCCATTACTTTATGGTCCTAAATAACACATAGTCCTGTTTCTCTATTGATAAGAGCTCTCACATAACTATGAAGCAAGCCTAGGATGATCTCTAGCTGTTTTAAATCCAAAGTTATGGCCCTGTAAAGTCTCTCTTCCTACTATGCACTGTCTCTGTGTCAAAGCATGTATTTTAATCTGTCATAAGCCCAATCACTTGTGGCCAGCTTTAAAAATGTTAAAGAAGCAGAAAATGCCACCCTTTATACTGTAAGTTTGGATACACTGCAGCTAGAAGCATGATCCTGTCATTTTAAAGTATAGGCATGTTCTCTTTATAATAGATGGCACTTGTATGGAGACCTCAGTTCTCCTTTAAAGTATGGTTCACATTGGATGTCTGTAGCTGTGAAATACTGAAACAGATATTTTGCAATCCAACTAGGGTGTGGACTAAAATGTAATGTTTGTTTTGCGTAATATTCAGTGAAACTGGCATACACATTGGGGTAATTGTGTAGAACAGAAGACCTTCAGATCATACGTACCTAGTGCCAGCAGCCATTGTTTAACAAAATCCAGAGGAATGTATAAAGAAGTTCTTGTTATTCTTTAGTCTGATGACACATTTTGAGGTCATTTGTATTTCTTTTTTTTTTACTACTACTTTGATGGCAACTATAGTGAAAAGTGACTTTGTATCTTCTTAATGTACACCCTTTTTTATACTCACCTTATGTCTTTCTACTAACTTCAACATTTTTTATTTCCCTTGTATGTTTTATCACTTTTTCACATCTGGCTTCATGATTCTGTATAGTAAGGCGTCTCCTTCCACTGGATTTTAGTGAGATCTCATGCTAGCACTCATTCTAGCTAAGTCAGTGGGTCAGAGCTTAATTGAGTATTTACCAAATTTGAGGAGTTGGATTAATCTGCTCTGAAGGTTTCATTCCCTTCAGATAGTGAAGGTTTTATTTAGGCTAGTATTTGTGCGATCGGTCGGCCAGGACAAATCACTGTAAAGTAGCTGCGTCTGCCAGGTCGCCATGACCGATTGACCAATTTAGCAAAATACTCAATTGGTCTCGGCTGCCCCCACCCACACATATTTCCAGACGACTGACCGATACAAGGTAATATTGGTTGGTCGGCCAGAAAAATTGCATGTGTGTATTCAGCCTTACTTTCAGATAGATACACTTTATTATAATTGTATTTGTTTTCTTTTATAGTGCTTTATTTTCTGCATTTACTTTATCCATTTACATCTGGCTCAATACCAACATAGCAGACACAAACAATTAGCAGTTTAGTGGACAGAAGTATGAATCAGAAAAGTAAAAGTAAAAGTAAAGTATAAGGGATATTAAAATAATACAGGGTTATTCAATAAAAGTTCTTGTTTAAAACTGTGCCAATTTGGCCCAACCAATCAGAACTTATTTAATATTTGAAAGCTAACATCTGATTGGTTAGGGCATCATTTTAAACGATAAGAACTTTTATTGAATAACCCTGAATGTGTCCTATGTTATTCACCAGCTCCTGTAAGGCTTTAGTTGTTTTTGTTTATCACTTCAATCCATTTACTTTCTAAACTTCCCTTTACATTTCAAAACATACAGGTTTTCCAAAGCAATAGCGTACTCCTTTCTTTGCCTTTCACTTGTTTGTAGTCACGTGCTTAAACTATTGAGGCCGGTGAACATACCAGACATCATTACTTGGGCAAATCACATCCCATATGTCTATGTCAATCTATATTTGTGTTGGCATGAGAAGTGAGAAACTGTCTCTCCCCACCCCCAAATCTATCATTTTATGGCAGATAGGATTAAGTATTCCTAACTCCAGTTCTGCTTTAATTAGCTTTAGAAGATTTGGTACTCAGCATGGGAGACTAAAAGCTGCAAGCACTGCAAAACCACCAAAGCTAATTACTAACGAAGGGCAAGTTTACCCACCAACTTAGTTTTTGAACAAGTAAAGCAAACCCCAAACCCCCACCGTAAAACTCCCCCAAGTGCATCTAAAAGACGTTATTAACCTCATCGGCCACCCTCCTAAGACTTGAAACAGGCTCATAGGAGGATCCTTCGGTAGACCCTGCAGTCATTGGCCTTGATTTCTTTTTGTTCCAAACATTTTTATTGAGGGAAGACGAGTACATTGTTTTAGAGACATTGCATATACATTTGTGCCAAGGGCGAATTGTACGTTATCAATTTGACAATTTTCATTATAGCAGCATTTGCTCTTGTTATGTAATCGGTCCCATGTTTTTCATATTAAATCAGTTTAGAAAAGGGTTATAACAATAACATTAACATATACTTTTTTTTTTTTAATCCCCTCCTTGAGGAGGTGTTTTATTGAAACAATAAAAGCATTTTTAACATACAAATTTGCATAGTATATCACTGTATAACAGTAGAAAACAGAGTATTGCTTCATACATCTTATGTTTTAGCCTTATCCATTTTGTTTAGAAGCGGTATAACTACGTATACTGTGTAACGCTGGGTTGCCTAAGACATTGAATTGTTCGTTTGGCAGGTTATTGTTTAACATTTTTTATCATGCAATAAACTATACGTTGGAAAAAAAAAGAAAAAACAACACAAAAAAAAGAAAAAAACTATGTAATTAGTATAGTGCTACGGTTTAACTACATTAACTTTAACTTTTGCTACCCATTTTTTAATATTTCCATTGTAGCTATTAAGGTGTTGGATGTGTTGCTGGAAATGCTGTCGTTGTGAGTCTGTGTCCTCCCCAGAGTCCAGCCCCACCCACAGCCCGTTTTATTCGTTAGTCGTCGCATGTAGCGGATGAAGATTCCCATCTGTCCCATACTTTATCGTACTTGGTTGGGCAGCCTCTGCTCGTGTACATTAAGGAAGGGTTGAGTTTATCTCTGTTTTCCATTGGGAGATTGTGGGTGTAGAGGCTTGTATCCAGGTTTAGCGATTAATTTCCTAGCCCTTTATCACCTGTTTCCAAAACTCCTGTATTCGGGGCATTCCCATATCAGGTGAAAGAAGGTCCCAGGAGAGGAACAACATTTAGGGCACAAACGACTCTGTTAGGTGTCAGGTAAGTCGAGGTTGTTAGTTTCAAAATTGGGTTTGGAAAGTGTGGCAGTTTAAACTCCTGCTTCAACTGATCAAACACCTTAATTTGGCATTAAAGGGGAAGTTCAGTGCAAATACATGTACTTTTCAGAAAAAAGAGCAGTACTTTTTCATCCCAAAGACCTTATCCCAAAGACCTCAATCAAAGATCTGTCAATTCAGCATTTTGTCTGTGTATAAATAAATGCAACCAAAATACTGACTTCCTGTTTGCAGGACCCCTAGTAGAGACTGTTATGGTTTTGCCCTTGACCCAGCACCTGAGTTAATTCAGTTGCTCAGTAGAGATCTGAGCATCTTTGACCCATCCAACAGCCAATCAGTAGAAATTACTGTTAGGAACATTCCAAGGATATGGTGCATCCTGGGAAGAAGAAGGACCGTTAGAACCTGAAATGGAAGCTCACTAATGTCAACAGCAGGGAACAGCAAAGGGTATGAAATCAACTGATTCTTCAAAACGGGAGAGAATATATAGAATAACTAAGAAGGCATTACACAAACTAACAATTTAACAAATATTGATAATTTCCACTGAACTGTCCCTTTAACATATACTTTTTAATAATAAACAGTTCCTGTCCTGTTGTTCCAGTCCTCTCTGTCCGCCCCCAACAGCCTTGCGTCCTCCGTTTTTGTTATAAGTGGCCCTTTTGGGGGCTCTTTTTGCCTAATTCTTTAGTTGTCTGCTCTTTGAGGATTGGCCTTGATTTCATCTTTCACATCCATGACTGATAGCTCTACTTAAAAAAGCCAGGATATACACAGAAGCAGATGGCCAACGTGTGCTGCCCGCAGGAGGGGTGGTGAGCATTGGAGAAAATAAATTCTTTCAGATGTACATGGGGAGGGGTGAGTTATACGAACTTGCAGGGAGATTCAATAAAAGTTCTTATCGTTTAAAATGGTGCTCATTTTGCCCCAACCAATCAGATCTTATTTAACATTTGAAAGCTAAAATCTGATTGGTTGGGGCAAAATGAGCACCATTTTAAACGATAAGAACTTTTATTGAATAACCCTGTTGGTGTTTAGTAGGTTCAGGGTGTGGACATGTCTTTATATGTCAAGTTTTTAAACCTATTTGCAATAAAGACATACTGTATCATGTGTAGATTTTTAATTTAAGCAGATTAAATAGAAAAATACAGATTTGATGAATTTATATGATGCTCGGTTATCAATTGCTCACTGTATGCAATCATTCATCCAAATAATTATCTACCCATGTACACATACAATTTTACAATGAACAGTTATTGTTAGTCACTGTTTTATTTATAGTGCTAGTTGGTGCCAGTAATATGGCCATTAATACATAATCTAATCAAATTAAATAATCAGTGCATTTGTTTGCTCCTGTAGTTAGTCTTTAGCCCTTATAAACTTCTTTGTAATTCTATATTGAACAAAGCATTTGGAACAGCAGTGTAAACTATGTGAGAGGTCAGATACAACCTACAGCAATGTCAATAAATTATCATTTCTTTATCACCGCAGCCTAGTCATTAAATATATTTACCGTACATACTCCAGTATAAGCTAAAGCACCTATTTTTACCTGAAAATTAAGAAAAAATGATTGACTTGAGTATAAGCCGAGGGTAGAAATTATGACCACTACTGCCTTCTGATTCTACATTGTTCTGAGGCTTTAGTTGCCCTTTAAATAGACAGCAGAATAGCTAAATCCATTATGGCTATTACTGTATGGTAATTCTGCTGTCCATTTAAAGAGCAACTAAAACCTCAAAACAATACAGAATCAGAAGGCAATCTTTTTAACAATAGATACCATCCTCCTGAGTCTGTATTGTCTTGAGGCATTAGTTGCCCTTTAAATGTACAGTAATGCCATACAGTAACCCCCAATTTCTTGGCACTCCAGATGTTTGGAAACTTTAGTTGCTGGGAGTTGTAGTTTTCAAACATCTGCAGTGGCAAGGATTTGGGGGTTACTGTATGGGACTAATGCCCCCCTCCCCTTCCCGAGACCCATCCCACTGTAACAGTGTTACAGTACCTTTCCTGGGCAGTCTTCAGGTAAGGTACTTCAGTGTGCAATCCAGCAGCTCAGTGTGAAATCCAGCAGCCACTCGCTCTGCATCTGCCCACCTGACATCACTACAAAGCGCCGGGAAGGGAGACAGGAGCCGAGTAGTGACATCAGCCAGCAGATGCGGAGCGAGCGGCAGTCGGATTTTACAATGAGGTGAGTGACTCGAGTATAAGCCGAGACTCGGTTTTCAGGCTATTCTGCTTATATTCAAGTATATATGGTACCAAATAAACCAATATAATAATTATAATTTATAATATAATATTGTAGAAAAATAATTTAGCATACTTCAAAGTGACATGTAAAACCACACAACATTTTAGGGGTGTTTCCCAGATCCTCGGGCTATAAATATATATATATTTATATATTATACAGTATGTACAATTTTTTTAACTCATTGCAAGGGGAATCATCCGATTTTAATTTATCCTTTAGAGGGCACGTTCTGTATGTATGTCTTAATCTATGACTTATTTCTTATATAGTGCTACTTATTTAATAGCAATTTACAATTATTTAATCTAGTCACATCAGGCCCTGCCCAGAAGGGGTTTATAATCTAAGCACTTTATTTCATACATACGACCTATTCCTATGTCTTTATGGTGGTGGGGAAACCAGAGTCCCCAGAGGAAACCCACACACACACATAGGTAAAACATACAAACTACGTGCAGATATGTATGTAAGGGAGGATACGAACCCAAGACTTCAGTGCTGCAAGATATCGGTTTACTACTGTAGGATAAGGTAAGTTACCTCATCTGTAACAGTGAACATCTCATAGGGGTTGCTGTGCATTCATATAAAAAGTTTTTTTAGGCTGGACATGCCCTTTAAGGTCCAATGAATAACTTTTGGCAGATTATACTGAAAAATAAGCTTTCCTTAAAGGGCATGTCCACCCCATGGAACTTTTTTTTGCCACATAGTAGCTCTCCTTCCCCCAGCCCCAACCGCTATAATACATTTTTCAGAAAGTCCCCCAAACTCTACTTACCTTCCTTCTTTCCTCCGCCAAACTGCCCGGTCCTCTGCTTGCATGAAACTGCAAGCAGGGGGCCGAACCGGCAGCTGCGTCCCTGATTGGCTGAGAGGCATCCAATCACAGACGTGGCTGTCGGCTGCACAGAACTCCGAGGGTGGAGAGGGAAGGTAAGTAGAGTTCGGGGGACTTTCTGAAAAATATATTATAGAGCGGTTGAGGCTGGGGGAAGGATAGCTACTATGTTCCCAAGGTTGAATTACACTCAGAGGCGGAAACAATTTCCCTCCCTGCACTGCTCCTGGTGGACAGTTTTTGGGACTTTGGAGGGGCATAGCAGGGCAGCCATTTGGAGCAGATTACTCTTTCAGGCAGAGTAAGAACTGTTTTCACATAGTGGGAGGGTAGGGCTGTAGATTCCCTTACCTTCACTGTGGGGATCTTCACACAGCAGGTAGGGGGAGGAACTTCCTGTCTCCCTCACACACTTAAGCCTGAGGCTGTGCTCGCCGGCAGTGAGGTGAAGGAGCAGCCTTAGGAATGTCACATGTCATCATCCCACCCATTAACTTTCTGCTCTATAATCTCTTTATATCTTGGACTGTGGAGCACGTAGAGAGGTGTTTGATGGCCGTTTTAAAGGTAGGAAACTGGCCTTTCATTTAAAATCAACTTGTTTGGAGACCACAGTTCCCCTTAAAGAGAATGAAAATATACCATCTTATTGGCAATGTTCCCTCTAATTTTCAATTGGAAGTTAGCGCAAATATATACTGTATGTGTGCATGCAAAGTAAAAATTTTGTGTGCTACACACAACAGTGCTTATGTTCCAGCAGATTTTTGTGTGGGCACCACTTTAACCTATGTGTGTAAACCTGCAGAGTTGCACAGCTTAGAGAGAACACTGCTTATTGTATGTCAGCTCTCACTATGTCTTCTATTGTAACAAGGGGGAGTACTGCCTTCATTTCTGTAAATGTAAATTTTTTAGGTATAATATTACAAATTAAGTGATATTACAGTGTTGTCTAACTTTGCTTTATGGCAATGGTAATTCTTATCTGTACATTTGTGTTTCTATATTTCTAATTCTACCATCAAATTCACCTTCGCTATAATATACTTCCCGAAGATGGGGGGACAGGGACAGAGCCTAAAAAAGATGTAATGCCCCATCACGGCCACACCCCAGAATGGCTACATCCCACCCATTGCAGGTTGTTACAGGGATTACCAGGACTCCAGGGCAGACCCTTCAAACCGGGTCTGTACCGGAGAAAATGGTATGGATGGGGGGTATGGCTATAATGCTTCACATTGCTGCTTGTCTCCATTACATCAGCCCTTCACTATTAACCAACCTAAAGTGTCTCTATTTTCCTCTAAGTTCAGCACAACCAAGGTTTTAGGTAGTGTACAAGAAACCCCCTAAAAGAAGTTTAGGCTCACTGCTCCACAACACCACTTACATTACACAAACCAATGTTATCACAAACATTACATAAACAGTTATTATTAAAGACCAAGCCCAACTATGCTTTTTAGCAAACCATAAAGTACCCCACCCTAAACAAATATGACTAAGCGATTTGCTCTGATATTGTAAAAAAAAACAAAAACTTGGTTACTATTGGCAGAGCAACCTTGTTATTAGCTTATATAGAGTAAAGAACTTGTACACTGAAAAAATTACTTTTCCTCATTTCAATCTATAAATGAATACATGTAAGCAGCGCTTACTCTGATGTGTTTGTGTTGCTTACTTTTTTCCCTCAAGCTCAGTCTCCCAGCCCCCTACCAGACTATCTGACACTTTGTGAGGGCAAACATGCTCAGTAATCCCTATGAGGCAGCTTTGGGAGAGGTAATTTCCCACCATGCAGTTCACGTACCAAACATCAAAATTCCAATGACAGCAAAACTTTACATAACAGAAGAGTTTATGATAATAAGGCCCTTGATTGACAGCTGAAATGTAAGATGTTTCAGACTGGATATCTAAAGAAACAGGGGACAGATCAACAAAAACATTGTACAGTGATAGTTGGGAGGAGTTATAGCTTCCAGTCATGGGCATTCCCAGTGTACATATACTTTAAGATCATGCCCTGATGCCAGGTAAAATTACAGACTTTTTTTTGCCAGGAACACACAACTGGATTTACAGCTGTATCATTTGTTATAGTAGTCATGTATGCATTAATATCATCAGCCAGTCCTCGCTAATAATATCAACTGCAAAAAAATTTGATCCAATAATGAAAATGGTCCGATTTTACTAGTTTCATTCAAGCTATATTATTGGTTGTTTATATGGCAATGTGTATGTATACCATTAGTTATAAGTAGTAGTATAATCTCCTCTAATGCAAGGGTTACAGATTCACATATGTATGTTCTCTCTTTTCTTATATACTGTAGTGCAGGGAGAGCATTCAACTCCATGGAGAGGTACCCAGGGTTGAACCCTGGACTCCAGTGTTGCAAGACATTAATGATAACTACCGAGTAACCATGCTGGCCATGAGGGACAGCACAGTGAAAGCAATTGTAACAAATGATCACTGTGGAGTGTGATCAATGGGCATATTAATATGAGTAAACTGGACTAAAAAGATATATGTACATTCGAGGGCATACGGTAACTACCAGGGGAGAGGGGGGCAGGAGCCAAGGGTGCCCCGTCTTCTTATTTTTCCTATGATAGATATAACCTCCTCCCAGAAAACCATTGTGGATGAAGCACGGATAGGGGCCCCATCATAGTTTTGCTGGGGGGCCCAGTGATTCCTAGTTAGGCCACTGTGCACATTTGCATTTAAATAGTTTGTACCATACTTGTCTACTATCTTGCACTGGAAGACCACATTTTTGGTTTAATGTCTACTAACCAAAAACATGTTTAAACAAACTATATATCAGCAGTATTTCCATCTTTTGCTCTAGGTTTTTTTCTCCACAATGATTTTTGGTATTTTCTAGTGGGTGCTTTGGACAGCTGCACAATGGAGATCATAGACCCCAGCGCTGGTCAGTATTCGGAAAAAAAAAATAGTGCAACCAATCAAATAGCCTTATAATCTAGTTTGTGGTTGTTTATTGTAGATTAGATTTATTGTAGGTTGTCAAGATTTAACTGTACTTCAATGCACAAAGGGGCACTATAGTGAAAAAATGACTTTATAGTTCCAGTAATGGGCAATTTAAAATATTTTATTTTTCAGTATAGATGCCCTTTAACAACAAACAATACCAATATGTTTAAAAGTCAATTAACCTTTGAAAATAACACATATTCATTAGCAAATACAATATTACCCTGGACCACAAGGGCTAATTGTTTCTGATAACGGCACTCTGTACGTCTATAAAAAGGTTCCATTAAAGATAGTCATTTCAAACTAAGGCAGTCATACGGAAATTCAAACCATTATAAATAGTGGTAAGTATAATATACAGTACGGGGGTGCATTAATCACTATATTATATTTACACAGCTACGTATCTTGTGCTTTGCACTTTTATTTTGTCCTTTAACTCCTCTGTGAAGTAATATTTTATATTATGCTGTAAGTAGCGCATTATATATTACCGGTAAATTGTAAGTAGTGCATTATCCCTTAATAGACAATCACATTTTTTAGACAGTACATTTCAGCAAACACACCATTCTTGTAAGTAAGCCTCTGCATAAGAGAATGGCAAAGAAACATTTACTTGTAGATAACCCCAGGTTTTATGGATTTTAATGTTTGTAATACATACAAATGTCTCAAGTCTTCATTGTTAATCCAGTTTACCTGGCATACCTTACACATATAAGGAAATTTTTCTCTATAATATAAGCAGTATGTGGTAGAGAAATCTGGGAACTAATCAATATTCTATATATGATACAAGTAAGACAGTAATGATAAGGGGTTATTAAGCAGTGGCGTAACTAGGAGTCACTGGGCTCCCAGCAAAACAATAATGGGGCCTACCCCTGTTTTATCTACAGCTATAGTGTGTGGTGAGATCTATAGTTCTGGTAGAAAAAGTAGGAAGCTGCCCCCGCCCCCCCCCCCCCTTCCTGCTGCTCTGGTGTTTAGGCATCTTTTTAAAAGGCAGGGATTGCAACAGGTTAAGAGGTCTCCAAACTGTCTACAGCTTCAGTGCTGAAGTATTGTAAGCAGAAAATATTTATGATCTCAATCAAAGCAAACAAAGGAGTTCCACGTTTACTGTGCAAACACAAAGGGAAACTTGACATAACAGACATGATAATAAGCAGGAGGTAAAGGAGCTATGTCTAAACCCCCCTTATTCTTCAGTCAATCCAACAGGAGCCAGCAGGAAACCCTTTAAACTTACCTACAATTACAGTTTTGCTGCCCTCCAGTTTGTGCACAGTACTCACTCTCCTGGGAGGATTGAGGAAGCAGGAGGGGGAAGAAGTGAGACCCAAGCTAACAAAGACCTGGGTTTAGCTGTTTACAATAACAATGCTGACAGTTACAGCCATGGCAGAAATGAGAAATGCTATAGATAAACATATTAAAAAAAAGGTTTAGCAGCACTGCATTGTCTATTACCTGCACTGTCATTTACTCTGAAAAAATATTTGAGAGATTAACAAAATTAGAATATGCAACAGAATATCATAAAGCACCTGTACCCGGCAACCAGTGTCAGACTGGGCTGCTGGGGCCCACCAGGAAATCTGAGACCAGGGGTCCGCCTAACATTTCATATATTTATTATCACTCATTCACATCCCATTGTCTCCTATTTTTAATTAAAATGCATTTCTTATTGTCCCATTTGCTCTGTTTTTAAATCCAGAATGGACTGGATGAGTGGGCTGTGGGCAAACTGGGGGATTCCCCTGTAACCCCGTGGTCCAGTCCGACACTGCTAGCAACATAAAAACACTGTAAACTGGCACAACATGTATGTTGTAAATAAAGTTATTATGTGATTCTTGGGACAGGGGGCTCAATCTTTTTTTTTTTTTTTTTAATGTATTTTACATTAACCTTAACTTACAGTCATTGGAAAACGTATAAAATGAATTTATGTCCAGGTTAGGGTTGCCACCTCTTCCCTTTCAAGACAAACACACATAAAATTAATGTGATTCAAGCTGCAATGATTGCAGTGACGCCATACAGCATACACTTAATGAACTGGCATCTATCTTTACAGCATTTACTGTAGATTTCACACGTGATTAGGTATAAAGGGAAGAGGTGGTAAACATGGACCCTCCCATGACATTTTAAGATCAATTCCAAATAATTGAAAATTGGTACTTACAGTTTCTAACACCATCAGTATTCCTGGAATTGAACTAAGGAACCCCACATCCAGGCTCAGGAACCCCAGACATCCTCTGGATGAAGAAGCAGCATCTGGGGTGCTAGTGTGAGTGCTGACTTTGGAAGGAAATTCAGCCATGTTTACAGAGCTGAGATTCTGAGCAAGGAACCAGCTTCAGATAGAACAAGAACCGTATGTCAAGGTTGATTCTATGTAATGTTTTAGGGAAGAAATGAATAATAGTTAAATGTCACTTCTCCTAGCCTCTGCCATCACTAAGCCAGGAGCCCTGCCACCAACGCCCATCCCTCAGACACCAAGGTTCAGGTGGGGGCGGGGACAAGCAGGTTAAACAGTAACAGGATCCTTGTACCTGAAACAATAGGGCAAAGTCTGGTACTGGGAAATCTCCTATGGAGTTTCAGTGTGTGAATGTGACCAGTCACCCTACACAACGTTCCTCTCTAATTTTAGCCCTAGCTGTGCTGAGTTGCTAGAGATAATGTACTTTTATTATCATTTTGAAAGTCAGTGTTCTGAAAACTATTTCTTTTGACTTTCACCTAGACCAGAGGTGTTGAACCTGCGGTACTCCAGATGCTTGGAAACGACAACATTCTGCTACCAAGGCATGCTGGGAGTTGTAGTTTCCAAAACATCTGGCCTACTGCAGGTTTGACAACCCTGACTGTTTAGGATGCTATTTAAAAGTTTTCTTTAAATGTGCAATGTACAGATTTAAGATGATAAAAGAAAGGGAGAGTTATCTATTTAGAATTTGGCTTGAAAGCCTGCATTTTGAATGTACTTGTGTTTGCTGCAGGTTTTAAAACTTAATCTTGCTTTAGTAATGAAAGAGGACATTTTCGAAAATCGCCTACTTTCCATTTTCGATAAAATCGAAAAATCCAGATTCCGTGAAATTCGGGAGTTCTGAAAGTTTTGTTGGGACTTCGAAACCCTCAGATTCGATTCGAAACTGGGTTCTATTAGAAACCACATTACATCTCTACCTAGGAATGTTCATGTTTGTGGATTGTGCCTGTCACGAACGCCAGTTCGCTGGGCACGTGATCTGACTAATTAATCGGTATTCGCTGCCACCACTTTAAGTTACGGCCTTAAAGACGCCCCAAAAACCCACTCTTGACTCTCACTGACTATGCACACCCCTGTCCTGGCAGCTAAATGGCTAACACTACACCATTCACTCCAGCAACTAACTGGTTAATTAGCATCAGTCCTTCACAAGCAGTCACAGAGTTAATTAGCATTTACACTGCACACTCCATTCAAACACATATAAACTTATCAGAGGCTAACTGAGTTCTTTTAGAGCATCAAAGACAAAACTTATTAAATTTTAGATTTAATATTCCAAAAGGTGGACAGTGCATATAATACAAAAATAAAATAAAATGGTGTTACAATAAAATGACATACAATAGGTACAACAGTTATATAAAATAAAAAGGATAAAAATATTCACAGACCCTACTCACTAGAAGAAGTCCTGTATCCTGGGGCAGGAAGAAACATCGGGTCCATACACACGGTTTTAGCATGTCCCCAAAGTATGAACAACATTATTTTGGACTACATGGACTTTTAAACTATTTGTTGAACTACGCCCTCCACATGAGGTGGGAGTGTCCAGGAATGTCCAGATTTACGACTAGCCAAAAGCATTCATTCCCCCTCATTTAGGCAGACTCCATATAAATGTAGATATGTACATTGTATTGGGATATTGATCACATATTCCTCTCCTTTATTAATTATCAATTCCTCCAATACCAAACATGACCTGTGTGTTATCCATATTTCCCCAGATATTAATATCTCACCTTGGCAAGGGAATAAGGGCTCCATGTTGGGTATCCTATTAATGGGCAAATTATTATATTTACAAATATAACATTGGTTTCTGTCTTACGCCTTCCAATACCGAAATACAATTATTTTACATGTATGACTGTCCTTAAAATGACCTCTTAGTACCCACCAGACCCCTAGCTGGAGAGAATTCCAGATACACGGTTCGGCTCCACATTGTCTAGAAAGGAGACCTGGTTCCATGCTTGACTAATCGTAATATAAACAATAGGACTGTTCCAGGTTGGAATGGAATGTTTATTGGTCCTTTTCAAGAACCAATACTACTAGTTAACCCATTCTTACCAAGTCACTCTACACATTTTCCTGACAGTGCCCATTATAATGAATTGAATAAAAATGTCTTGAAATTCGTTATAAATGTGGGAACACTTCCATGGATTCCTTAGCTTGCCCACTTGTCCCACACGTCTGTACCAAATGTAATGTGTCTACCTCGAAAGCTGTGGGAGGAGATACAGTCCAAAACTAGGAAGGATGAAAGGGTAGAAGAAACAGAAAGGACAGTAATCTTTTAAACCAAATTAATCTTTTGAAATCAGCAGAATTTCAAGATGGATAGATCGTGATAGGCAGTGGAAAACTTCCGTGTTCTGGGGGGCCCCCAGATGTGATGTCTCAGCCAATCACAGGAGCTGCTGCCGGTCCGGCCCCTTCTTCTTGCATCTGTGCACAGAAAATACAGCAAGGGATCAAGGGCTGGTAAGTATGTTTAGAAGCTGAATTTTTAACTTTAGACCTTGCGAGGTCTGGGTTTTTTTTTTTTTATGGGGGTGGACATACCATTTCTTTTTGCTTCTTCAAAAGTGCTTGAACAGATATCCCCCCCAGTCAGACATCCCACCTCCCCTTGAAGTTCTGGGAGTCTCTCTGATATTAATATCAGCTTCTTGAATCTCTCTGAAATCAATTTTTGTAATAGAGTGATGCTCTATGAAGGCAGTGGCAGTCATTTGTTGGGGTTGTTTTAACCCCATACACTTTAACGACATAAAGCAAATCCTTTGTTAGCATCAGAAGTAGATTATGTAACTAAGAAGGCATCCATGTTGGCAGAAAAATGCACAGCCAATGTAGCAACCATTACCCCCCCACACACACTATTAACTATTCTTAAGGTTTCTACACACATGCGACCCGTGACAAACAATGTGAACGAACAAACGTTTTGGGGCGATAATCGGCCCGTGTGTAGGCAACTTATCAGGCAAAACGGTCGTTCGGAGATTCACCAAGCTGGTCGTGCAACAATCCCCGAACGAACAACAGTTTCGGGCGATAAAGTCCCTACACACATGCCAATTATTGGCCGAACCGTTCGTTCGTACACATCGTGCGTCGTGGGTCGGGCCTTTAAAAAAATTTATTCTTTTAATATACAGAGAAGAAATAAGTTGAAACAATGGTGATATCAAAGTTGGATGGTAGAATATATATATATAATGTATATATAATACATAAGGCTCTGGCATTTCAATTGGGAGGTGCAGTGGCGAGAAGTGAGTGTATTCCACTGCCCCTCCCCACTTCTCTCTCCCTGCCTGTATTAGTAATGTAGATAACAAGCCCGTTTTTGTACACTGACTAACTGACTGAATTATTTTGCTGATAAGAAGGAGCGAGCGGCCGAGTCAATTATGACTCACAGGAATGTGCTCGCTCCTCCTTATCAGCACAATAATTCAGTTAGTCAGTGTAACGAACCAGAACTGCACCGGGTGATTTATTGACAATGTTTATTGTATTTTAGTTTGAGATAGAAATGGCAGTTAATTATTTGTATTTACAAAAATGGACTTGTTATCTACATTACTAATACAGGGAGGTGGGGAGACAGGGAGGGAGGGAGACTGAGTGCCTGCGCTAGATTTTTCTTTTTATAACCTTATGTATTATATGGAATAATACGCTACCTACAGAATAATATACGGATATTACTTCACCTCAGAGTTCCCTGACCTCTATAAAAACACTCGGACTGTGGCCTCGTGTTTTTATATGGTCAGGGAACTCCTCTGTGGCGTAATCTCCTTATATTACACTGTAGGTAGCGTATTATCCCTTATATAATACACTAGACATTAAGCCTGCTACAATAACGGGCGCTAGAAGCAAAGAGTGCCCCCTTAGTGTCCCAAAGCCATAGTCCTCCTCCATGTCCCAAGGCCAGAGTACCCTCTTAGTGTCCCAAGGCCAGAGTCCTCCCTCTGTCCAAGGCCAGGGGCCCCCTCTGTCCCAAATCCAGAGGCCCCTCTGTCCCAAATCCAGCCCCCCCTCTGTCCCAAATCCAGGGCTCCCCCTCTGTCCCAAATCCAGGGGGCCCCCTCTGTCCCAAATTCAAGGGCCCCCCGTCTGTCCCAAATCCAGGGGCCCCTCTGTCCTAAATCCAGGGGCCCCTGTCCCAAGCAACCTTACCTGCAGTCTGTTTAATTTCTGTTCTCCCTCCTTGGGTTTCCTGTGTTTCTCCCTCTAATGGTGAGTCAATAGGAACTGCAGACACTCGCCCTCTAGTGGTGAGTCAATAGGAAATGCAGAGACTGTCCCTCTAGTGGTGAGTCAGTAGGAACTGCAGAGACTCTCTCTCTCGTGGTGAGTCAATAGGAACTGCAGAGACTCTCCCTCTAGTGGCGAGTCCATAGGAACTGCAGTGACACACAAACACGGACACAGGGACGCACACTTAGGGTTTTATTATATATGATAAGGCTAGGCATTTTCAATGGGGAGGTGCAGTGACGAGAATCTATATTGCAATCACCCAGTGATGTCACTGAGTGACTTCCTGTCTCCCACTGCCCCTCCCACTATCTCCCCCTCCCTGTATTAGTCATTCATATAGGAAGCCCTGTTTATTCTTGACAGACAATGTTTGTACCTTCTTTTTCTTTTCAATAGGAACAGTAATTAACTATTTATACATTAAACAGGGATTCCTATATAAATGACTAATACAGGAAGAGGGAGAGACAGTGGTTATGGGCAGGTTTTATTTTAGCTGGCCATATGTATTATAAGAAATAATGTGCTGCCTACAGTGTAATATATGGATTTACTTCACCACGGAGTTCCATGACCTGTATAAAATATGGTCATGGAACTCCTCTGTGGTGTAATATCCTTATATTACACTGTAGGTAGCGTATTATCCCTTATATTGCACCTGCGAGTGGGTGGGGCTTATGCATCCATGAGTGGACGGGGCCACATGGGGCTGTAAGAGAATGGGCCAAGGGGGGCCATGGGATCCATGTGTGGGAGGGACCAGGGGTGCTGCAAAGGGCTCCTCCTCCCCTTTGAGACACAGGGCAGATTGACTGACATGGTTTCAGAGCAGGAAGTGCAGGGGACCTGGTGATGCTGCTGCCATATCACATACAAAAATGTAAATATCTTCAAAACTATGCAAAAATTCTCAGGAGAGCAATTCCCATCAATTTACCTAAAGTCATTTTTGGACCACAGTTCCCCTTTAAAGAGCAACTATAGTAGAAAACCTGTTGCTACCTCCCTGGGTGGCCACAAACAGGAGCAGTTAGCTGTCAAGTTCCGCTAATTAATGTTTTTTTTTCTAAAATGGAAACCATGAAAGGATGACACGGTCAGGCACCGAGTCTGATGTCGCATAATGTCTTACAACCATTTCAATTTACATTTGTCATTTACATTTGTCGATAAGTTTGTTTTCCATCACTGACACATGCACCAAATAAGCAACTAGTGAGGATAAACCACAGGTGTAAAATGTATTTCACAGTAGTAAAAGAACTGGGTCCTAGATACATATACCTGTACCAAAAATCACAGGTTTATGTATTGTCGAGCTGCTATTTGATCTACACTACTAGTCAAATGTTTGGACAACTTTTCATTTAATTTTTTTTTCTTTAACTTTTATTATTTTCTACATTGTATATTACCACTTAACAAGTACTGTATATTTTAAGATAATAAAGCTTTTATATCCTTCATTTTACTGGCAATAGCATGTATAAAAAAGCCTTATATATAAGGTTAATGGCAAAATCCAGGGCCTCTAACAGAACCATAGTAACATAGTAAAGGAGGTTGAATAAAGACATATGTCCATCTAGTCCAACCCAGAAAGAAGTGTAACACAGTAAATAACTAGATTATAGGAGATAAATTGAAAACCTAAACCACAGAACATTAGGTAGCAATCCTTCAACCTGGACTGTTATTATTTTTATCAGTAATTTTGAGAGATGCAGCCAGGGCCAGGTAATTGGATTGTTGTGACTTATTGCATTAAATGTGAAGTGCACCAGCTAAACAAAAAATTAACAGCATAACTTAACATACTTTAATAGCTTTAACAGATTACATTAGCCTTAGTAGCAAATCATTTATATAATCTGTAATTTTCAAAATGCTCACGTAAATATATCATTGATAAATATATTTTTTTTTAATTAAAAATCAGTCTTCATTTGACTATACAATGAATATAAAGGGAATCTAAGAAAATAACTACTAAAATTAGTGATCTTAACATGTAAATAAGAAAGACTTAGCCAGAGTTTACACTATAAAGGAGAGCTATGGACCAAAACACATTTTCCTGGCTAGTATTCCAGAAACTGCTGATTTAATATATGGATTTCCTACTGCTTCCAAGAAGAGGTATATCAATCTATAAAGTCAAGTGAAACATGGTTTTAAGGAGAACTATTGGGTTAAAAAGTGCCCAGAGGACACCAAGCTCACCTACATACCCTTTGCTGAAACACTGATATCAGCCCTGATACTATCTGCAGGAATTTTGCCCCCTTCCATAGACAGAGATCCAACCGATTAGAACATTAGCTTATGCACTGTGTATTTGCAGTGGTTTGTTTAGCAGCTAAATAAAGACCGTTGCTAATATGAGTGTTTTACTGAAAAAAAGGAGGGAAGTAAGCATGGTGCTGTGGGGATGGTTGTCAGTGTAGTTTCTTCTAAAGGGGTACATTTTAACCCTTTGGCCAGAAGTATTTTAAGTCTGTAGAATTGTGTTAGGTTACCAAAATAACTATTAAATGTAACATTACATATCTATATTTACAAGCACATTTATACATACACAGCTGTTAAAAATATGCATGTCTACCCTTTAAGATGGTCACTTGTCATTTACCTGCTTCCAATTCCAACCAATGTATTCAGCACATTATTATATGTATTAATAGCCAGATATGTAATACCCACCTTTCACGTTCCACTGCCAGTCTATTTACAGCCTACCGATTCCTGTCACCTTATGGCTCACCCCCATATTCTCTAGACTGTAAGCTCTTTGGGCAGGGTCCTCTCTCCTATTGTATCACAGTATTGCTGTAAGAAACTCCACACTCTGTTTACTTATATTATGTATTACCTGTTTATGTAATATATAAGACTTTGTATAACATGTATTACCCTGTATGTAATGTATGACTATGTAATTGTAAAGCGCCACGGAAGATGTTGGCGCTATATAAATCAATAATAATAATAATAGGTATGTATACTTAAAAAAATTGACTCATTCAGCCTATGAGTAAGGGCCACGTGGGGCCCGAAACGCATAAGGCCGGAGCCAATATATGTGAGCATATCTGTTAAATAAAGATTCCTGATTTTATGCTTGTGAAGGTTCTCATTCATCCAGGTCATGATATATCTGTTGTATTCAATTAGATCAACTGGACTTGAAATGTAGTTCTTGAAGACGTTTCGCTAGTCATCCGACTGGCTTTCTCAATTCAGAATGACTTGTACAAGAATCTGTGGCAATTATGTACCCTGGAAAATCCCAATTAGCATATCACAGCCAGGTGTTAAGGGTGTGATTAGATAGTGGCTAAGAGGTGTTATAGGAACGCCCAGAGTAAGGTGTTAAAACAGCATTGTATATGGCAGACAGTTGGTGTCGAACCCCCCCACCTCTATTTAGGCTTAGATATGTTGATGACACCTGGGTTAAAATCCACCAGAAGGAAGTACAAGCTTTCACAGAACACATTAATGCGGTGGACCAAAACATTAAATTCACAAGGGAAGAGGTACAAAACAACAAACTGGCTTTCTTGGACTGCTTGGTAGAAGTTAAGGAAAATGGTAAACTGGAAGTAGAGGTTTACAGAAAACCAACACACACAGATCAGTATTTGATGTTTGACTCCCACCACCCTTTAGATCACAAGCTGGGGGTCATCAGAACCCTGCAACACAGAGCCGAGAACATACCCACTAGCACAGAGGCGAAGGCTAAAGAAATGAAACATCTCAGAGGAGCCCTTAAAACTTGTGGATATCCAGACTGGGCCTTTGTCAAAAGAAGTAGAAGGAAAGAAAAGAACACGAATACCAACAGTGAAGGGGAAAAGCAAGACAGGAGGAAGAACATGGTCATCCCATATGTAGCAGGGGTCTCCGAGAAATTAAGAAGAATTTTCAAAAAACATCGTATCCCTGTCTGCTTTAAACCGAACAACACACTGAGGCAGCAATTGGTACATCCGAAAGACCCAATACCAAAACACAAGAAAAGCGACATCATATATGCAGTGCAGTGCAGTGAAGAATGCTCTGATTTGTATGTGGGGGAGACCAAACAGCAACTGCATCAACGTATGGCCCAGCACAGAAGAGCCAATTCCTCGGGTCAGGACTCAGCCGTGTATCTGCATCTTAAGGATAAAGGACATACCTTTGAAGATTGTAATGTTAACATACTGGCGAAGGAACGTGACTGGTTCAAGAGAGGTGTTAAGGAGGCCATTTATGTGAAAATAAAGAAACCAAGCCTAAATAGAGGTGGGGGGGTTCGACACCAACTGTCTGCCATATACAATGCTGTTTTAACACCTTACTCTGGGCGTTCCTATAACACCTCTTAGCCACTATCTAATCACACCCTTAACACCTGGCTGTGATATGCTAATTGGGAATTTCCAGGGTACATAATTGCCACAGATTCTTGTACAAGTCATTCTGAATTGAGAAAGCCAGTCGGATGACTAGCGAAACGTCTTCAAGAACTACATTTCAAGTCCAGTTGATCTAATTGAATACAACAGATATTCCTGATTTTAAGTTTCCTGTGGAGTTTTCATGGTGTGCGCCGATCAGCCCATTGTTGGTGACTACTTTCTGTGTATTTGAACCGGGCGAAGGGTTCGGGGCAGGCTGCACCCGGACCACCACTATTGGGTGGTGAGTAATACCTTTGTGAAAAGTTTTTTACAAACACATGGAGTATGTGTGGATATATTTCTGGAGAAGCGAAGGGTCTGGGGTTTAAAATACACTCGGACCACTGTGTGTCTAAGTAAGCATCTGCTTGATACATCTGTATCTTGTAACACTTACCACATTAGACTCCTTGAAACTGCATTGTTATATGTAACTTCTTAATTTTACTTTAAATTTGTCTCATCTATATCTTTATACATGTAACAGAAGTGAGCGTGGCTGTCGATATCCAGAGGTGCGTGTATTCAATTCAGTACTTGTTTTGCAAAGGCTCATCTTAATCCCCTCTCTTAACCGACTCCTCTTTTCCCCATACCAGACTTTTTATCAGACAGTACTGCCACCCTTCCTGATACAGCAAGATCCAGTACACAGCAGAAGAGTTTATGATAATAAGGCACTTGAATAAAAGATGATATAAAGATGCTTCAGATTGTATATCTAAAGAAACAGGGGTCAGATCAAGCAAAAAATGATAGGTTGCTATTTAAGGAAAATTACAATTTCCAGTAATGAGCTATTTAATAAAAATGTTTTCTCAGTGTATATTGTTGCCCCCATTCTGGCACAAGCCAGGAGCTGTGGAGCACCCTCCATTCAGTTAATCAAGATTGTGACTGCAGACATCACAACCAATGACTTGACTGTTCTTTCTCCTGCTGCCTCTGCACAAGCTCAAGTTCCTAAAAGCCCATTTAAGAACATGAGCTTGTGCCAGGAGGCAGTGGAGGAAGGAGCATTTAGAGGCAAATAAATGACAAGTGACCAGGTTTTTATTTCAAGTGTGGGTGTGCACTTAAAATTCCACAGGGGACAGGATCAAGCATTCCTACCTCATTAATCAGTAAGTGCATCAATCGGTTTTAACATGTGGGGTGGGAGTAATGGCTGTCAGTATAGGCCAGTAAAGGCGAACCTTTTAGAGGCGGTGTGCCCAAACTGCAACCCAAAACCCCACTTTTTATTGCATAGTGCAAACACCATCATTTAACCCCAATACTGTGTTTTTACTTTTGAAAAAACAACTTTGGTGGTGGGGAAAAGTAAATGTGCTCTATTTTTACTAGTTAATTATTATTAATTATTTTACAATACTTTTAAGGTTTGATGTGCCCTTTAAACTCATGCATTATAACTACACTGAAAAATACAGCCTTCTTCATATTCTAAAGGAAATACTGATCAGCCTTGTATCATGCTCATTACATAGGTTAGGGATGTCTAACTTTTGTCCCACTAGATGTTTGAAAACTAAAACTCGCATCATTCCTTGGTTGCAGAATGCAGGGAGTTTTTAAAACATCTAAAGGTAACCCAGATGTAACATGGCAGCACAAGTACATGTGGCCCACATACATAGTACATTGCAGGTTTGCTGGGCCTGCTTTTTACGGCTTTAGGGGTCTTGCAGAAACTAGTTAATATGTGGTAAAGTAATCTCGCTATTAAAAAGGGTCTTGACTGTGCAGTTTTGGTGGGAATTTTTACTGACCTATTAGCACGCCTATTAAACCTACATCTAAATTCTTTATTTAATCACAGGAGTATTTTTTCCAGCCGGGTGTCATGAAAAAGTAGCCGGGTGGGCCGCCTGACTAATAGACCCTAGGGAGAACACTGGAATTGATTATAGATTACCTATTAAACTCTACATTACCAAAACACTAAAACACTGACAGCCACTACACTTTCTCTCTGGCTTTCTGGGAACAAACTTTGGTGAACTCTGCTGTGCACGAGTGCTCACAGAGAGGGCTCCCAGTGCCACCTCTGGCACGAGTGCCATACGTTCGCCACCACTGCTCTCTGCTCCAACCTGACCTGCTTGTATGCAGCTGAAGACAGGAATGGATACCAACAGCCACGCTCACTCCTGCCCCATCTGTCAAAACCACCTTACTGTATTTACCAATGGGAGAGCAAGATTGCCTGATTCCTGGAAATATTGAATACAAATAAAATGTGGTAAAAATTTGGAATAGATACCCTTTAATAGTTATTTTTATATAGTGTTCCACTCATCCTAAATTAGGGGTTAGTGAGACATGCAAGCATATATATATGTATGTGTTATATGCATATTTCCACTCTATGCCATGGGCCATAGATTAAAGGACAACTGTAGTGTTGTTGCTCTGCCCCCCCCCCAGGGCAGATAAACTCTGCAAGAAGTGCTTATTCCCATTGAATAAACCCATGCTGAAGTAGGGGTGGAGCTCAGACAATATAGTTGTCCTTGAAGTAATTTGAATTCTTAATTATTATTAGAAGTCATTTCCTGAACATGCTTGCCAGACATTTTTAAAAATTGCTTTAATTATATTTCTTCAGCAAAATTATCAGTTCCTTGATAATTTTTATTGTATAGATGCATTGTAGATATAATTTTCATATAAAGTGTTATTTTTGGTAATGAATGCTAAAGCCAGCTTCTATTGGAAAGCTCATTTGGGGTCAAATGCAAAAAGACTACCAAGAGTTTAAAAACGTATGGTATTTACAACATGGTGATAACTTTGATGCTCCTTTTTCAGTCTGTTTGGATTTACACCAATAAAATACAGAAATATTCTTCATTTTTTAAAAAACAGTTTTTGGTCTTCCACATATAATTGTAGGTAAATATCCAATAAGCACTAGACATCTGCTGATGCCATCATAAAAGATATAGGGTTCACTAAATCTTGTGCAGATGCTAAAATCCATGCTGTATCCTGTATTTCACATCATCACAATGGAAGCAAAATGCACAGATCATGAAAGTAAAAAAAATGCTTTGTCTACTGTGGAGAACATGATGACTATTCCCAGTTGGCTTACGTTTTTGTGCATCCACTTACTGCATAGAGAAATACAATATTCAATCTGCATTCAACATCCTCTATATTGTATCCTTACAGTGATATTCCCACAAAAACTTCAGCTTTTTTTAAATGGCCATGACGCACTCTTGTCCAGGTTGGGTTGTGCAAATAGCGTTTTTTTACCTTTTCTATAAGAAGGTGCTTTCAGCTCCAGGATATCTGGAAATCCACAGGCTCAATTTTTCCAAAAAAGTCTTATAAATCCAATACCTTGTATCCTCCTTGAATAAAAAAGGAGAGGAATACCACATTTACTGAAGATGGTGAGTAAGAAATGTCTTACAGCTCTTTAAGGAAGTGAATGCAGAGGACAGAGACCTTTCTAGATGCAAATGAATTTAACAGCATCATCATAAACTGCAATGCTTATTTCACCTGTTTCCTACTAGTGGCTTCTTTGTCCCCTAAAATCTTCGAAGGGAAATTTTTAATTTTTGCTTAGACTTATGTAGCAGGTGCCAAACAATCTGCAGAACAGTCTTTAGTCCAGAGAATCATACAGAAACCTCTGAGGATTTTGCCAGTCCCAGTGCCTGTACTAGATCGTCACTTAGCCCACTCTTTAGTGTTCTCCTCACTAAAAGATTAAACAGATTTGCATGTAAGTAAAAATCTACCATTCAAATGATTACAGATATTAATAATGAACATCTCACAGGTGTGTATAAAGAATTTCAAAATCAGTCAGCCTGTTTCAGTTGAGTTTTTGTCCAGAACACATGGAGACAAAAGATGTCAGAGATGTGAAAAAAAGAAGGCAGTAGCCAATTATTGACTACAAAACCATTTCCAAACAATAAATGTTTTAGTGGCTATGGTTGCTAATATTATCAGAAACCATTCTCTCCAGCACATCTTTAGGTAAAAATTAAGTTATTGCTGGAAAGGTGCAGCAATATTTCTAACTGCTTGAACAATTCCTGTTTTTAGCCATGTGATCACAACAAATTTAAAAAACTAGTACATATGCATATATCGATTAACCGGCACTTTGTTATAATGCTGTTTATCGTCAGTTTAGATATCTCACCCTGATGATATAGGAATATCTTTAGTGTGGTGCCTACACAGTGTGTTCTACCAGTGTAGAGTGGCACCGTATCATCATTATACTGACTTTTCTTATAATAACACCCCAAGTGGGTGTGATACTATTACCCCAGTGTCCCTACCCTTACGTATCTTAAATATATCTTATAGCAGCAAGCACAATAGATAGGTACAAGACAAGACACAAAACGTACAACATAACACAAAGCATGGGAGATAGACTTATGAGTGGGCCAAGCGTGGAGCCATACAAAACACTTTAGCATATACAGTAGTTATGAACATCAGTAACATAGCGTGCTATACTTGCATTGCAACCAGGCTTCAATAAAAATATGATGGAACAATAATACCAACTTAATTCACAGGTAATTGCTACCCACTACACTACAGCATAATCCAAAAGGCTGTAAATACCAGCCTCAGCAATGCTTAACACGTGACAAATATCACAGACGGTTGCGCTTTATAATAATGATACATAATCGCTATATTAGATTGCATGTCACAGTTGTATACAACACTTAATGGTTTAGTTTACTATAGCGCATTATCATGCTATAGTGAAACTAAACCAGTATGCGATCATGACTTGTCAACTGTGCTGCGGTGGATTGTGCGCAAGGTAAATATACTTACCTTCAATCCTGGTCAAGTGATTGAAGAACGGAAGGTAAGGAATAGGTCCTTTAGCTCCCGGTCTTCAATCACTACTTTAAATCACACTTTTTGTGTGAACTATTCCTTTAAAATCTTGATATCCTATAGTATAGTGCTCCTTTAAATTAGTGGAACATACTGAGCCTGTGCAAGTCAAGTTAAAAGGAGCAACAGTCTATAAATGACACAAATGAGGCTTCACATGATCTTAACTGTTCTTAAAGGAGAAGTAAACCCAAAACTCTAGAATCTAAAAACAACCCCCCTAAAACCACCAATAAGCTATAAAATACCACTCCAGTAAATTGTATTAAAGTAAATGTAAGCCTGTTAAGAACTGGATGAAGTATCTTTGTGTATGTGCAGTGTCAGACCACACCTCCTGACCTCAGTCACATGCTTCCTTGCTGCATCTGTCCAGTAAAAGGATTGGCTAGAGATTATTAATGGGTGTGACCAACTGTAACAATTTCTGCCATAGCTAAGGACTGAGCATGTGCAGAACATAATGGTCGTTGACCAAACTGTGTGATACTAGAATACTGGGAAGTAAAGCACAAACCATATGTTATTTAGGTCAATTTCCCAGCACCCGTATCAAAATGAGAGGTAAGACACAGATTACTGGCTTTATATCAAGGTGTTCTGCCTTCTGGTTAAGTGTTGTTCTGTGGCTTTAGTTGTCCTTTAACTTTACTGTCCAGTTTCAAGGACCATTCCTTCCTCATTCATCCAGGACATGGTATATCTGTTTTATTCAGCTGGATTTGAAGTTTAGTTCTTGAAGACATTTCGCTAGTCATTGGTCTGTCTATCTCAATTCAGAATATCTATATTCAAAGTGTCTCTACTGTAACATAATAACAAAGACCTTATACTCACATGACTTTCTGTTTGCTCTGGATCTCTTACGCTCCTTAGGAGTCACGACTCTTGGGTTTGGGTTTTGGGTCACAGATTGTACTAGTCTGTCCATAATCTCATCTGAGGCATCTACAGGGGAACTTCCTGGATCCTCCTTATTTGATAAAAGTTGTGGAGGACTGCAACGACCTAAACCTACATTAAAGGAAAGGTGTTATGGTACTAGCACAAGGCATCAATTACATTGTATTAATATTATGCATAAATCTCAGAGCTGATCCACCGACACCATCCCAGACGCAACCTCCGCAAATTATATCCTCCTCTCATCCTCCCTAGTCCCCTCTACCTTTGCCCGCATTCAGGACTCTGCTTGTGCTGCCACTCTGCTCTGGAACTCCATTTTTTATCTGTCCGTCATACACCATCTCTTAACACCTTCAAATTTAACCTTAAAACCCACCTATTCAGGCATGCATATAACCTGGCCTAGACATTACCCCTCTTACTTACCCAATATGATCCAAGCTGCCTTTCACACTCCACTGACATTCTATTTACAGCCTACCGATTCCGGTCACCTTATGTCTCACTCCCATTTCCTTACTGTAAGCGCTTTGTGCAGGGTTCTCTCTCCTAATGTATTATGTATTACCTATGTATGTAATATGTATGACTTTGTATAATATGTATTACCCTGTATGTAATGTATGATTATGTACTTGCAAAGCACCACGGAAGATGTTGGTGCTATATAAATCAATAATAATAATAATAATAAAAATAATAATAAGAATTTGTATCTACTTTCTTGGTCTAATCTACTATAATAAGGTCATTTTAGCTCAACTACTCGTGGCTTATCTTATTTTCCCTTCTGAAACAAGAACTAAGGCAGAAAACAGATAAACATATACCTACGGGCAGCAGCGCACACTGGAGACAAACACTAGAGTGGTGATAAAATGTTATTTATCTTTTAACATGAATAGAAGGCACACACATGGCCTGACGCGTTTAGAACCATAACGGTTCTTACTCATAGGCACAAAGTAACAAAATTGAAACTTAAAAGATAGATTTAAAAGATAAATAAAAGTGTTTTATTTTATCACCACGCTAGTGTTTGTCTCCAGTGTGCGCTGCTGCCCGCAGGTGTATGTTTTTGTGAATCCGGATCGGGACATGGACAAAGCGAAGGGTACGGGGCGATTCGCGCCTGGGCCACCCAGATGGATGGGTGAGTTCACTTGCTGTGTAACTTAAATTGGAGGTTACTCTGTTATTTTCTGGAACTTGACAGTGGCGAAGAATCTGTGGCATATGCACCCGGACTACTAAAGTTTTCAAGTAAGCCTCTATTGGCATACATGAGTATATGTATCTATATGATTTAAAATAATTTTGAAAAACTCTTGATAGAGGTTCTTAAAGGGACAGTTCAGTGGAAATTATCAATATTTGTTAAATTGTTAGTTTGTGTAATGCATACTTCAGTTGATTTCATACACTTTGCTATTCCCTGCTGTTGACATTAGTGAGCTGACATTTCAGGTTCTAATGGTCCTTCTTCTTCCCAGGATGCACCACTTCCTTGGAATGTTCCTAACAGTTATTTCTACTGATTGGCTGTTGGATGAGTCAAAGATGCTCAGATCTCTACTGAGCAACTGAATCAACCCAGGCACTGGGTCAAGGGCAAAACCATAACGGTCTCTACTAGGGGTCCTACAAACAGGAAGTCAGTATTTCGGTTGCATTTATTTATACACAGACAAAATTCTGCATGGGCAGATTAAGGTCATTGGGATGAAAAAAAAACCTGCTCTTTTTATTGAAAGGTACATGTATTTGCACGGAACTTCCCCTTTAAACAACACTTTCTTTCTTTGTTTACAGGAGACATTACCTTATTAACTTTTTTTTTTTTTACAAATGTAAACAAATTCTCATTTGAATTTACCACAATATGTAATCTGTGTCACCTGATTTTTGCTTGGCTTCCTTTTTAGGGTCAGTGTACTTATACATAGTGATACATTTTGAGTGCAGTATACATACTGATCTTTTGAGTGATGAAGGTTAATTTGACTGTCAACCTATTAGAGCAGATCTAAACTCTAAACTCACTAAAGCTAGGTACTCTCCATGCAATACTTTGGCCCGACCGACTGATAGTCAAGTGTATCGGTCAATCGGGCCAAAATAATTGCATGGTTGTTCAGATTCGATCAACCGTTCATTGGAATCAGATGAACACATGATCGGACATGTTTGAAAACCATGGCCGATCCTGCGGTCCTCCATGGACTGCACGCTCGGTCGCGGCTAACTGTTCCCCACAGCTACTTTTGCCACAACAGACTTTCCTTCCTCCTGGCCAACCCATCTTAAGTATTCAGAAGCAGAACTGGCTGAGTAATGGGAGAATGTATACATAATGCAGAAAAGGTATAAAGGCTGCTTTGTGGAATTTTTTTTTCATAAAATTAAATGAGAAAACTAAAGTATACTGCTATATTAAAATTATCTGGTCCCCCACCCTTGGAGACCAAATGATCATTGTCTATAAGCAGGCAGGGGGGGGACAAAACATTGTCTACTTGAATGCTTGTAAATGTTCTCGTTCATCTAGGTCAAGGTATCTGTTGTATTCAGTTAGACCAAATGGACTTGAAGTTGCAAATGTCTTCAAGAACTAAACTTCAAATCCAGTTGGTCTAACTGAACACAACAGATATTGCCTACTTATAACTTTTGGTGGCTGAAAAATGGTAAAGCCATTCAAAAGTCGATTAGAAGTACCAATCGAATGATATCCCCATCTGCCATCTATATTTTTAGCTTGATATCTGCTCAAGATGGTGCAGCCGATGGGATTGCTGGAACATTATGCGAAAGGTCCCATCAGCTTCAGTTCAATAGACGTGGCATCTTGATGTTGATATTTTCAGCTGATTTCATTAAAGGCTATGTCCACAGTAAAAATGAATTTTTAATATATCATTCCCCATAGGCTCCCAGCCCCAACCGCATTATTTTTTTTTTATAAAGCCCCCCAAACTCTACTTACCTCCCCTCTTTCCTCCGACGCGCTCCCGGCCCTCTGCTTGCGAGGAAATGCAAGCAGAGGGGCGGGACCAAAATAAAACAAACCTAAACACATAGTTCTGTGATTGGCTGAGCGGCAGCCAATCACGGACGCGGCTGCCGGCTGCTCACTTCCGTGTAGGAAAGCGGAGAGGTAAGTAAGTTTGGGGAGCTTTATAAAAATAAAAATTATGCGGTTGGGGCTGGGGACATGGGGGAAGGAGATATTAAAGGGGATTAACGCTAGGGGGGAGGGATAGCAGAACGGGAGGGAGAGGGAGGGAGAGGGAGGGGGAGGGAGGGGGGAGAAGGGCTGCAGTACGCATGGCAGTGATCTCCGGAGGCCAGGTAGCAGGCAGTGTCTTATATGGACCTGCTAGCCTCCTGGTGGGCAGTTTTTGGGACTTTGGGGGGGGGGACTACAGGAGAACCAGATGGAGCTGGGATGTGAGGTAAGGATTAAACTACACTACATGGTGGGGCCAGTAGTTGGGGGGATTATAGTTTTGGGGGTGGACATGCCCTTTAAATTGATTAAACTTTTTGGACAATAGACCAATGAATAACAGCCATAACCCCTATCTACTAGACAGATATTTATAATGCCGACGCAACGTTTCTCCAGCTGAGTTTTTCAAATAATTCTGTGCAGACAGCTTCATATTACAATTTTTCTTCTTCACTACAGGTCAGTTTTAGGCTAGGAACACACAAGCAGATATTTTTGGCCATCGACTAATATTTTGGAAGAATGGGAGGAAAATCTGCAGTAATTTAGAGGCTGCAACTAACAGAGTTTGTGGACCGGTCAGGCGAAAATGTCAGCCCGTGTGCACCAAACCTTAGAAAAAAAAACAGTATACATTTTAGGTTCCTTTAAGGTCTATACACACGTCCGCTGCACGGACCAAAGCGCAACCACCGAGCGCAAGGCACGACAAACAGCTCTTTCAATAATCATGCATGTGTAGGCATTCAGTTGGACATCGTTTGCTGATCCACCAGGGAGGATCAAAGAACGAAGCCCAACCGAACGCATACATACGTGTGATAAATGGCCATTCGTTACACGATCGGGGGTCGTGCGTCAGTCCGTGCTTTTGAGTGCACGAGGCTTTAGACAGGGAGATAGGGTTGTTGTATATTGCTTCATGGACCCGTTTTACATCTGCAATACAATTACCCTGTTTCAGCTCTATGTAAAAAAAAAAATTCAGGGATTCAGACCTGGAAGATGTAATAGAAATAGAAATAGCTGCCCTTTAAATATGCAAAATAGCTCATACTTCTGACTCCTCTGCTCCGACGTGTCTGAGAGTCTCCAGCAGAGATTAGAATATTGGTCATGTTTTCATGTCCATCTTCAGATGTCTGATTTTGAAGTCTCAATGAAGTAGCAGTAGTGGTTGCATTATTTTCCACATTACCAGCTGCATTTGAAAAGTTTGCCATCTGTGGGGGGGAAGAGGGACAGGAAAATTTGATAAATACTTAAATATATTCTATAATATTATAAACAAAGTTTCGTATAAAATAATGTAGACATCAATGTTTCAGAGATAAACTGTACTTCAAAATTGTACAGAAATAAATATATAATTTATAATGTACATAAACATACCCTCCAACATCCACTATTTAAAAGGCAAATTTAGAAACTACACATTACTGCTGCTGGTGTTGGAGAATTAGGTAAACTTAAAGGGCAACTATAGTGAAAAAAAAACTTTGTCTGTATACAATGTATAGATTACTTAGTATAAGCTTCCTTACTTTCATTTTGCTGTGTGGCTTCGTTCTTTCACACTGGCAGAAGTTTGTACCAAGCTGTGTAGTCTCCCTCCCCTCTCTGTCTACTCCCCCTCAAGCAGTGAAGGGCTGTATACAGAGTCCGAGCATGGTCAGTTGAAAGGACTTTAAATGAAGTGCTGACATCCTGTTAACCCCTCCCTTCCAGAGCTAGACTGCAAGCAATCACAGTGTGGGATAAAGTAGCAATATGCTGAAGGGAGGGGCAGAGGGGGAGAGAGGACAAGTGGTGCTGAGATTCTTTACAAGTAAGTTACTGAACTCTGCCTGTTCTCTAACTTTGTGCTATTTGTTTTATTTACTTTTTACCTAAAGTTCATATCTCTCCCCCTGCTTATCTGAGATCATAATCACTGAAGACAAGAGTCAGTGTAACAGCAGCTATAGTGAGACCTTCACAAACACAGTGACACTGCTTGTTATCCTGATACATTTCATTTGCTTTAGTCTATATATATTTCATAGATTGCACTGTATGTCTTGTTTGGTATATAGTCTGTATTACTGTATTATTACATATATTGTATTAGTGTTCCATTTGAGTCACTGGTTTTGTATGTATATAAGATTTTTTTTTGGGGGGGGGGCTGTTTTATAGTGTGTTATGCTCATATTGCTGGGTTAATGGTTTATTGATTGTGTTTAGCACTACAGCATTTGACTATGTTGCACATGGTACTTACAGTATGGGTAAAGGAGTGGTTGACAGTACTGGATGGGAGCTTTGGATTGTGTGGGTGTGTGCCTTTGAGTGACAGATGAGGTGTAGCAGCTCCTACAAATCACAGCATATTCAAAGGCTTATATCTCTGGGACTATGAATAATTCAAAGAAACTAGGTACCCTGGTGGTTGGGATGACTTATAGGATACATTAGAAGGAATTTAAAAAAAACAATTTTCTCACTATAATTGCCCTTTAATCTTATCCCAGCTCTATCATCATTCTCACCATTGTACCTTATTAAAGGGGAGTGTTGGAAAGGAATTCAGAAACCTGATTATTTGCGCAACACCTTTTTGTTTATCATTTCCCCAACCTTGAAATGATAACATTTTAATTTGGTCAGAAGACCCATTTAATTACCTATATCTTATAAAATAACACTAGCAGTTGTACACAGCGTTGCCCGTGTACACATGTGGGTATAGTATTTTTTAAGTGCAGGTGTGTGGCTTAGATAGAAGAGACGGGGAAAAAAGATTTTCACAGTTGGTAATAGCACATATGTTTATAGCAAAACTTTATATACAATGTTATGATTTGTTCCACAAATGTTGTGTTGAACATGCTACATGGAATTTGCTGTGGTGAAAACGTGTTGGTTGCAACTGAATACCGCAGCACTCGAGTGACTGACAGGCATTAGTTTCTCTGAAGCATGTGACGTGTGGGATCTTTGTCTGTGTTGTTAAAGCCGGACTTCATTCTGTTGCACTGTCTAAACTGTCTAAATAAAAACTGTGTGTTTTTATTAAGC
This sequence comes from Hymenochirus boettgeri, assembly GCA_019447015.1. Lineage (NCBI taxonomy): Eukaryota > Metazoa > Chordata > Amphibia > Anura > Pipidae > Hymenochirus > Hymenochirus boettgeri. Next base: position 127,706,991 of record CM033472.1, on the reverse strand, counting down.
ATGCTCTATTTTATGCACATTAGTTAGTGTTATGTAACTTTGTTTGCACTTTATTCTTGCTCCAGGACCACTTTATATTGACTATTAGATCCCAATCAGTAAAGTTAGTTTCTGGACCGAATTGAAAGTGCCATGATGTCTTTGTTCTTTTAGTTGAAATCTGTGAAGTGTGTGACACGTGGGCAGTGTGTGTCTGGCGCTTAAGTCTAGGTATTGCAGGTAATCCCCATGTAGGTTGACCACAATACTTGGTGGCTTGCTCACAACGTTTGGGGGCGTGGACTTGATGATTGGGGTATGAGGGTACTGTGATGTTCGGGGGGTGGCCGTGACAGCAATATTTGGGGGCGTGGTCACATTCCAGTTGGCACTGCTTCAAATTTCTTAGCAAGACAATAACTGCACATGTGATTCCCATCACCAATAGCAACATAAATGGAGATTCAACAAAAGTTCTTATTGTTAAAAATGGTGCTAATTTTGCCCCAACCAATCAGATCTTATTTAATATTTGAAAGTTAACATCTGATTGGTTGGGGCAAAATTAGCACCATTTTTAACAATAAGAACTTTTATTGCATCTCTCTGATGGTCTTTTCAGGGTTTATATTTGTATATAAATGTGATTCATATCACCAATAGTAACATAGTCTTTCCAGGGTTTATATTTGTATATAAATGTCATTCATATCACCAATAGTAACATAGTCTTTCCATGGTTTATATTTGTATATAAATGTCATTCATATCACCAATAGTAACATAGTCTTTCCAGGGTTTATATTTGTATATAAATGTCATTCATATCACCAATAGTAACATAGTCTTTCCATGGTTTATATTTGTATATAAATGTCATTCATATCACCAATAGTAACAAAGTCTTTCCAGGGTTTATATTTGTATATAAATGTGATTCATATCACCAATAGTAAAATAGTCTTTCCAGAGTTTATATTTGAAACCTTCCAGGAGAAAATTGTAATGTCTTACAGACCTTAAGGGAAATGTCTTGTTCCCTCTGTTATAGAAGCTGTTGTTCTGTGCGTGCAGCTGTGTTGTGTAGCCATACATTACACTGTTGTTGTGTCACTCAAGTGGACTCTGTGTCTGTGTTGTTGAAGTTGGGCAGCACACAGAGCCCAGGCCCTTCATCTGAGTTAATGGATTGGGGCATCAAACTCTGCAAGTGACGTGCAGGCTTTTTTTTGTAGAACTTGGACTTCACGGGCGTCATCCCTTTTAGAGAACGGCGCTGTTGTGTGGATGCATTCAGGGGTGGGGCTGTGAGGTGAGCTCATACATACATACAAGATTTCTACTTACATATAGAAGATATATTAGGGCAGGAATAAATATGTCCCATACTTTAATTGTCCAGGGTATTGGTTGTACTACAACTTCCAAAATTCATTAATGTAACATGCAAATTTTAAAATTTGCATGTTAAAAAAAGCATCCTTTACTTAAAAATGTCACTGGATCCCTTAAAAGCTCTTAAAGGCCTCTAATCATTAAACTTTAAATGGTAAATAGGTAGATTATTGCAAATAAGCATTTTGCATGGTGTCATTGGAAGTATCTTCCAGTATTACCAGTAAACAATAGGAACTATATCAAACCAACAGTTGGTCTAAACATACTTGGCACCAGGGTATCCAAGTTGTTGTGAGCCACACCAGCACGTGGCTGCCAGCAGGGACCACCATACACATCTACCAATATAATTAGGAGGAGTATAAACACTGATATATCATGAGAGTTAATGTGTAGACATATTGGAAGGGTGTATCAATCCATACCACACCATATTTTATTAAATTTGTCAGGACAATTCCTGTGTCTATAGATTAATTTAAAGGGCAACTATAGTGAAAAAAAAACTTTGTCTGTATACAATGTATAGATCACTTAGTATAAGCTGCCTTACTTTCATGTTTCTGTGTGGCTTCGTTTCTTCACACTGGCAGAAGTTTGTACCAAGCTGTGTAGTCCCCCTCCCCTCTCTGTCTACTCCCCCTCAAGCAGTGACGGGCTGTATACAGAGTCCGAGCATTGTCAGTTGAAAGGACTTTAAATGAAGTGCTGACATCCTGTTGACCCCTCCCTTCCAGAGCTAGACTGCAAGCAATCAAAGTGTGGAATAAAGTAGCAATATGCTGAAGGGAGGGGCAGAGGGGGAGAGAGGAGGACAAGTGGTGCTGAGATTCTTTACAAGTAAGTTACTGAACTCTGCCTGTTCTCTAACTTTGCTAATTGTTATTTACTTTTTACCTAAAGTTCATATCTCTTCCCCTGCTTAGCTGAGATCATAATCACTGAAGAGAGTCAGTGTAACAGCAGCTTGTAGTGAGACCTTCACAAACACAGTGACACTGCTTGTTGTCCTGTTACATTTCAGTTGCTTTAGTCTATATATTTCATAGATTGCACTGTGTATCTTGTTTGGTATATAGTCTGTATTACTGTATTATATATACTGTATTAGTGTTCCATTGGAGTCACTGGTTTTGTATGTATATAAGATTTTTTTTGGGGGGGAGGGGCTGTTTTATAGTATGTTATGCTCATATTGCTGGGTTAATGGTTTATTGATTGTGTTTAGCACTACAGCATTTGACTATATGTTGCACATGGTACATATATTGTGGGTGAGAGAGTGTGTGACAGTACTGCAGGGGAGCTTTGGATTGTGTGGGTGTGTGCCTTTGAGTGACAGATGAGGTGTAGCAGCTCTTACAAATTACAGCATATTCAAAGGCTTATATCTCGGGGACTATGTAGAATTTAAAGAAACTAAAGGTACCCTGGTGGATGGGATGGCTTATAGGATACATAGAAGAAATTAAAAAAAAACAATTTTCTCACTATAATTGCCCTTTAAGTATTTCATAGCGTTTCAACGGAGATCATCATTATTTAATTTTATCCACCTCTGTTTTTTGTTTGAGAGCCATCTTAGGACAATAGTTGTCCATAGAGCAATGCTGCCTACAGGAAACTGAAGGGGAGGCCTGACAGTGTAAAAACAAGTGGTTTTAATATTGACAGGAATAGGCTGAAATTTGGCATTAAGCAGACATGTATAGTCTTGAAATAACTCAACGTAGACCTTAAGTGTGTACCATTGGGTGTTTAGAGATTGCATTAAGAGAGTGGGGAAAGCTAGCCCCCAATGCATTTGTTAATTGTAGATGACAATAATGTAATGTATTGGGATCTTATTATTTTGTTGCAGCTCTTGAAACAATATGAACTGTCCACTATGCACCAGGTCTCCCAGGCAGCAGATTCCATAGTCATCTCATTGTTTGGAGCCGGGTAGACTATGCAACATTGGAAGCTCTGTTGCGCTAGAGAGGTGTGTGAGTGAAATATCTGTTTAGTTAAAAAAGTTTATTCTTAAGATGCCATGTTTTTGAGCTTGGTTATGAAGAGGTGTATTTTTACCAATTATATGTGTTTTGGGTTTTTCTGTGTTTGTGTGTGTGTGTGTGGGGGGGAGATGAGCCAATTGTGACACCTAGTAATAGAGCTGGAAATTAGTTATATTTCAATGTTTTTGGGCGCCTGGAGTGTAGAAAATTTAGCTCTTGCATTTTAGATTTTTTTCCTTCCTATAGTATATGATTATTTATAAGTTCATAGGAGATTGCATTAAGTTTTTAGGTGCTACCAATTAGAGATATTTGTTAAGTTTTGTTCCATTTTTGGATTTATGGATCTTGGAAATAATCCAAAGATCTGAAAACCGAACATACTTTAGAGGGTTCCGAACATATACGAGGGTTACCGAATGTATAGGGTTATTTTCGGTAACCCTCGAAAATGATCTTGTACTTTCTATATCCCTCGAATTGCGATCAGAAACTGGTTTCAAGTTTCTGTTCATATTTTCGAGGGTTATCAAAATCCAAACAGTCAGCTCGGTCCCAACGTAACGTTTGGATTTTGGAACCAATAGGTTCCGTGTCGGGTCCAAGTCGTACCCGGATCCCATCTCTACTACCAATGAGGTGGGGGGCATACAATATTACATAAGAAAGGTGTATTTGGAGGATGTATGTGTGTCAATGTTGTGCAACTGTAATAAAATACTCAATCTAGTTTAGTAATGAAAATACAATCAACATACTAATTTCCAGTAATAATATTTATTTACAAATATTTGTACACATACCCTAAACCCCCCCTTACACAAATCTAAATGGCTCAGCACATACATAAAAAGCAGATTGCAGCACATACAATGTAGCCACCCACATTAGAATGCACTATTCTGCTATAATTATCACACACTGACGGATCGGTAGAATGCGAGAAAACACCTGGCCCTTGCACTTACCGCTATTAAATAGGTGAGCAAGGGTTTAACCCCTCATTTGTGCCGGCTGTGGCGGGAATCTTAACACCGCAAGGTATTTAGTAACAGCATTTGCGCCGATAGTTGGTATTAAATTTGTGCGGGGATTTCTAGTGCTAAATACCAGAATGAAAATTTACCCAGAGCGATTGTGGCTTTGGGAAAATGAGGACCTTGATGTTGTGCAACTGTAATAAAATACTCAGTCCAGTTCAGTAATACAAGTACAACCCCATATAATAATGTCCAGTAATTATATTAATAAGGACAGTACATATACTCACATAAATAGCCCCATATTCCTCTCACATAAGTCCAAATGTCTCTTTCCCTAAGTAAATATCTTTGGTAATGGTGTCTTATAATGTCCCATAATGTTTGGTGGTGTTTAACCAAGATACCAATTCATTAATACTAACACATTTTACAAGTTTACATAACAAGCTCCATATGTCTAACCAGCAGCACAGGCAACCACTGTGCACCAACAAGCACACTTTTGCTAGTATATATATATTTTTAATTAAATACAGTTACAAATGTGGGTAACAGAAATTGTTCCATGTCCCTAAGGAAAACATGATGCCACCAAGTGTGTCCTTGGTGCAAAATGGTCTTCCCCAACGTTGCAACCCATCAACAGATTTATATATATATATATATATATATATATATATAATAATTATGAAACGACTGTATAGGTTAGTAAATTCAGTGTTATGTGAGTGCAGTATTTTTAGTAAGCCTAAAGGTGATTTTTCTAAATCATAACGGTTACCTCAGTAATCATCCGTCCCCTGGTCTTATTCCTTTCTCTGTAAGCTGCTCGCTTTTGTTTCTGCTGCAGGACCCTCTCCCTGGTGGTTCTGTACTCTAATGCAAATTCACTTATGATTTTGCAGAATCGTGTGATTTTCATATCTCTTGCAGAAGAGTAAGTGTACCCCAGATACAACAAAAAGGAATGGAACCTGTTGAAAAAGGGTACATTTTTAAAAACATATTACAAGAGTTCACAAATAGCTATTTAAAAAAGCAGTTTCATAGTTCATTTTGGGTTAAAAAAATTGAATTAAAAATAAACAATATATTCATCAATATAAACCAACAGTTAGGGTAGATTGCACTCTCGCTAGCGGCTTGTCCACCAGGGTTCTAAGTCCGAATGTAATAATAAGTATAATGTAGAAAGATCAGAGCACTCAGCTGGAATTTTTTTTACAGTATCTTTATTTATTGAATAGCTTCACATCTACATGTTTCAGTCATGAAAACGTAGAAGTGAAGCTATTCAATAAATGAGGATACTGTTAAAAAATTCCAGCAGAGTGCTCCGATCTTTCTACCTTATAACACATACATGTGTCTCCCCGCTTTTTCATACTTTTAGGATGAGGCCACACTACAAAACAATAATTGCAATTTGGCAATGTTTTGCGTGTTATGTTGGCTATTTAGGCAATACTCCCTTATCATAAAAATGGTGACTGCATGTGTTACGCTAATGGACAGGAGCGCAATGCAGCCATTGGGATCGGGGGGGGGGGGGGGGGGGGGGGGGGGGGGGGGGGGGGGGGGGGGGGGGGGGGGGGGGGGGGGGGGGGGGGGGGGGGGGGGGGGGGGGGGGGGCGGGGGGGGGGGGGGGGGGGGGGGGGGGGGGGGGGGGGGGGGGGGGGGGGGGGGGGGGGGGGGGGGGGGGGGGGGGGGGGGGGGGGGGGGGGGGGGGGGGGGGGGGGGGGGGTGGGGGGGGGGGGGCGGGGGGGGGGGGGGGGGGGGGGGGGGGGGGGGGGGAGGGGGGGAAAACTTAGCCCCAAAACCCACCACAAAACCAAATAGCAGCACTGCACACATTGTGATTGGATCGCAAAACACAATCGGAATTCCAACACTATGGCCTAGCCCTAACTTGGCTTGTTTTTAAAATGTTGGAAATATTCCTAGATATCAGAATGCAACGCAATATGCTTAAAGGACATGTAAATTGAGGCAAATCCTTTTTTAACTAATCACACAGTAATTATGATTAATTACCACCAATCTTAAAGGGCATGTCCACCCCCAAAACTATAATCCCCCCAACTAATGGCCCCACCATGTAGTGTAGTTTAATCCTTACCTCACATCCCAGCTCCATAGGGTTCTCCTGTAGTCCCCCCCCCCCCCAAAGTCCCAAAAACTGCCCACAGGAGGCTAGCAGGTCCATATAGGACACTGCCTGCTAGCTGGCCTCAGGTAGATTTTTGCATAGCGTACTGCAGCCCTTCTCCCCCCTCCCTCCCCCTCCCTCTCCCTCCCGTTCTACTATCCCTCCCCCTAGCATAAAACCCCTTCCGTACTGTATTCCCCCATGTCTCCCAGCCCCAACCGCATATTTTTTTTTTAGAAAGCTCCCCAAACTCTTACTTACCTCTCCTTTCCTCCAGCGGAGTGAGCTGCCGGCAGCCGCGTCTGTGATTGGCTGCCGCTCAGCCAATCACAGACAGCGGCTGCCGGTCCCGCCCCTCTGCTTGCATTCCTTGCAAGCAGAGGGCCGGGAGCGCGGCGGAGAAAGCGGGGAGGTAAGTAGAGTTTGGGGGGCTTTCTAAAAAAAAAATATAGCGGTTGGGGCTGGGAGCCCAGGGGGGATCTTATATTAAAAAATCAATTTTAGGGTGGACATACCCTTTAAAATCTGCTTTTTATTTTCTTCTCTGACCCTCCTATACCTTGTTTTTTTTAGCTCTGGGAGTTTTACTTTTTAAAGAGGGTGGGACACAGCTAGTCAGTAAAGAGCTGTCAATCACCCAGTCTCCTACTCTTGGCACACTACATGTAGACTAAATGATCTATTCTATAAAAGTAATGCTTTTTTCTCTGTCAATGCATGGCTAATTGATTCATCATTAAGACCAGGAAAGGTAATAAGCATTATCTGTTGCTCTGTGCTCTTTCTGTGCAGATAACTAACATAGAGAGCAGCTAACTGCAGGATTGGGTTTAAGTCGCAATGTAGCACTGTGCCTAAAGAAATCAATAACAAAGCCCCCCCCTCGCGCACACACACACACCTTCAAACTCCTACAGCAAAAAGAAAATCCTACTTGATTCAAGCGTTATTACAGTTCCCAGTGCTGATTACCTTCCTAATGCAAAGCAGTTTTACTTTCACTATAACACAAAATCACTGGGTGAATGCTATTGGCTGTAATGAGGCACATATCACCTCAGTTTTGGGAGGGGGTGGATACATAGAGAGGAGACATGCCTACCAATTAGGAGTGAGCTGAAAAGGACATGAGGAGATTAGTGACAGGAAGCACTGAGAGCAAAAAGTTCTTGGCAGCACTAAAAATAAAGAAAAGGATAAAGGCAAGTTATTTTTTTCAGTTTAGCTTCCCTTTAATATTGTGCTATTGGTAGTTAAGTGCATTTTAACTCCCTTTTGTAAAAATGGTGACTGCATCGGTAAAGCTAATGGACAGGAGCACAATGCAGCCATTGAGATTGGCTACAATGTCCCACAAAGGCATGCAATGCACACATCATGATTGGATCGCAAAACACGATCGGAATTGCGACAGTGTGTCCTAGCCCTACCTTGGCTTATTTTTTTTAAACATTGGAAATATCCCTAGATCAGAATGCCGCGCAATATATATTAGAGCCCAAAGCATATTGTGCTATAGGTAGTTAAGTTGCTTTTTACTTTTTATGCTTCACAACTGGTGTTGACAGTGTGACTTTGCATTGCTGTCTTTATTATTAAAAAAAAAAAACAGAACAGAAAATAATGCACAACTGATCTCATGTCAAAATATTTTCAAGCAGTTTCTTTAGCTACACATAAAAGGCCTATTAACAATCAGAGGACCTACAGGGAGATTCAATAAATGTTCTCATTGTTAAAAATGGTGCAAATTTTGCCCCAACCATTCAGATATTATTTAAAATTTTAAAGCTAACATCTGACTGGTTGGGGCAAAATTAGCACAATTTTTAACAATAAGAACTTTTATTGAGTAACCCTGTAAATTTTCATTTTTATGAAATAAAAAGTAAAGGGCAAAACTTGGATTCTTGCTTCTCAGCTGCTCCCAGAGGCTACATAGGCAAAATGGCAGATCTGTGCCCACCTATATTATGCTCATCAAGGTTATTTATTTACCTGTAGGATCATAATCTACAAAACATAATAAGTGTATTAATCAAGTAGCATTTTATTTTACCTTAATTCTTATCAGACAGACTCACATTATGTCTCGCAGGAATTAGGAGACCACACTCACTTTTAACCCTTTTATTGCCAGAAGAATTTCCCAATTTTGTTGCGGTCAGTGTACAAGACATTTTCATCATTTTGTCCTCAATTGGTTCAGACAAATTTTACAGCAGGAAACCTCCCAACAAATAGGGAATATTATATATTGTTTATTTAAGCACAACGTGTACTTTAACAACAGAATTTCGTAAATTTTCTGAAGATTTGACTAGATTTTTGGGTGAAATATTAAAGGGTATCTCCACTGCTAAAATATTTTTTGCTATTCAGTTTTATTGAAGAACAGGAGGTAAAGGAGCTGTGTCTTACCTCCCATTCTTCAAAAAACCTGCAGGAGCCGGGAGAGAAGGCAAGGTTTTTTGCATTTTTATTTATAGAAAGCTTAAGTTAAATCACAAAAAACAATCTTATTTTTTTTAAAAGCTCTGTTTCTTCAGAGTACAACGATACCAGACACACGTCTTGCATTCAATTCCCACATTTCCTTCCAGGAGACTCCTCAAACTAAACAGCACTTTCTAGAATTTTACACCAAAAGATGATCTTCGTCTAAAATCGAGGGGGCCAGCTATATGTATATTATATATATATATATAATATATATATAAATATATTATATATATATATGTTTTTGACACTCTGGCCTTTTACTGCCAGTTATGTGTATATATACATATACTGTGGCACGGAAAAGGTAAAATGGTGGGGCTTAATGTATTTATGTATGTTTTTTTGCAGATGCACAGAAAACCATACATTGGGTACAAGCAATATTTAAATGGGAGCTGGCAATTCCTGGTAATGCAGACAAGCAATCCACAGAACATGATATACAGAACCCTAAAAGTTACATACCTATCACATTACCTGTGACATTCTGAAAAGTAAAATGGCCTAATGTGATATTGTTTTACTGACCATAGGTATAAATTGCTCTCTTTCAAAATAATTTTTTTCTAAAAAGCATTTTAGCACCTACTGTACCGAATATACTCGTGTATATACCGACCCGAGTATAAACCGAGGTACATATTTTTACTTGAAAAAAGGAGTAAAAGTGATTGACTCAAGTATAAAACGAGGGTAGGAATTATGACCACTATTGCCTTCTGATTCTGTATTGTTTTGAGGCTTTAGTTGCCCTTTAAATGTACAGCACAATTCCCATACAGTAATAGCCAAATCCAGTATGGTTATTACTGTATGGGACTACTGTATGGGAATTCTGCTGTCGATTTAAAGGGCAACTAAAGCCTCAGAACAATACAGAATCAGAAGGCAATCTTTTTGACAATAGATACCATCCTCCTGATTCTGTATTGTTTTGATGCATTTGTTGCCCTTTTAATATACAGTATTCCCATACAGTAACCCCCCAATTCCTTGGCACTACAGATGTTTGTAAACTACAACTCCCAGCATGCTTTAGGAATTGCCACTAAAGGGATTACGGTCTCCCAGTGAGGGAAGTGAGAGGCGCCGAGTAGTGAGGTCAGCCTGCAGAACAGAGGAAGCGGAGCGAGAGGCCACCAGATTAAGGGAAGGAGAGTACTCGTGTATAAACAGAGGTTTGGTTTTCAGGCTTTTTTTTAAAGCCTGAAAACCTTGGTTTGCACTCAAGTATATACAGTAATTCCCCCTGCATTTACTTTGTTGTCAGCAGTGACAATACGGTGTCACAGTTTGAGACTGTGCTGCTTCATATCCCTTCTTCCCCTCTTTCATTTTACTTGCTGCTTTTAGTGCTTTTTCCATATCTTAATAAATGTTAAATAATGTTAAATCTTAAAACTGTTAAAACGAAAAGTACTTGGGAGAGGGATATAGGACTGGTAATTCCTACCTGCCAATATTGCTTCTGTGAGGAGCACCAGCCCAAAGAAAACTGATTCTGCCAGTCTTCCTCCTGGCTTCAGCGCTATCTTTAATATCTTTAATACAGGAATAGTCCAGGCCTAACCTAGCTCCTCAACAAAGCGATATTGTGACGTAAGAATAATTAACCCTACCTCCCTGCACCAAGTACTTTCTATTTTTAAAAGGTTAATTTTTACAGTATAGTTATCCTTTAAGCTGGGAAATTTCATGTGCTGCGCTGCTTTCCCCCTGCTGCCATATGTATACAAGTAGGTTCCCTTTTGCTTCTAATTGCCAGTAGCCTAAGTCTACATTTCAGCTGTAGGTAGCTACTATAGATGCCTTGCCAGCAATACATCTTTGATTGCTACCTTCCTAAAATTCAGATGGAACATAAATCCAATATAGGTGCTGGTCAAAGTGTTTCAAGTTGCATGTAAGGGCATATGATAATTTATAGACTGACTTTTTTTAAATTGTGCATTTCACTTAATGTCTAACCTGTTAAGAATTCTTCTATGAACAATCTTGAGAATTACAATCTTCTCAGTGCAGCTTTTAAGAAAATCTGTCATTTTGTTCTTCAAGCCTGGTTTGGTTTCATGTTTAGCAATGATCTTCAGGCTTTCCCAAGATTCTCTGCATCTCTTCTCTAGCTGGATTAGAGTATCTGCAAGTTCATCAAAATCAACCTGTCATTTAAGGGTAAAGTGGAAATAACGGATTAATCAATGGATTGTTTTTAATACACTGAGTTGGTGTAGTCAGAAACATAAGTCAGGGAACCATTTAGCTATTTGTGCAATGGAGAGAAATCTCTTAAAGGGCATATCCACCACCAAAACTAAAATTCAACCCCTTACTGGCCACATTAAGAAGTTTAAAACAAGCCTTACCTTACATTTCATCTCAAAATAGTTTCCCTGCTGTGCCCCTCCAAAGTCCATGAAACTGCTGTGTAGGAGCAGTGTGTGACTCATGCTGTGCCTGAGTCTGCCTCAACCTCATCAAGGTTTGAGGCATGCTCAGTGCAGCCCCCCCTCCTCCCTCTCCCTCCCATTTTTCTCTCCCTCCCCCTAACATTAAAACCTTTTGATATGCGGTAGGCATGCTCCCCCAGCCCCAACCGCATTAATATTATTGTTAGAAAGTCCCCCAATCTTTACTTACCTTCCCTCTCTCCTCTGCTGTTCAGGACTCCCGCAGCCGCGCCCCGTGATTGGCTTGCCTCTCAGCCAATCACGGACGCGGCTGCCGGTTCCGCCCCCTGCTTGCAATTCCATGCAAGCAGAGGGCCGGAACACTGCGGCAGAAAAAAGAGGGAAGGTAAGTAAGGATCGGGGGACTTTCTAACAATAGGTTGGCGCTGGGGGAGCATGCCCTACCGCATATCAAATGTTTTTAAAAGGGGTGGACATGCCCTTTAAAATAACGTTTTCATTTTCAAACATTACTTTGCCTAGATAGAAGAGGAGGGGAGAGGGACATAAATCTATATTCATAGTTTACTATGTCTTACATTCTTTAGTGTGAGAGAAGGGAGAAAGCACATCAATAACAACAGCATGAATTGTCTTTTACTTACTTTAGAGGATCGTGTGATAGCAGCAATTTCAGAGTAGAGGTCAGAAGTATCTGGGGATTTTTCTATGACAATGTTGCACATATGGTGGAGCAGGGATTGCCTTTGAATGGTGTCTTTTACTTCAGATACCTTTTCCAAGTAACTAAGATCAAAGCCTTTCACCTACAAATAAACAGATTACCTGATGAGTCTCAACATGATCAAACTGTTTTATAATTATACCTCTATTGTGCCATACATTGGGGAGGGTTAGGCAGTCAACACCAGTAAAAGTGAGTGCAGCCAGCAAAACAGAGGGTCCACAGACCACATATGATAAACCATAAAAACAGAATCTGGCTAGATAGCCAGTACAGAACCTGGTTGAACTCAGGACTCAAAGTCCAAGAGGCACTTAGTTGCCATAAACCCCTCAACAAATAAAAGATACATTGTGGTGGGTCCAGAGAATACCCATTCTAACCACACCGAAAAAAGAAGGCATATACTAGGTGCATATATACATGACCATTTATTAAAATGCGTAAACAAATGCAGTAACAATGATTATACAATAAAAAAACATAATAACTAGGTAAAAGGCTAAGGCGGAGTCAGGGGTGTAACTGCAGGGCAGGGGCCCGCCCCCCTGTGAGATTGGAGGCCAGGCCCCTGACTGAGGTCCATAATCAGCTGATTGCATGTATGAAGGAAACATACGCGCGATCAGCTGTTTCAAAGACCAGACCCAAACTTCCTGTTCGGTTCTGGAGGCTAAGGTGGAGTAAGGGGCATACCTACAGGGCTACGGTGAAGTCAGGGGCATTACTGCAAGGTCCCAACCCCCCTCCCCTGACTGAGGTCCAATATCAGCTGTTTTTAAACAGCTGATCACGTGTATAAAGGAAACATATGCGCTATCAGCTGTATATATTTCAGGTCCGGTCTTTTAAACACCTGATTGTGCGTGTTTCCTTCATACGCATGATCAGCTGTTTAAAAACAGCTGATCACGGAGGTTGTGGCGGGGCCCTCTTAACATACGGGCCCCCCCGCAGTTGCAGGGTTGGCGGTACTGAGGTCACTTGGTGGAGTATCCCCTAGAGGGTAGTAAACACACAATAAGCTTGTGAACTCGTTCATACACAAGTCTTCAAAACTGCCAAAAAATTTATCAAAAGGATACTATGCTCACAGGAATAAAAATATATGGATAGGTCTCACCCTGTTAGTATATCTGATGCGGGGAACCTGGCTGCCATCTGTGAAACATCAAAAGGCAGAGAAACAGCATGGGCTGCTCAAGAGCAAAAAGTTTGTGCATGGTATTTCCTCCTCCACAAAGGTACAGCGCTGCATTCTTGCAACAGGTATGGAACACAACAGGACTAGGGGGGCTACACCCCCACCCCACCAAAAAAAATTTGATAGACTGTCAAACCCAGCACGCACCACAAACTGGGCAGTGTTGGGAAACAAATTACATTCCAGTTCACAAGCAGTGCGCCTTAGGCCATGGCAACACTAGAGTGGACATGCCCTTTAATGCTCTGGGTCAACTTTTTTTGTACTGCAAGAAAAGTGTTAAAACTGTGATTCCTGGGCTCATCCATCCAGATTAATATACAACTTACATTTGATCCATTAAGGAAATTTCCCACAGCCAGGAGACATGACAGGATGACTTTAAAGGTTTTGTTATTTGACAGTTGTTCCATTCCCACTTTTAAGTCAAATAAAGGATCTGCGATTTCCTAAGATAAAAATGCAGTTATACATAGTTACAATTTCCAAATTCAAACATGGGAGCTTTTTGAGTGATATTTTTTAACAGTAAAACATAAATGGCAATGTTTTATCATATCTAGACATATCTATTCTACAACTACTATGCATATCAGACCTCCTATAAATTATAGTAGATCTAGACTGCTGATAGGACCTTGTTCTAGTTTCTTATACCGTTTTCTTTCTGCTTTAATATTTGCTGATTGTTTAGGGTTGCTGCTTGCGTTTCTCAGTATTGCGGACATTATTAATCCTACCAATCTCCAAATATATTTTAAGAAATGTTTCCCTATACTTGCAAGGGACCTCCACCGTGCTTGACTGTTGCCTGCAGAACAAACTGCTACAGTTACAGACGCATCTCTAGTCCTTTGCACAGTGCGCGCATGCGGACACTGTGCTAAGGAGAGTGGAAGCGCCGGAGGTATCGGGGATTTCGGCCGCGGCTCTGTCAGCGCTGGAACGTTCCCGGTAAGTTCTCCTGCTCTCCTGCAAGATTTACTGAAGAACGGTAAGAAATAGTGCATTTACCTCCTGTTCTTCAGTAAAACAGATTGAAAGCAAGTTAATTTTTGAATGGACATACCCTTTAATACAGCGTTTAATACAATAGTTCCGAACAAGTTGATAAACAAGCTATTTGGGCTTGGGTATTGGAATTTTTAGTGGACCATCCTCAGTTTGTTAGAATGGGGAATATATGTTCTCTATTTCTAAGGTGAGCACAGGGGTCCCACAAGGCTTTAAGTCCATTAATGTATACTCTTTTTACTTATGATTGTCGAGCCCGGTATGTCTCAAATAGAGTAATCAAATTTGCAGATGACAAGTTTAGTGGCAAGTTTTGGCTTTAAAAGTTAAGTTGGCTAAAACATTTTTCTTTTCCCCCCAGAGATTACCTTTATTGCTTCAAACTTGCTGGCTTGCTCCTCCTGGATTTCATCTGCAGCTCTGCCCTGATGAGATCTCCTGCTAGCTCCAGCTTCCTTGGCCTCCAAAGGTTTTTTGCGGGTTTCACCGCGCACGCACGTGTGAATTGCAACGCGCAACACACGGACATTGAAGCCATGTCACGTGTGCACGTGTGGTGCAACCAGAAATTACCTTTGGTGGCCAAGTAAGCTGGAGGGAGCAGGAGATCTCATCGGGGCAGAGCTGTAGATGCCAAAATTTAACAAATATTGATAATTTCCATTGAACTGTCCCTTTAAACACAGTGCTAAATGGTAATTGTAATTTTTTTGTGTTATGCTTGTTATGCTCACACTTTTGGTTTTAGCAGACAATCTCTATCAATACTTCTTGAATATCTCTTTGCTATAATAGTTCTAAACTATAACACTTTTAAACAGTCTAGAAGAACAATTATAGCAAAGGGATATGAAAGAAATAAATAAAAAAGATTGGAGGTTGCCATCCCCATGTACCCATAGAGATCCTCAGAGAGAGCCATTCCCGTGTTATCCAGAGATCCATTTTTTAAAAATATATATATAGATATTAAAAAAAACTAACCATCAACTATATGCACTAGTAGAATAAGACTGCAGACTTAATATGGAAAAAAATCTCTAGAGGCTAGGAATGCATAAAGAGACCATTTAAAGGGACACTATACTGAAAAAAATGACTTTGCCTCATCTTAATCTAGAATTGAATACATGTAAGTAGCACTTACTCTGATTTGCGTGTGTTGCTGCATGCCTTCAATCCAGCACAAATTTTGTTTAGGAGCAGTATCCCCCCTCCCTCTTTTAACCACTCCCACTTCCTGACTTTTTCCCACAAACCAAGTGTCAAGCCTGCACATAGCACACAGCCTTCCAACTGTCAAAACTCTGTCACCATTCCAGCTACAGTAAAACTGCTCACAAAAAGAATAGTGTTTGAGAGCAAGGAACTTGATTGACAGCTGAAATAGAAGTTTTATATTGGATATCTAAAGAAATAGGGGGCAGATCAACAAAAAAATTATACAGTGGTGGTTGGGAAGAATTATAGTTTCCAGTTATGGTCAATTTAAAATAACCTATTTTTCGGTATAGATGCCCTTTAATTTAAGTCCCGATTCCAAAATGGCAACAGAACCCATATTAGGGAATGGAACACATGACGTCATCACGTTGTGCGAGCACACAGGAAGAGTCGGAAACCCACAAAAAAAGGGATTTAAATAGTGAGACAATTACAGATTAGGAAATAGACTCTTGAGAAAGCTGCCTAGGCGCAGTGAAATGAGTGGAGTAGTGATAAGCCAAAGATTAGAACACATTTTAGGCATCTATAAAACTAGGTGAATTTTAACGGATGAATATTAATATTGTGCTTGTTTCTTTTTATTACATATCTGTAAAGGTAAAATGAGGAGTGTGCAGCCATTCTTGTATTTACAGTACATCTAATATAGTCTTGTAATGCATTGATTTACATCAAATTACCTTCTCCATAGTTTCATAGTCCAGTTTAAAAGCCCAAAGTTGCAACCTAGCTGTAAGACCACTGATCGAAGACAGAGTGAGTAGGAACTGCTCAGCAGTCCCTAGTGGCACATCAGGGTTTGCAAGTTGAGCATCCTGAATCTTCAGCTTTTCCTCTTCAGTTGGCACCATTGTCAGGATTTTCTGTAAAGCATAAGTGATACAGAATACTGCAATGATTTACATTAATGGATATAAAATATGGTGTCATTGGAAAAAAATAAACAAGCTGGAAAAAATCAACAAGCTCATAATGTTTCACAATTATTAATTATCCGAAGGCAAAAAAATGTCATTAACATGCGACATCCCACTCTCCACAACTTATAAATTACAAAATGAAGTTAAAAATGTTGTCTACGCCAATCATGAACCAAGAGACAACCAATCAATATTCCTTAAATTGAAAAGTCAAAGGGATTTGCACTACCTGATTCCAATTGTATTATTACACTGCAACTAAAACAACTGAAATGTGCTAACCTAAACGCTGGCCCTGCACAGCAGTCAAAAATTGAGGATTCATATTAACATCACATCCCCTGGTAGACTTATATCTGGATCCCATGTCCACAAAGAGTTATACCTATAGCTAGGCAAGCTTCTTATCTTCTAACCTTAGACAAACCACTTATCTCATGGGAAGTCCTGGCTAGAAAAATACCAGTAAACCCCTGATTCTTAAGTAATTGGCCTTTATTAAAGGAATAGTACACTGAAAATATTACTTTGCATCCTTTCAATCTATAATTAATACATGTAAGCTAAGCAGCACTTTATCTGATTTGTTTGTGTTGCTGCAAGACTTCAATCCAGTACTTGTTTTGCTCAAGCGCAGTCCCTTAGCACCCTACCAGACTATCTGACTCTTTGTGAGGGCAAGCATGCCCAGTAATCCCTACGTAGGCAGCATTGGGAGAGTCAATTTCCCACCATGCCATTTATGCACCATCAGTCATCATTTCAGCTACAGGAAAACTATACATAACAGAAGGCACTTGATTGACAGCTGAAATGTAAGATGTTTCATACTGGATATCTAAAGAAATAGGGACAGATCAACAACAAAAATAGTACAGTGAAAGTTTTGAAGAATTAGTTTCTAGGGCAATTTAAAAGACACATTTCCCAGTGTACATATCCTTTAAAGCTTTATTTTCGCTATCTCCTGTCCTTGTGCTGCTTTCTTACAAGAGCTTAACCAATAGAAGAAACTTTTTCTGGTGGTTTAGCTACTACGCCCCTCCCAATATGGATAGCCAGAATGAGGCCTCAACCGCTAGGCCCTCACACTGGTTTTTAAAACTCTAGTTAAAGTTCTGATTATCGCCCCGTCTGTAGCTCTTCCCCCTTTTAGCCAGTGGCCTAACCAATGGATAGATCTGAAAGGGCGTGGGGGCTGAGAAACAAATGGGCTGGCAATTGGCATTATAAAATAATTGTAAAATATACTTAATCTCTAAATACATAACATTTCCTAGCATTTAAAAGAAATATTGCTATTGTTAAGCCAAGTGACATTTTCAGACTTACCTCAATACCCTCTTTGGTTATTGCATATTCATCAAAATTCATTATGGCAGTCTTGATAATGTGCACAGTGGGTAGCACTGTTAGGCCAATATTAATAGCATTACTCCTCTTGGGATCCAAAACCACCAAGTAATTCTTCTTCACATCAGCCCCTTTCTGTATTCAAAAAGGACAGATATTAGAACAGTGTGAAAGCAAGCAATTTAGTTTTACATTGCTCACCTTTTCAAGTATCCAACCAATCACCTGAGGACCAAAACTCCAAATAATGGAAACATTTGTTATCCAGAAAGATAGTAAACCTGTGCTTAACCAGTACTGGTGTAACATCAGGGCCCTCATGGCCCACAACTGCGCGGGGGATGGGGGCAGGGGTAAGAGGGCCCGCAATTCCTCTACAATGATCGAAGATCAACTGTTTTTAAACAGCTGATCATGTGTATTAAGATACACACGATCAACGGTTTAAAAGACCGGAACCTAACTGGGAGCTGTTTTAAACAGCAGATTGCACATAACTTTACTTCACGCGTGATCAGCTGTTTAAAATCAGCTGATCATGGATCTTTTGGGGAGGGTGTCAGTGGCGGTGTCAATCTTTGGGGTTGGGGGCTAGGGCCCCTGCAGTTAGCACCCGGAGAAATATATGGGTACATTATATATTACTAAAGATATTTACACATGGGCAGAGACATTTGGACTTGTGTAGGGGTAGGGCTGCATGTGCAATGTATAAGATATTTTATTACATCATTACCAAAAATATTTACATATGGGCAAGGACATCTGAACTTCTATGAGGAGGCATAAGGCTACCTATGTGCGTATATGTACAGTCTTTCTAAATAATATTACTGGAGATAATTATTTGGTTTCTGTTCATATTACTGAACTGAGCATTATTCTGTAATGCCGAATATTCATATTCAACTTATATCTGTAAGTGTGGATATGCAGAGAGTGTTTATTAATATCATTGCGTGTGTGCCTTTGGCTAATCATTTATTTTCAAAGCACTTGGTTGCTGTTAATGATGGTTGGTACTCTGGAGCCAGTTATTTAAACGTGTTACTATTGCTGAACTGTTATAGTTGCCCAGCACCAAACATTTTTATCGTACTTTCACTATCCTTCCTAGTCGTGTCTCCAACGCACCACATTTCATCATGCAGAGGAGTGGGTGCACACAGTGGTTGGATAAAAGATGGGGGGGGGGAGATGAAGCCGATAAGGACAAGGTGCAAAGTTGAAAGATCATGAATCTGCTGCAGATATTTCAGCTTGTGAGACAGCAAGTGCTCCCACCTCCTAGCAAATTGTAGAAATATTTAATCAAAAACAAAGAAAAAACTTATAAGGAAGTTTATTTTTCCTTTCATGCATACAGTATAACCCCATTACCAGAGGTTTACATAAAAGGTATGTTTGGATTCATGTGCATGGGGGTTATGTGACTATGTAGAAAGTATTTCTTAATATTACTATGTGTATTGTGATATATGTGCCTCTGTGTCACCCTGTACAGTGTACCAGTCACCCATCTACCTATCATAATCCCAAGAGAGCACTTTTTAATGAGCACTAAAACAGTTACACTTTCAGGGAGGGGAACCAACACACTGGGTAGAGAAAGGCAAATCAGTACAGGTTTAAGATCATTAATTTAATATGTAAAGGTTTTTCAGTTAGTCTTTTCTCTGGTATCCAAACATGTCAGTGTGATAGAGGTAGCATAACTTCTCTGCCTAGCATACCCTTTTTATAACTGGCTAAAAACTGTGTGTGTTTTAAACAAAGGGTATAATTGGGTGTAATGATGCAACCTAACATACCTTAAAAATGTTTAACATTCTAATTGGTTAAAACACATACAGTGGATTCCACATACATGAGGGTGGAACTAAGCCCTCATAAATATTCTATTTAAAATATTGGAGCAGCTCAGTAAGTACTTTTACAAATTTATAAATATAACTCACTACTATATTTTATCAGGATCAAGTGCATGATTTTCAAAAAAATTCTTGAAAGGGTTATCATAAGCAGTGGTGAGCACATCGCACCACCATTTTAGCTAGACATCCCCCTTTTTAAAGGCCACTCTAATGTTAAAATAAACCATATTCCCCATAATTTTTTCTTCTTGAATAATTTTTTTATAAAATATAATTATATTAAAAGTTACTATAGAGGGTAACTGTTGTCTCCAATTCTTCCAAACTAGTAAGGATTACATAAAAAGCCTTCCATCCTACCTTCAAAATAAAACCAAAATCACATCTCTGGATAAAATTTGTGAGAAGTTATTGCTGGAAAGGTTTAGCAATATTACTTCCTGCTTGAACACTTCCTGTTTTCAGGCATGTCTACATTAATAGGCTCCCCTTCTCAACTGTCAATTTTCCCTCCAGGTACTTTCTGTTTTCCCCAGCATAACTGAGCATGCTTCTCCCCCAGGGCAGAGGGGCTAGCAGAGTTAAGGTGATGTCACTCAACCTACTGGAAGCAGGAAGTTTGAACATTCACCTCAGGGTGAAGCCAGAGATGTGATTGTCAGCTCATAAAGACAATACTGCAGGCTTTCCTTTAACCCTAACTTGTTTGGAGACCACAGTTGCCCTTTAGGAGTCCCATGAACAAATTACAGTATGAGTTATAGGGATGTATATATTAATAGTATTTTAAAATGTAATCATTTTTCCAAACCTTGTTACAGGTGAAAATCTTATTAAACACTTATTAATGCTCATATACATGACAATATTAACTAATGAGACACAAATACTTACTTATCCTATAATTAATAATAGATAACCCCCATCTCATTGTAAGCTCCTTTAAACATATAAATTATTTTATGGTATAGGAAGGATATACCTTGGAGGAAGCCAGTTCCTTTGCTTTGGATTCAAAAAGATGCTCCAGTTTTTCAGTATCAACAGAAACTTTATCTAATGATTCCCAAAGGGTACCTTTTCCAAATTTTCCCCTGCTAGTTGTGTCATGCTCTTTCATTTCCTTCCAGAAAAGTTTAACAGTTTTCTTTTTTTTATTTAAAGTTGTAAAACAAGAGTCCTTGGTAGAATTGAAGCTGGGAGGAGCAGGTGGTGGAGGTGGCAGGTTTAAATTTTTATTAAATAGAGGTGGTGGGCAAATAGGTGGAGGAGGAGGAGACAATCCTGGAAGTGGTGGAGGTGGTGGCGGCGGCAAAGGCAACGACGTAAGGGACGTAGGAGATACAGAATGTAAAAGTGATCTATTAAGGGGGGATGCAGTTCCTGGAGACTCAAAATATAGGACATCATAATCTTCTTCTTCACACAGATCGGTGAAGTCAAGGTCTTTAATCTTCAGCACTGTTTGCGCTTTTGGTGACTGCTCCCACAAAACATCTGAAGGCTTTTTGAATGGTATCATTAGGGTCTTCTCCAAATTCTTGGCATTTGTTTCTGCATCAATGCTATATTGAGCTCTCATAACTTCTCTACGAGATTCAGTAACATTGCTGTTGCCAGTGTTATTCTCCATCTCTTCTTCTTTCATCCTAATGAAGTGACTTTTCTCTATGGGTGACGCTATTGCTTCATTTGTTGAGGTGTTCTTTGCATTAAGGATTTCTGTTTCTAAGTCAGAGCTATTTTTGTCTTTAGCATACAACATATCCAACATGAATTTTTTAGAACTGGTACGATCAGTTGTAGGTGGAGGAAGACAAACTGGACTTTCTTTAAAGGGAAGAAATATAAATATATCAAAACAACTTAAAGGAACTTTAATTAGAGACACAAAAAGTATGTTAACTTAAGTCTGAGCTTATTTAGAAGAGGATTGTATGAATATATAAATATATATATATATATATATATATATATAATACTGAGTTTGATATATTGCAGTATATGACAGCAAAGAAAGATATGCCCAGCCAAATAAACTATGTGAATATCTGTATTTATTTTGCACATTACTTTTAGCATATCGTTCATATAATATCGGGCATGTTTCATCTAAAAATCACACATGCATACAACAGATCGCACTTCTATCCAGCTGTGTATTGTGTTGATTTCCCTGTTTTAAAGAAATATTTTAAGGTCATCCCTTAAAATGGAAAACCTTGGAATTAAATGCTTGTGAAGGTTCTCATTCATCCAGGTCATGGTATAGCTGTTATATTCAATTAGATCAACTGGACTTGAAATGTAGTTCTTGAAGATGTTTCACTAGTCATCCGACTGGCTTTCTCAATTCAGAATGACTTGTACAAGAATCTGTGGCAACATAGGGTACATAATTGCCAGAGATTCTTGTACAAGTCATTCTGAATTGAGAAAGCCAGTCGGATGACTAGCAAAACGTCTTCAAGAACTAAACTTCAAGTCCAGTTGATCTAATTGAATACAACAGATATACTTGGAATTAAATGTTATTTGGCACATATATTTCTGCTGCATACTGCAATGACATTTTGCTTATATTTTCTGCAAGCCTCTAAATAGATTAGTTATCCAGCATGCAATTGTAGTAACTAATTATTAATGTTGACATGACTTTTTTTAATATTGGGTAAAAGGTTTTATCTATTCATTTAACAGGGCAACACAATTTTAATTTAAATGCTAATCACCCTGGCAGTATGCAGCTAAAGGGTGTTAAGTGCTGGTAAAGGGATACATGCACATATAGTAAAGATAATGACAACTGGGCATTCCCTTTATATAATAAGTTAATAATGGAAATTATGTTCTTAGTTAAAATACATTTAATATATAAAGCTACTACCGTTGGGCTGCATTGTACTATTACGTATGTCTCTCTTACCTAAGTACCTAGTATATACAGTACCAATAGACTATACCTATTAAAATTGCCATATAAATATCCCCATTCCAGTCCTGTGCAAACAACAATTGACTATAAAAAAAGTTTAGGCTTAAGAAAAGGCACACTTTATCAAAAAAGTGTCAACAGAAAAGAATAACCATAGGGTTCTTTCAATGCATGGCTTGTTCTTACTATGCTATACTGCTTCAACAAAAACATTGTTTTTGTAAATCATCAACCAACAAAATATATTGAGTAAAAAAGAATTAAATAGTTACTGTTAATTAACCTCCACAGATATTACCATGATTGAACACATTAACTATATTTATCAGGTTTAACATTTTCAGCTTACTTTCACTTTAATGTGTGATTTCCCACCATATAAGAAAAATATGTGAAATCACACAGCAAAGTTTTATTACTTTAGTTCTCATTTAATGTTCAAAGGGGCAAACATTCTGTAACATGAAATATCAAGATTAGCATCATACATATTAGGTAGACATTATAGCTAAAACAATCATTGTTCCATGACTTAGCTTTGTGAAGCTCGTGCATATGTTAATAGTTTATAACCAGTAAGTTTGATCAGAGTTATACATTTGTAGTGGTTTGATGAATACTACTTTGAATTTCACTTTCATTAAAACTGCATAATAATTAGCCTGACAAAGATTTTCCCATTAGAACAGTGCTTTATTTAAATGTAAATAAAATGTATTAAGATAAGAAGTTTAAGAAAAAAAACTTTAAAGGGCATGTCCACCCCTTTTGGAAAATTTTCATATGTTGTAGGGCTAGTTCCCCCAGCCCCAACCGCTATATTATATTTTTAAGAAAGTGCCCCAATCGTTACTTACCTTCCCTCTCTCCTCCACCGCAATGCCCGGCCTTCTGCTTGCACGGAACTGCAAGCAGGGGGCCGGAAAGCCCGCCGCATCTGTGATTGGCTGAGAGGCAGCCAATCACAGACACAGCTGCCGGCAGTTCAGAACGCCAGAGGAGAGGGAAAGTAAGTAAAGATCTGACAAATATTTTATAGCGGTTGGGGCTGGGGAAACTATGCTCAATATGTGGGAAAGGGGATTAACACTAGGGGGAGGGAGAACAAAAAACGGGAGGGAGAAAGGGGAGGGAGTGAAGGGCTGCTCTGAGCAAGCCCGAAAACCTCTGAGAGGACAGTTCAGAGGCGGAAACAATTTCCCTGGTGGTCAGTTTTTTTAACTTTGGGGTGAAATTACAGGAGAACCATTTGGAGCTGGGATGTAAGTTAAGGATTTTTATACACTACAGAGTGGGGCCAGTAGTGGGTTAAATTTTAATTTTGGGGGTGGACATGCCCTTTAATTTTAAAAGGGTCCAAGCGACATGTGTTTGAAATTTACTAAGATCCTATTATGTCAGAATGGTATATAATTTATTTGTTCTTGCAATGTATATATTCTAATCAGATTTTTTAGATTATACTTGCATTTCCTCTAAAAAATATAAGCA
Source organism: Hymenochirus boettgeri (assembly GCA_019447015.1). NCBI lineage: Eukaryota > Metazoa > Chordata > Amphibia > Anura > Pipidae > Hymenochirus > Hymenochirus boettgeri. The sequence goes on along the minus strand of CM033472.1, from coordinate 127,682,830 downwards.
CATAAATCTGATACACAGGTAAGGACCACTCTTGCCTGTTTTTGATTCATAATCCTGCTTTTCCTCACGTTCTTCTCTCTCTAAAGTGCTGTTTGCTGATGAATCACTGGATGCAGAGCACAATTCTTTTTCATTTAGGCTCTCATTTTTCTCTTCTTTCTCACTTAAATCACCTTTTCCTATGTATAACAAATATGAACAATTAATAAAATCAAATATTAAAATACAATACAGAATACAGAACTGGTTGTGCTTGTGTAAATGTATGTTCAAAGGTAGCCCTATAAGAGAATATTCTAAAAGCGTATTTCTTTTCAGCAAGAGTACATTACCACAGAGTTCTACTTACAGGAAGTTTTTAAAGCAAGTTGCCTTCATTGTTACTACAGAGTACTCATATTAATCACTGAGATGCTGCCACTGTAACCATATTGGGAAATATCCAGTCACAAAGATTTAATTTTGCACCTACCACTTATGGTAAATTAAAATTGGGTCTTACCCCTGTCCGACTTTAACACCAGTTATTTGCTGGTAGCTTAATAGCTTAATGTGAGGTGGGCCTAAAGTAGCAAAAAGCCCTCCACAGAGCTTAAAATGAAATAGAGCCTTCTTAAAACACAAGGTACTTCACAGCCTCATGCTAAAAAAATTGCATTCCCTAAATAAACTCCCAGCATTCCCAGAGAAATGGACGGAGACATGCAAAGTTTCTCCTTTATGCCATCTATGATACGCAGGCATTGTTTCCTATTAAGCATACAGTAGTTTTTTGATTCGCAAAGACTGTTGTATGTTTTACAAACCGCACATGATTGGGTATAATACTTTTACCTAACAAAACATTTTTTGATTTTAATTTGTCTAAACACATGCAGACATTTTAGCAGTGACAGAGGTATGGCTTAAACTACCATTTTGACTATTTCATTTAAAAAAGGGGTACCACCTCTGTAAGTACTTTTATAACTTTTTATAGTTTGTGTTGTACCAAATATAAGCCAGTACCATATATACTTGAGTATAAACCGAGATATTTTTTCCTTTAAAATCATCCTGAAAGTATCCCCTCGGTTTACACGCGTGTCTGTGCTGATCTGGATGTTGCTCGACAAAAACACATAGCCATGGGAAAACAAAAGCAGATTCCTGTAACACAGAGAATCCTCTTGATTTCAGTAGGTTAGGCAATTGTTGTCCTGCTCACTCAGATCAGCCCAGACTGCAAGGGAATAGGGAAAAAATTATCTTTAAGTGTTCAGGCTGCACAGAAAGGTATGCAGGGCACATCTGTGTATGGGGCTGTGTATGGGACTTTTTGTTCCTTCTATTGTATTTATTGGGAAGCATGGTCAAGCTTCCATGTGGTAATAGCACCCCCAACACGCCCCTTTAATGGGAGGTCCTATGCCTTTAATATAAAGCACTGGATGGACGGCCTCGCCCCTCATTTTAAGAAGCCAAAGGGCTGGGGGGAAGTGAGAAAGCCTGCTATATTGATCCAGTGTATATAGCAGAAGTTTGCTAATCGTAATTGAAGTAAAGGTTAAAAGTTAGGACCTTCCAGACTGGGGTTACCTTGACGAGGTTGGAAGGCTTTTCATTCATGTGATCACAGTAATGTATACTAAAACCCCTTTGTTTATAATGTATGCCAGTGTGCAGAAATTGTATGGGGCCAAGGAATGTGCATTGATTATCTTTTCTAAGTTTGTATACATTTTTGACCAGATCAGTAGCACTTCCACAAAATGTAGTTGTAAATTAGCCTAAGGAATGCTTCCACAATACTTCTATTGTATGTAATTAGTTTAATCTCACATCTGTTAATCCTCAGGAAATGAGGTCACTGTAATCCTGATGACGGTCCTGAGGACTGAAAAGCGTCGAGAGAGAAAGCAGGTTCATACATAATGCTAGGTACATACAAAACAATAGTTTGATTCGACAAACAATATTTTCAATTAGGTTAAAATATTGGTGGTACTTTTTGCTGTAACAGACTGGTCTTAGGTGTTTCTTTATATCTTTGGGAGATCGTGCGGTCTTCTATGGACTTCTATCAGTCACGTCGAAATATCCCCATCAGGTCAAAATATCCCCTTGTGTGTTCCTAGCCTTAGGGCTAGTAAAATGGCCCAATTCCCCAATCCATTTTTTGCACAGTGTGAGTAATTGTTTAGTTCTCACCAATTTTCTTAAAAAGAGGATTGATTTGGCATGCTCACAAATTAAGGGCAATTGTGTGGTTTTTAATGGGACGCGCTAAAATATTGGTGCTGCAAACTAATATCCTGACAAACGGACCATCAATCAGATTAAAGAACAGTAACTGTCAGAGAGAATATAGGTATAAAGTCCACCCATGTGCATTATGGCTTGCTGGTAAGTTTCCTATTTTAGGATTTCAAATCTTTTAAAATATTACTTTGCAATACTTGCAGAAAATGAATCAATCATAATATAGTTTGTTTATATTTTAATAAATATACAAATAATAATAAACAAAATAATTTTGAGACCAAAGTACCCATTGAAACATTATTTCTTTTGTCCTAAAGGTGGTGTCATTTACCGATGTAACATACCCTCTTCAGAGCTGGTTACATTTTCCTCTTGGAGAGATGGAAGTGGAGACATGATTTCTTCAGGAGAATCCCCGGCGCTACGCACAGCTTCGGCCAATATTTCCTGTCTTCCCTTGGACAAGGCTGACATTTTCTCTAGTTCGGTGGCAGCCAAGTTTTCCAAAAATCTGTTTCTACAAGTAACAAATGCAGAAAAATTTATACAGAATAATAGTTACATAGGCAAAACAGATTTGTGTTGATGAACATTAAACAGTACATCACCCTAAAACACAATTTGGAATTCAGAAACTCCCAATTAAAAAGAATGTTGCCTTTCTAAGAAAGTCCTAACTAGAGATACTGTACATGTTTTCAAGTTCTCTATTATTTCTATTTCCCTAACTGATGGTTTGGTTAAAAATCAACCAAAAATTTTTGCTAAAATCAACCACGGAAATACAAAGAGCGGAGTAATAAATTACTTTGTTTCTCCATGGGGTACCTGTTCAAAGAACACTTTTTTGTCCTAAAGGTGTTGGCTTTTACCAACGTAACATAACTTAAAGTTAGAAGTTCAGTGCAAATACATATACTTTTCAGAAAATAGAGCAGTATTTTTCCATCCCAATGACCTTAACCTGCCCATTCAGCATATATTTTGTGTATAAATAAATGCAACCGAAATACTGACTTCCTGTTTGCAGGACCCCTAATAATGACCCTTATGGGCTTGCCCTTGACCCTGCGCCTGGGTTGATTCAGTTGCTCAGTAGAGATCTGAGCATCTTTGGCCCATCCAACAGCCAATCAGTAGAAATTACTGTTAGGAACATTCCAAGGATGTGGTGCATTCTGGGAAGATGAATGACCGTTACAGAACCTGAAATGTCAGCTCACTAATGTCAACAGCAGGGAACAGCAAAGGGTATGAAATCAACTAATTTTTCAAAATGGAAGAGAATTTGTAGAATAACTAAGAAGGCATTACACAAACTAACAATTTAACAAATATTGATAATTTCCACTGAACTGTCCCTTTAAAAGTTAAAGTGACTGCATAGCTTATTTTAATATAACATTTAATTTATCTCACACACATATATACATTTTTGGTCAGGAATTCATCAGCAGTTTCTGGCAAATGTGTTTTATTCTAAATGTCTAATGAATTCATTTGATGTAGGAAATTTTTTTGTAAACTTAATTGGTTATGGTTCTCATTGGATAGAAGTCTGGCCTACTAAAACTTAATTATTACTAACCATTATGGACCAATGATAAAAAAAGGGTTTTCAGAGAATGAAGGGGGAAAAACTATTTCCACACAAAAAAGTACATGAGAGATCGCAAGTGTGGCTAATACTAGTTTACCTTATGGCCCAATCACCTCCGACCCCTTAATTTGCTATCTCTGGGTGAAATAGACAATAGTGGCCACAGACAGCGATATTAATGGCAAATATCCAGTACCAGCCGATAATGACCCCGTGTGTGGTGCCTTCAACAAAATCAAGAACTGTTTTTGTGTGCACGGGGGTGTGTGGGGGTATTGCATGCGCGAGGTGCAGGGTTTGCTAGTTTTATACATAAAAGAAGAAAGACTACATTACATTAAAGCCTCAGAACAACATTTAATTAGAAGGCAGATTTCCTTGTTATAAAAGCAGTAATCTGTGTCTCACCTCTCATTTTAATTTGGTTGTTGAGAAATTTAACTTTCTAACATGAGGTTTGTGTCTTATTTCCCAGTGTTCCAGTATTGCACAGTGTGATCAGTGACCATTATGTTCTTTACACATGCTCAGTCCTAAGATACTGCAGGAACTTGGTACAATTGGTCACACCCACTAGTAGCCTCTAGCCAATCTTTTTACAGGACAGAATAGGTAAGGGAGCTGGCCAGTCACTGTACATACACACAGTTTTTTCATGCAGATCTTTAAGTAGTAACATTTATTTAATGCTATTTACTGTATTGCTATTTTACAGTTTATTGGTGTTTTTAGAGGGGATATGTTCAGATTCTGGATAGTAAAAATGTGGGTTTAGTTCTCCTTTAAGCTAGGTACAGATGGGAAGACTCCTCCATGATGCCTCTTGAAAGTCCATTACAAGAATAGGCAGGTCATATAATCAATGACACCCGACCAATCATGCACAAACCGATTCTCAACCATAATGGACGTTCATTTGATGGTTGGCATTATGGAAGAATCTTCACATCTGTAGCTTTACAGACATTATACAGATGTTATATTTTGCCCCATGTCTGGCAATGGCTGTCATAAATTAAACAGCAAATGTTCGTACACACGAAACGGGCGCTCGTTCAGAGATCCGCCCGGGTTGTAGTCTGGGCACTCGGCCTCTAAAAGGTTTGCCATCACTGTTCTAGGTGGAGGGTAAATGGCTATAAATTTTTATAGTTTAGACTTATTCTAGTCTAGAACAGCATTACATTAAACTAATAGTATCAGAAAAGGTTTTCATTTAGTTTGCTTGAAGTACTTACTCAAATCTTTTGAGGACAGGTTTATTCTCGCTCAACCTACAAGTCGTTATGTGGCTGCAATAAAAACTCATTAGCCAAAAAAATATTTTGCAAACCTCAACTTAAAATATTTTTAAGCCTACAAAATTTAGCAAATCCATGCAAAACTCACACCCTGCATGCCTATGACAAAGTGTAACTGGCCAGTCCTTTTTGCGGGATTATCTGTAGACATGCAAACAAAGCATAGCCAAACATCAACATAAATACATAAATGAAAGTTTCTTTCATTTAGTTATTTAATCTTTCAGATATAAAAATATAAATATAAATATATATATATATATATATATATATAGTTGTCCCCTCAAAAAACCATAGTTTGGACAAATAATTAATCCTAAATGTCCCAGATCATACAGCGAGCCAGTTCTCAGCTCAGTAACCGAGTCACCATGATGTCAGCGGACTTCCTATGATTATGGAGATCTCTCAGACTTCCAAAGTGGTCTAGTGAAGGAAGTGATGGAAGTGAACTTCAAATAGCCGTCCAGAGCACAGACCTTTTCCTGCAATAGTAAGCCAACACTGACAGCCAGCTGAGATCCATTCATAAATATTCAATCAATACTAGGTGAGCATGTGTTTTTGGATTGTAAAAGGTGGTTGTTAGGATGGACAGACTTGACCTTTATATAGTATGCATGCTTCGTGGTTAGCAAGTAATTAGTTCAGCTGCAGACTTAATAATCTAATCAACAAATCAAATGTACCACATGGAAACCAGACCTATAAAACCCTATTAAGGGACTTGTTTACGGAGAGCTAAAATAACAGGGATGCAATTTCGCATTAGCTACCTTAACTTTAACAAGATATTATAAGTGGCTTTCGGTAAAGGAGTAATGGGTAACCCATTCATAATGTATAGAGAGCCACAATTTAATTGGTACCGGTACATTGCCTCACAGGAGCAAGAGGGAGATACAGGATCTCCACACATTGCCCCTTAAGTGCTGCCAGGAATACCGGTAAAATTTTTTTACATGTGTCAAAACATAGAGGAATAATCTTTAAAGAGCATGGCTGTCACGAGCGTAATTTCAAATACCATAGGTAGTAATTGCAGATATTAATTTTCAAATTATCCCACTATTGGGAGTTTTAACCAATATGGCAACTCCTTCCTATTTCAACCCAGAGGCACTCACAGGGTTAAAAAGACTCTGGATTTACACAAGTTTTCTTTTCTCATCTCCATATGTTTGTTGCAGAGGATCTAAGCTCATCAAGATATCTATGGTTCAAAGGGGCAAGGTGTGAAGGTGTGAAGTCACTGTAAAACTCACAGACCTCTATAGGAGGCCCAGCTCTAAAACAAAGCTAAATGAACAGATGCCAATTTCAAAGTCAGTTAATAATTCATAATAATTCAGGGAAAGTAATTGTCATATCACCCAAAATAATGTCAGCTTATGCTAGAATCAAGCCACATCTGTCCATACCTTTTAGAAGGTGATGTCGCAAACTTGAGATATTTTACTTCTTTGTCATATTTTGTATGTACAGACAAGAGGGAAAATAGAGTTTAAAAGTTTCCCTCCATACACCTTTCAAACCACACCCCTAGGGACCAGCTTTTCACCAAAGTTGGAACTTAGTTAAACATATATACAAGGGATACCCTTCCCTTTAAACCATAAAACATTTTGTAATTTGCTCACTTTCTCTCAAACGAGGCTCAGGTGCTTATGCCCAGAGCCTGCCATTTTAAAACCTCCTCGAAAGTTTTTCAATACACTTTAGGTTTGTTATATTCAACTCACTGCTTCTCGTTGGTGGTCCGGGTGCAGCCCGCCCCAAACCCCTCGGTAGGTTCCAGGCACAACACATGTAAGTGAAGACACACTGCACTCCGACAAAGGGTAGCTGACACCAACTGCTTCAACAGATATTGTTCGCTTTATTTCACATATTACAGTACGTGCTCACCGATAAGCTAAAATGGCTAACGGATGCCTTACTTGTTTCGGACCATGCTGGTCCTTAATCATAGGCTGATAGGTTAGCCGCAAATGGTTCGTTATGAAGGTAAGTGACGTAGGTAGTAATAACAGTTACAGACGTGACAGAATAAGAAAAATTACAAGCTTGTACATATACAAGAAACTATACAAGTTTGCAACAAATACAATACTTCCTTTGCACTCTTTCTACAGTACAATCCTTATCAAATTAAAAACAATATGCCATAACCTTGGGAAAATACCTATGAATCGATAATACAATACAATTTGTTTTGTATTTTATATATGTATTATGCAACTGGACTTTTCTGGTTTCTTTATTTTCACATAAATGGCCTCCTTGACACCTCTCTTGAACCAGTCACGTTCCTTTGCCAATATGTTAGCAAAAAGGTATGTCCTTTATCCTTAAGGAGGCTTTTTATGTGAAAATAAAGAAACCAAGCCTAAATAGAGGTGGGGGGATTCAACACCAACTGTCTGCCATGTACAATGCTGTTTTGACACCTTACCTTGGGCATTCCTATAACACCTCTTAGCCACAATCACGCCCTTAACACCTAGCTGTGATATGCTATTTGGGATTTTCCAGGGTACATAATTGCCACAGATTCTTGTACAAGTCATTCTGAATTGAGAAAGCCAGTCGGATGACTAGCAAAACGTCTTTAAGAACTAAAGTCCAGTTGATCTAATTGAATACAACAGATATAACCATGACCTGGATGAATGAGAACCTTCACAAGCATATGATAAGAGAATATCTAACATCTATTCAATCTTTTGAAGCAGTTGGTGTCAGTTACCCTTTATCAGAATGCAGCGTGTCTTAACTTACCTGTGTTGTATCCCAAAACAAACCTGTGTTTTCAAAATTACACTACCATATAGGAATTACTGTTTAGAGGTTTAGATGGGTGTATAGAGTGATAACCTTTGACTTACAGAATTTTTAGAAGTTAAGGGGTGTGCATAATCCATTTGGTATAGTTTACAGGTCATTCTGCTGTCTCGGAATGTGGTGGCAGTCTACCTTATAAATATTAAGATATATTTAGTGTGTGCTGTGTATTTTTCTTCGCTACCCCTCCTTCTCCATTCTGTTTATTTGATTTTTCGATTAGTTGGAGTACATTTTTCGATAACCGATAAGTAGACAGACAGACTATAGTGGGGGGTTGTGACAATGACCACCCCCAGCATTAAAATCTATACTTCCTCCCCTCCAAACACATTTACCTGTTTCTGGTCCCTGAAGCTCTCTATACTACCTCTCTTCACTGATCTTCCAGGGAATTGCTTCCTCTGCAAACTCAAGCTCTTACAGAGTTTAAGAAGCTGCAAAGGGGACCCAATGGATCACAGCTGTAAGTTATTGTCCATGACATCAACGTCACAGCCATGAGTGAGGCTGCAACCAGGGAGAAATCAGGCATCAGAAGATTATGCTTGCTTTAACGTGACAGAGACAAGCAGGTTAATTAGCTTCAGGGAAAGAAGAGTGGTAAGTAGAACAATTTAAGGGTTTGTGGGTTGGAGAAGATAATGTAATATAAATAAAAAGCACAAGAAGGAGATACAAAATCCCAAACTAGCAGTGCATCAACAAAACTAAATTATGTTATAAAATACAAAATGTCCTTGCTGGTCAGGGGATTGATAATTGAAGTTAGGAAGGATTTGTATAACTAAATTTTCCTCTTTTATCTGGACCTCTGTCCTATAGTAGTATGCCACAAATACCCCACTCTTTAAAGGGCATGTCCACCCCCAAAACTAAAATTTAAACCACTGCTGGCCCCAATGTGTAGTGTTAAAAACCCTTACCTTCCAAAGTCCAGAAAACTGAAGAGTAGGAGCCTTCCTGTGTGTAAAAATGTATTTGCCCCTTTCCTGTTCTCCTGGAGGCATGCCCTCCCCCCTCTACTACTCTCTGGATCCCTCGTCTTTGCAGTGACTGTTTGCAAAATTTACTTTTTTCTGTACTGTAAGGGACTCCTCCCAACACTAACCACCATGTTTAAATCTTAATTGTACAGAAACTGCAGAGAAACTTACTTATCAGCCTTTGATCCGTTGGCTCTCTCCACTGTGGGCAGCTGCATCTGTGATTGCCTGACTCTCAAACTCCATTTATGAAAGTAGCATTAGAGGATTAGGCCAAGGGACCGAAGGCTGGAAAATACTGGAAGATTTTTCTCATATTCGATATGCATTTCTTACCAAAGTAAATTGACTTGGTCATCTAGACATCGTCTGTGGGATCGTTCAGCTGCAACCAAATATTTTGATCAGTCCCTATACTTTTGTATAGATAGTTGATAGTGCCCACTGGCCAGTCAAACAATTTCTCTATACCAAGAATAGAGTGGGCATATCGGTACTGTGATTAAAAAAGGAATTTGTCATCTTCTATAAAATCTGAAATGTGTGTACTCAACTTACAATAGGGAAGGGGGAATTGAGAGCAGCAAAACTTCACTGGATCAAATTTATCAAGTTGCCTGAATTTTTTCCCCTCTTACTTCCAGGCAGAGGTTCCACTGTTCAGGGTTTACAATCCCCATGTACCAATGCATTGCAATAAGTCCACAAGATGCAGAAAATCTCTAAGAACCACTATTAAAATGTATTCTTTATAAAAATAAATAAATTTAAAAAAAATAGGAAGCATAATGCAATTACATAAATCACAGAACACAAAAGGAGTCACATAAGAACAGAGTATGAATCACAGGTCACAGATGACCGATACATGCAGCCACATAGGCATTAATAAAGCTTTAATAATAAAATTATAATGATCCAATTCAGGTTTTATACCAGGCTGCTAAAATAGACCCTTTACCCCAAGGGCCCCACAACCAGAAATACAAAGAAACAATGATGTAGCATAGCACACCTAAAGAAATGCAATAAATGTCTTAATTCAATTAAGGACATCAATCATAACATTTCAGAGGGTGCTCCCCATTCATCGGGTGATACAATCCCAAACAAATTCAAAGTATAAATACCCTTGTGACTACTCCCATTAGGGAGGAAAATGAAAATCATAAGTAACATTATCACCAAGAATAATTATGTATAAATATATCAAGGTGGGTTGAAGGACACAAATAGACAGGATACCACTTGTCTCCACCTATAATACCCTCTCTTGTAACATGCAGAAAATTATTAGACGGAATTGGAAAAATTCAAAATCAGACCCCATTTACTGGAAGATCCAGAATATCCACCCCTCTTCTCATTTTGCAAAAAAAGTGCCGTAATACAATGACGATATTGGCATGTAACATAGAGTTTAAGTTGCGCTAACCAATATAACATTGGTTAGCCTGACTTAAACTCTAGAACAGCAGCGGTGTGCCCTTTGGAGCATTGCCCTGTTAGCCTCTGAGCTCATTAGATCAGATACAGGGGTTTACCAAAACACTAATCGAGTTGCACAAAGGGGGAATTAAAACAGGACAGTTTCCATACGATAACTGCTATGAATGTAATACAATAACATCAACCACCCTCAGAAAGGTATTGAGATTGCATTAAAACTTTTTTTAATTTGAGTGCATACTTATTCTTGGTGATGTAATTGACGATTCTTCTCTAATGGCAGTAGTCACTTTAAAGGATAAGTGCACTGTAAAAATCAAGTTATGTTCATTTGGAAGCTGCAGCTTTAAAAATACTGTTGCCATATTTTTTTTTTTTACCTATGTCCCTCCAGAGCCTAGCTTTGTGCCTTGGAAGTTGCTAACATCTTGTTACTGGTTTGCTGAATGTTAAGCTCCACCCCTCTGAGATTTCCTCTGCTTTCTCCTGCTTGAGCCTCAAACAGTAATGCCTGTGAGTTCCATGCACTCTCCTGCTTAAGCCTTAAACAGTAATGCCTGTGAGTTCCATACGCTCTCCTGCTTGAGCCTCAAACAGTAATGCCTGTGAGTTCCGTGCACTCTCCTGCTTGAGCCTCAAACAGTAATGCCTATGAGTTCCGTGCACTCTCCTGCTTGAGCCTCAAACAGTAATGCCTTGTCGGTATGAAAGACTACAAAAGTGAATCGCACGGGTGCAAATAGATTCCACCTATGCTACAATCACCGAAACCCTGAAATGTGGCTACTATGTGAAAGAATAGGGGCCACGTGAGAAAAGCGATATTATGGCAAATATCCAGTACCAGCCGATAATGACCCCGTGTGTGGTGCCTTCAACAAAATCAAGAACTGTTTGTTGTGCACGGGGGTGTTGGGGGTATTGCATGCGCGAGGTGCAGTTTGCTAGTTTTATACATAAAGAAGAAAGACTACATTCATATAAAGCCTCAGAACAACATTTAATTAGAAGGCAGATTTCCTTGTTATAAAAGCAGTAATCTGTTCTCACCTCTCATTTTAATTTGGTTTGTTGAGAAATTTAACTTTCAACATGAGGTTTGTGTCTTATTTCCAGTGTTCCAGTATTGCAAGTGTGATCAGTGACCATTATGTTCTTTACACATGCTCAGTCCTAAGATACTGCAGGAACTTGACAATTGGTCACACCCCTATAAGCCTCTAGCCAATCTTTTTACAGGACAGAATAGGTAAGGGAGCTGGCCAGTCACTGTACATACACACAGTTTTTTCATGCATATCTTTAAGTAGTAACATTTATTTAATGCTATTTACTGTATTGCTATTTTACAGTTTTGGTGTTTTAGAGGGATATTTTCAGATTCTGGATAGTAAATGTGGGTTTAGTTCTCCTTTAAGCTAGGTACAGATGGGAAGACTCCTCCATGATGCCTCTTGAAAGTCCATTACAAGAATAGGCAGGTCATATAATCAATGACACCCGACCAATCATGCACCAAACCGATTCTCAACCATAATGGACGTTCATTTTGATGGTTGGCATATGGAAGAATCTTCACATCTGTAGCTTTACAGACATTATACAGATGTTATATTTTGCCCCATGTCGGGCAATGGCGTCATAAATTAAACAGCAAATGTTCGTACACAACAAACGGGCGCTCGTTCAAAGATCCGCCCGGGTTTGTAGTCTGGGCACTCGGCCTCCTAAAAGGTTTGCCATCACTGTTCTAGGTGGAGGTTAAATGGCTATAATTTTATAGTTTAGACTTATCTAGTCTAGAACAGCATTACATTAACTAATAGTATCAGAAAAGGTTTTCATTTAGTTTGCTTGAAGTACTTACTCAAATCTTTTGAGGACAGGTTTATTCTCGCTCAACCTAAAGTCGTTATGTGGCTGCAATAAAAACTCATTAGCCAAAAAATATTTTGCAAACCTCAACTTAAATATTTTTTTAGCCTACAAAATTTAGCAAATCCATGCAAAACTCACACCCTGCATGCCTATGACAAAGTGTAACTGGCCAGTTCCTTTTGCGGGATTATCTGTAGACATGCAAACAAGCATAGCCACACTCAACATAAATACATAATGAAAGTTTCTTTCATTTAGTTTTTAATCTTTCAGATAAAAAATATAAATATAAATATATATATATATATATATATATAGTTGTCCCCTCAAAAAACCATAGTTTGGACAAATAATTAATCCTAAGTCCCAGATCATACAGCGAGCCAGTTCTCAGCTCAGTAAACCGAGTCACCATGATGTCAGCGGACTTCCTATGATTATGGAGACTCTCAGACTTCCAAAGTGGTCTAGTGAAGGAAGTGATGGAAGTGAACTTCAAATAGCCGTCCAGAGCACAGACCTTTTCCTGCATAGTAAGCCAACACTGACAGCCAGCTGAGATCCATTCATAAATATTCAATCAATACTAGGTGGATGTTTTTTTTTGGATTGTAAAGGTGGTTGTTAGGATGGACGACTTGACCTTATATAGTATGCATGCTTCGTGTTTAGCAAGTAATTAGTTCAGCTGCAGACTTAATAACTAATCAACAAATCAAATGTACCACATGGAAACCCAGACCTATAAAACCCTATTAAGGGACTTGTTTACGGAGAGCAAAATAACAGGATCAATTTCGCATTAGCTACCTTAACTTTACAGATATTATAAGTGGCTTTCGTAAAGGAGTAATGGGTAACCCATTCATAATGTATAGAGAGCCACAATTTAATTGGTACCGGTACATTGCCTCACAGGAGCAAGAGGGAGATACAGGATCTCCACACATTGCCCCTTAAGTGCTGCCAGGAATACCGGTAAATTTTTTTACATGTGTCAAAACATAGAGGAATAATCTTAAAGAGCTGGCTGTCACGAGCGTAATTTCAAATACCATAGGTAGTAATTGCAATATTAATTTCAAATTATCCCACTATTGGGTTTTAACCAATATGGCAACTCCTTCCTATTTCAACCCAGAGGCACTCACAGGTTAAAAAGACTCTGGATTTACACAAGTTTTCTTTTCTCATCTCCATATGTTTGTTGCAGAGATCTAAGCTCATCAAGATACTATGGTTCAAAGGCGCAGGTGTGAAGGTGTGAAGTCACTGTAAAACTCACAGACCTCTATAGGAGGCCCAGCTTAAAACAAAGCTAAATGAACAGATGCCAATTTCAAAGTCAGTTAATAATTCATAATAATTCAGGGAAAGTAATTGTCATATCACCCAAATAATGTCAGCTTATGCTAGAATCAAGCCACATCTGTCCATACCTTTTAGAAGGTGATGTCGCAAACTTGAGATATTTACTTCTTTGTCATATTTTGTATGTACAGACAAGAGGGAATGAGTTTAAAATTTTCCCTCCATACACCTTTCAAACCACACCCCTAGGGACCAGCTTTTCACCAAAGTTGGAACTTAGTTAAACATTATACAAGGGATACCCTTCCCTTTAAACCATAAACATTTTGTAATTTGCTCACTTTCTCCAAACGAGGCTCAGGTGCTTATGCCAAAGCCTGCCATTTTAAAACCTCCTCGAAAGTTTTTCAATACACTTTAGGTTTGTATATATCACTCACTGCTTCTCGTTGGTGGTCCGGGTGCAGCCCGCCCCAAACCCCTCGGTAGTCCAGGCACAACACATGTAAGTGAAGACACACTGCACTCCGACAAAGGGTAGCTGACACCAACTGCTTCAACGATTGTTCGCTTTTTTTCACATATTACAGTACGTGCTCACCGATAAGCTAAAATGGCTAACGGATGCCTTACTTGTTTCGGACCATGCTGGTCCTTAATCATAGGCTGATAGGTTAGCCGCAAATGGTTCGTTATGAAGTAAGTACGTAGGTAGTAATAACAGTTACAGACGTGACAGAAAAGAAAAATTACAAGCTTGTACATATACAAGAAACTATACAAGTTTGCAAACAATACAATACTTCCTTTGCACTCTTTCTACAGTACAATCCTATCAAATTAAAAACAATATGCCATAACCTTGGAAAATACCTATGAATCGATAATACATACATACAATTTGTTTTGTATTTTATATATGTATTATGCAACTGGACTTTTCTGGTTCTTTATTCACATAAATGGCCTCCTTGACACCTCTCTTGAACCTCACGTTCCTTTGCCAATATGTTAGCAAAAAGGTATGTCCTTTATCCTTAAGGAGGCTTTTTATGTGAAATAAAGAAACCAAGCCTAAATAGAGGTGGGGGGATTCAACACCAACTGTCTGCCATGTACAATGCTGTTTTGACACCTTACCTGGGCATTCCTATAACACCTCTTAGCCACAATCACGCCCTTAACACCTAGCTGGAATGCTATTTGGGATTTTCCAGGTACATAATTGCCACAGATTCTTGTACAAGTCATTCTGAATTGAGAAAGCCAGTCGGATGACTACAAAACGTCTTTAGAACTCAAGGTCCAGTTGATCTAATTGAATACACAGATAAACCATGGACCTGGATGAATGAGAACCTCACAAGCATATGATAAGAGAATACTAACTCTATTCAATCTTTTGAAGGCAGTTGGTGTCAGTTACCCTTTTATCAGAATGCAGCGTGTCTTAACTTACCTGTGTTGTATCCCAAAACAAACCTGTGTTTTCAAAATTACACTACCATATAGGAATTACGGTTTAGAGGTTTAGATGGGTGTAAGAGTGATAACCTTGACTTACACGAATTTTTAGAAGTTAAGGGGTGTGATAACCATTGTGGTATAGTTTACACGTCATTCTGCTGTCTCGGAAGTGTGTGGCAGTCTACCTTATAAATATACTGATATATTTATGTGTCTGTTATTTTTCTTCGCTACCCCACCCCTCCTTCTCCATTCTGTTTATATTTTGATTTCGATTAGTTGGAGTACATTTTTCGATAACCGATAAGTAGACAGACAGACTATGTGGGGGGTTGTACAATGACCACCCACAGCATTAAAATCATAATACTATACTTCCTCCCCTCCAAAAAACACTTTACCTGTTTCTGGTCCCGGAAGCTCTCTATACTACCTCTCTTCACTGATCTCCAGGGAATGAGCTTCCTCTGCAAACTCAAGCTCTTACAGATTTTTAGAAGCTCAAAGGGGACCCAATGTACACAGCTGTATTTATTGTCCATGACATCAACGTCACAGCCATGAGTGAGGCTGCAACCAGGAGAAACAGTCAGGCATCAGAAAGATTATGCTTGCTTTAACGTGACAGAGACAAGCAGGTTTTTAGCTTCAGGGAAAAAGAGTGGTATTAGACACAATTTAAGGGTTTGTGGGTTGGAGAAGATAATGTAATATAAATAAAAAGCACAAGAAGGAGTACAAAATCCCAAACTAGCAGTGCATCAACAAAACTAAATTATGTTATAAATAACAAATGTCCTTGCTGGTCAGGGAGTGGATAATTGAAGTTAGGAAGGATTTGTATAACTAACAAATTTTCCTCTTTTATCTGACCTCTGTCCTATAGTAGTATGCCACAAATACCCCACTCTTTAAAGGGACATGTCCACCCCCAAAACTAAAATTTAAACCACTGCTGGCCCCAATGTTAGTGTTAAAAACCCTTACCTTCCAAGTCCAGAAAACTGAAGAGTAGGGCCTTCCTGTGTGTAAAATGTATTTGCCCCTTTCCTGTTCTCCTGGAGGCATGCCTCCCCCCTCTACTACTCTCTGGATCCCTCGTCTTTGCAGTGACTGTTTGCAAAATTTACTTTTTTCTGTACTGTAAGGGACTCCTCCCAACACTAACCACCATGTTTAAACTTTAATTGTACAGAAACTGCAGAGAAACTTACTTATCAGCCTTTGACCGTTGGCTCTCTCCACTGTGGGCAGCTCATCTGTGATTGCCTGACTCTCAAACTCCTTTATGAAAGTAGCATTAGAGATTAGGCCAAGGGACCGAAGGCTTGGAAAATACTGGAAGATTTTTCTCATATTCGATATGCATTTCTTACCAAAGTAAATTGACTTGGTCATCTAGACATCGTCTGTGGGATCGTTCAGCTGCAACCAAATATTTTGATCAGTCCCTATACTTTTGTATAGATAGTTGATAGTGCCCACTGGCCAGCAAACAATTTCTCTATCCCAAGAATAGAGTGGGACATATCGGTACTGTGATTAAAAAAGGAATTGTCATCTCTAATAAATCTGAAATGTGTGTACTCAACTTACAATAGGGAAGGGGAATTGAGAGCAGCAAAACTTCACTGGATCAAATTTATCATTTGCCTGAATTTTTTTTCCCCTCTTACTCAGGCAGAGGTTCCACACTGTTCAGGGTTTACAATCCCCATGTACCAATGCATTGCAATAAGTCCACAAGATGCAGAAAATCTCTAAGAACCACATTAAAATGTATTCTTTTAAAAATAAATAAATTTAAAAAAAAATAGGAAGCATAATGCAATTACATAAACACAGAACACAAAAGGAGTCACAAAAACAGAGTATGAACACAGGTCACAGATGACCGATACATCAGCCACATAGGCATTAATAAGCTTTATAATACAATTATAATGATCCAATTCAGGTTTTATACCAGGCTGCTAAAATAGACCCTTTACCCCAGGCCCACAACCAGAAATACAGAAACAATGATGTAGCATAGCACACCTAAAGAAATGCAATAAATGTCTTAATTCAATTAGGACATCAATCATAACATTTCAGAGGGTGTCCCCATTCATCGGGTGATACAACCCAAACAAATTCAAAGTATATACCCTTGTGACTACTCCCATTAGGGAGGAAATGAAAATCTAAGTTACATTATCACCAAGAATAATTAGGTATAAATATATCAGGTGGGTTGAAGGACACAAAATAGACAGGATAACCACTTGTCTCCACCTATAATACCTCTCTTGTAACATGCAGAAAATTATTAGACGGAATTGGAAAAATTCAATCAGACCCCATTTACTGGAAGATCCAGAATATCCACCCCTCTTCTCATTTTGCAAAAAAAGTGCGTAATACAAGACGATATTGGCATGTAACATAGAGTTTAAGTTGCGCTAACCAATATAACATTGGTTAGCCGACTTAAACTCTAGAACAGCAGCGTGTGCCCTTTGGAGCATTGCCCTGTTAGCCTCTGACTCATTAGATCAGATACAGGGGTTTACACAAACACTAATCGAGTTGCACAAAGGGGGAATTAAAACCGGACAGTTTCCATAACGATACTGCTATGAATGTAATACAATAACATCAACCACCCTCAGAAAGGTATGGAGATTGCTTAAAACTTTTTTAATTTGAGTGCATACTTATCTTTGTGATGTAATTGACGATTCTTCTCTATGGCATGAGTCACTTTAAAGGATAGTGCACTGTAAAAATCAAGTTATGTTCATGGAAGCTGCAGCTTTAAAAATACTGTTGCCATATTTTTTTTTTTTTACCTATGTCCCCAGAGCCTAGCTTTGTCCTTGGAAGTTGCACATCTTGTTACTGGTTTGCTGAATGTTAAGCTCCACCCCTCTGAGATTTCCTCTGCTTTCTCCTGCTTGAGCCTCAAACAGTAATGCCTGTGAGTTCCATGCACTCTCCTGCTTAAGCCTAACAGTAATGCCTGTGAGTTCCATACGCTCTCCTGCTTGAGCCTCAAACAGTAATGCCTGTGAGTTCCGTGCACTCTCCTGCTTGAGCCTCAAACAGTAATGCCTATGAGTTCCGTGCACTCTCCTGCTTGAGCCTCAAACAGTAATGCCTATGAGTTCCGTGCATGTGCATGGAACTCACAAGCATTAGGGCTAGGCCACACTGCTGCGTTTTTTTTGCGTTTGCGCTTGTGTTTGCGTTTGCGATTGCGCTTGCGATTTTTCAAAATTATTGAAAACGCGGCAACGCAAAAAAACCGCGCGTTTTTCGATGCGTTTGCGTTTTGCGTTCTGCATTTTTAATCGCAATCGCATGCGTTTTCCTATACTTATTGAAGAAATCGCAATCGCAAACGCAACGAAAATCGCACATGAAATCGCATGCTATTGCGTTTGCGTTTCAGTGTGGCCTAGCCCTTACTGTTTGAGGCTCAAGCAGGAGAAAGCAGAGGAAATCTCAAAGGGGCGGAGCTTAACATTCAGCAAACCAGTAACAAGATGTCAGCAACTTCCAAGGCACAAAGCTAGACTCTGGAGGGGCATAGGTAAAAAAAAAAATATGGCAACAATATTATTAAAGGGCATGTCCACCCCCAAAACTATAATCCCCCCAACTACTGGCCCCACCATGAGTGTAGTTTAATCCTTACCTCACATCCAGCTCCATAGGGTTCTCCGGTAGTGCCCCCCCAAAGTCCCAAAAACTGCCCACCAGGAGGCTAGCGGTCCAATAGGACTGCCTGCTTCCTGGCCTCAGGTAGATTTTTGCCATCGTACTGCAGCTCTTCTCCCCCCTCCCTCTCCCTCCCCTCCCTCCTCTCTCGATTCCCTCCCCCTAGCATAAAATGATTTATATAGTATATCCCCAAGGGCTCCCAGCCCCAACCGCAATATTTTACCTTTAGAAAGCTCCCCAAACTTTACTTACCTCTCCTCTTTCCTCCGGCGAAGTGAGCTGCCGGCACCCGCGTCCGTGATTGGCTGCCGCTCAGCCAATCACAGACGCGGCTGCCGGTCCCGCCCCTCTGCTTGCATTTTCTAGCAAGCAGAGGGCCGGGAGCGCGGCGGAGGAAAGAGGGAGGTAAGTAGAGTTTGGGGGGCTTTTTAAAAAATAAATTATGCGGTTGGGGCTGGAGCCCATGGGATTACAATATAAAAAAAAAAAAATTCGGGTGACATGCTCTTTAAAGCTGCAGCTTCCAAATAAACATAGCTGATTTACAGTGCACTTGTCCTTTAACACTAGGGTATTTAACATTTAGATTGGTTGGCATACCCCCCCCCCCCCCGTTACATTGTGATTAATGCCCTTCTTGGAGTTTATTGGAGTGCATCACTGTTCCCTCATATTAATAAGCTATCCATCTAAGTAATACCATGCTATATAGTAGGATACACTCCATGCATATTACGGAAAACAGTGATTTTTCAGAAATAACTATCTGTGTTTTAAAAAGTAAGAAAGCACGAAAAATTCCATGATGGAAAAACAAATCTTCAAAGGTTAAAAAATGAAACTTCAAGAACTACATTTCAAGTCCAGTTGATCTAATTGAATACAACAGATATACCATGACCTGGATAAATGAGAACCTTCACAAGCAATACAGTATCATCCTTGATAAGTGCATATGTGGGAACAATACACCAAGCTTTGTAAATTATAAGCATATTAGATGTCACTTATGAAAGGATTCTATAAAGTATACCAAATAGAAGGACAAATTCAGCAAAATTCAAGATGATTTAAAGGGCATGTCCACCCCCAAAACTATAATCCCCCCCACCAACTGGCCCCCCTCTGTAGTGTAGTAAAATCCTTACCTCACATCCCAGCTCCAAATGGTTCTCCTATAATCCCCCCCAAAGTCCCAAAATACTGCCCACCAGGAGTACTGCAGAGTCCATATAGGACTCTGCCTCCTATCTCTCCTCCAGGAGAATTTTGCCATGCACAGAAGAGCCCCCCCCCCTCTCCCTCCTGTTTTGGTCTCCCTCCCCCTTTGCCACATGATAGTTCTTGCTCTCCCAGCCCCATCCTTACCTTCCTTCTCTCCTTCACCATTCTGCACTACCGGCAGCAACGTTCGTGATTGGCTGCCTCTCAGCCCCCTAGTTCTATGCGAGCAGAGGGCCAGGACAGTTCAGCGAAGGAAAGAGGGAAGGTAAGTAAAGATTGGGGCACTTTCTTGCAATAATTCTAATGTGGTTGGGGCTGGGGGAGCAAGAACTATCATATGGCAAAAGGGTGGACATGCCCTCGTTAGTGCAACTTTAACCCCTTTGTTGGGCCAGGTGCGCAGGTATCGCATAAGACACCCACAATATTGCTCTTCAATAATGACTTTGCAGGTCCTTCTGTGTGAGTATTTAATACTAGCTAGTAACTGTAGCTGCTGTTAAATACTCATACAGGGTTAATTTACCCAGAGCAGATGGTGTTGAATAAAAAGCAGTCTGAAAACTTGACCAAAACATTTATATAAGGAGGAGATCTATGTGTGCCCTATACTTTACGTAGATTGGTAATTTATTATTTACATGATCAATGCAAAGAAATTGAAATATATATCAGGAAATGCACTGGTAGAAATTTTCAGGAGACACAATCACTACAATCCTGTCTTCAATTATGTACATTATGTATGTATGTATTTCATTTCATTTTATAACACTACATATTTTACTTGAACTTAACAATTATTTAATGCATTCCCATCAGGCCCTTCCCAGAAGAGCTTTCAATCTAATTACTTTATTAGCACAAGCTATCAGTATGTTTTTATAATTGTAATGGAAACTTCCCACAGGAAACCCACACAATCACAGGGAGAACATATACACTTGAATTTTATTTTAATATTTTAAAAACTATCACTCACCTTGCTGCCACAATCAATTTAAATATTGTTATTCCTGCAATTTTTGTGACAGTTAACTTCTTTTTAAAGCAACACTATTGTTGGTTTATATATTTGTACACATACAGTATTCTAGTTTCTCACTGGGAAATGATTCTGAGCATGTTAACGAGATCATTTTCATCAAAGGACCCAATTACTTTTAAACTGAACTTAATTTAAAATGTGAACTGAAACAATGAGACAGTAATCACTGACTAGCTGTTTATGCAGCCTTCCATTGGATACATAAATGGCAGAAAGCTTTATGGATATATATTGTGCTTATTTAATAAGAGGTGCAAAATGTTGTCCATGTTCTTAATCTGCAGCAACCAATCAAATGTCATGAGATGTTTTCTTGTACACAAGTATGATTTGGAACTGAGCCACGACCCCATCTGGCGGATCGACGAACGACCCCCTACCAAACGCATACATATGTTTGATTCTTGGCCGAAACGGCCCTACATCACACGAATGCATAATAGTCGGGGTTTGTGGCTAGGAGCACACATCGTACATGTGTACGGACCTTAACTGTTGTAGACCAGTAAAAATGTAACAACTATTTAGTTGCCAAACAAAACATTTTGCACTTCAAAGGGTAAAACAGCAGGGGATAAAGTGAGGGAGAAATTGACAGCCACTCCCCCAACTGCAGGCTCTCCTAGACAAGTGCCTACTGGGCCAGTTGGTAATCTGTCCCTGGCCTTACCTTTTTGTGTGGGTACACACGATTAGATATTTCGGTCCGATCGACCGATAGTTCAGTGTATCGGTCGATCGGACCGAAATTATTGCATCCGAATGCTCCCATGTCCGACCGACCGTTCGTCCAATCGGACAAAAGGACGATCGGACATGGTGGAAAACCTTGTCCGATCGTGCAGTCCTCTATGGACTGCACGATCGGTCGCAGTAACTATCGGACGCGGCTGCTTTTGCCGCGACCGACAGTCCTTCCTCCTGGCCGACCGGCCGAAAGTATCGAACGGTCGGTCAGGAGGAAAAATCGCTAGGTTTGTACCTAGCTTTACAAAAGTTCCTATTTCGCTTATGCATGCCATAGTGTCTAATTATTAGCATTTTGTCTGTTTATTAAAAGAAAACCATAGGGCTAAGGTTATACATTTTTTTAAAAGCAGTGGTCCCACGTTGACTCTTACCTCTCTCTGCAACCTGGAATCTGTAGCATGATTGTAATTGCCAGGCAGCTGAATAATGTAGCTTAACAGGCGGCCAATATCCTGTGAATTAAAGCACAGGCTGCAGAAAGAGAGAAAGGTGACTGTCAGTTAAGGAACCATTAGTTCTCTATAATATAAATCTAAAGTCCATCCATCGAAGTTGACCCCCACGTCTGTCCATAGAGTGCATATTTATTTCAGTGATACTGGTGCTCGTTTATGAATTTGCCAAGTGTAAAAATCTATTATGAGGTAAATAAATAAGTATACCTGTATTTTTCTGATTTTAAAGGGCATGTCCACCCCCAAAACTATAATCCCCCCAACTACTGGCCCCACCATGTAGTGTAGTTTAATCCTTACCTCACATCCCAGGTCCATAGGGTTCTCCGGTAGTGCCCCCCCAAAGTCCCAAAAACTGCCCACCAGGAGGCTAGCAGGTCCATATAGGACACTGCCTGCTTCCTGGCCTCAGGTAGATTTTTGCCATGCGTACTGCAGCTCTTCTCCCCCCTCCCTCTCCCTCCCTCTCCCTCCCTCTCCCGATTCCCTCCCCCTAGCATAAAATGATTTATATAGTATATTCCCCAAGGGCTCCCAGCCCCAACCGCAATATTTTTACCTTTAGAAAGCTCCCCAAACTTTACTTACCTCTCCTCTTTCCTCCGGCGAAGTGAGCTGCCGGCAGCCGCGTCCGTGATTGGCTGCCGCTCAGCCAATAACAGACGCGGCTGCCGGTCCCGCCCCTCTGCTTGCATTTTCTAGCAAGCAGAGGGCCGGGAGCGCGGCGGAGGAAAGAGGGGAGGTAAGTAGAGTTTGGGGGGCTTTTTAAAAAAATAAATTATGCGGTTGGGGCTGGGAGCCCATGGGGATTACAATATAAAAAAAAAAAAATTCGGGTGGACATGCTCTTTAAAGCTCCTTTACCTTAAAAATTAACACTTCCAGCAGAGTTAATTAATTAATTGATTGAAAGTGTGAAATGGCAATACAACAGGCAGCATTAAAGAGCCTAAGAGTATCATTATCTAAGCTGTGATTGATGTGGATCAATCAGATTATTTGTATATAACTTGCAGTTTATCATTTCCACCACATGATGGCCAAGGTGACAGCAAGCTACCTATGGCTATATAGTTACATAGCTAATTTTAGGGTAGAAAAAAGACAACAGTACATCAAGTTTAATCCCTCCACAAAAAATCCTATCCTATCCTATTAAATCCTTTTTCTATCTCAATTGTGTTTTTCAGCACGTCTACCATATTCTACTAGCTCTTTCTTTTGTATTGCTGTTTTTTTATGATGTATATTATATATTACTAGCAAAACCCCCATCCTTTAAAGAATAGTCAACCCCACGGCGCACAAATGCCCCCACCACCACCCCCAGCATTGGGCAACCTCCCACCACACACCCGTAGTGCAACCCCCACATGCCGGGTTAGATGAAATCACGTGGCAAGTACGAGCAGGTGGTTCCAGCGTCCATGCATATTTACAGCTATGCCTTAGTATATTGCATATGTTGTATAAACGTTTTAAAAATTAAATCATGGGTAATTTTAAAATCAGGCAACAGGAAAGAACAAATTGCAATAATGAATAACCTAGAGCCCAGTGATTTCAGCTTTGGGTAAATCTGTCAGGAGAGATGATGAGATTTGTTCTGCAAGAGCTTTGTGACATTCCGAAAATTCTTTTTAAGTACAGCAGAATTTTTTAATTTTTATAAGCACGATTTTCAAATTACAGTGGGAATTTCGTTTATTTTCGAAACCGGCAGTTACAAAACCATCAGGGAGATGGGGCAAAATTAGCACCATTTTTAACGATAAGAACTTTTATTAAATAACCCCCCATGTTCTTTTAATTACCAGGACTTATCCCTATCTGTCTGTATATGCTTTCACAAATATCTTGTTAATATAATACAACTTTTTGTCAAATATACTGTGTTTCTAACGTATTTTTGCCCACATCGACTGCCATTAGCATAGTGGTGAATTGGTCTGTTGGAACATTTCTGACAGCTTACTTTACTTCATATAGAGGGAACTGATACCATAGTAACATGTATGTTCATCCAGCTGACCTTTCCCCATAAAGAAATTGAGAGGACGGTCTAGTTAAGGGTTTGTTGTGTGTCTGCATGACAGTCAAATGTGTATGGTGAACTACCAATTCACCATCAGTCATTATTACTCAACCATGAATGCTTCCTTTGTGAAAGTAGTACGTATTATTTTAACAAAAAAACATAGCCTACTAAAAAGCTGTTATTAAAGGACAACTAAAGCCTCAGAGCAACACTGGATCAGAAGACAGAGCTCCTACATATAAAGGTGCATCAATTGACCACTATGCTGATGGAAGGTGTCTCACCTCTCAATTTAGCATGGGGTTTGTGCTTTATTTCCTAACATTCTAGTATTGCACAGTTTGGTTCTTCACACATGTCCAGTCCTAAGCTTGTGAATGAAGTTGTTATTAACAGGTCACAAACACACTAGTAGTCTCTAGCCAATCCTATTAGAGTCCACATTAGGTAAGGGAACATGTGACTTTGGTTAGAAGGCGTGGCCAGAGAGTGCATATACGCACAGTTATATTATCCAGTACTTCAGGGAGTTAAAATTGCTTTACTAACTACTACTGGAGTAGTATTTTACAAAGTATTGGTGTTCTGGGTGGGGGTGCTTTCAGATTATAAAGTAAACCATTTTAGATTTAAGTTTGTGATTGAAATAGGAAAGTCACAGTTTTCATAGCAAGAGAATTAGTATATCTGTTGTATTCATTTAGATCAACTGGATTTAAGTTTAGTTCTTGAAGATGTTTCACTAGTCATCCGACCGGCTTTCTCATTTTAGAAACATCTTCAAGAACTAAACTTTAAGTCCATTTGATCTAACTGAATACAACAGATATACCATGACCTGGATAAATAAGCAAGATAAATAGTCCCCCCCTTTTTTTATATCAGAGAAGGGTTGTTTTTTCTACATATAAAAGCCACTGAATGAGAGTACTGAAAATACAATATCATTGATCTTTGAAAAATAGACTAGATTCAATCTATTCATACAGTCCAAATCTCAAGTACTTTTTGTATACTTGTTTTTCTGTGATGCTGTTGCATGCAAGCTGCTAACTATATATAGCATATACATTAGGTATATTATTATTATTGTGGCATGTTAAGTTCATAAGGTTTGGGCTAGTGTCCTTTCGGCAGATTTGGCACCATAAGATGATCACCCCCACCCTCTTCCTCCCCACATGTCTAACTCCAGACCATTAAAGGGGAACTGTGGTCCAAAAATGACTTGAGGTAAATTGATAGGAATTGCTCCCGAGAATTTTTGCAACTTATTTCCATTGTTTATTTTGCATAGTTTTGAAGATATTTACATTTTTGTATGTGATATGGCAGCAGCATTACCAGGTCCCCTGCACTTCCTGCTTACTGCTCTGAAACTGTCAGTCAATCTGTCCTGTGTCTCCTTCTCCCCATTGCAGCCCCCCTGGTCCCCCCCACTCATGGACCCCATGGTCCCTCCAGTTGCAGGCCCCCCATGGGCCATTATCTTACAGCTCCATATGGCCCTGCCCACTCGTGGGTGCCATGGCCCCACCCAGGTGTATCATGGTTGTCTAAGCCAGCCCACTCGTGGGTGCTGTGGGTTACTCAGACCCCCCCTTACCTTCTCTGTCAGGACTTCCCACAGAAGAGAGGAGGAGGGACTTCCTGTCTCCCTCACGCACTGAGGGAGTCTGAGGCTGTGCTCGCCGGCGGCACTGTGCAGGAGAAGCCTCAGGAATGTCCCAAGTAAGCCTCCCACCCAACTTTCTGGTCAGTCATTTCTGTATATCTTGGGCTGTGGAGCACATAGAGAAGTGGTTGATGGCTCGTTTTAAAGGTAAGAAACTAGTCTTTCATGTAAACATAACTTGTTTGGAGACCACAGTTCCCTTTTAACTTGGAAGATAACCCATGCGAACTACACCATTTTAAAAGGAGTCAATAATAATAATAAATGGAATGGTTGGTGGTTTAGAAGTTAGGGTATGAGATATTATTAGTGATGAGTCCTGGTTTGAATTAGGAACTGTAAGTTTAAAAAAATGGCAGATCCAACAGAATTTTTGGATTTTTCAAAACTCTGAACTTATAATAGAAAAGTAAAAATAACAAAATACGAAAACTAGATTGAACATTTCGATTGAAATTGGAAAATTGCGATCTAAAATTTGCACACAAATGAAATTCATTTGGGGTTCAAACTGATTTTGGGATTTTGGAACTTCAATAAGAAGCGCTGTTGGAACAAAGCTTTGTTCATCTCAAGCGATTATCAAAGGGGGGCACTAGAGAAGGTTTCTAACATGACGGTGCTCATTATCCCTTCCTATTTTGCTCAGAGTAGAACCTATCTATTCTCCATATTTCTGACGGATTCCTGGACATAAATCATTTTATTCATTTTTAGGAGTATAGAATGAGCCAACTATGTAGCTAGGATAATCAATAGAATCTTTTTCTTAAACTGAAATAGAACATTTGTATCTTTGAGATACTCCAAGGTGACATTTGTTAATAGGGTCAGCAACTGAATGAGTGGAATGATATCATGACTCGTGACTTCTGAATAATGTTTTCTTCACACCTGAGGCCTAAGCATTTATGTTATTTGAATTTTAAATCATGGAATGAGAGATTTAATGATGCGATCGCATATTCAGACCTGAAAAGAATAAAAATTATTTTCAAGCTAATTTACCTCTTCCCATATTCTAAGCTTTGGTTTCTTCAATAAAAGTAATATGGAGACGTCTTCCACAAATATGAAAGCAAAAGTGTTAACATCTTGCAGTGAAAATGAAATCAGACTTATTCAAAGTTTAATCAAAATCGCTTTAAGAAACTGAGAGGGGAAAAAGAAATAAAAAAATAACACTTTATGTTAATGAGAATGAGTTGCCAGAAAGGCTTTAATGAGACATAAGACACGTGCAAGATAAAAGTGACATTCCGGTCCATGTCTTGGACCCTTTTCAAGCCAAAATATATAATCCAAAACAATAGTGCACTCCAGGTCTTTTAAACTTGTGGAGTTTTTTCACATTATTGTGCAGGCAAGTTTTTAGGTTCCCTTCTAGGAGCCTTTCTATGTATTTGGCTTGAGAAAGGCTCCTAGACGGGAACAGAAACATGCCTGCACAATAAAAAAGTAAAAACAGTTAAAAAGACCAGGAGTGCACTATTGTACTACTGTTTTGTTGGAATAGATGTTTGGGTTCGATAGTAGCACCTGAGCACGCTAATACATGAGGATCAAGTGCCTGGATTGTGCCTGCAATCTCGGTTGGAATATATATAGCAATAATTACATTTTTTAAATACATTTGTCATTCTATTCAATAAGAAGCCATTAGCTTTTAGCAACTTTAGATTTTTATCAGAAATCATGAAAGGACAATATAGGCAAAGACTTGCAATTATCAGAAATCATGACTGATTAGACAGAACACGATTAATGACATTAAAGAGACAGTTCGGTGGAAATGATCAATATTTGTTAAATTGTTAGCTTGTGTAATGCCTTCTTAGTTATTCTACATATTCTATCCCATTTTCAAAAATCAGTTGATTTCATACCCTTTGCTGTTCCCTGCTGTTGACATTAGTGAACAGCCATTTCAGGTTCTGATGGTCCTTCTTCCACCACATCCTTGGAATGTTCCTAACAGTTATTTCTACTGATTGACTGTTGGATGTTTCCAAGATGCTCAGATCTCTACTGAGCACCTGAATCAATCCAGGCGCTGGGTCAAGGGCAAGACCATAACGGTCTTTACTAGGAGTCCTGCAAACAGGAAGTCAGTATTTCGGTTGCATTTATTTATACACGGACAAATTGCTAAATTGGTAGATTAAGGTCATTGGGATGAAAAAATACTGCTCTGTTTTCTGAAAAGTACATGTATTTGCACTGAACTTCCCCTTTAAACTGCTGGGTCAGCACTGATGTTGTTCCAAATTCCTTACAGATAAAATAACTTTGCATAAACCAACTTTGCTGCCAGTTTACAAATGGGGGCCTCTATCTTTATCTGTAGTTTCTATGCAGAACCAAGCACCTGGTGTTCCTTACGGAACATATTTACATGAATATGTAGAAATCAGTAGTCAAGGCATTTCTTTCAAGTGTGTGGGTTTGGCACCTTCTCCTGTGTATTAAAAGAACATCAAAAGATACAGTCTAAAAATGTCAAAAGAACAACAAAACAATCATGGCATAATATAGAACTAGGAGAATTTTGGCTACACAGTAACTGTATGAATATGGGCTATTTTATGTAATAGTTTTTCATCCTGATTAATGCAAGCCTCTATTCTATTTCCATGCCTGCTCCTCATGACCTTGAGATCATAATATAAATTCTACACGTCAGGGATGCGAATAGTAGAACTATGAAATAATAAGAGAATTGTTACATACAGCCAATCCATATATATATATATATATATATATATATATATATATATATATAAATAAAATTATTAATTCAGGATCCACATGGAAAGCAATCACAAAGGGACTTTGTGAGTGCAAACTTGCATTTAAACCTTTATTGTGGTTCTACACGTTTCAGCCCACAGGGCCGTCGTCAGGAACCAAAAGACACTAAAACACCATTAGCATTATATACCACCTGACCCTAACTCCTTCCCCCCAAAGTGCCACAAAGATTAACCCCTTAAAGTGCAGCAGATACAGGAATAAATATATAAGTATAAAAATATATACAGTGGAGAGCCGTAGAACTTCACCTAAAAACAATAAAAAATGTTATACACCAAACTGATACACTATCCACATAAAAACTGTATTTTAAAAAACCATCATCATTTAATATACAGTTGATGTTTTTATGTGGATAGTTTTCCAGTAGATGTTACTATAGGAAATATGGATATACTTTAGAAGAAAGGTGGGTGGTTTCACCCTTAGGTGCAGGATAAAGGGTTGGTTGTAAAAAGGGGTTTTATTCTAGCAAGGACAGTAACTCCTAAAGAACTTGTTCTAGTACATTCATTAAATATTTATTAAAAATGTACAAAGTATGTGTTACTGGTATTAATACATTTGATACTAAATTCATCTGGGAATCAATGGGAAAGCAATGTCCTTCTGGATATGGGAAAATCAAAATTTAAAAATCTGTTCCATTTTTTGAGCACATGCCATTTGAAAATTCAGACTATTATGTAACTGTCTAAACTTTCTTCTCTGTGAAAAATCAATTCACCCCCTACTGCCTACTGTAAAAAAATATTAGATAGATATTAGATATTAGAACCCACCCTGGAGATCCAAGACTTATGACTTATAAAAATGCTTAGCATAGGGCCTTGTGCTTTTATTTGGTCATAACTTTTCTAATATCCTTATGTTTTATAGTAGGCGGTGCATTATTTTTATTGGTTTAGATATATAATCTTCAATAAATACAGAACATCAAATGAAAGTACCAACTTAGATTCTTAGTTTGAGTTATCATGTCCCACATTTAAAATGTTTTGGCGGAGGTATTATCTGTATTTAGACAGACCAGCAGGTGTTTATATGTGTGTATAGGTGTAAATATATATATCTTTATGGTACAGAAAATATAAATGTAGGTTATATGCTGTAATTAGGTAACAACTAAAAAAATGGATATTTAGACTATTTTAGAAATGTTAGACTATTTGTCAGAAATAATATATACTTTAAAATGAACATTTGCTGCATATAATTCAGCATTCCTCTTTTAATATATTTTTTTAATCAATCACAACAAAGTCCAGGTTGTAGGAAGGGGTTAACTTTTTCATGTGCAAATGGTTTTATCAGTTGCAAATTTCATTCATTAAAAATGAAAGGCGTACATCTGTACAAAGATCTACTTTTATGTCATTAACAGTCTTCCTTAACATGTGTTAGTATATTCCATGATTTTCTTTTTAAAAGAAAATAAAACAAATATGTCCTCTGTTTATTTGTAAAAAATAAAAAAAAAATCCCACTGATGCTCCCAGCAAGTGGATGAGAGGTGCAAGGGGTTAAATGGAGCTGCAGTATGAAGAGAGCTCCGCCCCTGCTTTCAGCACCTGGTACTCTATAGACAGTTGCCTCAGCAGTAGATTTCAGAAGGGATTGGAGGAAAACAAGAGGGGGAGAGAATGTGACAACTGCCGGCTCTGGCTGCTGCCTTGGGGAGGCCTCCCGCACCTGTCCCTGCCTGTCTCTTGGCCACAGCACTGTTGTTGAATCAGACAAGCAAGAGAAACATTCTTATTTGCCAGAGCAGAACGGCTGTGCAAGAAGCAAAGAACATGACTTCTTCATTCAAGCTGGATTTTCTTCCTGATATGATGGTCGATAGCCGTTTGCTAGTTTCTGATAGAATGTAAGTACAGACCCCCCCACCCTCCCCCCTGTGACATATCCACAACTGTGCCTGTGCTGCATGCAACCCACAATGATCAGGTTTATAGAGACAGAGAGAAACAAAAGAAGGGACATCTCCAGCCCTCCTTTCTAGAAGAGTTTCTGGAGCATATCTGTGTTTGTCTTATGCAGACTTTATCCAGCACCAGTGAACCATTTAAAGCTACTTTAATGACATTGTGCTACTCATCTCCCATCTGCTACTGTGCACTGATTCTTTTCCCTTTTACTTTCACTTTTCCTATTGAAAATGGCATTAACCTCTGAATTACCTAAATTCGTCTTAATATGTGCCAGAAATGACTACAGGGGGTTTAAATATATTTTTTTTTCTTTCATTGAATTCCATCAGCATTGTATACAGGCTATGCAATATCATACTTATGCTGCAGCAGTCATTTGATATCTATATAAAGCTAATAAGCTTTAAGACTTTTAATACTGTTCAGGAAGCACAAGACTGAGTGGTATGTTTTGGGATATAGTCAGCTAAGCAGGGATTTATTTTGGAATGTATCTTGCATTCCTATTTAAATAGGAAGCATACATAGCTAATTAATGGAGGATAAGTTTTCCAGGGATGGATCCTGTTAAGAGGTCTACTTTTTCCCATTAATTTATTTCATTGGTTTAATTGTTTTTTGCATACATGAATGTCAACATGAATGTCAAAAAAAAAAAAAAGAAAGGTATTTTACGCAGCAAACCGTGCAAAATGGGTTCGTTTGTATTTTAAATCAGTGCTGGATATGCTCTAATTATAGGATGTTAAAAATTAAAAATTAGTAGGTTTAATGTATAAATGTAAGCAAGTCTATGTTCTAATAACTGCCAGCTATGATTCATCTTTATGTCTTTGTGGAAAGCCTAAGAAGAACCATTCAGAGTTTTTATGATCAATTTTACTGGAAGCAAACTTTCCCCAGTGGTGCTTGCTGCTTTGCTAAGCACATTAGAAAAGAAGCCTTTGAGTGGAGCAATTCAATACAAGTCTATTGTTTAAGCTGCTAAGCTATAGGGGGAGGTAAGAAGAAAAAGGCTTTCATGTGCTGTGCAACTTGGTTTATACAGTCCTTGTTGCTGGTAATGTAGATGATGCTGAACTGTTTGTTTTAAATGATGAGCTTGCAGTAAGAGCCAACATTCAGAATTTGTTAAATGCTAGATATAATGTGATTAACTTTTAGAAGGGAAAGCAGGTGAAAGCCATTGTACTGGGGGCTTGGGAGAATAGCAGATACAGGGTGTTTATGAAAACTTCTAATGTAGTGGTTAAAACCATAAACAACTGCACGTGTAACTGCACAAGGTGAAAAACAGGTCACCTAAATATCGGTCACCTGCAGCATTAGCTCCACTATATTTTATTTACACAGTATGCACTGGTTTAGCCATAGAACAATTTAGCGATAACACACACATCTATTTATACACATATATTATGAGATAATAAGGTATTTACATTAGTAATTGATGGCATATATCTATTAAGAGGAAGAATGTGTAAAGTTCTCAAATTCTTAAACGTTATTTATTTATTTTTTATTAGTGGCAAAATTGCTGTTGTTTAAGCCCCCGTTTTCAATCAAACATAATATATAAATGGATAGAGAAAGAAAATCCCTATCTATGTTATGTCATATGTCATATTTGCAATTTGTGCTTTAACAAACCATCCAACTAAAGCTTATCTCACTGGTATGATAAATAATATATGTGATTAGTAAAAATGCCCAACTGCATCATACAGCATTATTCAAAGTTACAGTATGAGATGTATGCATGTGTTCCTCTAAGTTATGCAATTAGATAGACAATACATTTCTTCTAGGTTTCCCCACCTGTAACTCTCTGCCTTTACATAGCTGTATACCAATAATCGATCAGACATAGGGGCTCTTTAACAATTTGTCACATTATTTCCCCAGATGTACCTGGTATAGATGATTGTAACTGATAAGGTGTGTTACTGTTATTTGAAACAAAGGTTTTGACATCCAGTAATTAATTAAAATATTACCTGTGACCTTATTAATGATGCATCACAAGACAAACACTGTAAAATACAGTTTTAATTTAGATGTTCTCTATCACATTGTTTATATTGGCTATAATAAATGGAGTCTTCCTGCTGACTATAACATTCCTGTTTATTTTCATCTTGGCCATGTCAATGAGAATATTGCTATTTGATGCAATTCTGAAAATATGCACAAAGCTGATATCTCAAGGTGCTGTGTGTTATCATTGTTTAACCATAGTTATTTATCATAGTTATTTATCTTCTTCTGTTGCTAGAGCAGGAAGGTGAGTGTAAGTGGATTATTTTATATGTATTCTGAAGGCCGTACTTATGTTTAGTTTACCCCACATACAGGCAGGTTAAAATGGGAAAAAATAGCCCTTGACATTTGTTTTGATTAGAGGTTCTTGCAACACTATGAAACATTGGGGGTTCTTTTAATTGCATTATCAACATATTATTCTGGCATGCATATGTATTTGCGTGTTTACGGGCTTTATCTTTTACATTTTCGAAGACCACTAGGTCTATATTCAGAGTAAATATATTATTTGGAATAGAAATAAAAAATAGAATGCTCTACTTAGTAGATAAACAAGTAAACTACTGTAATAAACAAGCATCCTATATAACTGGATAATCACTTTTAATCCGTACTTAAATCCAAAATGTCAGGGTTCAATTGTTTGCTTGAAGATTCTGCATTATTTGAACAAGATCCATTATTTTAATAATGTACTACTTCCAAATTCTGCTGTTACTGAACCTTATGCTGAACATTTCTCGCCAATTGACTTTGAACTACAATGGTCACCTAAAACAAACCTCCCTAAAGAAGTTATCCTAGGACTAATGCGAACATTATACTTTACTGCTGATCTAAATAGCTCTGAAGATGTATAGCTTCAGGATGAGATTCATTTGTCATCCCGACACATAGTTCTACTGAAACTAGTGCAGATTGCCATAACACTAAAGTAAATATACATTAGTAGATATTTCTTTTTCTGTCTTAGAGCTGGTTGTTTTTACCGTTTCTTTGTTTAGATTTTCTGAAATTATTGTTTTTATGGATTAAATAAATACATATTCTTCATACCATGCTATATGAAAATGAATGTCTCCAGTGGAAAAAGTGAGATGAACAGTTGCCTCACCTAGAAAGATACTGATGACAAGAACTGTCATCAAGTTAGAATGTAGATGTGCAGTATTAAATATATGTACAGAATGCGTGTAACTAATGGCTAGCCATTAAAGGGAAACTAAACTCCAAAATGCCTCAGCATCTAAGATTGCTGAACCCATGGAGCCTTTCCTCATCCAAGTTTTTATTTTTAATATCTAATATATTTGACTATTTATAGTCAACTACAGGAATTGGTCCTTTTGAAAACGCTCATTAAAAAAAAGATAAGCATTTTTCTAAGAGAATAACCTTGCTAAATACTGCTTTTTGCATTTTTCTTTCTAAATGTTTCATATTAGAGGCAGTTGAAATGGTGTCCAGTAGACCTATGTTTAATGCTTCAGGATTTCAAATGAAGCCAGAGAGCTTCAAACAAAAGTGATAAGAATGAATTAGCATATGGTCAATCAAGCATGTTTTTAGATTAATGTGCCATTCATAGAGAGGCACATTCTACCCTTAAGTGGATAATATAGATAACTTTATGTTAGAAGCAGTATTGCCGGGACTGCATTTATTTAATGAGTTACAGGAGTTTTACAAACAGACATAGATCTATTTTCAATGTGTATTCAAGAAAAGAGCAATACAAATTACATTCCTTAGATTACAGACAAGTCTAGTGTCAGTTAAAACATTTTCTATCTTACAAAAACATACCTGTGTAGAAAGAATACATTGTTACTTCTGCTAGGGGAATATGTAATTGTGGAATACACTACCATAAATAACCAGTAAGCACTCTTATTGAAGCCCCTGGGCACCAGTGCCTTGCAATACGTCAAAGAACTTCTCTTTCATCTTGGGTGTTAAAATGCTATCTCCCTTGATGAATATTTCTGCTTTCTCCTCTTCAGTGAAGCTGAAATATTCTACAACACATCTTCGTGAATAATAATATTGGTGTCATTTAGTCACTAAGAAACCTTTTTTGTGCTCAGCAAGTGATTTATTCACCTTACTGTTAAGTCACAAAACTGTTAATAATGTTGGGATGATGCAAATTTCTCTGAAATTTAAAGCTTTATTAGGCAAATTTGTATCAGCGCATATTCGTAGACTTAGATAAATGTGCCAAAGGAACTTTAATTTGCAGCACTTGCCTCTAGACCTTGTTGAGTGTAGCCACCAAAAAGTGGGTGTAGACAATGCGTATTCTAAGATTACTAAGAAAAAACATATTTTAGGCCCTCTTTTTTTTTTAAAGCTAACAAAGCCCCCTGACCATTAAAGCCTCAATCTACTTAATGTATAGTTACCAAGCAGGTAAGTAGGCTTTTTATTTTTGGATAATTTTACAGGTTACTTTATGTTTTAGTTGTCTGTTTTTGTTTGGAAAGTGATTATTTCCCCCCCACTGACCCAATATGTATATTTATCATTTAAGCATTCAAGAATAAACTTCTCTGACTAGGTTTAAATTTACTTTGTAACAGCCTAGCAAGTTGCAGAAGCATCTGATGTTTTAAATGCCCAGCTGTTCATGGTGCTCATATGTTTCTAGAGAAACTGAATTAAATTTTTTTCCTATCCTTGAGAGAACATAAAATGAAATTAATTACATAGAGATACAAGAGAGGTGTACATGTTGTTTGTGTGCAGTCATGCAGTTTGTATTCATAATGAAATATGCCATCTACTATACGAAATGCCCACTGTACAGACATAATTATAAACATGTACATGCAAGCGCTGTCTAGATAACGTAGATTGGGAATGTTTTCGAGTTTTTTCTGCCTTTAAAACAGCTCACTTACTCAGAAGCTCATTACATTGAACATTTTACCTCTGCACATAAACAAATCTGTCATTCTCCATACTTTGCTTCATCTTAATCAACATTGTAAGTTTTATACATTGTCTGTTATTGTGACCCGAGTCATATTAGCTATCGCTTAGGTTTTCCTCACAAGAAAAATAAAATAATTGACGTACTTGAGAGTAATAAATGTCTTTGTTGGCTGTATTGCTTGGAAAGCTTGTTTTTTCTTTGCCAGACAAAATTATTTTTGAAACATTTTTTTTTGTTGCTTTATACCCCTGCTTATAATGTTATTAGTATTGCTGACTTGGTAATGACATGTACAAATAAATCAGACTTTTGGAAATATAAAAAATGATGTAATGCTTGTACAAATGATAGCAAGACCATCTCTAACATGCATTTGTGATTAAGATAAGTGTTAACATGTCAAGGGTACCTTAGTGCCTTTTACTTGAAGACCAGCTTGTATAGGATAAAGTACTTTGGTAGAAATGTCCTGTGAGTGCCTAGGGGAAACATTTCCAGGGTCATTGACCTTATACTTGTGTAAAATAAATAAATAAAATAAAAATCTTGATTTACAGTACATCATTGAAAGCCTTTTGGCAAGCCTGTGATCATCACTGGCACTTCTATTGTATAGGGAAGTAGTCATTTAATAAACCTCAATAATAATAAAAATTAAAAATAATAAAAGGTTTATGTACAGCTACACTCATTATAACATTGAACAAAATTAAACTGCTTTCATATAAATCCTTTATTCATAGATCGTGCAGAACCCCTTCTCCCTCTGTCCTGTAAGCTGACAGCTCTCTTACAGTGCAAATACAGATAAGATTCTCTGCCTCCTGCTTACTTTCCTGAACAGAGAGGACTGAGCATGCATGCACTAATCCCAATCATTCTATTGGGAAAGAACATGAAACAGCCCGCCTCTTTTAAAGATTGGGCCCTCCCCAAACCTTTCTGTGATCTTCCATGCCTCAGATTTAAAAAAAAGTGGCATCCCTAGAAGGATGATTAATGTACCCTAGGGGTTGGCTATAATTATATTTTTTTATACTGGCACAGTTTACAAAAAATCTAAAAATATTTTTTTCTATTTTACATGCATGCTATTGGCATCATGTTTTATTTATTGATATCATGCAAAGGCTTTGCAGTCTTTGACTACTTTATTACAGGAAATAGAAAATATTTAATATAATGTATTGCAAGAAAATATTATGTAATATGCAGATTCTCCACAATATTCAAATTCTAATTTCCTACACAAAAAAGTTCTTTAAGGGTAACTAAAAGTGACAACCTACACTAAACAGGAGATAATGCAGAATTCCAGTATCATCATTAGCAGTGCACTCAAATTGGTTCAGCCTCCATGAGAGCAGGTCTGTGCATGCTCCACCATCTCTGCGCTGGTGACTGGATAAAGAGGCACTGCTGATGGATGAATTCATCACACCAGCCTTATCAGCACTTTTTATACCTACATTCTCATTAGAGCTATACTTACATTTTCATTCATTTAAGAATCAATGGAACAACAGTTAAAACTATCAATACAAAAAAGTTTCTAACTCTGAATGTATAGACCAAAAAAGATCTTTTAAACGTACATAATAAAAAAAGTTCATAAAAAATATACATTTATACATTGTTGGAATCATTATACATGACACACAGCTGTTTCTAGGGTACATCTGTTTAGGAACCAAGTGAAAGCTTGGATAATTGGGAAAACATTTGCGGTTTTATTATATCTGGAACAGGACTACAGACACAGTTGCCTGCAAGATTCTTTAGCTTAGTTAAATCATCATGCAAAGTTCATTTCTAGTGTCAGTATAAATTAAATACTTGCGGCCTTTCCATGTTTTGAAATATATAGACTGATGAATAGATGAATTAAAAAAATAAATATATATATATATATATATATATATATACACACACACACACATTATCATCTTATACAGCATCTATACAGTATGATATCCTTTGAAAAAATAGCTAACCCTAGCAATTTACACTCATATGAATGGGTAATAACTGCAGCTCAGTTTTTTTAAAAATAAGATACCAAGCAAAGCAGTAACAATCACTCCTGGGGGGTACAGACGAAAATTATCATATAAAAAAATCTCCCCTATAAATTAGTTTTAATTAATCTTTAATTTAACAGTTAAAGCCAGATGAAATGTTATGGATTTATATATCGCCAACATCTTCCATGGCGCTTTACATGTATACATTTACATCAGGCCCTGCCCCAAAAAACTTAAAATCTGAAAACATTTATTTGACACATAAAACCTATCAGTATGTCTTTATTATTGTGGGGGAAACCAGAGTGCTGGAAGAAACCCATGCAAACATGGGGAGAACATACAAACTTCAGTGCTGCAAGACATCAGTGCTAACCACTGAGCCACCATACTGCCTAGCATTTCAGTTATATGGTATCAGTTTAAATCACTGGTATCCCATTACTTACATTTATTTTATTAGAAAATCAAGACCTTGGAAGTGGTGGCTGTTTAAGTCAAGCTTCCAGGTTATGGTGCAGTATCGCCTGCATCTCTCTGCACCCAACCATATTGTTTGGTTGGGTATATCCTTGTGCTTATTCCCGAACCTATATAAGTATAATGGGAAAGAAAAGAGGACT
This sequence comes from Hymenochirus boettgeri, assembly GCA_019447015.1. Taxonomy (NCBI): domain Eukaryota; kingdom Metazoa; phylum Chordata; class Amphibia; order Anura; family Pipidae; genus Hymenochirus; species Hymenochirus boettgeri. The sequence continues at coordinate 127,644,476 of CM033472.1, read as the reverse complement.
ACATACTGCAAATACATACCATAATTCTGTGGTTGTAAGAAATTAAAAAAAAAACATAGACAAAAGTGTGAACTGGAATAACTGGAATATTCTTAGTACCCAACGACATACTTCTCAAACACCATTGAGTACACTTCAGTAAAGTCATTTTTTTAATTTACTTTTTTTTTTATTAGCTAGACATTGGAAATGGTCCTCATTTGGGTCATTGGATCTTAAGAGCTTGAGCAATTGAGTCATTAAGCTAAATTATATCCCACATGCTCTGATACAAAGTCTTGCCAAGCAGAATAGAAATACTGCTGTAAAATTGAGATGCTGCTGTAGAAGTAGAATCAGTTGATTTTCATGTGACAATCCCCTGAGCTATATTTTAATGATGTAAACATGTTCGATTGTATCGGTGACATATATGGAATAGAGTGGGGTATCCAAGTATCCTTTTGTCATGGTCATAAATAATGATCTGAGAAATTTTTTTGCACAAATATTTTTACTATTTGATTTTAATAGATAATTTCTTGGATACTGATATCTTGATTGCAAAGGAGTATGAATGCGAAGATCCTAGATTTAAAAGGAATGGGAAACAATATGGACTACATTAGATTCTAAAATTGTGCAGTATAAAAAAAAGGATTTTCAACATGGTTAAATTCCCCTGTGGTGAAGTGGATTGTTTGGAGATAAAGATTGGACAGTTTGTAATGGAAAAAAAAGCTAAAGGAAAGTATGCTTTTAAGAAATATACCCTAATTTAGTAAATCCATTCCACTAGGTCAAATCAGACCGTTAGTCATTTTGAAAAAGATCCTTTTTGAACATTTAGATATATGACAACTGTTTTTTATGAAGCCCGAGGGAATCCATTTCAGTAAGCTTTCCACACTTGAGATATTTTGCTACTTCCATTCATATTCAGAGTAGACGGTTTCTTGTGTGAAGATTCTGTATTTAATTCATCTGCGAGAGGAAATGTTACTATATATATATAGACAGTAGTTAAGTGCTTTATTACTGCATAATTTATAAAGCATAAATTTGGTTAGAGCTTTATGATATTAGAGATATTTTTAATAATCAAAAGAAAATCTAAAAATCCTATAAAAAAATCTTGTTATAGTCTGTTTATAAAGATTACAATTATTCCACTGTTACTGTAAAGAATAAGAATTACGTGTACGTGAAATGCATTAATAAACTATCGTTCATATATTTGCACTGGCCTTATAAGGCATAAATTTTTTTGTAGAAAAAAAAAGGAAATTAATATAATGGTCAAAAATGGATAATACTCTTTGTGAAATAAAATAAATGGGATGCCATTACTCTGCTAGACTCAATCTTAAAGGAAAGTGTGCTCCACATGAGCACTTTAAAAGACACAAAGTAAGCCTGGGGAATTTAACCTGTGTCCCAATGGTCTGTTTACTCCAAACCAGCACTTTAGCAGGGAGCCACCACTGCACATGCAATAGATGCAAGTATATTTTAGTTAAAGGATAACTGTATTGCCCCAATGCAATTTTTTTAAAATTTGTATTAAAAAGAGTAAAGGTGTGCAGCCCTCCCCATACATTTTTTTCCTGATTTCGATCCTCTCTCTGCCTTCAATTAGCCATGCTGTGAAGGGGGCATAACAATTCTGTCTGTCTCTAACTGTCATTCAAAGCTAGAATGCTAGAAAACACTCCTCAACCCATCCCTGATCAGCTTGATTATGTAGGCTGTATCCTAGCAGCAGGACATTTCAAGTTTGTTTGACTGACAGAGGAGGAGGAGAGAGGCTGTAACAGACATTCCCAGCAGCCAATGACAAGTGTTATGTTAACTATGGCCCTGGGATGTATGATATCTAAGTGAGGGCAGCACAGTTACAAATATGAGTAAGCGATTTCAGCTGATGGAAGTGTGGACATGTAATGGGGGTAATTTTTTTTTTTTTTTTTTATATTGTTGTCCTTTAATGTCAGTTAAATTAGCTTGCTGGTCCATACCGGTAATTAAAAAACAGTTGCTTTATATAAAGTTTGTACATGTATAGAAACTTTATATTTTTCAAAAAACATGATGGAAAAATGTATTTGTGTATTTCTAAAAAAACATGGCACTTAAATGTTGCACCACCAGCGACTCAACAATGAGTACAGGTACATAGCAACAGGATAAATGGGTGACTTTAGATTCCTTTTCTATACTATAGCTTTTCACTATTCAAATGAATCTCAAAGTAAATCTTAAACACAAGCTAAAATGCTAGCAAAGTAGGGTCCAGTTTATCCCTTATACATGTTCAGCTTATTTAGTAAAAGTGGGGTTATAGCAGTAACATATAGAACATGCCTCACTGCATATGTATATATATATATATGTGTACAGTTCACAATAATGTAACGTTTTTAGTTGATATCAGTGAAATTTATCTGCATTATTTGAAATACAATATTTACATGTTTCCTTTTTATTGTAATTTGTGTTCTTTGTTTGACCTTTTCCTCAATCCTTCTCTTATTATCATATTGTGGGGTTGTTTTCACCTTCCTAATCTAATATCCATCAACAAAGACTTTCATTTGCAAACTCAATAATTAATTTTTTATTTTAATGTGTCCATATTTCTGAATATTAGGATTTGAGGCAGGAATTTACATCATATTCACAAAATAAACCGGCTTTTTTTTAACCATAACATAAATGTGGATTTGACACAACATTAAATGATGATTACATAATGTAATATATGAGAGGAAACATGCGTGGCACATGGAATATCTGTCAATTACTGATGTTACCATAGAAATACGTGTATTCAAGGTTTGCACTACAACACTTAGGAAGCATGGTGACACTTCCTATCAGCAAGAGCAAGTTCAGTCAAAAATACAGCAAGAAAGAAAAAGGTAATTTAAAGATGGATCCAGAGAAACATGTTTAACCTTTAAGAATGCTGTAAGTAGATGCAAGATAAGTGACCAAATGTGATGCTTCTTGGTAGAGAGCAGATGGCATATATGATAAAAAATAGACTAAATAATATATTTTACTAAACCCTTGCATGATCCAAAGAAAACTGAATAACAACAAAAAAGAGACATTAGTATGGTAACCATTATGCAACTAATCATCCACTGTAGGCCCTATCTAATGAAGCAAGATCTGGCAAAGAACTTTCTGTACAGAAGCCAGCTCAACACAGTGGCTTGGTTAGGTAGGTTGGGAATTTCCTAGAATGTTATAGCTAATGTCTCAGTGTAGCTCATTGTGATAGGGATGCGCTGTTATCTATGTCCATCTAGCTCTACAAGAAGAAATGGCTACAAATATTTGATTGCAGTGTTCTGTAGATAATTGAATACTTGTAAAGCTTCTAAATGTTTGATGTTTTGAGTTATACTTTAATCACACATCCTTGAATTGTCAAAGGCCCAAATTAAGTTAAGTTGTTTTGCAAATGTTAACTTCTGTATTTACCCAATCTGTTGCCTCCAGACTACAATTTGATCCATATTCCACACTTTGTTTTAACACCTTTGGATTTTAAATATTCTTCTACTTGGCTATGCTTTTAGAAGTGTGCATGCCAAATAATTAAGGGGCATGTTGACATGATTCTTTACTAAAGCGTTTCCTTTATTAAAGTGATTCCTTTTTAAATGCGATTACTTTATTATGCGATTCCTTTAAAAATGTGATTCCTTTAATTATGCGATTCCTTAATTAATGCAATTCCTTTATTAATTAGATTGCTTGATAAATGCGATTCTTAACTAATGTTATTTATAACTGATTTTCTATAAAGTGACCATATTTTTTTTTTTAAAATTATCAAAATTTCACAAAAGCCTGTTCAATAATTAACTGAAAAGGGCAAATTCAATCTCTTTACCAGTGGTTGTCACCTCCACTTTAAGTTGTACAAGCTTGTATATGCAGGGCTGGCAAGGAGGACAGTGAACTTCTCGGCTGAATATCTTTCTTAAGGAATGCTGGCTAGGAAAGTACCTGAGATTGGGAACTCAGGGGTTTCCTAAGTCCTGTGCAAACTCAAGCTCATTAAATAGATTGTAGAGTGGGGGTAGATACCTTTTAAGGGGGCTAGAACGTGCTAAAGAAGATAATTTAGTTTCTGAAAGTGGAGTGGTTCAATTTAAGCTACATGGAGGCAAAGGTGACATCTTTTATTATTTCAAATTTGGAAATGCTTCTTAAATAATAAAGCCAAAAAACATTTTTCTTGGTGAAATATTGTGCAAAAGTGAGGCTTTTGGTTGGATTTTCATGTGAAAGAATTTGTTGCTTTGTCTTTGGGACCATTTATGGCAGGTAAAGGGCTGCAACAAATTTAACAACTGTTAAATAAACCACCAAAAGTGAGTTCAAGTATGTAAGTAATGTTAAATTTTGAGCAAAAAATTAACTTACAAACTTTACTGTGCAATCCGCTGTTCAATAAGCCAATAACCAAAGAGCCTTTTAGCACTTTCCATGTTATCTAGCAGATATCAAACCTAAGAAGTTGAAACATAAAAATGTTTATGGCTAGACATATGCTAACATTATTACTACACAGAATCTGTTGCTGCCTTTTCTCCCATTTTTGTTTCCCTTATGGTTGTGTTATGACCAGTAATAGGAAGTATACCAAAGCTCACCAAGTCTTGGCTGCTGAATATTATCTTTTGAAATTGCCTTCACTTTAGGCAGTATACAAGCTTTGTTGTGTAAGAAGGTACGATTAAAGTGGATTTTGAATGTCCCGTGTGTGCATTGTTTTCCTCCAAGTCATGCTAGCATTATCTATAATTACATTTTCACTCCAGTACAAATAGTTTTCTTTGTTGGAAAAAATACATAATGGAATACCGTTTCTTGCATTACAGGTATATACTCATTCCCAAACCTCATTGTGCCTATTCCAAAATGACAGTTGCCAATTTATCATAGTTAAAAAAAGTGTAATATGATATAACAGATATCAGATTTTTGAATGAAAATCATACAGAAGTTATTAGTGCTGATTTTATTTTTTTTTTTTTAAAGGAAGTCTAAATAAATGAATAATGAGAAGAAATGTGCCATTAACTACATATATGTGCTTTAAACAGAATGTATAATTTTGTTAAAAGGTTAAAAGGTTATTATTAATTATACGGTAATTTTATATTATTATAAGGTAATTATTTATATACCTTATATTTGGTGGACAATACTTTCCATCAGTATAATATTGCAAGACATTATGAGGGAGCATTAAATGGCAATTAACTCAATGCAGGACAATTATAATGTCTAGTGTAATGGTTTTCCCCCGCACTCTCTTCTCACTATAGGTGCTGCTCCTCTTTACTTTGCAAGCATGTCACTGAATAAATATTAAAAAGCAAGAAGTTTAACAGTGTGCGTTCTTCAACCAAGTACAATTATAATGTAATGGATGATCACTTGATCTGTCATGATATTATGGGTTTTATTGGGAAAAAAATGCAGATTAATCTAAAATTGTAAAATGAACAAATACAATATTTTTTTGAGAGAGATTTCTTCAGGGCTAGGAAGCAGTCAGCGGACATGTGATTGCAGGCTTAAAGGGCATGCCCACCCCCAAAACTATAATCCCCCCACTACTGGCCCCATCGTGTAGTGTAGTTTAATCCCTCACATCCCAGCTCCATAAGATTCTCCTGTAGTCCCCCCCCCAAAGTCCCAAAAACTGCCCACCAGGAGGATAGCAGAGTCCATATAGGACTCTGCATCCTACCTGGCCTCCGGGGGAAGTTTGGCATGCGTACTGCAGCCCTTCTCCCCCTCCCTCCCCCTCCCTCTCTATCTCTCTCCCTCCCGATTAGGATTCCCTCCCCCTAGTGTAAAACCCTTTTCACCAAAGATTTCCCCTGTACCCCAGCCCCAACCGCTATGTTAGTATAATTAGAAAATGCCCGAAACAGGCAAGAGGGAAGGTAAGTAAAGTTTGGGGCATTTTCTAATAATACTAACATAGCGGTTGGGGCTGGGGGGACAGGGGGAACCTTTGGTGAGAAAAAATTTTTAAGGGTGGACATACCCTTTAACTACCGGGTGCATAGGCAGAAGGTAGGAATACTACCTCCCCAACTTTTATACATAAAAACTAAATGAAAAATCTACCACATAAACCAGTATTTACTGTCTCTATGCACAGAGCATTTTTTATAAGGTTGTCCTCTCACCAATTCTCTGATAAGTCTATAAAAACTGCTTGTTACCCTGCAGTCTATTTTACAGTTATCATGCATTGGTGACAGCTTTCCAGCCTTCCAACAATACAAAAAAGTCAACTGATTTTTACTGCCATTTTTTCAAAATAAATCTGCTCCTAGCAAATGCTTAAGTTTCTAAATGTACCTGTATACTTTTCATATGCTCTGGAGGCTTAGCAGTCTAAACCACTAATTTTAGAAACACGCAGCCCATGAGCTTACACGTTGATATCTTACCCTGGGCAGTTTCGATAACACCTCTTAGATACAATGCAATCAACACCTTGCACCCAGAAGGTCCCTAACACCTTGTGCTATATGCTGATTAGGGTTTTGGGATTGGGATAAGCGGATATCATTATGTTTGTGTTAGTAAATGCTGTTAATATGCTTGCATGATATTAGCTTTAAAGGGTATCTCCAGTGGTTAAAACCACTTTTTTGATATTCACTTTTATTGAAGAACGGGAGGTAAAGGAGCTGTGTCTTACCTCTTGTTCTTCAATAAAACGCTCAGGAGCTGGGAATTAAGTTAAGCAACTTACCTGGTCTCTTGCTCCTCTGCCTCGACTTCTGCCAGGTCCTAGTACTTAGTACTCAATGCGCTTCCGCATATGCGATATGCATAAAATACAGAATCAGTTGGAACCTATCAGAGGACATGGTGTGGAGAAGCTAGAGACCGAGTAAGTTGCTTAAAGGGCATGTCCACCCCTTTTTAGAATTTTTGGTGTAGTGTAGGGCTCCCTCCCCCAGCCCCAAAAGCCATAGTACTTTTTGCAGAAATTCCCCTGAATTGTACTTATATTACCTCTCTCCTCCGACATACTGTCACGACCCTCTGCTTGCATGAAACTGCAAACAGGAGGCTGGACCAGCAGCTGCGTCCGCGATTGGCTGAGAGGCAGCCAATCACGGAGACGGCTTCCGGCTATCCAGAACGTTGGAGGAGAGAGGTAATGTAAGTACAGTTCGGGGGAGTTTCTGCAAAAAGTAATATAGCGGTTGAGAGGAAAACATGAGGGAGCAGGATGGAGAGAGGGGGCTGCAGTGCACATGGCAAAATTCTCTCGGAAGAGAGACAGGAGGCATGGACTCTGCCAGGCTCCTGGTGGTCACTTTTTGGAACTTTGGAGGGGCATTACAGGAGAACCATTTGGAGCAGGGATGTAAGGTAAGGATTTTTATACACTACACAGTGGGGCTAGTAGTGGGTTAAATTATAGTTTTGGGGGTGGACATGCCCTTTAACATACCTAAACGTTTAACTTCCTAAACATTAACTTCCTAAATGTTTTCCTCAGCTAGACCTCGTATATCAGTATGAGTACATTCAAAGAAGAAGATAGTGAGCTGCAACGTACGTGAGCTGCAACGTACATACGGCGTTATACCGCTAGGAACATGGAAGCATGGGAGGAGAGGAGTGTGGTGCGAGCGAGGCCTTTTTTTTGGTATGTATGTTGCAGCTCACTATCTTCTTCTTTGAATGTACTTTAACAGTAAAGGACATTGCTCTTGTCCTCTGCATGGTCCTTTTGCTTCAAAGCTACTTTTTGCCGGCTTTGACATTTTTTGACATCATGATGTTAATGAAGAAGTAAGGCCAATGGATGCATGCCATTTTTGTCATTTTCCCATCCTGCAAACTGAGCAGAGAAGATTAATAATAAGAAAAAACAAAGATTAAGAAAACCGTTAATAATTCCATAATTGACACCCCAAGCCCCAAGCTAAATTTATTAGACAAACGTACATGGAAAATTGAAAGTAAAATCCTGGTAAGCATTTTAGAAGTGGTAGGTGTATTTTTATTCTTGGCAATTTAGAGGATGAACAAAGTAATACATTTTGCTATAGGCCAACATACAGTTAATTGGAGTACAAGCTAATTCTTAAACCTAACATCTTCCATTAGCAGTTCATCAGAGATAATATAAAATTCCCCATTCAATCTTGCCCAAAACTAACTTGCTCAGTTTGCATACAAAAGGAAAATAAATAAAAGGGGGAATTATATGTTTGTGAATGTGAAAGCATAATTTTTTTTAACAGGTTATTGCTTAGTTGTTAAAAAAAGTTTAGGTTATTGCTTCAAGATAAGAATCTTGAAATGAACCCTTTGTGTTTCAGTTCAATTGTTTTTTATGCAGTTCAGCCACAAACATAGACAGCCTAAAGGTGCCCATACATCTATGAGATATTACTTACCCGACCAAGCGCTCACACAATGTTCATCGATGCTGCCGGAACCGTTTCTCCCGATCGTATATTTGACCGACATGCAATCACAAAATCCCATTCATTTTGCGATCGCATGTCGGTCGAATGTAAGATCGGGAGAAGCGGTTCCGGCAGGATCGAAGGAACATCGCGTGAGCCCTCGGTTGGGTAAGTAATATCTCATAGATGTATGGCCACCTTTAGCCAACTATTGCTCTTCCTTAATACTGCCATTTAAAGCTGGGAAGGATAGTCTACAGATCATGAAAAACTTTCACTATTTACTTTTGTCTTGAGATACACACAGATGATCTTCATCAGTGTAAGTTTATACACTGGAGAAAATGTGTATTGCTTTGTTTTAGAAATGTACTTTTGACAAAACAATCTAATGATTTGGTGATTTGAATTAATGACAATATTTGAGTCTGTATTTTTTACACTTTCCTGTAATACAAAAAAAAAAACATATGATGCGTTTTTAGTATTTTAATCTAAATGAGAACTAAACTTATTTTTTTTAATCCTTATATGAAAGTTTTTCTCCCCAGAACACATTTTACAGAATACATTTTAAGATTTTTCTATAGTAAGTTGCATTCACATATATATGAGTAATATATTCTACAACTAAGGTTTCAATGTTTTTGCTAGTACAATTCACAACCTATGTAGTCCTATTGCCACACACACCAGCATTCACTGTCTCTATGAACAGAGCTTTTTCAATAATGTTGTCTTCTTACCAATATGGAATTCTCTGATAAGTTTTCAAAACCTTTATAGTTATCATGCATTGCTGACAGCTTTTCATCCTTCCAACAATACAAAATAGTCAGCTGGTTTTGCTGCCATTTTTTCAGAAAAAATATGTTCCTTGCAAAAGCTAAAGTTGCTAAATTTACCTGTATTCTTTTCATATGCTCTGGTGGCTCAGCATTCTAAAGCACTCGATTTAAAACACGCAGCCCATGAGCTCACAGGTTTAAATCCCCACACTTACTTGCTACTTTTCTTTCCCCTAGGTGCTTGATGGGTAATAAACTGTAAACATTATTTTTGTATGAAATGCAAAGGAATGTGTGTGGAGATTAACACTTTAAAATCTTTAAATCTCAACACTGTTAAATCTCTGTATATGTATCTGCATCTGAGAGGAAGAATCTGCTGTTACCATGAGCTGTAACTTATAGAGATGGGTCTCTTTGTTGTTATATGATTTGCTGCCATCTTCTAGGAAGCTAGGCTGTAATCCATCTGAAGTGAATTATGGGAGCTGACCCCTAGTACCATCATGTTAATTTCATAAAATAACCAGCAGCCACAGCTAAGGGTTTGTTTTATCTTTGTGAATGTGTTCTGTATATTGGGGCAATGCTCTCTGGAGACTTTAGTTGTCCTTTTAGTAACTTGTGTTGTGTGAGCTTAGGATGGGATATTTTTTTGAAAGAGCATTGGGAAAGAACTTGGGTGCTTGCATTAACTCATGTAAGGCCTTGCAAAATATTCTAATTAAAGGGTATCTTGTACTTACTTTTTGCCATTTTAAGAATGGGAGACAAAGGAGCAATGTATTACCTCCCAGTCTTCAATTCAACAGGAAGTAATCCAGTAAACTTACCCATGATCCTGCTCCTTTTGGTGCTTCCTCCAACAGGTGCAGACTTAATACATGGTCCCTTGATCTATAGGTGCATGCTCATTGCACAAAGAAAGCAAAAATACAACAGACATGCTTTTGCTTTTTTATTGGGACTTGTATAAAACTAGTTGAAAAATAGCTGAGACAATGAATATATTTATGAAGCCACAATAAAAATACATTTACATGAAGAAATGGTTTGAAAAGTTACTCAAAATCATTGTTAGAGCTTAACTGCACTAGCATTTGTGAGTACCTCAAAAAAACCTCAATAAATAAATAATGCTTTGATCTATGTTGTAAAGCATGGAACAACAAATACAAGGAAACACTAACTTCAATAACTGCTGTTATAGGATATTAGTTCTTAGTTCTTTTAATATTGGTATGCCTTGTAATGCATTTCATAGAGTTCCTCTGTACTAGTACTTATTACTTTGTTGTGCAACAAGTTTACATTTATTTGAAGTTTACTGTATACTAAATTCCAAAATATATCTTGATTAAATGTGAGGAGCAATAACATGTGAAGCAGTTTAAAGTTGGGCTGATTTCTATTGCTTGCTATAAAGAGAAATATATGTGCTTCCATTAATTTTAATTCCTGTCACTTGTGTAGCTCCTCGGATCTTACTTCTACTGATAGACCTTGACAGCTCAGTATTGTGTCAATGTCCTCAATGCTTCTGTGTGTTTTGCAATATGTTCTACTGCAGATATCAGAGAGATCTGCTTTACCCACATTGCTTGATGCAATTAACAATGAATTACTTTGGGAAAGTTCTTGTTTGAAATAAACGCTATTAAATTTGTGCATAGACCATTACAAGTCAACAGTTTACAGACTGGTCATGACCGCTATCTTTTCTAAATGCATTAATGAGCTGTTTAATTAAGGGATAAGGAATTTTACAGCCAGTGATCACCAGTTTTGTTGTTTTAATAATGGCTAAATTTGAGATCTTTTGTTTCCGTAACTTCATTAAAGATGTTATTTTACACACTAATGCTAATGTTAAAATTCTTCCATTATTCCCTCCAAGGATACCACATAAAAATACATATTTTGGAACCCTCTGCTTTTGATTAGAATTGCATTTTTATTTTTGTTTTAAACCTTAAATAAATTCTATTCTATGTCCATGCATTTAAAGGAACACTAAACTGTAGTGGTTTAGTGTAGAACGCTTATTCCCACCTTCCTGTAAATAATAGAGTGCCCGGGGAACACTGCGACACATTACCAGTGCTCCAATCGCGGGGTTCCTTCTCAGTTGACAGGCACGCTGTCACAATCTTTTGTATTGGCGTGCATACGTCGAAGATGGGCGTCCTGACCGACACTGTCTTCTATGTGCATACGCGATCTATGCGTATAGAAGACAGAGTCCGTCGGGACCTGTCAGTCAATGTGCCAGGGGAGAAAGCGAGCGGGTAAGTTCCTTACATTCTCTCCTGGCTCCTGATTGTTTTATTGAAGAACGGGAGGTAAGACACAGCTCCTTTACATCTCAATTTTAAATAAAACTGAATTCCAAAAATGTGTTCATACAAGTGGAGATACCCTTTAAGCTGGCCATGCATATGCCCAATAATGGTTTATTTGCTGATTAACAGGCATGTAAAAAGGCCAATGCCAATTAACCATCACTTTTGTCTGTGGATCAGCTATTTTAGATGGATCACACCTCTAACTACAGCCTGTGAGAAGTTATTTTACTGAGATTAACATTTTCTGCTTGAAGTAGCTTGGAAAGAGGAAGTAAGAGTTTGGGGAGCTTTCTAAAAAAAAAAAAATGCGGTTGGGGCTGGGAGACATGGGGGAAATGATTACTTAAGGGGTTTTATGCTAGGGGGAGGGATAGTAGAACGGGAAGCCAATCACAGACGCGGCTGCCGGTCCCGCCCCTCTGCTTGCATTTTCTAGCAAGCAGAGGGCCGGGAGCGCGGCGGAGGAAAGAGGGGAGGTAAGTAGAGTTTGGGGGGCTTTTTAAAAAAATAAATTATGCGGTTGGGGCTGGGAGCCCATGGGGATTACAATATAAAAAAAAAAAAAATTCGGGTGGACATGCTCTTTAAAGCTGCAGCTTCCAAATAAACATAGCTTGATTTTACAGTGCACTTGTCCTTTAACACTAGGGTATTTATACATTTAGATTGGTTGGCATACCCCCCCCCCCCCGTTACATTGTGATTAATGCCCTTCTTGGAGTTTATTGGAGTGCATCACTGTTCCCTCATATTAATAAAGCTATACAGATCTAAGTAATACCATGCTATATAGTAGGATACACTCCATGCATATTACGGAAAACAGTGATTTTTCAGAAATAACTATCTGTGTTTTAAGAAAGTAAGAAAGCACGAAAAATTCCATGATGGAAAAACAAATCTTCAAAGGTTAAAAATGAAACTGTTAGTAGAAAAGAAACTTACCAAACATGCTCTGTTTGGTGAAGTCTGAAAAGAGAAGAGATGATTTAGAAGGAAAAGGTTTTAAAACAGATAAAGCTTTCTGATAATGATTTTATTTTAGGCTGAGATGCCACTGCAACGCAAAAGAAAGGCTTGTGATTTCTACAACAGCCCTAAATCTGCCTCAAAAATGATTGTATGTGCTGCAGTTTCTTACAGTAATCCAACACAGCCAGCAGGGAAGGCTACATTGCCCCTCAGTGGCGTGAGCGTTTCAAATGGCTATGGGATCACAAAACGAGATCCAAATCGTAGCAGTGGGGTCTTGGCCTAAAGGACATTTTTACTTCTAGTTCTAGTATAATTGACTAGTTGACTAAGTGTCTAGAAAACAGAATAGTCTCAAATCATTTACAGAAACAATACAAAAAGTTCCAAATAAAAAATGATTGCCAATCACTTGTAAATGTATGAAAAGCCAGAGGAAATAGACTAAAAGGGCATGGATCATTCCCCCCCATTGCTATGTGAATTACCTCCCCCCACTATTTGAGGTTGCGGTTTCAAGCAACCTGTAAAATAACTTTTTAAAAGAATTAAATAGCTTCTCCCCTGAACATTCAACTGTTAAACTTATGAACTTTTGAATAGAGCCATGACCTGCAACGTAAATTAACTGATGGGTAACATATCTAACGATGCCCAACCATGGACAGCCAACAATGCCCGACCAAAAGCCCATACACAGCCATTCATCCATCAGTCGCTCTACGCAGGTCCTTGCTGCAATCGTAAGAGTGTACACAGCTTTAGCCAACATATTACAGAGAGACAAAAAAGGAAAAGGAATATAACCCTGGAAACTTTGCTTGCAGTCAGTGCAAGTTAAAAGGGTAAATCCATAAATGCAAAAGGTAAAACTAGTGTATTTATTGTAGAAGTAGCAATTGGTATTAAACCCTAAACTCCATATTGAAAAGCAATTTTCCAGTCCAAATTGCTAACAGCCTACCAGTAACAATATAAAACAATCAGATTTTACTTTAAAGATACATACCAAAATTAATCTGTACCCAATTCTCCAGGTGTTTATAACTACCCTAAGTCACTGGTGTGAAGAATTTGCACTTAATTAAGTATTCAGCCCCCTGGGGACAACAAACTTGTAATCTGCCAGATAAATGTAATAAGCAAAATTGCAAATTAAAAAATATGTATGTGTTTAATGGAGAACAATAGGCTAAAACAAAGTTCCTATTTAAAAGGAGGTGTTGCGCTCATTTTTAGAGTGAAAGCCCTGATAGCCAATTTAACATCGGTTAGAGCAACTTTAACTCCTTCATTACTTTGGCTGCTCGAACATTGCAAAAAACACCTGCACAACTAGTGCAAGGAACTTAATATAATAGCTGTTGTAAAAATTGTGCTATAAATCCCTTAAATTCGGGAGGGGAGATTTACCCAGAGCAATTGGGTACATCTTACCAGGAGCTCTGGATAAATCTCCCCCAGGATCTCTCTTAAATATTTGTTACTTTTCTGTCTTTGGTAAGAAAGAGTGAGCAAAGAGGAACTGGGCTATATGTCAGGGAAAAAAACGTGTTTTTACAAAATTGCATGTCTGGATTTCTTAAAGGGACACTATACTAAAAAATGACTTTGCCTCATCTTAATCTATAATTGAATACATGTAAGTAGAACCCTGATTTGCGTGTGTTGCTGCATGCCTTCAAGTCAGCACACATTTTGTTTAGGAGCAGTATCCCCCCTCCCTCTTTTAACCACTCCCACTTCCATCCGACCTGACTTTTTCCCCACAAACCAACTGTCAAGCCTGCACACAGTATTCCAACTGCCAAAACTCTGTCACCATTCCAGCTACAGTAAAACTACTCACATAAGAATTGTTTTTTTAGAGCAAGGAACTTGATTGACAGCTGAAATATAAGAAGTTTTAGATTGGATATCTAAAGAAATAGGGGGCAGATCAACAAAAAAAATTATACAGTGGTGGTTTGTAAGAATTATAGTTTCCAGTTATGGTCAATTTGAAATAACCTATTTTTCGGTATAGATGCCCTTTAAGGATGCAGAAACCCACTCAAGGGAACACTCTTTCTAGAATAATTTAATTACATACCCGAGAAATAGCAGTAAGGATTTTGTTTAAATATAATTCTACTATACAGTTTAATCTAATTCACAAGTAAACAAACACAAATTTCAGGTTACAAATAAGCTTATAAAGGCAGAACACATAATAAGGTTCTCTGCATGTAATAAATGTGAAATGCAGGATAATTTGATAAACAAAGTTGAAGTCTTTTGTATTTAGCAAAAACGAGATATTATTGCCTTTAACCATGAAATATTTCACAAATATTTGCTAAAAAGCAGCCATGTGTAATTAAAAGCTTATGACATCAGCAATTTTCCCTTATTGTCAATGAATAACACACTGATCCACAGAACATACAATAAAAGAGTACAGGGGGTCCCACTTTAAGTCATTTGGTGATTTATGCTATCTGTAATTGCAGTTAAATTACAAATTAGGTAACTTGGAGCTCTGTGCAGAAACACTTTCACAGATCATTTTTTAAATGCACTCATCAAACTTTTAAAATCGGACTTATAAATGAGATTCTAACACAGTAATATGTCCAAGCATTTACTCCTTACTTATTAAAGAACTATTTATGTGCAAAATTTAATTTGAGTCTAAGAAAGCAGTTTGATTTTTTTTTAACTACTGCAGAAAGCTTGCAGTAAAAAAAACATTAGCTATAAATATATTTGAAAATCACGTACCTTTATAAGTAAAGACATAGTGGATCGAGAACCTCTTCCCCTGAATGCTTTAGTTCACATTAAAGGAGCACAAACTCAGCCATTACCATAGTAACCTCGTGTGTGACAAAAGGCTTCCCTTTCTCCTCCCATCCCCCTTAGACCATTCATAATAGGAGTAGCTTTATTACACACAACAGTGGAATGAAATAACTGCAACAAGCTATGCATTACATATAACCTAGCTTTGAAAATGATATCAAGCTTGAAAAAAATTAAGTAAACAATATTTAAAGGGCAGGTTCCCCCCCCAAAAAAGCTAACATTTGCTGGCCCAACTGTGTAGTGTTAAATAAAAAATACTTTCTCCTCTGCTCCTTATGGTTGTCCTGCAGTGCCTGATGAAAGTCCAGAAAAGTCAAGAGTAGAAGCTGTGTGCGTGTAATACGGTGCCTGCCCATATTGCAACTATGTTCCCGGAAGTAGCAGCTGAGGCAGACAAAACAAAGGTGGGTAAGTCTATTTCTGGGAACTTTTTAAAGTTAAAACCATGGCGTCTAGGGTTGGAGGGGCGTCACCTACACTACAGCAAATTTTAGATTTTGGGGTGGAGATACCCTTTAAATTAAAAAAGGCCAGTATTTCAATTTAATTTTTTTTGTTTGTAATTGCTTGTGCATGTATATATTTATATGGGGGGGGGACAGTAATCCCATACAGAAACCCCCAATACCTTTCCACTAGAGATGTTAGGAAACTACAACTCCCAGCAACTAAAGCATGCTGGGAGTTGTAGTTTCCAAAACATCTACAGTGGAAAGGTATTGGGGGTTACTGTATGGGATTACTGTCCATTTATGGGCAACTAATGCCTAAAAACAATACAGATTAAGGAGGATGGTATATATTGTTAAAAATTTTGCCTTCTCATTCTGTATTGTTTTGAGGTTTTAGTTGCCCTTTAAATGGACAGAAGAATTCCCATACAGTAATAGCCATACTGGATTAGGCTATTACTGTATGGGAATTCTGCTGTCCATTTAAAGGGCAACTAATGCCTCAACACAATACAGAATCAGGAGGATGGTATCTATTAAAAAAGATTGCCTTCTGATTCTGTATTGTGTTGAGGCATTAGTTGTCCTTTAAATGGACAGCAGAATTCCCAATGGACAGCATAATCAGTAGTGGTCATAATTTCAACTCTCGGCTTACACGCAAGTCAATCAGGTTTTCCTGATTTTTGAGGCAAAAATAATAAGTACCTCGACTTATACTCGGGTCGGCATATACTCGAGTATATAGGGTATTTAAACATAGCTTTGCTCTTCTAATAACATTTTCACTTAAAGATAAAAAAATCAAACTTACTTAAATATGCTCCGTCACCAATGTTAATCGATTATCCATTCTGAATTTGATTTAGAAAGAATGTGGATGTCTTGTTGCTAGTAGCATTTTCAGCTGCTGATCTGAAAATAATAAAAATGTAATTCTAAATATTACTGGCTTTTATAATTGTTTTGTAAATCCTGTGATCAGCAGATTATCTTATGTATTTATTATACCGTATATACTCGAGTATAAAACGAGTTTTTCAGGCTGAAAAATCAGCCTGAAAACTCGGACTCGGTTTATACTCGAGTCACTCACCTTTGAAGATCAGCGTCCTCCCATTCCGGCAGCAGCGTCCTTCCATTCCGGCAGCCGCACGATCAGTCCATGTTCTGACGTCACTGCCCGGCGCCAATTAGTGACATCAGCCGGCGTGCCAGTACATGGACTGATCGTGGGCGGCGAATGGAGAGGACGCTGCTGCCGGAATGGAGAGGACGCTGCTGCCGGAATGGAGAGGAACTTACCAGCACACAGTCCCAGGAAGCCCTTGGATGAGGAGAGCCCACAGCACTGGATGAAGAGAGCCCACAGGTACAAAATTAACTGGGTTTGAGGGTGAGGGTGGCATTCAAGATGTTTTGGAAACTACAACTCCCAGCATGCTTATTAGCTGGGAGTTGTAGTTTCCAAAAATCTTGAATGCCAAGTGAGGGTGGCCAAGATGGTTGGAAACTACAACTCCCAGCTAATAAAGCATGCTGGGAGTTGTAGTTTCCAAAACATCTTGAATGCCAAGTTAGGGTGGCATTCAAGATGTTTGGAAACTACAACTCCCAGCTGCTTTATTAGCTGGGAGTTGTAGTTTCCAAACATCTTGAATGCCAAGTTTCTACCCTCGGTTATACTCGAGTCAACAACTTTTATTACATTTTTAGGTGAAGTTGGGTACTCGGTTTATACTCGAGTATATACGGTAATATCCAATTTGTGCACATAATAACCTTATAATTAATAAACATTTCCCTTTTACTTATTACTTTAAGGTTCCACGTAATGCACAATCTTAACCTTGTACGTACCCACAAAGATCTGCAGATGTGTGCAGTAGGGGAAACCAGGGTTATGACAGAAGACTTCCTCTCTCACTGGGATCTTCCCCCTGCATTACACTGGTGGTCAAATAAAGGTACAGAACTGCAGTTCAGTTCCTGCTATAGCAAGCAGGTCATGCACAGTTCTGATCACCTAAGTATTGATCTGTGCCAATGTAAATGTAAAAAAAAAATACATCACATACAACACCCCCTCCACCCCCAAATAAGACCATGATCAGTGAACAAATTAGCCTTTTCTGAGCTATGCAAAAGTCCCCAGAGAATCGTCTATGTAAACGCAGCTTATTAGTCCACCTTTTTCAGAGAAAGTAAGCATAAATTACACAAGCAGGAAATTTTGCACAGGTACCATTACAAAAGAGACAGAATTTTATTTTTAGCATCAGTAAGTGTGCCAAAACTTGTGCTTCTATTTGGTTACCACTGACTAGCATTCAAAAGGGGTCTTGTGTTCATTACCAGTTTTCACCAATTCTTGCAAACCAATGCTAAAATGTTAAGCAATTGATTGTTTATTTTTGTGAAGAATGGCATATTTACCCAATTTCTTTTTGCTTTTTTTGCTTTGGGGTAATTGCTATTAAAAACTATATGAAGCTCTGATATTTCATAACTAATAGGGGCTTATAGTAAGCAAAATGGATGTCTATAGTAAGCAAAATGGATCTGCAGGTTGCAAAAGCCAACGGTCACTTTTCAATTCTTATCTTCCTTGACCTCTCCTCTGCTTTCGACGCAATGAAGATATTTCATTCTTTGAGCATTCGGAAAGAAGTGGCGTCCTGGTTTCTATCCTATCCCTCTGACTGAACTAACTCTGTATCTTATGCTAACAATACCTCTTCTCCGGTTCCTCTTGGTGTGGTTAACTACAGAAGTCTGTTCTTGGACCCTTATTGTTTTCCCTCTACACTATTTCCTTGAGAGATGTTATTAGCTCTTTTGGCTTCAAGTATCATTTATATGCAGAGGATACACAAATCTACTTGTCTACACCTATGCTAACTCCTGACATCCAATCACGTTTCTCCGACTGCCTCCTTGCCATCTCCTCCTGGATGTCTCAACGCTACCTCAAATTAAATCTTTCTAAAACTGAACTGATAATTTTTCCAACCAAACCTGGTCCTGTCCCATCTTTCTCCATCTCTGTTGATAAAACCCCCATTTTCCCTATCTAATCAGCATGCTGCCTAGGGGTAAATTATTGACTCCTCTCTCTCCTTTTTTTAACCACATTAAGGGCTAGGCCACACTGAAACGCAAACGCAAATGCAATCGCATGCGATTTCATGTGCGTTTTTTTTGCGTTTGCGCTTGCGATTTCTTCAATAAGTATAGGAAATCGCATGCGATTGCGATTAAAAATGCAGAACGCAAAACGCAATCGCACCGAAAAACGCGCGTTTTTTTTGCGTTGCCGCGTTTTCAATTATTTTTTAAAAACGCAAGCGCAATCGCAAGCGCAAACGCAAAAAAAACGCAGCAGTGTGGCCTAGCCCTAACTATGTTACAAAAAACTGCTTAATTTTCCTTCTGAATATAGCAAAAATATGCAGGTTCCTTTCTTATCACCACCACTATGCTTATGCATGCTCATCCTTTCGCATCTGGACTATTGCAACCTACTACTTTCTGGTCTTCCTGCTTCACACCTCTCTCCCTTTCAGTCTATACTTAACTCTGCCACACGTATTGTTTTCTCTCTTATAAACCGGATCCCAAATCTCCTTTGTACCGGACAACAACCTGGCTCCCCTTTAAAGGACAACTTCACCCTCATAAGAACATCTTTTAGAAATAATGGCCTCCTTAAAATATTATATATCATAGTTTGTCCTATGAATTCATTACTGTATGCCTGCTATGCTTCTGGATGCCTCATGGAAACTGAGCAATTTAGAAACCTGTACTGAGCCTGGGCATGCTAAGAAGAGGCAGACAGGTTAACATTCAGTCATTGGCTGTGATGTCAACTGTCAAATCCATTAACTAACAGTTGCTAAATGGAAGAACAAGGAAGCAGAAACAAGGGAAACAGGACATTGTGCAGGATTTCAGGTTAGACTTATATATTTCAGATTTGAAACTATTACCGTGATTTACCTGTATGTAAGTTTTCATGATGCGGCTGGACTTTAAACAGTGCATTGCATACAAAATCCTTCTCCTAATATTTAAATCCCTTTGCTCTACTGCTCCTCCTTATATTTCCTCTTTAGTCTCCTCATATGTTCCTGCCCGTACCCTCCTCTCATCGCAGAACCAGCTCCTGTACAGACACCCCCCCACACACACACTCGTACTGCTTCCTCGTTCCCCTGGCGTTCAGACCCGGCCCTCTGCATGAAACTGCAAGCAGGGGGCCGGACCTGCAGCTGCATCCAATTGGCTAAGAGGAAGCCAATCATGCACGCGGCTGCCGGCAGTAAGGAATGACTGGGGACTGAGTCTCTGTAGGTAAAGTTCTGGTTATTTTTTCTACAAACTAACACAGCGGTTGGGGGTGGGAGAGGGTGCCCTACAATACAGAAAAGGGATTTCACGCTAAGGCACAGGGAACCTAAAAGGGATCAGGAGGGAAGGAGGGAGGGGGTAAAGGGCTGCACTGAACAAGCCAGAAACCTCCCAGAGGACACCTTTTCCTCCCAGCCTGGCTTCCTGGTCTTCACTTTCTAGGACTTTGGGCAGACATTACAGGAGAATCATTTGGAGCAGAGGCAAGGTAAGGATTTTGAAACTCTGTACAGTGGGTTGTTTTGGGGGTGGACATGCCCTTTAAACCTTTTTCTCTTGTAGCTCCCGTCCTCTGGAATTCTGGAAGCTGTTCAAAATAGACAATTGGCTAAAGGGCATGTCCACCCCCAAAACTAAAATTTAACCCCACACTTGCTCCACTGTAAATCCTTACCTTACATCTCTGCTCCAAATGGTTCTCCTGCAGTGCTTGTCCAAAGTCCAGGAAACTATTGAGTAGGAACTGTCTTCCTGTGTGTATGGTTTTTGCATAAACAGTAGAACTCTACATCTGTGATTGGCTGCCTCTCAGCCACTCAAGAGACGTGGCTGCTGGTCCAGCCCCCTGCTTGCAGTTCTGGCAAGCAAAGGGCCGAGATCAGAGCACTAGGGGATCGAAGGACTAAGTAGAATTCTGCATCCTTTTTTAACAAACAAACATAGTGGTTGGGGTGGGCTAGGGTCCCCTACAATAAGTTTAAAGTTTCTTCTTTGTGATTGCACTTTTCTCCACCCATACATATGGCATATCATTTGATTTAGGACATGTGGAAGATTGATTTTTACTTGCTTTTTTCACTTGTCTTGTGGGTTTGCTTAGCTGTCTATCATTGAATCCTCTTTTTCCTTAATTTTTTAAGAAAATATCTGAAAAGCATGAAATTCTAAGAATAATTACATTTGGAATTCTGAACATATGAATGCAAATAATTGCACCATTACATATCTAAGGTGTGTAGATTCCAAAAATATATTATTTCTGTGAGTTATTTCTGAAAGGGTGGTTGGTTTAATTAACTGGAATCTGTTCAAATTACACAGCTGGTTAAATTTCAGCACTGTTATTGAACTTGTGCCTTGGTCCCTGTTGGGGCTAGTTGGTAGCCATGTCTGTGTGTACACCCATACATGTAGCATGTCATTTGATTCAGTGAAAATGTGAAAATATCAGCATGTAACTTTTGGACTTGCACCCCAAAATGGTATTATCAAAGAACATTTCCAGAACATGAAACAGTGTTCCTTTAGCACCACATCCTCTCCACCATCTGTCTGTGGAGGCTCTTTCTGGGGTGTAGTAACAGCAAAATATCAATTTATAAGCATTTTCCTTATAAATGGTGCAAATCGAGGACATTGGCACCCGTTCCCAAATGAATGGCCATCTTCCCAAAGTCTGTTTCCCATGTCATTATGTAAGAATGCCTTCGTATAGGGTATTCAGCATCTTATAAAGCAAGGAGATTAGATGCTTTTGTGCGGGACATACAGGACACAGCTGTTCAAAACCATTGGGTACAGAAATCAGATGTCTGGTTTGGAAGTAGGTTGTGTGGGAATTTAAGATCTGGAAAATCATATGGTTGTTGAGTAATTGCATCTGTCAAAATGGACCTTTTACCATCTCCATGCTGGTTGGCCAGGTTGGTTTCCTTATCAGGGGTGGTAGCCATTTGGGAATTAGAAAGTATTTATATATAAATCTGTGCCATAGGATCAGAGTGGTAGTGATAGCAATTTAATGGTTGTATGGTTATTTTTGTGCGATTTAGGGGGTCAATCAAAAGTGCTGCAAGATGGATCTGCTTATCTAGTCTTGTTTGATCTGTGCCCATCTTATATGAGGATAGTAGGGGAACCAGTGAATAGTTGAGCTGCTTTATAGTATTTTATAACATTAGGCACCACTAGCCCTTCCTGCTCTCACCTTGCTATAAGAGTTCCTTTAGAGATTTTATGCACCCCTCCCTTCCAAATATAATTAAAAATATAAAAAACGGTGTTGTAATTAATCTAATGTGGTCTTTGGAGAGGGTAAAGGGAGCATTTCAAATAGGTAAAGCCATTTTGGTAAAAGCATTATTTTGACCGAATTAATCCTGCCAATCCATGATAGAGTTAGTGGTGCCCAGTCCCTTAGCATCTTTTATATCCAGTAACTGAGGGTAATTGGCTTAATGCAGTGTGGAAAATTGTGTTGTAGGATGTACTGCAAGTTATTTAGAGATGATGTTTTCAATGTTTATGTGTGGGTAGGTTAAAGGGTAGTGCCTCTGTTCATATAAACAAGACCATAAAGTTTTATGCAGATTAGGCAATTAAGTGAGGGGTTTAGTAATCAAAAGCTGATCATCGACAAAGAGAGAGATCACACACATCTCCTGTTTGATTTTTGACCTCAAACATCTGGATTTAATCTAACTTGGAATTCCGGGTGTTCAATGCAAATTGGATAAATTAGTTGGGAAATGGGCAGCCCTGTCTATCATCTGTTTAAGATGAGGAAGATGAAAGTAGGAAGAAGAGGCCAAACCGAGATTTGGGGGCAGTTATACAAGGTCTGTAAGACCATATAAAAAGGTGGTGGTATAAAAAGGTGGTGGTAGACGTATATAGCATTAAGAAGCAAACAAAGGGTCAACTGAGATGGTCAAAAGATAAAGCATGTGATTTCCTTTCCCCACGCACGTGCACGGAACTCACAGGCATTACTGTTTGAGGCTCAAGCAGGAGAAAGCAGAGGAAATCTCAGAGGGGTGGAGCTTAACATTCAGCAAACCAGTAACAAGATGTCAGCAACCTTCAAGGCACAAAGGTAAGGTAGGCTCTGGAGAGCCATAGGTAAAAAAAAAAAACATGGCAACGGTATATTTAAAGCTGCAGCTTCCAAATGAACATAACTTGGTTTTACAGTGCACTTACCCTTGAAATTTCAATTTAATTGCTTTTTTAAAGGATAAGTGCACTATAAAAACAAGTATAGTTTAATTGTAAGAGACAGGTTTTAAAAATCTTTCCCCACCTTTTTTTCCCCCTAGGCCCGTTCTGAGCCTACCTGTGTGTGTGTAAAGTTGCGGACATCTTGGATGACGAAGGTAAGGCTGTAGAGCTCCTCCCTCTGGGAGTTGGCTCATTGCACTCTCTCTTTAGCCCCAAAATCAGTGCTTGTGGTGTCCGTGTGCATGTGACGTCATTGCGACCGCGCCATGCAAGTGCGGCACAATGACATCATGCGCAGGCGTCCGTCGTGTTGTGACGTGCGCGAGCGTGCGCACGGATGCCACAAGCACTGATTTTGGGGCTAAAGAGAGAGTGCAATGTGCAAACTCAGAGGGGGAGCTCTACAGCCTTACCTTCATCATCCAAGATGACAGCAACTTTACCTAGGGGGAAAAAAAGGTGGGGAAAGATTTTTAAAACCTGTCTCTTACAATTAAACTATACTTGTTTTTATAGTGCACTTATCCTTTAATTATTACAGCTTTTATACTTTATGTAATTTTTTTTTTTTGCCCCTCTGATTTCAAAACTTTAAAAAAGCAATTTAAAGGACAAGTATACTCACCTCACCCTCGCTCCTCTTCCTCCATAGCTTCATAGTACCCAGGGTGAGGACCTAAAATCGCTAAGTCCTCACCCTGGGTTCTTTCTCTTAACTCCTGCACTACTTACCCCAAATCTGCTTCGCCGATCGCTTCGTTCCTCCGCTTTTCCTGCTTCAATGACAGATCGCGGGCAGCCAATAGGAAGATACGCTCTGCAAGAGGCGTTGTCTTCCAATTGGCTGCCTCGCGACTGTCACTGACAGTAGGAGAGAGGTGGGACAGTCTGGATCGCCGAAGCAGATTTGCGGTAAGTAGTGCAGGAGTTAGAGAAAGAACCCAGGGTGAGGACTTAGCGATTTTAGGTCCTCACCCTGGGTACTATGCTGCAGTGGATCGGGGAAAAGGTGAGTATAATTGTCCTTTAAAAGCAATCCTGCAGTCCAAATATGACTGCACAATCGCTAAATTTAGAAACACTTGCAACCAAACCTTTGTCGGACTTGGACTAAGGTTTGACGGAGATTGCTTGGTCACATAAAAAAAAACAACTACAGAAATACGAAAATATTGGATAGTCGGGTCAAAATATTGGCCTATGTATCAATATAATAGGATAGTCTAAGGTATTTAGTCTGAAAGTATTCCTGAAATGTATCAATAAAAACAGTTAAAATGCTGATTATCAAAGCCAATTTAAAGGCAGTACAAATTATTTTAAAAAGCTATAATTAAAGCATAAGTGGTTAAATTTTAAGTGCTAATCAACATTTAGGAACAATAATATTTTCAGTAGGTATGGTGCTTACATGTCTGTTCTCAAGTCCAAATTCTCCTTGCATACTGAAGAACTTATTGGTTCATTAACGAGAGGCTGTTTTGGTGGGGATGGTGGCACAATGCTTAATCCAGGCACCTGTAGGCTAGGCTGTATCAATGTGTTGAAAGTGGAAGAGTTGGTTTCATCCAAGGGCTTTGCTAGGGAGGAAGAGTTGATTTTTGCCCACACTTCTGCACTGTTTCCAAGAGAGCGCCTTGAGCGTCGTACTTCTTCAACTCCCAAGGAGTTCCGTCTGCGATCCTTACGGGCAGTATTTAATGATTCTTCACCATCTTCATCTTCATGTTTTAATGCACTCTGTTTATTTTTTTTTTATTTGAAATGTGATACAGTTAGCAAATTCATAAAAAATGTCTCATGCTCAATTTATTTTAGTGATCAATAAAAATGTTATTAAAGGTTTCTGGTAAATAGTACCAAAACAGTAATGGCAGACTACTTCTAAAGTAAATTTACATCAGTAGGACTGGAAAATATTCTACATTGGCAGACAAAATATATATATATATATATATATATATATATATAGATATATAGATAGATAGATAGATAGATAGATAGATAGATAGATATAGATAGATATAGATATATACACATAAAACAGAAAGATACGGAGCACTCCATGGATTTTGCAATATTTATTTTCTTGAGCAAAATCATATACATAAGGCTACTGTATGTATATATACATATATATATGTGTGTGTGTGTGTGTGTGTGTGTGTGTGTTATTATAAATTCAGAGTTAAGTAAGTGGGAAGCCATAATGACCAGATTTTATCAAAGACATGCATGGTATGTTGAAGGATATGGAAGATAGTTTAGTATAGTATAGTATTTGAGGTTGAATAAAGATATGTGTCCATCCAGTCCAACCCATCTAGCAATATCCTAATTTCTTGCCTAACTGTTAATCCAGAGGAAGGCCAAAAAAAAACACCAAATTTATGAAGGGGGAAAAAATTCCTTCCTGACTGGCAATCAGAAAATTCCCTGGATCAACTCTACTTTATGTATCAATACCAGTAACTTGCAACATTCCTTGTTTTGCAGAAACTCATCCAGCTTTTTTTTTAACTGACCAATGAACCTGCCATAACAACGTCCACTGGAAGATAGTTCCATAGCTTTACCCTTCACACACGAACTTGAAGCCTAAACCTTTTTTCTTCAAGTCTTAAGGGATGGCCACATGTCCTCTGACATGCTCTATTGGTGAACAATGCCCCATATAGTTTATTGTATGGCCCGTTAAAGGGACTGTCCACCCCTCTTTTGAAAAATTAATATGTGGTAGATAAGCCCCCAAAACCTAGAGATCGTTTAATTCTCAACATTTAATTCGGCTCCCACACTGAGATATTATACTTACATCCTCCTCGCTCCACCGCCGCTTCCGGGTTCTTCTCCCAGTTTCCACTGTGGCCGCTCTGTTCTTTTTCTGTTCCCGAGCAGCCGCAGTGGAGACTGGTCCGGGAATGGCAGTCAGTGATTGGCAGTGACGTCGCAGTCACGGCCGACACTGACTGCCTTACCCGGAAGTGCAGAGCCGTGGCGGTGGAGCGAGGAGGAGGATGTAAGTATAATATCTCTGTGTGGAAGCCGAATTAAAGGTTGAGAATTAAACGATGTCTAGGTTTTGGGGGCTTATCTACCACATATTCATTTTTCAAAAGAGGGGTGGACAGTCCCTTTAAGGTATTTATACACAGTAATCATATCCCCACGCAAGCACCTTTACTCCAGGGTACATAATTGTAACTTTTCCAGTCTCTCTTCATATTCAAGCTCCCCCAATCCCCTTATTAATTTAGTTGCCCTTCTCTGAACCCTTTCCATTTCAAAGATGTCCTTTTTGTACACAGGATTCCAAAATTGCACTGCATATTCCAAATGAGGCCTTACTAATGCTTTGTAAAGAGGGAGAATAACATTTCCCTCCCTTTAATCCATACCTCTCTTTATACAAGACAATACCATGCTGGCTCTGGCCGCCTGGCACTGCTTGCTTCCTTTAAGTTTGTTATCTACCAAAACTCTAAGATCCCTTTCCACCAGGGATTCACTTAACACAGAGTCATTTATAGTATAAGCAGCACACGGATTTTTAAGTCCAAAATGCATCACCTTAAATTTATCAACATTGAATCTCATCTGCCACTTAGATTATCACACTGGCCTGCTATCTAGATCCCCCTGCAACAATTGCACATCCTCTGAAGTTTTTAATGGTCGACAAAGTTTTGTGTCGTCAGAAAATATCCATTTCCAAATCGTTAATAAATAGATTAAATAGAAGCGGCCCCAACACAGAACCCTGTGGCACCCCACTTAGCACTTTAGTCCATAATGATGAAGCCCCATTAACACCTACTCTCTGCATCCTATTCATTAACCAATTTTCTATCCATGTACAAATGTGACTACCCAGACCAACAGACCTTAGCTTATACATTAGTCGCCTATGGGGGACTGTATCAAAAGCCTTTGCAAAAGGTAAACTACATCTACTGCTATGCCAGAGTCTAAATTTCTACTTACTTCCTCATAAAAGCCAAGCAAGTTAGTTTGACAACATCTATTCCTCTAAAATCCATGCTGGTTACTACTTATAATGTCAGTCCTTGAAACATACTCTAGAACATGTTCCCTTATTAAAATTTCCAGTATCTTCCCCACCACTGAAGTTAAACTTACAGGCCTGTAATTACCCGGCTCTGAACGACTACCCTTTTCGAATACTGGAATAAAATCAGCCTTTTTCCAATACAAAGACACACCTTCGGACATGAGGGAATCTGCAAAAATATTAAACAATGGCCTAGATAAAACTGAACTTAGCTACCTAAAGACCGGAGGATGTATTTTATCTGGTCCAGGAGATTTATTAATATTAACTTTATTTAGTTTTTTCTGTACCATATCCTCGGTTAACCAAAGTGCACTTGAATCTTTTATACCATTATTGCTACTATACTCTATGATATCTGTACTTGGATCTTCTATAGTGTATACAGAGGGAAAAAAATATTCAAGACATTTGCTTTATCGCCATCCTCCGTAACTAACTTACCTTCATTAATAAATGGTGCCACATTCTCAGTCCTCATCTTCTTACTATTAATATACTTAAAAATTAACAAAAAATATAGGCTTTGTTCAGCTATCCTAACTTCATTATTAATTTTAGCTAGTTTGATTGCTTACTTACAGTTTTTATAATCCCTAAAGGCCCTTTCCGTTCCCTCTGACAAAGGTTTTAAATTACTTTTTCTTCCTTTCCATTAGCCTCTTTACATCAGAATTCAGAAACATGGCCGCAGATTTATTCATTTTACATTTATTTCCCAAGGGTATAAATTTAGATGTGAACTGGCTTAAAATCCCCTTAAACACAGTCCACTTCTGTTCAGTGCCTTTACCTGATAATACATTATCCCAGTTGACATTCTTAAGAGATACTTTTAGCCTGGGAAAATCTGCCTTCCCAAAATTAAAAGTCTTTGTCCTTTCGATAACATTATTTCATGGTCACTATTCCCTAAGCCTCCAGTTACCTTTATATCTATAATGCGCTTCACAATGTTAGATATTACCAGATCTAACAGAGCTCCTTTTCTAGTAGGAACTTCAACCACCTGTGAGAAAAAATTATCCTGCAGCTAATTCAGGAACTCATCGCCTTTTTCTGTGATGGCAGTTTCACTACACCAATCAATATCAGGGTAATTAAAGTCCCCCATAATGAGCACACTCCCAAAACTTGCAGCCCTTGCCAACTGCATATGAAGCTGACACACTTCCTCTCTGTTAGCATTTGGCGGCTTATAGCAGACAATGACATTACCCCCTTTCCTGTTGCCTAATTCCACCCATATTGCCTCCACTTTATCATCCATATCGCCAGTTATCTCTTCTTTTAAATTTGGCTTCAATTCTTTTTTAACAAACACATACTCCTCCCCCTTTCCTTTTTTCTCTGTCCTGCCTAAACAAGGCATATCCTTCTAAATTTACAGCACAGTCGTGAGAACTGTTCAACCACGTTTCTTCTATACCTATTACATCATACTTTACATTCAATGCCATAATTTCCAATTGACCCATTTTGTCAGCCAAGCTTCTTGCATTTGCAAACATACATTTTAGATTATGATCCTGTAATTTATTTGTACACTTTAATACACATGCCTCCCTATCCCCTATGCTAGCCCCACCCCCCTTTCCGCCCACCCCTTGCCTATCTACACCCTGCTTTCCTCCTGGGCTCTCTATTCCGGTGACACCCCAAACCCCCCCCCCCCCCACCCTAGTTTAAAATCTCCTCCAACC
This sequence comes from Hymenochirus boettgeri, assembly GCA_019447015.1. Classification (NCBI taxonomy): domain Eukaryota; kingdom Metazoa; phylum Chordata; class Amphibia; order Anura; family Pipidae; genus Hymenochirus; species Hymenochirus boettgeri. Next base: position 127,615,485 of record CM033472.1, on the reverse strand, counting down.
CTCTAGCCATCTTTCCCCCTAAAATAGCTGCACCCCCATCAGTGAGGTGCAACCCATCCCTAATAAAGAGCCTGTAGCTGACAGCAAAGTCTGCCCAGTTCTCTATAAACCCAAACTGTTCTTCCTTACACCACCCTCCTTACACCACCCACATGCCAAACCCTAGCACCAGGCAGGCAACACACAGTTCAACATGTAGGGTCTTGACGGCAGATTACCCTATCTACCTTTCTTATAATAGAGTCCCCTACCACTACCACCTGCCTAGCATTCCTGATCCTAAGTTCCTCCTCCCTTGTATCGGAGATGGCAGTCTCCTGGGTGCTCAAGGGCCTAGCCCCCTCCATACATGCTAATTCCAAGCTGTCCTCCTCCACTTCATCACAAATCTGTTGGGATGGGCAATCTGGGAAAAAGCAGCCCTACCCTTCCGTCCCCCACTTCCCCTAGTAACCCTAACAAAACTACCTCCCCCCCTCAACCTTCCCTGTCCCACTTCCACCCACCTCTATACTGGCCCCAGCCAGTGCCTGCTGTCCCCCCTGATTTGCTAATCCCCGCAATGCTGCAAGCTGCCCCCTTAGACTCTCCTCCTCAGCTTCCAAATGGGCAACCCACTCACACCTGAGACATAGGTCCCCTGGAACGTCTGCTCCAGGTTCCTATACATGTGGCAGGATGCACATTGCATGGTACCAACAAAACTGTCCCTTCTAATACACAACACCAGCACAGTGACGCACAAACCTTGTTTAATTAATTGTATATGTTCCACTCTAGTTTGTTTCACTCACAGGAAACTTCCTTTTGTTAGGTCCAAACCACAGGTCCAAACAATGTGAATCCTATTAAACTAATAGGCCCCAGCCCCCACACCAATTAGTGCAAGGGCCAGGAAGAGAGGGGAAAAAACAAAAAAAACTAGACTATAGAAGCCCATTGCACCCCATTTAACTGGAAGAAAGAACGATTAATCTGCTTACTGCACACACAGTCCTTAACACAGCAAAAACAATCCTTAGTTTCAAACTTATTTTCAAACTTTCACACACACCATACAACCATCAAATAATTAAATGTCCTTTTTCTATGTCCTTGAGATCAAGGTCCTTTAGAGCAAGGGACTTTGTATACGTTTCACTCACAGAAAACCTCCTTTTGTTAGGTCCAAACCCAGATCTGCTCATTCATCATTATATCATTTAATCTATTTATTACTATGTTAGTAGACAAAGGTTGTCTCTATTGTACAAATAGATTTCCGTGTTTATTGAGCAGTTCATTCTCAAAGCCTAGGAAGGCAATTTTAGGGTCCATATCAAAAGCAAAATGCATGGTGTCAGATATAAGCATGAAGATTTCTGTCCAAAATCAGTAGATGACTGGACATGTCCGCCAGTTATGAAAGAAGTTTCCTTCATGGGAACAGCCTCTGAAATAAAAATTGCTAACTGTAGGGTACATTTTTGCTAATACGGTGGGTACTCTGTATATTTTATGTAGTACCTTGAGAGCTGTTTCACGGAGGGCTATATATAATTAAGAATGTTTCTTGCCATTGGGAAAGTTCGATATCAATCTACAAAATGTCTAGTTCCCACTGTACCATAAATTTAGATTACTTGTTTGTAGTTTGTGGTGGGTTTATTAGTCATTTGCAGATATAGGAGAGATATTTTTTACAATGTGAGGATGATGAGCACAATTTTTCAAATTCCGATAATTTGCCGTCTGAGTAAGCTTTGAGAGTTTCTGAAAGAAAGTTAGAGATTTGAAGAAATTGGGACTGTCCTCTAAGTGGGGCTGGATAGTTTTCAATAATTTGGGGATATTGTAGTATTCGTTCCTTTGTTGTAAAAGCGATACATTTTTCTGTCTTATCATAAGCTAAATTTAAATATCCCGGAATATGGGTGATGGTAAATATTAAAGAGGGTTACAATGCAAAGAGATATACATTTTTCACTCTACCCCATATTTTCAGTGTCAGCATAGTAAAAGGGTTTGGGGATTGCCATTTGGTTCCGAGTTTTGTGGGTATCCAAGCTATAGTGTCTATATGTGTTGGGAATAGAGAATAGTTTTGCAGTTCCACCCAACGGTGTATATTGCTAGTTCTAACTCGTGTTAACTGAGCGGCTATGTAATATTTGTGGGGGCTTGTAACACTGACACCTCCCTAGAGTTTCAGTTTGTACATTATATTCTTATGTAATCTAGGTATTTCATTTGAACAGACAAATTGAGATTTTTTGCAACTCTTCAATTTGTGCTTTGGAGACTCATATGCCAAAATTATTTTATAAATTGCTGTATCTGTCTACATCTACAGTGGATAACAAAAAAAATACCTTTTTAGGGTTAATTCAAACACAGAAAGAGAATTTTACCAAGATTCTTAAAAGACCAAATGACCACATACAATCTAAAGTTTATTTTTCAATTATAAACCTTCTTTCTGGAGAGGGCTATAATAAATATTTGGTCAAGTAGGGACGCACTTAATATATGTAATTAGCAGGGCTGTACTCAAAGTGAGTGTACTAAAACACCATTAAAGAAATAGTTCATTGAGAAATTTAATTACTCCTTTAATGTTTAAATTGAACAACATGAGATAAAGGAGCTATGCCTTACCTCCCATTCTTCAATTAATTTTACAGGAGCCAGGAACAAAGCTTTAAAAAAGGAACCTTGTGCGCAATCCACCGCCGGCTCAACTGACAGGTCCCGACTGTTTCCAGTTTCACTTAACTATAGTGTGCAATAGTTAAGGAAAGCTGGAAACAGTCGGGACATGTCTCCACAAGATTACTTTTAATCTGCCACAGTCTCCCACAGATTGCATTACATCAGTATACCCTTTAACATTACCCCTATAATAATAACACTTACAGCCCAGTACAGAGCTGCAGGGAGAGGATAATAAAGTTAACTTAAACTTAACATAGCTTTGTGCAACGTATTTCTCAAAACAGTACCTATCTGAAGGTAAATGGAACATTCACTATCTGAGGGTGAATGAAACCTTCAAAGCAGATCATTTTGGCTTCAGATATTAGATAATATCCCAATCAAACAGTAACATTCTGAACCAAGAGCTGACAAATCCAATGTGCGTGAGACTCCTTACTATATGAGGAAATTAGACTGGAAAAAGTGATTGAATCTACAATTTATAATTGACAGGAAAAAAACAAGGTAAATTCAATTTTGAAATTATAAGAAAGATAAAAGTTGAGAAAAAAAGGGCATACATGTCTATATCTATAAAAGGAATGTAGGAAGGTTGTATAGTGTATGGCCAACTTAAGGTTAAGTTCCGCTACAATCATCAGGAAAAGGATGAATGGCAACTACAAAATATATGGCCACTGAATTTGAATTTATGATGTTGAATTTCTGCTTGGTCCATTCTTACAAAGAAGGTACCTCATAGACTGCTAGTCTTTGTTTTAGGTCTGGGTCAGTTGCCTTGTTGCTCATATGCCGCTGGATGATCTTTTCCATTCCCTGCTGCTCCAGGCAGTCAGTAACATCATAAAATGAGTCTTGGTCAGGAAGTGCTGCAAGAGTCTACAGAATGCAATAATTCTTAAAAAAAAAACAAACTAGGCATAATAAAAAAACTACTAATAAAAAGGTGCCGACAATCACAGGAACACGAATTGTCAACAGATTTGAGTTAAAAACAAAAACAGAAGAGCACAGACTGTACAGTTTAGGGAAGGACATGTTCCTAAAGTTTATTTTTATATCTGGCAGCTAGTATAATTTATTTTGAAAGATGGAAAACATACCTAGAAGTCATAATACTGTCTATTTTGGCCATAGTGAACTAGAAGTTTAAAATAGCTTGCCAGTCCATTCTTTATTTTGTGTTATTGAAGCGATTAGATTTGCCAACACAACGCTAAAATTAAGCCAGATATATTTTAATTTGAATCAGTAATATATCATGAAACACTTATTTTTTTTTTTAAAACATACAAACATGTAAACTGTTGATTGGGCATTTTTGCTATTTTGCCAGAACGGAAGATAACTTTTTATTTACTACATGGTTACAAATACATGCATTAAACTGGCAAAAATAGCAGCTGGGGTTGCAGGCAGATAACTGACAAGTCATATATTTTTTTGTTTTAAGGGTGGACATGTCCTAATATTTGTGTTTGCAGCTGCTTCCTTTTCATGGGACTAATACACAAGCATATTTATCATTAACCTGTGAATTAATGCTCTCCCAACTTTCCATTATTGAAACACAACCAAACCTCTGATCTTTTCTCCTCTGCCCTTCAGCCTTAGTAGACTATTAACATCCAGAATAATTTTTAACCTTTTCAGTATTTGTGCACTCTAAAAAGAATACATATACAAATAATTTATATTTTCCTTCCATATTTATTTTATGCAAAGTATGCCTATGAAATTTTTAATTACAATATCGCAATAAAAGCACCTAAGCAGTAATAATTCTGGTTGTTCCAAGCTTCCCGTTAATATTTATTTAGAAACAAAAGAGAGTTACACTTTGTCAGTGCAAGTAAATTAAAAAAGCAAACCAATTTAACAGACCATTAGACCAAATCAAATTTACTAATGATAATAGCAATATCAAAGTTTACATAATAGTACAAATAACATCAGCTAAAATTTTATGCAAATAGCAAAGTGTGCCAGTATTTTAATTTATGTTTTTATTCTTTTTTTGAAATGCTGTACAGTTTTCATGATGTGATGTTCAAAAAAAGTTTAATAGTAAATCAAGTTCAGATGTTTCCCCATGTAACACAGGACACAGTTGGCTATATTTATAACATTAGAAATGCTATTAGTTAATTAACAATTCTTCTTACCAAACTTCTTTGCTTCTGGTAGCAAGTTCCTGTAAGCTAAATATTTATTTGGCACAAGCCACTTACACTTGAATAAGGCTTACATCTCCAGACACAAAGGGAAACATGAAGTGCATCAGTTAACTGAATCTCTCGCGAGGTACTTTTCAGCATTCAAAAAGAATAATTATAGCAGCAAAGCATTAAAAAAAGAAACACACCTGAACTTAAACGCTCATTCTCAATTAAATGTGTTTACTAATAAAAGTGATAAGCCTATATGTACATTTTTTTTACCTTGTTAATGAGAGTCATGGTAAAAATTAGCAACTCTGAATCTGCTCCATTCTTTTCCTCCAGAATATCTACTAAATCTGTCCATGGACTGCAGCCTGTATAAGAGAGGAAAATAAAATGTACCTTTGTGCTTCTTTAAAGGCAATCTTATTATCATTATCAACTTAGAAAGTCTACAATTTGGCATTTTCATCATTCTAAAAGTCTATATTGATTTTCTCTTTAAGAGGGGATCTAAAAGGCATGTCCACCCTGTACTTATTAAAATCAATTGATCAGGAAGTACCAGAATTAGAGAAATGCCACCAGAACTTCTCCAAATACCAGACTAGGACTGTAACTGATAATTCAGTAAAATTACAAGGGGTTCTTTAGAAGTTAGTAAAATAGGGGATGAACTCTTAGGAGACAATCCGGAACATGTAGAAATAAGACCCCAAGTTAATTTTACTCGAAAACAGTGAAAACTGTAAAAATGTGCCCATTAATGCATTATCACCTCTTCACACAATTTTATGTGTAAAGAGGCAATTTTTTATTTTTATGAGCGCAAAAAATTTTCCGATAAAAAATTAATTGATGAATAAATAATTATGTTATCATGTGCAGTTTTAAAAAAAAAATATACAAAACACAACCCCCCCCCCCATAGTGCGACATACATACCTCTCCTACTATCTACAGTATTCACTGCTCTAATAAGAAGAGGAGCGTTTGATTCAGTATATTCAACAAACACGATCAGAAGCTTTAAGGCAGTTTTCACCACCAGCCGATACTAATAAAAAAATATATATAGATTATTATTTTTTTAAAAAATAGTAATACTAAATGCTCTAGATAAAATACAAACACTGAATTATTAATAAATGTAGGTAACATAACATGCCATATGCTATAAATAATGGCAAATCTACATCAGACATGTGGAAACAAGGGAATGACTGTAACCCCAGACAGCTCAAAGGTAAAATAGATTCTATTAATATATGATTTCCTGCTTTGTCTTTCAGGGCAATTTTAAACAATGAGTCAGCTACAAAACAACATTAATTTACAACTCTGAAATAAAATACTACATAAAACTAATACTTTTATTATAGTTTTTTTACTAGTTTTTATTTAAATTTAAAAACAAATTATCTACCCTTCCAAATTAAAAAATAAAAAGGACATTTATTTAAGAAAAAACAGTAAAACTACTTTTGTTTCCAGTGGTTCTTGGAATATTAACACAGTATACAACAGTATAATGTGAGGAAAAGGAACAGACAAATACATTAGAAAATAAACCATAAAACAAATGGCCCAGTTGAATGACAATTGACCTTGCTACAGCATCTCTTCAGGACATTCATTTTAGCGCAGAATCAAAATGCATATCTGAAGAAATTACCCAATTTCATTATCCAAATAAGATTCTCTCAATCTTTATGCCAGGGACACTGGTGTTTAGGAAGAGACAGAGCCTCCAATTTTGGAAGTAAATATATTTTCACCAGTTTAATTTTTACTTAAATCTATATATGTATATAGAATTGTAATTTAATCAATAAATTGATTATATTAAGAATCTATTATAATCTACAGTCTAAGTGTATAAAATACTCTTAATGTATGGGTTATTACACAGGAATTCTTTATAAAGCACACAGGAGAGCTGAAAAAGAAATTTGTATCCCCAAGTGTAAAAAGGCTAAGAAAGTTTGAGAAGCACTGATCTAAACAAATCAGATATATTGAAACTGTAAATTTTAAATGCTCACCGGACTTCCACAGAGAGTATAAAGCCACTGAATTGTCTCGTTATGGTTGATCAAGCCATTCATTCCATCAACAAAGAGCATTATTTGACTTAAGGCTATTAAAAGGGGGAAAATATACGGTCAGTTTTAACATATTTCAATCTGGTTGGGTCTGCGCCTGTATATAAAAAAATGGAAGACAGGTTATGAAATTGCTAACATGCATTATGATGAAAAAAGTCAAAACAGACCCTGGTGCAAAAATCCACCCCTTCTTCATTTGGATTATTTAGGCATAAATACCAGCAAACTAACGTCTTTCAGAAACACTTGGGGTGTGTGCAAGTATTACGACCTTGGGATTTGGTGGGGGGGGGGGGTGAGAGTACTATGGCCGATTGGGGTTTCCAAGTGCAAGAGCTGTGGGTTTCAGTAGGCTACACTCTCCAGTCTCCACCACTCTGGAAAAATATGTCAATGCATGTAATATGCAGTATTTATTGTTGTGAAACAAAGCTTTATTGAAAAAAAAATGCATGTTTGGGGGTGGACAGATGGGGTTATTTACATTCAAACCTCTACATAAAAAAAAATCTAACCATATTCCTACCTCCTATTAAATCTTTCAGCGCATAGCAGCATAAAGAATGCTGGCAAGATACTCTACATCGATTCCACCTAGTAGTTTCCTGGCTTTAGTCCTATTATTTGCATGTGTGGCAGGTGCAAATGACCAGAAAAGGGTTGGGTAAACTAACCGGGCAGCTGCTGCTTGCTGTAATCTTTATTAGGCCACAGCTATATGCACAAAAACTAGTATTGGGAAGTAGTGATAAGGTCTCCTACCTCCCATACTATTTTACTACTTTGAATGAGAGGGGGGGGTGATTTTACTATAGTAACTTCCTCTACAAAGCCTTTTTGTAAAGTGACAACTACTGTTTTGTGAAATGCCCTTTTAACTCCACCCATCCATAAATCTCACATTAGCGTATGATGTTTAATATTTAGGCATATTGTTTAAGTGTAACACATTGGATATAGCTACAGGGTCATTTTTTAAAGAAGAATAAAATAAATAAATAAAGCGCATGTGATTACCCATGTAATTAAGACCTTATCTGCTATATATTTTACATTTTGTATACCAAATACCTTAAATTTATGAAAATAATTCATGCTTTCTAAGTTCCTGTTTCCCATTTTGTCCTTGGCTAGCAAACCCTATCCAAGTTTATGGATATTGTGCCAAATAGGGATTTGGGTCACAGAAAGGTGCAATCAGAAGCAGAGGAGTTTAGGGAGAACAGAAGCAACAATAATATTCATTTATTGGCAACTAACAACATTTTGAAGGTTAAAAATATAGCAGTTTGGAACATAACACTGAGAATCTCCTGAGCTTAATTTATTATTGGACTTTCATTCTTCTTTAAGGCTGTGGTTATTACTGTAAATGACACAGAGACCTGGGTAATGGTCTGGGGAATCTGTAAATATAACCAAAACCTATTTTAAAACTATCTTTCCGCATGATCAGGCTGTTTTCAAGCTTCCACGTTCTATTTTTGAGAGTTACCGAAATCAATAATTACTTTCAAGGGTTATTTCAATAATCGTCTATTTTCGATCATCATCTATTTTCAATAATCGTTTATCTTCGATAAAAATCAAAAATTCGGGAGTTCCAAAAGTTTTGTTGGGACTTCAAAACCCTCAGATTCTATTCAAACCCACATTACATCTCTATTCACAACCTGTTTAGAAAAAGAAGCTGGATAACTGTTTAAAACTGTGTGTTTAATAAAGAATTACATGATGGTCATGTGTGTCTGCATATAGGGGCAAGGCGGGGCTACTTCCGGCTGTAGGACCATTGGGAATATCAACTGCCCTGCCCACTTTGTTTCTGATTGGCCCAATGGAATAAGACACTGCTGTCTGCTATATTAAATGCGCATGCGCAAATGGTCCAGCACGGACTTAGCCCACTGACTAAGGAGCAGCCTGGCAGCAGGCCAAAAGTTGTAGGGGGGTGGTTTGTCAGGTAAGATTTTATGTAAATTTCCAGGTGTTTTTTATTTTTATCAATTAAGCCCTATGCCTGGGGACAATGTAATTGTGTGTGTGGAGTCACTGTGGTTGGTACTGTGGGTTGTTGTTGGGGCTGCTGCCTGCTGGGTTTTTTCTTTCTGCTTACATTAAGCCCTGTGCCTGGGGACAGTGTTATTTGATTGTTAATTGAGTGAGGGTTGTTGGTGCTGTACACTGGGTGTTTTATTTATTTTTTTTATTCCTTATCCTTACCTTAAGCCCAGTGTCTGGGACAGTGTAAAAGTGTGGGGTGGGAATTGTTCATGCTGCCTGTAGGGCTGGTTTCTTTTTTCCCTTACGCCAAGGATAGGCAACCAATATATCTCCACATGTTTGAAAACTCCAACTCCCAGGATTCCCTTGACTGCTTGTAGAGGAATGCTGGGAGTTGTAGTTCTGGATCTACTGATTTCTTATCCCTAAGTGTAAGAGTGTGGGGTTACTGGGGTGGGTTGCTGTTGGTGCTGCCTGCTGTTTTTTTTATTTCTTAAGCCATGTGGGTGAGAGGGTAATTGAATGGGATATAATAGGTTGGATGTGATATGGGGGGCTGTCTGGGGGTTGACTTTGTGGTGACCCTAAGACTAAGATTCAAGCACCGACTATTCACAAGCTATGCCCACTTGGCTGTAGCGGTGGATGTGCCTTTTTTCCCCCTATGCACCCCCCCTGAAAACTTTCTGTGGATACCCATGACAATGGTGACAGACAAAACTTTTATGAAAAAAATGATAAACCTCGTAGGATGTAGTTCTGATAGTTCTGATCAGCTTCTGTTCCCACTTTGATGAGACATGTCAAGCCTTCAGAGTTCACAAACTCTGGAACCAGGTCCTTGTCCTCCTGTAAAAGTCCGAGGGGGACAAAGTGTGGGGGAAAAAAATTCATTAAATATTTTTTTTACTCTGTTTTCCATTTACTTCTCTGGAAGTTAAGGTTGTGTACAGAGTACGATATTCCAGGCTTATAAAAATTTCAGTCAATCGAAATGAAACATCAGCAGTAATTTTAGCCTATAACTGACCAATGTCGATCAATCGGACAGGCTGGAAATTTCAATCAATCTTGCGGTCTTTAACGGAACACGTTATGCTGGGTGTTACATTTCCATTCAACCATCATCCAACCTGGCCATCTGCGGTGACCACTAGAAATACTGGACCGTGTGTATCCAGCCTAAAGGTGGCTATAGATCACAACAAAATTAAAAGCGATCTTCTGGGGAAAGCTATGCAATCTTGGCATCCAAAAGCACTGCCTATTATTTTAAATATTAAGTAACACGATATGGCTCTAATGAAATACTGTTGCATGTGATTAGAAATTCTATGTTTCAAAGCAAAAATTGAGATAACAGGAAATTGTGATCATCAATTTAAATAACTTTAGACTTCATAAAAATTAATAAAGCCAAAAAATTCCATTGTACCTATAATAAAAAACTATAACCCCACCAAAAAATTAAATGTATACTATCTCCACATTTTAAAATATACTGATAAAGGTGTTGATCATTACCTGAAAAAGCTGTTTAAGAGAAAAGAGAGACCTTCTTAATTCAGGACCATTGGAGTTGTATAACTTTTCTAAATGGAAAAAAATAAGTCATTTTATAAACCCTCAACTACGTGCAAGTCTGGAAAGCTAAAATCTCTTGCATTAGCAATGTTTTCATCCACCATTTAGGGTTTTCATCCACTATTCATGGTAGCATACTAAATTATACTTTTCCTCCAGTCCCACAATAATAAATTAGGAGAACCTTGCTATACAACACAAGTTACGGTAAGGTTAAAGGGAATGTAGGGGGTAAATAAAGGTTTAGTGCATTGCAAAGCTGTACCTTCAAATCACAAAATATTTTAATGTGAGCAGATGTTGTATCACATTGTTAAAGTGGAAGTTAATGATACACTTTAAATTTAATGGGGAATTTAAAATGATACACTTACATATTAACTTCCCCTTTTAACAATGTGGTACAACATCTTAAATAAAATGAATTTTTAGGGTAAACGCCCAAATATAATTTGCCCCAAAATTTTAACATTTTGGAATATCCTCTTTATAGTGACTATGTTACTCAACTATAGCCCCAACATTTAAAAGTACTGCAATTGACCAAAATAAATTATTAACACACAATGTCCCCCAGAAAACATAATTCAGATGCCACACCCAAAATCTAAAAATGACACATGGAAAAGAAAAACAAACACTTAAAGGGCATGTCCACCCTTAATAAGAACTTTTGCCTTGTAATAGAACACAGTCCCCCAGCCCCAACCGCTATAAAAATAATTTAAGAAAGTCCCCAGTTCTTCACTTACCTTCCCTCTGTCCTCCGACGCCCGGCCCGGCCTTCTGCTTGCGAGACACTGCAAGCAGGGGGCGGGACCAGCAGCCGTGTCCGTGATTGGCTGAGAAGCAGCTAATCACGGACGTGGCTGCCGGATTCTCAGAATGCTGGTGGAGAGAGGGAAGGTAAGTACAGTTCTGGGGACTTTCTGAAAATAATTTTTTTGCGGGTGGGGTTGGGGGAACATATTCTATTAAATGGGCAAGGGGTTTTATGGTAGGGGGAGGGATAGCAAAACGGGAGGGAGAGGGAGGGGGAGAAGGGCTGCAGTACGCATGCCAAACTTCTCCCGGAGGCCAGATAGGAGGCAGAGTCCTATATGGACTCTGCTATCCTCCTGGTGGGCAGTTTTTGGGACTTTGGGGGGGGGGACTACAGGAGAACCTTATGGAGCTGGGATGTGAGGTAAGGATTTTACTACACTACATGGTGGGGCCAGTAGTGGGGGGGGATTATAGTTTTGGGGGTGGACATGCCCTTTAACTTCTTGCACACTTCAAATAAACACATACAGTATATAGTGACACATTAATAGATGACTGCTGTTCAGTGCCCCAAACATTCATTTGCCAGTGGTAGCCCTTTAAATATCATTGCATTATATACATAGAAGCAGCACTCTGATGATTCCCTCTGCATTCCGGTCAATGTTTTACTTTGCACAGCTTTGCAATGGAGTCAACTTTGATTTACCATATATATTACCTTTAAAGGAAATGTCCACCCAAAAAGTGAACTATTCCTTTAAAGGGGAAGCTCAGTGCAAATACATATGCTTTTCAGGAAAAAAAACAGTACTTTTTCATCCCAATGACTTTAATCTGCCAATTCAGCATTTTGTCTGTGTATAAATAAATGCAATCACAATATTGACTTCCTGTTTGCAGGACCCCTAGTAGAGACCGTTAAGGGACTTGCCCATGACCCAGCACCTGGTTTGATTCAGTTGCTTAGTAGAGATCTGTGCATCTTTGACCCATCCAACAGCCAATCAGTAGAAATGACTGTTAGGAACATTCCAAGGATGTGGTGCATCCGGGGAAGAAGAAGGGCCGTTAGAACCTAAAATGTCAGCTTACTAATGTCAACAGCAGGGAATAGCAAAGGGTATGAAATCAACTGATTTTTCAAAATGGGAGAAAATATGTAGAATAACTAAGTATGCATTACACAAACTAACAATTTAACAAATATTGATAATTTCCACTGAACGGTCCCTTTAAAGTAGTGATTGAAGTCCGGGAAGTAAAGGACCTATTCCTTACCTTCTGGATCCTGGTCACTTGACCAGGATCCAGGATCATAGGTGAGTATATATACCTTGTGCACGATCCACCGCAGCTCAGTTGACAAGTCCCGACCGCTTCCTGGTTTAGTTTCACTAGAGTGCGCATGCACGATAATGCGCTCTATAGTAAACTAAACCAGGAATTGGTCGGAAATTTTCAACTGAGCCGCGGTGGATTGTACAAGAGGCAAATATACTCACCTACAATCCTGGTCAAGTGATTAAAGAATGGAAGGTAAGGAATAGGTCCATTACCTCCCAGTCTTCAATCACTACTTTAAAGGAATAGTTCAATTATTGTGTGAACTATTCCTTTAAAATAAAAAACTGGTCAATTGGCCCCCAACCAATATATTTTGCACTTATTACCTGCATTACTAACCAGATATTTAAAGATAATAACTGGCAGAATAAGCTGGCCCCTCCCTCCATGTAGTCAATTAAGGCTGTGACAAATGACATCACATCCAATGACTGACTGCTGTTTTAAATGCGATCTCCTCTGCTCAAGCTTATATAAAGCTTATTGAGAAGAGGGAGGAGGCAGATACATTTGTCAAAAGAAATAGAATTTATTAAATGTCTAGTTACAAATGCATGTAATTAACTGGTAAAAATAGCAGTTGGGGTCCGATAACAGAAAAGTCAGAAAGCGTGGACATGCCCTTTGCTGTTCTCTTACCCTTAAAGGGCCATTACTTGGTTTTAAAAGTGTCGGGCGAGGAAATGTCCTTTAAAATGGGCCCAGACTCACTTCTCTAAATGCAAGCACACATAAGTTATAGTGCTGAGAAGGTTTATGTTTTATGCTTCCATTAGGTTAAGTAATGGCACCAATACCCACTGGGATGCTCTCTCTGGTGGTGTAAGCCTGTGTATTAATTTACTGCTGGAACAAATAAACATTCCAGCCTTATAACATACTACACAAAATAAGTGCCTACCCCTTCATGATTTGTAAAGAAAAAAACATAATCATAAATCTGCCATAGTATAAGGTTTACAATAGCTATGGCATAAAAACGGTAATTTCCCAGGCATCTATGTATCTGTTCTAAGTTTCAGCAGCAAGGAGCTAGAGACTGATGACATGCAGTCTGCTTGTCATATGCAATATGACTGGTCTTCCTCAAGGACAGGGGTCAAACAAGCAGCAAGAAAGATTAACTTTTCCAACACTAAATGCCAGTACTTAAAGGGCATGTCCACCCCCAAACTATATCCCCCCCAACTACTGGCCCCACCATGTAGTGTAGTTTAATCCTTACCTCACATCCCACGCCATAGTGTTCTCCTGTAGACCCCCCCCCCAAAGTCCCAAAACTAACCACCAGGAGGATCAGGGCTCTGCCTGCTTCTTGCCTCCGGTAGATATTTCCATGCGTACTGCAGCCCTTCCCCCCCCCCTCCCTCTCCCTCCCTCTCTCTCCCGTTCTACTATCCCTCCCCCTAGCTTTAAACCCCCTTAATATGCTGCCCCCCCCCCATGTCCCCCAGCCCCAACCGCATACATTTTTTTTCAAAAAGCTCCCCAAACTCTTACTTACCTCTCCTCTTTCCTCCGCTGCACTGAATGACAGGCAGCCGCGTACGTGATTGGCTGCCGCTCAGCCAATCACAGACGCGACTGCCGGTCCCGCCCCTCTCTTGCATTCTCGCAAGCAGAGGGCCGGCAGTGCGGCGGAGGAACGAGGGGAGGTAAGTAAGAGTTTGGGGGGCTTTCTGAAAAAAAAATGTATGCGGTTGGGGCTGGGGGACATGGGGGAGCAGCATGTTAAAAAAAATTTTTTACAGGTAGACATGCCCTTTAAAGGATAACTGTATTGCCTCCAGACATTTTTTTAAAAAATTGCTTTAAAAAGAGTAAAGGTATGCAGCCCTCCCCATAAATATTTTTCCTGATTTCGAGCCTCTCTCTGCCTTCAATTAACCATGCTGTGAAGGGGGCGTAACAATGTTGTCTGCCACTAACTGTCACTCAGAGCTAGCATGCGAGAAAACACTCCTCCACCCACCCTTGATCGTCTTGATTACGTAGGCTGCATCCTAGCAACAGGACATTTCAAGTTTGTTTAACCGGCAGAGGAGGAGGAGAGAGGTTGTAATAGACATTCCCACCAGCCAATGACAAGTGATATGTTAATCATGGCCATGGGCCATCTAGGAGGCGGGCTTTTACCACTCATCTTTGCTGTGTGATATCTAAGGGAGGGCAACACAGTTGTAAATGTGAGTAAGTGATTTCAGCTGCTGGAAGTGTGGACATCTAATGGGGGTGATTTTTTTTGTGATATTGTTGTCCTTTAAAGTAAACAAAGGTTTGCGTTTTAAATGTACGATTTTTATTTAACCTCAGCAACATAAAATCTTAATGTACACTAGACCATCTATAAAAACTTCTTGATCTATTTACAGACAGAAAAAGCCTGTAAAATATCAACCAGTTTATGTCCCAATACCTATTGCATAATGGCATTGTTTTGCATTTCTATCCTTAAGCTAGCCATACACCGCCAGATGTTCTTCCTATCAGATTTCCGATCGAGTGCAACAATCGAAAATCCAAATTGGAAGAATCGATCGAAGTTCCCCACCTTGGGGCTCCGATCTTTTCACAGATTTCCCCTTAGTGTGATGGGGACTGAAGAAGGGGTGTGCGGAAAATCTTCCACCTGGCCCGATTTTTGTTTTTCCTAAATTGTTGCCCAACATAGTCGAGTGATCGATTGGAAAAACGGAACATTATTTTCAACAATTTGAGCGATCCAATCAGATTTATCGGATGGCTAAAAATGATAATCCAGTGTATGGGGTGCTTTAAAATTTAAAACTTTGCCTTACCTAGGATAGAATGGACTCTAACTGAAAGCTGTGTACGAAGAATTAAAGTGGGGCGTCTTCCTTTGCTAAAAAAGAAAACACATTACATTACATTACATTAATTTCTATTATAAAAACCATTCAATAAAATGACTATCATCTTAACAATGAGTTTAAATATAGGTACAGTATGGGCAGCAACATAAAAGTATGTGTTCAAGCAATATATCTATACATATTTAGCTGCACACGTAAACACCTGGGTGCCATAAACTCCACAAATTAGATAAACACCAACACGCAATGAGGAGCACACATAGCTCTTTCACAATGCATAAACTCTTGAACCGCTTGACGCGTTTCAGCCACAAACAAGACTGTCCTCAGGATGGCGGAGAGCAAAGGAATGTTTGATCCCGAGGACAGCCATTTTTGTGGCTGAAACGCGTCAATCAGTGTTCCGACAAATACAAGAGTTTATGCATTGTGAAAGACAGTGTGTGCCCCTCATTGCGGGTTGGTATGTATGTATGTATATCCCTTATATTATATAAATATATTTATATCTCCATAGGAGATTGCATTGAGTTTTTAGGAGCTACCAATGTGGTGGGGAGTATAGGATATTACATATAGGAAAGTTGTATATGTATGTGAGTACTATCTCACTATTACCATTTAAATGACCATCAGTAAATGTATATAAAGTATACTTGTGAAGGTTCTCATTCATCCAGGTCATGGTGTATCTGTTGTATTCAATTAGACCAACTGGACTTGAAGTTTAGTTCTTGAAGACTAAACAGCAACTGCATCAACGTATGACCCAGCACAGAAGAACTAATTCCTTGGGTCAGGACTCAGCCGTGTACCTGCATCTTAAGGATAAAGGACATACCTTTGAAGATTGTAATGTTAACATATTGGCAAAGGAACTTGACTGGTTCAAGAGAGGTGTCAAGGAGGCTATTTATGTGAAAAAAAGAAACCAAGCCTAAATAGAGGTGGGGGGTTTCGACACCAACTGTCTGCCATGTACAATTCTGTTTTGACACCTTACTCTGGGTGTTCCTATAACACCTCTTAGCCACTATCCAATCACGCCCTTAACACTTGGCTGCTAATGCTATTTGGGATTTTCCAGGGTACATAATTGACAGATTCTTGTATAAGTCATTTTGAATTGAGAAAGCCAGTCGGATGACTAGCGAAACGTCTTCAAGAACTAAACTTCAAGAACAATTGATCTAATTGAATACAACAGATATATTCAGAAGATGATTCTGTAACATGTTTTTGCCAGTACAAATCCCAGCCCATGTAATCAACAAACAGCTTTGTGAGCATGTGCACACCCCTTGAACCCATTATTCTCCACACCAATATGGAAGTCTCTGATTTTGAAAGCTACTGTTGCCTTGCAGTCTATTTGCCAGCCAGCATGAAGTGCAGACAGCCTATTAGGAACAATACAAAACAGTCAGAGTAACATAGTAATTGAGGTTGAATAAAGACATGCGTCCATCAAATCTAACCTTTCAATGTCCTTTTTAACTCTACCTAACAGTTGATCCAGAGGAAAGCAAAAAAAAAAAAAAAAAAAGCATAAATGATTGAAGAGGAGGGGAGACAGATAAACGCATGTTAAATATAGGGGCCCAGAGTGGGGACCTATAATTACACGGAGAATCTGTTGTATTCAACTGTTCTTGAAGTTTAGTTCTTGAAGACGTTTCGCTGTCATCCGACTGGCTCTCTCATTCAAAATGACTTATACAAGAATCTGTCAATTATGTACCCTGGAAAATCCCAAATAGCATTAGCAGCCAAGTGTTAAGGGCGTGTTGATTGGATAGTGGCTAAGAGGTGATAGGACACCCAGAGTAAGGTGTCAAAACAGAATTGTACATGGCAGCAGTGGTGTCGAAACCCCCCACCTCTATTTAGGCTTGGTTTCTTTTTTTCACATAAATAGCCTCCTTGACACCTCTCTTGAACCAGTCAAGTTCCTTTGCCAATATGTTAACATTACAATCTTCAAAGGTATGTCCTTTATCCTTAAGATGCAGGTACACGGCTGAGTCCTGACCCAAGGAATTAGTTCTTCTGTGCGGGTCATACGTTGATGCAGTTGTGTTTAGTCTTCAAAACTAAACTTCAAGTCAGTTGGTCTAATTGAATACAACAGATACACCATGACCTGGATGAATGAGAACCTTCACAAGTATACTTTATATACATTTACTGATGGTCATTTAATGGTAATAGTGAGATAGTACTCACATACATATACAACTTTCCTATATGTAATATCCTATACTCCCCACCAATTGGTAGCTCCTAAAAACTCAATGCAATCTCCTATGGAGATATAAATATATTTATATAATATAAGGGATATACATACAACATACCAACCCGCAATGAGGGGCACACACTGTCTTTCACAATGCATAAACTCTTGTATTTGTCGGAACACTGATTGAAGGTTTCAGCCACAAAAATGGCTGTCTCGGGATCAAACATTCTTGCTCTCCGCCATCCTGAGGACAGTCTTGTTGTGGCTGAAAAGCGTCAAGCGGTTCAAGAGTTTATGCATTGGGAAAGAGCTATGTGTGCTCCTCATTGCGTGTTGGTGTTTATCTAATTTGTGGAGTTTATGGCACCAGGTGTTTACGTGTGCAGCTAAATATGAGAGATATATTGCTTGAACACATACTTTTATGTTGCTGCCCATACTGTACCTATATTTAAACTATTGTTAAGATGATAGTCATTTATTGAATGGTTTTTATAATAGAAATATGTAATGTAATGTAATGTGTTTTCTTTTTAGCAAAGGAAGACGCCCACTTTAATTCTTCGTACCAGCAGTTCAGTTAGAGTCCATTCTATCCTAGGTAAGGCAAAGTTTAATTTTAAAGCACCCCATACACTGGATTATCATTTTAGCCATCCGATAAATCTGATTGGATCGCTCAAATTGTTGAAAATAATGTTCCGTTTTTCCAATCGATCACTCGACTATGTGTGGCAACAATTAGGAAAACCAAAATCGGGCCAGGTGGAAGATTTTCCGCACACCCCTTCTTCAGTCCCATCACACTAAGGGGAAATTGTGAAAAGATCGGAGCCCCAGGTGGGGAACTTCGATCGCATTCTTCCAATTTGGATTTTCGATTGTTGCACTCGATCGGAAATCTGATAGGAAGAACATCTGGCGGTGTGTATGGCAGCTTAAGGATAGAAATGCAAAACAATGCCATTATGCAATAGGATTGGGACAAAACTGGTTGATATTTTACAGGCTTTTTGTCTGTAAATAGATCAAGAAGTTTTATAGATGGTCTAGTGTACATTAAGATTTTATGTTGCTGAGGTTAATAAAAATCGTACATTTAAAACGCAAACCTTGTTTACTTTAAAGGACAACAATATCACAAAAAAAATCACCCCCATTAGATGTCCACACTTCCAGCAGCTGAAATCACTTACTCACATTTACAACTGTGTTGCCCTCCCTAGATATCACACGCAAAGATGAGTGGTAAAAGCCCGCCTCCTAGATGGCCATGGCCATGATTAACATATCACTGTCTATTGGCTGGTGGGAATGTCTATTACAACCTCTCTCCTCTCCTCTGCCGGTTAAACAAAACTTGAAATGTCCTGTTGCTAGGATGCAGCCTACGAATCAGACGATCAAGGGTGGGTGGAGGAGTGTTTTCTCGCATGCTAGCTCTGAGTGACAGTTAGTGGCAGACAACATTGTTACGCCCCCTTCACAGCATGGTTAATTGAAGGCAGAGAGAGGCTCGAAATCAGGAAAAATATTTATGGGGAGGGCTGCGCTACCTTTACTCTTTTAAGCAATTTTTTAAAAAAATGTCTGGAGGCAATACAGTTATCCTTTAAAGGGCATGTTACCTGTAAAAAATTTTTTAACAGTGCTCCCCCATGTCCCCCAGCCCAACGCATCACATTTTTTTTAGAAAGCCCCCCAAACTCTTACTTACCTCCCCTCGTTCCTCCGCCGCACTGCCGGCCCTGCCTGCGAGAATGCAAGCAGAGGGGCGGGACCGGAGTCGCGTCTGTGATTGGCTGAGCGGCAGCCAATCACGTACGCGGCTGCTGTCATTCAGTGCAGCGGAGGAAAGAGGAGAGGTAAGTAAGAGTTTGGGGAGCTTTTTGAAAAAAAATGTATGCGGTTGGGTGGGGGACATGGGGAGCAGCATATTAAGGGGGTTTAAAGCTAGGGGGAGGGATAGTAGAACGGGAGAGAGAGGGAGGGAGAGGGAGGGGGAGAAGGGCTGCAGTACGCATGGCAAATATCTACCGGAGGCAAGATAGCAGGCCGAGCCCTGCTATCCTCCTGGTGGTTAGTTTTGGGACTTTGGGGGGGGGGTCTACAGGAGAACCCTATGGCGTGGATGTGAGGTAAGGATAAACTACACTACATGGTGGGGCCAGTAGTTGGGGGGGATTATAGTTTGGGGGTGGACATGCCCTTAAGTAATGGCATTTAGTGTTGGAAAAGTTAATCTTTCTTGCGTTGTTTTGACCCCTGTCCTTGAGGAAGACCAGTCATATTGCATATGACAAGCAGACTGCATGTCATCAGTCTCTAGCTCCTTGCTGCTGAAACTTAGAACAGATACATAGATGCCTGGGAAATTACCGTTTTTATGCCATAGCTATTGTAAACCTTATCTATGGCAGATTTATGATTATGTTTTTTTCTTTACAAATCATGAAGGGGTAGGCACTTATTTTGTGTAGTATGTTATAAGGCTGGAATGTTATTTGTTCCAGCAGTAATTAATACACAGGCGTTACACCACCAAGAGAGAGATCCCAGTGGGTATTGGTGGCCATTACTTACATAATGGAAGCATAAAACATAAACCTTCTCAGCAATAAACTTAGTGTGCTTGCATTTAGAGAAGTGAGTCTGGGCCATTTTAAAGGACATTTCCTCGCCCGACACTTTTAAAACCAAGTAATGGCCCTTAAGGGTAAGAGAAAAGCAAAGGCATGTCCACGCTTTCTGACTTTTCTGTTATCGGACCCCAAATGCTATTTTACCAGTTAATTACATGCATTTAACTAGACATTTAATAATTCTATTTCTTTTGACAAATGTATCTGCCTCCTCCCTCTTCTCAATAAGCTTTATAAAAGCTTGAGCAGAGGAGATCGCATTTAAAAACAGCAGTCAGTCATTGGATGTGATGTCATTTGTCACAGCCTTAATTGACTACATGGAGGGAGGGGCCAGCTTATTCTGCCAGTTATTTCTTTAAATATCTGGTTAGTAATGCAGGTAATAAGTGCAAAATATTGGTTGGGGGCCAATGACCAGTTTTTTTATTTTAAAGGAATAGTTACACAATAATTGAACTATTCCTTTAAAGTAGTGATTGAAGACTGGGAGGTAATGGACCTATTCCTTACCTTCATTCTTTAATCACTTGACCAGGATTGTAGGTGAGTATATTTGCTCTTGTACAATCCACCGCGGCTCAGTTGAAAATTTCCGACCAATTCCTGGTTTAGTTTACTATAGAGCCATTATCGTGCATGCGCACTCTAGTGAAACTAAACCAGGAAGCGGTCGGGAATTGTCAACTGAGCTGCGGTGGATCGTGCACAAGGTATATATACTCACCTATGATCTGGATCCTGTCAAGTGACCAGGATCCAGAAGGTAAGGAATAGGTCCTTTACTTCCGGACTTCAATCACATACTTTAAAGGGAACGTTCAGTGGAAATTATCAATATTTGTTAAATTGTTAGTTTGTGTAATGACATACTTAGTTATTCTACATATTTCTCCCATTTTGAAAAAAAGTTGATTTCATACCCTTTGCTATTCCTGCTGTTGACATTAGTAAGCTGACATTTTAGGTTCTAACGGCCCTTCTTCTTCCCCGGATGACCACATCCTTGGAATGTTCCTAACAGTCATCTACTGATGGCTGTGGATGGGTCAAAGATGCACAGATCTCTACTAAGAAACTGAATCAAACCAGGTGCTGGGTCATGGGCAAGTCCCTTAACGGTCTCTACTAGGGGTCCTGCAAACAGGAAGGCAATATTGTGATGCATTTATTTATACACAGACAAAATGCTGAGATTAGATTAAAGTCATTGGGATGAAAAAGTACTGTTTTTTTCCTGAAAAGCAATGTATTTGCACTGAGCTTCCCTTTAAAGGAATAGTTCACTTTTTGGGGGGACATTTCCTTTAAAGGTAATATATATGGTAAATCAAGTTGACTCCATTGCAAAGCTGTGCAAAGTAAAACATTGACCGGAATGAGAGGGAACATCAGAGTGCTGCTTCTAGTTATATAATGCAATGATATTAAGGGCTACCACTGGCAAATGAATGTTGGGGCACTGAACAGCAGTCATCTATTAATGTGTCACTATATACTGTATGTGTTTATTGAAGTGTGCAAGAAGTTAAAGGGCATGTCCCCCCCAAAACTAAATCCCCCCCCACTACTGGCCCACCATGTAGTGTAGTAAAATCCTTACCTCACCTCCCAGCTCCATAAGGTTCTCTGTAGTCCCCCCCCCAAAGTCCCAAAAAATGCCACACAGGAGGTAGCAGAGTCCATATAGGACTCTGCCTCCTATCTGGCCTCCGGGAGAAGTTTTGGCATGCGTACTGCAGCCCTTCTCCCCTCCCTCTCCCTCCCCGTTTTGCTATCCCTCCCCCTACATAAAACCCCTTGCCCATTAATAGAATATGTTCCCCCAACCCCACCCGCAAAAAAAATATTTTCAGAAAGTCCCCAGAACTGACTTACCTTCCCTCTCTCCACCAGCATTCTGAGAATCGGCAGCCACGTCCGTGATTAGCTTCTCAGCAATCACGGACACGGCTGCTGGTCCGCCCCCTGCTTGCAGTGTCTCGCAAGCAGAAGGCCGCGGCCGGGGTCGGAGGACAGAGGGAAGGTAAGTGAAGAACTGGGGACTTCTTAAATATTTTTATAGCGGTTGTGGGCTGGGGGACTGTGTCTATTACAAGGCAAAAGTTCTTATTAAGGGTGGACATGCCCTTTAAGTGTTTGTTTTTCTTTTCCATGTGTCATTTTTAGATTTTGGGTGTGGCATGAATTATGTTTTCTGGGGACATTGGTGTGTAATAATTTATTTTGGTCAATTGCAGTACTTTTAAATGTTGGGGCTATAGTTGAGTAACATAGTCACTATAAGAGGATATTCCAAAATGTTAAAATTTGGGGCAAATATATTTGGCGTTTACCTCAAAAATTCATTTTATTTAAGATGTTGTACCACATTGTTAAAAGGGGAAGTTAATAGTAAGTGGTATCATTTTAAATCCCCATTAATTTAAAGTGTATCATAACTTCCACTTTAACAATGTGAACAACATCTTGCTCACATTAAAAATATTTGTGATTTGAAGGTACAGCTTTGCAATGCACTAAAACTTTATTTACCCCCCTACATTCCCTTTAACCTTACCGTAACTTGTGTGTATAGCAAGGTTCTCCTAATTATTAGTGGGACTGGAGGAAAAGTATAATTAGTTGCTACCATGAATGTGGATGAAAACCCTAAATGGGTGATGAAAACATTGCTAAGCAAGAGATTTAGCTTTTCAGACTTGCACGTAGTTGAGGGTTTATAAAATGACTTATTTTTTTCCATTTAGAAAAGTTATACAACTCCAATGGTCCTGAATTAAGAAGGTCTCTCTTTCTCTTAAACAGTTTTTCAGGTAATGATCAACACCTTATCAGTTTTTAAAATGTGGAGATAGTATACATTTAATTTTTTGGTGGGGTTATAGTTTTTATTATGGTACAATGGAATTTTTTGGCTTTATAATTTTATGAGTCTAAAGGTATTAAATTGATGATCACAATTTCCTGTTATCTCAATTTTTGCTTTGAAACATAGAATTTCTAATCACATGCAAACAGTATTTCATTAGAGCCATATCGTGTTACTTAATATTTAAAATAATGGCAGTGCTTTGGATGCCAAGATTGCATAGCTTTCCCAGAGATCGCTTTTAATTTTGTTGTGATCTATAGCCACCTTTAGGCTGGATACACACGGTCCAGTATTTCTAGTGGTCACGCAGATGGCCAGGTTGGATGAGGTTGAATGGAAATGTAACACCAGCACTAACGTGTTCCGTTAAAGACCGAAGATGATTTGAAATTTCCAGCCTGTCCGAATTGATCGACATTGGTCAGTTATAGGCTAAATTACTGCTGATTGTTCATTTCGATTGACTGAAATTTTTATAAGCCTGGAATATCGTACTCTGTACACAACCTTAACTTCCAGAGAAGTAAATGGAAAACAGAGTAAAAAAAATATTTAATGAATTTTCCCCCACACTTTGTCCCCCTCGGACTTTTACAGGAGGACAAGGACTGGTTCCAGGTTTGTGAACCTGAGGCTTGACATGTCTCATCAAAGTGGGAACAGAAGCTGATCAGAACTATCAGAACTACATCCTACGAGGTTTATCATTTTTTTCATAAAAGTTTTGTCTGTCACCATTGTCATGGGTATCCACAGAAAGTTTTCAGGGGGGGGTGCATAGGGGGAAAAAAGGCACATCCACCGCTACAGCCAAGTGGGCATAGCTTGTGAATAGTCGGTGCTTGAATCTTAGTCTAGGGTCACACAAAGTCACCCCCCAGACAGCCCCCCATATCACATCCAACCTATATATCCCATTCAAACCCTCTCACCACATGGCTTAAGAAATAAAAAAAAACAGCAGGCAGCACCAACAGCAACCCACCCCAGTAACCCACACTCTTACACTTGGGATAAGAAATCAGTAGATCCAGAAACTAAACTCCCAGCATTCCTCTACAAGCAGTCAAGGGATCCTGGGAGTTGGAGTTTTCAAACATGTGGAGATATATTGTTGCTATCCTTGGCGTAAGGGAAAAAAGAAACCAGCCTACAGGCAGCACTGAACAATTCCCACCCCACACTTTACACTGTCCCAGACACGGGCTTAAGGTAAGGATAAGGAATAAAAAAAATAAATAAAACACCCCGTGTACAGCACCAAACACCCTCACTAATAACAATCAAATAACACGTCCCAGGCACAGGGCTTAATGTAAGCAGAAAAAAAAACCCAGCAGGCCGCACCCAACAACAACCCACAGTACCAACCACCTGACTCCACACACACAATTACATTGTCCCCAGGCATAGGGCTTAATTGATAAAAAAAAAAAAACACCTGGAAATTTACATAAAATTTACTGACAAACCACCCCCCTAAACTTTGGCCTGTGCCAGGCTGCTCCTTAGTCAGTGGGCTAAGTCCGTGCTGGACCATTTGCGCATGCGCATTTAATATAGCAGACAGCAGTGTCTTATTCCATTGGGCAATCAGAAACAAAGTGGGCAGGGCAGTTGATATTCCCAATGGTCCCTACAGCCGGAAGGTAGCCGCCTTGCCCCTATTGCAGACACACATGACCATCATGTAATTCTTTATTAAACCACCAGTTTTAAACAGTTATCCAGCTTCTTTTTCTAAACAGGTTGTGATAGATGTAATGTGGGTTTGAAATGAATCTGAGGGTTTTGAAGTCCAACAAAAATTTTGGAACTCCCGAATTTTTGATTTTTATCGAAGATAAACGATTATTGAAAATAGATGATGATCGAAAATAGACGATTATTGAAATAACCCTTGAAGTAATTATTGATTTCGGTAACTCTCAAAAATAGAACGTGGAAGCTTGAAAAACAGCCTGATCATGCGGAAAGATAGTTTTAAAATAGGTTTTGGTTATATTTACAGATTCCCCAGACCATTACCCAGGTCCGTGTCATTTACAGTAATAACCACAGCCTTAAAGAAGAATGAAAGTCCAATAATAAATTAGCTCAGGAGATTCTCAGTGTTTAGTTCCAAACTGCTATATTTAACCTTCAAAATGTTGTTAGTTGCCAATAAATGAATATTATTGTTGCTTCTGTTCTCCCTAAACTCCTCTGCTTCTGATTGACCTTTCTGTGACCAAATCCCCTTTGGCACAATATCCATAAACTTGGATAGGGTTTGCTAGCCAAGGACAAAATGGGAACAGGAACTTAGAAAGCATGAATATTTTCATAAATTTAAGGTATTTGGTATACAAAATGTAAAATATATAGCAGATAAGGTCTTAATTACATGGGTAATCACATGCGCTATTTATTTATTTATTCTTCTTTAAAAAATGACCCTGTAGTATAATCCAATGTGTTACACTTAAACAATATGCCTAAATATTAAACATTATACGCTAATGTGAGATTTATGGATGGGTGGAGTTAAAAGGGCATTTCACAAAAACAGTAGTTGTCACTTTACAAAAAGGCTTTGTAGAGGAAGTTACTATAGTAAATCACCCCCCCCCTCTCATTCAAAGTAGTAAAATAGTATGGGAGGTAGGAGACCTTATCACTACTCCCAATACTAGTTTTTGTGCATATAGCTGTGGCCTAATAAAGATTACAGCAAGCAGCAAGCTGCCGGTTAGTTTACCCAACCCTTTTCTGGTCATTTGCACCTGCCACACATGCAAATAATAGGACTAAAGCCAGGAAACTACTAGGTGGAATCGATGTAGAGTATCTTGCCAGCATTCTTATGCTGCTATGCGCTGAAAGATTTAATAGGAGGTGGAATATGGTAGATTTTTTTTTATGTAGAGGTTTGAATGTAAATAACCCCATCTGTCCACCCCCAAACATGCATTTTTTTTTCAATAAAGCTTTGTTTCACAACAATAAATACTGCATATACATGCATTGACATATTTTTCCAGAGTGGTGGAGCTGGGAGTGTTAGCCTACTGAAACCCACAGCTTGACTGGAAAACCCAATCGGCCATAGTACTCTCACCCCCCCCCCCACCAAATCCCAAGGTCGTATACTTGCACACACCCCAAGTGTTTCTGAAAGACGTTAGTTTGCTGGTATTTATGCCTAAATAATCCAAATGAAGAAGGGGTGGATTTTGCACAGGGTTGTTTTGACTTTTTTCATCATAATGCATGTTAGCAATTTCATAACCTGTCTTCCATTTTTTATATACAGGCGCAGACCCAACCAGATTGAAATATGTTAAAACGACCGTATATTTTCCCCCTTTAATAGCCTTAAGTCAAATAGTCTTTGTTGATGGAATGAATGGCTTGATCAACCATAACGAGACAATTCAGTGGCTTTATACTCTCGTGGAAGTCCGGTGAGCATTTAAATTTACAGTTTCAATATATCTGATTTGTTTAGATCAGTGCTTTCAACTTTCTAGCCTTTTTACACTTGGGATAAATTTTTTTTCTTCCTGTGTGCTTTATAAAGAATTCCGTGTAATAACCCATACATTAAGAGTATTTATTACACTTAGACTGTGATTATAATAGATTCTAATATAATCAATTTATTGATTAAATTACAATTCTATATACATATATAGATTTAAGAAAAAAATAAAATGGTGAAAATATATTTACTTCCAAAATTGGAGGCTCTGTCTCTCCTAAAACCCAGTGTCCCTGGCATAAAGATTGAGAGAATCTATTTGGATAATGAAATTGGGTAATTTTTTCAGATATGCATTTGATTCTGCGCTAAAATGAATGTCCGAAGAGAGCTGTAGCAAGGTCAATTGTCATTAACTGGGCATTTGTTTTAGGGTTATTTTCTAATGTATTGTCTGTTCCTTTTCCTCACATTATACTGTTGTATACTGGTTAATATTCCAAGAACACTGGAAACAAAAGTAGTTTCTGTTTTTCTTAAATAAATGTCCTTTTATTTTTTAATTTGGAAGGGTAGATAATTGTTTATTTAAATTTAAATAAAAACTAGTAAAAAAACTATAATAAAAGTATTAGTTTTATGTAGTAGTATTTTATCAGAGTTGTTAAATTAATGTTGTGTAGCTGACTCATGTTTAAAATTGCCCTGAAAGACAAAGCAGGAAATCATATATTAATAAATCTATTTACCTTTGAGCTGTCTGGGGTTACAGTCATCCTTGTTTCACACATGTCTGAGTAGATTTGCCATTATTATAGCATATGGCATGTTATGTTACCTACATTATTAATAATTCAGTGTTTGTATTTATCTAGAGCATGTATTACTATTTTTTAAAAAAATAAAATCTATATATATTTTTTTATTAGTATCGGCTGTGGTGAAAAAATGCCTAAAGCTTCTGATCGGTGTTGTTGAAATACTGAATCAAACGCTCCTCTTCTATTAGAGCAGTGAATACTGTAGATAGTAGGGAGGTTGTATGTCGCACTATGGGGGGGGGGGGGTTGTGTTTGTATATTTTTTTTTTAAAACTGCACATGATAACATAATTATTATTCATCAATTAATTTTTTATCGGAAAATTTTTGCGCTCATAAAAATAAAAAATTGCTTTTACACATAAAATTGTGTGAAGAGGTGAGATATGCATTAATGGGCACATTTTACAGTTTTCACTGTTTTCGAGATAAAATTAACTTGGGGTCTTATTTACATGTTCCGGATTGTTCCTAAGAGTTCACCCTATTTACTAACTTCTAAAGAACCCTGTAATTTTATGACATATCAGTTACAGTCCAGTCTGGTATTGGAGAAGTTCTGGTGGCATTCTTAATTCTGGTACTTCTGATCAATTGATTTTAATAAGTACAGGGTGGACAGCCTTTTAGATCCCTCTTAAGAGAAAATCAATAGAGATTTAGAATGATGAAAATGCCAAATTTTAGATTTCTAAGTTGATAATGATAATAAGATTGCCTTTAAAGAAGCACAAAGGTACATTTTATTTTCTCTCTATAAGGCTGCAGTCCATGGACAGATTTAGTAGATATTTGGAGGAAAAGAATGGAGCAGATTCAGAGTTGCTAATTTTTACCATTGACTCTCATTAACAAGGTAAAAAAATGTAATAGGCTTATCACTTTATTAGTAAACCATTTAATTGAGAAGAGCGTTTTTTAAGTCAGGGGTGTTTCTTTTTTAATGCTTTGCTGCTATAATTATTCTTTTGAATGCGAATGAAAGTACTCGCGAGAGATTCAGTTAACTGATGCACTATGTTTCCCTTTGTGTCTGGAGATGTAAGCTTATTAAGTGTAGTGGCTTGTGCCAATGTTTAAAGTGATATCTTGGCGAGAAACATGCCTGCATTCCTTGTATATATACATAAAAACGTTCATATAATATCGATTTATGTACATAGTTACTTTGGGACAATAAGTATCAGAACCTTTTGGATGGACACCATGTTGCAGCACGGATCCAATTGTTAATACACCACCAAGCTATTTAGGAGCACGGGACTACAGATCATGTGACCCGGAAGAAGGGAGTCTAATCCCGAAACGTACGTCGGTCAGTGTGGTAGTACGGAGATAATCTAGCATAGCCGCATGTCCTATTTGGCTACACCTTATATGTACAGCGCTTGCCTGTGAACAGAGTTTGGGACGTGGACCTTAGCAGTGCGAATCGCGCACGATATTCCGAAGGAGCGTAACTAACGGAACCCTAGGATTACAAACTGGATCAACAAACACACCTTACTGCCTGATTAATCGCCTGATGAGATGGAGGCACCGAGATATGGGTGAGACCGTCCCGTCATTATATATATACAGTGGTGTGAAAAACTATTTGCCCCCTTCCTGATTTCTTATTCTTTTGCATGTTTGTCACACTTAAATGTTTCTGCTCATCAAAAAACATTAAATATTAGTCAAAGATAACATAATTGAACACAAAATGCAGTTTTAAATGATGGTTTTTATTATTTAGTGAGAAAAAAAACCTCCAAATCTACATGGCCCTGTGTGAAAAAGTGATTGCCCCCCTTAAAATAAGTTAAAAAAATAACTAATTGAGATCTATCAGTCTGGTAAAGGTTATAAAGCCATTTCTAAAGCTTTGGGACTCCAGCGAACCACAGTGAGAGCCATTATCCACAAATGGCAAAACATGGAACAGTGATGAACCTTCCCAGGAGTGGCTGGCCGACCAAATTACCCAAAAGCACAGAGAAAACTCATCCGTGAGGCCACAAAAGACCCAGGACAACATCTAAAGAACTGCAGGCCTCAATTGCCTCAATTAAGGTCAGTGTTCACGACTCCACCATAAGAAAGAGACTGGGCAAAAACGGCCTGCATGGCAGATATCCAAAGCGCAAACCACTTTTAAGCAAAAAGAACATTAAAGGCTATGTCCACCCTAAAATTGATTTTTTCATATAAGATCCCCCTGGGCTCCCAGCCCCAATCGCTAATTTTTTTTTTTTAGAAAGCCCCCCAAACTTACTTACCTCCCCTCGATCCTCCGCCGCGCTCCCGGCTCTGCTTGCAAGGAAATGCAAGCAGAGGGGGGGGACCGGCAGCCGCGTCTGTGATTGGTGAGCGGCAGCCAATCACAGACGCGGCTGCCGGCAGCTCACTTCGCCGGAGGAAAGGAGAGGTAAGTAAGAGTTTGGGGAGCTTCCTAAAAAAAAAAAAATATGCGGTTGGGGCTGGGAGACATGGGGGAAATCAGTACTGAAGGGGTTTTATGCTAGGGGGGGATGTAGAAGGGAGGGAGAGGGAGGGAGAGGAGGGAGGGGGGAGGGAGGGGGGAGAAGGGCTGCAGTACGCATGGCAAAAATCTACCTGAGGCCAGCTAGCAGGCAGTGTCCTATATGGACTCGCTAGCCTCTGGTGGTCATTTTTTGGGACTTTGGGGGGGGACTACAGGAGAACCCTATGGAGCTGGGATGTGAGGTAAGGATTAAACTACACTACATGGTGGGGCCAGAGTGTTGGGGGATTATAGTTTTGGGGGTGGACATGCCCTTTAAGGCTAGTCTCAATTTTGCTAAAAAAACATCTCAATGATTGCCAAGACTTTTGGGAAAATACCTTGTGGACCGGCAAGACAAAAGTTGAACTTTTAGGAAGGTGCGTGTCCCGTTACATCTGGCGTAGAAGTAACACAGCATTTCAGCAAAAGAACATCATACCAACAGTAAAATATGGCGGTGGTAGTGTGATGGTCTGAGGTTGTTTTGCTGCTTCAGGACCTGGAAGGCTTGCTGTGATAGTTGGAACCATGAACTCTACTGTCTACCAAAAAATCCTGAAGGAGAATGTCCGACCATCTGTTCGTCATCTCAAGCTGAAGCGATCTTGGGTGCTGCAGCAGGACAATGACCCAAAACACACCAGCAAATCCACCTCTGAATGGCTGAAGAAAAACAAAATGAAGACTTTGGAGTGGCCTAGTCAAAGTCCTGACCTGAATCCTATTGAGATGTTGTGGCATGACCTACTAAAAAGGCGGTTCATGCTAGAAAACCCTCAAATAAAGCTGAATACAACAATTCTGCAAAGATGAGTGGGCCAAAATTCCTCCAGAGCGCTGTAAAAGACTCGTTGCAAGTTATCGCAAACGCTTGATTGCAGTTATTGCTGCTAAGGGTGGCCCAACCAGTTATTAGGTTCAGGGGGCAATTTCTTTTTCACACAGGGCCATGTAGATTTGGAGTTTTTTTTCTCACTAAATAATAAAAACCATCATTTAAAACTGCATTTTGTGTTCAATTATGTTATCTTTGACTAATATTTAATGGTTTTTGATGAGCAGAAACATTTAAGTGTGACAAACATGCAAAAGAATAAGAAATCAGGAAGGGGGCAAATTTTTCACACCACTGTATATATCTCTTCACTTACATGTACTTAATTACATTATTGTTTCAAGGGGTGGACGCACCCTGGATATATATATATGTATATTCATTGTAACTACTGTACGCCCGCATATTGAATACATCTCTGTATTGGTTCATTGTAGCCTGCTGTACATCTCTCTGGACATTTGGACCTTTTATCCTGTACACATGCACTTTGCTATCCATATATTTATCTCCAAGCCCTACCTATTTTTTATGTGGCATTTTAGGATTCACTGCACATTCTATTTATATAATTGTTATACTCTAATATTGTGTTTAATATCATAAGTTATATGTGTTTTAATAATAAAGTAGTGTGGATTTTTGGATAGGTAGTGTGAATACACTTCTTTGTGTGGGATATCACGGAATATGGTTCCTTTTCCCACACTAATTATAATTACTAATGGTTTATTGGTAGCTGAGTGCCCTGGAACTCATTGATCCATGTTATAGCGGAGTCCTTTCTATCTGTCCTTCTTTGTATTTTATCATTATTACTATATACTCCGCATAGCACCCACCATAATTGGTGTATACCAGACCTCAATTTTCAAGCAGGTGGCCTAGAAGTCACCATTTAATTAATCTAATACCATTTATTCTCCCTGTTTTCTTTGTATATTTGTTCTCTGTATTAAGCTATGGAGGCTGCTACTGAACATATTGATTTAAATCCTCCTGTCCTTGTACCTGCAGATGAAATTCCCCAATTAGACTCCGTAGCTCTACCAGGCCCAATTGCCAAACCTATTTTTAAACCTCATCCATTTGATGGGGTAATTAGGGAGTGGACTGATTGGCTAGAACAATTTGAATTGGCAGCCACTATTATTGGTGGGATGAAGGTCCTCACATGCAAGTCCTTAAACTTTTGCTTAGTGGTAAAGCCAGGCAGGTATACCAATGATTTACTGTAACACTGAAATAAAAAGCTGTTCTCAGTTATTAAAAATTGCTCTGAAGCTATTTTTTTCAATTAGATCTGTATAAAATAGTATATAAAGGATAAATCCATTTCTTTAGGTAAACTGGGAATGGGATATGTTTGTTTATACGTTCAATTATTAGGGCAATGCTATTATAATAACATGACGCTGTGAGGTACCTTCTGTTATAATATATGAGGTACCATCACCACTTTCCGTGGTAAATACTAATAAGTATTAACCTAGCATGTTTAGTTTCAACCACAGTGTGGTAGGATTGCCTGGGTCTAATCTCAGACTTGCAGGATTATCCTATTTGGTTCCACTGGAAGCTGGTGACTGTCTGAGTAACAGTTTAAAATATACCTGTGTAAAGATTCTATATCCACTATATCCACACAAAGCAAAACATACAAACACATAATTTTATATATATATATATATATATATATATATATATATATATATATATACAAATCCAATCCTTACCCCAAACCAGTCATATGTAGAGTAACCCTACTGTATTTTTGCAATTGACTTTTTTTTTTTACATAGTTTTGAAGATATTTATATTGTTATATGCAATATGGTTGCAACGTAACCAGATCCCCTGCACTTCCTTCTTCCTAACATTAAAAACCATGTGACACCCACTCTGCCCTGTGTCTCCACCTCCCCTTGCACCCCTCCTCCACTTGCAAGCCCCCCGGCCCCTCCCACTCATGGGGCCCATGGCCCTCCACTTGCAGGTCCCCCTTGGCCCCTTCCCTTCCATCCTCCCTTGCAGCACATCCTTGGTCCTTTCATTTGCAGTCCCACTTGGTCCTGCCTACTCATGGATGTCATGGCACAGGCCACTCACGGATGCTGTGGCCCCTCCCCCACTCAGATCCATACCCCCACACACAGAAAACAAAGCTCTGCCTGAAAGGACTGTTTTCACACAGTTGAAGGGTAGGGCTGTTGAAGCAGAGATGGTGAGGGACTGTACCCCTCAGACACTGTGAAGTAGACACTCTGAAGCAGTGCTCTGCTGGCAGCGAGGTGGAGGAGCAGCTTTTGCAATGTCACATCATCCTCCCATCCATTAACTTTCTGGTCAGTAATTTCTTTATATCTTGGGCTGTGAAGCACGTAGAGAGGGTAGGAAACTGGCCTTTCATTTAAAACCAACTTGTCTGAAGATCACAGTTCCCATTTAAACAGTTAATTTCACTGCATCTACATTTTTTAAATGAAAAATTAGTCCTGTTTATAAGTTTCTGGACTATTACCTATTTATACACATAATTACTAACATTTTTCCATTCTAGTTATTTGGTTCATATAGAATATGGGCTCAATTGCCACAATGTCCAAGTGTTATCAAATAATTTAAAGGGACACTATACTGAAAAAATTACTTTGCCTCATCTTAATCTATTATTGAATACATGTAAGTAGCACTTACCGAACTCTGATTTGTGTGTGTTGCTGCATGCCTTCAATCCAGCACACATTTTGTTTAGGAGGAGTATCCTCCCTCTTTTAACCACTACCACTTACAGAGGTTAAAAGTGGTGGTTGGGAAGAATTAGAGTTTCTAGTTATGGTCAATTTAAAATAACCTATTTATCGGTATAAATGCCCTTTAACTTGATCATGGAGAGTATGGTATATCCGTTCATTTATCATTATTTTATTAACCCTGGTTAGTCTGAGGGATTGAGAGTCTCTGGGTTCTCCAATTTGCCCCTATGTGGATTTTAGCACTGAGCATTAAGTACTGTACCCATCTGTTTTCGTGGATGCTTAGTGATGGTATTGTTTCCCCGAGTAGAGCTATGACAGGGGTCTTTACAATTTTTATAGCAGTGAGTTCTGATACAATTTTGAATATATTGTCCCTGAACTGCTGTACCTTGGAGCACGTCCACCATATATGGAAAAATGTTCCCCGGTGTCTGCAGTTGCGGAAAAATAAGTCTGGAATTTGTGGGTACATTTTATGAATCTTGTCAGGTGTCTTATATACTCTATATAGAACCTTCATTGCTATCTCTCCCAATGGGACAATAAGACTCCCTCTATTCAATTACTCGGACCATGATAACCATTGTTCTTCGGTTATTGGGGTTGAGAGTTCTTGTTCCCAATTTTGTATGAATCTGCAGTCCTCATGTTTAATTTGTGGGAGAAGAGCCTTGTAAAAGGTAGAAATAAATCCCTTTCTTGATGGATTCCAGTGTTTTAGGATTGTTATGGTAGGTACATTTCTTGAGGAAAAACAGATGAAACAATGACAAATTTAATTACATATAAAATATAACACTGGAGTAACCATTTGTTGTTTTAGGATATCTTGAATAGGTATTAGCTGACCGTCTTTAATACAAGGGGATTGTTTTTCAAAAAGAGATGAACCTGGATCCCTGTACGCCTGGTAAGAAGGCTGTGTTTCCCTCTATTGGGAGTAGAGGGGAGGGTTGATTTGTTGAGTGAGGGTTGTTTCTACATACGATGTTCCACAATAGTATGTAGAATGTAGCAAACATATGCTTGTGAAGGTTCTCGTTCATCCAGGTCATGGTATATCTGTTGTATTCAAATACACCTCTTAGCCACTATCCAATCACGCCCTTAACACTAGGCTGTGATATGCTAATTGGGATTTTCCAGGGTACATAATTGCCACAGATTCTTGTACAAGACATTCTGAATTGAGAAAGCCAGTCGGATGACTAGCGAAATGTCTTCAAGAACTAAACTTCAAGAACAGTTGATCTAATTGAATACAACAGATATTTCCTTTAAAATTAGCTGAATATCACATCTCGGGCTGGAGCCTGTAAGAAATTACATTGGGGCAAATATTCAAAGTTCTTGCTTCCAGTAGGTTGAGTGACATCACCTGCCCACCCGTTCACCCCGGGGGAGAAGCACGCTCAGTTATGACTTAATGCTGGGGAAATCCGGAAGTACTTGGGGAAAAATTAACAGTTGAGAAGGGGAGCCTATTAATGCAGGCTGAGGCTGGTAACATGGCTGAAAACAGGAAGTGTTCAAGCAGGAAATAATATTGCTGAACCTTTCCAGCAACTTCTCACAAATTTTATCTAGAGATGTGATTTAGTTTTTATTTTGAAGGTATAATGGAAGGCTTTTTATATAATCCTTACTAGTTTGGAAAAATTCAAGACAACGGTTACCCTTTAATTAATTAATTAATTAAAAAATGTCCTTCCGATCGGGATAAACTGGATCCTGTACTAAGTCTCTGTACATGCCCAAAACAAATGAGAACTGAAGTTAGAGTGAGTCCTCCTATCAAACTCGGAGTCAAACAAGACAGAGCCACAACATCGGACTTACCAGAGTATCCTCTGCATTTTGCGGCTGATACAGCCATTCATACACATCGTGCATCGCGGGTCAACACCCGCAATTGCACGGGTGTACGAACCTTATGCGGGTCATGCACAGTATCCACATTTTCCTAGTATAACAAAAAGTGCTTCTAGTTAAGTCCACCAAACTCATCCAGGCTTGCTACTGCCATAAGAAATACAATCCCCACCTTCATTGATAGCAAACTGAAAATAGAAGGACGACCGCTCCAAACATCAGGGGTTCGCGTAACATAAAAGTAACTTTACGGAGTAAGGACTACATTTATACGTATGTTGGGGCACATGGAGTGCTCTGGGGTTCTGGCGAGTTTCATGGCGTCAAGCCGCTTCCTCAGAGACACACACAAAATAAAATCCTGGATTGCTCCATCGGCGGCTTCTTACTGACAGGTCGTGACATGCCCGCACAACGCTAATGATTGTGGATGCGTCAGCTCATTTACCTTTGTTTTATTCAAAGTTAAAAAGTTAAAGGACATAACTTTTAAATATACATAAAGCAAAATATATGCAGGGAGATTCAATAAAAGTTCTTATCTTTTAACCCTTTCACTGCCAGGAGATTTTCATTTTTTTTTGCGTTAACTGCCAGAAGAATTTTCAGGATTTTGCCCTTAATCGCTTTAGACTAATTTTACAGTAGGAAACCTTGCAGTAAATCAGGAATATTATACATTGTTTTTTTCAGCACAAAGTGTACTTTAACATGATAACAGAATTTTGTAACTTTTCTGGAAATTTTACTGGAATTATGGGTAAAATATGTAAAAAAAATGAAAAATTTGCAAATTTTCATGGATTTTTCCCATTTTTACTTATAGTTATCTTAAGGTTACGCACAAAAATCTTACTGTTTCTAAAAGCTCAGATACTCCCGAGTACAACGATACCAGATATATGTAGGTACCCGACTTTTCCTGTACAGGAGAACCCCCCAAACTAAAACTGCACCTCCTAGAATATTACACCAAATTAAAATGTGTAACCACTACTAACAGTTAACATAGAATATCTACCAAATTATCTAAACTATCCCCACAAGTGAGATATTTTTAGAAACTACACACTCGCAGGATTTTACGAGTGAGGTTAGTTTCGATCAAAATGCAGGTACCCGGACGCAGCTCTTCGTCAAATTGTAAGTTACTTTCTCACATTTTCCTTTTTTTCCTCAACTGTAAAATCAGAGACAAAATCAAATGCGAATTTCAGCTAAAAACTGTGGAGGAAAGTTCAAACGCATCTCAAATATGAAAGCCTAACCCCTCCCGAATAAAACGGTATGCCACATTCATGGGTGTACCCAGAGACATGGCTACCAACTAACCCAGAGCGTGACCAGTGCCAAATGTCAGTAGCAGCAAAAAAAATGTAGCCAGTTTTGTATTTGAACAGTCTGCAGTTTTTCCACGAAACACCCCCCCAACTCAAAAATACCCCCCACAAACTATATACTCCTGAAATCTATACACCTTCAGCTATGTAACGCCGTAGTTCGTTCATTCATATCATCAATGGTGTGGGCGCAGTTCTTCGTAGAAATTTGCACTTTTACCAGATTTTCAAAAAAAATGAACATCAAACAGCGTTCAAAAAGGTCGAAATCATGCCAAAACCCCATGGAATGTAAAAAAAAGTTACTAAATATCAATCTCCCAAATGTCCTGATCAAACTGTATGCCATATTGTGGTAACACGCAGACGTGGAAGCGAAAAGCCACAAAGTGAGACAATGCACGATGGCTCAGAAACGGCGAAAATATTTAGCCAACTCCGAATTTGGACAGTCTGCAGTTTTTTCACAAAACACCCCCGTAACTTAGAAATAACCCCCCACAACTATATATTCCTGAAATCTACACACCTTCAGCTATGTAACGCTGTAGTTTGTTCATTCATACCATCAATGGTGTGGGCGCAGTTCTTTTAGAAGTTCGCATTTGTCTGAAAAAACGAACATAAAACAACTTCAAAAGGTAAAAATCAGCCAAAACTCATGGAATCTAAAAAAAAGTACTAAAATCAATCTCCCAAATGTCCTGAATCAAACGGTATGCCATATGTGTGTTACACATGTGGACGTGGAAGCGAAAAGCCACAAAGTGAGACAATGCACGATGGCTCAGAAACAGCGAAAATATTTAGCCAACTCCGAATTTGGACATTCGCAGTTTTTTCCACAAAACACCCCCGTAACTCAGAAATAACCCCCACAACTATATATTCCTGAAATCTAAACACCTTCGCTATGTAGCACTGTAGTTCGTTCATTCATACCATCAATGGTGTGGGCGCAGTTCTTCGTAGAAGTTCGCACTTTTCTGAAAAAATGAACAAAAAACTTCAAAAGGTAGAAATCATGCCCAAACCTGACGGAATGTAAAAAAAAGTTACTAAATATCAATCTCCCAAATGTCCTGAATCAAACGGTATGCCATATGTGTGTTTCACATGCGGACGTGGAAGCGAAAAGCCACGATGTGAGACAATGTATGATGTTTGAGAACAGCGAAAATTTGCCAACTCCGAATTTGGACAGTCTGCAGTTTTTTCCACAAAACACCCTGATAACTCAGAATACCCCCAAAACTATATATCCTGAAATCTAAACACCTTCAGCTATGTAGCACTGTAGTTCGTTCATTCATACCATCAATGGTGTGGGGCGCAGTTCTTCATAGAATTTCGCATTTCTACACAATTTTCTGGAAAATAGAGAAAAATACATTTCAAAGTTACAAAATCACACCAAAACCCCAGGTAATGTAAAAAAACTTACCAAATATCAATCTCCTAAATGTCCTGATACAAATGGTATGCCATATGTGTGGTTACACACACGACGTGAAGCGACTAGTCAAAATGTAAAACAATGCGCAGTGAGCCAATAACAGCATTTTCCCAGATTTTTCAAACTGAACACCCCTCTAACTTGGAATACCCCCCCAAAACTATATTTCTCAGAATCTACATACCTTCAGCTACGTAACGTGTAGTTTGTTCATTCATACCATGAATGGTGTGGGCGCAGTTCTTCGTGAAAATTCGCATTTGTCTGAAAAAATGAACAAAACAACTTCAAAAGGTAGAAATCATGCCAAAACCCCATGGAAGGTAAAAAAAAGCTACTAAATATCAATCTCCCAAATGTCCTGAATCAAACGGTATGCCATATGTGTGGTTACACCGTGGACGTGGAAGCCAAAGACACAAAGTGAAACAATGCACAATGGCTCAGAAACAGCAAAAATATTCAGTCAAATCTGAATTTGAACGTCTCGCAATTTTCCCTCCCCACAAACAACCCCCACAAACCATATTCCTCGAATCCCACACACCTTTATCTACGAAATTCTGTAGTTTGTTCATTCGTACCATCAATGGTGTGGGCGCATTCTTCGTAGAAGTTCACAGTTTTAGCAGATTTTCTAAAAGTGATTGTACTGGTATCATACTAGTAAAACCCCAAAACACTGCTGTCTGCTCGAACATGTTAACATCAAAGGTGCAGCGTCTCTACATGTGCCACATCCGCAATTTCCAATGTAAAATGACAATATAGGCGCGACATATAAAATCATTACATAGCACATCTAATTGTCCTCGAATAACATAAACGTTGCTTCTCCGCCCCTGTTGAGCTTCTCGAGCCGTAGCGCAGTATCGTGAGCACGCAACCATAGACATCATAAGTAGCTCACACGTGCACAACAGTCTTCGCCCATTAGTTATTACAGTCCTTTGTAATCACTGCATCTTGTACATGACCTAAATCCCGAACTATTCCCAGATCTGCGTATCCAGACGGTCACTCACTCCTGGGTCATGTCATTGGAGCTTTATTCTGTGTTCGGGGCCCGGAGCCTTGGTTCCGTGGTCAGGCGTGTTATGGGGCTGCTTTCGGCTGGCGTGTAAGATCTCACTTGACTATGCTGTGTAGTACTTTAGAATGGATCGCCGCGGGAGGTGTAGGGCCCAGTGTAGGAAAGAAACACACGGGGGGGATGAGGTGAGGTTAGGTATGACTGCGGAGTGTAACAGCCGACAATATATTAGAGCTTGTAGATCAGATGTCCGCGGTGTACAGTGAGTGAGTCACGGGGAGGCGTCCAGGGTACATGGAATGTGGTGTAGGTAAAACGATATAATACTTAAAGTGAAATCAGGGAATGGAAAGGGAGGGAAAACGGGGTAGATTGATAATGATAAGCGGGCCAAGCAAGGAATAAATCGTAGAAGATGCCGTGGATGCACACAGGGGCGTGACCACCAACTAGCTCAAATGGGACACATGCACCAGTGTAATTACAAGAAAAATATCAAAGTGCTCTGTAATTTCAAACAGCCCCAAAACTTTGAAATGCCCCCCACAAATAAAACCCCCAACTAAATATCAATCTCCCACATGTTCTGAATCAAAGGGTATGCCATATGCGTGGATGCACACAGAGACGTGGCCACCAACTAGCTCAAATGGGACGCATGCACAAATGCAATTACAAGAAAAAAATCAAAGTGCTCTGTAATTTGAACAGCTTACCCTTTTTCTAAGGAAACAGTCCCGAAACATGGAAATTCCCCCCACAAACTATATATTTTTGGAATCTACACACCTTCAGCTACGTTACGGTGCCATGCTTTCATACATGCATGAAGAATTCCAGACCCAGCGATCCAAAGAACTCTGTGTTTTTACGAGATTTTGTGAAAAATAAAATAAGATGATTCAAGGGTTGAAATCCTACCTAAACCCACTTGACAAGCAAAAAAACCCACTAAATAGCAATCTCCCACATGTCCTGAATCAAACGGTGTGCCATTTGCGTGGGTGCAAACAGAGACGAGGCCACCAACTAGCTCAAATGGGACGCATTTAGAAGTGCAGTTACAAGAAAAATTTTTAAAAACGCCACAACCCACCCCCCACACACACACTCTCCCCCTTTTAGTGGTATTTTAGTGAAATCGGTTAGTATGGAGAGTCACACACGTTTTTGCACACTTTACTGATCCTAAAAATTCAATACGGTCTTTATTTGGTACCTCTGCAAAATTTCCTTCTAAAAAATAGGCTTAGTTTCCCTTGAAATCTTACAAATAAGTATCCGCGTTTACTTTACCGATATCACTGGGGACATTGGGGAGCTTGGAGAAGACAACTTTTTTTCTAATTTATAGTTTTAGGGTAAAAAAAAAAAAAGGGTGTGTGTATCACTTTAAGAATTTTTTTGTGTGTATTTCCCCATTTTTTCCCCGATCATTCCCAAAGATGATCATCAGATCATCTTAGGGAATGATACCGAACTTGGAATACGGGCATAAATGCCCGTTTTCCAATTCGAAATCCGATCAGAAAAATCACTTCCCGGAAATCATTTT
This sequence comes from Hymenochirus boettgeri, assembly GCA_019447015.1. Taxonomy (NCBI): domain Eukaryota; kingdom Metazoa; phylum Chordata; class Amphibia; order Anura; family Pipidae; genus Hymenochirus; species Hymenochirus boettgeri. The sequence goes on along the minus strand of CM033472.1, from coordinate 127,574,582 downwards.
CCAGGAAGTGATTTTTCATTCATTGGCAAAGATCAATAATTTGGTGATCAGAAGTGATCACCAAATTTTGATCTCTGTCCCCATTTTTTTTCTAAGTCTTCGCTAAGTAGCAAAGACTTAGAAAAAATCCTATTTGTGAATGGAACTTTGAGTTCCATTCACAAAATGTATAGAAAAGCTGTTAGCTTGACAGCTTTTTCTATACTTAGGGACTGCAGCATGATCTCCATAGATCATGCTGCAGTACCTCCACTGGACCACCGGGGCAGCAGTGTACCTCCATATGGGAAGACCCCGGTGAAGGAGGAAGTTCTGTGATGTCACCGGGGTCTCCCATTCAGCTTCCTCCTCCGGACCGGCAGCTTCAAGGTAGGGAAAACTTCAATGTAGGATATCTCCTGATCCCCCCCTCGGATTTGGACGAAACCGAGGGGGGATCGAGGGGACTAGGGGGGCAGTTGAATGCTGCCCCCCGATCGGCCCTAGCAGGGGGGAAAAAAATTTTTGGAGGGGGGAAGCCACAGATCGTATATTCACGATCTGTGGCAGTTAAAGCATTCTCTGCACAGATCGTGAATATACGATCTGTGGCAGGGAAAGGGTTAAAATGGTGCTAATTTTGTCCCAACCAATCAGAAATTGTGTAAACATTTGAAAGCTAACATCTGATTGGTTGGGGCAAAATTAGCACCATTTTAAACGATAAGAACTTTTATTCAATAACCCCGATGGTGTATTTCTTAAGAATGAAGTATGACATTATTATAGCAGGGATGCCCATCCTGTGATCCTCCAGGTGTTTATAAAATACTACTTCCTGCATTTCTTGCTGCAATTTGTTGTTTTGAGAATTGTAGTTTTCAAACATCTGCAGGGCCACAGTAAAGGCATTTCTCATATGGTCACAGACAGCTACAAATACACCCTCACAAGCCATATCTAAACAATCAAAAAAGATTTATGGTTTAAAATGCAAAAAAATACACTACACAGACACTGGGTACAGGTTCACACCTATTAATACACCATCAAAACCCAGCCTACCCTTTAATTTCCATAGCAACCATAAAAAAACATGATTAAATTTATTTTTATGGTCTAAAATGCAATGTTTAATCAAAATGGATTATGAAATGTTAAAGGGCATCTAAACTCCCCTTAATACTGTTTTTTAAGTATGTGCCATCTGTTTCTATTATTCACAGGGAGGTGAGAACGCTTATTCCCACCTCCTTGTGAATAATAGGACGCTCGGGGGACTTGGAACTTAGCTGACCACGCTCCACTGCAAGCCGATCCTTCACGGACAGCAGCTCTGTCCCGACCATGCACCCTATCTTAGGAGCATGCGCGCCAGTACAAAAGATAGGGTGCGCAATTGGGACAGAACAGCTGTTAGATGCAGGAGCGGCTTACGAGTAGAGCGGCGGTATTGTAAGTTCCAGGTCCCCCGTGCGTACTATTATTCACAGGGAGGTGGGAATAAGCGTTCTCCGCCTCCCTGTGAATAATAAAAACGGATGGCACATACTTAAAAATCACTATTTAGTGTTCCTTTAATGTTTTCTTTCATTGCCATCGCAAGATTAAGTTTTAAAACCTGCAGCACCGACACACATTCCCTTCCAAAATGCAACCTTTGTAGACAAATTCAAAATGTATACTTTAACTCCCTCTTTCTAGTTCACTTCGTGTTCCTGTCTCTCAGTTATTGATTTTTGCTGTATCGGTTAAACAATAACTCCTTCAGCTCCTTCTGAAACACACAGTGAAAGAAACAAATATCGGAGCCATCATTTAACTCTCTCCAGCAGCTTGGGCTGCTTCCTGCCACTGGCTGCATGAATCATCCCCCTCATACTCCTTTTCTTTTTCATAGATCTGCTCATATCTAGCTTTATCTAATGTCGGGGACCTCCCTGAGTCTTCCCCCAAAGCAGCTCTGCTGGTTGAGTGGAGGAAGTGAACTTGCAATCAGTACTGATCGCAGATCACTTCCTTTTATAGTAAGTTAACAACTAATATAATATTTGTTAATGGATCTAAGAGATTTAAAAATACAGCTTTTTTTTTTGTAGTGTGGCCATTATATATTGTATTGTTGTTTGGGTCCTGTAGGCTATATAAAATATCCGGCATATGTTAAGTGTCATGTTTCTCCTCCCAGGTCCCTATTTGGCTCACTTTATATCCCTTTTATAAAAGAACAAAAAATAAAGACCAATCCCCAAACCTACTCAAGACATTCAGAACATAAATACAATTTGAAAAATTTAGACATTGCATAGTATTTGTTACTTGTTAGTTATCATGGGGTTTCTAATCAGGAGCCACTAGCCACGTGTACATTATTTTTTAAAATTTTCGTTAACACCCTATGTGAATATAAACCAGTCTGAGGAACGGGAAGTCTGTCTAGTAAGGCTTTCCAACACCGCCGTGTAGGTGGGTCTGGCACCATCTATATTATGCTTTGTTCACATTTAGCAATTAACACAGCAGAACATTGCGTTTGCAATTTAGTATGAGGTTGTGATGCATTACCGCACAGAGGTGGCAACTATTTTTAATGACACCCCTATGTGTTAGCGCACAAAACTGCTGCATGCATGCAGGAAAGCTAAATGATGTTTTGACAACGTGTCCAATTTAGGTACTCCAAAAATGCAGTTTGTGGTTGAGTGGGACCATACCATGAAGCAAGAAACAGAGTTTAGCCAATATTTTGTACCAGAATCTTGCATCTATCTGACAGTTCCATGGGAGTGCTAAAAGCTTGTTTGAGATGGCATTTAGAGTAGGACCAGGACTCCAGAAACACAAAAAATCTCTAGAAAAGTTACAAAAAAATGCTAATATATAATTATGTTCCCAGTTTATACCGAGTGGTTTCCTATTATAAATTTTGTTAAAATCGATTTATTACAAAATCCTGCTAGCACTAAAAGGGTTACAACAGCAGTTCTCATATTACTATCCTTAGCATGTGAGTTCTTGGCTCTGTCTCCAAGACAGCGGCTTCCCACAGTGACTCAATTCTACTAAGAATATCACTGCTAGATGACTCACTATGCGAAAAATACAGTGAATCCAGCCAGGGTAAAAACAATTTATATATGTTTGAATACATAACATTTGTTATGCATCACTAATTATTTTGAAATATTAAAAGAGCTACTGACCAAAATACCTTTTCCCCACAGATCGAAAAATAAACAGATTAAAAAAGCTGCCCTAAAAGCTGCCCAAAGGTATCAGAAGAATCAGCAAAGTAAACGCAAATTATTAGCCCACCGATTTGCTATTCAAACTCACTTCTGATTGCTTTTTGCGATTTTTGTGATCCGCGCGTGATCACCAGTGGTTTTTAAAGTTTGTTGAGGGGTGAACATGTCCTTTAAGTTATGGGGGAAATTACATTGTACTTGACCCTCAAGAACATGTGGGTCCGATTCTTTTCCCATCTGAGTGGGTCGAATAGCAAAATGCAATTTGGGTATAAAGGCCAAAATAATTCACCAGAACAGTGGTTCTCAAATGTATTCAGGCTGTGGCATCCCTAGCAATATCAATTTCTGTCACAGCACAAATATTCATAATACTAACTTGCCACAAAAAGTTCTCATTCATCCAGGTCATGGTAGATCATTGTTGATCTAACTGAATACAACATATTGACACAAAAAGTATAGAATTTAAAAGGCATGTCCACCCCCAAAACTACAATTTAACCCCATACTGACCCCACTGTGTAGTGTTAAAAGAAATCCTTACCTTACATCTCTGCTCCAAATGGTTCTCCTGCAGTGCCTGTCTAAAATCCAGGAAGAGTAAAAGGTTTCTGTCTCCTCCTTGTCCTCTGAGAGGACAGTGGCATCTGCAGGGGAACCCTTTCCCCCCTCCCTCTATCCCTCTGTATCGCTTTTTGGTGACGGGTGCCCTACCTCTAAAAGCTCTTAAAGGGACACTATACTGAAAAAAATTGCTTTGTCTCATCTTAAAGGATCACTATACTCATTGAAACAATTTTGTATAATCTGAAATTACGTTATGGTAGTAAAATGATGTTACTTACATGTGTGTGTGTGCCTGCTGTGTTAGTGAATTTTCAATGTTTAGTAACTGCTCCAATCTGGCCCCCACCTCCCTTAGTCACTGTCCACTTGTAATCCATCCGACAATGGATACATTCATTTACATAAGAATGAGCCTATTTAGCCTGACACTATAGGGCTCATTAACATATCTTCCTGACACTGCAGAAAGTGGGTGTGGCTGCTGCTGTTAGACACTTCTCCATCTCCCTTTCTAAGTACATGCTGTCAAAGTGAGTGGGGGAGGGGCTGCTGCTGTGTGACACTTCTCCCTTCTGTAGATAGATAGATAGACAGACAGACAGACCGATCCAGGTTTAGACAGATAGATAGACAGATAGATAGATAGACAGAGGCTTGACTAAGGGTGGGCCCGAAACGTTGACTGTTTACTCTTAATGGATGTTAGAATAAATGTCCTGCACTAGTCACACCGGACCCTGATGCCTGTCTAAACCCAACTGAGAGACCCTTCAGCACTGGGAGAAAGGATTACACAACACGTTAGGTGCAGTAAAATCTCTTTTCTCAGTTTATTCATTTAGTACATTGGAATATATCAAACCAAAAAAAGGGGCTTTGCCAGAGAAAGGGGCATTACCAGACTGTGTGTCTGCAGATGATGTAATAAAAACATCTATTGGAATGCAAGGATAGAGTCAGGTTGACACACAATGTAGGAGGCAAAAGACCTTGAGATAAAATATTATCTTCAACATGAGAACCTCTTCAAACATTTCCAAGAAAAACAATGTCTGAATAATACGGACACAAAATGGCGTCAAAGAACAAAATGGCTGCTATTAGGCTAAGTGATTATAGAGCATATATAAAAACCAAACAATGGAGGAATAATTTATTTCACCATATCAATGCCTGGACCCCTCTATACTTGGAATTTTGCTTTTATGGACTATTTTGGGTGAGGCATTATAACCCACATCAGACTGTGCAAGAGAAGCTAACGGGACGATTCGGTACGATTTTTTATGTTAGATAGACAGACACAGACAGGAAGATAGATAGGCAGACAGACAGATAGATAGATAGATAGATAGATAGATAGATAGATAAAGGACCATTACACTATCTAAAGGTATGATTATTGAAAATTAAATTTTTGGAAATATAGATACCCTTTAATCTATAATTGAATACATGTAAGGCATGTTTTGCTGCATGCCTTCAATCCAGCACACATTTTGTTTAGGAGCAGTATCCCCCCTCCCTCTGTTAAACACTCCCACTTCCATCCGACCTGATTTTTTTCCCCACAAACCAACTGTCAAGCCTGCACACAGCAAGCAGCATTCCAACTGTCAACACCCTGTCACCATTCCAGCTACATTAAAACTACTCACAGAATAAAAGTTTTTGAGAGCAAGGAACTTGATTGACAGCTGAAATTTAAGTATTAGATTGGATATCTAAAGACATAGGGGGTAGATCAACAATAAAATAATACAGTGGTGGTTGGGAAGAATTATAGTTACCAGTTATGGTCAATTTAAAACCTATTTTTCGGTATAGACAGCCTTTAAAGGGAAAGTTCAGTGCAGATACAAGTACTTTTCAGAAAAAAAGAGCAGTATTTTTTCATCCCAATGACCTTAATCTGCTAATTTAGCATTTTGTCTGTGTATAAATAAATGCAACTGAAATACTGACTTCCGGTTTGCAGGACTCCTATTAGAGACCATTATGGTCTTGCCCATGACCCAGCGCCTGGGTTGATTTAGTTGCTCAGTAGAGATCTGAGCATCTTTGACCCATCCAACAGCCAATCAGTAGAAATAACTGTTAGGAACATTACAAGGATGTGGTGCATCCTGGGAAAAAGAAGGACTGTTAGAACCTAAAATGTCAGCTGACTAATGTCAACAGCATGGAATAGCAAAGGGTATGTGTCAGGAAAGTGTGTAGTGACTTGGCAAGAACGGGTTAACTATTGGTATTAGTTCTTGCAAAGGACCAATAAAAATACCATTCCACCCTGGAACAGTCCTATTGTTTATATTACGATTTGTGAAGCATGGAACCAGATCTTCTTTTCCAGACAATGTGGGGCTGAACCGTGTATCTGGAATTCTCTTCAGCTAAGGGTCTGGTGGGTACCTTACGAGGTCATTTTAAGGACAACAATACATGTAAAATAAATGTATTTCGGTATTGGAATATGTAAGACAGAAACCAATATTATATTTGTGAATGGGAAGGCAGGCCCATTAAAATGATACCCAACATGGAGACCTTATTCCCTTGCCAAGGCGAGTTATTAATATCTTGGGAAATATGTATTACACACAGGTCAGGTTTGGTATTTGAGGAATTGATAATTAATACAGCAGAGTAATATGTGGTCAATATCCCAATACAATGTACATATCTACATTTATATGGAATCTGCCTGAGGGGAAATTAATGCTTTTGGCTAGTCGTAAATCTGGACATTCCTAGACACTCCCACCTAATGCATAGCCCGGGGGGGGTGTCATCAAGGGGTTTAAAAATCCTTGTAGCCCCTATAACTGTGTTCATACTGAGGGGACATGCTAAAACTGTGTGTATGGAACAGATGTTTCTTCCTGCCCCAGGATACAGGACTTCTTCTAGTGAGTAGGGTCTGTACATATTTTTATCCTTTTTATTTTATATAACTATTGTACCTACTGTATGTCATTTTATTATAACACCATTTTCTTTTATTTTTGTATTATATGCACTGTCCACGTTTTGGAATATTAAATCTAAAATTTTGTTTTTGATGCTCTAAAAGAACTCGGCCTCTGATAAGTTTATATGTGGTTGAATGGAATGTTTTGTAGTGTAAATTCTAATTAACTCTGTGACTGCTTATGAAAGACTGATGCTAATTAACCAGTTAGTTTCTGGAGTGAATGGTGTAGTGTTAACCATTTAGCTGCCAGGACAAGGGTGCGCATAGTCAGTGAGAGTCAAGAGTGTTTTTGGGGCGTCTTTAAGGTCGTAACTTAAAGTGGTGGCAGCTTGTACCGATTGATTGGTCAGATTACATGCCCAGCAAACTGGCTTTCGTGACAAATATGAAATCAACTGATTTTTCAAAATGGGAGAGAATATGTAGAATAACTAAGTATGCATTACACAAACTAACAATTTAACAAATATTGGTAATTTCCACTAAACTGTCCCTTAAACATATTGTAGGGCACCCTATACCACCCCAAACCGCTAAGTCCGTTTGTTTAAAAAAGCTGCAGAACTCTACTTACAATACTTCTCTCCACCGGTGTTCTTTTTGCGACAGCCGTGTCTCTGATTGGCTGCCTCTCTCAGCCATTTAGAGACGCAGCTGCCAGTACAGCAACCTGCTTTTAGTTGCGGCAAGCAAAGGGGCGAGATTAGCTTGCCGGGGGAAAGAGGGATTGAAAGTAGAGTTCTAAAGCCTTTTTCAACAATTAAATCTAGCAGTTGGGGGTGGGCTAGCGTCCTGTACAGTTAAAAATGTATTTTGCAGGAGGACATGCAATATAATTTGAATATAATCATTGCAGTGTAAAGTAGCACAACAGTCTATATACAAGTGACACTAAAAATATTCATATGCATCAAAGGTTTTAATTAAGCTGGCACTGCAAGCTGGCACCGCACCTCTGGCTCTATCAAGGCACACAGTTTGAGAAAGTGTACTGCCATTAAGTGATCCAACAAGTCAGATTATCTTACAATGCATGATTAAAGGGCATGTCCACCCCCAAAACTATAATCCCCCCAACTACTGGCCCCACCATGTAGTGTAGTTTAATCCTTACCTCACATCCCAGCTCCATAGGGTTCTCCTGTAGTCCCCCCCCAAAGTCCCAAAAAATGACTACCAGGAGGCTAGCAGAGTCCATATAGGACACTGCCTGCTAGCTGGCCTCAGGTAGATTTTTGCCATGCGTACTGCAGCCTTCTCCCCTCCCTCCCCTCCCTCTCCCTCCTCTCCCTCCCGTTCTACTATCCCTCTAGCTCAATTCCCCTTAATATTGTGCTCCCCCATGTCTCCCAGCCCCAAACGCATATTTTTTTTTTTTAGAAAGCTCCCAAACTCTTACTTACCTCTCCTCTTTCCTCCGGCGAAGTGAGCTGCCGGCAGCCGCGTCTGTGATTGGCTGCCGTCAGCCAATCACAGACGCGGCTGCCGGTCCCGCCCCTCTGCTTGCATTCCTTGCAAGCAGAGGGCCGGGAGCGCGGCGGAGGATCGAGGGGAGGTAAGTAGAGTTTGGGGGGCTTTCTAAAAAAATAATTATAGCGGTTGGGGCTGGGAGCCCAGGGGGGACCATATATTAAAAAATTTTTTTCGGCTGGAATAGCCTTTAAAATCCCCATTCATTCTATATTGACATGAAATTCCAAATCAAATCTATTCATCAAATTAAAACTTTATCTGGACATTCAAAAAAGTTCTTATCGTTTAAAAATGGTTCTAATTTTGCCCCAACCAATCAGATCTTATTCAACATTGTCCCAACATTGTTGGGGCAAAATTAGCAACATTTTTAATGTTAAAAACTTTTAATAAATCTCCCTGAATATGTTTAATATCAACGCACCAAGATCAGTAAATGTAATACATAAAATGGGGGTATAGTATAGTATAGTATTTGAGGTTGAACAAAGACATATGTTCATCCAGTCAAAACCCATCTAGCAATATACTCATTTCCTGCCTAAATGTTGATCCAGTGGAAGGCAAAAAAAACCCACCAAATTTATAAAGGGGGAAAAAATTCCTTCCTGACTCCAAGTGGCAATCGGAAATTTCCCTGGATCAACTCTACTTTATGTATCAATTCCAGTAACTTGCAGCATTCCTTGTTTGCAGAAACTCATCCAGCTTTTTTTTTTTAAACTGACCAATGAACCTGCCATAACAACGTCCATAGCTTTACCGTTCTCACAGTGAAAATATTTAGCCAACTCCGAATTTGGACAGTCTGCAGTTTTTCACACAAAACACCCCCGTAACTTAGAAATAACCCCCACAAACTATATTCCTGAAATCTACACACCTTCAGCTATGTAACGCTGTAGTTGTTCATTATACCATCAATGGTGTGGGCGCAGTTCTTTGTAGAAGTTCGCATTTGTCTGAAAAAACGAACATAAAACAACTTCAAAAGGTAAAAAATCATGCCAAAACCTCATGGAATCTAAAAAAAAGTTACTAAATATCAATCTCCCAAATGTCCGAATCAAACGGTATGCCATATGTGTGGTTACACATGTGGACGTGGAAGGAAAAGCCACAAAGTGAGACAATGCACGATGGCTCAGAAACAGCGAAAATATTAGCCAACTCCGAATTTGGACAGTCTGCAGTTTTTTCCAAAAACACCCGTAACTCAGAAATAACCCCACAAAACTTATATTGAAATCTAAACACCTTCAGCTATGTAGCACTGTAGGTCGTCATCATACCATCAATGGTGTGGGCGCAGTTCTTCGTAGAAGTTCGCACTTTTCTGAAAAAATGAACAAAAAACAACTTCAAAAGGTAGAAATCATGCCAAAACGACGGAATGTAAAAAAAAGTTACTAAATATCAATTCCCAAATGTCCGAATCAAACGGTATGCCATATGTGTGGTTACAATGCGGACGTGGAAGCGAAAAGCCGATGTGAGACAATGTATGATGGTTGAGAAACAGCGAAAATATTAGCCAACTCCGAATTTGGACAGTCTGCAGTTTTTTCCACAAAACACCTGATAACTCAGAAATACCCCCACAAACTATATATTCCTGAAATCTAAACACCTTCAGCTATGTAGCACTGTAGTTGTTCATTCATACCATCAATGGTGTGGGCGCCAGTTCTTCATAGAATTTCGCATTTCTACACAATTTTCTGGAAAAATAGAGAAAAATACATTTCAAAGTTACAAAATCACACCAAAACCCCATGTAATGTAAAAAAAACTTACCAAATATCAATCTCCTAAATGTCCTGAATCAAATGGTATGCATATGGTGTGGTTACACACACGGACGTGGAAGCGACTAGTCCAAAATGTTAAAACAATGCGCAGTGAGCCAATAACAGCATTTCCCAGATTTTTCAAACTGAACACCCCTCTAACTTGGAAATACCCCCACAAAACTATATATTCTCAGAATCTACAACCTTCAGCTACGTAACGCTGTAGTTTGTTCATTCATACCATGAATGGTGTGGCGCAGTTCTTCGTAGAAATTCGCATTTGTCTGAAAAAATGAACAAAAACAACTTCAAAAGGTAGAAATCATGCCAAAACCCCATGGAATGTAAAAAAAAGCTACTAAATATCAATCTCCCAAATGTCCTGAATCAAACGGTATGCCATATGTGTGGTTACACACCGTGGACGTGGAAGCCAAAAGACACAAAGTGAAACAATGCACAATGGCTCAGAAACAGCAAAAATATTCAGTCAAATCTGAATTTGAACAGTCTGCAATTTTCCCCACAAAACAACCCCACAAACCATATATTTCTCGAATCCAACACCCTTATCTACGAAATTCTGTAGTTTGTTCATTCGTACCATCAATGGTGTGGGCGCAGTTCTTCGTAGAAGTTCACAGTTTTAGCAGATTTCTAAAAAATTTGAAAAAAAACACTCTCAAAGTAGAAATCATGCCAAAATCCCAAGTAATGTAAAAAAAAATTACCAAATATCAATCCCCAAATGTCCTGAATCAAACGGTATGCCCTATGTATGGTTCCACACGCAGACGTGGAATCAACTAGCCACAAAGTGAGTCAATGAACAGTGGCCCAATTACAGCAACTTTTCAGATTTGTCGACTAAACACCCCTCTATATTAGAAATACCCCCAAAAACTATATATTCTTGGACTCTGCACACCTTCAGCTACACAATGGTGTGATTCTTTATGCATACCACCAATGGTGTGGGTGCAGTTTTGTGTACAATTTCGCTTTCTTACCAGATTTTCCAGGAAAAATTATAAAAATACAATTCAAAGTTAAAAATATGGCAAATTTCCATGTCATGTAAAAAAAACTTGTCAATTATCAATCTTCCAAATGCCCTGAATCAAACGGTATGCCATATGGTGGATGCACACAGGGGCGTGACCACAACTAGCTCAAATGGGGACGCATGCACCAGTGTGAATTCAAGAAAAATATCAAAGTGCTCTGTAATTTCAAACAGCCCCAAAACTTTGAAATGCCCCACAAAATAAAACCCCCAACTAAATATCAATCTCCACATGTTCTGAATCAAAGGGTATGCCATATGCGTGGATGCACACAGAGACGTGGCCACCAACTAGCTCAAATGGGACGCATGCACAAATGCAATTACAAGAAAAAATCAAAGTGTCTTGTAATTTGAACAGCTTACCCTTTTTTAAGGAAACAGTCCCGAAACATGGAAATTCCCCCACAAAATATATTTTTGGAATCTACACACCTTCAGCTACGTTACGGTGCCATGCTTTCATACATGCATGAAGAACTCAGACCCAGCGATCCAAAGAACTCTGTGTTTTTACGAGATTTTGTGAAAAATAAATAAGATGATTCAAGGGTTGAAATCCTACCTAAACCCACTGACAAGCAAAAAAACCCACTAAATAGCAATCTCCCACATGTCTGAATCAAACGGTGTGCCATTTGCGTGGGTGCAACAGAGACGAGGCCACCAACTAGCTCAAATGGGAGCATTTAGAAGTGCAGTTACAAGAAAAATTTTTAAAAACGCCACAACCCCCCCCCCACACACACACTCTCCCCCTTTTAGTGGTATTTTAGTGAAATCGGTTAGTATGGAGAGTCACACACGTTTTTGCACACTTACTGATCCAAAAATTCATACGGTCTTTATTTGGTACCTCTGCAAAATTTCTTCTAAAAATAGGCTTAGTTTCCCTTGAAATCTTACAAATAAGTATCCGCGTTTACTTTACCGATATCACTGGGGACATTGGGGAGCTTGGAGAAGACAACTTTTTTCTAATTTATAGTTTTAGGGTAAAAAAAAAAAAAGGGTGTGTGTATCACTTTAAGAATTTTTTTGTGTGTATTCCCCATTTTTCCCCGATCATTCCCAAAGATGATCATCAGATCATCTTAGGGAATGATACCGAACTTGGAATACGGGCATAAATGCCCGTTTTCCAATTCGAAATCCGATCAGAAAAATACTTCCGGAAATCATTTTCCAGGAAGTGATTTTTCATTCATTGGCAAAGATCAATAATTTGGTGATCAGAAGTGATCACCAAATTTTGATCTCTGTCCCCATTTTTTTTCTAAGTCTTCGCTAAGTAGCAAAGACTTAGAAAAAATCCTATTGTGAATGGAACTTTGAGTTCCATTCACAAAATGTATAGAAAGCTGTAGCTTGACAGCTTTTTCTATACTTAGGGACTGCAGCAGATCTCCATAGATCATGCTGCAGTACCTCCACTGGACCACCGGGGCAGCAGTGTACCTCCATATGGGAAGACCCCGGTGAAGGAGGAAGTTCTGTGATGTCACCGGGGTCTCCCATTCAGCTTCCTCCTCGGACCGGCAGCTTCAAGGTAGGGAAAACTTCAATGTAGGATATCTCCTGATCCCCCCTCGGATTGGACGAAACCGAGGGGGGATCGAGGGGACTAGGGGGGCAGTTGATGCTGCCCCCGATCGGCCCTAGCAGGGGGAAAAAAATTTTGGAGGGGGGAAGCCACAGATCGTATTTCACGATCTGTGGCAGTTAAAGCATTCTCTGCACAGATCGTGAATATACGATCTGTGGAGGGAAAGGGTTTAAAATGTGCTAATTTTGTCCCAACCAATCAGAAATGTGTAAACATTTGAAGCTAACATCTGATTGGTTGGGGCAAAATTAGCACCATTTTAAACGATAAGAACTTTTATTCAATAACCCGATGGTGTATTTCTTAAGAATGAAGTATGACATTATTATAGCAGGGATGCCCATCCTGTGATCCTCCAGGTGTTTATAAAATACTACTTCCTGCATTTCTTGCTGCAATTTGTTGTTTTGAGAATTGTAGTTTTCAAACATCTGCAGGGCCACAGTAAAGGCATTTCTCATATGGTCACAGACAGCTACAAATACACCCTCACAAGCCATATCTAAACAATCAAAAAAGATTTATGGTTTAAAATGCAAAAAAATACACTACACAGACATGGGTACAGGTTCAACACCTATAATACACCATCAAAACCCAGCCTACCCTTTAATTTCCATAGCAACCAAAAAAAACTGATTAAATTTATTTTTATGGTCTAAAATGCAATGTTTAATCAAAATGGATTATGAAATGTTTAAAGGGCATCTAAACTCCCCTTAATACTGTTTTTAAGTATGTGCCATCTGTTTCTATTATCACAGGGAGGTGAGAACGCTTATTCCACCTCCTTGTGATAATAGGACGCTCGGGGGACTTGGAACTTAGCTGACCACGCTCCACTGCAAGCCGATCCTTCACGGACAGCAGCTCTGTCCGACCATGCACCTATCTAGGAGCATGCGCGCCAGTACAAAAGATAGGGTGCGCAATTGGGACAGAACAGTGTTAGATGCAGGAGCGGCTTACGAGTAGAGCGGCGTGATTGTAAGTCCAGGTCCCCGTGCGTACTATTATTCACAGGGAGGTGGGAATAAGCGTTCTCACCTCCCTGTGAATAATAGAAACGATGGCACATACTTAAAAATCACTATTTAGTGTTCCTTTAATGTTTTCTTTCATTGCCATCGCAAGATTAAGTTTTAAAACCTGCAGCACCGACACACATTCCCTTCCAAAATGCAACCTTTGTAGACAAATTCAAAATGTATACTTTAACTCCCTCTTTCTAGTTCACTTCGTGTTCCTGTCTCTCAGTTATTGATTTTTGCTGTATCGGTTTAAACAATAATCCTTCAGCTCCTTCTGAAACACACAGTGAAAGAAACAAATATCGGAGCCATCATTTAACTCTCTCCAGCAGCTTGGGCTGCTTCCTGCCACTGGCTGCATGAATCATCCCCCTCATACTCCTTTTCTTTTCATAGATCTGCTCATATCTAGCTTTATCTAATGTCGGGGACCTCCCTGAGTCTTCCCCCAAAGCAGCTTCTGGTTGAGTGGAGGAAGTGAACTTGCAATCAGTACTGATCGCAGATCACTTCCTTTTATAGTAAGTTAACAACTAATATAATATTTGTAATGGATCTAAGGATTTAAAAATACAGCTTTTTTTTTGTAGTGTGGCCATTATATATTGTATTGTTGTTTGGGTCCTGTAGGCTATATAAAATATCGGCATATGTTAAGTGTCATGTTTCTCTCCCAGGTCCCTATTTGGCTCACTTTATATCCCTTTATAAAAGAACAAAAAATAAAGACCAATCCCCAAACCTACTCAAGACATTCAGAACATAAATACAATTTGAAAAATTTAGACATTGCATAGTATTTGTTACTTGTTAGTTATCATGGGGTTTAATCAGGAGCCACTAGCCGTGTACATATTTTTTAAAATTTTCGTTAACACCCTATGTGAATATAAACCAGTCTGAGGAACGGGAAGTCTGTCTAGTAAGGCTTTCCAACACGCCGTGTAGGGGGTCTGGCACCATCTATATTATGCTTTGTTCACATTTAGCAATTAACACAGCAGAACATTGCGTTTGCAATTTAGGATGAGGTTGTGATGCATTACCGCACAGAGGTGGCAACTATTTTTAATGACACCCTATGTGTTAGCGCACAAAACTGCTGCATGCATGCAGGAAAGCTAAATGATGTTTTGACAACGTGTCCAATTTAGGTACTCCAAAAATGCAGTTTGTGGTTGAGTGGGGACCATACCATGAAGCAAGAAACAGAGTTTAGCCAATATTTTGTACCAGAATCTGCATCTATCTGACAGTTCCATGGGAGTGCTAAAAGCTGTTTGAGATGGCATTTGAGGTAGGACCAGGACTCCAGAAACACAAAAAATCTCTAGAAAAGTTACAAAAAATGCTAATATATAATTATGTTCCACGTTTAAACGAGTGGTTTCCTATTATAAATTTTGTTAAAATCGATTTATTACAAAATCCTGCTAGCACTAAAAGGGTTACAACAGCAGTTCTCATATTACTACTTAGCATGTGAGTTCTTTGGCTCTGTCTCCAAGACAGCGGCTTCCCACAGTGACTCAATTCTACTAAGAATATCACTGCTAGAGACTCACTATGCGAAAATACAGTGAATCCAGCCAGGGTAAAAACAATTTTATATTTTTGAATACATAACATTTGTTATGCATCACTAATTATTTGAAATATTAAAAGAGCTACGACCAAAATACCTTTTCCCCACAGATCGAAAAATAAACAGATTAAAAAAGCTGCCCTAAAAGCTGCCCAAAGGTATCAGAAGAATCAGCAAAGTAAACGCAAATTATTAGCCCACGATTTGCTATTCAAACTCACTTCTGATTGCTTTTTGCGATTTTTGTGATGGCGTGATCACCAGTGGTTTTTAAAGTGTTGAGGGGTGAACATGTCCTTTAAGTTATGGGGGAAATTACATTGTACTTGACCCTCAAGAACATGTGGGTCCGATTCTTTCCCATCTGAGTGGGTCGAATAGCAAAATGCAATTTGGGTATAAAGGCCAAAATAATTCACCAGAACAGTGGTTCTCAAATGTATTCAGGTGTGGCATCCCTAGCAATATCAATTTCTGTCACAGCACAAATATTCATAATACAACTTGCCACAAAAAGTTCTCAATCATCCAGGTCATGGTGATCATTGTTGATCTAACTGAATACAACATATGACACAAAAAGTATAGAATTTAAAAGGCATGTCCCCCCCAAAACTACAATTTAACCCCATACTGACCCCACGTGTGTGTTTAAAAGAAATCCTTACCTTACATCTTGCTCCAAATGGTTCTCCTGCAGTGCCTGTCTAAAATCCAGGAAGAGTAAAAGGTTTCTGTCTCTCCTTGTCTTGAGAGGACAGTGGCATCTGCAGGGGAAACCTTTCCCCCTCCCTCTATCCCTCTGTATCGCTTTTTGGTGACGGGTGCCCTACCTCTAAAAGCTCTTAAAGGGACACTATACTGAAAAAAAATGCTTTGTCTCATCTTAAAGGATCACTATACTCATTGAAACAATTTTGTATAATCTGAAATTACGTTATGGTAGTAAAATGATGTTACTACATGTGTGTGTGGCCTGCTGTGTTAGTGAATTTTCAAGTTTAGTAACTGCTCCAATCTGGCCCCCACCTCCCTTAGTCACTGTCCATTGTAATCCATCCGACAATGGATACATTCATTTACATAAGAATGAGCCTATTTAGCCTGACACTATAGGGCTCATTAACATATCTTCCTGACACTGCAGAAAGTGGGTGTGGCTGCTGCTGTTAGACACTTCTCCATCTCCCTTTCTAAGTACATGCTGTCAAAGTGAGTGGGGGAGGGGCTGCTGCTGTGTGACACTTCTCCCTTCTGTAGATAGATAGATAGACAGACAGACAGACCGATCCAGGTTTAGAACAGATAGATAGACAGATAGATAGATAGACAGAGGCTTGACTAAGGGTGGGCCCAAACGTTGATAGTTTACTCTAATGGATGTTAGAATAAAATTCCTGCACTAGTCACCACGGACCCTGATGCCTGTCTTAGACCCACTGAGAGACCCTTCAGCACTGGGAGAAAGGATTACACAACACGTTAGGTGCAGTAAAATCTTTTTCTCAGTTTATTCATTTAGACATTGGAATATATCAAACCAAAAAAAGGGGCTTTGCCAGAGAAAGGGGCATTACCAGACTGTGTGTCTGCAGATGATGTAATAAAAACATCTTTGGAATGCAAGGATAGGTCAGGTTGACACACAATGTAGGAGGCAAAAGACCTTGAGATAAAATATTATCTTCAACATGAGAACCTCTTCAAACATTTCCAAGAAAAACAATGTCTGAAAATACGGACACAAAATGGCGTCAAAGAACAAAATGGCTGCTATTAGGCTAAGTGATTATAGAGCATATATAAAAACCAAACAATGGAGGAATAATTATTCACCATATCAATGCCTGGACCCCTCTATACTTGGAATTTTGCTTTTATGGACTATTTTGGGTGAGGCATTATAACCCACATCAGACTGTGCAAGAGAAGCTAACGGGACGATTCGGTACGATTTTTTGTTAGATAGACAGACACAGACAGGAAGATAGATAGGCAGACAGACAGATAGATAGTAGATAGATAGAAGAAGATAGATAAAGGACCATTACACTATCTAAAGGTATGTATTGAAAATTAAATTTTTGGAAATATAGATACCCTTTAATCTATATTGAATACATGTAAGGCAGTTTTGCTGATGCCTTCAATCCAGCACACATTTTGTTTAGGAGCAGTATCCCCCCTCCTCTGTTAAACACTCCCACTTCCATCCGACCTGATTTTTTTCCCCACAAACAACTGTCAAGCCTGCACACAGCAAGCAGCATTCCAACTGTCAACACCCTGTCACCATCCAGCTACATTAAAACTACTCACAGAATAAAAGTTTTTGAGAGCAAGGAACTTGATTGACAGCTGAAATTTAAGTATTAGATTGGATATCTAAAGACATAGGGGGTAGATCAACAATAAAATAATACAGTGGTGGTTGGGAAGAATTATAGTTACCAGTTATGGTCAATTTAAAACCTATTTTTCGGTATGACAGCCTTTAAAGGGAAAGTTCAGTGCAGATACAAGTACTTTTCAGAAAAAAAGAGCAGTATTTTTCATCCCAATGACCTTAATCTGCTAATTTAGCATTTTGTCTGTGTATAAATAAATGCAACTGAAATACTGACTTCCGGTTTGCAGGACTCCTATTAGAGACCATTATGGTCTTGCCCTGACCCAGCGCCTGGGTTGATTTAGTTGCTCAGTAGAGATCTGAGCATCTTTGACCCATCCAACAGCCAATCAGTAGAAATAACTGTTAGGAACATACAAGGATGTGGTGCATCCTGGGAAAAAGAAGGACTGTTAGAACCTAAAATGTCAGCTGACTAATGTCAACAGCATGGAATAGCAAAGGGTATGTGTCAGGAAAGTGTGTAGTGACTTGGCAAGAACGGTGTAACTATTGGTATTAGTTCTTGCAAAGGACCAATAAAAATACCATTCCACCCTGGAACAGTCCTATTGTTATATTACGATTTGTGAAGCATGGACCAGATCTTCTTCCAGACAATGTGGGGCGAACCGTGTATCTGGAATTCTCTTCAGCTAAGGGTCTGGTGGGTACCTTACGAGGTCATTTTAAGGACAACAATACATGTAAAATAAAGTATTTCGGTATGGAATATGTAAGACAGAAACCAATATTATATTTGTGAATGGGAAGGCAGGCCCATTAAAATGATACCCAACATGGAGACCTTATTCCCTTGCCAAGGCGAGTTATAATATCTTGGGAAATATGTATTACACACAGGTCAGGTTTGGTTTTGAGGATGATAATTATACAGCAGGTAATAGTGGTCAATATCCCAATACAATGTACATATCTACATTAT
The DNA here is from genome assembly GCA_019447015.1 of Hymenochirus boettgeri. Taxonomy (NCBI): domain Eukaryota; kingdom Metazoa; phylum Chordata; class Amphibia; order Anura; family Pipidae; genus Hymenochirus; species Hymenochirus boettgeri. The sequence continues at coordinate 127,555,922 of CM033472.1, read as the reverse complement.
ATGGAATCTGCCTGAGGGGAAATTAATGTTTTGGCTAGTGTAAATCTGGACATTCCTAGACACTCCCACCTAATGCATAGCCCGGGGGGGGTGTCATCAAGGGGTTTAAAAATCCTTGTAGCCCCTATAACTGTGTTCATACTGAGGGGACATGCTAAAACTGTGTGTGTATGGAACAGATGTTTCTTCCTGCCCCAGGATACAGGACTTCTTCTAGTGAGTAGGGTCTGTACATATTTTTATCCTTTTTATTTATATAAACTATTGTACCTACTGTTAGTTTTATTATAACACCATTTTCTTTTATTTTGTGATTATATGCACTGTCCACGTTTTGGAATATTAAATCTAAATTTTGTTTTTGATGCTAAAAGAACTCGGCCTCTGATAAGTTTATATGTGGTGAATGGAATGTTTTGTAGTGTAAATTCTAATAAATCTGTGACTGCTTATGAAAGACTGATGCTAATAACCAGTTAGTTTCTGGAGTTAATGGTGTAGTGTTAACCATTTAGCTGCCAGGACAAGGGTGCGCATAGTCAGTGAGAGTCAAGAGTGTTTTTGGGGCGTTTAAGGTCGTAACTTAAAGTGGTGGCAGCTTGTACCGATTGATTGGTCAGATTACATGCCCAGCAAACTGGCTTTCGTGACAAATATGAAATCAACTGATTTTTCAAAATGGGAGAGAATATGTAGAATAACTAAGTATGCATTACACCAAACTAACAATTTAACAAATATTGGTAATTTCCACTAAACTGTCCTTAAACATATTGTAGGGCACCCATACCACCCCAAACCGCTAAGTCCGTTGTTTAAAAAAGCTGCAGAACTCTACTTACAATACTTCTCTCCACGGTGTTCTTTTTGCGACAGCCGTGTCTCTGATTGGCTGCCTCTCTCAGCCATTTAGAGACGCAGCTGCCAGTACAGCAAACTGCTTTAGTTGCGGCAAGCAAAGGGGCGAGATTAGTTGCCGGGGGAAAGGAGGATTGAAAGTAGAGTTCTAAAGCCTTTTTCAACAATTAAATCTAGCAGTTGGGGTGGGCTAGCGTCCTGTACAGTTAAAAATGTATTTTGCAGGAGGACATGCAATATAATTTGAATATAATCATTGCAGTGTAAAGTAGCACAACAGTCTATATACAAGTGACACTAAAAATATTCATATGCATCAAAGGTTTTAATTAAGCTGGCACTGCAAGCTGGCACCGCCACCTCTGGCTCTATCAAGGCACACAGTTTGAGAAAGTGTACTGCCATTAAGTGATCCAACAAGTCAGATCTTACAATGCATGATAAAGGGCATGTCCACCCCCCAAAACTATAATCCCCCCAACTACTGGCCCCACCATGTAGTGTAGTTTAATCCTTACCTCACATCCCAGTCCATAGGGTTCTCCTGTAGTCCCCCCCCAAAGTCCCAAAAAATGACTACCAGGAGGCTAGCAGAGTCCATATAGGACACTGCCTGTAGCTGGCCTCAGGTAGATTTTTGCCATGCGTACTGCAGCCTTCTCCCCTCCCTCCCCTCCCTCTCCCTCCTCTCCCTCCCGTTCTACTATCCCTCTAGCTCAATTCCCCTTAATATTGTGCTCCCCCATGTCTCCCAGCCCCAACGCAATTTTTTTTTTTTAGAAAGCTCCCAAACTCTTACTTACCTCTCCTCTTTCCTCCGGCGAAGTGAGCTGCCGGCAGCCGCGTCTGTGATTGGCTGCCGTCAGCCAATCACAGACGCGGCTGCCGGTCCCGCCCCTTGCTTGCATTCCTTGCAAGCAGAGGGCCGGGAGCGCGGCGGAGGATCGAGGGGAGGTAAGTAGAGTTTGGGGGGCTTTCTAAAAAAATAATTATAGCGGTTGGGGCTGGGAGCCCAGGGGGACCATATATTAAAAAATTTTTTTCAGGCTGGACATAGCCTTTAAAATCCCCATTCATTCTATATTGACATGAAATTCCAATCAAATCTATTCATCAAATTAAAACTTTATCTGGACATTCAAAAAAGTTCTTATCGTTTAAAAATGGTTCTAATTTTGCCCCAACCAATCAGATCTTATTCACATTGTCCCAACATTGTTGGGGCAAAATTAGCAACATTTTTAATGTTAAAAACTTTTAATAAATCTCCTGAATATGTTTAATATCAACGCACCAAGATCAGTAAATGTAATACATAAAATGGGGGTATAGTATAGATAGTATTTGAGGTTGAACAAAGACATATGTTCATCCAGTCAAAACCCATCTAGCAATAACTCATTTCCTGCCTAAATGTTGATCCAGTGGAAGGCAAAAAAAACCACCAATTTAAAGGGGGAAAAAATTCCTTCCTGACTCCAAGTGGCAATCGGAAATTTCCCTGGATCAACTCTACTTTATGTATCAATTCCAGTAACTTGCAGCATTCCTTGTTTGCAGAAACTCATCCAGCTTTTTTTTTTTAAACTGACCAATGAACCTGCCATAACAACGTCCATAGCTTTACCGTTCTCACAGTGAAAAACCCTTTCCGAATTTGAAGCCTAAACCTTTTTTCATCAAGTCTTAAGGGATGGCCATGTGTCCTCTGACATGCTCTATTGGTGAACAATGCCCCAGATAGTTGTAGTTTTCAAACATCTGCAGGGCCACAGTAAAGGCATTTTCATATGGTCACAGACAGCTACAAATACACCCTCACAAGCCATATCTAAACAATCAAAAAAGATTTATGGTTTAAAATGCAAAAAAATACACTACACAGACAATGGGTACAGGTTCACACCTATTAATACACCATCAAAACCCAGCCTACCCTTTAATTTCCATAGCAACCATAAAAAAACATGATTAAATTTATTTTTATGGTCTAAAATGCAATGTTTAATCAAAATGGATTATGAAATGTTAAAGGGCATCTAAAACCCCTTAATACTGTTTTTTAGTATGTGCCATCTGTTTCTATTATTCACAGGGAGGTGAGAACGCTTATTCCCACTCCTTGTGAATAATAGGACGCTCGGGGGACTTGGAACTTAGCTGACCACGCTCCACTGCAAGCCGATCCTTCACGGACAGCAGCTCTGTCCCGACCATGCACCCTATCTTAGGAGCATGCGCGCCAGTACAAAAGATAGGGTGCGCAATTGGGACAGAACAGCTGTTAGATGCAGGAGCGGCTTACGAGTGTAGACGCGGCGGTATTGTAAGTTCCAGGCCCCCGTGCGTACTATTATTCACAGGGAGGTGGGAATAAGCGTTCTCGCCTCCCTGTGAATAATAAAAACGGATGGCAACATACTTAAAAATCAATATTAGTGTTCCTTTAATGTTTTCTTTCATTGCCATGCAAGATTAAGTTTAAAACCTGCAGCACCGACACCACATTCCCTTCAAAATGCAAACTTTGAGACAAATTCAAAAGTATACTTTAACTCCCCTTTTCTAGTTCACTTCGTGTTCCTGTCTCTCAGTTATTGATTTTGCTGTGATCGGTTAAACTAACTCCTTCAGCTCCTTCTGAAACACACAGTGAAAGAAACAAATATCGGAGCCATCATTTAACTCTCTCCAGCAGCTTGGGCTGCTTCCTGCCACTGGCTGCATGAATCATCCCCCTCATACTCCTTTCTTTTTCATAGATCTGCTCATATCTAGCTTTATCTAATGTCGGGGACCTCCCTGAGTCTCCCCCAAAGCAGCTCTGCTGGTTGAGTGGAGGAAGTGAACTTGCACATCAGTACTGATCGCAGATCACTTCCTTTTATAGTAAGTTAACAAATAATATAATATTTGTGTAATGGATCTAAGAGATTTAAAAATACAGTGTTTTTTTTGTAGTGTGGCCATTATATATTGTATTGTTGTTTGGGTCCTGTAGGCTATATAAAAATATCCGGCATATGTTAAGTGTCATGTTTCTCCTCCAGGTCCCTATTTGGCCACTTTATATCCCTTTTATAAAGAACAAAAAATAAAGACCAATCCCCAAAACTACTCAAGACATTCAGAACATAAATACAATTTGAAAAATTTAGACATTGCATAGTATTTGTTATTGTTAGTTATCATGGGGTTTCTAATCAGGAGCCACTAGCCACGTGTACATATTTTTAAAATTTTCGTTAACACCCTATGTGAATATAAACCAGTCTGAGGAACGGGAAGTCTGTCAGTAAGGCTTTCCAAACACGCCGTGTAGGTGGGTTGGCACCATCTATATTATGCTTTGTTCACATTTAGCAATTAAACCAGCAGAACATTGCGTTTGCAATTTAGTATGAGGTTGTGATGCATTACCGCACAGAGGTGGCAACTATTTTTAATGACACCCCTATGTGTTAGCGACAAAACTGCTGCATGCATGCAGGAAAGCTAAATGATGTTTTGACAACGTGTCCAATTTAGGTACTAAAAATGCAGTTTGTGGTTGAGTGGGACCATACCATGAAGAAAAAGAACAGAGTTTAGCCAATATTTTGTACCAGAACTTGCATCTATCTGACAGTTCCATGGGAGTGCTAAAAGCTTGTTTGAGATGGCATTTAGAGTAGGACCAGGACTCCAGAAACACAAAAAATCTCTAGAAAAGTTACAAAAAATGCTAATATATAATTATGTTCCCAGTTTATACCGAGTGGTTCCTATTTAAATTTTGTTAAAATCGATTTATTACAAAATCCTGCTAGCACCTAAAAGGGTTACAACAGCAGTTCTCATATTACTATCCTTAGCATGTGAGTTTTGGCTCTGTCTCCAAGACAGCGGCTTCCCACAGTGACTCAATTCTACTAAGAATATCAACTGCTAGATGACTCACTATGCGAAAAATACAGTGAATTAGCCAGGGTAAAAACAATTTATATATGTTTGAATACATAACATTTGTTATGCATCACTAATTATTTTGAAATATTAAAAGAGCTACTGACCAAAATACCTTTTCCCCACAGTAGAAAAATAAACAGATTAAAAAAGCTGCCCTAAAAGCTGCCAAAGGTATCAGAAGAATCAGCAAAGTAAACGCAAATTATTAGCCCACCGATTTGCTATTCAAACTCACTTCTGATTGCTTTTTGCGATTTTTGTGATCCGCGCGTGATCACCAGTGGTTTTTAAAGTTTGTTGAGGGGTGAAACATGTCCTTTAAGTTATGGGGGAAATTACATTGTACTTGACCCTCAAGAACATGTGGTCCGATTCTTTTCCCATCTGAGTGGGTCGAATAGCAAAATGCAATTTGGGTATAAAGGCCAAAATAATTCACCAGAACAGTGGTTCTCAAATGTTCAGGCTGTGGCATCCCTAGCATATCAATTTCTGTCACAGCACAAAATATTCAATACTAACTTGCCACAAAAAGTTCTCATTCATCCAGGTCATGGTAGATCATTGTTGATCTAACTGAATACAACAATTGACACAAAAAGTATAGAATTTAAAAGGCAGTCCACCCCCAAACTACATTTAACCCATACTGACCCCACGTGTTAGTGTTAAAAGAAATCCTTACCTTACATCTCTGCTCCAAATGGTTCTCCTGCAGTGCTGTCTAAAATCCAGGAAGAGTAAAAGGTTTCTGTCTCCTCCTTGTCCTCTGAGAGGACAGTGGCATCTGCAGGGGAACCCTTTCCCCCCTCCCTCTATCCCTCTGTATCGCTTTTTGGTGACGGGTGCCCTACCTCTAAAAGCTCTTAAAGGGACACTATACTGAAAAAAATTGCTTTGTCTCCTCTTAAAGGATCACTATACTCATTGAAACAATTTTGTATAATCTGAAATTACGTTATGGTAGTAAAATGATGTTACTTACATGTGTGTGTGTGCCTGCGTGTTAGTGAATTTTCATGTTTAGTAACTGCTCAATTCTGGCCCCCACCTCCTAGTCGTCCACTTGTAATCCATCCGACAATGGATACATTCATTTACATAAGAATGAGCCTATTTAGCCTGACACTATAGGGCTCATTAACATATCTTCCTGACACTGCAGAAAGTGGGTGTGGCTGCTGTCTGTTAGACACTTCTCCATCTCCCTTTCTAAGTACATGCTGTCAAAGTGAGTGGGGGAGGGGGTGCTGCTGTGTGACACTTCTCCCTTCTGTAGATAGATAGATAGACAGACAGACAGACCGATCCAGGTTTAGACAGATAGATAGACAGATAGATAGATAGACAGAGGCTTGACTAAGGGGGGGCCGAAACGTTGACTGTTACTCTTAATGGATGTTAGAATAATGTCCTGCACTAGTCACACCGGACCTGATGCCTGTCTTAGACCCACTGAGAGACCCTTCAGCACTGGGAGAAAGGATTACACAACACGTTAGGTGCAGTAAAATCTCTCTCAGTTATTCATTTAGTACATTGGAATATATCAAACCAAAAAAGGGGCTTTGCCAGAGAAAGGGGCATTACCAGACTGTGTGTCTGCAGATGATGTAATAAAAACATCTATTGGAATGCAAGGATAGAGTCAGGTTGACACACAATGTAGGAGGCAAAAGACCTGAGATAAAATATTATCTTCAACATGAGAACCTCTTCAAACATTTCAAGAAAAACAATGTCTGAATAATACGGACACAAAATGGGCGTCAAAGAACAAAATGGCTGCTATTAGGCTAAGTGATTATAGAGCTATATAAAAACCAAACAATGGAGGAATAATTTTTCACCATATCAATGCCTGGACCCCTCTATACTTGGAATTTTGCTTTTATGGACTATTTTGGGTGAGGCATTATAACCCACATCAGACTGTGCAAGAGAAGCTAACGGGACGATTCGGTACGATTTTTTATGTTAGATAGACAGACACAGACAGGAAGATAGATAGGCAGACAGACAGATAGATAGATAGAAGATAGATAGATAGATGATAAAGGACCATTACACTATCAAAGGTATGATTATTGAAAATTAAATTTTTGGAAATATAGATACCCTTTAATCTATAATTGAATACATGTAAGGCATGTTTGCTGCATGCCTTCCATCCCGCACACATTTGTTTAGGAGCAGTATCCCCCTCCCTCTGTTAAACACTCCCACTTCCATCCGACCTGATTTTTTTCCCCACAAACAACTGTCAAGCCTGCACACAGCAAGCAGCATTCCAACTGTCAACACCCTGTCACCATTCCAGCTACATTAAAAACTACTCACAGAATAAAAGTTTTTGAGAGCAAGGAACTTGATTGACAGCTGAAATTTAAGTATTAGATTGGATATCTAAAGACATAGGGGGTAGATCAACAAATAAAATAATACAGTGGTGGTTGGGAAGAATTATAGTTACCAGTTATGGTCAATTTAAAACCTATTTTTCGGTATAGACAGCCTTTAAAGGGAAGTTCAGTGCAGATACAAGTACTTTTCAGAAAAAAAAGCAGTATTTTTTCATCCAATGACCTTAATCTGCTAATTTAGCATTTTGTCTGTGTATAAATAAATGCAACGAAATACTGACTTCCGGTTTGCAGGACTCCTATTAGAGACATTATGGTCTTGCCCATGACCCAGCGCCTGGTGTTGATTTAGTTGCTCAGTAGAGATCTGAGCATCTTTGACCCATCCAACAGCCAATCAGTAGAAAAAACTGTTAGGAACATTACAAGGATGTGGTGCATCCTGGGAAAAAGAAGGACTGTTAGAACCTAAAATGTCAGTGACTAATGTCAACAGCATGGAATAGCAAAGGGTATGTGTCAGGAAAGTGTGTAGTGACTTGGCAAGAACGGGTTAACTATTGGTATTAGTTCTTGCAAAGGAACAATAAAAATACCATTCCACCCTGGAACAGTCCTATTGTTTATATTACGATTTGTGAAGCATGGAACCAGATCTTCTTTTCCAGACAATGGGGGTGAACCGTTGATGGAATTCTCTTCAGAAAGGGTCTGGTGGGTACCTTACGAGGTCATTTTAAGGACAACAATACATGTAAAATAAATGTATTTCGGGATTGGAATATGTAAGACAGAAACCAATATTATATTTGTGAATGGGAAGCAGGCCCATTAAAATGATACCCAACATGGAGACCTTATTCCCTTGCCAAGGCGAGTTATTAATATTTGGGAATATGTATTACACACAGGTCAGGTTTGGTATTTGAGGAAATGATAATTAATACAGCAGAGTAATATGTGGTCAATATCCCAATACAATGTACATATCTACATTTATATGGAATCTGCCTGAGGGGAAATTAATGCTTTTGGCTAGTCGTAAATCTGGACATTCCTAGACACTCCCACCTAATGCATAGCCCGGGGGGGGTGTCATCAAGGGGTTTAAAAATCCTTGTAGCCCCTATAACTGTGTTCATACTGAGGGGACATGCTAAAACTGTGTGTATGGAACAGATGTTTCTTCCTGGCCCAGGATACAGGACTTCTTCTAGTGAGTAGGGTGTACATATTTTTATCCTTTTTATTTTATATAACTATTGTACCTACTGTATGTCATTTATTATAACACCATTTCTTTTATTTTTGTATTATATGCACTGTCCACGTTTTGGAATATTAAATCTAAAATTTTGTTTTGATGCTCTAAAAGAACTCGGCCTCTGATAAGTTTATATGTGGTTGAATGGATGTTTTGTAGTGTAAATTCTAATTAATCTTGTGACTGCTTATGAAAGACTGATGCTAATTAACCAGTTAGTTTCTGGAGTGAATGGTGTAGTGTTAACCATTTAGCTGCCAGGACAAGGGTGCGCATAGTCAGTGAGAGTCAAGAGTGTTTTTGGGGCGTCTTTAAGGTCGTAACTTAAAGTGGTGGCAGCTTGTACCGATTGATTGGGTCAGATTACATGCCCAGCAAACTGGCTTCGTGACAAATATGAAATCAACTGATTTTTCAAAATGGGAGAGAATATGTAGAATAACCAAGTATGCATTACACAAACTAACAATTTAACAAATATTGGTAATTTCACTAAACTGTCCCTTAAACATATGTAGGGACCCCTATACCACCCCAAACCGCTAAGTCCGTTTGTTTAAAAAAGCTGCAGAACTCTACTTACAATACTTCTCTCCACGGTGTTCTTTTTGCGACAGCCGTGTCTCTGATTGGCTGCCTTCTCAGCCATTTAGAGACGCAGCTGCAACAGCAAACCTGCTTTTAGTTGCGGCAAGCAAAGGGGCGGAGATTAGCTTGCCGGGGGAAAGAGGGATGTGAAAGTAGAGTTCTAAAGCCTTTTTCAACAATTAAATCTAGCAGTTGGGGTGGGCTAGCGTCCTGTACAGTTAAAAATGTATTTTGCAGGAGGACATGCAATTAATTTGAATAATCATTGCAGTGTAAAGTAGCACAACAGTCTATAACAAGTGACACTAAAAATATTCATATGCATCCAAGGTTTTAATTAAGCTGGCACTGCAAGCTGGCACCGCACCTCTGGCTCTATCAAGGCACACACGTTTGAGAAAGTGTACTGCCATTAAGTGATCCAACAAGTCAGATTATTACAATGCATGATTAAAGGGCATGTCCACCCCCCAAACTATAATCCCCCCAACTACTGGCCCCACCATGTAGTGTAGTTTAATCCTTACCTCACATCCCAGCTCCATAGGGTTCCTGTAGTCCCCCCCCAAAGTCCCAAAAAATGACTACCAGGAGGCTAGCAGAGGCCATATAGGACACTGCCTGCTAGCTGGCTCAGGTAGATTTTTGCCATGCGTACTGCAGCCCTTCTCCCCCTCCCTCCCCCTCCCTCTCCCTCCTCTCCTCCCGTTCTACTATCCCTCCCCCTAGCTCAATTCCCCTTAATATTGTGTCCCCCATGTCTCCCAGCCCCAACCGCATATTTTTTTTTTTAGAAAGCTCCCCAAACTCTTACTTACCTCTCTCTTTCCTCGGCGGAAGTGAGCTGCCGGCAGCCGCGTCTGTGATTGGCTGCGCTCAGCCAATCACAGACGCGGCTGCCGGTCCCGCCCTCTGCTTTGCATTTCCTTGCAAGCAGAGGGCGGGAGCGCGCGGGAGGATGAGGGGAGGGAAGTAGAGTTTGGGGGGCTTTCTAAAAAATAATTATAGCGGTTGGGGCTGGGAGCCCAGGGGGGACCATATATTAAAAAATTTTTTTCAGGCTGGACATAGCCTTTAAAATCCCCATTCATGTCTATATTGACATGAAATTCACATTCAAATCTATTCATCAAATTAAAACTTTATCTGGGACATTCAAAAAAGTTCTTATCGTTTAAAAATGGTTCTAATTTTGCCCCAACCAATCAGATCTTATTCAACATTGTCCAACATTGTGGGGCAAAATTAGCAACATTTTAATGTTAAAAACTTTTAATAAATCTCCCTGAATATTTTAATATCAACGCACCAAGATCAGAAATGTAATACATAAATGGGGGTATAGTATAGTATAGTATTTGAGGTTGAACAAAGACATATGTTCATCCAGTCAAAACCCATCTAGCAATATACTCATTTCCTGCCTAAATGTTGATCCAGTGGAAGGCAAAAAAACCCACCAAATTTATAAAGGGGGAAAAAATTCCTTCCTGACTCCAAGTGGCAATCGGAAATTTCCCTGGATCAACTCTACTTTATGTATCAATTCCAGTAACTTGCAGCATTTCTTGTTTGCAGAAAAATCATCCAGCTTTTTTTTTTTAAACTGACCAATGAACCGCATAACAACGTCCATAGCTTTACCGTTCCACAGTGAAAAACCCTTTCCGAATTTGAAGCCTAAACTTTTTCATCAAGTCTTAAGGGATGCCATGTGTCCTCTCTGACATGCTCTTATTGGTGAACAATGCCCCAGATAGTTTATTGTATGGCCCGTTAATGTAACACAGTAATCATATCCCCACGCAAGCGCCTTTTCTCCAGCGTACATAATTGTAACTTTTCCACCCTCTTTTCATATTCAAGCTCCCCCAATCCCCTTATTTATTTAGTTGTCCTTCTCTGAACTCTTTCCATTTCAAAGATGTCCTTTTTGTACACAGGATTCCAAAATTTCACTGCAAATTCCAAATGAGGCATTACCAATGCTTTGTAAAGAGAGACAATAACATTTTCCTCGCTTGAATCCATACAAGACAATACCATGCTGGCTCTGGCTGTTGCCGCCTGGCACTGCTTGCTTCCTTTAAGTTTGTTATCCAACAAAACTCCAAGATCCCTTTCCAACAGGGATTCACTTAACACAGAGCCATTTATAGTATAAGCAGCATGAGCACACTCCGCAAACTTGCAGCCCTTGCCAACTGCATATGAAACTGACTCACTTCCTCAACCACCTGTGAGAGAAAATTATCCTGCAGCAAATTCAGAAACTCATCGCCTTTTTCTGTGATAGCAGTTCCATTACACCAATCAATGTCAGGGTAATTAAAGTCCCCCATAATGATTACACTCCCCAAACTTGCAGCCCTTGCCAACTGCATAGGAAACTGACTCACTTCCTCTCTGCTAGCATTTGGCGGCTTATAGCAGACACCAACAATGGCATTACCCCCTTTCCTGTTGCCTAATTCCACCCATATTGCCTCCACTTTAACATTCATATGGTCAGTTATCTCTTCTTTTAAATTTGGCTTCAATTCCTTTTTAACAAACACATACTCCTCCCCCTTTCCTTTTTTCTCTGTCCTGCCTAAACAAGGCATATCCTTCTAAATTTATAGCCCAGTCATGAGAACTGTTCAACCACGTTTCTGCTCTACCTATAACAGCATACTTTTTATTCAACACCATAATTTCCAATTCACACATTTTGTCAGCCAGGCTTCTCGCATTTGCAAACATACATTTTAGATTGTGATCCTGTAATTTATTCATACACTTTAATACACATGCCTCCCTATCCCCTATGCTAGCCCCACCCCCCTTTCCACCCACCACTGGCCTATCAACACCTTGCTTTCCTCCTGGGCTATCTATCCCTGCTAATACCCTCCTCCCCTCAAACCTAGTTGTGACTCCCCAGACCAACAGACCGTAGCGTATACATTAGTCACCTATGGGGGACTGTATCACTGTTTGCAAAATCCAAGTATACTACATCTACTGCTATGCCAGAGTCTACATTTCTACTTACTTCCTCATAAAAGCCAAGCAAGTTAGTTTGACAGAGCTTTTGCGTTGGAGGGGCAGAAGGCCTGACCCTCCATTGGCACTGGGCATCAGTATGAAAAAAAATGGTACGATGCTCCTGCCCAACATGAATGATGGCCTGCCATCCCGAGGATCATGGACAAGTTTTCACCTCACTGCAAGAATGAAGGTGGTTAACTTTAAAAATATTAACTTTCGAAAAGACAGAAATTTGAAATATCAAAAAGATACAGGGTGGGCTGCACTCCAAAATAGAACGTTTTATTTCAGCCCACCCTGTATCTTTTTGATTGCCTTGTTCCCTTGGAAGTAGGGGAATTGGAGTTTCTGCACCCACCTGGGGATTAGTGTGCATATGGACTTCTTATGACATATTAGAAATCTGAAATACTGGATTGCTGCCTTATGTTATCTAAAAGTCAATAATAGATTGAATCGCTCAAAATATCAATCCCATCTGCAGTTTATCGGAAAAACAAGGGGAAATCTGATAAAGCCTCAAGGTGGGGAACGTTGTGGGAACATCGATAGGTAAAAAAAACACTGGCACTTAAGACATTAGATATATTAGATGTACATATAATATCCTAGTAGTGTGTGTGCACCTTTATGGTATTCCTTTACCTTTTCTCTTTAAGTGCCAGAAGACATTCCCATTACCATTAACATTCCCAGTGGCAGGATAGGAATCTCAGAGCTGCCCGTCACAGAGGCTGCTTGTTGTATTAAAAATTGGGTAACTGCTTTTCTTTCCCTGTGTTTCAACTGCTCTCCTGTATGTTCTAGCTGAGCTCCTATTCCCCCTCCTTTCACCTTCTTCCATTTACAACATTGTTGCAGAGTAGGAAATGGTGAATTCTGCTCAGTCTATTCAGCAACAATGTTGCAAAGGTTCAACATACTCAACATAGTGAATAGAGGGAATAGGAGCTCAAATAAAAGGAACAGAAGAAGGTAAAAAAACACTGGCGCTAAAGACATTAGATAGATCAGGTGTATATCTAATATCTTAGTAGTGTATTGGCACCTTTACCTGTTGTCAGAATGGATACTTCTCCAAGATGGCGGGACAATGCATGCGATGGCAAACATTAAAATTGAACCGGATCCTGCATGCCCAAAAGTAGTATCGCTTTTGCTGAAAGTGCTGTGTTCTATGCTCTTGCTTGCTTCCTTGCTTTATTTAAGTTCCTGATTCCTGACAAGTTATCTCTTCCTTGTATCCTGCTCCTGGTTTTCCTGCCTGTTCCTGCCTTTGGACTTTTGTGCCTGGATTATGCTTTTTCTTTTGCTGAACTTTGTACATGGATTTCTTTGGATTGACTGTGCCTGTTCCTGCTTTGACTCCTACTTCTTTCGTGGACGTCATTCCTCGATGGTCCCGACTTCTTCCTGTCATCTAAAAAGGTATAACCCTACAGTATCTTCGGGCATTAGACCGACCTGAGGAAACGTTCTTGAAAATTGGAAAGATATTACAAGGCATGGATGCATGGATGGATACTTACGAAGCCCAGCAGAATAGGATTAGACGGGCGCTTGATATCCTTCTCACACAGACTCGCACTGCACCCCCCGGAGCCAATGCAGCTCCTGTAATATAGCCTTCCCGAATGGCAGTTGAGGCCCATAAGGAAACTCGGATTCCACCCCCTCACGTCGACAATGGAGACCCTCAAACCTGTAGGGGTATTGTAAATCAATGTCTGATAAAGTTCTAACTTCAGCCATCCCACTTTGTGTCAGAACGTACCGTGGTGGGGTACATAAATTCTCTAGTGAATGATTCCGACAAATTCCTGCCCTCCTTCAAGACAGTGTTCGATGCCCCTGGTCAGACAACTGCTAACTCTTCACGTCTCTTGCAATTACGACAGAACAACTGCAATGCCATTGAGTTCCGGACCCTGGCTGCAGAGATAACCTGGAATAATGAGGCGTATGTAGCTGCTTATTTGCAGGGCCTTACACACAAATTGACAAACAACATTGTCTCCAGAGATCTACCTACCACTCTTGATGAGCTAATCACCCTCAGTATTAAGATTGACACCTGCCTTAGAGAATGCTTAGCTGAGAAGGAACGTAATAAGAGAACATATACACCTTTGGCTTCATCAGCCTTTCTCTTCAATCTCCCACATCTAATGGATCCCCAATGTATTTCATTTCAGATCCCAAAAGGAGAGGTTAGAATAGGAATGTAAACTTATACAAACATTTGGGACTCTGGAATCTGGACTCAACAAAGATCTAAACTTTATGTGTCACTATGTTTCTAATCTTAATGTCATGTAGAGTTAATCAGACTAAATTCCTCTAAACCACCCAAACCCATAAATATCTCATTTATACCAGACCCTCCATGGACACTAGAGGTGAAGTGTATCTGATTGTTTGTTTAACCCTTGCTAATTCTTTTATTACTGCGTATGATCATTGAATGTGCATTTACTGTTTTATTTACGACAGCCATTGCCAATCAGGCATGGGGGCAAAAGATAACATCTGTGTAATGTTAGAAAGTCTTTGTTCTAGTATGAATAAAATAGAGTGCTTTACAAGATTCATTATTGTATCATGCCTGAAGAAGAAGCCTAGTGCTTCAAAAGCTTGCATTTTCAATCATTTTAGTTAGCCAATAAAAGGTATTATTTTATATCCAAGATGTCTTCACTTTCATCTATGGCTAACACGGTACAATTCTCTACTGCACTGTTCAGAGTACACTCCAGCACACCGATGTTGGCTGTATGCCAGACAAATAGATAGGTGCTATCCCCCTGGCCCTCCACTCCAAGGGCCAAACAGTTCTATAGCACAAGTTTCGGGACGCACTGTCCCTTCTTTAGGTACCTGAGGAAGGGACAGGGCATCCCAAAACGTTGTGTATGTTTTAAATAAACACAATTTTGGATTCACCTGATTAGTGTGCTCCCCCATTATCATTTTTCTTGTGCTATAGTACAATTCTCTACTACATCTATCTCTTATGAAACCTGTGTTTACTAACCATTTTTCTTTCTCACAGTCCTCTCCAGCTCCAGTTATAGTCTGCGGTCAACAGGAATATGAAGTAGAAAAGATCCTCGACTCCAGGGGCACCTTGCAATATCTCATCCAGTGGAAGGGCTTTGGCCCTGAAGAATGTTCCTGGGTCAAACTCTCGGATGTTCATGCTCCTCGTTTAATTCAAAAATTCTACAGAAGCTTTCCATTGAAACCTGGTCATGATGGTCCTGAGGCCCCCCTGGGGAAGGGGGTACTGTCAGAAGGGATACTTGCGTATCTGGCCGTTCATGCTCCTCAAAGATGGCAGCACCCATGGCGCCGACATCATTGCGCAATCCGCGTGATGTCACGGCAGTGCGCCGATGCACCATCATCGGGCAATGCGTGGAACGTCACGAACATTCAAATTGCGCTAGATCTTGCATGCTGATGACTGAAAATAGCATCGCTTTCACTGAAAGTGCTGTATTCTATGTTTCTGCTTCCTTGCTTTATTCAAGTTCCTGATAAAATATCTCTTCCTTGTAACCTGTTCCTGCCTTTGGATTTTTGTGTCTGGATCCTGTTTTTACTTTTGCTGGACTTCGTACTTGGATTTCTCCACCATTGACTGTGCCTGTTCCCGCCTTGACTCCTGCTTCTTCTGTGGATGTCATTCCTCATTGGTCTCAACTTCTTCCTGTCATCTGAACAGGTAAAACCTTACACTTTTAGTGCCAGTAGACTTTCCATTACTTTCCAAGTGCCAGCATAATAACATGGCTGGATAGGGATCTCAGAGCTGGCTGTCACAGATGCTGCTTGTTGTGTTAAAAACCCGGGTAACCACTTTTATTTCCCAGTGCTCTCCAGTCTTTTAGCGGAGCTCCTATTCCTCCTTCATTCACCTTCCGTTTGCCACCTTTTTGCAGAGTAAGGAGTGATGATCTCTGCTCAGTCAAGCTCTGGTTTGCCCCACTAACAAACTTCTAAGCATACACTCAACACCTTACTTACCTTTATCCCAGTGCTCCTGTGTGAAGATTTCTTACATTGAAGTCAGTCGGTTCATACGTCTCTCAGGTGTTAGAAGTCAGTCACGGTCATGATGGCGATTGTCCTGGCCAACGGCTTATGATAGTGACATAGTAATTGAGGTTGAATAAAGAGATACGTCCATCAACTCTAAC
The DNA here is from genome assembly GCA_019447015.1 of Hymenochirus boettgeri. Classification (NCBI taxonomy): domain Eukaryota; kingdom Metazoa; phylum Chordata; class Amphibia; order Anura; family Pipidae; genus Hymenochirus; species Hymenochirus boettgeri. Next base: position 127,539,666 of record CM033472.1, on the reverse strand, counting down.
CTATTCACTTTTTTTTAACCATTCCTAACTGTTGATCCAGAGGAAGGCAAAGAAAAAGCTAAAAAAAGGGAGGGGGGGGGGATTCCTTCCTGACTCCAAACAGCAATCGGAAAGTATCCCTGGATCAAGCAGATCTACATTAAATTTATTAATACCAGTAGTTCTCAATATTTTTTAGTTTTAGAAACTTATCCAGGTCATTTTTAAAGTTATTCAATGAACTTGCCATTACCACATCTGCTGGAAGACCACAGTTTCACCATTCTCACTGTAAAGAAACCTTTCCTAACCTGAAGATGAAACTTCTTTTCTTCCAACCTGAAAGGATGTCAACAAGTCCTCTGATATGGCCTATTAGTGAACAATGCACCAGAGAGTTTATTGTATGGCCCATTAATATATTTGTATACGGTTATCATATCCTCATGCAAATGTCGCTTCTCCAATATAAACAGCCCTAACTTGTCTAATCTGCCTGCATAGTCAAGCCCCTCCATTCCCTTTATTATTTTAGTTGCCCTTCTCTGAACTGCTTCTATTTCACAGAGGTCCCTTTTGTATATGGGATTCCAAAACTGCACCACATATTACAAACAAGTCCTTACCAGTGCCTTGTAAAGAGGGAGAATAATATCTCATTCTCTTGAATCAATTCCCCACTTTATACAAGACAATATCTTGCTAGCTCTAGCCGTTGCTACCTGGCATTGTTTGCTATAGCTAAGTCTGTTATCTACCAGAACCCACAAATCTTTTTCCATTACAGATGCAATTAACACAGAGTTATTTATGGTGTAGGTGTCACAGGGATTTTTAAGGCTATGTCCACCCCTAAATTCGAATTTTAATATTCTGCTCCCCATGTCCCCCGCCGCATATTTTTTTTCAGAACCCCCCAAACTCTTACTTACCTCCCCTCGATCCTCCGCCGCACTGCCGACCCTCTGCTTGCGAGAATGCAAGCAGAGGGGCGGGACCGGCAGTCGCGTCTGTGATTGGCTGAGCGGCAGCCAATCACGGACGCGGCTGCCGGTCATTCATGCAGCGAGGAAAGCGGAGAGGTAAGTAAGAGTTTGGGAGCTTTTTTTAAAAAAAAACATGCGGTTGGAGCTGGGGGACATGGGGAGCAGAATATTAAGGGGTTTAATGCTAGGGGGAGGGATAGTAGAACGGGAGGGAGAGATGGGGGAGAAGGGCTGCAGCACGAATGGCAGGAATCTCCGGGAGGCCAGGTAGCAGGCATGTCCTATATGGACCTGCTAGCCTCCTGGTGGTCAGTTTTTGGAACTTTGTGGGTGCTACAGGAGAACCAGATGGAGTTGGGATGTGAGGTAAGGATTAAACTACACTACATGGTGGGGCCAGTAGTTGGGGGGATTATAGTTTTGGGGGTGGACATGCCCTTTAAATCACAAATGCATCACCTTACATTTATTAACATTAAATCTCATCTGCCATTCTTCTGCCAATTTTGATAATCTACCTAGGTCTGCTTGCAGCACTTGCACATCATTTGAAGTTTCCAAAGCTCTGCATAGTTTAGTGTCATCAGCAAACACAGAGACCTTGCTCTCAATGCCCCCTTCTAAGTCATTTATAAACAGATTAAAAAGAAGCGGCCCCAGTACCCACTTAGAACTTTAGCCCACATAGATGTAGCTCCATTTACCACCACTCTGTGATCCAATAACCAATTTTCTATCCATGAACAAATGTTTTCTTCCAGGCCAACAGTCTCAGTTTATACATTAGTCGCCTATGTGGCACAGTATCAAAAGCTTTAGCAAACTCCAAGTATACCACATCCACTGCTGTGCCTGAATCTAAATTCTTATTCACTTCTTCATAAAAACCAATTAAATTTGTCTGGCATTATCTATTTCTCATAAATCCATGCTGACTACTACTAATAAGATCAGTTCTGGAGACAAAGTCAAGGATATGATCCCGTAACAATGTTTTCAGCACCTTCTCTACCACTGATGTTAGGCTTACAGGTCTATAGTTACCAGGCTGTGAACGACTACCTTTTTTGAATATCTGTATTACATTGGCTTTTTTCCAATCCAGAGGCACATCCCCAGACCAAAGTAAATCTGAAAAGATGAGAAACAGTGGTCTAGATAGAACTGAACTAAGCACTTTTAAAATCCAGGGATGCAATCCATCTGGTCCTAGGGCTTTATTGATATTTACTTTGCGTAATTGTTTCCATACCATATCCTCCGTCAGCCAATGTGAATACTCCTCATTTCTCCCCTGCATATTATTACAATACCTGTTGTAAGGATTAGGATTCTCTATAGTGAAAACCGATGTAAAAAAACGGTTTAGCAGATTAGCCTTATTGGCATCCTCTACAACCATCTCAGACCAATTATTTAATGGTCCCACATTCTCAGTCCTCATCTTTTTACCATTTATATACTTAAAAAACATTTTGGGGTTGGACTTGCTTATTTTAGCTAGTTTAATTGCTTTTTTGCACTCTTTATTACAGCTTTTATACTCCCTGTAAGACTGTTCTATTCCCTCTGAGTTCAGAATTTTAAAAGCCCTTTTCTTTTTTTCCATTTCCCTTTTTACCTGCGCATTAAGCCATGCAGGAGAGGACCTACTTTTATTACACTTGTTCCCTAAAGGTACAAATTTAGAAATGTAATAGTTTAATATCCCTTTAAAAGTGGTCCACATCTGCCCAGTATTTTTACCTAGAAAGAATTCCCCCCAGTCTATGAGCAGGAGTGATTCCTTTAACAGCATAAAATTAACAAATGCAAAAATTCTCAGGAGAGCAATTCCTATCAATTTACCTAAAGTCATTTTTGGAACACAGTTCCCCTTTAAGGACTAAAGCCACTTTGCATTTCCTTGTTGGTAATGCGCTAGAAAAAAGTTAAAAAGTAGTGTATCAAAAATAGTTAACCTGCTCCAAAGCCAAGAGAAGGTCATCCCTGAATTAAAGGAATAGTTCACTCCTAAAGCTATGCCTTACATCCCGTTCTTCAATCAATAACTCAGGAGCCAGGGCCGAAGGTAAATATATTTGCCTTTCGCAGGATCCTCTGCTGCAGAACAAAAATCCCAGACCGCTTCCTGGTTCTAATTCTCTTAAGCGTGCTATAGAGAATTAGAACCAGGACGCAGTCGGGGATTTGTAGTTCTGCAGCTGAGGATCGCGGAAAAGGTAAATATACTTACCTTCGGCCCTGGCTCCCGAGTTATTGATTGAAGACACGCCCTGTAAAAACTATTCCTTCCTCCTAATGTGCAGTACTTACCAAGAGACCCCTTGTAAAAACTTTTACAGGCCATATTTCATGGGGGATGCTGCTCCCATTGTGCAGTACTTAGCAGCCCATAGAAAAACACATGCGAATGACAGGGGCTGGGCCAGGAATTCTAAGGTGGAGATTCCTGAAAGTAAAATAGCCGTAAAGTTGCCAAGTATCTTTTTGTGCCATTGTGTTGAATCTATTTTTCTATTTCGGTCTATGTGGAGAATTTCCGGAACTATTAACAGGCTGGAGGGGGGTAATTCTGGGAACCTGTAATCCTCCCCCTAAACATCCCTCTGAGGAAGGTGGCCCAGAAGTCATTTTGTTTCAACCACTAATTGGAAGGTTGGAATAGGTGGCTACTTCATATAATCATACAATTAAAACTGCAAAGTTTTCAAAAATTGATTTGCCACAGTATAGTTGCCTCTAAGTATTTTAAGAAAACTTAAAAGAAAAAAACACATCTGTTTTTACCTGATGTCTTCATAGAATGCCTCTAGATAATCTCTTTGTTCAGCCAGGGATAGATCAATATCAAGGTAATTTCCATTGGTGGACAACTGAAGTGTGCAGTCTTCTAGCTAAGAAAAATAAAATTAAACACAGATTTTATGAGAGCACAGAGTTTCCCAACTCTCATCATGTGGGCTTTTAGATCTAACTGAAAATAAATCGTAAAGTCACCTTGTGTTCACAGGGCAATTATGCAAAACGACTCTTTAACTTCCAGGTCACATTTTCCCATTAAAAGGCTAATTATCTAGCTTTAAAGTCACAAAATGCTGAAAACACATCACAGGTTTAATCCTTTATTATAGCTTAAGGATAAATGCCATCCAAGATATATAAAACTTAAGTTGTGTGTACATCAGACAAATGACAAACAAACCTAAAGTTAAAGGGCATGCCCTTTAACACTACCAGCAGTTAGTCTGATGTGAATTAAAGGGGTGCTGCTGATATTTCAGCACCCCATTTAAAATCAAGCAAAAAAAATTGCCATATCTGATCCATTTTTGTCCCAACTTGGTTGAGTTCAGGTAAAAAGTGAAATTTAAGATGCAGCTGTCAATCAGGTCACAATGTCATACTGGGTTTACACAGACAGTGTACCACCAACCACTTTTTCCCCCATCAGACAGATTGCCTGGCTTTACCTTAACTAGTGCAAATCAAGTAAAAAGATTGTGTCCGGATGATTTTTGTCTATGCTCCATGACAGGCAAGGTCAGGTATGCTCCTTCTATAGGAGGGCGGGCACCATTTAAATGCTGCTTTATGTAGATTGGTATCCTACCTGTTAAAGGGGACTGGCCAGAAGCTGAACAGCACAACTTCTTTAAAGGGTATATGTACACTGTAAACACAACTTGGTATTAGCTTACATAGCTTAGGCTTTAAATGTAAAGTGTGTTTTTTTTTGTTCTAGGACCCTCCTATACCATACCTTTAGACTTTAAAAGTTTGTCTTCCTCCTTCTGTCATGTCCTGTGTTCAGTTCTGCCCCCACAAGATTGGCAAATCCCTTTGCCAAGGAAAGAGTGTTCTCATTCGCAGAGTGCACACACATGACATCAGTGCGCACACGCAGTTGTGGAAATGTCACTGTGAGCGTGCACGAACTGACATCATCACGTTGAGATGTGCTTGGTTGAGGCATGATGGCGCCAGTGCGTGCACATTCACTGCGACATTGGTGCAACCGCGCTTCTAGGATAATGCAAAATAAGATGTATCTAACAAATACCAAATATTCTCAACTAAGAGACATACTCTCAGCCATACATACATGTTACATACAAAGGTAGTGCAAGAAATACAAAGTGCAAATAATTTAAGTGCTGGTCCAGCAGCATTCAGTGTGGTAAGTTACAGCATTACTGTGGTATAAATAGGAAGGAGGGCCCTGCCCAAAAGAATTTACAGTCTAGAGGAGATGGGGATGAGACATAAGGTGAAGCAGATCAGTAGCTGTAACTAAGTTGTCAGTGGAGTATAACTAGCGGGTCAACAATGGGTCAGTAAGAGGGGTAGAAGGGAGTTCCAGAGCAGAGGGGCAGCACGTGAAAAGTCCTGAATACAGGCGTGGGAAGAGATGATAAGAGTAGTTGAGAGGAGAAGATCATTAGCAGACCGGAGGATACACCTTGGGTACTATTTCTTTATCAGATTAGAGATGTATGGTGGGGCTGTATTGGAGAGATCCTTGTAGGATAAAGTTAGCAGCTTAAATTGGATTCTTTGGGTAATGGGAAGCCAATGGAGAGATTGACAGAAAGGGGCGGTGTGTGAGAAGCGTGAAGAGAGGTGGACGAGCCTGGCAGCAGAGTTAAGGATTGATTGAAGGGGTGCCAGTCTGTTGCTTGGTAGACCGCACAGGAGGGTATTACAGTAGTCCAGCCAAGAGGTGATAAGGGCATGAACTAAAATTTTAGTAGTGTTCTGTGAAAGGAAGGGAAGAATGTGTGAGATGTTTTTGAGCTGTAACCAACATGAGTTAGACAGAGTATTAATGTGGTGCTTAAAGGAAAGTTCTGAGCCAAAGGTTACTTCTAGGCATCACAGTAAGGTGTTGTTGAGATTGGTGTGTCATTGATGTTGATAGTAGTTTTAAGTAAGGGGGTAGATCAAGAGGGTGGGAAAATTACAATTTCGGTCTTATCCATGTTGAGTTTGAGCAACGCGGAAGGACATAAAAAAGAGATGGTATTTAGGCAGTCAGGGACCCGGGATGTTAGAGTAACAAGGTCAGGGTCGGAGATTTGGGTATCATCAGCATACAGGCAGCATTGGAATCCAAAAGAAATAATGAGCTGACCTAGCCCAAAAGTGTAAATGGAGAAGAGAAGAGGGTCAATTACCGAGCCTTGTGGTACCCCCACAGTGAGAGGGAGAGTGGTGGAGTTGGAGCCAGAGAGGGAAACTCTGAACGTCCTACTTTAGAGGTAGGAGGACAGCCAATATAGTGTAGAACCCTGTAGATTGAGCATTAAGCCGATTGTTAGTAACTTTGGTGAGAACCGTTTCTGTGGAGTAGTTAGAACAGAAGCCTGACTGTAGGTGATCAAATAGGGAGTTGGCAGAAAAGTGAGTAACCAGTTCAGCATAGATGTGTCCTTCAAGCAGTTTAGATGCAATAAAATACAGCCTCATTTACGGAAAGATGTTGGGCTCTCTTTTATGGAGTTAAAGTCAAGCTAACAGAGGCAATATTGGTTTGCCTTTAACTCCATTGTTGCACTGGCTGCTTGGATATCGCAGGTAAATTTCCCCTTCATAATTCAATGAAGGGTAAATTCCTTGCTTCGGCTGCGTGGATGTTTTTTTTTTTCCCCTACCCGTGCAGCTGAAGGAGTTAATGTGACCCTAACCGATATGAGGGCATGTCTACCCCAAAATCAAACTTTTAATATAATGTAGCTCCCCCCTGCACAGACCTAAATGCTGTATTAGTTCTTTAAAAATCAAATCCGAAGCATAATTACATGCCTTCATTCCTGCGGCGTGCAGGCCAATCACAGACGCAGCTGCTGGCAATGGAGACGCAACGAGAACAAAGGCATGTAAATATGATTCAGATTTTTTTTTTTAAATAATGCAGCGTTTAGGTCTGGGCAGGGGAGAGCTACATCATACTACAATTAGACGGTAGACATCTCCATCGCAGAGGATGGATGGTGGGAGGGAAGGGGGAATGGGTTCCCCTGTGCATGCCTGAAACAACTGAGAGGACACATCAGAGGCAGAAACATTTGCCACTGGAAGACAGCTACTACTCCTCGGTTTCCTGGACTTTAGAAAGACACTGCAGAAAAACCATAAGGAACTGGGATGTAAGGTAAGGATCATTTTAAACTTCACAGTGGGGCCGGTAGTAGGTTAAATGATAGTTTTAGGGGTGGACGTGCCCTTTAAACTGCTTTGTGCGCTTTGTTAACTGCTTTAAATAATGCTGCGCCCCTGGATAAATTAACTTTTTAGGGTGGCCATAGACGCTACGATCATGGTCAGATTGACCACCAAATTTTTATTTTTTTTTAACAACCAGCCTGATGGGAAAAAAATATGGTAAGATCTTTGGCCGATCGTCAATACACTGGCTGACGACTGCAATTGTAGTTACCACTAGAGACTAACTTCTAAATCCAATAACTTTTAAAGGAAAGCAGAATTTGAGGTACGAATACTTGCTCATAACTCATAAAAATTAATTGATTATGGGGTGGAAAAGTGTTTTCAAGGGTACAGAAAATGGAATATGAAGAGTAATTTTAATCTAAGGAGAGAAAGGTAATACCATAAATAAAGACTGTTAAAAAGAAGGTGGAAAATTGGATGAGGCATTGTTTTGTTTATGAGGTTCTGAAGCTATTTACAACCATTTTCTATCCTGCAACCATTTCCTATCCTTTCCTCACCTATGGACACCTTAAGGTAGGAAAAACCCTTCTTCCGACAAGCTTTAAAAATGATTTTGACATTTGGGGCAGGGCTTATGGTGCAGCTGATGATGCTATGTCCCAGCAGTGGGCATGCTCCAACCTTAAACTTAACTTGGAGGCAGACCCCAAAATGCTGGTGAGGTCACAGATCACAGCAAGAAAAAACACAATTTATACTGCTGTAACTTTGGATAGACTGAAGCTAGAATCATGATCCTGGAGTCATTTTAAAGGTAGTAGTGTTCCCTTTTTAATAAAGGTCACTTGTATGGAGACTAAAGTTCACCTTTAAATCTGGTGTAATATCAATTAAACTATCAATTAAAAAATTTAAATCAAAAAACAAAAATCTGTCCTACAACTCAGTCAACCCTACTTGCTAATATGGAAAAACTTTTCTGGTTTTTTTTTCTATAAGATGTTTAGCTAATGGGGCAAGACTATGGTGAACAACCACCCATATCCTCTTACTTCCTCTCCCCCCTCCCCCAATCTACCTTCACTATCTTTCTCCCACTAAACTCGACTTAACATGGCTTACCCAAATAGTCACTAACCCTCCCCTCTTTAATCCTATCCTCCACCAATATGTCTACCCCACTCAATTGGAAACTATAAGTTCTCGTTCTAAATCACTGCAAAGAACCACATACCGGTAATACAAAAATCTTTTGTTTAGTATGTTGATTGAAAAGAATATCTGGTTAAATTACCCTAATACCTGACATATTAATATTGCAAAGTGAACCTGTTCATGCCAAATATATTGTGTCGACTGGAACTCTATATTAATAAAAACACTTTAAAAAAAATGATAAAGCAAACCCATGTGCAATACTGTATTGTTCTTTCGGGAAGGTCAGCTAAGAGTAAAAATGAGTAAGATTTAAAAGCATGTGACACACTAAAACAGGATATATATTCAAGTCATAATAGGAACAGATGAACCTCTGAACAAAGGAAATTAAGGACAAAAAAAATTTAAATTGTAAGCAACATAAGATCTCTGCTACTAAGACATGTAGCTTGAAGAAACTCTAAACTACGATACAATATAATACAGCATACCATTAGAAAAAAAATACTCGGCTCTTAAAAGGGATACTTATAAAACAAGAAAGAAATTAAGTTGGTCAAAATCAAAAGTTTTCTTTGTGTGTTCACCTTTATTTAGAAGTCTGCATGTGTCTGCCTTAACAGAATACATCCCATATTTCCTAAACTACTTACGACACAATAGTTATTAGAGTGTGTTCATCACACACTGTGTGGCTGAGGCCTCAATATAGCGTGTACGGGTTTTTTGAAAAAGCACACGTGTTTCCGGTGCACTGCGATTGCGCAAAAAACATGTATCGCACACTCCTCTGATTAATGGATCTCAGCGCACTTAGTGTGACCATTCCAACTGGCCAACACTACTGTGCGCTTTTTAACACGAGATCGGATTGTGTGTTTAAACAGGCTGGTGTGGCCTAGCCCTTCTGAAATCATTCCTGCCTTGAGCACCCATACAGGGCAACATACTTCACTAGTAAGATGCACAGGAAAAATGGTATTTTGCAACCATGTTACTAGCTGTCCATCATTCACTGGGATAGGCAACCAGTAAGCCTCTAGATTTCTGAAATATACAATTCCCAGTATTACCTGGCTGCCCTCTGTTGTTTGCAGAGATGTTTTTAAAAGGGCTAATGGCTGCCTATCCCAGTGGAAAATGTACTGGCAGTAAGATAGTTGACAAATCTATTTCCTACCTGTCCACAATGTCTTCAACACCTCTTCGAAAAAACAAACATGCATGAATCCTCAACCGTGTGCATCAATATCCAACTTTAATCTAAAATCAGCAGCAGCATATGTGGGGAGAATTACATGGAAGCAAGCACCCTGATGTGTTTTGTGACCATACCATATTCTATGACTCATGTTGTCTTTTAAAAGCCTTATGAGCATGTACACCCACTTTCCATGCATCTTGACCCAAGCATTCGCAGTTTCTATTTTTAACCTAAACACCTGCAAGATGTACCAGAAGATGGATCTTGCACTCCCCTATCAGTAAAGGTTCCTGACTCCCTTAAAGCTGTATAAGCTCTTTGAAGGTGGGTACACACAGTCCAGGTCTTCATAAGATGAGAGACAGATTTTTTTAAAAAATCAGCCTACATAGTCCCGAGCGTGTTAAGCATAGAGAATGTTAGGGACTGCACATTTTCTTTAGCTGCGACAGACCCTAAAGTCCGAGTGCATGCACTTGATAAGCAAAACAGGATGAAGGCAACAAAATATTTTAAAGATCAGCTGGGAACCTATAGCTTTAGCAGGGCCATTCAAATAGAGACAAATAGTATTCCATTAAGCTTTAATCATGACTCTTAGCATTTTTGTCTGACTTACAACCAAAAACAATTAAATCAATGCATTGTTTGCCTTCAAACAATCCCGGTCTGCTTTAAACCAAACAACACACTGAGGCAGCAATTGGTACATCCGAAAGGCCCAATACCGAAACACAAGATAAGTGACATCATATACGCCGTGCAGTGAAGAATGCTCTGATTTGTATGTGGGGAAGACCAAACAGCAACTGTATCAACATATGGCCCAGCACAGAATAGCCAATTCCTCGGGTCAGGACTCAGCCATGTACCTGCATCTTAAGGATAAAGGACATACCTTTGAAGAATGTAATGTTAACATCGGATCCGACGGTATCGGGGCTTTATCGTTACTCTGTGTACCCAGCTTTAGCCACTATGCAATCACGCCCCTTAACACCTGGCTGTGATATGCTAATTGGGATTTTCCAGGGTACATAATTGACACAGATTCTTGTACAAGTCATTCTGAATTGAGAAAGCCAGTCGGATGACTAGCGAAAAGTCTGTAAGAACTAAACTTCAAGTCCAGTTGATCTAATTGAATACAACAGATATACCATAACCTGGATGAATGAGAACCTTCACAAGCATTAAAACTTTTTTTGTAAAATACTCAATACAGAATGATTGATTATTAAGTAGTTTATACTACTGGATATCTAACATATATGAAGCACAATTTCTTTCTGTGAAATCAAGATAAGACACTCCCACTTTTTGATTACAAATAAAAGCATACAATGTCTTAACATCAACTAAAAAATTGGCATACCCTTTTTTCCTTTAATTGAAGAATAGGAGATAAAAGAGTCTCACCTCCCATTCTTCAAATAATCCATCAGGGAAATGGCTACATTTACCCACAATCACGCATTTTTGCTGCTTCCTATAGTCAGGTCCTGACTATAGCCACGCTCCCTTATACTACAGTATACACGGGGAAATATATGGTCACTAAATTCCTCTGTGACTTCTAATATCCTTATAATTTAAAGTAATGGGTACACTATCATCAATTATAATGTACAAGTTTTTTATCTTTGTTTATTTGTTTGCATTCTTTAACCTGCTGATACCTGTGGGGTTTTTTTGTTTCTTTATATCTAGGAGTGGCAGAGATTCAGTTCTGTGTTTTTACATATGCTGCATTGGGTTTCATCTTTTTTGTTTACATTGTGGTGCCCAATCGGTCTCAGACTAGGGGCTGCTACACTAGCAGAACCGAGCTGCTTCTGGCCCTTCCAGACTCTGCCCCAGGCCTGTCCAGTCTAGATCCATAGCCCTGCCCAAATAGGTATCCTGCTGGCCACATGCTGCCTGGACACCTATGTTTTACATTAGAGGTCGAGTTTTGCCATTTATACCAATCTATGACATCTACAATAGCTGATTGACTATTATAAGGGCATAATTTACTGTGCATACTTATATAATTTACATTGCTGAAGAAGAAAAACATCATCTAATTATGCTTGTGATGATAAAATTAAGATAACACCTCTTAAGGTGCATACACATGCGAGATCGCAGTTTAAGGCACTTTGTCAGGCGAAACAGCAGTTCAGTCTGGGTTCATTGATGATCAGCCCAGACAACGAGCCCTGACTAAACGGATATTTTGGCCAAAAAAAGGACCAGACACGGCACGATTATCTGCCAAAATGGCTGTGCATACATATAGTGCATAGCGGGTCGTCTCCCGCGATCGTACGTGGGTATGAGGCTTAAGCCACAATACAATCACACCTTGCATTCAGGAGGTCCCTAACATTGGCAATGTGAAGTAAAAAGTTTTGTAACTAGGCAAATGCCTATGTGAAACCTAGCAACTGTTAGACTTTTGTTCCAAAACTTGTAGGCAGATATTGTGAAAAACTGGTTCTTAATGAGAATCTCCCCCTACCACAATACCTCTCCTTTAAAAAAAGGCCCAAGGGTATATTCAACAATGAATAAACACAAATATTAGTTACTAGGACACACTGATTAGGCATGCACCATTAAAAGAAGAACTCCAAAATTGTTTGTTTAAACATGACAGGTCACTAGGTGCCCCAGAGATGTTTAGATACTTCATACCTTGGTAACATTAATTGTATTAATCGGAAATATAAAATCACATTTAGAACACAAAATAATTGGGTGGGGGGGCTAACAAAATATGAAGAAACCATGACTCAACTGGTACAGCATGTGTCAAGACCTAAATCTTGTCTGATTGCTATGGAAACCAACAATTCATTTAGAAGCCAGTTATAACTTTAGAAGCCAGAATTATAACTAAAAACAGAGAGTGAACAAAGGGTCATAATGAGAGGTATGTTCCAGAGATCCAGACTGTAAGATGCCTGCCAAGAGTTACATCAGCTAAATTTGGGATAGACACATATATGGAAAATGGGCGTGTACACATGTTTCAAAACAGAACTGTTAACTATTTTTAATACTTGATGGTTGACTTCTATTTTATCTTAAATAGAACCTTCTAAACAATTGTAATTATTATAGTAGTTTTAGTTTACTATTTTATTACATATAAAAATATTTTATAGTTTTTAGTAACGAAACATATCACTTCAAAATAACTTTAATCACAAACCATGAACAAAGCAAAACCAATAAAAATGCTAGCAAACATATTTGATAATGTATGCTAGGTCTAAATCTAGAGTGAGCCACTGGGCCAGCTATGCCCCAACTCCCCCCTAGCATGTTAAATAGTAACATGATACCCACATTTTACTTAACCATAAAAACATGGGGAATCTTCAAAGAATATGCAAATTAGTAGCACAATTTTTCCAAGGTAAACTGTGAAATAACTACCAATGCAAGCAATTTGTACAGATACCTTTACAAAAAAAAAAAAGACAGGATTTATTAAAGTCAGCATGAATTGCAGACAGCCTGTCTAAGTTGATGTGCATTTTAGACTTGTAGCAACTATGGCCTGCCCACCCCCAAAAAAACTTCTATAGATCGATATTGCCTAACCCAGGGAGGTAGGAAATCCTTTCCCCAATTGCCTGTGTGGCCACATGTATGAGCATTGAGCTTGTATAGCAACAGACAGCTTGCTTTATTTCACCTGCATGGCTCTCTCATCATGATGCAAAATGCACAATAAAACAACCAGTGAACGGTCATGCTCTGTACAAGCATTACATTGACAGCTCACCATTTGTACATTCAGCCACCCATGGAGGTGGGAGAAAGATTCTCAGTTTCATTACAGTGAATGAAACTTACGCCACTTTTAGCTGGTTTATTTTTCAAAACATATCAAACTAAAATTTAACCAAATAAAGTCCTTTTTATAAGTTTGAACAAAGTAAAACATCACCTTAAAGGGTAACTGTGGTCCAAAAATGACTTTAGGTAAATTGACAGGAATTGCTTTCCTAAGTATTTTTTGCACTTTACATTATTTATTTATTTTTTTAAATAGTTTCGAAGATATTTAAATTTTTATGTGTGATTTCGTATGAGCATCACCAGATCCCTTGCACTTCCTGCTTTGAAACTTTGTGACAGTCCCTCTTCCCTGTCTACTCCTCCTCTACTCCCTTCCCTTTGTAGTCCCTTTGAAACTCCCTGTGGCCCCTCCTGCACCTCCTTCAGTTACTGTAACTATCTCTTCCTGGTTTCTTCTGCTTTCTCCTGCACTGACCATGTGAAACCACTGATTAGAAGGAGGAACTAGTATCCTACACCCTAACCATTTTAATTTAATTATCATTGTTTAAAAAAGGATATTATTTAACAATTTGTCATTGAGCTTTCAATGAGAGCAGAAAGCAACCAAGGTCTTCTCTACTGGTCAGGTGTTTTGCTACTAAACTTTTCTCTGAGAATCTTAACAAACAGGTTGTCCATGTCATGGTTTATCTGTGGTATTCAGTTAGATCAAATAAAAGAAGAAAGGATGAGAAAAACACACTACATAAGTGTCTTTAGCTTTATTGTAAAAGCATACATTTCAGAGGCTACAATGTCCTGAGGTACCCGAGGAGGGGGACATTGTAGCCCCCAAAACGTATGCTTTTACAATAAAGACAAAGACACTTATGTTGTGTGCTTCTCTCATCCTTTCTTCTTCTATTGGAAAATGGTGACCACTAAGGTATGGGGGTAGAGAGGATTGCACCTACCAAACAAAGGCCTTTGCCACATGTGCTATGCTAGAGTGGACTAACCTCTGTTCAATTAGATCAACTGGACTTGAAGTTTAATTTTTAAAGACATTTCCAATTGGCATTCTCAATTGAGAATGACTTATACACTAATCTGTTGGCAATAAATATTATGTAACATGTCTGAATTGGCATATAACAGCACCTTGCTGTTATTTGCCAATTGATATACGTTACAGGGACCACCTGAATGCAATGTGTTGATTTCATTGTAGCCAAGAGGTATTAGGATGCCCAGGGAAAGGTGTCAAAACAGCATTTGTACACGGCAGAAAATAGGGTTAGTTCTGTTCTGCTGGCAAGCTTGTCGTCTTGGAATAGCCATTTTCTCCCAATTTCAAGAACCTCTGTAGTGGTTATACATATAAGATGGAGCTCACATCATAGGACACAATTGTTTCTTCTGTGCCTAGTATTACATTTTGGGTTTTGTATGTGAAATCCTGAGAGTTATGGGTGTGATGCTTAGAACTTCTAACAAAGGACCCTAGGATGTTGGCTACTTATTTGGCCACCTAGTGTATTACAGAGTTGGTTGGACCTTTCCAGGGTAGAGCCGATGATACATTGCTGGAGGCTTTGTCCTTTTGAAGCTGTTGCAGCAAAACCTTTTTCTTGCTAGAGTATCATGCACCGCTGCGCACCTTCCTTTATCTCAGGCAGAATTGCGATACTGGGAGTCTTTCTTGAAGGATGTTAAAGCGTCTAATTTCTGTATAGTCAGGTTTGAAGATGGTGGTTTAGCACTGGCTTAGGCTGCTAATATCTTAATGCATAATTGTTCTGCCTCAATCTGTGGCACAGTGTTATTGTGGATTGAGACTTCTGAGGCTGCAAAAACATCCACCACAGGAATTGCTTTAGTAGTTATGGCAAATTTCAAACCCTTAGCCAAGACGTCCATTTCTGGTTGGATCAGGGACCTGTTACACAACTTCCTCACCCATTACTCCTTGTTATGCAATGTTCCAATTTTCTCCTTTTGCCTCTAAGGTAGTTAATCTTCTTTAGGGTTGTTTGCAGTCCAGCTTAACAAAATAGAGAATTTATTTTGTTGCTATTTTTTGCTCTTACAGTGCTGACATAGATGTACTTGCTTTGTGAATTACATTGACTCCTTCCCAGCTAGCAACAGGTAATTGCAAAGTCAGGTTCTGTTCTAGTTGAGCAATGTGTTTTACAGCATTAATTATAAAATGTGTCTGTGGAACTAGTTGACTAAGCAGTTGTCTTTGAGCCATTTGAAGAGTCTGAGGCCTTTTATTGTGGAATCTAGATGTATACTGCATTGTACTAGCCTTTGTCATTAGCATTTGAGGTTGAAGCACAGGTGATTTATGTAATATGCCAATTTCATTGCTGTCATTACTGCTGTATTACCTTATGCGTTTGAGGGGTTTTCTTCCTCAAATTATTTGCAATATGCATTCAAGAGGTGCCTAACCCCTGGCTTTGAGATACAGATTGAGACACATCCGTGGAAATTTATTGCCAACAGATTTGTGTACAATTCATTCTGAATTGAAAAATCCAGTCGGATGACTAGCAAAACCTCATCAAGAACTAAAACTTCAAGTCCAGCTGATCTAACAGAATACAACAGATATACATAATGCCGTTAGATTTATCAATAGCTCTACCTACTGGGTTAAACTAGAAATTGCATTAAACTGGCCATTAAAAAACAAAATGATATAGATAAGTAGGTGCTGAAAAATAAGGATTTACCTCCACCTAGACTGACTTCAAGAAATAAAATATAGCATGTTTTTGAAAACCGTTCTTGAAACACAACTTGTCAAACAGTTACTATAAGCACAAAGCCTCAATATCAATACCGAGAGACGTCTTTTTCATTTTGTTGCTGACAGTATCCAGTACGTTTGGACCAGGCGAAGGGTCCGGGGCGGTCTTGCACCCGGACCATTACATGAGACGGGTGAGTCCTGGTTTGGGAATTGAAGTTACCTCTGCCGTGTGTGACATATGTTATAGCTAACAGCACAAACAAGTGGGAAACAGGGATTTATGTCCATAAAGTCATGGACCTGAGATAGATCTGGGGTATATACACCCAGATCTCCCTGTATACAGAAGTGAGTCCTTTGGGAACAATTATAATATAAAGCAGTAACTGCTATTTATAGAAAAACATGCCAGGTTACGTACACAAGGGGTCACGTTTTAATGCATAATCTCTGACAAGGGATCTGTACAGTGTGTGTCTTTAACAGATATGGAATATATGTTCTCAATTTCAACCTGCTTCCTTGTTTCTAGGATCTGTATTCCTTAGCAACCACAAAGCATTTCACATTTCAGGAAGGATAGTATCAGTACAGAAAAGATGATCCTTCAAAATGTATATACATGCAAATGCCATTTCTGTGGAAAGGCTTCCATTCAAGATGCACATATATTAGAAACAAAATACACACCACATCTTATGGTCATTAGATTTTCAACATGAGTGAATTGCAGTGCCTTGTCCTGTTGCTTTGCCGATGACACTTTACCCCCTGCATTCTCTTTGGCCGTCAGTCGATGCTAAGAGACATAGGTCTGAATGAATCATAGTCAACGACAGATTACCAACTCCATATACATTCTATAAGACTAGTGTCCGCGCACTTCCTTAGCACTGCCAGTACACATACAACTATTCCAGTCTTATCACCATAACAAATGACTGCCACCCCTCCCTTAACTAAGGTACCAGCACCAAACTCCCCAGTACCTTCAGCGGTGCCTCCAGCAACTTGTGCAAGGCGGGGAGGTGATCAGTTAGCGGGGTGTTCTCTGGGAAGTTGTACACAGGGGGTCTCCGGGGCTCTGGGAAGTTCGTGCAAATAAATGGATCCATGTCATCCAAGTACTGAACCCGGCACGAGACTGACACCATGGCTGCGGCTACAAAAATAAGATCCGACAGCTGGAGGAAGCGACTCTCCCAAGCCGCGGTACAGTTACACTCGCTCAACCCGCTGCTTCTCCAGTACAAAACACAGACCGCAAATGGAACCTCCGCCTCACTCCCTAGGAGGTGAGGGGCGGGGCCATGACGCCAGTAGGCGGGGAAATGTAGAATTGCTGGGCGTGAAGGGGTTTTACTAAGGGGCTAGAAAGAAGTTGGGAAAGGACTATCGGTTATAGTGGGAGAAAATGTCCAATGTAACCCTGTGTGTCTGATAGTGATCTACCCGCCTGTTACCATGGGAGGTTACCGTATTAGTTCCATATGTTCTGTACAAACCTCTCTTACACACAGGTACATAGAAGGGCTGGGATTTGTCATCATGTGGTCCTTGTTATTGGAAACCAGTTTCTATTGCAGAGTTTCCCAGTTCCAGGAGAAAGATCCTGCACTGAGCTCTCACATTGATCCTCATCAGGGCCAGTTCTGGCCACTTTGGTGCCATAAACCTAAACAAGTCTCCTTCCCAACTCAAACTTCCCCAACCCAAACCACCTCTTGTATTAGTCTATAAATAGATTAGAAAACCTGGAGAGATAGGGGATCATCCCGTATTTGGTTATGCCTGGTTGACACATTGTATAGTGTAGAGTACAGAGCGCTGTGTATTGGAATTAAAGGGGAACTGTTGTCTCCAAGCAAGTTGATTTTAAATGAAAGGTCAATTTTCTACCTTTTAAAATGAGCCACTAACCACATCTCTATGTTCTGCACAGCCCAAGTTATGAAGAAATCACTGATCAGAAGTTCCTCCTTCTAATCTGCGGTTGGCACATGCTCAGTGCAGGAGCAAGCAGAAGAAACCAGGAAGAGATCGTTTTCAGTGACTAAAGTAGCACTAAAAGAGGACTGAAGGAGGGGGGGGGGCTAAACAGCACCTAAACAAGGCCCTGGTCTTTGTTCTGTTTACCTTTCAAATTCAAACACATTTAATGCACTATAGACAACCCACCCCATACAAAACTTTAGAGCTAGCCCCATTCATTAATATGTGGACCCTGAGAGTTAAAACATATGCAATCAACTATAGAGTCAAGTGAGTATGTTAAAATACATTTTCCTTACTTATGCCGGCCATACACCTGCTTAATTTTACATCATTTCAACATTCGATCCAACCTGAACAATTTTTAGTTACATTGGGTCCAGGTACCGGTTCTTACCTTGCCATATTCCTTGGCAGTTAATGCTTTGCAACTAGCATTGTGCCTGTAAACATAGGTCACAACATAATCGTTTGGTTTTTCACTTTCTAAGAAGTTCTTAAGCCCTCTATTCACTTGTAATAGAGGGCTTAAAGTATGAGGCATAAATGATAAATAGCATATGTCTCATGCTTTAATATGGCCATGGAACTACTTGATGACATAATTGCATTTTAAGTGGAGACATGCTGCTTGCAGAACAGTTTTGGAGGTGGGGAGACATGGGGGATACCAGATGGTCTTTGATGGCACATTTTGTAAAGTATAGAGAAAACCAAGGTGTGAGAACCAAACAATATAGGTCCTCATCATGGGTAACTCAGATTTGAGGGGGTTTGGGGGGCATAGGTTGCATCGAATTGTCCTTTAATCAAGAACAAACTTTGTTATTATGCTGCATGTTATTTAATAGACAGGGAAAAATGGAGGGGAAAAACATCCCCCTTTAGGTTTGCGTTCATGCCTGTCTGTTTTTATGCTGCACGTTGTTTAAAGCTAATAAGTGAGTGCCAATAGCCTACCACTATTTCAATTGTAGTATACTTGATAGTATACTTATGGGCCATGTGTAAAAATAAATTATATCATATAATATTCAAAAGGAGAAAACTAGTTTGGTCAGTAATGTTTTTTGTTTTTTTTTAAAATTGCCTCAGTGCTAGTCCCACTATGTAGTGTAAAAAAATCCTTGCCTTACTCCTCATCTCCTTATGGTTCTCCTGCAGGAAGCAGTAGGCACTGGATGCCCAGGTGAGCTTTCCTGCTCCCACCCTCTGCATCCTTCTGCTCTGTTCTGTAGTGTAGGGGGAACTTTTCTGTAGTGTAGGGCACCTCCTAACCCTAACCACTGGGTTTATAAGACTTATCCACCTCCGTTCCCTCAGCACTCTCCATAGCCGGCAGCTGCCTCTGTAATAGGCTGACTCTCAGTCAATCACAGATGTGGCTGATGGTCTGGTTCCTATTTCTGCTTCCTGAAACAGAGTAGCAATAGAGGTAGAGAGCTGAGGTAATGAAGGTCGATTTCTGGGCATTTTTTTTACTTATAAACCTGGCGGCTGGAGGTGCCCTACACTACAGAAAAAAATATTTTGGGGATAGAGATTCCCCTATATTTTGTCAGTTGTGAGCCAGATTCGAGCTACAATCAGCCTGTGTATATATGGCCTTAGGGCTGTTACATGTAGATATAACAGCCCCAAGTGATATTTTGTATTTCAAAAGAGACAGCCGGGGCAATTGTTACAAAGTGTGAGATAAAAATGTATTCACCCATCTTTATACAAAGGTGATATTTTGATCAAAATATCATTTTGATATTTTGATCGGGGGGTAGGTGTAAATGAATCTCCATATGCAGTTGGCGAAGGCTGCTGGTATGGGGCATGTTTTGGTTATGGGGGATTTTAACTACCCTGACATAGATTGGAGTAAGGGAACTGCCAGCACTTCAAAAGGTATAAAGTTCTTAAATTTCCTATATGAGCATTTTCTTTCACAGATGGTAGAAGTTCCTACTAGACAGAATGCGTTGTTGGATCTGGTGATATCTAATAACCCTGAGCTCATTTTGGAGATGAAGGTAATGGGAATAGTGACCATGATATAGTATCATTTAATATAGGTTGCAAAAAACTAAAGTGCACTGGGTTAACAAAAACTTTTAACTTTAGGAAAGCTAATTTTGTGCTGTTAAAGGAATCACTCCTGCTCATAGACTGGGGGGAATTGTTTCTAGGTAAAGATAGTGAGCAGATGTGGACCACTTTTAAAGGGATATTAAATTATTACATTTCTAAATTCGTACCTTTAAGGAACAAGTGTAAAAAAAGTAGGTCCTCTCCTGCATGGCTTAATGCTCAGGTAAAAAGGGAAATGGAAAAAAAAGAAAGGGGCTTTTAAAATTTTGAAATCACATGGAACAGAACAGTCTTACAGGGAGTATAAAAGCTGTAATAAAGAGTGCAAGAAAGCAATTAAATTAGCTAAAATACAAAATGAAATACGGATTGCCGAACATGCCTAAAATGTTTTTTAAGTATATAAATAGTAAAAAGATGAGGACTGAGAATGTAGGACCATTAAATAATGGGGCTGAGATGGTTGTAGGGGATGTTGAGAATCCTAGTCCTTACAGCAGGGATTGTAATAATATGGAGGAGAGAAATGAGGAGTATTCACATTGGCTGAAGGAGGATATAGTAGGGAAACAATTAGACAAAGTTAATATCAATAAAGCCCCAGGACTGGATGAAATACACCCTCAGATTTTAAAAGAGCTTAGTTCAGTTCTATGTAGACCACTGTTTCTTATCTTTTCAGATTCACTTCGCTCTGGGGATTGGAAAAAAGCCAATGTAATACCAAAAAAGGTAGTCGTTCACAGCCTGGTAACTATAGACCTGTAAGCCTAACACCAGTGGTAGGGAAGGTGATGGAAACTTTGTTACGGGATCATATCCTTGACTTTGTCTCCAGAGCTCATCTTTTTAGTAGTAGTCAGCATGGATTTATGAGAAATAGATCATTTGAAATATGCAGTGCAGTTTTGGAATCCCATATACTAAAGGGACATCTTGGAAATGGAAGCAGTTCAGAGAAGGGCAACTAAATTAATAAGGGGAATGGAGGGGCTTGAATATGCAGGCAGATTAGACAAGTTAGGGCTGTTTACATTGGAGAAGCGACGTTTACGTGGGGATATGATAACCTTATATAAATATATTAATGAGCCATACAATGAACTCTCTGGTTCATTGTTCACTAATAGGTCATATCAGAGGACTCGTGGACATCCTTTAAGGTTGGAAGAAAAGAAGTTTCATCTTTAGGTTAGGAAAGGTTTCTTTACAGTGAGAACGGTGAAACTGTGGAACTGTCTTCCAGCAGATTTGGTAATGGCAAGCATAGCTTTAAAAAAGGCCTGGATAAGCTTCTAAAACTAAAAAATATTGAGAATTACTGGGATTAATACATATAGATCTGATTGATCCAGGGATACTTTCCGATTGCCGTTTGGAGTCGGGAAGGATTTTTTCCCCCTTTTTTTGCTGTTTTTTTTTTGCCTTCCTCTGGATCTGTAAGGTAGGGTTAAAAAATAAAAAAAATTAAAAAAAAGAGGGTGAATAGGATGGACTTGATGTCTTTTTTCAACCCCAATTACTATGTTACTATGTATGCCAAATTAGCGGTCATAATTTCGATCTCTATCAATCACTTTAGATCGATATTTAGGCAAAATTGGTCAAAGTGCTCAGACATGTCAATAAATAATGGTCGATCCTCCACTCTTCAATGGATTACAGGTTCAGCTGCTCAAATATCAAAGGAATTGCTTCAATTCCTTCCCAGCAGACCACTGATCATTTAATTGATTGGTAGTCTGTCAGTAGAATATGAGGTCCTAACCCGTGTGTACCAGCCCTTAGATTGGTGCAACTGGACTTTTAAAGATGGTGGAAATATTGCAGAGGGGGGTCTGGGGAGAAAGGAGGGTTTGTCAATAAGCTCAACACACCTCACAATCAGCTTTGTTATCAGCTGGTGAATGTAGATGGAGTGGTTAGGTGGGGAAGCTGTCCAAGTATTTACTGTGGCCTGCTAATTTAAAGGTATGCTCCTGAAGGTTCATCTGATAATCAGAAAACTTTATTTACATTGCCATTGTGGGAGCATAGGAGTCTGCTTTGGGAGGTTTTGTTTTTTTTTGCACTACCTACATGCAATTCATAAGTACAATAATAACAAGTGAATTTAAAAAGCACAAATGATTATCTGAGATGGTATTTTGGTGGTAAGCATACATAGATTGCTGTTGCATGATATGCTCTTCATACAGAGTACCAAGGGAGGTAGGAGTATCCTTTCTGACCTTCCTTAGAAATTTACTTCATTATAAACAAAAAACTTTTCTTATATGCCCCTTTCTTATATGACCCTGACAATCGTTTGCACATAGAAATATGCATAAATATATTACTATTATTATAATAATATTTGTAATTTCTAAGGTCATTTTTGGGCTTTTTTGTAAATTTTTAATTTTAAAGGGCAGGTCCACCCCCCCTCCACTAAATTTGCCCCACTGTGTAGTGTTAAAAGAAGAGTATGAAGAGTAGGAGCCTCTGTGTGTAATCTGTATCTGCCTCTTCCTGCTCCTCTTAGAGGAGTCTGGTATGCACAGTAGAGCTCTCTTTTGGGGGGGGGGGGGGGGGGGGTGGAGATACCCTTTCATTTGGGCAAAGGGAAATTGTAAAAATAACTTTATGCTGTTTATTAACAAACTATATCCAGAATATAATATGTGTGTATGTGTGTGTGTGTGTTTATATAAAGATAAAAGCCAAAGTAAATTGAAAACATTTCTCATCAATGGTACATTGTTCATAAATATGTAGGAGTGGCACACCCAATGGCATGTTTTAACAAACAATATTAACAGTTCATTTTAAATTTGTATAATAAAAATATTAAGAAATCAATATATAAACATAATAAATAAAAGCATACAAATGCTAGATACAGTAATTTTCAGCTGACACAATCCTAAATGATTGGTTTGGGAAACAACATAGCATCTCTGCAGAAATCCTCCCAGAGATTTATACATTAATGGCTGTGTGTTGAGTTATTTTGAGGGGATTGCAAATTTACATGGTTTTACAAGCAATGCACTGACTACTTTACATTGTACCAAAGTGTCATATCTTCAGTATTGTCCCATAAAAAGATCTAAACTATTTACAAAAATGTGGTGTGTACTCCCTTTTGTGAGAATCGTGCACACACAAGCATACACAAATGCATTTATGCACTACAATAAGCATTCCAGTAGACATCACAAAAACAGAAATATGTTCAAGGCACCCACATGTGCAAATGTGCACAAATAAGATACATTGAAACGTGAACGTACACGCAAACAAAAGCTCACGGATGCCCTTTCACAAACAAGACTGCACTCCAAACCTAAAACCTACTCTCACTCATAAAAAATGTTGCTTTACAATATAAACCATGCACCAACGAGCACACTTATGCTAGTTTTATATACAGAAGAGATTAGGAAGCAAATTGTGATTTGTTTCAGAAAATCATTTTGAAATCACTTATGGTTATTGCACTGTTAAGAATCTATCAGGGTTATTCAATAAACGTTCTTATCGTTAAGAATGGTGCTAATTTTGCCCCAACCAATCAGATGTTGGCTTTCAAATGTTAAATAAGATCTGATTGGTTGGGGCAAAATTAGCACCATTTTAAACGATAAGAACTTTTCTCCCTGTATGTGTTTCCACCCTCAGCGGGCCGTCATTAGGACACCCATTCATTTCCTTATATGCCCACCCCCTGTGAGCACACCCACCAAAATTTAAACGTACATGTATACCAAAACACAATTGTTTTTAAAAGAGAAAAAACATAGACAAGTTTGCCTGCTGGACCTACTTGCGTTTTAGAGGATAGAATCATTAATATACTGTATAATAACAATGATTGCATTAGAAACAGCAGCAAATTCTTATAGATAGGTTTTATAATACATATATTAATATCGCTTTAATGGAGCAGAGCCATGAAACGTTCAATATAATATCATATTATGTATAACTATATACAAAATGTTGGCAGCTTATAAGAAACATTGTAATGCCCATTGTTCATTTAAACCCTTAGGGGTCTGAGTTTCCAAACAATGTATCCCTCTGTAGCAAAGCTCTATCCTTATTAATGTTGCTTTTCAATTCAGAGATGATAAGCCCATCAATAACCATGCATTTAATGGAAGTCAAAGTGTGAGGTATTTATTTAAAATGTCTGTCCACCAACAAATCACCGTATTTAGTGTTAACATTAGTTATATCACCTGTAGCCAAAGCCTGTCTAATAGAAGAATGATGATTGGCCATACTTTCTTTAAATGTGGTTTTAGTTTTACCAACATAATATAAACCACATTTGCTAATGGTAATTGAAGTAAAAAAGGTTAGAAGTTAGGACCTTCCAGACTGGGGTTACCTTGACGTGGCTGGAAGGCTTTTCATTCATGTGATCACAGTAATGTATACTAAAACCCCTTTGTTTATAAAGTATGCCAGTGTGCAGATAATATGATATTGTATGGGGCCTAGGAATGTGCATTGATTATCTTTTCTATGTTTTTATTATGTTGGTAAAACTAAAACCACATTTAAAGAAAGGAAAGCCAATCTTCTTCTATTAGGCTGGGTACATACGAAGGGACTATTGGTCCCAAGTGAGTGCTTGCTTGGAGCACAAATGTCAGTCGCTCGCGGCAATAGTGGCCGCGGCCAACATTTCGTGTGATCGACCACAGGGAACTGCACGATCGATCGGGATTTAACCAACACGTCCGATCTGAACGAACGGATGATCGAGGTCAGTCACGGCAGCCCGCTCCACACCAGCAGACATTTTCGTCCAACCGACCAAAAGTGCTGTGGATCTGTCGGTCGGCCGAAAATATCTGCTAGTGTGTACCCAGCCTTAGACTGGCTTTGGCCTAAAACTAATGTCACCACTAAATACGGTGATTTGTTGGTGGACAGACATTTTAAATAAATAACTCTCACTTTGGCTTCTCTTAAATGCATGGTTATTGATGGGCTTATCAGCTCTGAATTGAAAAGCAAGATAGAAACTCAGACCCCTAAAGGTTCGTACACACATGCGATTGCGGGGTACGATGTGTACGATTGTCCGTTTCGGGCGATAATCGGCCCGTGTATGGGCACTTTATCTGCCAAAGCGGCTGCTTATTCGGAGATCTGGCCGGTCGGTCAACGATAAAGCGCCCATACACGGGCCGATTATCGGCTGAAACGGACATTCGTACACATCGTGCATTGCGGGTCGGGACCCGCGATCGCATGTGTGTACAAACCTTTAGGGTTTAAATGGACAATGGGCATTAGAATGTTTCTTATAAGCTGCCAACTTTATATATACATAATGTGATATTATGTTGTACATTCCACAGCTCTGCTCATTGTTGTTACATATTAATGGTTTTATTCTCTTAAACAAAATTATGTCCAGCAGGCATATGTCTTTGTTTTTTCTCTTTTAAAAACTATTGTTTTTAATGTACATTTTAATTTTGGTGGGTGTGCTCACAAGGGGTGGGTATATAAGGAAATGAATAGGTTTGTTGCACTTTCCTGATGACGGCCCGCTGAGGATGGAAACGCGTTGATTCTAAACAGTACTTGTTAAATAAAAGTTATGTTTTATTACAGACCCGTGAGTGCTGCTACTATCTACATGTCTACTTTAGAGGTGCACCCGGGCAGAAATGGTGTAATGGTGTGCTGACTGTTTAAAATTTATATATATATATATATATATATATATATATATATAAAATTACCTTCGCTATCTACATAATAACATGTCCTTGCGGACTGTATTACGTAGGCTAGACAACCACCACATTAAGAGAAAGAATGGCCAACCATAGACAGGCCTTGAGGCAATCTATGACTGATATTGACAAAAGAGATGGTAAATTTGGAGAATTATGGGTGGCCAGACATTACAAAGAAGCAGGCTATTTGTTATCAGGATTTAAATGGACGGCCATAGATAGCGAATCTAGCTGTCAGGGAATCGACTGAGGGCTGGCTCTTCTTAAAAGGGAAGCAAGGTGAATCAGGCAGTTAGATACTTTAACACCCCAAGGGTTGAATGAACAACTGGTGTTGTCCTGTTTTCTTTAATTCTTACCCCTCATGAGTTAAGATTGTCCTCCTTATACTTTTTATTAAAGGACAACTCCACCCTCATAATAACATCTTTTAAAAAGAATGGCCTCTTTAAAATATGTTGGTATATCATACTTTGTCCTATGAATTCATTACTGTATGCCTGCTATGCTTCAGGATGCTAAATAGAAACTGAGCAATTTAGAAACCTGTACTGAGCCTGGGCATGCTCAGAAGAGACAGCTAGGGGCTTAGCATTCAGTCATTAACTGTGATGTCAACTGTCAAATCCATAACTGACAGTTACTAACTGGAAGAACCAGGAAGCAGAAACGGGAAACAGGACATTGTGCAGGATTTCAGGTTAGACTTATATAGTTTAGATTTCAAACTATTACCGTTTAGGGTTTTGGGGGATGATTTACCTGTATATAAGTTTTCATTTTAGGACTGGACTTGCCCTTTAAGCCTGTATTCTCATTGTGCAACAGAATTCAGTTAGATATAGCTTGTCCTCTCAGGGAATAGGTCCGGATATATAAATAAAATATGTGGCTAACAGGTGGATTACCTTTGGGGCAATTGTTTAACTACAGATTTGTATGCCGTATTTTAATTCTTTATTATATAATAACATTGTTGTCTATTATATTCTCCTTGAATCCTCTGTTTGAATTATTATATACATTGTTTGTTACATTGTTTGTTACATAAATTTTTTGTACATTTTATCTATTTATACACACTGTTGTTTTATCATGGTGTGTGGGAAGTGTTACACTGTGTATTGGACTATGGGGTGTGTGTAGGGGGTGGGATTGGGGGAGGGCACTTACCTACTTATGGGCGATGTTATCCAATATGGCGTATCCTAATGACAGCCTGGTAAGGGCTGAAACACGTAGATCGCTGAACAAATTTTTTTTTTCTATAGAAGTCCCAGTGAGTGCATCTTATCTATATAGATAGATAGATAGATAGATAGATAGATAGTAGCAGGGGTGGCACAGACAGCTAATTAATTATGTTTCGATGCCTGGGGGCTCAGCACAGATGTGTAGACAGTCATTTGAAAAAGATAGAGGCACTCCTGGGTCTTGGTGTGAAAAATGTTGATATTTATTATATAACATAAACGCCACAATCAATGCATTTCGGCCACCCTCCTCCATATAAAACAAGCTTATATTTATTGTATACCGTCACATGTTCAGCAACAGACGACGTTTTGGGCGTCACAGCGCCCTTTCTCAAGTAACATGTGACTACAAAATAACACACATTTCTTATCAACATTTTATAATGTCCAAACAGGAAGTGACCTAATACTTCAGTTACAATAGAATCAATTATCCCTAGTGTGGAGTCCCAAGTTCCAAGCAACTCTAAGTGTCAACACTACCCAATACGCCCCTATGGTCTGGATGTTCATTACATACGGTCAGTGGAAAATACAAAATTAGAATGTATCCCTAAGAACTCACAAAAATAAATATAAATTATAATCTTTATTCAACCCACTAGGGGCCAATGTTTTCAATTCCTTAATCCACCAGGTTTCACAACATTGTGAGGGACCAACAGACAAATAATATGGTCAAAAAGTTTATAAAGAGGGGATATCCCAAAACTGTATTAGAGAAAGCAAAAGAAAAAGTGAATGGGGTAGAGAGCTCGAGTAAGGAGAGGAAAGATAGGGTCCCCAGACTAACTTTTGCTTCCCAATTTACCCATCAGAGCCCCCAGATTAGTCAGGTTTTAAAACGTCATTGGCCCATTTTGAGACAGGCTTATCCTGGAGTGAGAGAATTTGATGTGCCCCCTCTGATGTCATACCGAAGGAATGACACCATTGGGAAATTGGTTACCTCCACTCGGGCGCAACAGGCTAAGAAACAACAAAATACTTGGTTGGACAGTGGAAAAAAGGGAATGTATCCGTGCTGCCACTGTATATACTGCAGTTTGGTAGTTAAAGGAACTCATTTTGTGCACCCAACAAATGGGAATAAAATTGAATTATGAGGTAAATTTACCTGTGATTTCAAGTTTGTTGTCTATGTGATCATCTGTCCGTGTGGTCTTCTCTATGTGGGGGAG
Source organism: Hymenochirus boettgeri (assembly GCA_019447015.1). NCBI lineage: Eukaryota > Metazoa > Chordata > Amphibia > Anura > Pipidae > Hymenochirus > Hymenochirus boettgeri. The sequence continues at coordinate 127,511,363 of CM033472.1, read as the reverse complement.
ACTACACAGGAGATTAAATCACGTATTTCGCAACATAATTCCTCTGTGACCCAAATACTTGTAAATTTGCCTTTAGCTAGGCATTTTGTAGAAAAAGGACACGGAGGGAGGGACATGAGGTTTATGGTTTTGGAGAGTGTTCCCTTAAACTTTCAGGGCGATAGCACAGACTTAAATGTCGTGAAACCTGGCAGTTACATTTCCAGAAAATAATATTTTGGATTTGTTAATACAAAGCTCAGCGTGTAACTAATCAAGTGTTTAAGCAATTCGTAGTTATAACGTCAGGTGAAAGACACGTATCCTTTCAAAGAAAATCCTTCTTCAGATTACACTCTTACCTAGACAACTATAACTTCTCTAAACAAGTGAGTGGTTGGAGTCTGGCTTTCAGTGACCACTCCCTTCTGGGGAATTCTTCTTGAGTCTGATAGCATTCTTATCTGTTTTACTGACTCCGCCTGATAAAATGTGTGAAAAAAAAAAGCATTCAGAAAGTGTGTCACCAAAGGCCATGGAGCATAATTGCTGGGTTTCTCTACATTCCTACGCAACATGACGAATAGCTTGTTAACTGCTGCATATTATTATAGAAATAAATTACTAAGCTGATATTAAAGTATATGGGTGTGGTACTGAGCAGAGATGAGGAAACCTAGCCCTGTGGGGCAATAGTTTTGTTTTCTAAAATGACAGCTGTTTCACAAGATTCATGTATAATGACTTCCAGTTGCTATTGTCTGCCTCTTTTACATTGATAATTCTGACTGTACTAGCCTCAAGCTATGTACAGACATGTGATTGAGTTGATTATCCAGCAGGTCGGATCATAAACAACCCCAGAGCGATCGGCCATACATGAGCCAATTCTCGCCCGTTCGTTGACCGGTCATGATCGCATGTCTGTACGTATCTTAAATTTCCATGAGAGAGCATCTTATCTCTCATTGTATTAATACTCTGACTGACACCCCTTGTAACATATGATGTCTTTATGACTGTGGGGGACACCGGAGTGCCTGGAGGAAATGGGGAGAATATTCAAACTTCTAGCAGATGTGTCCAAGTGTGGATTCAAACTCAGGACTTCAGCACAGCTGAAAGCCATCAGTGCTAACCACTGAGCCACGGCTTTACTGCTCAAATAGAGTGGGGGAATGTGTTAACCCTTTTTATATTTATTTACAGTATGAAGCAACCGTTTAAAGCTATGTCCACCCCGAAAATAAATTTTAATATTATGCTCCCCCATGTCCCCCAGCCCCAACCGCATATTTTTTTTTTCAGAAAGCCCCCAAAATCTTACTTACCTCCCCTCGATTCCGCGCACTGTCGGCCCTCTGCTTGCGAGAATGCAAGCAGAGGGCGGGGACCGGCAGTCGCGTCTGTGATTGGCTGAGCGGCAGCCAATCACGGACGCGGCTGCGGTCATTCAGTGCAGCGAGGGAAGCGGAGAGGGAGAGGTAAGTAAGAGTTTGGGAGCTTTTTAAAAAAAAAACATGCGGTTGGGGCTGGGGGACATGGGGGAGCAGAATATTAAGGGGGGTTTTCGCTAGGGGGAGGGATAGTAGAACGGGAGGGAGAGGGAGGGAGAGGGAGGGAGAGGGGGGAGAGGGAGGAGAGGGAGAAGGGTGCAGCACGCATGGCAGGAATTCAGGGAGGCCAGGTAGCAGGCAGTGTCCTATATGACCTGCTAGCCTCCTGGTGGGCAGTTTTTGGAACTTTGGGGGGGGAATACAGGAGAACCAGATGGAGTTGGGATGTGAGGTAAGGATTAAAACTACACTACATGGTGGGGCCAGTATTGGGGGGATTATAGTTTTGGGGGTGGACATGCCCTTTAACTTTTTATATTTGTGAGCATTTCTGCAAGAGACTACACTCTACTATTTATATTAGTGTGTTTTGCTGCAATGTACGTTTAGGAGTGCAAGGCTACCTGCATTGACTTCAGTGTAGCCAGATTATTTAACGTAATGGCACTAAGCATGGCAGCAGGTCAATTTCATAAGTGTTTGGGCATGGCCACACTGCAACGCAAACGCAATCGCACATGGAATCACATGCAATTTCATGTGCGATTTCGTTGCGTTTGCACATGCGTTTTTTGGAATTGGAAAACACATGCAATTGCGATTTAAAATGCGGAACGCAAATCGCAAAGCACAATCGCATCTCACCTGAAAATGCACGTTTTTGGTGCATTCCCGCGATTCCAATGATTTGGGGGAAAAAACGCAAACACAGTAAAATCGCAGCAGTGTGGCCTAGCCCTTTAGGTCTTAAAGTGACAGGTGGCAACTCCAGTAGAATTGTACTGATAACTTTATAAGGTACTAACAAAAACAAAACAGCACAAAGCTGTACGTGCAGCATATTGAAGTGAACCTGAATTTAGCATAGCTCTGCAGCATATTGAATTGAACCTTATCTTAGCATAGGTCTGTGCAGATATTTATGTTGCATAAATATTCTACAAAATTGATGTCACAGGAGGGCTGTATGGAAATGAATCCATGGAACGTACTGTCATACCCTCCAAAATCACCACTTTAATCAGTATATTTATAGAAACAAAGAGCTGCATGGAGAAGGCAATAAATTAAACTGATGTTAACACAGAATGTGCAATGCAGTTCTCAATAGTGTTACAATTAAAAGATAATTGGTGGAGGGTATGAAATGTAACTAGCAGGGCTGCACTGATTGTCTAACCTCCAGCATTCACCTTTGATAAATGCATTGCACAGTGATCTGCTTAAATTAGGTTCACTTCATTATACTCCCTATGCTGTGTACTATGTTGCATAAGTGTACTGAATAAACGGTGAGGCCACACTATTGCAGGTGGCACAAAAAAAAAGGAGATCCCATGCACTCTGAAAATCGGATCGCAGCTCACATAGTGCAGCCACAACAATTAGTTACACACGTCCGATTATTGTTTTAAATAGCCATTTACCACTCATGTGTTGTGTGCTGTATCATTTGAGTGTACGAGGGTTTCTTATACTTCAAGTATTTTTAATAGGTGTCCCTACATGTTTCACTGATCAGGCAACCATTTAAATAGGTACACTAATAAGAAATGCATTACAGAGCTGTGCTAATATTAGGTTTACTTTATTATTCAGCCCCCCCACCCCCAGCTCTGCACCATGATGTTTCTATACATACAGCATAAACAAAAACACACTATTCCTACCATCCAACGTTCCCCTTTAAGGGCTAGGCCACACTAGCGCGTTTTTAGCGCACGCGTTTCGTGCCCGCGATTGCACCCGCGATTTTCGCTAAAATTCCTGTGATTTCCGATGCGCATGCAATTGCGCGTCCGTTTGCGTTTTGGTAATGCATGTGTTCACCATTTTTGGTGCATTAACGCATGCATTTCCATAACGCAAAATGGCGAAAAACGCACAAGAATTGTGCATACAATCGCGTGCGATAACGCTCGTGATTTGGTGCGCGATTCCTGTGCGTTGCAGTGTGGCCTCACCTTCAGAAGGTAAATTTTACACTAATATTTCTGCTGCTGACAGAAGAGCAAAAAACATTGACACTACAACACTGCTACAAGGAAAGTGTTAATCAGTGAATCTCTCTGCACCAACAAGACACTTCTGCAATTTGAATATTGATGGTTTCAGTGCAAATATCAGTGTAAATGTCATCCCAATGAGCTTAAAGGACAACTCCACCCTCATAATAACATCTTTTAGAAAGAATGGCCTCTTTAAAATATGTTGATATATCATACTTTGTCCTATGAATTCATTACTGTATGCCTGCTATGCTTCTGGATGCTAAATAGAAACTGAGCAATTTAGAAACTTGTACTGAGCCTGGGCATGCTCAGAAGAGACAGCTAGGGGCTTAGCATTCAGTCATTAACTGTGAGATACAGGTAAATCACCCCCCAAAACCCTAAACGGTAATAGTTTGAAATCTGAAATATATAAGTCTAACCTGAAATCCTGCACAATGTCATGTTTCCCCTGTTTCTGCTTCCTGGTTCTTCCAGTTAGCAACTGTCAGTTATGGATTTGACAGTTGACATCACAGCCAATGACTGAATGCAAATCCTCTATCTGCCTCTTCTTAGCATGCCCAGGCTCAGTACAAGCTCAGTACAGGCTACTAAATTGCTCAGTTTCCATGAGGCATCCAGAAGCATAGCGGGCATACAGTAATGAATTCATAGGACAAACTATGATATATCAACATATTTTAAAGATGCCATTCTTTCTAAAAGATGTTCTTATGAGGGTGGAATTGTCCTTTAAGTGGTGGGAGTGAAATTCACACAGGTGCAGAAAATGTAATGAAGGATCAGTGTGACAGCTTACTATAGTATCTGTGAATAGATCACTGGCTACATCACTGACAGTGGCAATGGGGTGGAACGGGCCGATGCGTAGAGGGAAACTTTAGTTTCTGCTGTTAGGTAAAGAACCCAGGGGTGAGGACTTCCTTACCCTGGGTACTATGCAGCTAAAGGACTAAGAAAAGTTGTGTGTATAACTGTGATTTAACTATAATGTAATTGTTCTTAAGATAAACTTTCTCTTTAGAGCTGAGAAGTGCTAGGCACTAAATGTGGCTTGATAAAACATAAACTATGGATTTTTAATTTAGTAAAAATCAAGCTTTCTGAATTACTTTTCAAGCAAGTCTGAACATGCTCTGCAGGTTTTTTGGTAATTGATTACATATTGATGTAACCTGAAAAATAACCATTACTGTTTAATCATTATAAGCCTTTGTTAAGTGTGTATATTCATATCTGCCCTCTGTGTAGTCTGTAAATCACACGGACAGTAAAATAATATCTAACTCAGCTGGAGGAATCACATGGAGTTTTCGCAGAGACATATAGCTGATGTAGTTAGTAATGCATTATTGTGGAAATAAATTGTGGAAAATTTAAACATTGGTAATCATTCCATTCATTGGGAAAAGTATTACTAAAATGTGTTTTTGTTATTGTGAACAAATAGGTGCATGGTTTTGTTTTATCAGAACACCTGGCATAAAAGTGGGCTAATCTGCAAAAAAGTACATTGAGTCCCTGCTCTGGATTGATAACTCTGCCAGTGACATAACTAGGAATCACTGGGGCCCCCAGCAAAATTATGATAAGGCCCCTATCTGTGCTTCATCCACAGTGGTTTTCTGGTAGGAGGCTATTTCTGTCATAAGAAAAATAAGAAAATGGGCCCGTCCTGCGGTAGCTCCCCTGGTAGTTACGCCCCTGAACTCTGTTGAGGTCACACTCTGTTGAGCTCACACAGTGCTTAGCATTAAAACATACCGTATATACTCGAGTATAAGCCGACTCGAGTATAAGCCGCTATGGCAACCGGCAGTTGATAGTAAACATTCTAGTTGCTATGGCAACGGGGTAGCTAATAGGTAAACAGTCTGGATTCTCTGGTAACCTGATGGTTGTTAGTTAACCTTCTGTTTGCTATGGGTCGACCTCTTATTCTATATCTGGTAATGGTGTTTAAATGCGTGTGGGCGCAATTTTTAGTAATGTCATTATGACATCATCATGACATCAGCATGACATAATTTTTCAAAATGAAATTTTGGCCCCATAAAGCATTGCACTTTTGCGACTTCTTACTCTGTACCTGTTCAGAAGTGTTTCATACGTCGGGATGCAGTTTTTAGCGATGTCATTATGGCATCAGCATGGCATCCTAAGTCTGCATAGATTTAATTTGGGCCCAAAAATGAAACTTTGTACTTTTGTGACTTGTTATTCTATATCTGTTAAAGGTTTTATATATGCGTGGTTGCATTTCTTTAGTAATGTCACTATGACATCAGCAGTTGATTGTAAACATTCTGGTTGCCATGGCAACCGGGCAGTTGACATTAAACATTCTGGTTGTTATGGCCCATGGCAGCACGGCTGTGATGGTAAGCTTCTGGTTGCTATGGCAACCGGCAGTGAGTAGTAAACATTCTCGTTGCTATGGCAACGGGGTAGCCAATAGGTAAACAGTCTGGATTCTCTGGTAACCTGATGGGTGTTAGTTAGCCTTCTGTTGTTATGGTGGACCTCTTATTTATATCCGTTAATGGTTTTAAATGCGTTTGGGCGCAATTTTAGGAATGTTATTATGACCAATCATGACATCAGCATGACATCTCATTTTCAAATGAAAATTTTGGCCCAAAAAGCATTGCACTTTTGCGACTTCTTCATCTATATCTGTTCAGAAGTGTTTTTAAATACGTCGGGATGCAGTTTTAGCGATGTCATTATGGCATCAGCATGGCATCCTAAGTCTGCATAGATTTAATTTGGGCCAAAAATGAAACTTTGTACTTTTTGTGACTTGTGTATTCATATCTTTAAAAGGGTTTTAATATGCGTGGTTGCATTTCTTTAGTAATGTCACTATGACATCAGCAGTTGATTGTAAACATTCTGGTTGCCATGGCAACCGGGCAGTGACATTAAACATTCTGGTTGTTATGGCCATGGCAGCCGGGCTGTTGATGGTAAGCATTCTGGTTGCTATGGCAACCGGCAGTTGATAGTAAACATTCTCGTTGCTATGGCAACGGGGTAGCTAATAGGTAACAGTCTGGATTCTCTGGTAACCTGATGGTTGTTAGTTAGCCTTCTGTTTGCTATGGTGCGACCTCTTATTCTATATCCGTTAATGGTGTTTAAATGCGTGGGGGCGCAATTTTTAGTAATGTCATTATGACATCATATGACATCAGCATGACATCGTCATTTTTCAAAATGAAATTTTGGCCCCAAAAAGCATTGCACTTTTGCGACTTCTTACTCTATATCTGTTCAGAAGTGTTTCAATACGTCGGGATGCAGTTTTTAGCGATGTCATTATGGCATCAGCTGGCATCCTAAGTCTGCAGTAGATTTAATTTGGGCCCAAAAATGAAACTTGTACTTTTGTGACTTGTTATTCTATATCTGTTAAAAGGGTTTAATATGCATGGTTGCATTTCTTTAGTAATGTCACTATGACATCAGCAGTTGATTGTAAACATTCTGGTTGCCATGGCAACCGGGCAGTTGACATTAAACATTCTGGTTGTTAGGGCCATGGCAGCACGGCTGTTGATGGTAAGCATTCTGGTTGCTATGGCAACCGGCAGTTGATAGTAAACATTCTCGTTGCTATGGCACGGGGTAGCTAATAGGTAAACAATCTGGATTCTCTGGTAACCTGATGGTGTTAGTTAGCCTTCGTTTGCTATGGTGCGACCTCTTATTCTATATCTGTTAATGGTGTTTATATGTGTGTGGGCGCAATTTTTAGTATGTCATTATGACATCATCATAACATCAGCATGACATCATCATTTTTCAAAATGAAATTTTGGCCCCAAAAAGCATTGCACTTTTCGACTTCTTACTCTATATCTGTTAGAAGTGTTTCAATACGTCGGGATGCAGTTTTTAGCGATGTCATTATGGCATCAGCATGGCATCCTAAGTCTGCATAGATTTAATTTGGGCCCAAAAATGAAACTTTGTACTTTTTGTGACTGTTATTCTATATCTGTTTAAAAGGGTTTTAATATGCGTGGTTGCATTTCTTTAGTAATGTCACTATGACATCAGCAGTTGATTGTAAACATTCTGGTTGCCATGGCAACCGGACAGTTGACATTAAACATTCTGGTTGTATGGCCCATGGCAGCGGGCTGTTGATGCTAAGCATTCTGGTTGCTATGGCAACCGGCAGTTGATTGTAAACATTCTCGTTGCTATGGCAACAGGGTAGCTAATAGGTAAACAGTCTGGATTCTCTGGTAACCTGATGGTTGTTAGTAGCCTTCTGTTTGCTATGGTGCGACCTCTTATTCTATATCTGTTAATGGTGTTGAAATGCGTGTGGGCGCAATTTTTAGTAATGTCATTATGACATCATCATAACATCAGCATGACATCAACATTTTTTAAAATGAAATTTTGGCTCCAAAAAGCATTGCAATTTTGCGACTTCTTACTCTATATCTGTTCAGAAGTGTTTCAATACGTCGGGATGCAGTTTTTTAGCGATGTCATTATGGCATCAGCATGGCATCCTAAGTCTGCATACTGATAGCCCCTTTAATTGGCCCTAAAATGAAACTTTGTACTTTTGTGACTTGTTATTCTATATCTGTTAAAAGGGTGTTAATATCGTGGTTGCATTTCTTTACTAATGTCACTATGACATCAGCAGTTGATTGTAAACATTCTGGTTGCCAGGCAACCGGGCATTTGACATTAAACATTCTGGTTGTTATGGCCCATGGCAGCCGTTTGTTGATGGTAAGCATTCTGGTTGCTATGGCAACCGGCAGTTGATAGTAAACATTCTCGTTGCTATGGAACGGGGTAGCTAATAGGTAAACAGTCTGGATTCTCTGGTAACCTGATGGTTTTATGTTAGCTTGTTTGTTATGGTGCGACCTCTATTCTATATCCGTTAATGGTGTTAAATGCGTGTGGCGCAATTTTTAGTAATGTCATTATGACATCATCATAACATCAGCAGACATATCATTTTTCAAAATGAAATTTTGGCCCCAAAAAGCATTGCACTTTTGCGACTTCTTCCTCTATATCTGTTCAGAAGTGTTTAAATACTTTGGGATGCAGTTTTTAGCGATGTCATTTGGCATCAGCATGGCATCCTAAGTCTGCATAGATTTAATTTGGGCCCAAAATGAAACTTTGTACTTTTGGTGACTTGTTATTCTATATCTGTTAGAAGGGTTTTAATATGCGTGGTTGCATTTCTTTAGTAATGTCACTATGACATCAGCAGTTGATTGTAAACATTCTGGTTGCCATGGCAACCGGGCAGTTGACATTAAACATTCTGGTTGTTATGGCCCATGGCAGCACGGCTGTGTTGATGGTAAGCACCTCTGGTTGCTATGGCAACCGGCAGTTGATAGTAGACATTCTCGTTGCTATGGCAACGGGGTAGCTAATGGTAAACAGTCTGGATTCTCTGGTAACCTGATGGTTGTTAGTTAGCCTTCTGTTTGCTATGGTGCGACCTCTTATTCTATATCTGTTAAGGGTGTTTAAATGGCGTGTGGGCGCAATTTTTAGTAATGTCATTATGACATCATCATGACATCAGCATGACATCATCATTTTTCAAAATGAAATTTTGGCCCCAAAAAGCATTGCACTTTTGCGACTTCTTCCTCTATATCTGTTCAGAAGTGTTTAAATACGTCGGGATGCAGTTTTTAGCGATGTCATTATGGCATCAGAATGGCATCCTAAGTCTGCATAGATTTAATTTGGGCCCAAAATGAACTTTGTACTTTTTGTGACTTTTATTCTTATCTGTTTGAAAGGGTTTTAATATGCGTGGTTGCATTTCTTTAGTAATGTCACTATGACATGGGCAGTTGACATTAAACATTCTGGTTGTTATGGCCCATGGCAGCACGGCTGTTGATGGTAAGCACTCTGGTTCTATGGCAACCAGCAGTTGATAGTAAACATTCTCGTTGCTATGGCAACGGGGTAGCTAATAGGTAAACAGTCTGGATTCTCTGGTAACCTATGGTTGTTAGTTAGCCTTCTGTTTGCTATGGTGCGACCTCTTATTCTATATCTGTTAATGGTGTTTAAATGCGTGTGGGCGCAATTTTTAGTATGTCATTATGACATCATCATGACATCAGCATGACATCATCATTTTTCAAAATGAAATTTTGGCCCCAAAAAGCATTGCACTTTTGCGACTTCTTCCTCTATATCTGTTCAGAAGTGTTCAATACGTCGGGATGCAGTTTTTAGCGATGTCATTATGGCATCAGCATGGCATCCTAGTCTGCATAGATTTATTTGGGCCCAAAAATGAAACTTTGTACTTTTTGTGACTTTATTCTATATCTGTTAAAGGGTTTTAATATGCTGGTTGCATTTCTTTGTAATGCACTATAACATCAGCAGTTGATTGTAAACATTCTGGTTGCTATGGCAACTGGGCAGTTGACATTAACATCTGGTTGTTATGGCCCATGGCAGCCGGGTTGTTGATGGTAAGCATTCTGGTTGCTATGGCAACCGGCAGTTGATAGTAAAACATTCTCGTTGCTATATCATCATGACATCAGCATGACATCATCATTTTTCAAAATGAAATTTTGGCCCCAGAAAGCATTGCACTTTGTGACTTCTTACTCTATATCTGTTCAGAAGTGTTTAAATCTAATTTAAAAATATACAAAGATCTTTTAAGACCTTTTTAGTAACGTGATCTATACCATGCCATTTTAGACTTACCGGTAGATTGTAAGCTCTTCTGGGCAGGGATCTCACTCCTATTGTGTCAAGGCATGCTACACTATATCAATGTATATTTAATTTATACATACCGGTATATGCGTTCTTAACAACAATGTATGAAATTGTATTTAATTTTCATTATCTGTATAATTACTGCACTTATCCCCCTGTTTGTCACTCTATATTTTATAATGTACAGCGCTGCACACCCAAGTGGTGCTTTATAAATAAAATTATACATACATACATTTTTTTTAGAGCTTGGGATAAAAAAAAGTTCAGCCATCAGTTATTTGTACACACTGCCTCCAGTACATTATGCTGTAAATTAAATTACATACAGTATGTTATATAATACTACCATGAACGTCTCATAATGTGACATTAAGGTGAGGCCACACTACAACCAATGCGCGTTGGCATGCGCTGCGATCTCACATACAATCTAGTTGCACAAACAATGAAGATCGTTTGCACCTAATTAATGGATTGCATGTGCATCGCACATCAGCACACTAGTGTGGCCACATCAACATCAAATTATGCCTAAAAGCACAGAAGTGTGGCCTAGCGCTAAGGAACTATATATTTGGGTTAAGAAGGGGTGTTCCTATGGTTTTTCACCTGAAACAACTTTTGAATGTTGCCTAAAGTCAGACAGGCGGCGGCACGTGAAGGCTGCCAATGTGGTAAAGTTGGTGTGGTTGTAAAGGAACATGGTTGTGGCTGTGGTGGTGGGCATGGCTTTCGGTGGTGTGTGTGATGGGCTAACACTAACTGGTGACTGACTTAATGCTGGCTAACTGGAAAGATGTCCTTATTACCAGCCCAACAGGATGGTACATATAAGATGCCTTCATGCCCAGCACACAAGACTGTTACATAAAATGCCCTCATGCCCAGCCCACACAAACTGTTATACATTTTTTTTATTCAATGTTTTTTTTAATTTTTGACTTTTGTATAAATTATTATATTAATATTAGTATAATTCCAGGAAACAGTTCATTATATGATGCCCTCATACCCAGCCCACACAGACTGTTACATAAAATGCCCTCATGCCCGCCCACAGACTGGTACATATAAGATGCCCTCATGCCCAGCCCACACAGACTGTTACATATACTGTAAGATGTCCTTATGCCCAGCCAACACAGACTTTTACATAAGATGCACTCACCCCCAGCCCAAACAGATTTGTACATTTAAGATGCCTCATGCCCAGCCCAGGCAGATTGGTACATATAAGATGCCCTTAATTTTATATCCACTGTTTAATCCTGTGACAGGGATGCCCGGATGGGTGTCAGGATTAGTCATATGGGGGGAAACATGGGGAAATTGTAGTAAAACCCTTCAGTGTCCAACAGGATTAATCAGATGAGTCTGGCAAGCTTTAGGCTACAATTTTTTGCCCTATAAAACATTAAATGAAATAACTAAACATTAAAACAATAAATAAAATAAATACACTTTCAATCTTTATTGAAATAATTACAAGCTTTACTTTAAAAGGCTGCAGACAGGCATCTATGTGTTCTCCCCAGTGTTTTCCTATATGCAGATGTCTTTGCAAATCAATAATATTATTACATTTCCCATCACAAATTGTTGGTCTATGCAGTTACAGAGCCCAGAGCATTCTGTCATTATTTTGGTAAGGGGGACTGTCTTACTAAAGAAGTACATGCCGTCCAAGCCAGGACCCAGGTGCAGTGGCATATCCAGGGCCCCACTGACATTGATTGGTGTAGTGGAACTGCCAACACAGAAAAGGGCGATGAGTACCTGAATTTGCTGCAGGATAATTTTCTCTCACAGGTGGTTAAGTTCCTACTAGAAAAGGAGCTCTGTTGAATCTGGTGGAGCGCATTATACTGTAGATATAAAGGTAACTGGAGGCTTAGGAAATAGTGACCATGAAATAGTGTCGTTTGGACTATGTCATCGGAAAGGAAAAGTGCACTGGGTTAACAAAGACTTTTAATTTCGGGAAGGCAAATTTTTCCAGGTTAAAAGTAGCTCTTCAGAATGTCAACTGGGATAATATATTATCAGGTAAAGGTACTGAGCAGAAGTGGACTGTGTTTAAGGGGATTTTAAGCCATTTCATCTAAAAAGGGCTGGATTTACACCTCAGGAGCCTGTAGGCCCAAAGATCTTAGCCCTCTTAGCCCCACCCCTAAACACAGCTCACATCCCCAAACCACACCTTTTTTTGGGGAAGAAATAGACTATAAAGTGGTTGGATTGGTGGGAGGGGTTGACAACCACCCCTCCAACCTCAGTGCCCTAGGTGGACGGATCTCCGAATGAGTGGCCTTTAAGTGCCCATACACGGGCCGATTATCGCCTGAAATGGCCGTTCGTAAATGTGGAAACTTCAAGGGGGCCGAATACTTTTGCAAACCACTGTAAATATGTAACGGGTGGGACATTCCTTTGATAAGTAATGGGTGGGACATGTCCTTTAATATGTAACAGTGGGACATGTACTTAATATGTATGGGTGGGACTTGTCCTTTAATATGTTCGGTGGGAAATGTCCCTTAATATGTACCTGTGGACATGCATGCCCTTAATATGTGGGCATGCATGTCTCACAGGTACATATTACCTGTGCATGGTGGCTTAGTGGCTAGCACTGATGCCTTGCAGCACTGAAGTCCTGAGTTCGATTCCACTCTTGGACACATATGCAAGGAGTTTGTATGTTCCCCCGGTGCTTGCGGGTTTTCTCTGGGCACTCACAGTTTCCCCCACAATCATAAAGACATACTGATAGGTTGTATGTGTCAGATAAATGTGCTTAGATTGTAAGCTCTTCAGGGCAGGGCCTGATGTGAATGTATACATGTAATTGTAAAGCACTACGGAAGATGTTGGCGCTATATAAATCCACAATAATAATAATAATAATGTACCATGGGACATGTCCTTTATATGTACCGGTGGGACATGTCCTTTAATATGTACCGGGTGGGACATGTCCTTTAATATACTTTAAAACCTTTAATATACTCACACTTGATAAAGGACTACACAGTCCAAAACATGTTGTGTTTTTTTCTCCAATAAAGAGCACCATTTGCAACTACAATTGTGTTGTGTACTAAGACCTCTCTGCGGCTGCACTACACATCCTCTTTTTACTGATTACTGCCTGGGCAGGGCAAGCAGTATGACTGGAGGCAGCAATTTTACAACTTAAAGTGTGATCTCATTCCATGTCCTTTAATAAGTACCGGGTGGGGACATGTCCTTTAATATGTAACCGTGGGACATGAATTCCCTTTAATATGTAACGGGTGGGAAAGGCCTTTAATATTTACCAGTGGGACATGCATCCCTTTAATATGTAACCGGTGGGACAGGTCCTTTAATATGTACCAGTGGGGCATGCATACCCTTAAATATGTAACGGGTGGGACAGGTCTTTTAATATGTACCCGTGGGACATGTCCTTTATCACTTACAATTGATTGCTCCAAAATAAATATAACATCTTATTACTTCCATTTAATAAATTACAACTCCCAGCATTCCATGTAGTGACCGAACGCTATAACGTACTTGATATGTCATTCCTAGCAAGGAAAACAAAGGCTTAAAAACCTTCCCAGAGTCCCTCTGTGTAAACCACTGCAGGAAGGATTCGTTCGTTGATATAATGGGACAAAGGCTATGCAATAACAATCCACATGTCAATGTCGGTCCAACGTGTCCCTGGTTTCAGGCTGGAGAAAAAGACCCCGGAACACCCAGACAATGAACAGCCAATAGACTCCCAAGCACATGGCCTCCTAACCGGGAAACACGTGACCCAGGGTACCTGTCTCCTGTCGCCATAGATTGGATACTGCTCATTATTGTGTCACTGCGTCACCGGCTGTGATAACCTGTTCTGTGCAGTGTGGGAGAAGCAGCAGGAAGATGTGGTGGATGTTGGTGTCTGCGCTTCCTCCCTCCCTATCGGGCTCCCCTGATGTGCAACATGGAGGGGTGTCCATGGTGGGTCCAGGTGGTGAAGTGGGAATGGCACACGGTCCAAGCTCCCTATCTGGTTGCTGTATGGATACTTGTGGCAAGTCTGGCGAAGATCGGTGAGTAGTCACACGTAATTCTCTATGGTCCCCTTCTCTGCGCCCTAACACCATTTCCCCTCCCTATCCTTCACATGTGTTGTCTGTACTACAACTTTTAGCAATGTCAGGGAGCTTTGGGCTCTCGGGATTTGGGACTTTTCCAACCTTGGGTGTCGATGTGTGTTTACCTTTTTTATCTGTATTTCTCTTGTGGTCACTCTATTGCTAAGGAATGCTGGGATTTGTAGTTCTCAAACATCTACTAATGGCTATCATTCTCCACACGCTCCAAGCGTGCAAGATAGGATCCATCTTTAAAACAGCTTATCAATGTTGTTTCCTTAATCCTATGTATTCATTGGCTTTTACTCACATACTTTTGCCTATTTTCATGGCAACATGCTGGAACTGACCTTTCACTTGCAACCCAGTCCTCAGGTAAAATGTAACCTTACCATGTGTGGTCCCCTCCCATCCAAGTAAGCTTATTATAGGAGCCCATACACATGCAATTAAGATTGCACCTGTATAGGCAGATTCCATTGGAATCTGACGGTACACATGCAGTGTTAACCTCATACATGGTATCTGTCAGCTATGTGCCCCACGTGGGGCTGAACATATTTGCTTCCTCTTCTGCAGAGGGAGCCGATGCTAACCTTTGCCATACTCATCAATCCATCCGACAGAATTGTCGGGTATCGCCAATGTGTATGGCCACCTTTACTATTATTGTTTAAAGGGCATCTCCACTCGTTTTTAGAAGTTTTGGGAATCCAGTTCTATTGAAGAACGGGAGTAAAGGAGCTGTGCCTTACCTTCCGTTCTTCAATAGAACACCAGGAGCCAGGAGAGAAGGTAGAAACTTACCTGCTCGCTCGCTCCCCCGCGCGTAGTCTGACAGGTCCCGACGGACCTTGTCTTCTATGCGCATGCGCATCTATGCGCATAGAAGACAGGTCCGTCGGGACCTGTCAGACCAAGCGCCGGGGGAGCGAGCGAGCAGGTAAGTTTCTTACTTCTCTCTGGCTCCTGTGTGTTCTATTGAAGAACGGAAGTAAGGCACAGCTCCTTTACCTCCCGTTCTTCAATAGAACGGGATTCCCAAAACTTATAAAACGAGTGGAGATACCCTTAAGGACAACTCCTTCCCCAAAATAACATATTTAGAAAGAAAAAATTTAAAATATTTGATATATCATACTTTGTACTATGAATTCATTACTGTATGCCTGCTATCTTCTGGATGCTAAAGAAACTGAGCAATTTAAAACTTGTACTGAGCCTGGGCAGCTCAGAAGAGGCAGACAGGGGATTAACATTTAGTCATTGGCTGTGATGTCAATTGTCAAATCCTAACTGACAGTTGCTAACTGGAAAAACCAGGAAGCGAACCAGGGGAGAAACATGACATTGTGCAGGATTTCAGGTTACACTTATATATTTCGATTTCAAACTATTACCGTTTGGGGTTTGGGGGATGATTACCTATATGTGTTTATTTTGGAGCTGGACTTGCCCTTTAACTGTTATTAATTATTTCCATCATTTCACCCAGGAATGTCAAATCCAGCCAGGAAATGCTGGGATTTGAAGTTTTCAAAACATCTGGAGGGCCACAAGTTTGACATTGCTGATAAAACTTGTGAACATGCACTTTGCTTTGATTTGCTCATACAGAATACAAATCACTTTCTGTAGCTTTTTCATGCAAGTGTTGATTACACCAGTGTAAAGTGTAATAATAAATTCACATAGTCAGGGCCCGTGAATTTTTGTTACAATCATTTTTTGTTCCTGACTGGGTTTTGTCCACAGGTTATTGTGCAGATCTGCATTTCAAAGTATACTATCATATATGAGATTCATATACTGATGTGAGAGTATTTTAAGCTGGAGGTGTTGATTTCCGTAAAAATGAGTTGAAAACTTTATTTCTTTACTACTAAACCTCTGTGTGTTTCTGTTATCAAACTCTGGATTAAGATCCACTGCACAGATAGAAAAATGCTATGCAAATATGTTTTAAATTGCATTTGCATGTGTTTCTCTGTGCTTTTGCGTTTCCTATCTCTATCAAAGAAGTGCAAATTAAAATGGACAAAAATAGTCATTCATGCTTTAGAAAATGGAACAGATCTCAACAGACGGGGATGCACATGTTAGGGTCTTGTTTTCTGTGATTCACATTATAATATTTTATCTTTGCTCTTTGCTGATTGCAAATTGTCAGGGCCACATTTACCATGAGACAGTGAAACATTTTTATTGGGATGGATTCCACCGCACACCAGGATTTAACAAATAATAATCTTTATTTGGTCAACGTTT
Source organism: Hymenochirus boettgeri (assembly GCA_019447015.1). Classification (NCBI taxonomy): domain Eukaryota; kingdom Metazoa; phylum Chordata; class Amphibia; order Anura; family Pipidae; genus Hymenochirus; species Hymenochirus boettgeri. Next base: position 127,494,647 of record CM033472.1, on the reverse strand, counting down.
CGGGGTCAGCAGGACCCTTTCTCAAGACAAATCAACATCATGGAATCCATCCCAATATATCAGTTTTATTGCCTATTCAGCAGCAATTGCTGCAATTTTATGCATTAAGATGTGCAGGATTGAGATGAGACATTTTCTCAGACGGCACCCCTGCCCTGAAGAAGCAAGGCGGCAAAACTAATTTTTTCCCCCTTTGACCGTGCAAGTTGCACACACGTGGCCATGAAGTGTGAGGCACCCTTGCAAGGTACATGGTACCTTGAAGTTGATTCAACCTCTGCTACTCTGCTTCTAAGAGTCAGAGTCAGGATACACCCCCTGCTGCTCCAGTGCTCAGCATAACGTACGGCTCCTATTTAAAGGGTTGGAAGTCAGTGGAACCAAACAAACGCTCCCATAGTACACAGCACTATTTATTCCTTGCTGTCAATTGGTCCTCTGAGGCTCCTCTCATGTTAGCAGGTTGATTAAAGTACAGCGCAGCAGCCAATAGAGAGAGGGTCTGGTTTGTTCCATCGCCAGCCTTCTGCTTATTCTGATTGCGGAAGCAGTAGAGTGACCGGACCGGTAGCTGCTCAGTGGTTGGCTGATTCTCAGCCAACATAGGTCTCAGCCTTGCTAGGTTTATATGCTCAATTCGTATTCTAAACTTACTTACCAGCCCTCGTTCCATCACTGGCCTTCTGCTGCTTACTTGATTGTGGAAGCAACAGAGAGGCCAGACCAGCAGCCCGTTCAGTTGTCAGAACCTCTAGAATTGGAATCTGAATTGGAGCATATAAACCTAGCAAGGTGTAGGTTATGGATAATTTCAAGGAAGATACTCCTTATTTATAAATTTAAGGGCATGTCCACCCCCAAAACTATAATTAAACCCACTACTGGCCCCACTCTATAGTTTAAAATAATCTTTGCATCTCTGCTCCTTATGGTTCCAAAGATACGCCGTTTCAAAGTCAGGAAACTGAAGATCCAAGCTGTCTGTGAGGCTTCTGATCTGTGCTAATCTATGTCCTCGTCAAGGTTTGGGGCATGCGCAGAACCCCCCCTCCCACCATCCGGATCCATCCTCACCCATCATTGCACCTAGCGTATAATCCTTCGAATGTAAGGTTGTTAACCTTGCCTGCCCCACCTCTGCCGCAATATTTCTTAAAAAAAGCCCCTTGATCCGTACTTACAGAGCCTTCTCTCCCGCACCATTTCCAGTGACGTCAGCCGCATCTGTGATTGGCTGCCTCTCAGCCAATCACAGATGCGGCTGAGGTCCGGCCCTTGCTTGCAAGCAGGAGGCCAGAATGGATCGCCGTGGGAGGGAAGGCTGAGTAAGTAGAAATCTGGGACTTTTTACTAAAATATGCAGCAGTTGGGGGTGGGTAGGGGTTACTTACCTTACCCCCAAAGTTGCTTTGGGGAAAAGGTAGTGCTTGCATAGGGAGAACACTCTGACTGTGTATCTTGATCTCTAAATATTTCCATTCAGGCTAGACATCAGAAACCTGGTGTCTAGCCTGATGAAATGTTAATCTATAGGTGTAATATCACTTTTTTATTTGTCAACTTCCGATCTGTTAAGTGATTCTTCCTCTCGGTCTGAACATTTCCATCAGGCTAGACACCAGGTTTCTGACCTAAGAGGGAGAATCATTGACCATATCCCACCCAATAATAGAGGTGGGGACAGACAAAAGGCTTTATTACGCAGGTAATCCCGTTGGATTTTTCATTTCAACGTGGTTAAACCGAATTTGGGATTAGCCTGTTTTTTACCCAAGAGATAATAGCATTTTGTACTATAAGATTGGTGGTTGTTTTCGTCTATTCAATAGAATTAATAACTTTTTAAATTATTACAAAAGTTTTTTTTAATAATATTGTATTTTTAGAATATTATTTTGATAGTGGTCCTTGGTTTTTGTGTCTTCTCTTCTAAAAATGACCTTACTGCCATTAATAATTCAATATATAAATATTTGATACATAGTCGTATTTACAATATTTATTATGTACTTTATCTACAATATTTCATTCGCTTACCAATGTATTTATTCATTTTATATGCAATCAGCACTTTTTGAATCTGCACTTTACATAATGACCACTAGAGGACCTATGTTACTCTGTTTCTACTCTATATGTTTGATTACACTTTAGCACTTAATAAATTTGCTGAAGAAGCCACTTGCACTGTGCCGAAACATCGCAATACATTTTGTTTGTGTAATAAGTGGCCGCGAGTTCCGGGTACTTACAAGTACGCTTTAGGAGGAGCGTATAGTCTGGGAATTGCAGGGCACAGAGGCTTCTGGAAATGTAGGCTGGATGCCGGAACAGGTGCTGCTGGGAACTGTAGGCTGGATGTTGGAACAATGGTGCTGTTGGGAACTGTAGGCTGATGCTGGAACAAGGTGCTGCTGGGAACTGCAGGCTAGATGCTGGAACACTGGTGCTGCTGGGAGCGTAGGCTGAATGCTGGAACACTGGTGCTGCTGGGAACTGTAGGCTGGTTGCTGAACACTGGTGCTGCTGGGAACTGTAGGCTGGTTGCTGGGACACTGGTGCTGCTGGGAACTGTAGGCTGGTTGCTGGAACAAGGTGAGTAACTGGAGACTGGATGCAGGCCAGGTAAGACACTGGAGACAAGTAAGTAATGGATACAGGCAAGGTAAGTATAAGGAGGGCAGGAGCGAGCAGGATCCAAGGCAGGTAAGTACAGGAGCCAGGGAGGTAGCAGATGCTACAATCGGGCACCGGGTCCAGGAGGACACCGGCTTTTCAAATTTCACGCCGCCCGGCGTGTCGGCGGCGTGACGTCATGACGTCGACGCCGCCCACCGGAAGTGCAGTGCGGCAGGTAAGTTCGTGACAGTACCCCCCCCTTACGGGGGGCCACAGGACCCAGCGGGCCAGGTTTCCCTGGAGAACTCCTGTGGAAAGCTTTGACTAGACGAGGAGCGTGCAAATCAGAATGTTTAATCCAAGCTCTTTCTTCCGGACCAAAACCTTCCATGGACCAAATACTATGAAGTGACCTCCTCCAGAATCTAGAGTCCAAGATCTTCTCGACCTCAAACTCCTGCTGACCATCAATGGAAATTGGAATGGGAGGTAGTAAGGATGTGGAATACTGATTAGAGCATACTGGTTTGATGAGAGAATATGAAACACGTTAGGAATCCGCATGCTGGAAGGAAGTTGGAGGCGAACAGCCACTGACCGACTAATTCCAGGATAGGAAACGGACCAATAAATTTGGGGTCCCAGTTTGGAGGAAGGAACCCGTAGATTAATTGAGCAGAGGAGAGCCACACTTTATCTCCGACAGAAGAAGCTGGGGGTTCTCTACGTCTCCTGTCTGCTGCAGTTTTTTGCACCAAAGCAGATTTCTGAAGGCTGACTTCCGTAGCATGCCAGATAGCAGTCATCTGGGCCGCAGAGTCATTGGCAGCGGGTACTTGTGTGAAAAGAAAATCTTGAGGAAAACATCTAGGATTTGTCCCAAGACACACAAAAAAGGAGATTTCCATTAGAAGCATGAGGTGAATTGTGCGTTCAGTAGATCCATTGGACTGTGGGTGGTAAGCCGAGGAGAATTGTAACTTGATGTTCTGGACTTACAAAGTGCCTCCAAAATTGGAAACAATTGAGAACCTCTGTCAGATACAATTTCAGAAGGGAAGTCCATGAAAGCGGGATATGGGAAGACAGTTGACATTAAACATTCTGGTTGTTATGGCCCATGGCAGCTGGGCTGTTGATGGTAAGCATTCTGGTTGCTATGGCAACCGGCAGTTGATTGTAAACATTCTCGTTGCTATGGCAAAAGGGTAGTTAATAGGTAAACAGTCTGGATTCTCTGGTAACCTGATGGTTGTTAGTTAGCCTTCTGTTTGCTATGGTGCGACCTCTTATTCTATATCTGTTAATGGTGTTGAAATGCATGTGGGCACAATTTTTAGTAATGTCATTATGACATCATCATGACATCAGCAAGACATCATCATTTTTTAAAATGAAATTTTGGCCCCAAAAAGCATTGCACTTTTGCGACTTCTTACTCTATATCTGTTCAGAAGTGTTTCAAATTATGGGGCCATGGCAGCGGCGGTGGTGGTAAGCATCTGGTTGCTTGGCAACCGGCAGTTGATAGTAAACTTCTTCTGTTGCTATGGCAACGGGGTAGCTAATAGGTAAACAGTCTGGATTCTCTGGGAACCTGATGGTTAGTTAGCCTTTGTTTGCTATGGTGCGACCTCTTATTCTATATCTGTAATGGGTGTTAAATGGGTGGGCGCAATTTTTAGTAATGTCATTATGACATCATCATGACATCAGCATGACATCAACATTTTTCAAAATGAAATTTTGGCCCCAAAAAGCATTGCACTTTTGGCGACTTTTACTCTATCGTTCAGAGTGTTAATACGTCGGGATGCAGTTTTTAGCGATGTCATTATGGCATCAGATGGCATCCTAAGTTTGATAGATTTAATTTGGGCCCAAAAATATGAAACTTTGTACTTTTTGTGACTTGTTATTCATATCTGTAAAAGGGTGTTATATAGCGTGGTTGTTTCTTTAGTAATGTCACTATGACATCAGCGTTGATGTTAAACATTTGTTGCCATGGCAACCGGGAGTTGAACACTACAATACAGTATCCGTTAATGGTGTTTAAATGCGTGTGGGCGCAATTTTTAGTAATGTCATTATGACATCATCATGACATCAGCATGACATCATCATTTTTCAAAATGAAATTTTGGCCCCAAAAAGCATTGCACTTTTGCGACTTCTTCCTCTATATCTGTTCAGAAGTGTTTAAATACGTCGGGATGCAGTTTTTAGCGATGTCATTATGGCATCAGAATGGCATCCTAAGTCTGCATAGATTTAATTTGGGCCCAAAAATGAAACTTTGTACTTTTTGTGACTTGTTATTCTATATCTGTTTGAAAGGGTTTTAATATGCGTGGTTGCATTTCTTTAGTAATGTCACTATGACATCAGCAGTTGACATTAAACATTCTGGTTGTTATGGCCCATGGCAGCACGGCTGTTGATGGTAAGCACTCTGGTTGCTATGGCAACCAGCAGTTGATAGTAAACATTCTCGTTGCTATGGCAACGGGGTAGCTAATAGGTAAACAGTCTGGATTCTCTGGTAACCTGATGGTTGTTAGTTAGCCTTCTGTTTGCTATGGTGCGACCTCTTATTCTATATCTTTTAATGGTGTTTAAATGCGTGTGGGCGCAATTTTTAGTAATGTCATTATGACATCATCATGACATCAGCATGACATCATCATTTTTCAAAATGAAATTTTGGCCCCAAAAAGCATTGCACTTTTGCGACTTCTTCCTCTATATCTGTTCAGAAGTGTTTCAATACGTCGGGATGCAGTTTTTAGCGATGTCATTATGGCATCAGCATGGCATCCTAAGTCTGCATAGATTTAATTTGGGCCCAAAAATGAAACTTTGTACTTTTTGTGACTTATTATTCTATATCTGTTAAAAGGGTTTTAATATGCGTGGTTGCATTTCTTTAGTAATGTCACTATAACATCAGCAGTTGATTGTAAACATTCTGGTTGCTATGGCAACTGGGCAGTTGACATTAAACATTCTGGTTGTTATGGCCCATGGCAGCCGGGCTGTTGATGGTAAGCATTCTGGTTGCTATGGCAACCGGCAGTTGATAGTAAACATTCTCGTTGCTATATCATCATGACATCAGCATGACATCATCATTTTTCAAAATGAAATTTTGGCCCCAGAAAGCATTGCACTTTTGTGACTTCTTACTCTATATCTGTTCAGAAGTGTTTAAATCTAATTTTAAAAATATACAAAGATCTTTTAAGACCTTTTTAGTAACGTGATCTATACCATGCCATTTTAGACTTACCGGTAGATTGTAAGCTCTTCTGGGCAGGGATCTCACTCCTATTGTGTCAAGGCATGCTACACTTATATCAATGTATATTTAATTTATACATACCGGTATATGCGTTCTTAACCAATGTATGAAATTGTATTTAATTTTCATTTATCTGTATAATTACTTGCACTTATCCCCCTGTTTGTGCACTCTATATTTTATAATGTACAGCGCTGCACACCCAAGTGGTGCTTTATAAATAAAATTATACATACATACATTTTTTTTAGAGCTCTGGGATAAAAAAAAGGTTCAGCCAGTCAGTTATTATGGTACACACTGCCTCCAGTACATTATGCTGTAAATTAAATTACATACAGTATGTTATATAATACTACCATGAATACGTCTCATAATGTGACATTAAGGTGAGGCCACACTACAACCAATGCGCGTTGGCATGCGCTGCGATCTCACATACAATCTAGTTGCACAAACAATGAAGATCGTTTGCACCTAATTAATGGATTGCATGTGCATCGCACATCAGCACACTAGTGTGGCCACATCAACATCAAATTATGCCTAAAAGCACAGAAGTGTGGCCTAGCGCTAAGGAACTATATATTTGGGGTTAAGAAGGGGTGTTCCTATGGTTTTTTCCACCTGAAACAACTTTTGAATGTTGCCTAAAGTCAGACAGCGGCGGCACGTGAAGGCTGCCAATGTGGTAAAGTTGGTGTGGCTTTGTAAAGGAACATGGTTGTGGCTTGTGGTGGTGGGCATGGCTTTCGGTGGTGTGTGTGATGGGCTAACACTAACTGGTGGACTGACTTAATGCTGGCTAACTGGAAAGATGTCCTTATTACCAGCCCAAACAGGATGGTACATATAAGATGCCTTCATGCCCAGCACACAAAGACTGTTACATAAAATGCCCTCATGCCCAGCCCACACAAACTGTTATACATATTTTTTTTATTCAATGTTTTTTTTTAATTTTTGACTTTTTGTAATAAATTATTATATTAATATTAGTATAATTCCAGGAAACAGTTACATATATATGATGCCCTCATACCCAGCCCACACAGACTGTTACATAAAATGCCCTCATGCCCAGCCCACAGACTGGTACATATAAGATGCCCTCATGCCCAGCCCACACAGACTGTTACATATACTGTAAGATGTCCTTATGCCCAGCCAACACAGACTTTTACATAAGATGCACTCACCCCCAGCCCAAACAGATTTGTACATTTAAGATGCCCTCATGCCCAGCCCAGGCAGATTGGTACATATAAGATGCCCTTAATTTTATATCCACTGTTTAATCCTGTGACAGGGATGCCCGGATGGGTGTCAGGATTAGTCATTATGGGGGGAAACATGGGGAAATTGTAGTAAAACCCTTCAGTGTCCAACAGGATTAATCAGATGAGTCTGGCAAGCTTTAGGCTACAATTTTTTGCCCTATAAAAACATTAAATGAAATAACTAAACATTAAAACAATAAATAAAATAAAATACACTTTCAATCTTTATTGAAATAATTACAAGCTTTTACTTTAAAAGGCTGCAGACAGGCATCTATGTGTTCTCCCCAGTGTTTTCCTATATGCAGATGTCTTTGCAAATCAATAATATTATTACATTTCCCATCACAAATTGTTGGTCTATGCAGTTACAGAGCCCAGAGCATTCTGTCATTATGTTGGTAAGAGGGGGACTGTCTTACTAAAGAAGTACATGCCGTCCAAGCCAGGACCCAGGTGCAGTGGCATATCACAGGGCCCCACTGACATTGATTGGTGTAGTGGAACTGCCAACACAGAAAAGGGCGATGAGTACCTGAATTTGCTGCAGGATAATTTTCTCTCACAGGTGGTTAAAGTTCCTACTAGAAAAGGAGCTCTGTTGAATCTGGTGGAGCGCATTATACTGTAGATATAAAGGTAACTGGAGGCTTAGGAAATAGTGACCATGAAATAGTGTCGTTTGGACTATGTCATCGGAAAGGAAAAGTGCACTGGGTTAACAAAGACTTTTAATTTCGGGAAGGCAAATTTTTCCAGGTTAAAAGTAGCTCTTCAGAATGTCAACTGGGATAATATATTATCAGGTAAAGGTACTGAGCAGAAGTGGACTGTGTTTAAGGGGATTTTAAGCCATTTCATCTAAAAAGGGCTGGATTTACACCTCAGGAGCCTGTAGGCCCAAAGATCTTAGCCCTCTTAGCCCCACCCCTAAACACAGCTCACATCCCCAAACCACACCTTTTTTTGGGGAAGAAAATAGACTATAAAGTGGTTGGATTGGTGGGAGGGGATTGACAACCACCCCTCCAACCTCAGGTGCACCTAGGTGGACGGATCTCCGAATGAGTGGCCTTTAAGTGCCCATACACGGGCCGATTATCGCCTGAAATGGCCGTTCGTAAATGTGGAAAACTTCAAGGGGGCCGAATACTTTTGCAAACCACTGTAAATATGTAACGGGTGGGACATTCCTTTGATAAGTAATGGGTGGGACATGTCCTTTAATATGTAACAGTGGGACATGTACTTTAATATGTAATGGGTGGGACTTGTCCTTTAATATGTAATCGGTGGGAAATGTCCCTTAATATGTACCTGTGGGACATGCATGCCCTTTAATATGTGGGCATGCATGTCTCACAGGTACATATTACCTGTGCATGGTGGCTTAGTGGCTAGCACTGATGCCTTGCAGCACTGAAGTCCTGAGTTCGATTCCACTCTTGGACACATATGCAAGGAGTTTGTATGTTCCCCCGGTGCTTGCGTGGGTTTTCTCTGGGCACTCCAGTTTCCCCCACAATCATAAAGACATACTGATAGGTTGTATGTGTCAGATAAATGTGCTTAGATTGTAAGCTCTTCAGGGCAGGGCCTGATGTGAATGTATACATGTAATTGTAAAGCACTACGGAAGATGTTGGCGCTATATAAATCCACAATAATAATAATAATAATGTACCAGTGGGACATGTCCTTTAATATGTACCGGGTGGGACATGTCCTTTAATATGTACCGGGTGGGACATGTCCTTTAATATACTTTAAAACCTTTAATATACTCACACTTGATAAAGGACTACACAGTCCAAAACATGTTGTGTTTTTCTCCAATAAAGAGCACCATTTGCAACTACAATTGTGTTGTGTACTAAGACCTCTCTGCATGCTGCACTACATCCTTCTTTTTTACTGATTACTGCCTGGGCAGGGCAAGCAGTATGACTGGAGGCAGCAATTTTACAACTTAAAAGTGTGATCTCATTCCATGTCCTTTAATAAGTACCGGGTGGGACATGTCCTTTAATATGTAACCGTGGGACATGAATTCCCTTTAATATGTAACGGGTGGGAAAGGTCCTTTAATATTTACCAGTGGGACATGCATCCCTTTAATATGTAACCGGTGGGACAGGTCCTTTAATATGTACCAGTGGGGCATGCATACCCTTAAATATGTAACGGGTGGGACAGGTCTTTTAATATGTACCCGTGGGACATGTCCTTTATCACTTACAATTGATTGCTCCAAAATAAATATAACATCTTATTACTTCCATTTAATAAATTACAACTCCCAGCATTCCATGTAGTGACCGAACGCTATAACGTACTTGATATGTCATTCCTGAGCAAGGAAAACAAAGGCTTAAAAACCTTCCCAGAGTCCCTCTGTGTAAACCACTGCAGGAAGGATTCGTTCGTTGATATAAATGGGACAAAAGGCTATGCAATAACAATCCACATGTCAATGTCGGTCCAACGTGTCCCTGGTTTCAAGGCTGGAGAAAAAGACCCCGGAACACCCAGACAATGAACAGCCAATAGACTCCCAAGCACATGGCCATCCTAACCGGGAAACACGTGACCCAGGGTACCTGTCTCCTGTCGCCATATGATTGGATACTGCTCATTATTGTGTCACTGCGTCACCGGCTGTGATAACCTGTTCTGTGCAGTGTGGGGAGAAGCAGCAGGAAGATGTGGTGGATGTTGGTGTCTGCGCTTCCTTCCCCTCCCGTATCGGGCTCCCCTGATGTGCAACATGAGGGGGGTGTCCATGGTGGGTTCCAGGTGGTGAAGTGGGAATGGCACACGGTCCAAGCTCCCTATCTGGTTGCTGTATGGATACTTGTGGCAAGTCTGGCGAAGATCGGTGAGTAGTCACACGTAATTCTCTATGGTCCCCCTTCTCTGCGCCCTAACACCATTTCCCCTTCCCTATCCTTCACATGTGTTGTCTGTACTACAACTTTTAGCAATGTCAGGGAGCTTTGGGCTCTCGGGATTTGGGGACTTTTCCAACCTTGGTGTCGATGTGTGTTTACCTGGGATTTTATCTGTATTTCTCTTGTGGTCACTCTATTGCTAAGGAATGCTGGGATTTGTAGTTCTCAAACATCTACTAATTGCTATCATTCTCCACACGCTCCAAGCGTGCAAGATAGGATCCATCTTTAAAACAGCTTATCAATGTTGTTTCCTTAATCCTATGTATTCATTGGCTTTTACTCACATACTTTTGCCTATTTTCATGGCAACATGCTGGAACTGACCCTTTTCACTTGCAACCCAGTCCTCAGGTAAAATGTAACCTTATCCATGTGTTGGTCCCCTCCCATCCAAGTAAGCTTATTATAGGAGCCCATACACATGCAATTAAGATTGCACCTGTATAGGCAGATTCCATTGGAATCTGACGGTACACATGCAGTGTTAACCTCATACATGGTATCTGTCAGCTATGTGCCCCACGTGGGGCTGAACATATTTGCTTCCTCTTCTGCAGAGGGAGCCGATGCTAACCTTTGCCAATACTCATCAAATCTCATCCGACAGAATTTGTCGGGTATCGCCAATGTGTATGGCCACCTTTACTATTATTGTTTAAAGGGCATCTCCACTCGTTTTTAGAAGTTTTGGGAATCCAGTTCTATTGAAGAACGGGAGGTAAAGGAGCTGTGCCTTACCTTCCGTTCTTCAATGAACACACAGAGCCAGGAGAGAAGGTAAGAAACTTACCTGCTCGCCGCTCCCCCGGCCGTAGTCTGACAGGTCCCGACGGACCTGTCTTCTATGGCATGCGCGATCTATGCGCATAGAAGACAAGGTCCGTCGGGACCTGTCAGACCAAGCGCCGGGGGAGCGCGAGCGAGTAAGTTTCTTACCTTCTCTCCTGGCTCCTGTGTGTTCTATTGAAGAACGGAAAGGTAAGGCACAGCTCCTTTACCTCCCGTTCTTCAATAGAACTGGATTCCCAAAACTTATAAAAACGAGTGGAGATACCCTTTAAGGACAACTCCTTCCCCATAATAACATATTTTAGAAAGAAAAATTTAAAATATGTTGATATATCATACTTTGTACTATGAATTCATTACTGTATGCCTGCTATGCTTCTGGATGCTAAATAGAAACTGAGCAATTTAGAAACTTGTACTGAGCCTGGGCATGCTCAGAAGAGGCAGACAGGGGATTAACATTTAGTCATTGGCTGTGATGTCAATTGTCAAATCCATAACTGACAGTTGCTAACTGGAAAAACCAGGAAGCAGAACCAGGGGGAAACATGACATTGTGCAGGATTTCAGGTTACACTTATATATTTCAGATTTCAAACTATTACCGTTTGGGGTTTTGGGGGTGATTTACCTATATGTAAGTTTTTATTTTGGAGCTGGACTTGCCCTTTAACTGTTATTAATTATTTCCATCATTTCACCCAGGAATGTCAAATCCAGCCAGGAAATGCTGGGATTTGAAGTTTTCAAAACATCTGGAGGGCCACAAGTTTGACATTGCTGATAAAACTTGTGAACATGCACTTTGCTTTGATTTGCTCATACAGAATACAAATCACTTTCTGTAGCTTTTTCATGCAAGTGTTGATTACACCAGTGTAAAGTGTAATAATAAATTCACATAGTCAGGGCCCGCTGAATTTTTGTTACAATCATTTTTTGTTCCTGACTGGGTTTTGTCCACAGGTTATTGTGCAGATCTGCATTTTCAAAGTATACTATCATATTAATGAGATTCATAATACTGATGTGAGAGTATTTTAAGCTGGAGGTGTTGATTTCCGTAAAAATGAGTTGAAAACTTTATTTTCTTTACTCAAACCTCTGTGTGTTTCTGTTATCAAACTCTGGATTAAGGATCCACTGCACAGAATAGAAAAATGCTATGCAAATATGTTTTTAAATTGCATTTGCATGTGTTTCTCTGTGCTTTTGCGTTTCCTATCTCTATCAAAGAAGTGCAAATTAAAATGGACAAAAATAGTCATTACATGCTTTAGAAAAATGGAACAGATCTCAACAGACGGGGATGCACATGTTAGGGTCTTGTTTCTGTGATTCACATTATAATATTTTATCTTTGCTCTTTGCTGATTGCAAATTGTCAGGGCCACATTTACCATGAGACAGTGAAACATTTTTATTGGGATGGATTCCACCGCACACCAGGATTTAACAAATAATAATCTTTATTTGGTCAACGTTTCGGGGTCAGCAGGACCCCTTTCTCAAGACAAATCAACATCATGGAATCCATCCCAATATATCAGTTTTATTGCCTATTCAGCAGCAATTGCTGCAATTTTATGCATTAAGATGTGCAGGATTGAGAGTGAGACATTTGTCTCAGACGGCACCCCTGCCCTGAAGAAGCAAGGCGGCAAAACTAATTTTTTCCCCCTTTGACCGGTGCAAGTTGCACACACGTGGCCATGAGAAGTGTGAGGCACCCTTGCAAGGTACATGGTACCTTGAAGTTGATTCAACTCTGCTACTGCTTCTTAAGAGTCAGAGTCAGGATACACCCCCTGCTGCTCAGTGCTCAGCATAACGTACGGCTCCTATTTAAAGGGTTGGAAGTCAGTGGAACCAAACAAAACGCTCCCATAGTACACAGCACTATTTATTCCTTGCTGTCAATTGGTCCTCTGAGGCTCCTCTCATGTTAGCAGGTGATTAAAAGTACAGCAGCAGCAGCCAATAGAGAGAGGGTCTGGTTTGTTCCATCGCCAGCCTTCTGCTTATTCTGATTGCGGAAGCAGTAGAGTGACCGGACCGGTAGCTGCTCAGTGGTTGGCTGATTCTCAGCCAACATAGGTCTCAGCCTTGCTAGGTTTATATGCTCCAATTCGTATTCTAAACTTACTTACCAGCCCTCGTTCCATCACTGGCCTTCTGCTGCTTACTTTGATTGTGGAAGCAACAGAAGAGGCCAGACCAGCAGCCGTTCAGTTGTCAGAAACCTCTAGAATTGGAATCTGAATTGGAGCATATAAACCTAGCAAGGTGTAGGTTATGGATAATTTCAAGGAAGATACTCCTTATTTATAAATTTAAAGGGCATGTCCACCCCCAAAACTATAATTAAACCCACTACTGGCCCCACTCTATAGTTTAAAATAAATCTTTGCATCTCTGCTCCTTATGGTTCCAAAGATACGCCGTTTCAAAGTCCAGGAAACTGAAGAGTCCAAGCTGTCTGTGAGGCTTCTGATCTGTGCTGAATCTATGTCCTCGTCAAGGTTTGGGGCATGCGCAGAACCCCCCCTCCCACCATCCGGATCCATCCTCACCCATCATTGCACCTAGCGTATAATCCTTCGAATGTAAGGTTGTTAACACTTGCCTGCCCCCACCTGCCGCAATATTTCTTAAAAAAAGCCCCTTGATCCGTACTTACAGAGCCTTCTCTCCCGCACCATTTCCAGTGACGTCAGCCGCATCTGTGATTGGCTGCCTCTCAGCCAATCACAGATGCGGCTGAGGTCCGGCCCTTGCTTGCAAGCAGGAGGCCAGAATGGATCGCCGTGGGAGGGAAGGCTGAGTAAGTAGAAATCTGGGACTTTTTTACTAAAATATTGCAGCAGTTGGGGGTGGGTAGGGGTTACTTACCTTACCCCCAAAGTTGCTTTTGGGGAAAAGGTATGCTGTGCATAGGGAGAACACTCTGGACTGTGTATCTTGATCTCTAAATATTTCCATCAGGCTAGACATCAGAAACCTGGTGTCTAGCCTGATGAAAATGTTAATCTATAGGTGTAATATCACTTTTTTATTTGTCAACTTCCGATCTGTTAAGTGATTCTTCCTCTCGGGTCTGAACATTTCCATCAGGCTAGACACCAGGTTTCTGACCTAAGAGGGAGAATCATTGACCATATCCCACCCAATAATAGAGGTGGGGACAGACAAAAGGCTTTATTACGCAGGTAATCCCGTTGGATTTTTCATTTCAACGTGGTTAAACCGAATTTGGGATTAGCCTGTTTTTTACCCAAGAGATAATAGCATTTTGTACTATAAGATTGGTGGTTGTTTTCGTCTATTCAATAGAATTAATAACATTTTTAAATTATTACAAAAGATTTTTTTATATAATATTGTATTTTTAGAATATTATATTTGATAGTGGTCCTTTGGTTTTTGTGTCTTCTCTTCTAAAAATGACACTTACTGCCATTAATAATTCAATATATAAATATTTGATACATAGTCGTATTTTAACAATATTTTATTATGTACTTTATCTACAATATTTCATTCGCTTTACCAATGTATTTATTCATTTTATATGCAATCAGCACTTTTTGAATCTGCACTTTACATAATGACCACTAGAGGACCTATGTTACTCTGTTTCTCTCTATATGTTTGATTACACTTTAGCACTTAATAAAATTTGCCTGAAGAAGCCACTTGCACTGTGCCGAAACATCGCAATACATTTTGTTTGTGTAATAAGTGGCCGCGAGTCCGGGTACTTACAAGTACGCTTTAGGAGGAGGCGTATAGTCTGGGAATTGCAGGGCACAGAGGCTTCTGGGAAATGTAGGCTGGATGCCGGAACAAGGTGCTGCTGGGAACTGTAGCTGGATGTTTGGAACAATGGTGCTGTTGGGAACTGTAGGCTGGATGCTGGAACAAGGTGCTGCTGGGAACTGCAGGCTAGATGCTGGAACACTGGTGCTGCTGGGAGCTGTAGGCTGAATGCTGGAACACTGGTGCTGCTGGGAACTGTAGGCTGGTTGCTGGAACACTGGTGCTGCTGGAACTGTAGCTGGTTGCTGGGACCCTGGTGCTGCTGGGAACTGTGGCTGGTTGCTGGAACAAGGTGAGTAACTGGAGACTGGATGCAGGCCAGGTAAGACACTGGAGACAAGTAAGTAATGGATACAGGCAAGGTGTATAAGGAGCAGGAGCGGAGCAATCCAAGGCAGGTAAGTACAGGAGCCAGGGAGTAGCAGAATGCTACAATCGGGCACCGGGTCCAGGAGGACACCGGCTTTTCAATTTCACGCCGCCCGGCGTGTCGGCGGCGTGACGTCATAACGTCGACGCCGCCCACCCGGAGTGCAGTGCGGCAGTAAGTTCGTGACAGTACCCCCCCCCCTTACGGGGGGCCACAGGACCCAGCGGGCCAGGTTTCCCTGGAGAACTCCTGTGGAAAGCTTTGACTAGACGAGGAGCGTGCAAATCAGAATGTTTAATCCAAGCTCTTTCTTCCGGACCAAAACCTTTCCAGTGGACCAAATACTGAAGTGACCTCCTCCAGAATCTAAGTCCAAGATCTTCTCGACCCAAACTCCTGCTGACCATCAATGGAAATTGGAATGGGAGGTAGTAAGGATGTGGAATACTGATTAGAGCATACTGGTTTGAGAGAGAAATATGAAACACGTTAGGAATCCGCATGCTGGAGGAAGTTGGAGGCGACAGCCACTGGACCGACTAATTCCAGGATAGGAAACGGACCAATAAATTTGGGTCCCAGTTTGGAGGAAGGAACCCGTAGATTAATATGAGCAGAGGAGAGCCACACTTTATCTCCGACAGAATAAGCTGGGGGTTCTCTACGTCTCCTGTCTGCTGCAGTTTTTTGCACCAAAGCAGATTTCTGAAGGCTGACTTCCGTAGCATGCCAGATAGCAGTCATCTGGGCCGCAGAGTATTGGCAGCGGGTACTGTGGTTAAAAGAAATCTTGAGGAAAACATCTAGGATTTGTCCCAAAGACACACAAAAAAGGAGATTTCCCATTAGAAGCATGAGGTGAATTGGCGTTCAGTAGATCCATTGGACGGTGGTGTAGCCGAGGAGAATTGTAACTTGATGTTCATGGACTTACAAAGTGCCCTCCAAAATTTGGAAACAAATTGAGAACCTCTGTCAGATACAATTTCAGAAGGGATCCATGAAAGCGGAAGATATGGGAAAAAATAGTTGAGCCAACTCCATTGAGGATGGTAGTTTGGGGAGGGGTACAAAATGGGCCTTTTTGCTGAAGCGGTCTACTGTCACCCATAAACTGTTTTTCTTTGAAGGCGGAAGTTCAACAATAAAGTCCATGGATAGATGGGTCCAAGGTCTGGACCAGAATGGAGGGGTTGAAGAAGACCACAGGGGAGGGTTCTAGAAGACTTGGATTGAGCACAGCTGGTACACACTTGAACAAAGTCTTTAACATCTTTTCTCATTTTGGGCCACCACCAAGGGAACGCAAGAATATTAAAAGTTTTTTAACCACCGGGATGCCCGGCTTGCTTGGAACAATGGGTATGAAGAAGGATAGCTTTCCAAAGTGAAACAGGAACAAAGATTTTGCCAGAGGGTGTGTCAGGAGGAGCAGAGTCTTGTGCGGCTTGGAACAAAGTTGAGGAGATATAGAGGCCAAGATTTTAGTGGTTGGAATAATGGAGCCCTTATCTTCATTAATACAGTCGGAAGCAACAAATGATCTGGACAGGGCATCAGCTTTCTTGTTTTTAGAACCAGGTTGGTAAGTGATGACAAAGTTGAATCGGGAAAAGAATAAGGACCACCGTGCTTGACGGGGATTTAACCTTTTGAGGTTCTGGATGTATTCGAGATTTTTATGGTCGGTAAGGATGGTGATAGGTACCGATGTGCCTTCCAACAGATGACGCCACTCCTCGAGGGCCAGTTTGATGGCAAGAAGTTCCATATTTCCAACATCATAGTTTCGCTCGTTGGGCAGAAACTTCTTAGAGAAATAAGCACAGGGATGGAGTTTCCTTTTAGGGCCTTGTCTTTGGGAAAGGACGGCTCCAGCGCCCAAGTCCGATGCATCAACTTCGATGTAGAAGGGAAGACTAAGATCTGGATGGACTAGAACAGGAGCATCAGCAAAGGCCTCCTTGAGTGGTTTGAAGGCTTCGAGGGCTGCAGGGGTCCATGAATGGGGCTTACCACCTTTACTGATGAGGGCTGATATCGGGGTAATTATTGAAGAGAACCCTTGAATGAATTGTCTGTAGTAATTGGCGAACCCAATGAACCTTTGAATAGCTTTGGTTCCCATAGGGAGAGACCAATCTTGGATGGCCGAAACTTTAACAGGATCCATCTGGAACCCTTGCGCAGATACGGTACGATGTAGCCTAGGAAGGGTACTTGTGAACACTCAAACAGACACTTTTCCAGTTTGGCATATAGGCTATTCTCTCTCAGACGTAGCAACACCTGTTTAACATGGATGCGATGTGAGGGCAGATCTTGAGAAAAGATTAGAATGTCATCGAGATACACTACTACAGAGATACCCAACATATCCCGGAAAATGTCGTTGACGAATTCTTGGAACACCGCTGCAGCATTACAAAGGCCAAAGGGCATTACGAGATATTCGTAGTGACCGTCCCTAGTATTAAAGGCGGTCTTCCACTCGTCACCTTGGCGTATACGGATCAGATTGTATGCCCCCCGAAGATCTAGTTTAGTAAATATTTTAGCCCCTTTTATCTGGTCAAACAGCTCAGAGATGAGAGGGAGAGGATACCGATTCTTTATTGTGATTTTATTTAACCCACGGTAGTCGATGCAGGGTCGTAAACCTCCGTCTTTTTTTTCCACAAAAAAGAACCCAGCTCCAGCAGGGGAAGTGGAAGGCCATATGAAACCCCTAGACAAATGTTCCGTAATGTACTCTTTCATGGCTAGAGTTTCTGAGGGAGACAGTGGGTATGTGCGTCCCCGAGGAGGCATAGTACCAGAAAGAAGGTTGATGGGGCAATCGTAGGAACGGTGCGGTGGTAGCTTCTCAGCTCGCTTTTTACAGAACACATCAGAGAAATCATGATAACATTCAGGGAGGTTTTTCTCTGATTTATTTTTACAGGTAATGGTAGTGCAATGAGTAGAAAGGCAATTTTTGAAACAGAAAGGGCTCCAAGACTTGAGTTCATTGTTAGACCAATCTGTAACAGGGTTGTGTAGTCTGAGCCATGGAAGTCCGAGAATTAGGGGATCAGAAGGGCTTTGGATGACAAGAAAAGATAAATGTTCTTGGTGAAATATGCCAATGCGGAATAGGACTTCGTATGTAGATTTGGAGATGAATTCTGAAGCCAACGGGTTATTGTCAATAGCCAGAACTCGAAGGGGTTGCTGCAAGTGAAGGAGAGGAAGCCCCAATTGTGCTGCATAGGTAGAATCGATGAAATTCCCAGCGGCACCAGAATCGACAAAGGCCTGGGAGGAAAAAGTTTTACCATTACAGGTGATAGTAGCTAGAAGAAAGAGTTTCAGTGGTTCAAATTTGGTAGGAGACTTAACGTTACCTAGAAGGAGCTCCTCCTTAACTTCTAGGTCCTGGAGTTTCCCGACTTCTGGGGACAATTTCTTACAAAGTGTCCTTGCCCAGCACAATAGAGACACAGTCCATTGGTACGTCGGCGTGATTGTTCCTCGGGGGATAAATGAGTGCCGTCAATTTGCATCGGCTCTTCACCCGAAGATATGGGTTGCGGAAAGGGCTGAGCAGGCCTAGGAAAGGTCTTAGGGAGGTTGGAACGAGCTGCAGACCTTTCTGCCTGCCGTTCACGGAAGCGGGTATCAATTTGTATGCATAGTGTAATCAAGTCTTCCAATGGGACAGGTAATTCCCTAGATACTAATTCGTCCTTGAGGCGGTCAGAGAGTCCCTGCCAAAAGGCTGCAGTAAGTGCCTCATTGTTCCAAGAAGTCTCCGCAGCAAGGGTACGAAATTCGATAGCATATTGACCCACGGAACGTGACCCTTGGCGGAGCTGCATCAAACGGGAGGAGGCAGCAGAGGTTCTTCCTGGAGCATCGAAGACCTTGCGAAACATACTCAGGAAGTCAGTAACATTATAGACTAGAGGATCGTCTCTTTCCCATAAAGGAGAAGCCGAGGCCAGCGCATTACCCTCCAACAAGGCGATGATGTACCCCACCTTGGCACGATCCGATGCAAAATGAGATGGTTGAAGTTCAAATTGGATTCTGCACTGATTAATTAACCCACGGCAGGCTTGGGCATCACCATCAAACCGCGAGGGTGGAGGTATGCGGGGCTCTCTCCGAAGAGAAGGATCACCGGATCCGGCTGTCGAAGGAGGTGGCGTAGAACCTGGAGCAGAGGCAGCCGCTGGGGGTAGCCGGACAGCTAGGGAATCCATGAACTGAGCCAACTGGCCCTGGTGATGTTCGAACAGGTCCATGTGTTTGGACAAAGCTTGGAGAGTTTTATTCAACTTGGCCATAGCCCCCTCAGGTGTTTCCATGGCCCGATTGTACTGTAATAAGTGGCCGCGAGGCCGGGTACTTACAAGTACGCTTTAGGAGGAGGCGTATAGTCTGGGAATTGCAGGGCACAGAGGCTTCTGGGAAATGTAGGCTGGATGCCGGAACAAGGTGCTGCTGGGAACTGTAGGCTGGATGTTGGAACAATGGTGCTGTTGGGAACTGTAGGCTGGATGCTGGAACAAGGTGCTGCTGGGAACTGCAGGCTAGATGCTGGAACACTGGTGCTGCTGGGAGCTGTAGGCTGAATGCTGGAACACTGGTGCTGCTGGGAACTGTAGGCTGGTTGCTGGAACACTGGTGCTGCTGGGAACTGTAGGCTGGTTGCTGGGACACTGGTGCTGCTGGGAACTGTAGGCTGGTTGCTGGAACAAGGTGAGTAACTGGAGACTGGATGCAGGCCAGGTAAGACACTGGAGACAAGTAAGTAATGGATACAGGCAAGGTAAGTATAAGGAGCAGGAGCGGAGCAGGATCCAAGGCAGGTAAGTACAGGAGCCAGGGAGGTAGCAGAATGCTACAATCGGGCACCGGGTCCAGGAGGACACCGGCTTTTCAAATTTCACGCCGCCCGGCGTGTCGGCGGCGTGACGTCATGACGTCGACGCCGCCCACCCGGAAGTGCAGTGCGGCAGGTAAGTTCGTGACAGTACCCCCCCCCCTTACGGGGGGCCACAGGACCCAGCGGGCCAGGTTTCCCTGGAGAACTCCTGTGGAAAGCTTTGACTAGACGAGGAGCGTGCAAATCAGAATGTTTAATCCAAGCTCTTTCTTCCGGACCAAAACCTTTCCAGTGGACCAAATACTGAAGTGACCTCCTCCAGAATCTAGAGTCCAAGATCTTCTCGACCTCAAACTCCTGCTGACCATCAATGGAAATTGGAATGGGAGGTAGTAAGGATGTGGAATACTGATTAGAGCATACTGGTTTGATGAGAGAAATATGAAACACGTTAGGAATCCGCATGCTGGAAGGAAGTTGGAGGCGAACAGCCACTGGACCGACTAATTCCAGGATAGGAAACGGACCAATAAATTTGGGTCCCAGTTTGGAGGAAGGAACCCGTAGATTAATATGAGCAGAGGAGAGCCACACTTTATCTCCGACAGAATAAGCTGGGGGTTCTCTACGTCTCCTGTCTGCTGCAGTTTTTTGCACCAAAGCAGATTTCTGAAGGCTGACTTCCGTAGCATGCCAGATAGCAGTCATCTGGGCCGCAGAGTCATTGGCAGCGGGTACTTGTGTGAAAAGAAAATCTTGAGGAAAACATCTAGGATTTGTCCCAAAGACACACAAAAAAGGAGATTTCCCATTAGAAGCATGAGGTGAATTGTGCGTTCAGTAGATCCATTGGACTGTGGGTGGTAAGCCGAGGAGAATTGTAACTTGATGTTCATGGACTTACAAAGTGCCCTCCAAAATTTGGAAACAAATTGAGAACCTCTGTCAGATACAATTTCAGAAGGGAGTCCATGAAAGCGGAAGATATGGGAAATAAATAGTTGAGCCAACTCCATTGAGGATGGTAGTTTGGGGAGGGGTACAAAATGGGCCATTTTGCTGAAGCGGTCTACTGTCACCCATATAACCGTGTTTTTCTTGGAAGGCGGAAGTTCAACAATAAAGTCCATGGATAGATGGGTCCAAGGTCTGGACAGAATGGGGAGGGGTTGAAGAAGACCACAGGGGAGGGTTCTAGAAGACTTGGATTGAGCACAGCTGGTACACACTTGAACAAAGTCTTTAACATCTTTTCTCATTTTGGGCCACCAAAGGGAACGGGCAAGAATATTAAAAGTTTTGTTAACACCGGGATGCCCGGCTTGCTTGGAACAATGGGTATGAAGAAGGATAGCTTTCCGAAGTGAAACAGGAACAAAGATACTGTAGGCTGGATGCTGGAACAAGGTGCTGCTGGGAACTGCAGGCTGGATGCTGGAACACTGGTGCTGCTGGGAACGGTAGGCTGGTTGCTGGAACACTGGTGCTACTGGGAACTGTAGGCTGGTTGCTGGGACACTGGTGCTGCTGGGAACTGTAGGCTGGTTGCTGGAACAAGATGAGTAACTGGAGACTGGATGCAGGCCAGGTAAGACACTGGAGACAGGCAAGGTAAGTAATGGATACAGGCAAGGTAAGTATAAGGAGCAGGAGCGGAGCAGGATCCAAGGCAGGTAAGTACAGGAGCCAGGGAGGTAGCAGAATGCTACAATCGGGCACCGGGGTCCAGGAGGACACCGGCTTTTCAAATTTCGCGCCGCCCGGCGTGTCGGTGGCGTGACGTCATGACGTTGACGCCGCCCACCCGGAGCGGCAGGTAAGTTCGTGACAGTTTGATTCACTTCAAGACTGGTGTGCCCAGCTATATTTTTCCTCGTTCTGTGAACCAGCTCCTGTTGGCAATGGCTCTGATGGCACCCAGCATCTAATGAAAAATATGGATACGTATCTAAACGTATGTTAAGGATGTGCAAGTATACATCATCCTTCTATAATGTATACTTCTTTCAGCTGTTTAACAGCTGATTGTGGAGGGGGGTGGGTCAGGAGCCCGGCCTCCAATCTCGTGGGGGGGCCCAGGCCCCTGCAGTTATGCCCCTGCATCCTAGGCATGTTGGAAAGCTATGAGAAAGCCCATTTAAATTGAATGCAAATGTATGGAGGCCACAGTTACCATTCAAACATATAAACTGTTTACGAATGTGCTGGGTTTTACCTTTGTAGATGTATAGGTTTTTGTGGTAAAAAGACTAAGAACTGTATAATAAAAATTTTAACTGTACTTGTCACTTCTCTCACTTCTCTCTCTTCTGAAATCAACAACATTGTTGAGAATTTCTCTCTTTAATGAGAAGGTGCATAGTTGCACAGTGGTTGGACTAGTTCCTTGCTCTCCCTAATTCAGTCACTACAAGCTGATCAACCCATGACCCATCACTAAATAAGGATTAACAGTCAGAAAATGACTTAATGCTCAAAAAAAGGGCTGAGTAACTTATGAAAAGACAAAAAGTCTGCAGCTAATGTGAATTAGGAATATTTTGGTTTGGAATATTATAGTTTAGTATTTGAGGTTGTATAAAGACATATGTCCATTGAGTCCAACCTACTCAGCAATACCCACATTTCCTGCCTCCCACAAAAAATCCCACCAAATTTATGAAGAGGAAAGAAAATCCTTTCTGAATCCAAGTGGCAATCGGAAATTTCCCTGGATCAACTTTACTTTATGTATCAATACCAGTAACTTGCAACATTCCTTGTTTGCAGAAACTCATCCAGCTTTTTTTTTTTAAAACTGTCCAATGAACCTGCCATAACAACGTCCACTGGAAGACAGTTCCATAGCTTTACCGTTCTCACAGTGAAAAACCCTTTCCCAACTTGAAGACTAAAGTTAATTTCTTCAAGCCTTAAGGGAAGTCCACATGTCTTCTGACATGTTCTATTGGTGAACAATGCCCCAGATAGTTAATTGTATGTCCCCTTAATGTATTTATACACAGTAATCATATCCCCATGCAAGTGCCTTTTCTCCAGCGTACATAATTGTAACTTTTCCAGCCTCTCTTCATATTCAAGCTCCCCCAATCCCCATATTCATTTAGTTGCCATTCACTGAAACCTTTCCATTTCAAAGATGTCCTTTTTGTACACAGGATTCCAAAATTGCACTGCATATTCCAAATGAGGCCTTACCAATGCTTTGTAAAGAGGGAAAATAACATTTTTCTTCCTTGAATCCATACGTCTCTTTATACAAGACAATACCATGCTGGCTCTGGCTGTTGCTGCCTGGCACTGCTTGCTACCTTTAAGTTTGTTATCCACCAAAACTCCAAGATTCTTTTTAAGTCCAAGATGTATCAACATTGAATCTCATCTGCCACTTAGTAGCCCAATGTGACAATCTATCTAGAACCACCTGCAACGATTGCACACCCCCTGAATGGTCGTCAGAAAACACAGAAACCTTGCTGACAATACCCACTTCCAAATCATTAATAAACAGATTAAATAAAAGCAGCCCCAACTCCGAACCCTGTGGCACCTACTAAGCACTTTAGTCCATTTTGATGACGCCCATTAACAACTACCCTCTGCATTCTATTTTTCAACCAATTTTCTATCCATCTACAAATGTGCCATTCCATACCAACAGACCTTAGCTTATACATAGTCGTCTATGGGGGACTTTATCAAATGCCTTTGCAAAATCCAAGTAAACTACATCTACTGCTATGCCAGTGTCTAAATTTCTACTCACTTCCTCATAAAAGCCAAGCAAGTTAGTTTGACAGGATCTATTCCTCCTGAAAAGGCAAGCTGGTTACTACTTATAAGGTCAGGCCTTGAAACATACTCTAGAATATGTTCCCTTATTTTTGGAACATATTCGAAACATCACAATAAACACATTGTTGTATAGTATAGTATTTGAGGTTGAATAAAGATATATACGTACATCCAGTTCAACCAATCTAGCAATATCCTCATTTCCTGCCTAACTGTTGATCCAGAGGAAAGCAAAAAAAACCTACCAAATTTATTTAAAGGGCATGTCCACCCCCAAAACTAAAATTTAACCCCTTACTGGCCACATCAAGTAGTTTAAAACAATCCTTACCTTACATTCCTGCTCAAAATAGTTCCCCTGCTGTGCCCCTCCAAAGTCCAGGAAACTGCTGTGTAGGAGCAGTGTGTGACTCATGCTGTGCCTGAGACTTCCTCAACCTCATCAAGGTTGAGGCATGCTCAGTGCAGCCCTCCCTGCCTCTCAGCCAATCATGGACGCGGCTGCCGGTCCCGCCCCCTGCTTTCAATTCCATGCAAGCAGAGGGCCTGAACACTGCAGCAGGGGAGAGAGGGCAGGTAAGTAAGAATCGGGGGACTTTCTAACAATTATATTAATGCGGTTGGGGCTGGGGGAGCATGCCCTACCACATATCAAAAGTTAAATTTTGGGGTGGACATGCCCTTTAAGGGGAAAAAAACTCCTTCCTGACTCCCAAGTGGCAATCGAAAATTTCCCTGGATCAACTCTACTTTATGTATCAATACCAGTAACTTGCAACATTCCTTGTTTGCAGAAACTCATCTAGCTTTTTTTTTAAATTGACCAGTGGACCTGCCATAACAACGTCCACTGGAAGACAGTTCCATAGCTTTGCCTTTCTCACAGTGAAAAACCCTTTTCGTACTTGTAAGACTGGTGTGCCTAACTATTCTTATTGGTTTACTTTTTAAACTTTCCAGGATCTTCCCCACCACTGAAGTTAAACCTACAGGCCTGTAATTACCCAGGTTTGAACGACTACCCTTTTTGAATATTGGAATAACATCAGTTTTTTTCCAATCCAGAGGCACACATCTGGACATTAGGGAATCTCAAAAAAACGAAACAATGACCTAGATAAAACTTAATTTAACTCCCTAAGGACCTGAGGATGTTTTTTATCTGGTCCAGGAAATGTATTAATATTAAACTTATTTAGTTGTTTCTGTACAATATTTTCGGTTAACCAAAGTGCACTTGCATCCTTTATACTACTATACTCTATGATATCTGTACTTGGATCTTCTATAGTGTATACAAAGGGGAAAAAATTATTCAAGACATTTGCTTTATCGCCATCCTCCGTAACTTATCCCCATTAATTAATGGTGCCACATTGTCAGTCCTCATCTTTCTATTAATATACTTAAAAAGATTTTTAGGGTTAGTGATGCTTTGTTCAGCTATCTTAACTTAATTATTAATTTTAGCTAGCTTAATTTCTTTCTTACACTCCTTGTTACAGTTTTTAAAATCCCTAAAGGCCCTTTCTGTTCCCTTGGACTTCAAGTTAAAGTGCCTTTTCTTCCTTTCCATTTCCTCCTTTACATCAAAATTCATCCACATAGGCGCGGAATTTTTTTTTTTTTACATTGATTTCCCAAGGGTATACATTTAAATGTGAAATAGCTTAAAATCCCCTTAAAGGGTATGTCCACCCCCAAAAAAACCTTTTTATATGTTCTTTATATAATAGCACCAACCTCAAACGCCGTGTTCCTTTTTCTAAAAATCATTTGCTTTGCCCGATATTTAATGAGATATATATCAGGCTGCACTTCCACTCCACTTCCTCTTTAGGTGACCCCGAGCTGCAGCTTAGAAAAAAAAAAAATTTCTTCCTTGCCGGACAGAAGCCAATCAGAACCTAGCATTCACGGAGGGGTGTGTGTGTGTGTGTGTGTGTGTGTGTGTGTCTCTCGAAGCCGGCTGGCTGCAGCATGTTGATCCTGGATTTCTTCCATACACATAACTTTATAGCTGCGATTGGTTGAGAGGGAAAAGAGGGCGGGATCCAGGGGTCAGATCATTACTGATGCAACTTCTTCTGTTCTCACTGCTGGATATTAACAGACATGCTCAAGAACATGAAAAGAACAGAGGCAAGGTAATGTAACCTGTCTCTGTTCATCGCTGTATTGGTCCATGCTGCAGGATTAAGCCAGCTACAAAGGTCTGTAACTTTTGAACCACTGGACCGATTTACATGCTGTAAAGTTTATTTTGGAGCACTTTTTTGGGCCATATAAATACAAAAACTTAGTTTTGGGGGTGGACATGCCCTTTAAACACAGTCCACTTCTGTTTAGTACATTTACCTGATAATACCTTATCTCAGTTGACATGCTGAAGAGCTACTTTTAACCTGGGAAAATTTGCTTTCCTGAAATTAAAAGTCTTTGTTAACCCAGCGCTATTTTCCTTTCGATAATATACACTAAACAACACTATTTCATGGTCACTATTCCCTTAGCCTCCAGTTACCTTTATATCTATAATACGCTCCACAATGTTAGATATTACCAGATGTATCTAGCTCCTTTTCTAGTAGAAACTTCAACCACCTGTGAGAGAAAATGATCTTACACCAAATTCAGTTACTCATCGCCCTTTTCTGTGTTGGCAGTTCCACTACACCAACTTTAGGGTATTTAATCCCCCATATTGAGTACACTCCCCAAATAAAGTTGTGGCCCTTGACAACTTTATACGAAGCTGACTCACTTCCTCCCTGCTAGCATTTGCCGGCTTATAGCAGACACCAACTATTACATTACCCGGTTTCCTATTGCCTAATTCCACCCATATTGCCTCTGCTTTAACATCCATATTGCCAGTTACATCTTCTTTTAAATTTGGCTTCAATTCTTTTTTTACATAAACGCATACTACTCCCCCTTTCCTTTTTTTTTCTGTCCTGCCTAATCGAGGAGTATCCTTCTAAATTTACAGCCCAGTCATGAGAACTATTCAACCAAGTTCCTGCTACACGAGCACAAAAAGGATAGACTGCACACTATTTTAAATAAAGTAAAATTATTTTTTTATAGTGAAAAAAACAAATTAAAAACATCTAAAAACATTCACATTCCATGGTGAAAAAGTGCAAAGCAGTGTAGTTGTATTAATACCCACGACCATAGATCTATATGTTAGTACACTGGCATATGTACTTAGTAATGAGTATAAAGTGCAGAACAACATACTAATGACAATGCCTACGACTGTATGTCTATGCATTAAAAAACATGGCATATACAAACAAAATAATATTAAAGTTGAGCCCAATATATTGGGTTATATGTACCGTGGGCCAACAACAGCATAAGCAAAAGAGACAATGTTAGAAAGTGTAAGATACTGTAATAGTGTATGAAGAAAAACGAAAATCTATTCATACTTACGGCGATTTTCTTTTCCTGGTCCGAGATGGCAGTGGACACACTATGGGTTAATTCCTTGTCCCGCCCCTTGACAGGCTCCTCCCCAAAGCAGTAAATAAATGATCCTTAGGCCCTCTCACCTCAAGTCTTTGAAGCTGTCTGAGCCCTATGTTAAAAGGAAAAATATACCAAAGATTCCAAATAAACCCTTAGACGGAAAAAAAAGGGGAGGGGTTATGTGTCCACTGCCATCTCGGTCCAGGAAAAGAAAATCGCCGTAAGTATGAATAGATTTTCGTTTTTCCCTGGTCCTAATGGCAGTGGACACACTATAGGATTTGAAAAGCAATACCAAGAACAAATAATGGGAGGGAGCAAACAAAAAAAATCAGATTGACTCGCTGACAACACATCTAGTTTGTAGTGCTTAATAAAAGTGGACAACAACGACCACGTTGCCACTCTGCATATTTCTTCCGGAGACACCCGAGAAGCCTGCACCCAGGAAGTCGCCATGACCGAACTGCCCTGATATGCCTGTCTTATTGTAGACATAAGCCAGGAAGCTAATGTGGCTTTAGATGGTTGAAGACCTTCTTTCGCGCCTTCGGAGATTATAAAAAGTGCGTCTGACTTCCTGAAACTTTCTGTTCGTTTCTTGTATGCTTTAAGTGCTCTGCCTACATCAAGCGATTCGAATTCTTCTCCTTCAGTTGGTTTGAAGTAAGGAAGTATCAAATCTTGATTCATGTGAAACTTCGACACTACCTTCAGCAGGAAAGTAGCGTCTGTTTTAAGAATCACTTTATCATGTAGTAATACCAGATACTCTTAAAGCTCTCAATTCTGATACCCTTCGGGCTGATGCTATGGCCAGTGTTAAAGGGCATGTCCACCCCCAAACTAAATTCCCCCAACTACTGGCCCCCATGTAGTGTAGTTTAATCCTTACCTAACATCCCAGCTCCATAGGGTTCTCCTGTAGTCCCCCCCCAAGTCCCAAAAACTGCCCCCCAGGAGGCTAGCAGAGTCCATATAGGACCTGCCTCCACCTGGCCTCAGGTAGATTTTTGCCATGCTACTGCAGCCCTTCTCCCCCTCCCTCTCCCTCCCTCTCCCTCCCTTTCCCTCCCTCTCCCATTTCCCTCCCCCTAGCATTTAATCCTTGTAGTATAGGCTTCCCACTGGTCCCCCAGCCCCAACCGCATCATTTTTATCTTAAGAAAGCTCCCCAAACTCTTACTTACCTCTCCTCTTTCCTCCGCTGAAGTGAGCTGCCGGCAGCCGCGTCCGTGATTGGCTGCCGCTCAGCCAATCACAGACGCGGCTGCCGGTCCCGCCCCTCTGCTTGCATTTCTCGCAAGCAGAGGGCCGGGAGCGCGGCGGAGGAAAGAGGGGAGGTAAGTAAGAGTTTGGGGAGCTTTCTTAAAATAAAAATAATGCGGTTGGGGCTGGGGGACCAGGGGGAAGCCTATATTAAAAGTAAGATTTAAGGGTGGACATACCCTTTAAGAGTTTTTAGTGTTAAGTCCCGAATGGTTGTTGATTCCAACGGTTCAAACGGGCTTAACTGCAGTGAATTAAGTACTAACTTTAGATCCCATGGGGGAACAGATGACTTAATTTGAGGGAACAAGTGCTTGACCTCTTGAAAGAACCGAACGACCAATGGGTTTCATGTTTCGGCCATATCCGCATTAACAAGCCAAAGATGGGCTCTTTGGCTTGTTAATGCGGATATGGCCGAAACATGAGTTTTCAACGTAGAGAGGCTCAGCTTCTTTTGTAGACCGAGCTGAAGAAATTCTACAATCATTTCGACTGTAGGCAACAGTGGATTTATTCTGCAAACTTCTCCCAGATATTAGTAATTAGTCGAAGTACACGACTTCCTGGATGCGAGTAGGGTATTAATCGTATTGTCTGAAAGACCTCTACTTTTTAACGTTAGTTTTTCAACAACCAGGCCGTCAGTGCTAGCTCTTCCGGCTTCGGATGGAGAATCGGCCCTTGATTCAGTAGGTCTGGTTGATTCGGAAGTCGAATTGGTGTTACCTGAGACAAAACACTTGGTATAAGTTGAATTGGGGGAAATATGTAGACGTATTTGAACGTCCATGGGATCGAAAGCGCATCTGTTGCCAGAGCTGTCAGATCCCTGTATCGAGAACAGAATGTCTCGACTTGAGCATTCTGTCTGGTTGCCATCATGTCCACTTCTGGAACACCCCATTTCCTGGTAATTAAGTGGAACACTGACCTGTTCAACGACCACTCCTTCTGATCCAATTTCCTGCTCAGGAAATCTGGAGTATTCAGAACACCTGGTAAGGGAAGGGCTTGTATGTTCTCCAGAAATCTCTCTGCCCAAAGCAGAATATTCTGCTATATTTTCCACAACTGATAACTTCGCGTGCCTCCCCTCTTGTTCAGATAAGCCAATGTTGTGGAATTGTCCGAATGGACCATAACAGACTTGTTGTTTAAAAGGTGTTGGAATGATTTTAGTGCTTGGAGTTCCTTTGCATTTTGATGTTTTGATGACCAGCTCTTGTCCCACATACCTTGGGCTATGTGGTTGCCGCAGACTGCACCCCAACCCTGAGGACTGGCATCTGATGTAATCATGATCACTTGCGATGACTGAAGTGACACTGGCCGGAAATTCGAAGTTTTCGTCCACCAGGCTATATCCTGCATTACTTCCGGGGTCAGTAAGATCATCTGATTCGGGTTCCCTGAGATTTGGAGCTGTTTCAACAAGAAAATCTGGAACTCCCTTATATGTAACATCGCCCACTTCACAACATCTAAAGTAGCCACTAGTTTCCCTAGCAACTCTTGGCAGATCAATATTGTGGAGTACTGGCTCCTCAAGAGGCTGTGGACTGACTTCGCAATGATCTCTTTTTTTCTCATCTGGCAGGCATACTAGAAACTCCTCCGTGTCCACCATTGCCCCTAGAAATAAGATCTTCTTTGTTGGTTGCAATATACTCTTGGTTTAGTTCAGTATCCAGCCATGTTCTGTTAGACATTGGATAGTTCTTTTTATGTGCTCTATCAGTCTTTTGCTATGGTCTGCTTTAATTAAGAGATCGTCGAGATATGCGAAAATTTGTATGCCCTCCAATCTGAGTTTTGCTATGAGAACAACGAGGATTTTTGTGAATACTCTTGGAGGCGTCGCTAATCCAAAAGGGAGTGCCTTGTACTGCCAGTGAAGACCGTTGATGTAAAAACGTAAATATTTTCGATGTTCTGGAAATATTGGTATATGGAGGTAAGCATGTTTTAAGTCTATCTTTGCTAACCATTTGTCTGGCGATAACTGGGTCAATACTGATCTCAACGTTCCCATTTTGAATTTTTTTCTGCTGAGATGTTTGTTCAGAAACCTCAGGTCCAATATCCCCCTGAATTCCCCTGAAGATTTCCTTCTGAGGAAGAAGACTGAATATATTCCCTGTTCCTGCTGATATTTGGGAACTTGCTGAATTACTCCCAAATTTACCAGCTTGTGCAACATTTCCTCCATCGCTTTTATCCCTATTGAAGTTTTGGGATGCGAAGATGCAATGAACCTGTTCCATGTTGGCTTCTCCAGAAATTCCAGATGATAGCCCTTGTCTATTATCTGGAGTACCCATGCATCGGAGGTCGACAAAATCCATTTCTCTTTGAATTCTGAAATCCTGCCCCCTATCTTCAAAGAGAGATCTGGGGCATAGTCATAATTGTTTCCCTTTCGGTTTGAAACCTCTTCCATGAAAAGGCTGTTGTCCTTGTTCTTGTTTCCAGTTAGGCCTTTGATTGAACTGCCGACCTGGCCTATACTGTTTGGCTTCTTTGAGTCTATTGAACTGCGATGGACCTGAACTTCTATATTTTGGAGATGGTAGTTTCTTCTTAATAGAGTTTTTGTCTATAATGTCATCTAACTTTGACCCAAAAAGCTTATCTCCCTCAAATGTTATAGTGGTGAGGTTTTGCTTGGAATGTGTGTCCACCTTCCACTGCTTCACCCATAGGGCCCTTCTGGTCATTACTGACAAGCTCATGGTTCTAGCGCCAAGTTTGACTGCGTCCATCGAAGCCTCTGCTATGAAATCATTATTAATTTTTACATCTTTAAGTGTTCTTAAAATGTAGTCTCTGGGGTTTCCATTTTTCAATTTATCCACTATTTCTTTAAGCCAAATCCTGTTTGCCCTAGCCAGGTTTGTCATGGCTATGGCTGGACGAAGGGATGCTCCTGCTACTGAATAAGCGCGTTTTAGTAGCGTTTCTTGCCTTCGTTCTAGAGGGTCACGCAGTGCCACCCAATCATCAGTGGCTAGTGCCGTATTCCTTGCTACTTTAGCTATGGACGTGTCCACTTTAGGAGCCACATCCCAGTTTGCAGTCTTGTTGCGCTATCGGATAGATGGTATGAAAATTCTGCGACATCGAGAACCTCCTGTCGGGCGTGTCCCATTCTTTTTTAATTACATCTTTGATCTGTTCGTGAACATGAAAAATATTATTGGCTTGAGGCTTAAATCCGAACATTAAGTCTTCCTTAATGACAGGAAACTGGTCTTCAATCTTTAGCGCAGACTTCATTTTCTTAATCATTGTATCAATCAGTTATTGAGAAAATGTTGAAATTCCCTGCACTGACTCGTCGTCTGACTCATGGCCTGACCCTGTCGTCTCTTCCCGCAGCAGCTGTATATTGTCATCTTCTCTCTGCGGCAAAGCCTGATTTATCATAGTAGTCACTTGGGACTTAATATCTTCCGAAAATTTGTGTGAAAAAGAATCCAGAGAATTTTGAATCAAATTTTTCATGGACTCCATTAAATTAGCAGATGTGCTGGCTTGGGGTTCCTTGCATCTAGAACAGAGCTTTGATCCATGCGCAGCAGGTCTATCACATGTCGCACATTCTCTTTGTCTTGACCTATGATAACTGTGACTCTGGTCTCTGTCGTGGGAGCATCTACAGAAAAAAAAAATTGTTCACAATAACATTGTTCAGATAGTGGACTTCCCAGCGCTCTCTTTCTTGTTTGCTCACCCCCTTGAACCAGACCTGGACCTCTTCCTTGAACTCATGACAGGCACTGGAAAAACAAATGGAGTCACAGTACAGTGTGACCTCCTAGCCAAGCATATTAGAAAATAATGCAGAGATCAGTCCACTCACATTTAGTAGGGACAGTCAGGCTACACAGCAGCAACAGGGTATACAGGAGCTTGAAAAAGGTCCTGGAACCAGCAGCCAGCAGGAAACCAGCAAGCAGCCACACTGCTAACAACCGCTGCTATTTTAAATTTTTGCGCCTGATGACGTCATCCGGCCGCGACTGCACTTCCGGGATGCTGCTCCACCCGGAACTGGCACATTACACATGTGTTTGGTGCCGCGCGGATCGAGGGGAGAGAGGAAGAGAGACCCTCGTCCGCTGTAGTGGGGGTGAGCTCCTAATCTTCTGCCTGAATCGTCAGCGAGGACAGGACAAAAAGACTTGAGGTGAGAGGGCCTAAGGATCATTTATTTACTGCTTTGGGGAAGAGCCTGTCAAGGGGCAGGACAAGGAATTAACCCATATTGTGTCCACTGCCATTAGGACCAGGGAAATCCACTATCTGCTATCTGCTAACCAAAGGGGTAAAAAGGGCTGTTGTTGCTGCTGCACACAATGGTTCCATGGGTTCTCTGGGGTTAGGGTTAAATGAAAGCCTGCAGTATTTCTTTTAAAATGAGCTGAGACATTACATTGAAGTGAATTTTCAAACTTCCTGCTTGCAGTAGGTTGAGTGACATCACCTGACCTCTGCCCCGCCCATCCTCCCCGGGGGAGGAGAATGCTCAGTTAAGACTTAATGCTGGGGAAATCAGGAAGTACATAGGGGGGGGGGGGAAAAGCAGAGCCTATTAATGCAGGCTGAGGCTTGTCACATGACTACAAGCTGGTCACATGGCTGTGTTCAGGAAGTAATATTGCTGAACCTTTCCAGCAATAGCTTCTAACAAATTTTATCTAGAGATGTGATTTAGTTTTTATTTTGATGGTGTGATGGAAGGCTTTTTATATAATCCTTACTAGTTTGGGAGAATTCGAGACCACAGTTACTCCTTAATTATTTTTTTTTTCTTAATAAAGGGAACCCCCCGCATACTTTCCCAAAATTTCCTGAAAAACATTGTACAGAGGTGTTTTTTTTTTTTACTTATGCAATAAATAGCTGGATGTCTTGTGAAATGCTGATAGAAATGTCCAGTGCTTGAAAAATTAAATAGTGATTTACTAGTTAGGCCGATGCCACAAATAGCTAGTTAAATGCATTTATTGATTTGAAAAACACCGAATTCTGCGAGTTGAAAATGGCAATCAAGCTCTTTGCAAGTATTGTTTGAATTCTGCAGTCACTGTACATAAAACATTACTTTTATGCAGAAATATTTTTCTATTGTGCAAAAAAAAACTTAAAGGACAACTAAAGCCGCAGAACAAAACTGAACCAGAAGTCAGGACAACTTGATATAAAACCAGTAATCTGTGTCTTACCTCTCATTTTGATACGGGCGCTGGGAAATTTACCTAAATAACATATGGTTTGTGCTTTATTTCTCAGCATTCTAGTATCAGACAGTTTGGTCAACGACCATTATGTTCTGCACATGCTCAGTCCTTTGCTATGGCACAAACTTGTTACAGTTGGTCACACCCATTAATAATCTCTAGCCAATCCTTTTACAGGACAGATAAAGCAAGGAAGCATGTGACTGAGGTCAGGAGGTGTGGTCTGACACTGCACATATATACATATACTTCATCCAGTTCTTAACAGGCTTTGATTTACTTTAACAGAGATTACTAATTGGCATTTTATAGTTTATTGGTGTTTCTATGGGGGTTGTTTTCAGATTCTGGAGTATAAAAAATTGGGTTTAGTTCTCCTTTAAAGAAGAATGAAACCTAAAATACAAAACTTATTCTGCACTTGCTAACTAGGTTCCTTGCTGCATAAGAATTTAAAGGGGTCACTCAACCCATGGGAGACACTTTTCAATCTCCCCGTGAAAGACTCAATTCACCAAAACAGTATATTTGTTAGAAATGTGTGTACGGCAGTAAGGTGCTCATTGGCAGCGCACTGGTAAGGGGTGTGTCCTTCAATGAATGAGATAATTAATAAAATCTGGTACATATATAAAAATGAACATCTTACTGCTATAATAAATGACAATTTATTGAGATTTTATGTATATTGGAAACCCTGGACGGAAATAATGCAAATCGCAATATAACATCTGAATTATACTGTGAAAAATAGTACTATCAAAAGTAATCTGAGGAGCTGAGTGGTAATCTCCTCTTTCACTCTTTCCTTCCTTTCTTCACTTATCTATCTATCTCCCCCCCCCTTTTTTTTTTCTTATTTCTCATTTCTGCCTCCTTTTCCATCGCTATTTTTCCTTTTCTTTCTTCACTACCTCCCTCCATTTGCTATGGTCCTGCACAGGCTGATTACTCTGTCCCTATATTAGGGCATACAATATATGATTGGCTGCCTCTCAGCCTGCCTCTCAGCCAATCACAGACGTGGCTGCTGGTCCCGCCCCCTGCTTGCAGTTCCGTGCAAGCAGAGGGCCGGGGCATTGCGGCGAAGGAGAGAGGGAAGGTAAGTAATGATCGGGGGACTTTCTGAGACTATAATTATAGCGGTTCGGGCTGGGGGAACATGGGCTATGATATATTAAAAGTTTCTATACAGGGTGGACATGCCCTTTAAGGGCTACAGTGGTAACATGGAAACTACCCATGCTCCTTGTATAGCAGGTTGATGAGAAAGGCCATAGCTGAAAATCATTCTTTTAAGGGTATGTAACTATTGGAAAGTCTCCAGATAGTTACTTACCATGCCTCGCTCCTTTGCCGCACTCCCCGGTCCTCTGCTTGCACGGAAATGCAAGCAGGGGGCGGGACCGGCAGGCGCAGCCAATCACGGACGCGGCTGCCAGCTTCTCAGTGCGGCGAAGGAGCGAGGCATGGTAAGTAACTATCTGGGGACTTTCTAAGAAAATTATTATAGCGGTTGGGGCTGGGGGCACATTTACTATTATATACTAAAAATGTTAATTAAGGGTGGACATACCCTTTAAAGAATGATTTTCAGCTATGGCCTATCTCCTCCTGATGGGCAGTTTTTTCGACTTGGGGGGGGGGGGGATTACTGGAGAACCACCTGGAGCTGGGATGTAAGGTAAGGATTTTATTGCACTACAGAGTGGGGCCAGTAGTGGGGGGAATTATAGGTTTGGGGTTGGACATGCCCTTTAACCACCTGTAAATTATGTAGAAGTTATGTATACTGTAAGTAATGTGTTTATGTAGATAAACAATATTGTAGGACAAGTGTTTTTAAATTGTTTAGGGTATTCCTTCTTTTTGTTTTAATCAGGTTTGTTGAATAGATTTTAAATTGTTTAGGGTATTTCTTGTTTTTGTTTTAATCAGGTTTGTTGAATAGTTTATTTCAATAGTTTACTGAATATATCTAGGGCTAGTGTTCTCTAAAGTTGTAATTTTTAATCAGCATTTGACAGTGCTATGAAGAAAATGTCCTTGTACAAAAAATGTTACCATGGTGAGAATACAGTAGGTAACAGTTAAATTTATTGCAGTTCTGTGGGGAAAAAATAAATCTCTTTGAAATTGAAAGGCAAAAACATATCTAGAAAGGAATATCAAAAGGAAAATGTTACTAGCTAAAAACTAATTTTACA
This sequence comes from Hymenochirus boettgeri, assembly GCA_019447015.1. Classification (NCBI taxonomy): domain Eukaryota; kingdom Metazoa; phylum Chordata; class Amphibia; order Anura; family Pipidae; genus Hymenochirus; species Hymenochirus boettgeri. The sequence continues at coordinate 127,458,642 of CM033472.1, read as the reverse complement.
TTATTGCATAGACATTTTAGGGGGGTCTTAGAGGGGCACAGAATCACCCCCTTTCTGCTAGTTTATAGTTATTTGCAGTTCTAGCACCTTGAGGTCATCAGAAAGTGCAAGGAATATTAGTGTAAAGGTGAAACAAATGAAGCCAAGATACTGACATGAACAGTAAGTGTTACTTACTTGTTAGGGGACTAGTATTAAAAGGTATGTCCACCGTTATTTTAACTTTTATGTTTCCAGTTTAACTGAAGGACAGGAGGTAAATGCGATATGTCTTACCTCCTGTCCTTCAGTAAAACTTACAGGAGAGCAGAAGAAACTTACCCGCGTATCGCTCCAGCGCCGGCCTCACTGACAGTCTCCGCCGCGTCCACGCTCCTATGCACTGTGTGCGCACGCGCACACAATGCAAAGGACTGTGGATCTGTCGGGGAATGTCAGTGTAGTCGGAGGCTGTCAGCAGCGCTGGATCGTTACGCGGTAAGTTTCTTCTGGTCTCCTGTAAGTTTTACTGAAGGACAGGAGGTAAGACATAGCGCATTCACCTCCTGTCCTTCAGTTAAACTGGAAACATAAAAGTTAAAATAACGGTGGACATACCCTTTAAACTAATCACATAGACAGTAATGAAGGCCACGCAGTAGCACAAATGGAAAATTATTATCCTTATGCTTATTTTCCTGATACCAGTATTAGCATGAACTAGACTCCAGAAAGGAACAAGGATTTATATGACAGTGTTGCATATAGATATGCATCTAAAAAAAAGGATAAAAAAAGTTTACATTATAAGATACTATTGGGTCATTGGGCCATAAGATACCATTGGGTCAGATGGCGCTGCATCCACGCAGTACTGTTTTAGGCTCTTAAAGTCACGCTACGTGGCGGCTGTGTAAGTACCGGAAAAGACACTTGTGCAAACCTATTTACCTGCTGGCATTAAATACTTACGTGCAGGTGAGATTCACCCAGAGCCGTGCAGCCTCTGGTAAATCTGCTACTGTGTATACATACCTATACCTCATACTGTAATTTGTGGGACTCATTCATAACTTCTAATATCCTTATAGTTTATAATAAAGAGGAGAATTATTCTAGAAGCAAACATTTAGGGGGAAGGACATTATAAAGATTGTAGACCTTAAAATTCTCTCCACTGGTAAAATAATTTTTTTGTCAGTTTTATTGAAGAACAGGAGGTAAAGGAGCTGTGTCTTACCTCCCGTTCTTCAATAAAATGTGCAGGAGCCGGGAACAAAGCTAGAGAACTTAGTACGTTATGCACATCGCTCACTAAGTCCATCGGGAATTGTCAGAGGACGTGAAAAGGACCGAGAGATCGGGCATGTTTTATTGAAGAATGGGAGTTAAAGGACAATTATACTCACCTTCCCTCCGCTCCTCTTCTTTGGTCAGTACCTTTTACCCAGGGTGAGGACCTGAACCGCTAGGTCCTCACCCCTGGGTTTGCTTAACTTGCAGCACAGCCTTACTGAAACACTGCTCTAGTAGACTCCGCCTCCTTCTCTTCTTGCGCGAATTTAAATATTTTTTTTCAGGTGACACAATGTCTAGGAACAACCCCGGCTGTTGCCATGTCAAAGAGTGTCTTTACCTCTTCCCCTAAGGTAACATCCACTTTCAGAAACTGTATCTTATCTGGGGGTAGCTCTGGCGAAGTAAAATCTTGGAGCTATGTATATTAAATATTATAGTATTGTTATAGGGAGCAGACCCTTGCTGGGAGAACTGTTTATGGATTAATTGTTTTTGGCTGGCTTTGTTCCTTTATTGCATTGTCATATAGTCTTTGAAGTGGGAGACAGTAAGTTAAAGGTGCTCATACACTATGTCCTACCTGTAGACCTTTCTGCGGCATTCTGGACAACCGCCCAGCCAGATAACTTTGCGAATGACATTACTGCCGAAATGTAGATCGTAAAGTGTAATCTGGCCAGGGAACGTCGCAGGTAAGAACTGGTGAATAGTCAGATGTTAACACTGATCAGATGTTCATCAGAACGAATGTCTGATCGGCTTTAACACATCACTAGTGTATGGCCAGTATTAGTGTTTTCTGCATCAAAGAGTAGATTAGAAATTTTGGGGTGGGTTTTATGATGCAGCTTATGATGCTCTGTCTTAGCAGTAGTATACAAGTGGACATGCTCAAGCCATCGGTGAGGGGATGGAGCAAAGGTATTGGTGATGTCACAGTATAAGCAGAAAGCACCACCCTTTATACTGCTGTAAATCTGGATAGACTGCAGCTAGAAGCATGATCTTAGAGTCATTTTAAAGGTAGGACTGCGCACTTTTGAATCAAGGACAAGGTATGGAGACCACAGTTCCCCTGAAAAGAACCAAAGCGTGGTTGGACAATGTTACCAATTATAACAGAAAGGTGAAAGAAGTGTTCTGCAAATTTGTATTAATGTTTGGCCCTTATGCATTATTTATCCTTGACCTAATTTACCTAATAATGTCAAGATCCTGTGGTTTACTGAACATTTTGCAAGATTCAGCACATTGCTGGATCGCGGACAGGAAAGATGCGCTGCATGCGCCATGATTAGACCCCAATGTAACACAGGTTTAGTTCTACCTCACTTGGTAGGGCAAGACTAAACATGTATTGCATCGGTGAGATGCACAAATCCAAAAATTTTTTGGCTTGCTAAGTAACCGTAAAGCCCACACTAAACCGTACATCGGATAGCAAGGGTTTTACGCTGAATTTAACAATAGAAAGTTATATTGCATTGCCCCATAATGTTTTGTTTACAAGAAATGTCCTTTAGTCACCTTTTAAAATATGCATAGAAGTGCAATGTTTTACTTCTCCTGCCTTTTTACACGTTTCTCACCTATATTTAGAACACACAGTCTTGTTAAATATCTTTATAGCTGATGTGTGTAGAAATGTATCTTGGGATTTTGAAACTTGAAGCAAAATGCAAAAACAGCAGAGATTATGCAGTGTTTAGATTTTGGGAGGACAGGCCAATGAATCACAGTTTGACAATGAGTAAAAAAAAATTTGTTTGGTGTTAAGTTAATGAGAAATGTAGCACCTCGTGATTCTGTGTCAGTGATGAGAACATGACTGCACATTTATCCCCTTTATCAGTTTCCACATTTGCTTGTTTGCTTGTTCTCTTACCTATAAGAGATAATATTTAAAGGGGAACTGTGGTCTCCAAACAAGTTAAGTTTAAATGAAAGGCCAGTTTCCTACCTATAAAAACGAGCCATCAACCACCACTCTACGTGCTCCACAGCCCAAGATATAAAGAAATGACTGACCAGAAAGTTAATGGGTGGGAGGCTGACATGTGACATTCCTAAGGCTTCTCCTGCACAGTGCCGCCGGCGAGCACAGCCTCAGACTCCCTCAGTGTGTGAGGAAGACAGAAAGTCCCTCCTACCTGCTGTGTGAAGTCCTGAAAGAGAAGGTAAGGGGGGCCTGAGTAACCCACGGCACCCGCGAGTGGGCTGGGCTTAGACACCCACAAGTGGGCGGGGCTTAGACACCCGCGAGTGGGCGGGGCCACATGGAGCTTTAAGATAATGGGCCATGGGGGGCCTGCAACTGGAGGGACCATGGGGTCCATGAGTGGGAGGGACCAGGGGGGGCTGCAAAGGGGAGGAGGAGACACAGGACAGATTGACTGACAGTTTCAGAGAAGGAAGCAGGAAGTGCAGGGGACCTGGTGATGCTGCTGCCATATCACACACAAAAATGTAAATATCTTCAAAACTATGCAAAATAAACAATGGAAATAAATTGCAAAAAATCCCAGTGGAGTAATTCCTATCGATTTACCTCAATTTACCTAAAGTCATTTTTGGACAACAGTTCCCCTTTAAAGGAAAGGTATGGTGTGATCGATATAGCAGAAACATGGGTAAATGATTCACACGACTGGACAGTAAATATTGAAGGATACTCCTTATTTAGACATGACAGAGTTAATAAGAAAGGAGGGGGAGTATGTATGTATGTTAAACAGGAATTGAAGCCAAATCTAAAAGATGGAATAGATACCGGAGAGGAGGTGGAAATGAATCTCCATATGCAGTTGGCGAAGGCTGCTGGTATGGGGCATGTTTTGGTTATGGGGGATTTTAACTACCCTGACAGTTTGGAGTAGGGGAACTTCCAGTAGAAGTTGGATTTTGGGGCTAAAGAGAGTGCAATGAGCCAACTCTCAGAGGGAGGAGCTCTACAGCCTTACCGTCATCATCCAAGATGTCAGCAACTTTACACACTCACAGGTAGGCTCAGGAGGGACCTGGGGGGAAAAAAAAGGTGGGGAAAGATTTTTAAAACTTGTCTCTTACAATGAAACTATACTTGTTTTTATAGTGCACTTATCCTTTAAACAATGGGGCTGAGATGGTTGTAGAGGATGCCAAAAAGGCTAATCTGCTAAACTGTTTTTTTACATCGGTTTTCACTATAGAGAATTCTAGTCCTTACAGAAGGAATTGTAATAATATGCAGGGGAGAAATTGGCTGACCGAGGATATGGTACGGAAACAATTAGACAAAGTAAATATCAATAAAGCCCCAGGACCACATGGATTGCATCCCCGGATTTTAAAAGAGCTTAGCTCAGTTATATCTAGACCACTGTTTCTCATCTTTTCAGATTCACTTTGGTCTGGGGATGTGCTGCTGGATTGGAAAAAAGCCAAAGTAATACCAATATTCAAAAAAGGTAGTCGTTCACAGCCTGGTAACTATAGACCTGTAAGCCTAACATCGGTGGTAGGGAAGGTGCTGGAAACTTTGTTACGGGAATATATCCTTGACTTGTCTCCAGAACTGATCTTATTAGTAGTAGTCAGCATGGATTTATGAGAAATAGATCATGCCAGACAAATTTAATTGGTTTCTATGAGGAAGTGTGTTAAGAATTTAGATTCAGGCATAGCAGTGGATGTGGTATACTTGGATTTTGCGAAAGCTTTTGATACCATATAGGTGACTAATGTATAAACTGTTGGCCTAGAAGAAAACATTTGTTCATGGATAGAGAATTGGTTATTGGTTCACAAACAGAGAGTGGTGGTAATCTGTTTATAAATGACTTAGAAGGGGGCATTGTGAGCAAGGTGATTGTGTTTGCTGATGACACTAAACTATTCAGAGCTTTGGAAACTTCAAATGATGTGCAAGTGCTGCAAGCAGGCCTAGATAGATTAACAAAATGGGCAGCAGATTGGCAAATGATCTGTAATGAAAAAAGGTTTGGGGGTTCTGGTAGATAACAGACTTAGCTGTAGCAAACAATGCCAGGCAGCAACGGCTAGAGAGAAAAATATTATTCTCTCGCTTTACAAGGCACTGGTAAAGCCTCATTTGGAATATGCGGTGCAGTTTTGGAATCCCATATAGAAAAGGGACATCTTGGAAATGGAAGCAGTTCAGAGAAGGGCAACTAAATTAATAAGGGGTATGGAGGGGCTTAAATATGCGGGCAGATTACACAAGTTAAGGTTGTTTACATTGGAGAAGCAACGTTTGTGTGGGGATATGATCACCGTATACAAATATATTAATGGGCCATACAATGAACTCTCTGGTGCATTGTTCACAAATAGGTCATATCAGAGGACTCGTGGACATCCATTAAAGGAGAACTAAACTTCTTTTTTTAAAATCCTAATGTGAAAGCTTTTCTACGTAGAATACCTATACATTGAAAGATTCTTCTCTAGTTTTTTGCATTTAGTAGATATAAGTAATAGATTCTGTAACAAAGGAGGCTTCCATGTTGTTACAAACAGATACAATGGATACTCTTGCTGCGGCACTCTAAGTGACCCGCCTGTCCGGTGCAGCTATGTTCCGGAGGATAGCCTCTCAGGTTCGGGTCTAGGTAAGTATACAAGGTAGAAACGGAACAGTGCAGTACTCACGGAGAAGGCTATGATAAAATCAGTCTTTATTAGATAACATCATGAAAGCACGTGTCTCTGTGCTTTCATGATTTTATCTAATAAAGACTGATTTTTTTTCTGAAGGTGGTTGAAGTTCCTACTAGAAAAGGAGCTCTGTTGGATCTGGTAATATCTAACATTGTGGAGCGCATTATAGATATAAAGGTAACTGGAGGCTTAGGGAATAGTGACCATGAAATAGTGTCGTTTGGACTATGTTATTGAAAGGAAAACTGCGCTAGGTTAACAAAGACTTTTAATTTCGGGAAGGCAAATTTTCCCAGGTTAAAAGTAGCTCTTCAGAATGTCAACTGGGATAATGTATTATCAGGTAAAGATACTGAACAGAAGTGGACTGTGTTTAAGGGGATTTTAAGCCAGTTCACATCTAAATTTATACCCTTGGGAAATAAATGTAAAAAAAATCTGCACCCATTTGGCTGAATTCTGATGTAAAGAGGCAAATGGAAACCTTTAAGGCTGAGGGAACGGAAAGGGCCTTTAGGGATTATAAAAACTGTAACAAGGAGTGTAAGAAAGCAATCAAACTAGCTAAAATTAATAAAGAAGTTAGGATAGCTGAACAAAGCAGGAATAAGCCTAAATATTTTTTAAAGTATATTAATAGTAAGAAGATGAGGACTGAGAATGTGGCACCACTAATTAATGGGGATAAGTTAGTTACAGAGGATGGCGATAAATATTGAAGATACACTATTGAAGATCCAAGTACAGATATCATAGAGTATTGTAGCAATGGTATAAAAGATTCAAGTACACTTTGGTTAACCGAGGATATAGTACAGAATGAACTAAATATGGTTAATATTAATAAATCTCCTGGACCGGATAAAATACATCCTTGGGTAATTAGGGAGCCAAGTTCAGTTTTATCTAGGCCATTGTTTCTTATTATTGCAGATTCCCTCATGTCCGGAGGTGTGCCTCTGGAATGGAAAAAGGCTGATGTTATTCCAATATTCAAAAAGGGTAGTCATTCAGAGAAAAAGTTTAATAAGGGAACATGTTCTAGAGTATGTTTCAAGGACTGACATTATAAGTAGTAACCAGCATGGATTTAGCAGGAATAGATCTTGTCAAACTAACTTGCTTGGCTTTTATGAGGAAGTGAGTAGAAATTTAAAGTCTGGCATAGCAGTAGATGTAGTTTACTTGGATTTTGCAAAGGCTTTTGATACAGTCCCCCATAGGCGACTAATGTATAAGCTAAGGTCTGTTGGTCTGGGGAGGCACATTTGTACATGGATAGAAAATTGGTTAATGAATAGGATGCAGAGAGTAGTTGTTAATGGGGCTTCATCATTATGGACTAAAGTGCTAAGTGGGGTGTCACAGGGTTCTGTGTTGGGGCCGCTTCTATTTAATGTATTAATGATTTGGAAGTGGGTATTGTCAGCAAGGTTTCTGTGTTTGCTGACAAAACAAAAATTTTTTGACCGTTAAAAACTTCAGAGCAATGTTCAATCGTTGCAGGGGGATCTGGATAGATTGTCACATTGGGCTGCTAAGTGGCAGATGAGATTCAATGTTCAAAGGTGATGCATTTTGGACTTAAAAATCCTTGTGCTGCTTATACTATAAATGGCTCTGTGTTAAGCGAATCCCTGTTGGAAAGTGATCTTGGAGTTTTGGTGGATAACAGACTTAAAGGTAGCAAGCAGGGCCAGGCGGCAACAGCCAGAGCCAGCATGGTATTGTCTTGTATAAAGAGAGGTTTGGATTCAAGGGAGGAAAATGTTATTCTCCTTCTTTACAAAGCTTTGGTAAGGCCTTATTTGGAATATGCAGTGCAATTTTGGAATCCTGTGTACAAAAAGAACATCTTTCAAATGAAAAGGGTTTAGAGACGGGCAACTAAATTAATAAGGGGATTGGGGGAGCTTGAATATGAAGAGAGACTGGAAAAGTTACAATTATGTACGCTGGAGAAAAGGTGCTTGCGTGGGGATATGATTACTGTGTATAAATACATTAACGGGCCATACAATAAACTATCTGGGGCATTGTTCACTAATAGGGCATGTCAGAGGACACGTGGACATCCCTTAAGGCTTGAAGAAATTAAGTTTAGTCTTCAAGTTGGGAAAGGGTTTTTAACTGTGCGAACGGTAAAACTTCCAGTGGACGTTGTTACGGCAGGTTCAATGGTCAGTTTAAAAAAAAGCTGGATGAGTTTCTGCAAACAAGGAATGTTGCAAGTTACTGGTATTGATACATAAAGTAGAGTTGATCCAGGGAAATTTCCGATTGCCACTTGGAGTCAGGATGGAATTTTTTTCCCCTTCATAAATTTGGTGGGTTTTTTTTGCCTTCCTCTGGATCAGCAGTTAGGCAGGAAATGAGGATATTGCTAAATGGGTTGGACTGGATGGACATATGGACATATGTGTTTATTTAACCTCAAATACTATACTATACTATACTAAAGTCTGGAACCTACTAAATACCTAAAAACAATAGTAAAAAAAGTGCATAAGTATGTCAGGCACGATTCAAAGACAGAACATGACACAGTGGTATTAGATACAAGATAGGGACAATAGCAAAAAAGTGTTACAGTCTAGACTGGATACTAAAAGAAACTGCTACGCGTTTCGTTGTAGTATCAGGCATAATTGATTACCACTGTGTCCACAACTCTTCAAAAGGAAATGAGATGAACCATCTGAAAAATAGGTGAAAGTTAAAGGGCATGTCCACTCCCAAATCTATATTTTCACCCACTACTGGCCCCACTGTGTAGTGTAGTAAAATCCTTACCTTACATCCCTGTTCCAAATGGCTGCTCTGCAATGTCTCTCCAAAGTCCTAAAAAGTAAAGACCAGGAGTCTGCCTGTGTCACATTCTGTATCTGCCTCCTGTCTCTCCTCCAGGAGAATTATGCCATGCGCACTGCAGCCCTCCCACCTCTTCCTATCCCTCCCGTTTTCCTCTCCCTCCCCCTAGCTCCAAACCCCTTTGCTGTTGTGTAGGGCTCCCTCACCCACCCCAACCGCCATATTACTTTGTAAAATAACTCTCCCGATCACTAGTTACATTGCCTATTTCCCCCGACGTTCTACACAGCCACACTCGTGATTGGCTACCTCTCAGCCAATCTCGGATGCAGCTGCCGGTCCGGCCCCCTGCTTTCAGTTTCATTCAAGCAGAGGGCCGTGACAGAACGTTGGGGGAAAGAGTTTGCCTCTTTCCCCCAACGGGAGAGATCGGGAGAGTTATTTTACAAAGTTATGGCAGTTGGGGGTGGGTGAGGGAGTCCTACACTACAGAAATTTTTAAAAAACAGATGGACATGCCCTTTAAATAAAAAATAAAACTAAGTTACAAACAACCTTACTTATTATGAATACGGTCCCAATTCTATTCTGTCATTAAGCCCTCTGGGGAATATTGAGTCATATTAAAAAATAAATCTTGTTTTAAAAGAGAACTAAACTTACATTTTTAATAATAATGTGAAAGCTTTTCTCCCCAGAACAGCTATACATTGTAAGATTCTTCTCTAGTAAGTTGCATTTAGTACATGTGAGTAATAAAGTCTATAATTAAGAAGGATTCCATGTTGTTGCCAGTACAACTCATAGCCCATGTTGGCTTCAAAGAGCCACACAACAATACAACAAAGCCTACGGTACTTCCTGAATTTATTGCTTGTTTGTTTCCATCATGTTTCTAGAAAAATAAAACATTTCTATATATGTACATATATGTGCGTATACATATCCCTTGTGGGATAAAGGTAGAAAGCTTTATTTTTAGCAAGACGCTGTATAGAAGGTTGCAGGTTCGATTACCCAGGTTTACTTTTATTTTTTACTGAAATGTTAATATTCTGTTTCTTACATCCATGCTAGCAAAGAAATAAACTGCAAAGATTACTTTTTTTTTGGTATGAAAAGCAAAGGAATTTAGCATTGTTAGGGACAGGAGTGTTTGTAATGTGTTTACACTGTGTTACACTGAATTCTGTGTCAGAGGAGGCATGATCTCTAAGCTGTAATATGATTGGCCATCAGCTTCCAGGAAGCAAGGCTGCAGCTTATTGTGAAGTGTACGGCGTACACTTAGCTGGGTGTTACCAGCTAAGGTGAATTATGGGAGCTGACCCTTGTACCCACAGGTTAATTTCAGAAACCACCAGGCATCCACAGCAAATGGAGAGGTGAGAATACAAAACAAAGACAGTGTGATGCACAGGCTGTGCAGCTAGTGTGCATCAGTAGATAACTGGGGATAAAGAATAATATTGATAAAAACGAGAGACAGAGATAGTATCCCCCTCTTGAGTTATCACACTTAATGGCACAGTCCAGAGACCACTAATAAAATTAAAACTTTGAAATCCTTTGAGTATGCATTAAAAAATCAAAATCACATTTAAAAATTCTTGTCATGATAAGTGCACTGAAAAATCTGCAAAAACAGCATCAGTTTATACTCGAGTATATACGGTAGTCACTATTTGCTTTCTGTAAAGCATTAGAAAGGTGTATCTGTTTGTTGAGAGGATTTTATGTGAGATAGAACTTTGTATATTTCCTCGTAGGACTGCCTTAAAGGCATCTTAACTGGGTGGCTATCGCTGTGGTACCATGATCTAGTAAAAAGTAGTGTTTTATTTCTTCTGTTATTGGGTCTGGATCTGGGAAGAGGCAGAGCCAAAAGGTATAGGCTCACCATGTACATGTATGGGCTAGTGTTTGTTTTGTCTGGAGGGTGAGTAGGACTGAATTGTCTTCTGATATACTATTACTGAGATGGGAGATGGTAGTTGTTGATACAGTGGAATGGTTGTTCATGAACTGTTGTTCTAATCTAGAAAGGGTGTTTTGGTTAAGGAGGTATATTGTGAGAGTTGTGGCATCTCCATATGCCTGTCCATTTTACCGTATATGATTGAGTATAAGTCAAATTTTTCAGGCTTTAAAATTAGCCTGAAAACCTAACCTCGACTTATACTCGGGTCAAGTCCTAATTTAGATCCAAATTCTGCAATTGCGGATAATAACCAGTAGGTGGCGCTGTGTTAAATTGTAGACTCTCGTATTGGGAGCTGTTTAGCTGGATGTGGGTCATATATTTCTACAAATGAATATGGTGTGTGTTAATTGTAAGTGCTACACAGACATATTTACCTTTCTTAATAGAATGGACTTCTAGGATGTCTTATCTTAGTCTTTTATGAAGTATTAGCTTGATTTCGCTTGAGTAAGAGGAGATTGTGGTATGCGCTGACCATCCAATCCAGGGTCTTAAAGGACAATTATACTTACCATTTCGCCGATTCATTCCTGCAAAGTACCCAGGGTGAGGACCTAAAACGCTAAGTCCTCACCTCTGGGTACTTTACAAAAGTCCTGAAGTACTTACTTGTAATCTCCCTCGTCGCTCCGGTCGAATCCTCCCCACTGGCACTGTCAGTGACAGTCCGGGAGGCAGCCAATGGGAAGACACGCTTCCTTGCAGATCACCTCTTCCCATTGTCTGCCTCGCGACCTGTCACTCAAAGTGCCAGTGGGGAGGATCGGACCGGAGCGACGAGGGAGATTACAAGTAAGTGGTGCAGGACTTTTGTAAAGTACCCAGAGGTGAGAACTTAGCGTCTTAGGTCCTCACCCTGGGTACTTTGCAGGAGTGGGGGGAAAGGAACCAGGGGGAGGTGAGTATAATTGTCCTTTAATAGATATTGTGTGGTAGAGGGTAGTATATGTGTTTACATCTGCATCAATAGGACAGATAAGGTCAAAAACTGCCAGGCGTTTCCTGGGTTCATTCATCCTTGAACATTCCATGATAACACTTTAATAACATTATTCATAATATGACTTTTTCAACTTATCGATGTAGAATATTGTTATACACATTTGATATATCACATGATGCTCTCCCCTATTGCTTGAGAAGGATCTCTTTCATCCAGGTCATGGTATATCTGTTGTATTCAGTTAGATCAAAACTAAACTTAAGGCTGGGTACACACCAGAAGATTTTTTTCAGCCGACTGACTGATTCACGGCACTTTCAGTCAGGCGGCCGAAAATATCTCCTGGTGTGGGGTGGCTGGCTGCGACCGACCTTGATTGTCTGTTCGTCCAGATTGAACAATAGGATGTGTCTGAAAATCCCGTTGTGCATGCAGCTCGAAGAATATTATCCCAGTAGAGCACCAGGGATTGGGACTTTCACTGGTATTTTATGTGCTCTCTCAGCTGCAAATGTTGAGGAGAGAGCTTCAGGACCAAAATGGGCAATGATCCATGTTTCGAGGAACCAGGTCGGGTCTTGTGGATATATTCAAAGTTACCCTTTTAGTTGGAAATTACACCAAATATCTTGGCCTAATTTACAAAAATATCAGCTCTGTAACAGCCCTAACTGATAACATTGGGAGTTAGATTTTTTTTTTTTTTACTGCTACCTCTGGTTGCTCAAATTTCTACACCTATGTTTTTTTATGTGACTGGACACCCCTTCTTCCCCTTGCAAAATGTTATTTGTGGATTAATAGGCCAGTCCAACCCTGAAAGAATGCAGAAATTGTCTTATTTTTACTTTGTAAATTACCAGTATAATCCCATTTAGTTTCTGAAATTACTAATCAGTAAAATATTAAATCTGGCTGCTTTACTTTCTATTCATTTAAACAGTATAATTGGTTACTAAGGAAACTAGTTCTTATTTTAGGAGTGTGTAATTAGCACACTGTCTGTTTGTGGAGAACATGTCAAGTGTGCCCTGTAATTAATTATTCATAGTGACAAATGAATCTAGTGGACCCAGTTATTACACTAACTTGCTGTAGTAACTTTCCATTTACCAGGTTTAACCTTGGTCATACTAAATAGCTTTCTTCTGCTTTGTTATACCTTAATGCTTTCCTTGCTTTACTAATGGAAATCTGACCGCATAATGGGCTAATTGTCCACTGTGGAAAATATGCCCCCACATGGTGGAGTTTTGCAGTAGGGATGAGCCGTTAAAGTACTGCTCATGCAGCGGCTGACAGACGCACACAATGTGAATGTCTCCCTTATCTTTAACTTTGAGGAAGATAGTCACGCAGTAGCACTGCAGAGAGTGGCTTCAAAAAAGTCACCCACAAAAATTATTTAATATTGTGCTTGAGGTCCTCCGTGTGATTATTTTAACCTCAGATGATGTTAAAGGTATGCAGGAGGTGATTGGGCCTCAACTGAGCTGCAAGTGCAATATTATATGGCCAGATGAGTTAAATGCAGACAGTAAAGGTTCCATACAGTGAGAACAGACAGCAAAGGTCCCATACAGTGAGAACAGACAGTAAAGGTCCCATACAGTGTGAACAGACAGTAAAGGTCCCATACAGTGAAAACAGACAGTAATGGTCCCATATAATAAGAACAGACAGTAAAGATCCCATACAGTGAGAACAGCCAGTAATGGTCCCATACAGTGAGAACAGACAGTAAAGGTTCATACAGTGAGAACAGACAGTAAAGATCCCATACAGTGAGAACAGACAGTAATGGTCCCATACAGTGAGAACAGACAGTAAAGGTCACTGTTTCATACAGTGAGATGGCACAGGCAGGCAGCGCAAGAAATTTTGATTGAACATGCCATACCTCCCAACATTTGGAAAGTCCAATGAGGGACAAATGTACGGTGTGCGGCCGCGCGTGCCAATTATTCCCCCACACCCTCTTTTAAAAAGCCACACCCACTTTGAGGTAACCCCCATTTTAAATATCACTACTGCCATTTTATTGTTGAGCTGACTACACTGGCTAATGAACTGAAAGCATTGATAACGCTGGGTAATGAACTGGAGGGCTTGATAATGCTGGGAAATGAACTGGAGGGCTTGATAACTCTGAGAAATGAACCAGAGGGCTTGATAACGCTGGGTAATGAACTGGAGGGCTTGATGATGCTGGGTAATGAACTGGAGGGCTTGATAACGCTGGGAAATGAACCAGAGGGCTTGATAACAATGGGAAATGAACTGGGTGGGCTTGATGACGCTGGGTAATGAACTGGGGGGATTGATAACGCTGGGAAATGAACTGGGGGGTTTGATGATGCTGGGAAATTAACTGGGGGGGCTTGATAACACTGGAAAATGAACTGGGGGGCTTGATAACGCTGGGAAATGAACTGGAGGGCTTGATAACGCTGGGTAGTGAACCGGAGGGCTTGATAACGCTGGGAAATGAACTGGTAGGCTTGATGACGCTGGGTAATGAGCAACATTGAGACAAAGTAGCAGAGTGGCACTTTGTCTCTGTGGCTTAAGAGCGGCATTTCAAAGTTAAAAAGAAAAAAGCTCTTACTGGCGCTGGGTGGAGAGGGAGGAAGCGCTGCATGTATTGTGGCTCGGAGGTGGGGGGCCTGGACTTCCAATCAGGACTGCTCAGCTCACACTGCACGGCCCTGGCGAGCTGCTCACCAGTGCTTGCTAGCCGTGGTCACGTGTGTGTGTACAGTAGTGTTGCCACCTGTCCGGTTTTCACCCGTCAGTTCGTGAATTTGCCCCCCTGTCCGGTTTTCAGGGCTTCTTCCCTGCTGTCCGGGTCACCAACAATGCTGCTGTGTAAATGGGGGGGAAAAAAAACTGGGGGGAAGCACGCCTTCTACCTTCAGCACCATGAATTAATTACACTAGTTACACTATTTCCGCATTCCTGTGAATGGGAAAGAAGCGGGGTTGCACTGGACACACCAATGAAACTTTTGAAATTAAAGTTTAATTTGTTGGGGGGGTTAAGTAACAGGCACAGCATGTTCTCCTCTGGCTTCTTTCACATAGTCAGCCCTCCGGTTCATTTCCCAGCGTCATCAAGCCATCCAGTTCATTTCTCAGCGTTATCAAGCCCTCTGGTTCATTTCCCAGCGTTATCAAGCCCTCCGGTTCATTACCCAGCATCATCAAGCCCTTCAGTTCATTACCCAGCGTCGTCAAGCCCCCCCCAGTTTATTTCCCAGCATTATCAATCCCTCTGGTTCATTTCCCAGCATTATCAAGCCCTCCAGTTCATTTTCCTGTGTTATCAAGCCCTCCAGTTAATTTCCCAGTGTTATCAAGCCCTCCAGTTAATTTCCCAGCATCATCAAGCCCCCCAGTTCATTTCCCAGTGTGATCAAGCCCTCCAGTTCATTTCCCAGCATCACAAGCCCCCCAGTTCATTTCCCAGCATTATCAAGCCCTCTGGTTCATTTCCCAGCGTTATCAAGCCCTCCAGTTCATTACCCAGCGTATCAAGCCCTCCAGTTCATTACCCCAGCGTCATCAAGCCTACCAGTTCATTTCCCAGCGTTATTAAGCCCTCGTGGTTCATTTCTCAGCATTATCAAGCCCTCCGGTTCATTACCCGCGTTATCAAGCCCTCCAGTTCATTTCCCAGCGTTATCAAGCCTCCTTTCTTATATACCCCGTATCAAGCCCTCCAGTTCATTACCCAGCATCATCAAGCCCTCCAGTTCATTACCCAGCATCATCAAGCCCCCCCCCAGTTTATTTCCCGCATTATCAATCCCTCTGGTTCATTTCCCAGGGTTATCAAGCCCTCCAGTTCATATACTCAGCGTTATCAAGCCTCCAGTTCATTTTCCTGTGTTATCAAGCCCTCCAGTTCATTTCCCAGTGTTATCAAGCCCTCCAGTTCAATTCCCAGCATCATCAAGCCCCCCAGTTCATTTCCCAGTGTTATCAAGCCCTCCAGTTCATTTCCCAGCATCATCAAGCCCCCCAGTTCATTTCCCAGTGTTATCAACTGTCTGTTCTCACTGTATGGGACCTTTACTGTCTGTTCTCACTCTATGGGACCTTTACTGTCTGTTCTCACTGTATGGGACCTTTACTGTCAGCCCTCTAGTAAGGAGGATATAATCTTATGTTTAGGGTGGACTTTTAAGTCTACCTACTTTATGCAGTAGGTGGGTGGGAGGAAAGGGGGGTGGCTGGGTGGCACACATCTGAAATGCCATGGAATCATTTTTGCTAATTACAGATTTGAATTAGTTGTCATATTTCCTACCCTCGGTTTATACTCGAGTCAATTAATTTTACTAGATTTTTATTGTAAAAATAGGTACCTCGGTTTATACTCGGGTCGGTTTATACTCGAGTATATACGGTATTTAAAAATGGAATCATGTTCATCAGTGCAACTATTAACCAATTTCATATAATACAGAAACCTGTGCCTAAGTTGTTTATTTTGATTAATAAAACACCTAATAATTTACAGATGCAAGTGCTGTTACAGTTTTGCTCTTCCAGTAATATTGTGATAGGGGCTCAGGGTCAATTATTTTTTGGACTTATGCAAAAGAGCTGCAAATGCAATAATAAATTGTTTGTGGCTCCTGCATGCATTTCTGTTCTGAATTTCAAAAAAAAAAGCAAAAACACACTTTTCATCAATGTAATAAGTGTGGCCTGCACCATTTAAAGGTTATGTCCACCCCCAAACTAAATTTTGATATTAATGCAGGGAATTGCTATAAACCTCAACCTCGACGGGAGGTTTATACCACTCACAGCTGTCCCCAAATATATTTCCAGCCTTCGTTCCCCTGCTGCCTTCTGCTTAACTTCCATGCCTTTTCCATGCATGGAAGTCAAGCAGGAGGGGCTTGACCAGCATCTGCTCCTGTGATTGGCTAAGGCATCGCACCTTAGGGTGGGTGGAGGAGTGTTTTCTCACATGTTAGTTTTGAGTGATGGAGCAGACAAAATTGTTATGCCTCCTTCACAGCATGGCTAATTAAAGACTGGATATCTAAAGAAATAGGGGACACATCAACAAAAAAATAATATTTGGGAAGAATTATAGTTTCCAGTAATGGACAATTTAAAAAAACAAATATTTATCCTTTAAGCAATACAGAAGGACAGATCAATGTTGGCAGATGCCTATACACACATTAGATTGTCTCCCTCATTCTCAACCCCTTTTATTTAGCTTTCTAAATTTAGTTCTCCTCGCACTCCTATTTGGATGCTTTGGTGGTGCTGTATCCTCAGTATTGTTAACCACAAACAAATGTAATTCACTAATTTAAATATAGGAAGAGGAACGCACTCATTTATATTTCCGTGAATTTATTGTCACATAGTATATTCACTATCATTTTGGGGTTATCCCCTTCATTAGGTGCACTTTTATTTAGCCTGTATACAGGTCTGATCAGCAGTAGAAACACAACACACACAAATCATACAGTCCAGTGTATTCCACCAACAGACACAGGAAGTTCTCCCATAGCAACAGGCACTCTGGGTAAATAGTCCACAAGAGATTCACAGGAGGCTGTGCATTTAATACTTGAGCGGAAAAAGCCATACAGCTTCTAATAAATAGGCTGCACAAGTGTCTCTTGCAATACTCGGACGGTTAGCACCACTTTAACCCCTTAAGAGAGCTCTCTGTGAATAACCCCAATAATGACTTAAGGAGATTTTTCATGCTTAAATTTTGGGGGGGGGGGGGGATTGGATGTATCAAACACATATTTGGAAAAAAAAAATCTTCAGTCTAATTTTTACTGTTTTTGCCAAAGATCCACAGGTTAAAGCTGGTTTAATGGATTTCCTGCTCTTCGGTAGCCTAATCTCAGCTGTAGACCCTGTTGCTGTGTTGGCAGTGTTTGAGGAAGTTCATGTCAATGAAACTTTGTTCATTATCGTTTTTGGAGAATCTCTTTTGAATGATGCTGTGACAGTGGTAGGTATATAGTAAAATATATATAACCTTAAACATGGGTCCTAATTAAAGAACATATGGAGAAAAAAAATCTAAACATGTATTTTGACACAATACACATAAACCCATTTTGCAGACAGTTGATATTTAATAATGCTAATTTAATCCTAATAGGAAATAAAATAGATCACATAGTTACAAATACTTACAGGGAGAATCAATATCGCTAAAATAAGTGTAAAATCCACGCAACCCACACAATGTAATATCGTGGGTTTTACACTTATTTTACAGGGGCTGCACCATTTCCAAATGTTTTTAAATAATGGACAGGGATTACATGCTATAGTATGTTTGAAATACACTGACTATTTAATCAACCCAAATCTGTAGATCAGTGTTCCCTCTAAGTTGCACGCACGCACACAACACCGCAGGCCTGTGCACACAGTTTAAAGCAATTTACACACAAATATCTGATTAAATTTAAGTGTTGTGTAATGCACATCATTTTATTTTGTAATCCTACAGAAAATATATTTCTGTGCACACAAACAATTTAGAATCAAGCTAGCTACACACAGTAAGATCCGTTAAAACCAATGGTATTGGGGCTTTATCATCAGTGTGTCTTGTGGCCGCTGAACGTTCCACTCAGCCTTGTGGTGGTTTGGGAAAGACCAAAAATTCCCCACAGCTGCGGTAGTCTCTCTATAGGGAAGTTGGCCATGGTCGTGGGAACTATGCAGTCCCAGAATGTTCTCCCTATGCTGCTGTGTATCCTGATCTTTGAAAAATCTCAGAAAGGTCTGGCATGTGTGTAACCAGTTTTAGAGGGAAATTTGCTGTAGATCAGAGATAAAACCATGGTTATACACAGACAGAATGTATGTTTGCTACTGTATTTCCAGTTGCTTTTAAGCTTTAAATCAGGATCTAATGGCAAACAGTAGAACATCTGTAAATGTTCCATATATTCCTTACATCTAGTGTATTTCATGGTTTCTTTTCTTAATAAAATTTTAAAATGTACTTGTGTTTGAGGGTACCATACTTAATTGGTTTCCCATGAGGATAAAGTATTTACAGGGCAACATTGTTCTTTAAACAGGTTAGGGTTAAAAATAGCTATTAGGTTGCAAACTGCTAAAAAAGGTTTAAACATAACTTCCTGCTTTTAGCAGCTTATAGCCATGTGACTAATTCACAGCTCTGCCTGCCTTGAATAGCCACACACCCCTATTCTGATGAAGACATCACTCATCATGTGGCAGTGTAGGGACTTCTGTCTTTCATGACATTAAATCTTTAGTGAGCATTCTCTGGCCCGGGGGGAGCAGAGGGTATAGTTACAGCAGCCCAGAATTTTTAACCCTATCTCCCATATATATATCTCCTCGGGCAGCTGCTGTAAACCACACACTTTTAGCATGGGTGGCGTGGGGGCATGATTTCTCGTTACTCCCCTGAAAAAGATATTTTCATCACTTCATACGTTTTTCAATCGCCTAGTGCATATTAAAAGAAACACCTCTTTTAACTAATGCAGTTTTCTTGCTATAGATTTCCAGATGTGTATGAATCAGAATTCTTTGTTTCTGGTAAAGATTAAAAACACATTGTAACAATAAGTTCCTTATGTTTCTAAAACATTCTTTATACTGCATATTTACCCAGCTGATATGATAAATCCCTTTGTAGTACTTCATACAGCTGGTAAAGACTGGTTTTGCAGCATCACTCATTGTAAAACAGTGAAGCCCATTATATTTAAATTTCTCTGAAGTGTTTCTCCTCCATGGTCCTCACCTCCTCTAATTTTAGAGAGCTTTTATAGAAAACGCGCAGGGGAGGGAAATTGTGCCAGTCAGTCATTGGCTGTGACATCACCTTATTCACATGATAGATCGGGGTTTCTCAAAGGGTGTGCCGGGGCACACTGGTGTGACTTCAAAGAATTTTGGTTGTGAAAATATTTTCACCAGTATAACTTAGATATTATTTTGTACATAAAATCTATTTTATATAATTGCCAATGTAATGTAACATTACACTACATTAATTTGAATGCAATATACACTGTAAAGTGCATAAAATATGGGTAATTTGTCTGTACAGTGCTTGTTAGATAAATGGTAATTGGAACATCGACAAACAATTACTTCAAATGACATTTATCTTACGTGTGCGTACCTAGCTTTATATGATTTAAAGGAAATCTTTACCCTAAAAACAAAATTAGTCCAAAAATCTAAACAAAGTCACACAAAGAGCTGATTGTAGACTCATTTTAATCAGCTCTGTCTGCTGAATTAATGTTGTTGTTTTTGAGTAAAGATATCCTTTAAGATAGGAATATTATGGTTTTTGCATGACATCTGCATCTGCTTAGATGCACGCAGCCTGAAGCTAAGTACACACATGGCAACTACAAGCTGATTTGTTTCTTTCAACAGATTCAGCCTGATATATGCTGGATCAAGCACAAATTACCAACATACCTGACATATTAGCCCAAAAAATATCTGGCATACTGTCGGGGGAAAATAATAATCTGTGCCTTAAAATTTCTAGATTAGTGTTGTTTACAGATGACCTTGGCAACTATTTTTTTTCACAGTAAATAGCTCAAAATTTTAAAACTGTTGCTATAGATGATTTACCAAGCGTCAATCACGATAATAGTTAAGTCTTACTGCCAATAAGGCTGCATGGCAATAAAGTCTTATTACTTTTAGAACCAATATCACTTTATCCCCACTAGATGTCTTGCTGTAGAACATTAAAAACATGTAGCTATAATCCCTGCTATTGAATTAATTAAATTACTGCTTTTGTTTAGTTAATAATGTTATCTTTCAAAATCATAAAAGTAGCTGAGAAACAGCAATAATTTCAGTGTATTAAATATTTATATTATTTTATTAATGCATGTAATTCTTATTTTATACATTCATTTAATTAATAACTTGTCATTGGCTTTTCTCTAGATTTGTGCCTCAAAACATGTGCTCTAGCCTGTACTGCTGCTGAACCTGTTTCTGTCACCCAATCACAACTTACCCTTTCTATTCTTTACCACTTATACCCAACATTTTATAATTTTTTTTTTATTCAATGTTTTTTTATTAAGCAATAACAGCAGTGTAAATTAGATACAAACAGCGAGATTCAATAAAAGTTCTTATCGTTAAAAATTGTGATAATTATGCCACAACCAATGAGATATTATTTAACACTTGAAAGCAAACATCTGATTGGTTGGGGCAAAATTAGCACCATTTTTAACAATAAGCACTTTTTTTGAATAACCCTGAATGCCTTTTTTCTTTCAAACATTGCATTTTGAGTAAGTTGTAAACATAGAAAGAACCAAACATTACATTTGAGTAAATTGTAAACATAAAAAAAACAGTACGGTATGTTATCGCTTATATTTTCTTTTTTAAAAAGAATGCTAAAAATAAGTAAAATAAATATAATATAACAGCGGTGATGATACATTTTGTTTGTGTTCAGTTTTTTTACTTCAAAATTTGCTCTTTTCCTATTTTCCCCCTATTCTATCTCTCGTTTCCCCCTCTTCCCTTTCTTCTCTCCCCTATGTTGAGTTTCTCATTTCTACCATAGTTAGGTTTTAAAGTGACCTTCCTATATTATTATTGTGAGAATTTGTCATATTCCTGAGGTATGTGTTGTTCTAGGGGTAAGACCATCTTCTTTGTTTGGGTATGGAACATTTTGTTTGGGTATGGGTCTGTTAAATAGTGCTGTCCATGGACTTATATCTTTTTTTGGACCTCTTCGCATTCCCACCAGCAGTGTTTCAAATCAGTCCTAATGTTGCAACCTCTATAGCATTTGTCTGAAGCCCCAGGGAAGATTTTAGCTGTTCTATCTGGAGAGAGATACCAATGGTGTAATATTTAGATTCCCCCCCCCCCCCTGTATTATTGTCTTAATTGAGCACTTTCTAAGGGATGAGAATATCTCCTCCCATTGGGTATCCTTTAATTAGTGTTTAATTTGTAGGTATCTTAACCATTCTGATAGGGGTAGGAGAAATATTTTCATGACATCCCATGGTTGGTTTGTTTTCCCAGCTATCAGACAAGCTATTCTGGTTATTTTGGGTTAAGTCCTGGCTTGAGTTCTAGGTTATGGGTTATTGGGGACATAGGAGTATGGAGAGTTAGTTAATTTGTGTTGTCTACCTGCTGTGTACCATAGTTTAATGGTTTGTTTTAGGTATGGGTTTGAGCCACAGTGTGATAGTGCTGTTTTCATATTGGAAAGCCACAGTGTGATGCCCAAGTTCCCCGAGTATACCTTCAGCGCCTAAATCCCAATCTACAGCCGCTGTCTTCTCCTATAGACAAGCCCCCGATTGTCAGGAGACTTGTTGCGCCTCGCTGTACACGGTTACCCCCAGGTCTTAGAGCACAAGGTATAGACGCTAAGGCCGGGTATACTCTGGAAAACCGGAACACCAATGGAGCAGAACAGGAAACTGGAAGACAAGAACAGGACAATAATACATGAAAACAATGAGCAATGAGAAGAGCAATGAAGAATAACTATGAGAAGAACAATGCTAGGCTACAAGAACCAGACTTTGGCTACTATAAGAAATAGCAGGGTCCACTAGCTTGGCTAACCAAAACTATAACAGGCAATGACTGAGTGCCAAAAACAGACTTAAATACAGCAAGGGAACCAATGGGGAACAGGAGGAAAAGAGACTGATACATGATTGGCCAGTTTGAATAATTAAGAATCTTCTCCGCCCAATTAGCGTTTGTGGAAGAGGAGAAGATAAGAAGTGGTGCCCTCTCGCGTCCGCGAGACACCAGAAGACAGCCGGGCCGCCGCGCGAGAAGAGGAGAGCAAGCGCGCGTCTAGAGACGCCAGCCATGGTGTGATGACGTCACCCATGGCCAACTCCAAAGATCCCCGACGCACGTGAGGAGACCCGCCACGGGAACGAGGACAAAGGTAAGCGCGGAGTCCTGACACACAGCAGATCACTTGCTTTCTTAGGAGATACTATTTGGTCTTCTAATTCAACCCATCTAGTTTTATCTGTTTATGCATGCCATTGAGTGGTCTTTGCTAATCTTGCTGCTACTGTATGTAATAATATTGAATTGACAGGAGAGCTGCCCCCCCCCCTCTATTCTGGGGCCTTTGTAGTGTTTTAAAGCTTATTTTGGGTCGTTTGTTGTTCCAGATGAATCTGTTAATTTGTTGGTCTAGTCGTGTCAGGTCAGTCTTTTTTATGTCTAGTGGGAGAGATCTAAATAGATACAGTAAAGGAAGGGTTGTTATTTTGACACTTGTGATTTGTCCGAATAATGAAATGTCATAGTTGGTCCACTGTTTTAGTTGGTTAATTAGTTTCCCCAGGATTGGTTAATTTGGTAGATTGAGCCTGGGTTTGCGCAAAGTTTAACCCCTAAATATGGAAAAGACTTTTTGTTCCATTTGAATTGGAAATTAAGTTGAAGTAGTTTTTTCTCATATGGGCATAAGTTGGGGGCATATTTATAAAGGATTGTCTTTTTCGCCAAATAATTAGCGCAGCACATCGCAGCGAAAATAGCGCCATTTGGGGCTTCGTTTTGCCTTATTTATAAAAAAGCGAAAAAAACACACTTCACGGCTGAAAAAGGCGAACGGGCGCGATAAAGAGCGAAAAGTATCGCAGCGAAAACTTAACGCATCTAAGAAGACTGCATTGCTAAAACCATTCGAAACCAGAAAAGCCCACTAGAAAATGATGTCAAGTTCAAAATGGCCACCTCACATTTACCAAGAAGTCAGACATGTCTTATTTAGTCAATCTTCTTAGAATTTCTCAATTGGAATACAATTTTCTTTTCCACTGCACATTCGCCCCTTCTAATGCGCTATCGCTTTTCCAAGGCATATTCCATTATAATGCGCGGTCGCCTTTCTAATGTGCGTTCGCCTTTCTAATGCGCGATCGCTTTTCCAAGGCATATTACATTATAATGCGCGGTCGCCTTTATAATGTGCGTTCGCCCTTCTAATGCGCGTTCGCTTTTCCAAGGCATATTCCATTATAATGCGCGGTCGCCTTTCTAATGTGCGTTCGCCCTTCTAATGCGCGTTTGCTTTTCCAAGGCATATTACATTTTAATGCGCGATCACATTTCTAATGTCGCTTTTTCAAGGCATATTACATTCTAATACGCTATCGCCCTTCTAATGCGCGTTCGCTTTTTTAAGACATATTACCCATTAGAATGCCTTTTCGCTCAAACAATGACTTTTCACCACCTTCAGGGTCACGCTAATCTTTCACTCTTTTTAACGCAAAAAACACCTTTCGCTCTTTTATGCCTTTTCGCTCCCTTTTCGCTAAAATTACCATTGCAAAGTAAGGCGAAAAGGGTTTTAGCGATAGCTCGCGGAAATGGTTTTGCCATTCGTTAACGCTACCTTTATAAATAGCGTTAACTGTCTTTTTGCCGAAAACCCATGCGAAAAGCGAATGCGAAAACATTTCGCTACTTTTCGCTCTTTTATAAATATGCCCCTTGATCAGGTGTAGGATGGATTTTGAGTAGTTCACCTTGAATCCTTAAACCACTCCAGAGTTTGAGAGTTGTGCGCGTAAGTAGGGAAGTGAGATTTGCGGGTTCTTGATTATAAACATTTTAGAATTTTTTAGACGATTTCCATAATCAAAAAACGCATGGTAAACAGTTTTAAAATGTCCAAACATGGGAGGTCAATTTATAACAAGAATACATGCAGTTCAGATTCCCATTCTAAACTAAATCCAGGCTGGCTAAGCCTTGTCTGTGGTCAGCCGTCCGCTTTTTTTGAACCCTTGCCAGCAGAACATCGGCTGATCCAATTTGCTCCTTCACCATCTGAGTTCTCCTGTACATCAGCTGGTGCCAGGAGGTGCGAATAATAGGGAGACTGTTTACCTCCTTAGGTGTCCCATCACCTTGTCACTTTTGCTTGCACCCTGAATGCATAGCTGATCGCTGCTTTTAGGGTCTCCTTTCCAGTGACCTCTGATGACATTTTCATGCTAATACTTATTCCTCAGGTCTAGGAGAGTGGAAAATATAGACACTAGCTTCTGTTGCTTCTTGTAAATGCATAAAAACCTGTACCTTTTTTTCACACCTTTACAAGCCCTGACTCTTTTGAATCATCCCAGGGAACCTTTTGTTATAAAAATAAACTAAGGAGCTTTGTGTTCCAGGCCCTTAGGTGCATTAAGCCCTTCATTTTAAATAAGCTTTGCAAGTATTGTTCTAAATGTACCAGCACCACCTTTGATCAGAGCTGCATTCTCCCAAATAGGCAAGTCTTTTACCAACTGCAGTTCCATTGTAAAGGGCAGTAGCCCATTTGGTAGTGCCTTGTTGATGATCTGCTGGGTCGGTAAGCGCCCATACTCACGAATCATCAACGAGCGAAATGGCCCCGCGATCACTGTGTGTACAAACCTTAACCCTTAAAACAGGCAGACTAAATTGCTTATAGAAGCAGAGTTTAGGTGACTCATAATTAATTGTATTACTGTGACCACCAGAGTGCTTTGTGAACAAAATGTTCTTGTAGACATGAACTGTACTGGAACTGTATCCACACTCATTCCTGGACTGTAGCCAGACAGTCCCTGAACAAAAATGCTAATAAACATTGCTGCCTGAAATATCCTGGAAACAGAACAACGCACCAGCGATTAATTCTCACAATAAAGCATTGTTATAAAACTCAGGGTGATCTTTCATAATCAGTGACCCAGTTACAAACTATTGCTTATGGGTTTTTCTATAACCATTTTCTTACGGATTTACAAATAACATTTTCTAAGGATTTTTAGCAATACTGGAAAATCTGGAATGAAAGTACCATATATACTTGAGTATAAGCCGATCTTAGTATAAACCGAGGTACTTATTTTTACCTGAAAAATGTGTAAAACTGATTGACTCAAGTACAAGTCGAGAGATGACTTTCTCACAAGGCCACAGTTCTTATTGTTAAAAATGGTGCTAATTTTCCCCAACCAATCAGATGTAACTACCCCCATCAAATGAAACGCCATGCTTCTTACTTATTTTTAATACTGCAATATATTGTCTCTTACGTGAAGTTGTAAACACTGAATACTAAAATTATAAATAAAATAACGTTTGGATCATACTCTTTACACTACAATCCTTAGCAGCCTTTCATAATACCATGTCACATATATATACAAGCTCTGAACAGAACATAGAAACTAGGGTTGCCACCTGTCCTGTTTTCACACGGGAATTGGACCCCCTGGGTTTGCATACTGACAACTGAAAAAAAAATTCTGAAGGAAAAAAAAAAAAAGCACCTCCTACCATTCAGACCAAGTGTATATGAATCAGGGAGATTCAATAAAAGTTCTTATCATTAAAAATTGTGGTAATTTTGCCCCAACCAATTAGATCTTATTTAACATCTGAAAGCTAGTATCTGATTGATTGGGGCAAAATTACCACCATTTTTAACGATAAGAACTTTTATTGTTTGTTTCAACTACCTAACAGTTGATCCAGAGGAAGGTAAAAAAATAAATAAATTGGAAAGTATCCCTGGAGCAATTTATACTATAAGCATCACAAGTCCAAAATGCATCTCCTTACATTTATCAACATTGAATCTCATCTGCCACTTAGCAGCCCAATGTGACAATCTATCTAGATCCCCCTGCAACAATTGCACATCATCTGAAGTTTTTAATAGTCGACAAAGTTTGCCTTTGCAAGTAAATCTAAGTAAACTACATCTACTGCTATACCAGAATCTAAATTTCTACTTACTTCCTCATAAAAGCCAAGCAAGTTAGTTTGACAAGATCTATTCCTCCTAAATCCATGCTGGTTACTTCTTATAATGTCAGTCCTTAAAACATACTCTAGAACATGTTCCCTTATTAAACTTTCCAGTTTAATAAGTTTCCACTGAAGTTAAACTTACAGGCCTGTAACTACCCAGTGTTGTTCTAAAGAGGATGAAAAGATAAGAATATTGTCAAGGTATACAATCACAAACCTATCCAAGAACTCCCGGAGCACATCATTAATAAAATCCTGGAAGACTGCTGGGGCATTACATAGGCCAAAGGGCATAACTAGGTATTCATAGTGGCCATCCTTGGTGTTAAATGCAGTCTTTCAATCGTCCCCTTGATGTATTCTAATTAAATTATATGCTCCTCTTAAGTCTAACTTGGATAAAAAATGAAATAGAAGAACCGACTACTTGGAACAACATATCGTCAATCAAGGGTAGGAGATACCTATTTTTGACAGTGATTTTATTCAAGGCACGAAAATCAATACATGGTCTCAGACTACCGTCCTTCTTTTCTACAAAGAAGAAACCTACCCCCGCAGGCAAGGTGGAAGGCAGAATAAACCCTTTTCCTAGATTTTCTTTAATATACTGCTTTATAGCCAGAGTCTCAGGGCTGGTAAGGTTGTAAAGATCTCCATGTGGTGGCATTGTATCAGGCAATAAATCTATGGGGCAGTCGTAAGACCTGCGTGGAGGGAGTTTATCGGCAGCCAGTGGGGAAAAAACATAAAGGTAACAGACAAAGGAAGATAAGGAACCTGGCTTTCATGATCAAGCCCCCACCTGACAATCTGACCAGTGGACCAATCTAGGACAGGGTTATTCTTACGGAACCAAGGCAAACCTAGGATGACTGGATTAGATGGAATATCCAGGAGGAAGCATGTTAAAATCTCAGGATAACCCGACTCAACCTGGACAGTGATCTCTGCTGTCATAGATACAGGGCTGCTGGAAAGGAGGGGGGTATCATTAGTAGCCAAAACTTGAATGGGGTTAGGAAGTGGTTTGGGTGGAATACCAATGGACATGGCCAGAGTACGGTCCATGAAATTTCCAGCCCCCCTACTATCTAAAGGCCTTGGAATGGAGCACACTAGAACCCCAAGAAATTTTAATAGGTAACAAAATTTTATTAGATTGAACAATAGGAGAAACTATCTGATTGCCTAGGGAGTCCTCCTCTAACCCACCTAGGCCCTGAAGTTTCCCGCCTTTCTGGACCCCTTTTTAGGACACACGTTAGCAAAGTGACCCGTCGTGCCACAGTAAAGACAGAGTCCTTCCTGCTGCCTTCTGTTCTTTTACGCCAGAGAAAGTTTGTACATACCCAATTGCATGGGTTCCTCTGGGGAAGATGGAGAGAGAACAAAAGGGGTCAGTGATGACCTAGAAGGCCCTGGAGTAATCATTTATCTCTCTTGAGAACGATCCCTGAACCTACAGTTAATTTTTATGGCCAACACCATAGATTTGTCAAGGGACTCAGTAGAAGGGTAATTCAAGAGAGCGTCCTTAATGGACTCTGAGACAAAGACAAACTGATTGCTTAAAGCTGGATCATTCCAGTGGGTACTCAATGCCCAGCGCCGAAACTCAGTCACATACTCCTTGACAGAACGTTTGTCCTGACGAAGGTTCCTAATCTTGGCCTCAGCAGTGGCAGTAAGATCAGGATCTATGTAGAGAAGGGCCATGGCGTCGAAAAAGGTGGTCACAGAAACCAACGATGGGCTATCATCTGGAAGACCAAATGCCCAGGTATGCGGGTCCCCTTGAAGGAGGCAAATCACCAGGGCAACTTTCTGGGATTGAGAACCAGTAGAGGTAGGACGCAGTCGGAAATATAACTTGCAAGAGTTCATAAAGTTGCGTTCTCCGCTAAATTTTTTGGGCAGTGGGGCCTTGGGCTCGAATACAGGAAGTAGAGTGACTGGAGGAAACCTATTTTCCTGGGCCGCTACCCTTTGGGCTAGTTGGTTGACAGCCCCAGTTAAGAGACTGGAAGACAAGAAAAGACAATAATACAGGATAACAATGAATGAAGAACAATGATAATATGACAAGACAAGAACCAGACTTGGCAACTTAGAACTAGATATGGCTACTAGGACTAATAGCAGGGACCACTAGCTTGGCTATACCAAAACTATAACAGGCAAGGGAGAAATAACTGAAACAGGCTTAAGTAGAACAGAGGAATGGATGACAAGAGTGTGATGCAGGGATTGGCCAGTTTAAATGAAATTGGATATTCTCTGTCCAATCAGAGGACTACAGGACCGGAGGGGATAAGGAGAGGTGCCTGTGCACATCCGCGCGGCACTAGAACACAGCCGGCCGGGTGCGCGAGCAGAGGAGGAGGCACTCGCGCACGAAGATGCAACGTGATGACATCAGCCGCGTTGGCGGTGACCGAAGTCTAGAGAGTGCGTTTAACCTGCTATTTTGTTCCTACTATTTTTTGATATTTTAACAGCACCCAGGCTCTCAAAGAGGGTGGTGGATTGACTGCCTGCATTTATATACTATCAGGGTTATTCAATAAAAGTTCTTATAGTTAAAAATGGTGCTAATTTTGCCCCAACCAATCAGATGTTAGCTTTCAAATGTTAAATAAGATCTGATTGGTTGGGGCTAAATTAACACCATTTTAAACGATAAGAACTTTTATTGAATCACCCTGTAAATATATAATAGGGTAGGGACACAGCTCACTTCAAGCTTTATTATTTTTCTTGCCCAGGTGCTACCAGTCAAAGATGAAAGATTTACGGTGCACTCCAGGGTCTTGCAAAAATTAATTTATTAGAACATGCAAAGGCATGTGTCTTGGGCCTTTTATATTAATAGAAAATGATTTGCTACCTTTTTATACCCTAAATGAACTATTGGTTTATGCAAAATCTTGCATTGATGAAACCTACCTAGATCAAAATGTGTTGTAAGGAAGGGAGGCTCTGCCCCCCTGAAATGTTGGGTATGCCTTTGTCTGTTTTAGAAAGAGCTAGTTTCCCCTTTTTGTTAATCTGAGAAGTGTGTTTCTCTTATTTTAAATTTAAAACATATTGCCACTTAAATGTAGCAATAAAATATTTTTTGTGCAACTCTTTTTTTTTCTCTCTGCTCCTGTGTGCTTTGTAGCTGTCCACACACTTTGTATTGGAGAAGTTTAGTCTGGTTGTTTTAGTTTCAATGGAAATTAATTGGCTGGGTTTTATTCTTTTCTGTGCTGGTTTACCACATTGAGTTATAGCTTGCTGGAGGGTCTGTTTCCAGGATGTTTGCAGATTACACTATATGCGAATCCATCAGCATGGAATCTTTACAATTATGCAACCACTTGTGGTTATTGGAAGATTTAGAAACATTGCAAACCATTAAAATGAATGTGGGCAAATTCTTTAGCAAAACTGCAAAAGATTGCTAGTGGCTATTTAGATTTTTTATATATATAAAGGTGCCAATTTGAAGCGATATAATAATTTCAAAATATTGTTTATTTATTGTTTCAGCTACTTACCATCTAAATCTATTAGTTCTTTAGGAGCGTCGTGGATATTGATGACACCCTGCACTAGTTAAGACTGCCTAGACTTCCTAGTGATTGGCTTTTCAGCTAGACAAAGCATGTGTCAGCATTGTGTTCAGCAAAATTAGCTGCATGGCACTGACAAGTGCTGGGTGATGTAATTTATGAAATCTACCTAAGTACCTTTAACAAAATTTAGCTTTGTGATGTTCCACCAATGTTTAAATGACATCAGAATAACTGCAACTGCCTGTCCAATCTTTTTGTGATAAGACAAGGAGCATAGTAGGAACGGTATGTCTTTAAAAATAAGATGGAGTCACCAATCAAATGTAGAATCTATCTGATGTCGTATCTCTGGATTTCTACAAAATGTATTATCCATTACTAGAGCAGCCCGGTGGATGTCTATTGAACGGAGTTCGGGAGAAGCCTTATACTATATATATATATATATATATATATATATATATATATATATATATATAAATATATATATATATAGTTAATATAGTTAATGTATACCTTCTTGAGACGTACTATAACCTGTAAAAAAACTTGTGTACGTTTTAAGATATAATTTAACCAGGACATGTGTTGAATAAAATGTATATACCTTTTTATGTTACACTACACCAGTATCATTTTTGTTTTTATTCTCGTTAGCCTGAAGTTATAAAACTAAGAAGTTTTGTTTGGAAAGATTTGTCTTTTGACTGTTGTCATCCCTGTTGCAGGTTCTATATAAAGTATTTAACTGTTTTGTTGAAATGGGCCCTCAAAATGTCCAGACCATTGACTACCTGAAAGGAGTAGGTAAGTGTACAACACAAAATTTACAACAAAATATCAAATAAACACATTTCAGCTATGAACGCTATAATGTATTAAAGGAGAAGATAATTTATAAGGTGTCTAAACTATCACTGATCCATCTTTTTGTTGATCTGTCTTCTATTTCTTTAGATATCCAATCTGAAACATGTTATATTTCAGCTGTAAATCAAGTTCCTTATTATAATAAAGTGTAAATGGAAGGGTGACAGTTGGTATGTGAAGTGTATGGTTCCTCTGTCACAGTGCTGGCTCATAGTGATCACTGAGCATGCTTGCCCTCACAGATAGTCATAGAGAGGGGATACTGATCTTAGGCAACACAACTCCTGGATTAAAGGCATGCAGCAACACACACACCTCAGAGTAATTGCAAAAGTCATATTTTCAGTATACATAGCCTTTAACACCTACTTTTCCCCTAGCCACTGGACTGTGCACTTTGTCTAGGTAGTAAAAGGGGAGCTGCCAAAAGAGCTACTTGGGTATCATACAGTACGTCTGGACAAATGTGTTTTAGCTAAAATTGTCCTTAAATGTATGTTTGGAGAACAGTTGTTATCTGTAATACGGCTTCAAAAATGCCCTATGGAATGCATGATGTAGATATAACCAGTTTCTAAGCAGTAACTTTGAGTATAAATTTCACATGGATTGTCCTAAGAATCAATGAGGTAGAGGGGGACTTTAATATAACTCCCTTTCCTGATTTTTAAATCAAACCTTCATGAGAAAGGAAACTTGGGAATTGTATTTATGTGCATATTTAGGACATTCATTTCTTCACAGGCTCCTTCTTCTTGGTGAGTCTTGGTGGCACAGCCATTGGACTAGTATTTGCCTTTCTGCTTGCCCTTATTACAAGGTTCACTAAGCGTGTACGTATTATCGAGCCTCTCTTTATCTTTCTCATTGTCTATTTGGCACACCTAACAGCAGAGATGTTATCACTGTCCTCAATTTTAGCGTGAGTATTTTTCTGTTGAATTCTATCAGACAGACTGTATTATTAAATGTTTGCCAAAGGGGAACTACTGGGAAATGTCACTTTTTTGATCTACAATTTCCTTTATGTTTTGGGGTGTTCTGGAAATTACTAATCAATACCTGTTGATGCTGAGCTTGGGAAAGGTAATATAGAACTCCACATCAGATTTTCACTTTCTGTTTTTCAAGCATTTCAGTGGTATATAGAATCTAATTTAACAGACAGTATACAGTTTACATCTCGCAATTACAGTGCATTCCTCTCATATAGAAGACACATGGCTAAGGAGGGGCATCCTGTATAAAATCACAGGGATAGACAGAGACCAAACATTCCCACGTAATAACATTGCATAAACTAGCGTCATGGTACAATATGTACTTATTACTTGTAGGTATTGTAAAGGCTTTTGTTGGTTGAACAAAAAAGTGCTTAGTCACAGCTTTCAGTTTGTCCCCTCAATTGGAGATTGTTTACCTCAATGTCTGAAGGGAATCAAAACCTTTGTATTCTTCTGCGATTTAGACCCAGGCTGTAGTTTTGACATTCATGCAACCAGGATGTAACCAGCCACCCACTTCAAATATTTTATTTCCTGTGTATTGAATGTTATATTGAATCCTTAATTATATAAAGTGAATTTTGGTATAAACATAGTTCTTACCATCACCACCAAGCAATTTTATTTTTATTAGACACATAGGTAGATGTGGATTACCGGTACATTGCTCATGAGAGAATATGCATTTTGCGGCACGGACACGGTTACATGCTACACTTCACCAGTGCTATCATAATAGTGCATAGTAAGCTCACTTACTTCACACCTCTCCTTTAACTTATTGAAGCAGGTCTGACTAGGTGGTGGGTAAATTGCAACATGTTGTGCCCAAAGGGGCAAACAACCTAGCAATGCAGTCCAGTCTGTGAGCCTGAATGGTTTAACCATGGGCCTTAAAGTAAATCTATGTACGAAACCTGATTTCTAGAGATAAGAATATAGGGTTTTTGCAGCTCTGGTCTTACCATTCTCCTGTTGTTGGAAGCAAATCAGCTGCCTTGAGAGCTGGGGGCAAAGCATCTCATAGACATAAAATTCTGACTTCCCTCCACAATTTTTAAAAGCCGTCACCAATTAGCTAAAACCTGATGCTTTTAACTTTTTGTTTGCTCATAGGTATTTAAAGGGATCTCATACCTTTACATACTTAAAGAGATACTACACTTTATTTATTACACAAATTACCTTTTTCTTTATCTGTTTCTACACTAATTCAATAAACACCACAACTACTGCAAATCACGGGACCCTACAGAGCAAAGAACCAGTGGGCGTTAAAATATAACAGTGGGTCCTTTTTATAGATTTTTTCCCCATGCTAGACACCGGTGCAATCCTAAACTGTACTAAACCTGACCCAAGTATGAGGTAGTACCAAATACATTATCCAGTCATTTGCTTTGCTTCTCTTGCCCACCCACACCTGATCAATGTCTGCAAACCAGGTAACTGCATCCAAATTACAACTCACACAATAATTTTTCAGGAAATCAAAACCAACCTAAAGAAATCAATTATAATAAATCAAACCTTCAATTGGGAGAACAGAATGTTTTACCACTGTTTAGCATAGACCTTATGCAAGTAAATTGTTATCCGGTGGTTATTTCAGAGAATGCACATCACAACATAGCCTTAAAATGAACTATAGTAATAAGATAGCAATAGGTTTTATAGAAGTAAACAACTATGGTGGTTTTGATTTGCATGAAGCTTAACAATTGCCCAGTATATCCTCTTCAAGTTATTCTAAATTTATTGAATAAAGCTGGTCATATACTTGCCAAAAACCATACTTGCCTAATCATTAAATGGATTTGCTAATTGTCATACACATGTATTACAGAAAATTCCCCTCAGTCAATATAAGCTTGTTAATATAAGCCAGTAATCGCTGTGAAGTGGTGAGACAAATGGTAGCTCCCTCTGCAGAGTATAGGGAGGCTGATCTTTAAAATCTATTTAGAATTATCACAAATTTAAGACAGATTCCAATTCCTCTTCTAGTGCAAACAGCGGAAAACTTTGTCCAAAAATCAGTGACCAGTTTAGCTATTTTTTGGGGGGGATAAAGCGCCTGTCAATATCAAGCTGGCGATTGAAAAAATTGGATGTATCAGGGCTTTATTGGCAATGTGTGTAATAGCTTTCCCAAACAAGCGCACGGCCACCGAACATTCCTGGCGGCTAATAAGGTTGTTCGGGAAAGACCAAAAATTTCCCTCTTCCCGCGATAGTCTCCCAATAGAGGGAGGCAGGCGAGGGAAGCACACATTCCCAAAT
The DNA here is from genome assembly GCA_019447015.1 of Hymenochirus boettgeri. Lineage (NCBI taxonomy): Eukaryota > Metazoa > Chordata > Amphibia > Anura > Pipidae > Hymenochirus > Hymenochirus boettgeri. The sequence goes on along the minus strand of CM033472.1, from coordinate 127,424,403 downwards.
ATTCTCCCTATGCTGTGCATAGGGAGAACGCTCAGGACTGTGTGTATCCTGATCTTGCAGATTTGTCTGTCATTTTTCAAAAGTCTGTCATGTGTGTACCCAGCTTTAGGCCTATCATTTTCCAACTTTCCGTTTACCAGTCCATATCTTCAGCAGATGTCAAGCTGAAAGATTGATGGTGCAAGGTGGGGCATTTTGCCCATTTCTTCTGTTGGAATTTTCTATTGTGGCGAATCAAATGAGAATTCGACCAGTTCTTCCGATCAACTTCTCAATATGGCTTTTAGGTCAAATATTCTTCAAAACGAGTTTTTGATCGGGATACATCAATCAAAAAGTTGTTGAGAGTTGAAAGAATCACCCCATGTATGGCCTGTTTTAGGCAAACATATCAAATACTGTATTGGAATGCTGTTACCTTTTTTAATGTTTTCTGTTTTGCAGTAAGCAACTAGGTTAAGAAAAGCAGAAAGGTAAAGCCAGACAGCCGGATTTCACTGCAATAATGGTTTGATTGTTAGCCCACATGCTTCAGTTTTACCCAACCTTTTTCAAGGGGGCTCACAATAAAACCATTATTGCGGTAAAATACTGCTGTCTTACTTTAGGTTTTTGCTCTTCTGAACCTAATGGCTTAATCCAGGACTAGATGTATATCTCTTTATTTAACCTTAATTACTATGTTAACATTTTACTATTATGGATGACAAAGTACAATTTTAAAAATGACGTGTTGACTGTGTGTGTAATTGTGTTTCGGTTCATGTCTATTTTTCAATGTGTTGTGTATATTGGGAAATGTATGCTTTTAACAATATATATTACTGTATTGGTGTTTGAAAGGCTAACAAAATCTAAACCTTCATATATTTGTTTTGCTTTCTTAATAGAGTTACCTTTTGTGGCTTGTGTTGTAAAAAATATGTTGAAGCAAACATCTCAAACAAATCCAGGACCACTGTGAAATACACTATGAAAACCCTGGCAAGCAGCTCAGAGACCATTATCTTCATCTTTCTTGGCATATCTGCAGTGGACACATCTAAATGGATGTGGGACACAGCTCTTGTCTTGTCCACACTTATCTTTATATTGTCCTTTCGAGCTATTGGTGAGTTTTTTCTTTGCATTTTAATTGATATTTTTGTCTGTTGAGGGTTCTTCAGGGCCAATGCAGCAAGTAATAGATTTGGTAATTGCATTAGTCCTACAAAACTAAGTGACTGATCTCTAAGGTTATGTGGCCCTGGGTCAACTTTAGCTTAGATTTAGCTAATCTGCCCAAATTTAGGAATACGGTATATAAAACTTTTCTCAGAGAAGCCAAAAAGTTGCAGATGTTATGGAAGGGAATAATTACTGGTAAGGGTGTTGAACTGAGATCAGATATTTTTGAGGGTTTTTTTCATGCAAGTGATGAAAACATTATACAGTGCTTGTTCTTAAATAGCATATTGGCTGTGGTGTACAGGTATTTTAAATGACTGTGTTCTTTTGGATGATGTATATGCCCATGAACTAGGATATTTTTGTGTGGTTTGGCTTTGCCTGTGCTGTTTATTTGCAGCAAGCAATCAAATGAAACCTTTTTATTGGTCTCCTACAATTCGAAAACATTTTGCTGATTGGTTGCTGCAGCACAGGTATAATTTTGCATTAAAGCCTTGAACTAGTGGTTACCTGTATAAAGCTAAATGCCATTTGACAGTATTGATACAAAGCAATTTTTCATGTGAAGATGTTATAGTTGATAAACTGTTTTGATTGAAATGGTGCTGAGAATCATTTAAAGTTTTGTAACAGTGTAAATGTTTTAAAGCTAAATGCCATTTGACAGTATTCATACAAATCAATTTTTCATGTGAAGATGTTATAGTTGATAAACTGTTTTGATTGAAATGATGCTGAGAATCATTTAAAGTTTTGTTACAGTGTAAATGTTTTATATTCCAGGTGTTGTTCTACAGACATATGTTTTAAATCGGTTTAGACTTCTCCCATTGGACAAGATTGACCAAGTAGTTATGTCCTATGGTGGCCTTCGTGGGGCAGTTGCCTTTGCATTGGTGATTCTTCTGGATGGCTCCAAAGTTAAGGCAAAAGATTACTTTGTCGCAACAACCATTGTAGTGGTGTTTTTCACAGTGATGTTTCAGGTCAGTATGCTGTTTATTTGTTTAAGGTCATATGTTTAAATTTTGTATACTGTGGCATGGCATCTGTCATTGACTTGAGAAATTCCTCATTGAATTGAATTTGAAGTTTTGTGCATATCACTGCAAGCCATTACAACAAATGTATGAAATAATTTAGTGACAAGACATTGCTTTTTAATTGTGCATCTGCTTCACAGTTTGTTGACTAAATAATTTATTTTGCAGATTCTGTTTGTTGGGATACACTTCTTCATTGACTAGACATTAGTTAGCAAACAGTTGCATTAGTAGCCTTGTAAAGAGTCTCTGAGAGTATGTGTATAGAGCTCCTACTATGAATAGAAATACAACTTAAAACTCTCTGTTGCTCCATTAAGAGGATCAACATTTTATTTCTGTAAGATATAAGGGTATGACCAAAAGGGTTAAAACCGGAAAGGCTAATTATTCAAAAACTCTTGAATTGAACATATTTAGTAGACTCTTTACTAGTATATTATATATAAAACAATTATTATTTAGTTATATATTTTTGTAGTTAAAGAAATAAGCATACGGTACCTGTCTAGGTAGCTGTTCCAGTGCAGTTATTCTGTATTTTCTTTCATGTTAGAACACTGACAGTATGTCAGTTTCCTGCATCTATTTGTTTTTAATCAATCATTCATATATAGACATATAATAAAAGACTTCATCTCAGTTTTTTCACCAACACCCTAGACAATTAAGGGGAATGTAAAGGAAAAAAAATCAAAAGGTTGATTATATCACTTTTCTTAAAATTCCAACTGGTTCCTGAAAAACAACCTGTCAAGTTTAAAAAAGAAAGAACTGCTTTTAGTTCCCTCATTGATTGGGTTCTTACATAGTATAGAGGTTGAATAAAGACATAAGTCCATCTAGTCCAACCTTTTTTAACTCACTCATTAAAGTATGCATTAATTCCGAAGCTATACTTGCTGAAAGTTGAGTCCGCCGGGTCTGGTCAGGTCCCACTTCTTAATCAGATCTCGCCCATTGAAAAAACACGCTTCTTGCACAGAATATCTTCCCATAGCTCTGGAAACAGCTAAAAGTTAGAGCAGTGAAGGCTAAAAGCAGCTGCACCACCGTATAGCACAGAAGAGACAATCTCTTGGGTCAAGAATCTGCATTTTAAATTAAACTAGGACCGGACCCGGGAGCTCAACTTTGGGTAAGAACTAATGCAAACCTAGGGGTGAGGACCTACCAATTTATGTGATCACCCTGGGTACTTCAATGAGGAAGAGGGAGGATTGGAGGGATAGAGTTGTCCTTTAAGCAATGAACAAAAAGAGACAGCAGATCAGCAGAGAGAACATCACATTGAATTTGTTTGGATTATTGTAAAATGGCTATTTTAAAAAACGAATTACTTTGTTTTACCCTTAAGAAGGCCATACAATAATGTAATACTATAATAATAATATAATGTAAGCAAAATCCGTAATGCATTTGTACTAATACCTGTAGTAACATTGTAATTTGGATTTACAGATCCTCAATTTATATATTTTAAATTTAACAGTAAGTGGCACATTATCACTTATATACATATTGTATATGTTACATATACTGCTAATTAAACTGTACATTATACAATATATTGCATTTTTTAATTCAAGACTTTTTTCTTAAAATTAAATAAATGGGAATTTTAAATATGATATAAACTTTTTTTTCTGATTGTTTATTGATAGGACATGGCTGTTTAAATATGCAATATTTATTATGACTGTGTATAGTGACTGAGTAATAAATGTTGTTTAAAGGTCTGTCCCCTGGAGGGCACTGTTTCCAAACAGGTACAATCTAATAGGACAAGGATGCTTCAGCCATTGGAGCTCTTGATGTAAGCTCTTAAATTCTGAGAATTGCAGATTAGCAACAGCTGGAATGACACACTGAAAATTCCAGTGATATAAAAAAAGTTCCTATTTGTAACTGAAATATTAGGTTGCCCTTGAATTAAGTATATTAGTTTACCCACAAAAAAAATATAGAGGACAGTCATCTCACGTGAAATGAATTTCTATAGGCAGTGTTTCTTGGTAAGTCAAATTGTGTTTTGTTTTCTTGATGTGATGAAGCTTAGTATATTGAAACAATTAGACGTGTCATTCCTTCCAGAGCTCCACATACAATTTTCCAAGCAGTCAAAACTGATATGTTTCCCTTATTTGTTAAATTCAAAGGCCTGCAACACACTCCTTTTGAAAACTTCTCTTCTCAAGGGCCACAGGTTGCCGAAATAGTTTGTTGTTATGTTGTAGAAGAAGCAATGCGCAGTTGTTGAAAAGTTTACTGTCTTGGCCATTAGGTTCCACTTAACCAAGATGCATGCGTTCACCATTTTTGGTGCGTTAACGCATGCGTTTCCATAACAGATAATGGCAAAATCGCATACTCAAAACGCCTGCGCAAACGTACAACAATACGTGTGCGATAACGCTCGTGATTGTGTGCACGATTCCTGTGTGTTGTAGTGTGGCCTCAGCCTTAGGCGATTTCTTGTGTTTGCGCGCGTTGTTTCATGTTTGCGCATGCGGTTTCGCTATTTACAAAGAGAAACTGCATGCGATTGCGCAGAAAAATGGTTGAACGCAAAACATGAACGGCCGCGCAATCACATGTGCAACGTAAATCACAGGAATTTTCGTGCTCCCGCGATTTCCATTTTAGCGAAAATCATGGGTGCAATAGCGAAGGAAAACGCGTGTGCAAATGCGAGAAAAACGTGCTAGTGTGGCCCAGCACTTAGTCCATAACAAAAAGGTATCACCTTATCCTACAAAACTCATCTGTTTAGTATTAACCCAATATCCCATTTTTTGATACAGATCGCAATTTACACTTTTCCTGTTTTTACATTCCAAATAATAAGTGCAAATTTAATTAGTTTTCCAAATTTTTTACTTTATTTTCCAAGCAGCTTGTTTAATGGTGTCTGAAAATGTACTCACATTAATTCTTCCCATGTACTGCATTTAACTTGTCTGTCACAATATTTGGACACTGCATACATTTTCCCGCAATTTCAGAAGTTTGTCATCTGCCTCATGAATCTGCCTCATGTTGTAACTGATTTTATTGCAAGAATAAATGTGCATTATTTTAAGGTTTAATAATCAATAGCACATTATGTACTATGTAAACCAGGTTTTTACCACATATCTATTATCTGGTTACAGTCACATACACTGTTAGAACATCCCCACTAGCACAGAAGTTAAGGCTAAGGAAATCTCAGGGTTTTAAGAGTTTTCCCTTGAAACTTGGGGATATCTGGAAAAGGCGTTTGTGAAAACTAGAAGAGGGAAAGAAAAGAACACCAATACCACCAATGAAGGTGGGAAGCAAGACAGCAGAAAGAACATACATGGTCTAGTGGGGGTTTCAGAGAAATGAAAGGGCATGTCCACCCCCCAAACTATAATTTAACCCACTTCTGGCCCCACTATGTAGTGTAAAAAAATCCTTACCTCACATCCCAGCTCCAAATGGTTCTCCTGTAGTCCCCCCCCAAAGTCCCAAAAACTGGCCAGCAGGAGTACTGCAGAGTCCATAAAGGCCTCCTGTCTCCCCTCCTGGAGAAGTTTGGCATGCGCACTGCAGCCATTCTCCCCCTAGCTCCAAACCCATTTGAGATAATATACTGCTCCGTCCCCCAACCGCATTACTATTATTCACAGAAAGTGCCCTGATCTTTACTTACTATGCCTCTCTCCTCCTCCTTACTACCATGCCCTCTCAGCCAATCACGGACGCAGCTGCCGGTCCCGTCCCCTGCTTGCATTTCCGTGCAAGCAGAGGGCCAGGGCAGTGCGGAGGAGGAGAGAGGCATGGTAAGCAAAGATCGGGGCACTTTCTGTGAATAATAGTAATGTGCTTGGGGCTGGGGGAGGGAGCAGTACATTATATCAAAAGTTTATCAGAAGGGTGGACATGCCCTTTTAGGAGTATTTAAAAGAAACAATGTATCCCTGTCTGCTTTAAACACAACAACACACTGAGGCAGTATCCCTGTCTGCTTTAAACCCAACAACACACTGAGGCAGTATCCCTGTCTGCTTTAAACCCAACAACACACTGAGGCAGTATCCCTGTCTGCTTTAAACCCAACAACACACTGAGGCAGCAACTTTGTCTGATTTGTATGTGGGAGAGACTAAAGAGTTCCTGCACCAGTGTATGGGCCAGCACAGAAGAGCCCTTCTCTCATTCCCAGATCTGAGTACTGGGAGTTTTTGCAATCAAATATTTTTAGAGAAGCAGTATTTAGTTGTATGAAATTAAAAGTGTGAAAAACTGACTGTGCAAAAATGTGGGTACCCTTGTAATTTTGCTGATGCATGTAACTGCTCAATATCGATATTATATATAATATCATATATATTATATAATATTATACTTGCCAGCATGGGATCCTAAGTACAAAGATCTGAATACAAAGATTGTTCAGTATCATGGTTTAGGGGAAAGCTACAAAAATCTCAGAGGTTTCAACTGTGAGAAATGTTATTAGGAAATGGAAGGCACACTTGCTATTAAACACAGGTCTGATAGGCCAAGAAAGATACAGGAGCAGCATATGCAGGGTTCTGACAATGTTTACAGACAACCCAAAGATCACCTTCAAAGACCTGCAAGAACATCTTGCTGCAGATGGTGTACCTGTATACCATCTGCATTCTACATTTCAGAGCAATTTGCACAAAGAACATCTTTATGGCAGGGTGATGAGGCATTGTTGTATGCAGAACTTGCAGAAGCTCATTTTGACAAGCCAGATTCATTTTGGAACAAAGTGCTTTTGGAAATTACAAAAGCACTCTGCATTGCAAGAAAAACATCTTCTACTTACTGTCAAATTTGGTGGAGGTTCCATCATGCTGTGGAGCTGTGTGGCTCGTTCAGGGGCAAGGGCCCCCGTTAACGTTTAGGGTTGGATGAATTTCACCTAATATAGATGGGTAATTTATAAAGCACAATTTGGGGACGCAGCGCTGTACAATCTATATATTCTCTCTCTCTCTCTGTACCCCCCTTTTTGACATTAATTAACCAGTGTGCTGCCATCTTGTGGTGAATCCAATGAATCAAGTTAATCGCACACCTTCAAAATATAATAGAAAATTTACTTCATACTCACCGTAATTTTCTTTTCCTGGTCCCACGGCAGGGGAATACATGGGTTATTTCCCTATCTCACTTGCGTGCAGGAAAGCTTAAAAGCTCCTCCCTCCCCCCTCCTCCTTACGTCAATTTTTACTGCTTCCACAGTTAGAGGGAGGGTGTATCCCCTGCCGTGCCTGGACAAAAGAAAATTACGGTGAGTATGAAGTAAATTTTCTATTTTCCCTGGTCCTGCACGGCAGGTGAATACATAGGGATTTAACAAGCCAGAAATAATCATAAGAGGGGCGGGATTCAATTTTAACAATATATCAAGTTTTATTTATTGCCGCTTCGATAATCTTACTACCGAATTGCGACTGAGTTTGAGACAATACATCTAATCTATAGTGTCTCAGAAAAGTGTCTGAGGATGACCAGGTGGCCGCTTTGCATATATCTTCCAGAGGCACCCTTGCCGAAAAGGCCCATGAGGTGGAAACTGCCCTGGTGGAGTGTGCAGTTATTCTCTCTGGACATTGTACTGCCATATTGTCAAGATATGCTTGCCTTATAATTGCTTTGAGCCATGAGGCTATCGTAGCTTTAGAAGGCTGTTCTCCTTTATTCTTCCCTTCAAAGAAGATAAACAGAGCATCTGTCTTACGAAACGGCTGCGTTCGTTCTTTGTATGTTTCCAACGCTCTGCCCACATCAAGAGGGTTTACCCTCTCATTACCATCTTCCTTGGTTTCTTTGAAGAATGGTAGAACTATGTCATCATTGAGATGTCTCTCATCTATGACTTTAGCTGAAAATGCTGGATCTGGTCTGAGCATGACTTTATCGTTCAAAAAAGTCAGAAAGGGGGGAGACACTCTAAGTGCTCGAATTTCCCCTACTCTTTTGGCAGAGGTTATGGCCACCAGAAATAACGTCTTAAGAGTAAGATTTTTCAAACTTGTCTCACTTAGAGGTTCGAAAGGACTCTTTCCCAGATGTTTTAGTACTAACTGAAGGTCCCATGGAGGAACTTTGGATTTTCTTTTGGGAAAAAGATGTTGGACTCCTTTGAAGAACCTTATCACCAGAGGGTCAAATGCATACTTGATTTGTCTAATTGCTGAGATTGCTGACACCTGGTTCTTTAATGTGTAGAGACTCAGCTTTTTTTCTAACCCATCTTGAAGAAAATCTAGTAGATTTTCTGTGGAAGCCTCTAAAGGTGTTAGCCCTTTTGCCAGACACCAGGTAGAAAAAACGTCCCATATTTTGTAGTATCTTTTCGATGTAACAGGTTTTCTTGACGCTAGAAGAGTATCTACCGTTTTACTGGCCATGCCCTTTTTTATCATTGCTTCCCTTTCAACAACCAAGCCTTGAGGTTCAGTTTCTGAAGATTTTGGTGTTTGAACGGGCCTTGAGACAGAAGGTTCTGGGTTTGATGTAGATGGAGTGGAGGTTGAATGGCTAGAGTTTGCGCCCACGGAAACCAGGGTCTCCTTGGCCACCAGGGAAGGATAACTATAGCTAGTACTTTCTCTTCCTGAATTTTCTTCAGCGTTTTCATGATTATAGGGAATGGTGGAAACACCTAGACCAAGGGGAACTTCCAGGAAATGGAGAAAGCATTCACTGCCCAAGCCTGACTGTCCTGGGTCCAGGAGCAATATTTCGGCAGTTTGTGGTTCTTTCTCGATGCCATCAAGTCTATGGACGGAGTGCCCCAGTACTGGCATATCCTGTTGAATACTTTTATATCCAGACTCCACTCGTTCGGATGGAATAAATTCCGGCTGAGATAATCTGCTAATTTGTTTGTTGTCCCTGGGATATGAATCGCTTGGATGCTCATCAAGTTGTGTTCTGCCCAAGTCAGAATGGTTTTCGTCATATCCCACAAACTCTTGCTGCGTGTTCCTCCACTCTTGTTTATGTATGATACTACAGACGAATTGTCCGACAGTATCACCAGTGACTTCTTTGAGATTCGAGTATAGAAGGCCTTCATTGCTAGCCACACTGCTAGCAGTTCTCTCATGTTCTGAGACCTCTCTCTCTGAATCAAGGTCCATGTATTCTGGACTTTTTTCCCCTGACAAATTGCTCCCCAGCCCACTGGGCTCGCGTCTGTGGTAATTATGATCTTGCTGGAAAGGGCTATAGATACTGGCTTGAAATTTGCTGGATCTAGCCACCACTTCAGTTCTTCCCTCAGGACTGTGGGCAGAAAAATTAGTTGGTGAGGATTCTCCGATGTTTTCCACTGTTGTAACAGATTTATCTGTAGACTTCTGAGGTGTAGCATGGCCCACTTCACAGACTCCGTCGAGGCGACCAGTTTCCCCATGACTTGTTGACAGTCTAAGGCTGTTGAAAACAGAAACTTTACCAGGTTCTTTATTCTGCTGATAATGTCGAGTTTCCTCTCTTCTGTGATTGAGATCTGCTGTTCCAGAGAATCTAGAACCACCCCCAGGTATATTATATTCTGAGATGGCTGTAGGCACGACTTCTCTGAGTTGACGATCCAGCCACGCTCTTTTAAACAATTCACCGTAATCTGTAGATTTCTTTCAGTAGCGACTTGCTCCTTGCTTTTACCAGAATGTCGTCCAGATAGGCGAATACCTGAACCCCCTGTTCTTAATTTTGCTATTAGTGGAACAAGTATTTTGGTGAATACACGAGGGGCTGAAGTTAGCCCGAAGGAAGAGCTGTTATTGCCAGTGTTGACCCAATATGCAGAACCTTAGATATTTTCTGTGGGGTTTGAAAATTGGGATGTGTAGGTAAGCACTGTGCAAGTCTATCTTGGCCATCCAGTCTAGGTGTTTTTCTGCTGAGATATAGATTTCAACGTCTCCATTTTGAACTTTCTTGTTGTAGAAAAGTATTCAGATATCGAGATCCAGTGTCAGTCTGGCTTCTCCTGACTTCTTTCTTCTTAGGAAATCCAAGAGTAAATTCCTTTCATTTGACTCTTTGGATTGACAGGTTCTATTATCTTCTCCCTCTTGACCTTTGCAGCTCTTGTAGCATCAGAGCTTTGGCTTCCAATGAGAAAGGAACTCTGGACTTTAGAAACCTGTTTGAATTTGGGGTGACCGAAATTCTAACCGAAGACCCAATCTGATGGTCTTTAGCACCCATTTGTCTGAAATACTGTCTCCCCATATGTGGCTGAAGTAACTCAGACGACCTCCTACACCAATCCTCTGAACATAGTCATAAGGGTCTGCCTCTTGACTTAGCTCCTCTAGCCCCACGAAAGGAATGTTGCGCATTCTGATTAGAGCTGGACCAAAAAGGTCTCTGCGAAGAAGGTCTGCCAGGTCTGTACTGTCTGGCTTCGCGAAACCCCATATTTCTTTGGGATGAGGTCCCCGGTCTTTGATTTTTGAAAGACTGTGGAAGGCTCTTCTTGGCCGAATTCTTCTCTATCAGATCTTCCAGCTTCGAGCCGAATAGAAGCTTACCTTCAAAAGGAATAACTGCCAGTCCTGTTTTGAACTGCGTATCTGCACGCCACTGTTTTAACCACAGTGTGCGCCTGGCTATAATTGCGTGACCCATGGAGTTAGCGACCAATTTTACAGAGTCCCTAGAGGCTTCGGCCATGTAATCATTTGCTAGCTTATATCCTGTAGCGAAAGAATATCCTCCTTCTTGTACCGGTTTTGATGGCTGGCTCCAGCTCCTGTAGCCACATACGGTTAGCTCTCGCTAGGTTAGTAATGGCTATGGATGGTCTCATAGCAATACCTATGTAAGAGAACGCTCTTTTGAGCGCCGTCTCTTCCTTTCTATCTATTGGATCTCGAAGAGAGGTAGAGTCTTCTGTGGCCAGAGCAACTTTCTTAGCCATCTTGGCTATCGCTGTATCGACTTTGCCAGAGCAACTTTCTTAGCCATCTTGGCTATCGCTGTATCGACTTTGGGAGGATCTTCCAGGATTTTGACCTCTTCAGGACAAAAAGGATAAAGACTGAGGAAATTTTGAGAGAGACCATATTTCCTATCTGGAGATTCCCATTCTTTGCGAATGACACTTTGAATTTGTGGATGGAAATGAAAAGTAAGGTTAGACTGTACATTGCCCCCAAACATAAGGTCTTCTTCATCTGTATGGGTAACTATTGACGGAATTTTCAGAGATGTTCTCATTTTGGCAATAAGGTGATCCATAGTGTCTTGATTGAATATGGGAGATAGTACTGAATCATCGCCCATTGCATCACTGTCTGAATTTTCATCATTGATACTCCTGTGAAGCTGGTAGGTTGGAATCCCTGATGGTTCGCCACTTGTTGCGGCTAATACCTTTTCTGGTGCTGGTTCCACATTTTTGTTGCATACTACCTCTGCATTGGACTGCATAATACTTTTAACCACCTCGGCTATTTGTTCCAAAGTAGGCGGAGGCCGTTTATCTGCCAAACAGTCTTCACATAGTTTTTTTCCCTGAACAGCGAAACTGTAGCACAATGCACACTCGTTTTTCTTGGACTTCCGGGAACAAGACGAACGGTCCCTTGAATCCGGGGAAGAACTGAAAAGACATATGAACAGTACATCAGAAAATTCTAAGTACAGCTTTGTTGAAGTACCACTCTCTTTTATAAAGACTCACCCCCTGGACTCAGACCTGTAGCGTTTGGAGGAGCTCATGGCAGTACTGCAAACAGAAAAAAATAATTTCAATTAGATGAGCAGACAATTTTTGACAGAGGGCACAAGAGTGAACTCTGTGAACCTCTGAGGTCTGGAGTCCAACTCTACTTACAGCAACAGGCAAGCTAATTTGTTGAAGACAGGCAGTAAGTAGAAAAAAACAGCGTGTTTGTCTTCCACTGAAACACTGACTTTGCAGGGAAGATTTTCCGCGCGCTAGGCCGTTTAAATTCGTGCCGGCGCGATGACGTCATTAAGCCCCGCCCCTTCGGGAACCAGGAAGTGAGCCGTGACAGCTGGGGTACACGCTTGATCAAAAACCCCCTCCTGACCTCTCATGAATGATTGGTGCAGGACTTGCCGTGAGGAAAGAGAGGAGAGACCTCCGGCGTATTAGCGGGGGGAGCCGCGATCCTACCTGCACACAAGCAGGAAAAATTGACGTAAGGAGGAGGGGGAGGGAGGAGCTTTTAAGCTTTCCTGCACGCAAGTGAGATAGGGAAATTAACCCTATGTATTCACCTGCCGTGCAGGACCAGGGAAAACAGATTGTTCAGGGCAGTTGCTTCATTTTGTTCTGTTGTTGCTGTGATAGGAGGATAGAGCTGTCAATCATGAGGAGCAGCAGACCATGTGATGTAACTATGTCATGTGACCACACACTCAGTCTCCTCCTTTCACTTGTGGTTCACCGAGAGTCAATATTGAGAGTTCAGAGAAGGCAGCTATGGAAATGTGTAGTTTTACTTAAGGAAAGACGATGACAACTGTGAATGGGATGGAGCTGCCACACTGCAATACAACTGCACTGTAAGGGCTTCATTTTACTTCACACTTTGTGTCTCTTTCCCCCACAAACTACTGAAACGCCAGTGTTAAAGGCCACGTATAAACTCTTTTCACTCGCCTTTCCTTTCCATGTGTCATTTTTGCAAGAAAATTGTGTTTTCTAGGGGACATTGTGTGTCAATAATGATCGATAGCAGTAAAAAAATTAATGCGAGATCTACCCCATTGTTAAAGGGGAAGGTGATGCAATGCGCGCTAAACAGGAGTTGATACGATACGTGCTAAAGGGGGAATTGATACGATACATGCTAAAGGGGAGTTAATGTGATGCGCTCTAAAGGGGAAGTTGATGCGATACGTGTTAAAGTGGAAGTTGATGCGATACGCGCTAAAGGGGGAGTTGATCGATACGCGCTAAAGGGGGAGTTGATCGATATGCACTAAAGGGGAAGTTGATCGATACGCACTTAAGGGGAAGTTGATCGATACACACTAAAGGGGAAGTTGATCGATACGCACTAAAGGGAAAGTTGATGCGATACGCGCTAAAGTGGAAATTGATGTGATACTCGCTAAAGGGGAAGTTGATTCTATACGCACTAAAGGGGAAATTGAGGCGATACTTGCTAAATGGGAACTTGATGTGATACGTGCTAAAGAGGAAGTTCGTGCGATATGCCTTAAAGAGGAAGTTGGTGTCATACATGTCAAAGGGAAAGTTGGTGTGATACATGTTAAAGGGGTAGTTGATGCAATATGCATTAAAGGGCAAGTTGGTGTCATACGCCTTAAAGGGAAAGTTGGTGTGAGAAGCCTTAAAGGGGAAGGTAGTGTGATAAGCCCTAAAAGGGTAGTTGATGTGATACGCCTTAACGGTGAAGTTGGTGAAATATACGTTAAAGGGAAAGTTGGTGTAAAAACGCCTAAAAGGGAAAGTTGATGTGATATGCATTAAAGGGGAAGTTGGTGTGATAAGCCTTAAAGGGGTAGTTGGTGTGCTACGCGTTAAAGGGGAAGTTGATGCTTTAAATATCAACTTCCCCTTTAACGTTACAGGGTTTCATATCAACTTCCCCTTAAGCAACGGGGTATAACACCTCACATTAATTTATTTTTTAGAGAAAATACCAACATTTTCTGACCCTAAATTTGGACATTTTGCAATATCCCCTTATTGCACAACAATAACCCCTCAAATGTCGTGAGGTAAGTTAATAGGGAATGAGATCTGCCCTAGAATCCTGCATTGTGTTGGGCACACCAAAGTTTACCAGATTTGCAGTAAACTAATAAATCTAACTGTACTACAGCCTTGCCACAAAAGGAAAGGAGGTCCTTGTAGAGCTTACAATCTAGTTAAATAATATTAAAAAAAAATCAGGATAATGTTCAAGCATCAGTCACAAAGTTATGCAGAGGTTGGATATTCCAATGAAGACATTCATGCAGAGGGATTCTATTTGCCCCTAACATGCTTCACATGTTAGGGGCATGTGAAGCTCCTATCTCTTCTATTCGGGACACATCCAGGACATATCTCACCACCTACCCCTCATGCTTGGTACTCAGTATTTGGTCCTCTTCTTTTCTCCATTTACACCTATAGCCTCATGGACAACTCATTAGTTTATTCAGATTCCAGTATCACTTGTATGTTGATGATACTCAAATTTATATCTCTGCCCCAGATCTCCCTACACTGACATCCCTGTTTCCTAACTGCCTTAGCGCCATCTCTGCCTTAATGTCCTCCTGCTTCCTCAAACTGAACATGGACAAGACTGAATGTGCCATTTTCCCACCCTCGGGATATGTTCCCCTCCCTGTTCCCGTTAGATTCAGATATTTTCTTCAAACCCCATGTCAACATGCTTGCCAACTCCTGTTGGCTTCAACTCAAAAACATCTCTTGCATTCGCCCCTTCCTCTCATATGACACTACCAAAATTTTAGTTTATGCCCTAATCATATCCAGGCTTGACTACTGCAACAAACTTCTGTCTGGTTTACCTAACAAACGCCAAATGTCACTTTGCTCGTGTTGCCCCTCTGGTTTAGAACTCCCTCCGTCTGTCATTCACTGTTCCTTAATGGGCAGGGTCCTCTTTCCTATTGTATTGTGGTATTGCTGTAAATAACCATCACTCTGTGTACTTATAATGTATGCTTTACCTCTGTATGTAATACATATAACTTTTTATAATATGTATTACCCTTGTATGTAATGTATGATTATGTTGTGTGTAAAGCACCACAGAAGATGTTGTCGCCATTTTCCCCATTTTTGTTTTAAATAAACCTTTCAAAGGTGCGCCCAGGTTTAAGTAAAATGAAAACGGGGTTTGTGGGGCTGAACTAAGTGAGGTACATTTTTTCTTAGTAGGGTGGACATGTTCTAATAAAAACCTTGCTGCAGTTTGGCTGGGTGAGGTTGAACTGCACCAAACTAATTTTTTATGTGGGGGGGGCATCTAAAATTTTTCTATGTGATATCTAACTACACCACTGGAAAAAGGAAACATGTTTAAAAACTGTAAAATTAAAACCTAGAAAGTAAGGAGGAATGGTTTGAAAGAAAGGCAAAGGAAGACATTTAAGTTAAGATAAAGAAACAAAGTGAGGTGTGTGTGGGGGGTGGGAGGGTTTACATCCCTTGTCTGTCACATGTATGTTGTTTTGATGCCTTACCCATATAAGCTTAATAATATGACTTTTAAGTTACAATTTTAAGCCACAATTTAATTCACCTTGCTTTCATGTGGCCCCTGATATACTATATGCATATTCAGCCACATTCCAGGGTATTTATTGGGAAAATATACTTGTTCTGAATTAGTTAGTTGGATGAATACCGAAACATCTTCAAGAAACTAAACTTAAAGGCCAGTTGATCTAACTCAGGGGTCGGCGACCAGTAGCTTGTGATCTACTGGACGATCGCAGACAGTTACCTTGTGGACCACGAGGTGTAGGGGACTCTGTCTGGTACTTCCGGGACATTCATGTCGTGTAATACATGTCACGTGCTGTACAGTGCTGTGCGGGAGTCCTTTTTCTGAGGGAGCGGCCATAGAAATTTAAGTTACATACTTTAACCTTTATTTACCAACACAGGGGGTAAAAAAATCATATCTACATGTCTGAACACAGCAAGGGAAATTTATGCTTAGGCCAGGTTAAATAGAGTTTACTTAACCTGACCTAAGCATAAATTCCCCTTGCCTGGTTCAGACATGCAGTATGGTCAGTAATAACAGATTCTATTACTACTGACCATACGCATGTCTGAACACAGCAAGGGGAATTTATGCTTAGGTCAGGATAAGTAAACTGCATACTGCACGTATGAACACAGCAAGAGGAAATTATGCTTAGGCCAGGTTAAGTAAACTCTAGGACTTATTCTTTTAAATAAAGGGAATCACCTTTTTTTTATGACCCTTTATTCCATTTCTGTTTACACAGTCTATGCCTGCTGGTCTTTAAAACACCAAGCAAGGTGATCCCCTTTATTCTATTACTCAGAAGTAACATCTGGCCTTACTCAGTATGGCATACTGCATGACTTCTTCCAGTGAAAGAATAGAAAAAAAAATTTTAATCTACAATTTAAAGGGCAACTAAAGCCTCGAAAAAACATTAAATGTTTTCATCAAAGGTGACCACGCACCTAATTTTGACCACACCCCTTTCACACCCCAAAAAAACACACAGAAATAACTATCATAGTATTGCTATATATAGCATATATACTAACATCCCTAACCCACAGTGTTTATTTTATACACAAAATCACAATATAAAGTTCATTTAAAAAAGGGGCATAGGTTAATATGGGAAAATATTCACAGCTAGCGTGTAATTTTTTATTACCATTCTTCCCTTATGGAGTAAAGTGTTTAATCAAATTTATTTTTGAGATCTTTTAAAGGGCATGTCCACCCCCAAAACTAAAATATACCCCATATTGGCCCCACTGGGTAGTTTAAAAAAAAAATCTTACCTTACATCTCTGCTCCAAATGGTTCTCCTGCAGTGCTCTTTTTAAGTCCAGGAAAGTGAAGAGTAGAAGTTGTCAGTGAGTCATCCGGTGCGTGTTTCTTCCTCAACCACAGCAAGGACTGAGGCTTACGCAGGGGAGCCCTTTCCCTCTCCCACCATCCGGATCTATGCTCTGCAGCCATGGCACCTAGCATGAATTCCTTTTAGCATAAAGTAGGTACCCCCTGTCCACCCCCCAACAGCCGAAATATTTCTTTAAAAAAATGTTTAAATCGATATTTACAGACCCTTCTTTCCCACGGCGTCTCCATTGAAAGCAGCCACGTCTGTGATTGGCTGCCTCTTATCCAATTACAGATGCTGCTGCCGGTCTGGCCCCTGTTTGAGACTTCCTCCAAACAGGGAGCCGGGGAATTGTAAGGGCTGTAATTATCGATCTAAACATTTTTTGGAAGAAATATATTGGCGGTTGGAGTGGGCAGGGGGTACCTACCTTACACTAAAAGTTAATTTACAGGGTGGACATGCCCTTTAATCTAGCGATTTTCAACTTACCACTGTGAAGCCCATTTGTTACATAGAGGTTATATGAGTGTGTAATTATATTGTAATTTCACTGATTTCCCATTGCAGCAATAAATGTTCAACTAGTATGCATAGAAAACATCAATGGAGTCTGTGAAATGTTTTTATACATACAGTACACATTTGAGCATTTTTTTAGCTTATATTTTCCTGTAGTACATTTTCACATTAACTGAAGAATGTGAGGTAAATGCGCTACGTCTTCCTCCTTTTCTTCAGTAAAACTTGCAGAAGAGGAGGGAGAACTTACCCACGGATTGATCCAGTGTCTCCTTCTCTGACAGTCTCCGACACGTCCACGCTCCTTTGCACAATGCAAAGGAGCTGGGGATGGCATCAGAGAATGTCATCGCTGGATCGATTCTTCCTCTTCTGCAAGTTTTACTGAAGAACAGAAGGTAAAACTTAGCGCATTTACTTACCGTTCTTCAGTTAAACAGAATAAAAGAAAGTTACAAAATCGCTAGACATACCCTTTAAGCCACAAACTAAAGCTAGGTACCGATAAAGCCCCGATGCTGTGGATATGGGGAGTGCTGCGGATAGTGTGTAACCCGATCTTTGAAAACTGCAGATCCTGTCTGTCATTTTTCAAAAATCTTTGCTGTGTGTACCCAGCTTAAGACAGACTGTTCTAATTTACCGAAGCTGAGACTAAATCAGATTTAAATGATAATGTGACATGACCATTTAGATTCTTTTATGTGGACAATTCACTTAACTATTGTTCTTTTTACAAAATATATAATTAGAGAGATGATTACAGAGATTGACATTCCCTTCTAAAATAAAGTTCTATTTAGCAAAAGTTTTTACTTATTAATTTATGTGTGAGTTAGGGTGTTCAAATCTAATTTGCATCTAATTGTCTTATTCTTTGTATCATTAAAAAGAGACCTGCCACTTTGAGTTGTGATTAGATTCTTATTAGACAATTCATCATATTAATAAGGCTTGTAGTTCTCAAAATGCTGGTTCACCAGATTGCACAGAAAAGGTTCAAACACAAGGGTAGGGTAAGTCCAGGTGTTAAAAAAAACTCATGCTTTCTTATTTGAATCTTTAAGAACAATGAATAAGTAGAGTTGACTATCTAAGAAGCATCTGTTTAAGTCAAGATATAATAATTGGTTACTGTTGGTAGTCTGTCTGAAAACAACCTGTGCACACAGCTGCCAAGAGGGCATTTTGTAGTCTTTGTAATGCATTATTAATGTTATATTACTGTGCTGCTATCGTTTTCTAGTCAAAATTCAAGGAAAGAGTGTGGACATGTTTATGTATCATATTGTTTTGCAAAATGTAGCTTTACATTTATGCTTTGATTTGAGTGTTTTAGTTTGGTCAGATGTTAGCATCGCTAGAATCAGGAAATTAGTATTTTATAATGCCAGTCAGTACCTTAAAATGACATCTCAGCAGCAAAATATTATATACTTAAGTGGTTACTTATAGGCAATACTGAATGCTTCACCCTAACATCCCGGTCACCCTTCCACAGTCAAATTGATCGAACCCTAAAACTTACTGACCTCTCTGAATGTAGATCCATTACAGCCTTGATGGACTGCTAGCACCCAGAAGAGTGGCGAGGGGCTGCCATCAGACCTTAATTTAAAATATCCAGGAGCGCTAGGGAAAAAGGTTTGTTAACAGGGTTGAGCTTGCAGATGAGACCTCAACCTTCTGGACTGGGGACAGTGAGGAAGAATATCTCCATTTAGGGACATCAGGGAAAGAAGTAAGTATAGTTTTGTTCCAAGTCTATGTACACCCTACAAACCTTGATTTAAAAAATCTTTTAACACAAGTGAAGTTTATAAGTTATACAGTTTCTGTGCACCAAAACAAGAAACAATATATACAAACACAATAATCTTTTTTTTTTTTCCCTTCAGTTCGGTTTCAAAACAATTAAATTGAATATGGCAGTTCAAAGAATCTAAAAGGTTTTTACTTCCTGAGAAATCCTTTGAGGATTTAAATCAAAGAAATGCACAATGCTCTTTTGTTGGACTGCATACACTAATTACAGGGCTACTTTAGTTGAAATGTACAGGAAAACAGCATTTAATAGTTTATTCAGTAGAATTTGTGTTTTCTCGAAACTAAATTTATTAAAAAGTTTAGGATAATGCTGGACAAATAGTACAAAATTTACCTCCTAATGTTCCTGTGATATTATCTCTTGCCCAATCATTTTACCATTTATTGCAAAATGAACAAGCAAAGATGGGGATCATCACGGGAATATCAGGAGTTAAAACTGCTGGACTTTTGAGAAATTAGATTCGACAATTGAAAATTAATTCTATAATGGCCAGCATAAAGCAAGGTACACCACAATATTGCCCCTAATTGCCAGCATGACCAATATTTTTCTGATTTATCGCTAACATCGTCCAGAAAATAATTTATGAAGGTTCTCATTCATCCAGGTCATGGTCCAGTATATCTACGGTATTCGGTTAGATAAACTGGAATTGCAGTTTAGTTCTTGAAGATGTTTCACTAGTAATCCGACTGACTTTCTCAATTCAGAATGACTTATACAAGAAACATTTAAATAAATACCTTGGAATTTGTATAAATCAGCATATAATAGCAATTGCATTCAGGAATTCCATGTGTGCCTAGTCTAAAAACATATTTTTTTCTAATATATAGCTTGGAAATGCTGGTTAAAACAATGTATAATTCCTAACCAAATGTGTAATTTCATTAAAGGGCATGTCCACACCCAAAACTATAATCCCCCCAACTACTGGCCCCACCATGTAGTGTAGTCTAATCCTTACCTCACATCCCAGCTCCATAGGGTTCTCCTGTAGTCCCCCCCCAAAGTCCCAAAAACTGCCCACCAGGAGGCTAGCAGAGTCCATATAGGACTCTGCCTCCTACCTGGCCTCCGGGAGAAGTTTGGCATGCGTACTGCAGCCCTTCTCCCCCTCCCTCCCTCTCCCGATTCCCTCCCCCTAGCGTAAAATGTTTAATATATAAGATTCCCCAAGGGCTCCCAGCCCCAACCTCTATATTTGTATCTTTAGAAAGCTCCCCAAACTTTACTTACCTCTCCTCTTTCCTCCGGCGAAGTGAGCTGCCGGCAGCCGCGTCCGTGATTGGCTGCCGCTCAGCCAATCACAGACGCGGCTGCCGGTCCCGCCCCTCTGATTGCATTTTCTCGCAAGCAGAGGGCCGGGAGCGCGGCGGAGGAAAGAGGGGAGGTAAGTAGAGTTTGGGGGGCTTTCTAAAGATACAAATATAGCGGTTGGGGCTGGGAGCCCTTGGGGAATCTTATATCAAAAATTTTTATTTTGGGTGGACATACCCTTTAAACCCTGCAGTTGCTTCCTCACTTAGCAATCTCTTCCGCATGTTTCTCTCATCCACAAGTGAAACACACTTAAGCTGGCCTTACACTGGCTCCTGTTACATCGAACCAATGTTTATTCCGTCATGAATGTTGAATTGAACGTTACACAAAGCAAGGGGCAGCATGGTGGCTCAGTGATTAGCACTGATGCCTTGCAGCGCTAAGGTCCTAAGTTCGATTTCACCCTTGGACACATCTGCAAGGAGTTTGTATGTTCTCCCCGTGCTTGTGCTAGTTTCCCCCGGGCACTCCGGTTTCCCACACAATCAAAGACATACTGATAGGTTGTATGTGTATGTGTACATAAAGTGATTTGATTGTAAGCTCTTCGGGAAGGCTCTGATGTGAATTGAGTAAATAATTGTAAAGAGCTGCGGAATATGTAGCGCTTTATAGGAAATAAAATACATACATACAAAGAGATGGTTTTACCTGCCGATGTTCCTGCAACGTTTTCCAAATAGATCATAGTTTGTGACATTTCAGGCATAATGTAGATCGATAGTGATTTCAGTTCCAGTGTCAATGTGGAATGTGGTTTACATCCACAGTCATTATTTATGCTAAAAGCTTGGATTGCAAATTGCATTTGAACGGTGTTCAGTGGCATTGCTGTTTTGCAGCATACCAACATTTTATTCTGAATATCACAGAATATTGTAAGATTTATTTTGATTATCTTAAAAAATATTAATAATATTTCTTTCTTTTTTCAGGGTCTGACTATAAAGCCTCTGGTAAAATGGTTAAAGGTCAAAAGACGTGATCACCACAAGCCAACTTTAAATGAGGAGCTACATGAGCATGTATGTCTACCAAAATATCTCATTGCTTAAAGGGTATCTCCACTCATATTTACAGATTTGGGGAATTCAGTTTTACGGCAGGTAAAGGAGCTGTGTCTTACATCCCGTTCTTCAATAAAACAATCAGGAGTCAGGAGAAAAGGTAAAGAACATACAATGTGCATGCGTACAGAAGACAGAGTCCATCTAGACCTGTCAGAGGGCGCGCCAGGGGAGTAAGCGAGCGAGTAAGTTCTTTACCTTCTCTCCTGATTTTTTTTTTGAAGTACAGGATGTAAGACACCGCTCCTTTACCTTCTGTTCTTCAATAAAACTGAATTTCCTAATTGAAAACATTTCCGTAGACCTTAAATGACAATTATACTGTATACTATGCACCCAATCCCCAAAAAAAATAAAAGTACCCAGCATGAGGACCTTAAGTTATAGGTCCAAACCCCTGGATTTAAATTATAGTTCCCACACTCAATGTCAGTTTGTTTCCGGAACCTGGCTAATGGGAACATGCTTCCAGCGAAGTGCATCTTCTAAATGGCTAAAAACAGTTTTTCTTTCTTTCTGTATCTTAAAAGGGAGACTCTTCTTCTGATCTTAAAGAGTGCCAATGTGTTCGCAAATCTTATCTATTGATGAACAGGTCTTAGTAAATTTATTGTAAGGCACATGTATGTAATAACTTTTCAATAATAAACTAAGAAGTAGGCTTTGGCTAAAATCTGGCACCATGTGCGTGCTTTGTGTAAGATGTTGTTCACAGACAACCCAGGGATGCTATTTTACATACAGTATATGTTCTTAGAGATGCCCAACAGAAATGTCTTAACAAATAATAAAAAGATTCAGAAAGCCCTAATTGGCTCAACAGAAAAGTGTACTACATTTGACCTATAATACAATATATTTGTATTGAGCAGTCATATGCCCCTGTAATGTGTTCTCCCTTTTACCTAATTCTAGCTTAGCTTTCTTGTCTTCATAGCTGAGGACATTCATTTACCTTATTAATTTAGTTTGCCTTTTCAGGACACATTACCAGCCTTACCAGTGCTTTGTAAACAGGAAGTATAAGGCTACATTCATGATAGGGTGTATGAAATGCAGGGGAAACATTGCACTTGTAGTATATAGCTGTGCCATTATTTGCAATGGTACCGTTAGGCGTTAATGCATAAAACTATTGTTTTCAATGCACTATATTGCAGCGCCCATGACTTCTATAACTAAAGATGGCCATACAGAAAACCATTTTTTAGGGGGACATTCAATAACTTTCAATCTAATCTGCCAAAAATTAAATATTTCTAGTGTGCCCAATCACTAGACTTTTAATCGTTTTCATGTGGTATGTTGGCAGGAAATTGGTGTCTGAATATTTTCTAGAACAGAAGATTGTAACTTCCCTCATAGGTCCTTCTCAACAATGATCCCAATCCATCTGCAAATTTTGTTAGTGAATCCATTTCACTAATCTCTATGGTGTTAGAAACATTTTAGCACTTAAATTGAAATTACAATGGCACGATCGACCACCCAACTTTGGTCAACCAGCAGCCAGGCTAAAATATTGTTTAATATTGTTCCTCTTACTGTTTTAAACCCCTGGTCTACACTGACGGACGATAGGCCATGAGCTCTCAAATTAAAATTATGACATGGAATGTCATATGGGAATGGGTAATCCCAGGAAGAGAAGCATCACACAGGATGTAATACGCATATAATGTGCGATACAATGTGCCTACAAGAGACACACTTTTTTAATAAGACAAAGGGGATATTTATAAAGGAACGATGTTAGCGCAAAAAAATTACCGCCGCACATCGCGGCCGCGAAAATAGCGCTATCGCCGTATTTAAACGGCGAGCGCTATTCCCGCGATACCTATCGCGGCCGCGATGTGCTGCGGTAATTTTAAGCCCCTTCGCGGCGATACTGTATAGTATCGCCGCGAAGGGACTTAAAATCCCTTCCCGACGCTGCTCCTACCCCGCCACACCCCCACGGCGGCAGCGGCGACCACCCGCCGCCGCCACTTCCCAGCAGCCCCTCCCAACCCGTTCCCCGTTCGCGGCAATCTCGGAACGGGAGGCTAGGAGGGGCTGCCGGAAGGGGCCGCAGCAGGTGGTCACGACCACCCGCCACGCACCCCCTCCCCGGCAACCCCTCCAAGCCCCCCGCCCCGGCCGCTCCCGGGAGGGGACGGGAGGGAGCCGCTGGGGGGTGGAGGCTCCCTCCAGCGGGGCCCTGAGAAGGGCCTTTTGGGGCTTAGGGGGTCCCGCAGCTCGAACCGGGACCCCCCCTCCCCGGCCCTTATAAGGGCCCTTGCGGCACTGACAAGTGCCTTTGGCGGGGTCCCGCAGCTGAAACCGGGACCCCCAGTGCGGCTCTTAAAAGAGCCCTTGGGCGACGTCTTCTTTCTTCCAGTCCCGGCGACACCAGCTCCGCCGAGGCCGCGACCCCCGAGAGGTACCCCTGCGGCCGCCAGGGGTACCCCGGCGGGCGCCGGCGACCTCAACGAGGCCGATGTTGCCGGCGTCTTAATCCGACGCGACGTCTTCGGGCTGGCGACACCAACCCCACTCAGGTCGCCGTGCCGGCAGCACTCACTGCGGCCGCCAGTGAGCCCGCTGGCACCGCCGGCCTCAGCGGAGCCGATGTTGCCAGCCACTTCTTTCTCTTTCTTCAGCCATCTACTGCGATGGCATCTGAGTTCCGCGGCGGAAAGCCTCCTCTTTATATAGGTTTGCAGAAATCCATAATCCGTTTCTGATTGTCAATTTTTTAATACTTGCTTTACATTAACCAATCAGATTTCTGGAAAGTTCTGAAATCTGATTGGTTAATGTAAAGCAAGTATTAAAAATTGACCAATCAGAAATGGATTATGGATTTCTGCAAACCTTATAAGAGGAGCTTTCCGCCGAGGAACTCAGATGCCATCGCAGTAGATGGCTGAAGAAAGAAGAAAGAAGCGGCTGGCAACATCGGCTCGCTGAGGCGGCGGGTGCCAGCGGGCTCACTGGCGGCCACAGTGAGTCTGCCTGGCATCGGCGACCTGAGTGGGGTTGGTGTCGCAGCCGAAGACGTCGCCCAAGGGCTCTTTTAAGAGCCGCACTGGGGGTCCGGTTCGAGCTGCGGGACCCCGCCCAAAGGCACTTATTAGTGCCGCAAGGGCCCTTA
Source organism: Hymenochirus boettgeri (assembly GCA_019447015.1). NCBI lineage: Eukaryota > Metazoa > Chordata > Amphibia > Anura > Pipidae > Hymenochirus > Hymenochirus boettgeri. The sequence continues at coordinate 127,399,701 of CM033472.1, read as the reverse complement.
CAAGGGGGGGAGGGGGTCCTGTTTCGAGCTGCGGGACCCCTAAGCCCCAAAGGGTCTTATAAGAGCCGCAAGGGCACTTGTCAGTGCCGCAAGGGCCCTTATAAGGGCCGGGGGGGGGGTCCCGGTTCGAGCTGCGGGACCTTAAGCCCCCAAAGGCTCTTGTCAGAGCCGCAAGGGCACTGTAAGTGCCGCAAGGGCCCTTATAAGGACCGGGGAGGGGGGTCCCGGTTCGAGCTGCGGGACCCCCTAAGCCCCAAAAGGCCCTTCTCAGGGCCCCGGGAGGGAGCCTCCACCCCCCCAGCGGCTCCCTCCCGTTCCTCCCCGGGAGCGGCCGGGGGGGGGGCTTGGAGGGGTTGCCGGGGAGGGGGTGCGCGGCGGGTGGTCGCGACCACTGCTGCGGCCCCTTCCCGGAGCCTCCTAGCCTCCCGTTCCGAGATTGCCGCGAACGGGGAACGGGTTGGGAGGGCTGCTGGGAAGTGGCGCGGCGCGGGTGGTCGCCGCTGCCGCCGCGCGGGGTGGGCGTGTCTCCGGGGCGGGTGCGACCACCCGCCGCGAGTTGCCTGCCCATCCCCGCCGCGGGAGGTTAGTATCGGCTGACTTCGCCTCCTTCAAGGTGGCGAAGTAAAACAGCCGATACTGCCGAGCGAAACCAGTACCAGCCGCTTTATAAATAGAAGCGGCGGTAACAGGTAAGTATCGGCGCGAAAAAGGTTAACGCTTCGTTAACTTTTCGCGGCCGTTTTCGGGCCTTTATAAATCGCGGTAAACGCGATTTATGCGTTAATGGCCGCGAAAACGGCCGCGAAAAGTTAACGAACCTTTATAAATATGCCCCTAAGTATTTACAAAAACAATGGGTGGGTTGGGCATCACACAGCTGCCATTCCACATACTCTAGGGGTGTGTCAGCGCTAATCATAAATACGGTCCCAAAACAAAATTTGGCAAAGCAAGTCAGACACCAAAGGTAGATTTGTATTCACAGCACTCGAAATAAACTCTGCACCATATATAATACTAAATTTCTACAATCCTCCTCCTGCAAGCGTTGCTCTATTATCACAGGCCTTACCATTTATTGCACAATTCCCCCAGACACAGGTCATTAGCCTTGGGGATTTCAATCTAGTCCTAAACGAACTGAGAGACAGGCTACCAGCTAGAATCCCCCAAGGCCACCAACAAAGAAACACGCAACTATGTCAATTCACCCAAGACTGGAACTGGGTAGACTCATGGAACTATATGAATCCAAACAAACCAATGTTTACATGCCATTCGGCAACGTATGGAACCTATCCAGAATAGACTATATATTTGTGTCCACTACTTTAACTTGGAAAATACAAAAAGTAGAAACTCTTCCACAAGGGCCTTCAGATCATGCCCCACTTCTAATTCAATTAGCAGGAAACACCCCAACCCACTCCATACGCTTTTGGAAAATACACCCGTTCTGGCTATCGCAACTCCCAGAAGGTTTCCAAACAATGCAACGACTGCAAGACTATCTTAAGATAGATCAAGGGTCTGTATCACCATTAATACAATGGGACGCAATGAAAGCATTTCTGAGAGGTAACCTGAAAAGCACAATCTCATATATTAAAAGGCTAACTAGGGAAAGTGAAGAAGCCTAAAGACTTAAAACATTAAGTGCAGAACAGAAATATACGCAATCACCCAGCCCCACAACATACGAAAATCTATTATTGGAGCAGCGAGCATATAACACTCTTTTACAGGATAAGGCAGAACGGAAGCAATTCTTTAACAAACAGTCCTTTTTTGAACTTGGGAATCAGTCAGCCAAGCTATTAACATACATGACAAAAAGCATAAATACCCTTACCAAAATACTAGAAATTCAGGATCCAGTTTTGGGAAGAATACAGAACCCAGCGGACATTATCCACAGTTTCCAGAGCTATTACTCAAATCTATACTCCTCTAATCTTACCGTCACACAACAAGAAATAGCTGAGTATATAACACACACTAATCTACCTCAACTCACAACAGAGCAATGTAATTCTTTAGAATCCCCAATCTCAATCGCAGAGATGGAAAAGGCGATCCAGCAATTACAGAATGGTAAGGCTCCAGGTTTCGATGGGCTACCGATAGAGGTATATAAAAAATTTGAAGAGACCTTTTCCGCTCCGCTATTGAATATGTACAATGAGGCATTTAATATAGGTCTACTACCCAAATCACTCTGCGAAGCCAACATCACAATTTTGTTAAAACCAGGAAAACCACCAGAGAATAGGGACTCCTACTGGCCTATATCATTATTAACCTGTGACTATAAAATACTGGCAAAGATATTAGCAAATAGGCTGCAAAGAGTTATTGCCACATTAATCGCCAAAGAACAGACCGGCTTCATGCCCAATAAATCCACCTCTACAAACATCAGGAGGGCTTTGATCCAGACCCAAATAGACCATGATAACACCAGCCATAGGATAATGCTTTCCTTAGATGCTAGGAAAGCGTTTGATTCGGTTGAATGGGTATATCTATGGAAAGTTCTTAAAGGGTCCTGGGCCAACATATATAGCATGGGTCCGGTTGTTGTATTCCTCGCCCGCAGCCAGAATCACTGTACAGGAAACCACTCCTGAACCGTTACAGCTTCACCGTGGCACTAGGCAGGGATGCCCAATATCACCATTCCTGTTCGCCCTGGCGATAGAGGTACTGGCATGCAGAATTAGATCGCACTCCAAGATTGAAGGGTTAAAACTAGGCCCATACGAAGAAAAGATAGGACTATATGCCGATGACATGATTATCTATCTAAATGCAACAAGTGATTCCCTACTAGCAACAAAACAAACTATAGACGAATTTGGCCCAAAATCTGGTTTATATATTAACTGGAATAAGTCATATTTATTCCCCATAGACGACACTGCATTGACATTAACACACACCATACAGTCAATAGCGATCCTCAAGTCCTTCAAGTACCTCGGGATACATATTACCAGATCACCATCAGAATTCCACAACCTCAATAGCTCACCACTTATTAAATTTATCAAAGATAAATTACTACACTGGAAGGTGCTACCACTAAATCTAATTGGGAAAATAAATGTGATAAAAATTTTTATACTACCGAAAATTCTATACACAATGCAACATGCCATGAGCTATATTCCCCAAAAAGTTTTCTCTTCAATTAACAGTTTGTTGTCATCCTTTCTGTGGGGACAAAAAAGAACTAGGGTAAAGTTTCTTCAGCTACAGGCAGTTAAAGAAAACGCGGGACTGGGTCTCCCAAATTTTCGACTTTACTATCTGGCTGGGAAGTTAAAGTATCAGAGATGCTGGGTATCCGAAGGAGAACAACCAACTCAGTCAGATTATATGCTGCAGCACTATCTTAAAAGTTCATATCTTGCCTATATGGGGGACCCCCAAAAACACACAACTGGATGTATAACGACGATACACAGACAGGATGCTGGCGTCTGGAAACTAGCAAACAAAATACTCAAATACTCCAAGATTCCATAAAATGCTCCTATATGGAACAACTACTCTTACACTAACCTAGCTGCATTTCATGAGGCAGCGCTTTGGGCAAAACATGGTATATATAATTTTGGACATCTATACGTGAACAACGAACTTAAAACATTTGACCAGCTTAAAAATCAATTTAAATTACCAAAATAATTTCAATTTCGCTATCTACAGCTACGGCACTGCCTCAAAATTCAGTTTCAAGACAACGTGGTCACAATAGGAGACCACCCAATCTACTCGATCCTTCAATCACCACAAAGAAAAGGAATGGTATCTCGGCTATACAAGATTCTTCTGCAGGCATATACTCAACCGAATGTAAATAAACTAGTTGATAAATGAAGGCGGTGTATAGACAATATGGATGGGGATACAATAGATCTGATGCTGACTAGCCAAAATAAAGCCTCACATGCAGCACAGAACAAATTAATCCAATTTTATATCACAAACCAGGCATATCTAACCCTAGACAAGCTAAAACATATCCGACCAAATCAACAGGATACCTGCCCTAAATGCAAAGCAACTAATGCAGATTTCTGGCATTTGATGGATGTGTCCCCTTCTGCAACATTATGGAGCTTAATTGTTAAATTTATTAATCAACAACTGAAAATACATATAGAGCAACTGCCGGAACTCTGTGTGTTGGGATGTGTAGACGAAGAAATGTGGCCTAAATACCAAATTGTACTGCTTAGCCAAATAGCCAAATACTTTTTTATGCTAGAAAAAATATTACAATCAAATGGATGGCACCGGAAGTGCCCACAATGCAACAATGGCTTGACCTGGTCAACAAAGATCTACCCTACCAGAAAATGATTTATCAGCATAGACGCAGCCCCGCTAAATACGACAAGATCTGGCACTCCTCCCCTGCCACTCTGCAATACTAGTGGGGGGTCACTCTAACAGGGGAGAAAAATCGTCACTCCCTTCTCTTTTGTTTCTGTGCCTCTGGTCTGGGGTGGGAGCGTTCCTGGGCGGTGCCTGTCTGCCTGTCTCCAAATATGGAAGTAAAGTTTGAATGAGAATAACTTTTATGCAGGTGAAAATGTAAGATATACTTAGTATAGCAATAACAACAAACAGAGAAAGTTTTCTTTTGGTTTTGTTTATCTCCCCCCCCCCACCCTTTTTTTTTCTTTGTTATTAATATGTTAACAAACTAAACGACGGTTCAAATGAATAATTCATGATACTGTATATTGTTAAAAATCTGAAACACAGAATATAATACAGAAACTTTGAAGGTAGTATAGCGGCTATTTTTGTATCTGAAATGTTTATATATACTATCTAGGTGCATTGTGTAAGAATGTATTATATGATGTAAAAGTGTATGTGATACAAAATACTGCTGCAATATGGCTGTTGTGTTCTATACTAAATTTGAACCTGGAAAAATAAAACGAATTCAAAAAATATTGTTCCTCTTGATATTTCCCTTAAAATCTTAAAAGAGTAACAGACATGTTGGTAAATTTTGCTGATTGCTGGATCTTCAGTTGCCCATGTAGTTAGTCACACCATAAAATTGGTAGTACCAATTTAATTCCTGACCAACAGACTGTCAGTTCAGGATCAGGAGTTTTGGGCTGAGATTGGCCCAGATATACCCCACTCTTGACAGATCTATTTAAATTGTAAATGTAGTTGCTGAAGTTTTGCAACATAGTCAGGGAGATTCAATAAAAGTTCTTATCGTTTAAAATGGTGCTAATTTTGCCCTAAACAATCAGATCTTATTTAAAGGGCATGTCCACCACCAAAACTGTAATTTAACAACATACTGGCCCCACTTAGTAGTTTAAAATAAACCTTACCGTAAATCTCTGCTCCCCCTATGGTTCACCTGCTATTCCTCTTCAAAGTTCAGGAAACTGAAGACTGAAGTCTGAATCCCTCGTCCTCATCATGGTCTGGGGCATCCTCAGCCATCGTTGCACCTATCTTCATTAAAGTTAGGTTAACTGGGTGGGAACCGTTTCTGGCACCTCTGTCTGTGGAGGTACCTGTTGCTTTTGGTAAGTTAGGTAACCTCTGCCCGCCCCCAACTGCCACAATATTTTCTTAAAAAAAAACACCTAATCCGTACTTACGAGCCTTCTTTCCCACAGCGTTTCTAGTGACTCAGCTAATAACTGAATACAACAGATATTCCCTTTACAAATTTTAGAAAGAAAGACTAAAAGCGGGTCGGGTTTCGGGTCCCAAACTTGGCGGTTGCGTCGTGGGTATGAAGTGGGTAGAAAAGGGGGTTGCGTGTATGGGTTTTGCAGGCCGCGGCGAGTGTGAGTCTGGAAAATTAGACCAGCGCAGGACTCTACCATGAAATAATGCTACAAAGATCCGTGCAGTGGCAATAGCTGTCCTTTACTGAGGAGGTCATATAAATTTAGTGTACTGCAAGGGACACTGTTTTTTGACAATTTAAATAATGCCACGGGAAATGTTTTTTTTTATGGTCCTCCAATGAAAGAGTGTTTGCCGATGCGTAACCTTGGGGTCTTTGACACAGGGAAGAGCTGACTATAAATACATTCCCGAAGTGTTTGTCTCAACAGCCCAGGACTAAAAGGAACTTTCAATAATACTTTTCTGAATACTGATTGAACACTGAATGTAACACTACGGTAATAAGCAGGAATATTGCTCCTCTGAAAAGTAAAATAACAATAGAGCTAATTATATAAGCTCACTGGAAAATAGTTTACCATTATTATTTTGCAACATTAATACCTCAGCAGTACTGTCACAACCCATATCTCAACAGTTTATTTCTATAAAGATACAACTTTTGTTATTGTTAGTGTTAGGTGATTGCTAGTGAAGATTTATTTTAAGTGCATGTACCAGTAAGTCCCACTTATCAGTTTTGTAACTTGATATTGACTTGATCCCCTTTTATCTAGTGATCATTAGCATGGAATAGAAAAGGTTCTGAGAAAATGAAAAATGCAGTGAATAATGTTAACCCTGTGGTCAAGTGTGTCAGTGCTACCTAGGTTGGTTTTATTCTTCTGATGGATTTAGGGGGCGATGCAATATTGGGCGCAAAATGCCCAAGTCAGTGTAAAACCCACGCAATCCGATGTATCATCAGGTTACCGTGGGTTTTACACTGAGTTTGCATTGCCTGCACCATTTCCGAGAATGCTCGGAAATAGCGTGGCGCAGGCGATGCAAAACCGCCCTTAGTAAAGTTTTGCGCTACCGTGTAGCGCGAAACTTTACGCCACTGAATAGGAGGCGTTAGCCGGCGCACTTACCTGGCAGAGATCCCGCGATGTACAAAATCTCGCACAGGGATTTTTGCATCGCGGGAACTCGGGCAGGTAAGCTGCGTCGGAAAAAAATATTGCATCGCCCCCTTAGTAGCTTATGATAGTATTAAATATGGTCAATAAAGTAAATTATAAGCAAAGTGTCGTAGCAGAATCTTCTCCAATGCACTGTAACCACATCACCTGCAGTTTGTTTTTACATTTTACAAAATCTATTTTGATTAGTCAATTACATTTTACAATATGCCTACATGTATGTATTGATCAAAATATTGGGACATTCATTGTTTATTTTTCAGGCCTTTGATCACATAATGGCTGCTGTAGAAGATATTGTTGGTCACCATGGCTACCATTACTGGAGAGACAGGTAAGTAATCCTGCATCCCATGTCTTTCTTAAGAATGCTGATCAAGTTGATTAAAATTAATTTGTAATATTTTTGGCCTAAATATAACAATTGGTACCTGTTACAAAGGAAGCACAGGCTTGAGAAAATAGAATGCAGAAAAGAAATATAATCAAAATGACATACCACACACCTTTATTTGTTAGTCCTCAGGGTGCTGTCTCATAAGGCCATGTACCACGTCCACAGCGATATACTTCCAAAACGCAAAAATCCCACTGCTTTTACTGTCCACTCTCACACATTTCAGGTGTTCCTGACGTTGTGTGAGAGTGAACAATATCACTATAAAGCATTTTATTTCACCAGACGATGTGCGTCCGTGGGATTTTTGTGTTTGGAATGCAGAAAACAGCATTCCTTTTGCCTTTGAAAATACCCATAGACAACAGTAGACAGACATCAGCACTAAGGTCCCACTACCGTGATTTGGAGTCCGTTTTGCTCTCTGATCGTGTGTCCGATTGTCAATGCAATGCTATTGGAGTGGTCCCACTATGTGCGTTTTGTTATGGGAATGCATGTGTGCATGACTTTTTGTGCGTATCGCATGCATCCCAATGACAAAGGTATATACAGGATCGCAGCACACATAGCATATAATGCACAGCAGTGCATTGCAAAAATCCTGCATACAATTTTTTTTTTGCGCATCCTGTGCACGATAGTGGGACCTAACCCTAACAGATCTAATCACTGCTGTCTGTTTCATGTGTCTCCTTCCTTAGTTCTCCAATACACATATTCTCCTTAAAGCCAATTCTCTCATGTTCAGTAAATTTTCCTGTTTGAATTTGTACTGTAAGCAAGGTCCTATGGCAGAGAACTGAGAATGTCTGCTGACCGCTGAATGCGTTTACACTTAGCTTATTCTTCTCATCATACCAAATAACACTTCACATCATGCCAAATAACACCAGTTAATAATATTACAGATTCCTAACTTGTAATATATGAATAGACTGCACTCATCCTTTAGTTTCCATATTATACATACGGTACTTTGTATCGCATTGAATAGTGCAAAGTATGGGTTGATAAGATTTCTGCTGAATTCTGATTAAAATAGTTAGAAGGGAAGTAAGATTGCTACCCCTTATCAAGGAGTCATCAATCATTTGTACTATCAGCTGTACACTGTTATGTGTATGTGTGAATGCCGTTAAAGTTTTCTGTATAACTGAATAACATATGATAACAAAATTATTTGTAGACTTCCACCTGTACTCATAAAGTTGGGTTCACATGGACGAATTTTCCACCCTGAGCGACCATTCGCCACAAGCGAGCAATCACCTGGGACGAATCACTGTCGGTTTCAGCGTCTGATCACCTTTTCACGTGATCTGGGTTAAAGAGCGTCAGACATCATTCACCGGCAACAACACATGCCGGCGATTTTTCAGACTGATCGATATATGAAAATATCGTTCAATTTGCCCAAAAATCACCTTGTGTGTACCCAGCTTAAGAGTAGCTAAAGGAAACTGAAAAGGAGACCTCAAAAAATAACAAAAAAAACTCTGTTTTGTTACTTACTTTTGTGTCTTTTCTCTACACTGTGTTAGCAAATACAGACCCCTGACTTTGTATACTCATTGCAGTAACATGAACCTGTCCTTTTATTTACAACCTATTCCCACTACTCGGGAACGCGAGTCATACTCTTCTAAATATAAAATATGACCTCCTTCTGCCATATCAGTTTTTGCTACAACAAACTTCAGTCAATGTATTTTAAGCTAATAAGCTTAGTTGTTTCATTGCCATCTTTCATTGTTGCATTTTACAGCTTCTTATCTCCAACATAATTTGGCAATGAGGACAATTTCTAAATATAAATGACAGTTGCCTTTAGCCTGAAGAGTATTTAACTAATAATCACACAGCTAATTGACCATTAGTGGAATGGTAGCTATGGAACTGGCCCTGATATCTGGGATACTCTTTTCAAGGTGTCTGTTTTATATAAACCTTCATAAGCACCATATCTGAGAAGCACCCCCAAGGGACCCTGGTATAGGCTGCAGGGCCCCAGACCGCCAAACGACTTTTCACTGCTTTAAAAATAGCTTGCTTGTTATTTGTTTGGTTTTTTTCTTTCAAATAATTGTTTTTAAGAAATAGGTCATCTTTGTAATTTTTAACATATATTTTTAGGTATTGTACATAAGTATGAGTAATATAGTAACGGGAACCACACCAATATTCACCACCTGCCGTCAATCGTTTAATCGATGGTGCTATGAGCCAAAAAACTACAGACTAAAGAAATGGAAAACAGATGTTCCCTAAAGAAGCTCAAAACAGCACTCGCGGCATTAGATGGTCATAATCAAAACTGGGTACCCTTTTTAAAATGGAGGTCTTCCCAAATATAAATTACATCTACACACTAATTGTCAATCGGCCCCATTTCAACAACCGTTCAGTCTCTAATATAAAACATTAACATCTTTATTAGTTATGGATAAAAACACATCATTTACCATTAATATGTATACAGGGTTTTTTATTGCACTTGTATATACTTTTCAATAAATATATATATGTACCTTATATATACCTCGCTTTGTGTACCATTGAGGGCCCACCATACTGTTTGCACATATTTATGTGAGATTTATGGCAGCGGAGTGTCTTTGGACTTTGTGTCCTTAGTATAACCAGGATCTCTACTGACCATCTGGATGTTCTGTTTTGTTTAGTCTATGTGGTCTGTGGACCACTTCTTTTCTGGTTGCACAAACTTTTGTTAGTGTTGTCTGCCTATCCCCTCTATTATTTTGGATACAGGGATTAGTATTTTGTAAGTGATCGCTTGTTGTTTCCATTTAAAGGGAAAATTGTTTAGTATCTGGGATACTTTGTTCATGGGTATTGTTATGTTGAGTCCTTTGGATTTTTGGAGATTTACTTTGAAATTTCTAAGTGAGCATTTCTTTTAGTAGGGAAGGTATGGATATATGTGGAGACATAATTAAGAGTAGTAAGCCATCTCAATAGATTGCCATTTTGTGTTGAGTATCTCTTGATAATGTATAGGAGTGGCGATAGGGGGAAGCCCTGTAGGGTACCATTATATATATATATATATATATATATATATATATATATATATATATATATATATATACTGGATCAGACAGCAATCAGTTAACCTTAATGCGTGCAGTGTAGTTGGCATATAATGCCATGATTTTAGAGATGCCGTTTTGGCCCATGCCTGCTTGAGACAGGGTCGACTCCAGAAACCGTGTTGAAAGGCTTCTCAGCATCAAAGAATAAGAGGCAAAGGGGGATTTTGTGTGTTTTTTAGCATATGCTATTAGTGATATCGTTTTAATAGTATTATCCCTAGCCTCTCTCCCTGGGACTAAACCTACTTGTTCTAGGCTTATGCATTCTGGTATATCGTCTGTTAAATGAAGGGCAATTAGTTTGGCATATAGTTTTTAGTCTATATTCAATAGTGTGATGGGGGGCAGTAACTGCTACAAATTGTGGGGATCTTTATTAGGTTTTTAGACAGGGCCGCCATTCTGATGCCAGAAAAAAAAATTGTATTGCACTTCAACTTGTGGCATATGCCTGGGGCCAGATTTTAAACTAGGCACACAGGGCCCATGTATAGACGGGGGATGGATAGAGGCACTGTCCCTTTTAATCCCGGACCCATCTCTTTCGGTGCACACCTTAAGTCCAAATCCGGTTTCCTGTCTCCATGCACGTGAGAGAGAGTGCACGCGCCATGGCATGCAGAAACAGGAGAACCGGATTTGGACTTAATAAAAGTGGGCACCAAGAGAGAAGGGGCCGGGCTTAAAAGGGGAAAATTGGAATTGGAATGCTGCATTATATACCAGAGACTTCAGACAGGTAGGTGCTGACCGTTTTTTCTTACTTCTTGAAACATTAAGCTCCAGGTTTGACAAGTCCTGTTCCAGCTATTTGTTACCTACCTGCTATTCCAATTCCAGTATACTTACTTGCTGTTCCAGCTACCTGCTACCTACCTGCTCTTCCAGTTCCAGTATACTTAGCTGTTGTTCCAGCTATCTGTATACCCACTTGCTATTCCAGCTACCAGCATACTTCACTGCCATTCCAGCCAGGGCCAGCCTTTGATATGGGCGACCTGTGCGGCCGCACAGGTTGCATTACATGGGGAGCGCCAGCAGAAGGTGTTAAGTCAAATTTGTGCATCAGTGCTACAGCTGTTAAGTCCTGCAAATTAAATGTATGTCACAGCACCACCACACAGACAAATGCAGCACATATGTATGCTGTGCTGTTCTGTCTATGCATTTAGTGCGTTACGTATTACATAATGATGTACACACAATATATACAAGCACGCACTGCAAATACTGAGAGACAGGAATCGCAGGTGGCGGACTTGATTTGAAGCAGGCCAAGGCAAGCAGCATTCAGCAGTGTATTGTGTGTGCCCAGGGAGTGTTTTGGAGAGGGTGCTAGGTGCCAGTAACAAATCTTGCACAGGGTGCTATTTATCCTAAGGCCGGCCCTGATTCCAGCTACCAGCATACCTACCTGTTGTTCCAGCTATCTGTATACCCACTTGCTGTTCCAGCTACCAGCATACTTACCCGCCATTCCAGCTACCAGCATACCTACCTGTTGTTCCAGTACCAGCATTCTTACCTGTTGTTCCAGCTACCTGTATGCCTACCTGCTATTCCCACTACCAGCATACCTATCCGTTGTTCCAGTACTAGCATACTCACCTGTTGTCCTGTTGTTCCAGTAACCTGCATACTTACCGGACCATTCATTGTTCTATGCCTCTAACCGTACCTACCTAGCCACCCGTGGTTCCAGGTCTCCAGCACTACTTATTTATCGTCTACTGCTCCAGGTCTCCAGCAGTACTTACCTTACCAACCACCGCTCCAATCCTCTCATACGTCATCAGTCTCCATTTCAGACCTCCAGCATTATCCATTCTGTTCCTTTACCTCTTCCATTACCGTTACTTTTTCCTGTAGCTGCCTCTGTGATGCCCAGAGTCCCTTAAGCCTATACCCCAAGTGTGCCTTCAGCTAAAACCCCAATCTACAGCCGCTGTCTTCATCCATAGACAAGCCCCCGATGGTCAGGAGACTTGTTGCGCCTCGCTGTACTCGGTTACCCCCAGGTTTTAGAGCACAATGTATATACTCTGAGGCCGGGTATACTCTGGAAAACCGGAACATCAATGAAGCAAAACAGGAACTGGAAGAGAAGAAAAGGACAAAATGCAAGGATAACAATGAACAATGAGAAGAACAATAATAACATGAAAAGACAAGAACAAGACTTGGCTACAAGGACTAGATATTGCTGCTAGAACTAATAGCAGGGACCGCTAGCTTGGCTATACCAAAACTATAACAGGCAATGTGGTTATGGCACGGAAGGGCATATATAGAGCAGAGGAACCAATGGGGAATTTGGAAGGAATGAGCCAGATGCTGATAGGACCATTTGACCTAATTGGGTCTCCTCCGCCCCATTTGGGCACCAGAAGAAAGAGAAGCACGAGGACAGTGGATGATGGTGTCACCCGCTGAAGTCGCCGCGGCCGCCTCCAGAGATTCCCGAAGGCAGCGTTCGGCGGGGGAGCTCGAGGCAGGTAATCGTCGCGGCCTGACGGCCTCATTATCCTTACTGTCAGTCTTACCCTACTGAGTCCTAGGACAGCTGTTTCCCACCTCAGTGTGTACCCAGATTCAGGACAAGTAAGTGCTGCCACCTTCACCACCGAGGCTCCAACCTTTTTGTCTGTGGCCTAAAATTTGTATTGTGAATTTCTTATGGTATGCTATAGTGACCCCTTTTGAACGCGCTTCAGGATTGTTGCTAAAATACCATGATGTGTAGTGTTTGTCTGTAATATTGGGAACGGATCCAGTTTTAAAATGGGTCTATTGTAACAGCAGAATGTCAATATGTTTTTTGTGCATTTCTTGCAGGATGTGACCTCTTTTGTGGGATATTAAAACCCACCAGTGAGCAGATCCTTAAATTTGATAACAGTTAAGATTCATTAACATTTATCACTTTGAAACATTCTATCCTTTGTGTATACAGAATACATGTGTTGCTAAAAAATAAGTTCTTATATAGTAGGGTGATTCTTTGTCTCAAAAGTATAATAAACCTGGAAAATATGCAACTTTAGTTTCCAGTGAATTCTGGAAAAACTTTTAAAGCTTTTGTAGAGGTTTGAAATATTGTGGGGTACGTGGGCCTGGAGGGCAACTATAACAGTCCAAAAAAACAAAACCTGGACTTCATTTTGTTTCTAATTATTAATTCTGCTTCCAGCAAAAGATTTTATACTTACAAGCTCCGCGATTCAGCTCCGCTGCTCTGCAATCTGCTCTTCACTTCCGGGTAAGGCAGTCAGTGTCGGCTGTAACAGTGACGTCACAGCCAATCACTGACTGCCATTCCTGGAGCAGTCCCCACTGCGGCTGCTCGGGAACAGAAAAAGAACCGCAGTGGAGAGACAGGAAGCGGCGGTGGATATCGGAGCTTGTAAGTATAAAATCTCTTGCTGGAATTAATGATTATAAACAAAACAAAGTCAAGGTTTTGGGGGTTTTTGGACAATAAACTGATTTTTGTCCAGAGGGGTGGACAGTCCCTTTAATATACCATTTCATTTTCTACTGATTTGGGTAGGAAATAGCAGTTATGAGAGTTGGAGATTTTGGATCTTTCCATGCTTGAATGGAAAATGGAAATCCCATTTATATTTGATATTTTTGTCTCTTTGTAGTTGGGTAAGGGTAATGTCCTGCGTTGTTGGAGAGTGTGTTTTGATAGGTCAATAAATGGGGCTAATGGTGCCCCGTTAAATACCAGTTTGGTGCATTCCCTAACTTTTTTTTTCACGCCTATGACGTGATCATGTGCTAATCTGGAATGCCCACCTCTTCTGGCGTGGTAATGGAATCACCAACTCCAATGGAAGACCCTTTGTCACACCTCTCTCCACTCCCCAGTGCCAGGCTAGATACATAATCAGCTGTTATAGCGGTGACTGCATCCAAGCCTTACAATGCTGCTACCCATTTGTGCAAGTCCCATTTATGCGTCGTAACTATAGATCTGCCTGCCAGATACTGCGATCAACTGTTTTTAAACAGTTTATCGCGCCATTCAAGGTGTGCCCAACCAGCTGTTTAAAATAAGGCGATTGCGGTATCTAGCAGACAGATCTAGAGTTATATCACTTCTTGTCATTGCACAAATGCATAGCAGTATAGTAAGTCTTGGATGCTCTACCGTCACTGGGGACCACAAACAAAGTCCAGAAGGGCCAGATTCGTCCCACAGGCCTTGAGTTTGACACGTGTGATCTATATGATTATGTAAGTATCTTATGATATCGTTTTGTTTGGGTAGATAACCTTAAGCAGAGCAGGATTATCCACAAGGCAACCCTAGGCACCTGCCTAGGGCCCAGGAAACTTCTGGGGACCCAGCTTCAGAAGCAGTAACAAAATTACAGTCTACACAATATATGTAGCAAAAAGGGGGGCCCTAAATAATGGCCCTGCCTAGGTCCCCATATGATCTTAATCCATCTCTGACCTTAAGTTAAGGTCTGTGAGCATGTTATCCTGGGTTTCCAGATTTGTTTCAAAGTCTACTACCCTGGCTGCAGTTCTAAGGCCTGCTGTGTTCTACTCTTTGAACTATCTTTGGAACATCCTTCTTTGTGGGAAGTGACTTTAGTAATGCATGTATTGAAGAATTGCATACCTCTTCTGTATCCAATTCTGCTGCTGAGTCAGTCTGGTCCTCTGATTCACTAGGCTTGTGTTCCGTTTTTGCAGCCAGGTCCAGTGCCATCTTGGATTGCCATACTTTCTGGGCTTTCTTGAAAAAGGTACAGGGGGTCCGGTTGCGAGGAGGGGGTTTCAGGGTTTTATGTTTAGCCATTTCAGCAGTTTGTCATGCTGTTGGTCATGGGTGCAATGTAAATTTGGGGTGAAGGCACGGAGCTCTCAGCACATGCGTCTGCACAGGAACATGATCAGACCTTTGCTTATTTTGTTGATGATATGCCCATATGTCTACCTTTTGATATTTAGTCAATTTTCTATTGCAACTCTCCTTTCTCTCTTGTGTGCCTGTGTCCTTAACATGCATGAACCCTCTTTGCTGAGTCTTCTGTCTGTTTTCCTTCCACATCTTACAGATGGGAGCAATTTGATAAGAGATATCTGAGCCAGTGGTTAATGAGAAAATCTGCTTACCGGATCAAAGATGAAATCTGGGAGGTCTGCTACAAACTGAATATTCGGGATGCTTTGACTCTGGCAGACCAGGTAACTATTGTAATGTATTCATGTAAAGGCTTTCTTCTTAGCAATTTTAGTTCTTTGGCAAGACAGAGGTTAAGCCTTAAGGGTGCTAATCATAGATGCTCAATGGTCAAGGGGCTTTGGTAAGAAAAGGACATATTTGTGCACAGAGAGATGGATGCAGCTGTTGTCTCTGTCAGTATTGTATAACTTAGTACTCATCCCTCTGGCGTCAGGTCTTCCCACAACCCTCAGATAAAATTTTGAGCAGAAAGCAGATTTAGAGATGAGCACTGACACTGGCAGCGTGTTACAGAACAAACTGACAAGCTGTGTGTCTATTTTATGTATGAATGGTTTGTTTCCCTCTAGTTGGTTCTGTTGCATAGTTTATCAACTGTTGGCAGCTCCAGATTGCCTGACTCTATTCTATGTTAGTTATAAAAATTGTGAAGATACAGTTTTTAGATTTGCAGCATTTATACCTGCAGGTTGAGAAGGTTGTTGAACTGCTAGTTTAAAATAAAGCAAATACAATAACTATTGTACTGGAATAGTGACTAAGTAGAGAAATCAAACAGTAGTATTAAGATAGGAAGATTAACAATATTTGGTTACTTCACTGTTTTAGTGTTAAAGGACAATTATACTCCCCTTCCCTACGCTCCTCTTCTTAGGTCTGTACCTTGTACGCGGTGAGGACCTGAACCGCTAGGTCCCTCATCCCTGGTTCACGAAAGTTAAAGCACAGCGTTACTGAAACGCTGCTCTGGCAGACTCCGCCCCCTCCTCTCGTCGGCGATGAGGCCAATAGAGAGGCACGCTCTGCAACGAGCGTCCTTCCTATTGGCCTCGCTGCGCAAGGAGGAGGGGGCGGAGCCTGCCAGAGCAGCGTTTCAGTAACGCTGTGCTTTAACTTTCGCGAACCCAGGGGTGAGGACCTAGCGGTTCAGGTCCTCACCCTGGGTAAAAGGTATAGACCTAAGAAGAGGAGACCTAAGAAGAATTGGTTCTTGTCCCTTAATATACAAACAAGAACCAATTTTAAATTTACTTACAATGGCTCTTATTATTGGTATCGTAAAGTATAGTATACCATATATACTCGAGTATAAACCGTCCCAAGTATAAGCCGAGGTACCTATTTTTACCTGAAAAAAGTAGTAAAAGGGATTGAATCGAGTATAAACCGAGGTTAGAAATTATGACCATTACTGCCTTCTGATTCTGTATTGTTTTGAGGCTTTAGTTGCCCTTTAAATGGACAGCAGAATTCCTCCTATTGCCCTAGTATAACAAGATCTAGTTAATCCTGTTTGAGTGTGGCTGAAAGTTAAAAATTCTTGTGTGTCTCTGATTCTGGATTGTTTTGAGGCTTTAGTTTCCCTTTAAATGGACAGCAAATTCCCATACAGTAGTCTCATACAGTAATGCCATACTGGTTTGGCTTTTACTGTAGGAGAATTCTGCTTGTCCATTTAAAAGACAACTAAAGCCACTCCACATTTTTGAAAACTACAACTCCCAGCATGCTTTAGTAGCTGGGAGTTGTAGTTTCCAAACATCTGCACACACACCCTCCCCCACAGTTCAGTGGACTTACTTGTAAGTGTGCATCCCTCTGTAGTAGGAATCCTTCTTCTGCAAGCAGCAACCAATCATTATTGAAGTGATTCAGTCACTTCCTTAGTGACTGAAGTAAAAATCCTCATTGATCTGTAATATATGCTTGTGAAGGTTCTCATTCATCCAGGTCATGGTATATCTGTAGTATTCAATTAGATCAACTGGACTTGAAATGTAGTTCTTGAAGACGTTTCGCTAGTCATCCGACTGGCTTTCTCAATTCAGAATGACTTGTACAGAATCGGTGGCAATTATGTACCCTGGAAAATCCCAATTAGCATATCACAGCCAAGTGTTAAGGGTGTGATTAGATAGTGGCTAAGAGGTGTTATAGGAACGCCCAGAGTAAGGCGATCTGTAATATAGTCCATATAGAAACCTTCTTTATTTGTGCATACTGTATGCACAAATATAGGAGGATTTACCCCTATTTGCAAGTATTTACCACTTAAGATGTTTGAAAACTACAACTCCCAGCAATAAAGCATGCTGGGAGTGTAGTTTTCAAACATCTTAATGGCAAATACTTGCAAATAGGGGTAAATCCTCCTTTATTTGTGCATACAGTATGCACAAATAAAGAAGGTTTTACTCTTATTTGTAAGTATTTGCCACTTGTGTCCCTGTGTAAAAAAAGTTTCTCCTACCTTGTCCGGCGGCCGCACGATCGCATCCTCGATCCACAGCCTCTGCGCATCCGGATATGCCTACCCGGCGCCTCTCACTTTGCGGCGCTGGGTAGTGACATCATCCGGATGCGCAGAGGCTGTGGAGCGAGGATGCGGATCGCGTGGCCGGCGGACAAGGTAGGAGATAGGCTGACTCGAGTATAAACCGAGGTAAGATTTTCAGGCTTTTTTAAAGCCTTAAAACCTCGGTTTATACTCGAGTATATACGGTACTGGTACTACTCCATTGACAAAAATGGAACAACTTTTGTCTGTATTTAAAAAAAAAAACTGTGTAGCAACACACAAGATCATATATCAGTACTAGGTGTTGTTACATAAAACCATATATTTAACTAAAGATAAGACAACAACCCAGCACCCTGTCTGAACTGTAGCCTATTCTCCTTTAGTTTGCAGCTTGTAATGATAAATCTGCCTCCATTAAGTAGAGAGTCAAAGCAGACATTATCCAGCATCTTAAGCAGTGTGCAACATCTTGGTTAGAGATCCACCTGGCTAAAGCATGTACCATTTTAGTTATTTTGGGCACATGGCAAGTACCGTATATTTGGGATATCCCCGTTGCTCATTTTTGGAGGTGGCTTACTCATCATTCTAATTACTAACCTTGAAATCCCCATTGTGAAACCACAATTGTTTCAGTACAGTATATCCAGATAATTAATTAAATAGTAGTGGACATCCTTCTTCTTTTTGAAACCAGTTTTCCCTGGTATTTTGTATCAACTACATACACAGATATACACAACTGTGCAGATGTAAATTTACATTTTGTTAATACAAATTGAAATACCTGCATTCCTTTAGATTTTTGTGTGTGCACTATTTTCCCTGCCACATTAGGGGGAACAGTGGCTGACACATGAATAGCACACCTACACTGACTTTGTTCATGTTGGGAATTTGACCTTTAAGCTCAGATTAAGCTTTGAACAAGCATTATTTTAAAAATTTCGATCCCTAAGGTAAGTACACACGGGTAGATTTTTTTTTACCCAGCCTATTTGCCACTGTTGCCTAGGCATTGGTCGCAGCAAAAGGGCCAACATTTCTCCATAGAAGACCACACAATAGGACTTTATTTACTGACATGTCCAATCGCCCGATTTGGATGATAGAACAGTTCATTGCAGCCAAAAAAATAACACCAATGTTTTTGGGCACCCAACTGAAATACAAAATATCAGTCAGTCGGCCCTAAATGACTGCTTGTGTGTACCTAGTATAAAGCTGGGTACACACATAAAATATTTTTAAAAGATGGAAGACAGAATCTGCAAGATCAGGTTGCTCACAGTCCCGAATATTCTCCCTGTGTAAAGCATAGGGAGAATGCTTGGGACTGCACATTTACCTTAGCCATGGCCGACTCCTTATACTTTAAGTGCAGTGAGACGACTGCAGACAAGGGAAATTTGCGTTTCTTAACGAACAAGACAGTAAATATTCATGCTCATAAATATGGAAGGCTTTCATGTTGTTGCCAATACAACTCACAACCTATGTAGTCTTTAAAGTACCTAAACATGTGCACCTATTGGCTACACCCCGGAACACACTATTTACTCTCTCTATGCACATATTTTCTATACAGATGTCTCCACACAAATATAGAAAGCTGCAGATTACCCTGCAGTTTTATTTTTCAACCAGAATGCATTACTTGACATGCTTCCAAAAACAACACAAAATAGTCATCAGATTTTACTGCCAATTTTTTTATTATTCTGCTGCTAGCAAAGATTAAGAATGGGAACCTGTCTGCTTAGAGTTATCTCTGGATGGTTAGCATACAAATAGTCCATTTTTAGAAACACACAGCCCATTAGGTTACAGGTTAAAATTCCCCGGCTTAACTTATTTTACTGCTTGTAAAAATTGTCTCCATTCTGCACAAGATAAAACATCAGGTCACAGGTTCAAATCTCCAGACTTTATTAATTTGGCATGAAGAGTCAAATTCTCCTGCTCTTTCTATTTCTTCTTCATCTTCTTCCCATTTATTGTTCCACTTTTTTTGGACTGTATCCCCTCCCACAGTTAGAGACATGAAATTTGGTACAGAAGTATGGGCGAGAGTTGAAGTGTGCATAAAGCATCAATGCATTATCTGTGAATTTCCCATTGATTATAATGGGTACAATCCTCAATTGTTTTGATCATATGATCAAAACAGTTAGTTTTATGGTCATAAACGCAAACAGTCATACCCCCCTATCCCCACACAGACACAGGTACACACATCTACTGACCTGCCCTTCTAATACCGTGGCATACATAAAGGGTAACTGTAGTCACAAAACAAAATCTTAATGAATCTTTAAAAAAAGCTATTATGGTCATGATTGCAAAAACACCCCAACCTGACACAAGTATACACACTTACTGATGTACCCTTTCGTTCTCATGGCAGCCACACTTAAAGTGTATCTCCACCCCCCAAACTAAAATTTTCTGTACTGTTGTCACTACTAACTGCCATGCTGTTTTTTTTAAATAAGCTCCAGAAATAGTCTTACCACCGTTTGTTCCCTCGGCTCACTGATCCTTGCTTCATGCTTGCCAAAGTTGCAGACAGGGGCTGGAGCAGAGTAAGAAGGTATACTTACCTGTCCGGCTTCTCCAAGATGGCGGCGCAATGGGCGCGACACCACAGAAGTTCGCTGGTTGCACGAACATTTAAATTGAGCCAGATCTTCTGTTCTAATTCCCGAAAACAGGATTGCTTTCCCTGAGTTGCTGGGCTGGTTTCTTTTATTCTTTGTTCCTGTCTGTCTCCTTGCCTTATTCAAGTTGATGATTCCTGCCAAGTTATTTCTTCTCCTTGTAACCTGTTCCTGGTTTCTCTCCCTGTTCCTACTTTTTGGACTTTTTGGTGCCTGGATCCAGTTTTACTGGACTTTGTACTGGGATATTCCCCACCATTGACTGAGTCAGCCAATCATAGACGCTGCAGCCGGTTATGCAGAGAGCTAGTTTATAGTATTTGAGGTTGAATAAAGACATACGTCCATCCAGTCCAACCCATCTAGCATTACCCTCATTTCCTGCCTAACTGTTGATCCAGAGGACGGCAAAAAAAACCCACCAAATTTATGAAGGGGGAAAAAATTCCTTCCTGACTCCAACTTGCAACATTCCTTGTTTGCAGAAACTCATCCAGCTTTTTTTTGAAACTGACAAATGAACCTGCCACAACAACGTCCACTGGAAGATAGTTCCATAGCTTTACCGTTCTCTCTGCTCTGCATATTCCAAATGAGGCCTTACCAATGCTTTGTAAAGAGGGAGAATTACATTTTCCTCCCTTGAATCCATATCTCTCTTTATACAAGACAATACCCTGCTGGCTCTGGCTGTTGCCGCCTGGCACTGCTTGCTACCTTTAAGTTTGTTATTCACCAAAACTCCAAGATAGCTTTCCAACAGGGATTCACTTAACACAGAGCCATTTACAGTATAAGTAGCACAAGGATTTTTAAAGGGCATGTCCACCCCCAAAACTATAATCCCCCCACTACTGGCCCCATCATGTAGTGTAGTTTAATCCTTACCTCACATCCCAGCTCCATAAGGTTCTCCTGTAGTCCCCCCCCCCCAAAGTCCCAAAAACTGCCCACCAGGAGGATAGCAGAGTCCATATAGGACTCTGCCTCCTACCTGGCCTCCGGGAGAAGTTTGGCATGCGTACTGCAGCCCTTCTCCCCCTCCCTCTCCCTCCCGATTAGGATTCCCTCCCCCTAGTGTAAATCCCTTTTATCCAAAGATTCCCCCTGTCCCCCCAGCCCCAACCGCTATGTTAATATTATTAGAAAATGCCCGAAACATTACTTACCTTCCCTCTTGCCTCCGCCGCACTGAACTCCCGGCAGCCACGTCCGTGATTGGCTGCCGCTCAGCCAATCACAGACGCGACTGCCGGTCCCTCCCCTCTGCTTGCATTTACTCGCAAGCAGAGGGCCTGGCAGCGCGGCAGAGGCAAGTTTGGGGCATTTTCTAATAATATTAACATAGCGGTTGGGGCTGGGGGGACAGGGGGAATCTTTGGAGGAAATTTTTTTTTAAGGGTGGACATACCAGGGTGGACATATCCTTTAAGTCCAAAATGCATCACCTTACATTTATCAACATTGAATTTCATCTGCCACTTAGCAGCCCAATGTGACAATCTATCTAGATCCCCCTGCAACGATTGCACATCCTCTGAAGTTTTTAGTGGTCGACAAAGTTTTGTGTCGTCAGCAAACACAGAAACCTTGCTGACAATACCCACTTCCAATTTTCTATCAATGTACACATGTGAATCCCCAGATCAACAGACCTTAGCTTATACATAAGTCGCCTATGGGGGACTGTATCAAAAGCCTTTGCAAAATCCAAGTAAACTACTTCTACTGCTATGCCAGACTCTAAATTTCTACTTACTTCCTCATAAAAGCCAAGCAAGTTAGTTTGACAAAATCCATGCTGGTTACTACTTATAATGTTAGTACTTGAAACATGCTCTAGAACATGTTCCCTTATTAAACTTTCCGGGATCTTCCCCACCACTGAAGTTAAACTTACAGTCCTGTAATTAACCGGCTGTGAACGACTACTCTTTTTGAATATTGAAATAACATCAGTCTTTTTCAATCCAGAGGCACACCACCGGACATGAGGGAATCTGCAAAAATAAGAAACAGTGGCCTAGATAAAACTGAACTTAGCTCCCTAAGTACCCAAGGATGTATTTTATCTGTTCCAGAAGATTTATTAATATTAACCTTATTTAGTTCTTTCTGTACAATATCCTCAGTTAACCAAAATGCACTTAAATCTTTTATACCATTATTGCTACTATACTCTATGATATCTGTACTTGGATCTTCTATAGTGTATACAGAGGGGAAAAAAGTATTCAAGACATTTGCTTTATCGCCATCCTCCGTAACTAACTTATCCCCATTAATTAATGGTGCCACATTCTCAGTCCTCATCTTCTTACTATTAATATACTTTAAAAAAAATGTAGGCTTAGTGATGCTTTGTTCAGCTATCCTAACTTCATTATTAATTTTAGCTAGTTTGATTGCTTTCTTACACTCCTTGTTACAGTTTTTATAATCCCTAAAGGCCCTTTCTGTTCCCTCGGCCTTAAAGGTTTTAAATGCCTTTTTATTCCTTTCCATTTGCCTCTTTACATCAGAGTTCAGCCACATGGGCGTGGATTTATTTTTTTTTACATTTATTTCCCAAGGGTATACATTTAGATGTGAACTGGCTTAAAATCCCCTTGAACACAGTCCACTTCTGTTCAGTACCTTTACCCGATAATACATTATCCCAGTTGACATTCTGAAGAGCTGCTTTTAACCTGGGAAAATTTGCCTTCCCGAACTTAAAGGTCCGGTAAATCTATTTCTGAGGCTTGTTTTAAAAAATTAACATTTTAATTTCCATGGCAGCCATATACTTATAAAGTAACTATAGTCCCAAAAAATTTTTGACCAATTATCAAAAAAGTTTTTTCTTTTTTTTTTACCCCCCAACCTGATACAGATACACACATTTACCCTTTTATTCCCATACTTAAAAGGGTAACTATAGTTAAAAAAAAGTAATTTTTTTAGCCGCCAACCTGCTCCATGTACACAAACCAACTGACCTACCCTTCCAATTTCATGGCAGCCACCCTTACAGGGTAACTATAGTAACTAATTTTAAACCAATCATCAAAAAAGGTTTGATTTTTTACCTCCCAACCTGACACAGGTACACACAACTACTTACCTACTCTTTCATTCCTGTGGGAGCCATACTTAAAGGGTACCTACACTCCAAGGACAAACTTTGAGCAATCATCAAAAAAGTTTGTTTTTTACCGCCCCAACCTGACACAGGTGAAAATTGACACTGTTCCTAATGATTCTCAGCATACACTTGCTTTTCCGGCGATACATATAAACCCTGCACAGTCTCCTCTCTGACACTTTGGAGCTGATTTACATTTTCCTCAATCCGGCCGTCTCCACCCCTTCAAAGTAAGTGACCAATTAGGGTGTATTGATGCAGACCTGGATGTCCTGATCCCTCTCCCCCCTCCTCCCAGCAAACAGTGGCGTGCAGAGGAAGGCTAATGTGTGCACAATGCTGATACTGACAGTATTTCTTATAGAGACCCCCCCACTCACACTGCCTCCTGGCCTTAAACCTTTTTCTCTTTTGGCTCCCATCCTCTGGAATTCTATTCCCCTCTCTCTCTTCATCAAAAAAACTCAATAAACAAGTTTAAATCTAAAATCTCATCCTATCTCTTTGAGTACAGCATAGGACTGTTGACACCGTACCAGCAATTACTATGGCACCTCTACCCTTTCCTATGTATCTGTATGTTACCCACTTAATTAAATTGTAAGCTCTACAGGACAGGGACCTCTTTCCGAAATACATAGTAACTGAGGTTGAATAAAGACATACGTCCATCAAGGACAACTTTTCACCTTCCTTTTTAACCCTACCTAACAGTTGATCCAGAGGAAGGCAAAAAAATAAGACAAAAGAAAGGGGGGATCCTTCCTGGCTCCAAATAGCAATGGGAAAGTATCCCTGGACCAGAACTGCAGTATATGTATTAATACCAGTAATTCTCAATATTTTTTAGTTTTAGAAACTTATCTAGCCCACTTATAAAGCTATTCATTGAACTTGCCATTACCACATCTGCTGGAACAGTTTCACTGTTCTCACTGTAAAGAAACCTTTCCTAACCTGAAGATGAAACTTCTTTTCTTCTAATCTTAAAACAAATGTTCATGTGTCCTCTGATATGAACAATGCACCAGAGAGTTTATTGTATGGCCCATTAATATATTTGTGTAAAGTGATCATATCCCCACGCAAATGTCTCTTCTTCAATGTAAACAACCCTAACTTGTCTAATCTGCCTGCATAGTCAAGCCCCTCCATTCCCTTTATTATTTTAGTTGCTCTTCACTGACCTGCTTCTATTTCTAAGATGTCCCTTTGGTATATGAGATTCCAAAACTGCACCGCATATTCCAAATGAGGCCCTACCAGTGCCTTGTAAAGAGGAATAATTTTGTTTTTCTCTTGAATCTATTCCCCTCTTTATACAAGACAATACCTTGCTATCTCTAGCCGTTGCTGTCAGGCATTGTTTGCTACAGCTAAGTCTGTTTTCTACGATAACCCCCAAATCTTTTTCCATTAGAGATTTACTTAGCACAGAGTTATTTATGGTGTAGGTGGATCAAGGATTGTTAAACCCCAAATGCCTTACCTTACATTTATCAACATTGAATTTTATCTGCCATTCTGCTGCCCATTTTGATAATCTATCTAGGTCAGCTTGCAGACTTAAAGTGCATCTATACTGAAAAATAGGTTATTTTAAATTGACCATAACTGGAAATTATAATTCTTCCCAACCACCTCTTAATAATTTTTTATTGATCTGCCCCCAATTTCTTTAGATATCCAATCTAAAATGTCTTATATTTCAGCTGTCAATCAAGTTCCTTGCTCTCAACAACTATTCTTCTGTGAGTATTTTTACTGTAGCTGGAATGGGGTTGACAGTTGGAATGATGTGTGCAGGCTTGACAGTTGGTTTGTGGGGAAAAAAAGTCAGGTCGGATGGAAGTGGGAGTGGTTAGGGATACCGCTCCTAAACAAAATGTGTGCTGGATTGAAGGCATGCAGCAACATGCAAATCAGAGTAAGTGCTACTTACATGTATTCAATTATAGATTAAGATGAGGCAAAGTCATTTTTTCAGTATAGTGTCCCTTTAAAGAACAACTCCACCCTCATAAGAACATCTTTTAGAAAGAATGGGCACTTTAAAATATGTTGATATATCATACTTTGTCCTATGAATTCATTACTGTATACCTGCTATGCTTCTGGATGCCCCGTGGAAACTGAGCAATTTAGAAACCTGTACTGAGCCTAGGCATGCTCAGAAGAGGCAGATAGAGGATTAGCATTCAGTCGTTCTATCAAATTCACAACTGACAGTTGCTAACTGGAAGAACCAGGAAACAGGGGAACAGGCCATTGTGCAGGATTTCAGGCTAGATTTATCGGTATATATTTCAGATTTCAAACTATTACAGTTTAGGGTTTTGGGGCGTGATTTACCTGTATGTAAGATTTTATTTTAGTGCTGGACTTGCCCTTTAAAGATTTTAAACAACTTTTTCTTCATTTTCCTTTTTACCTCTAAATAAATATAACTGTATAAAATTATCAGGACAATGCTCCAAGCACCACTCAGCACATCACAAAGCGATGATAAACTTTGTCGCAATGGGTAGCAGATATTGTCATAAAAAATCACTTGTGCCTGGCTGCATTAGCCAGGCAACCACCACAACAAAACAATTAAAGTCGATCTAACTGATATTAGACCAATTATCATAACTTTTAACTCCATTTTCGGGTGCTGAACCTCTCGGTGCATCACCCTGTTGTTCTTTTTGGTTTTTTTGACAGATTTTTCTCCTTTGAAAAAACATTTATTCGGTCCTATTTTGTACTTTAGAATGCTCATATGTAAAGGTCAACTATAGTATTTTTAAAAGCTAACCATCTGTTTGTACATATTATATTACTGCTACAAAACCACCACTTTAAATTAAAAAATTCTTTAGGGACTATTTATTTAACAGAGATTGTTTTTTTTTAAAGTAATATCTGAAAATTCCTCTTTTTGCTGAACCTGGAAAGCCAAGCTCGATTTAACAGCAGGCTTACATAGGGTCCCTAGTAACTCTGTCTGAGTGAGTATAAATGGCCTACTGTCAAACTGAACATGAATTTCAATAAGACTGAAGTTGGGAACACACAGTACCGAATAAGGCTAAGGCCACACTATTACAGAAGGCAATGCACATGCATTGGCACATTTTTCATGCGCATTACCATCCATTTGCAATGTGATCCGTGCAATGGTGCACAATCATAGCACATGCAATCCACAAAAAATGGGTAATCACATGCGCTATGAAAACAGAGCCCAGTACATGTATTGGGGCCACCCACATTGACATGCGCTAAAGGCAAGCGCGATCGTTAGCATGTGAGAAATTGCGCTTGTGTGGCCTAGCACTAAAGGCTGATTTGAGATACAGTAGTTGGTTCGGATGTGCCCCCTATACTTCAGCATGGGATCAGCTAAACAAGAGGAAATTGACTATCTATTTTCGTAACTGTATTTATTTTCTCCAAATATTTTTCCACAGTCACCTTAGCATTCTTTACTGATTGCAGCTGGACTGACAGTTGATTTTATCACTTCCCTGAAGCAATGGCAGAGAGCTGCCAGGTGTTAGAATGTTAAAGGGCTTATCCAGCTATAATAATATGTTCGTTAAAGGACAACTTCACCCTCATAAGAACATCTTTTAGAAAGAATGGCCTCTTTAAAATGTGTTGATATATCATACTTTGTCCTATGAACCTGGAAGCAGAACCAGGGGAAAAAGGATTTCAGGTTAGACTTATATATTTCAGATTTCAAACTATAACCGTTTAGGGTTTTGGGTATGCACCTTCTATAGACATGAATTAAATGGTAAAATGGTGATTGCATGCTTTAGAACAGGGGTGGACAATTAAACTTCACAGGGGGCCACATAAGAAACTTGGATTGACATGAAGGGTCGGACCAATACTCAATTTTCATTGTATGTATATATATGTTTATTTATATAGCGCCACTTGGGGACGCAGCGCTGTACATTATTAAAATGCAATAAAGTCATACAAGGGGGATAGATACATAGATAGATAGGTAATGAGGTCCTTGCCCCGTTGAGCTTACAATCTAGTTAGGTGAGTAACACACAGATCAAATGGAATGGGTATAAGTGCTGGAGTGAGATGTAGTGCAAATAAAACAAAACAAAAATCAAATACTGTGCTGGTTACCAGATAGGTAGGATGTAAGGCTAGATTTAAACCTGCTAATTGAGGTTTCTTGACGTAGAGAGAGGGGAATAGCATTCCAGAGGATGGGAGCTACAAGAGAGAAAGGTTTATGGCGAGAGTAAGTAGTCCTAGTGGGGTAGTCTGTACAGGAGCTGAGAGAAAGGAGCCTGCATATTTTGACTAAATTGCAAAGGAAGAAGCGGCAGGTTTTCACGACATAGTTAATGTGGTTAGAAAAGGAGAGAGAGGAGTTAATAATTACCCCTAGGATAGCGTAAATGTGGGTATTCTCAATAGAGATGGAGAAAGATGGGACAGGACCAGGTTTAGGTTGAAAAATGATCAGTTCAGTTCTAGAAAGATTTAATTTGAGGTAGCGTTGAGACATCCAGGAGGAGATGGCAAGGAGGCAGTCGGAGGTACGTAATTGGATGTCAGGAGTTAGCGTAGGGGTGGACAAGTAGATTTGTGTATCGTCTGCATATAACTGATATTTGAAGCCAAAAGAGTTAATAACATCTCCCAAGGAAATAGTGTAGAGGGAGAACAATAAGTGTCCAAGAACAGAGTAAGTAAGAGTAAGTTCTGTCAGAGAGATAGGATAGAAACCAGGATGCCACTTCATTCCAAATGCCCAAAGAGTGAAGTATATGTATGAGGAGGGAATGATCGTCTATGTCGAAAGCGTAGGGGAGGTCAAGGAGGACAAGAATAGAAAAGTGACCTTACACAGAGCCGTCTCGGTGGAATGCGCAGGAAGGAATCCAGATTGCAAAGGATCCAATTGGTCATGATGGTAGTTAGCGATACGGGACAAGACTAATTGTTCTAGCAGTTTAGAGGCTATCGTAAGAGAGAGAATGGGCGGTAACTGGCTAAACATGGGGGGTCCAGTGAGGGCATGCTTTAAGACGAAAGGGAAAATTCTAGATGTAAGGGAGGCATTGAATATGTGGGCGGGTATAGGGGTAAGCACATGATTACAGTGCTTCAGTAATACAGAGAGCACAGGCGACATAGGTTTGATTTATTGTTATTTATAAGTTTCCGGTAATAGTTCTGTTTTGCCAGCAGGAGCACATTGCAGGATGAACTTGTAATGGAGAAAGTCAGCCTTTGTGCGTGGAGAAAGTCCCGTACATTCAGCAGCACGCGTGCACCTGTGTATAAAACGGGAAGTGGGTTGAGCCACAGACGAGAATTAGAGTTTCCTCGGCTGCGGGAATGCAAGGGGGCAAAAGAGTCTATCGTGTTAGTCAGGATAGAATGATAGGAATTAGCAAGCGCGTCATTGTCATCAACTGTCAAAAGGGAGGAGAGACTAGAGGACAGGGATGAGGCGAGTGTTGGGAGATCTATGGATCTAGTATTACGGACAGACACACAAGATGGAGGGACAGGAGGAACAAGAGGGTGTTAAGCCTGAAAAGTAATAAAATGATGATCAGAAAGCGGAAAGGGGTTAGATTGAAAAGATGAGACAGAGTGGTTTTTAGTGAACGCTAGGTCCCGGAAGTGGCCATCCTTGTGAGTACTAGCGTTAGTCTATTGCTGTAGATTCAACGAGGAGGTTAATTGTAGGAAGCGAGAGAGCCAGGAGAAGTAGGAGTCATCAATGTGACAGTTGAAGTCCCCCAGAATAAGAACAGGACAGTCAGCAGAGAGGAAGAAAGTAAGCCAAGTTTCATAGTTGGAGAGAAATGCAGACTGAGACGTAGATGGATGTCTGATGGATGTCTGAACACCACAGCTACTCGTAGGGACAAGTGTGAGAGCTGAATTGAATGAGCCTCAAAAGATGTGAATGAAAGGTCAGGTGGGGTGGTAATGTTAGTAAATCGACAGGAGGAGGAAAGTAAAAGGCCAACACCCCCACCACGACCAGAGGAGCGAGGCGAATGGGAAAAGCTGAGCCCACCATGAGCAAGGGAGGCCTCGATAGCAGAGTCATGTTGGGAAAGCCAGGTTTCAATAAGGGCAAGAAGATGAAAATTATTAGAGCAGAAGAGATCATGGATGAGGGTAGATTTGTTAACCAGCGAGCGAACATTAAGCAGAGCACAGGAGAAAGGTAGACAAGATGGCGTAATCAGAGGAATAGATAGAAGGTTGGAGGGAATTGAACCACGACAGTGGGCGAGAGAAGGTGAAACGGCATGGACGGTGGCAGACAGAGATATTACATGGCCCAGGATTTGAGGACACATCCCCAGCAGACAGAAGTAGGAGGACGAACAGAGACAGAAGGTGGGAGGAGGATTTGCAAGTGTTTTTCTTTTTTGCATTTGAACAAGAAGAGTAGTGTTAGCGAGGAGCTGATATAGCGTATGGGAGCAGTAAGGGGGGTAGAGAGAAGGGATGGAGAAATATAAATAGAGTTGGGAGATTAGTGAGGAGGGATTGTGACCGTTGTTGATCATTTTCGGGCCCCCACACCTTGCTGATATTTAGCAAATCTTGACAGAATTTGTTGGTGTATTGGTTTATTAATCTAAAAATCTGTCAGGGAGTCTATCAAGTAAAAGTCTGCCCCAGTGTACAAGGAAAATTATGTAGTTTTATTTTACTTAATCTTGCGCACAGGGGCGAGTGGAAGGGGGGAATCTCCACTTAGGGGGCAATTTGGTAGACAGGAGCAAGAATTACAGTTTTAAATTTAAAAAGGTCCATTTGGGAGTGTAGTGTCGTTTTAATTTAACATTATTGGGGACAGGCCTAGATTTACCTTTAGGTACAGCAGGAACGCACCTAGGGGCGCCTGTGGCTGGTGGGGCGGCTGTCAATCTCCACTCCTATATTGTCTATTTTCTTCAAAAAAAGATCTTTTAGGTGTGGCGCTAAGGGCACCAGGCCCTGATTGGGAACATTAATTGTCAGACAAAGTTATAATTCCAATTACAAACAGGGCTGTTTCTAGACATCTTCGTGCCCTTTTGTCTACCTGGCTTGTATGTTGAACACTTAATAAATGTAACTTTGTTAAAGTTCTTACTTGAGTATGTCTCCCTGCAACTTTATATTGGATATGATACTTACCTGATGTGGCACAGGCCTCAGGGGGTGCACCTCTTAACTTACCTGTTGGGACTCCACAAAACTATTGAAAATTCCTAGGGCACCCGGCCCTGATTGGGAACATTGATTGTCAGACAAAGTTATAATTTGTATATTTACAAATATACAAATAATTTTGTACAATTACAAACAGGGCCGTTTCTAGCCACCTTAGTGACCTAGCTTGAGCAGATCGCATTACTGTGGCCATGCCCTCCAAGAGTATTGGCAATAATACTTTAAGTGCTAGAAGACTTCCCCAAAGTATTGCCATTAGCACTTTAATGCCATTAATAATTTCAGTGCCAGCACTTTCCCAGAATGTAGCCATTACCACTTTCAGTGCCAAAAGTATATTACCATTAACCCTACAGTGCCAACAGACCTTACTATTAATAATTTCAGTGCCAGAAGACTTCCCCCAGAGTATTGCCATTACCACGTTCAGTGCCAGCAAAGTATTGCCATTAACCCTTCAGTGCCAGCTCATTCCCAGAGTATTGCTATTAACGCTTTGAGTGCCAGCAAAGGATTACCTTTAACCCTTTCAGTTGCCAGCATTGACATGATATACAGTATATAAAATGTTTTGCATGTCTCTATTGAATTCTTCACTCCTCACCTACTCTAAGGTCAAATTGGAGAGTTGGGTGGAAGGAAGAAAGAGGCAGGGATAGGGATCTCATGGCTGCTAGTCACAGGGGCCACTGTTAAAAAAAAAAAGTCTGCAGCAGCATTTACCTGGCATTTTAGAACTGTCTTCATCAGACCTATTAGCTGAGCTCATCCTTCCCCCTTCTTCCGTCACCTTGAGTTCATTTGCAACATTGTTTCCAAGTAAAGTGAGCTGAGTTCAGGTTCTCTACTCACTACAATATTGCAAATTACAGCAGCAGAACAAGGAGAGCAGCTCTAACACAGCAAGTAAAAGCTGACAGGGAGATGCTAGGGAGCCCTATTTCTTTGACTAGGTGGCCTATGCTTAAAAACGACCGATTCCAAATATTTTTTTCTTACTTGCTAAACAGTGTTTTGGTGAAACCAGGCTTTAGTACTTGATTTCTTTTAGTACATATACAGGGTTATTTAGTAAAAGTTCTTATCTTTTAAAATGGTCCTAATTTTGCCCCAACCAATCAGATGTAAGCTTACAAATGTTAAATAGGATCTGATTGGTTGGGGCAAAATTAGCACCATTTTAAACGATAAGAACTTTTATTGAATCTCCCTGTTAGTTCTTGTTAATTGAGTTGATATTGTCAATTCATATGAGTAAGGAATGATATTTTTTCCTTTTTTATTTTTTCCCCTCGGAATCAGTTGTTAGCTAGAAATCATGGGGTTAGGCTAAACAAAGGATTGGCGTAATTGCCAACAGATTCTTGTCATTCTGAATAGTCGGGTGACTAGTGAAACATCTTCAAGAACTAAACTTTAAGTCCAGTTGATCTAACTGAATACAACAGATATACCATGACCTGGATGAATGAGAACCTTCACAAGCAGACATATGTCTTTATTCAATCTCTAATATTATGTAGCTATGCAAGGGTAAGATCAGCCGGTTGTTTCGTTTTTTTTTAACTGTTTAATTAATATATACACAGGTGCAAACAGTGTCATATAGTATGTAATAAATATTGTTACAGAAAAATAAAGGTGCGATTTGCTTTCAATGCTCTCAACATCTGAAAAGGGCAATTGTAGCAGAATTTGTACCACTTTCAAAGTTTCCAGTGTCTAAAACTTTTTTTGAATATATAATAAATTAAAACAACATAAACAAATAATTCCAGACTGCATTGTAACACATAACCTTCTGTAATGCCTGTGGAAAATGTTTATAAGTTAAGTGTTTATTACCTCCTTCTTAAAGGGCATCTCTTTCCCCAAAACTTAAATGACAACTAAAGCTTCAGAACACCACTTAACCAAAAGGCAGAATACCTTGATATAAAACCAGTAATCTGTGTCTTGTCTCTCATTTTGATACAGGCACTGGGAAATTGAACCAAAGAACATGTGGTTTGTGCTTTACTTTACAGCATTCTAGTTTGTTCAACGACCATTATGTTCTGCACATGCTCAATCCTAAACTACAGCAGAAACATTTTGTGAAACATTTTGTTGGTCACACCCACTAATAATCTCTAGCCAATCCTTTTACAGTACAGGAAAAGCAAGGAAGCATGTGACTGATGTCAGGAGGTGTGGTCTGACACTGCACATACACACAGTTACTTTATCCAGTTCTTAAGAGGCTTACATTTACTTTAATACAATTTACTGAAGTGGGATTTCACAGCTTATTGATGTTTTTAGGAGGGTTGTTTTCAGATTATGAAAAATTTGGGTTTATTTCTTCTTTAAATTTAACCCACTATTGTGTAGTTTTAAAAAATCTTACCTTATACCTCCACTCCTTATGGTTCTCCTGCAGTGCCTTTTCAAAATTCAGTAAAGAACAGGAGCTGTTGTGTCATCTGGTCCCTGCTACTTCCTTGTCCTTCTCATGGACTCTGGCATGCACAGGGGATCACTCCCACCCTCCAGATCCCTTCAGGATGCTTCATCCCCTACCTATAAAATCCTTTACTGTAGTGTAGGGCACCGCAGCCCACCCCCAACCGCCATGTTAATCTTTTAAAACAAGCCCCAGAAATATACTTATGATCCATCGTTCCCTCAACTCTCTGCATAGCCGGCAGCTGTGTCTTTGTTTAGCTGACTCTCAGCCAATCACAGACGCCGCTGCTGGTCCGAACCCTATTTGCAATTTCCGCCAGAGTAGAGAGGCGAAGGAACAAACGGTGGTAAGTCTATTTTTTTAAAGAAACTAACATGGCCGTTGGGGGTGGGCTGGGTACCCTACTCTACAGAAAAAGTTAGTTTGGTGGGAGGAGCTACCCTTTAAATGGTATGTCCAGCCTAAAAAAAGCTTTTTATATAAATGCACAGCAACTCCCCAACCCCCAGTTTTGCATTATACATAATTCCCAAAGATGCCCCTGAAGTTACTTACCTGACCCGGTCCCTCAGCGCTCTTCTACGCTATTCCACTGTTCTGCGGCGATACTTCCTGGTTGCTCGAAATGAGCTCAAAAGAGGAGTAGAGGGGTGGCACCCAGGTAAGTAACTTCATGGGCATCTTTGAGAATTATGTATAATGTTAACTGGAGTTTAGGGGGGTTCTGAACATTATTCTATAAAGTTTTTTTAGGCTGGACATGCCCTTTAATCACTAAATTAGTAACAACCCAATTATATTGGCTGTTAAAAGAAGACATTAGTTGAAGTGTATCAAAGATAGTACTCTTAAGAGAATCTCTTCTCTTTGTTAACATTCATTGATATCTAGTGTTGTAATATGAGGTATATAGAAGAGTTATAGAATTTAAATTAGGGTGGTCAGCTATATTACTTCAGACAGACCATATCTTCTCAGATATGGTAGATCGATATTGATTAAGTTTTGGGAGGTCTAGGAGCATCCATTTCAGGACCATTACTTCTCTTAGAAGGGACAGCTGATATTTAGATCAGTAGGTGTTTAATATTTATAGATCCATTCTTTTATTTTAATTAATCAATTGACTACATTTTTAATTTTTTAATAAAATTTTAAAAAGTCTTGGTAAAATTAAATCGATTACCCAGCCTGGGACAATCAATAAACATTATTTTCTCTCTCAGTAAGGCAGCACTACTAGTGAGACTAAGTCAGGCTTTATATTTGTATGAGGCTTTGTCATAAGACTCAGTGGGGCTGATGCAATAAGAGGTGTTTTTTTTTAATTTGCAGCAACCAATCAGATATTTGCTTTTTACTGGGTTACTGCAGTTAGATAACATCTGATTGGTTGCTGTGGATTAATAGCAAAAGTTTTTTCATGTATATTGTCAGCTGCAAAATATTTTTTAATTCAAATTGTTTGCACAATGAGGGAAAACTGCATATAGCCTGCAGTTAGAGGTTTTGTAGTTTGAGCCCTAATTTTGATTATGTTAACTTTACAATTATGTTTTTTCATAAGGATTGTTTTAGCATCATGATGATACCTAAACTTACCTTCTGGGTATAAATAACTGATTGCATATCTGTAGTATGTAAAGTATAGGGGTTCTAAAGAAATGTATCCTTTTTTTATTATGCATGTGTTAAATTACAGTCTGTATCTTAATAACCATCTTAATATCCTCAGTATCTGAAACTGTTCTGTGTTGTGTAAGTTTTATAGGAACATATTTCTGCCTATCTTACATAATTCAAACCAAGATAAAAATCAACTAAACCTTTCCCATTAATATTGTGCTTCCAATGACTTGTGATTTGTTAATACAGGGAGGCCATATTTTATCACTCGACAGATTGTCCCTGCCGTCAATGCCAAGCCGTGCATCAATGTCTGAGACATCAGTAACCAACCTTCTGTAAGTTTGTCCACCATCTGTTAGTTTTAAAGTTTAAATCTTTTTTTCATTACATTTCTTTTCCATTTAAGTTGCCATTGTCTGAGAAGACTTTATTGACTTACTACTCAGAATATGCCTGTGTTATTGTCTTTTTATTTTGTTTTTACCTCAGCTTTCCTTATTCTAACATAATGTGTTACACATGCACTAGGAGAGAAAATGGCAGCAAGGCATGTTTGGATCTTCAGGTCATAGACACTGTAAGAAGTGGAAGAGACAAAGAAGATGCTGTGATGCATCATGTGCTGCGTGGGAGTCTGTATAAACCTCGCCGGAGGGTAGGCACACTTTCATTATTTTTACATAAACTGTTAAGCAAAATGTTACATTATTTCAGTTATATATACTCTGATGGCTAAACTGAATAGAATGGAAAATCCAGTGCAAAGGACTGGTGTACAAGTTCAACAGTAGCAATATGGAAATAAGAAAATATAATCAACTTAATGTAAAAGTTTGCGCATCTTGCAGAACCTTTATATATTACAGTAAACATGGTGTACTAACTTGTGCTACCCTTGCCGATAGTCTATTTCATTGTACAACTAGTTGTAACAGACTATATCTTCCCATCTGCAGTGTAAACCATGCTACAGCCGCCATTTTGTAACTCCAGATGAACAGGCTCGGCAGGAGAAAGAAGTTTTTCAACAGAATATGAAGCGACGCTTAGAGTCATTTAAATCTACTAAACACAACATCTGCGCATCTAAATCACGAGCTAAGAAAGATGGACGCAAAAAGGTACCTTTAGTTTCCATTAAAGATAACATTTTTCAAGATTGTGTGCTGCACAAATCATTTTGATATGCTAGGACTAAAGACTGGCATACTCAGGTCTATTTTTCCAGCAGGTTCGATCAATTCAATTGAATTGGCCAAAAAAATCGGTTGTTTGTGGCATCCATTTAATAGACTTATCGGCAATGTCGAAAGCCTATCGATCGAAAGCTAAACAGACTTGTCTAAAAAATTTTCAACAATACCATCAGCAGCCGCATCAGGTTGAGTGGATTTCAAGCTAAAATCTGCTCAAGATAGATGGCGCACAGTGGGGGAGTTTATTCGTTATATAGGCTGATTTTTTCATACGTTTGACAAAAAGTGATCAGTATTAAGTGTAAATCTCATCAAGTTGGTTTGATTTGGCAGGTCAGAGAATTTTCAATCGATTGTTCAAGAATTGGTTTATGAGAAGTGTTTATCAGTTTCTGTTTGATTGTATTAACAAGAATGTTCACGTGTAAAGAAGCACATTTAGAAAAGAATTGCATTGAGTAAAGAATCGAATTGTGCGTGGTTCTATGATCGATTCACTAGTCAACCGTGTGTACCCAATTCACTAATCGACTGAAATGTAAGTCATTCAAACACACCTCAATTTATGTATGGCAGCTTATAAACATTTAAAGCTGGGCATACACCAGGCAGACATTAGATAGATTAGAAGTATGTCTAAAGAAACATGTTTGAAAACTACAACTGCTCCCTCTCATTAAATGTGGCTAATTGCCTTTTATGTAGACTGAAGTTTAGCTAAATGTGTACACTTGGGTTTCAAAATGAAAGAAGCAAAAACAGCTCCTGGTGCCTGCCTCAGATCCACTTCAGATATATCATCCAGGAGTTTCTGTGGTTTAACTGTTTCTCAGTATTTTGTTGGTACCTCCTGCTAGGGAATGTTCCAATATTTTATCCTTCGATCATTTTTCTAGAACAGTTGTGTAAAAAATGTTTCCTTTTCAACAAGCCAATAGTGACAAAAACCTCAGGAGGAGAACAGGGGCCAAAATAAGCCCAGCAGAAAGGAATGTTAATAAACTGGCCAAATCTTGTGTTTAGCTGAAGAATTGATAAAATTGGCTCTCCATTATATATCAGTCTGTCACCATGTAAGCCTAGCTGCCTGCATCAAGAGAGCAAAGTGTTTAAAATGTAGCCTGTCAAAAAAACCTCTGTAGATCCCCAGATAAACATTTTCCCTGACACCACCAAGTTTGTTTCTAAGACTTATGGTTTAGTAACCATAGTAAGAAAAATGCCAGACTTTAAAAGGTAAAATGTGTAATGTTATACTGTATTCAGAAGACAAAGGTACTGCATTCCTCTTGGAACACACACAGAAAGTTAACTTCAGTAGCAATTTATGTATATTCTTTACAGAGCCCAAAAATAGTCCATAAAGAATTCACGTTATTTTGATTTTTTATGAATTCAGTTTATGAATCCAATAAGGCTTGAATGTTGACTAAGTATGAATTAGTCAATGAAATGTTATTGTTTTTATACAGGTTCCATTATTATCATGGTGAATATTTCTGCTAAACATTGATTTAGGCTGGGAAATCTTTTTGACCCACATAGTTGATGAAACTTCTTCCATTTTTATCCATGGCAAAACTATTATTAAAAGGGAAACCTCATTACGTACTTGCGAAAAATATGAAAATATCCCATTAATTTGCAAAATTAATGGGCCCTCCCTCCAGATCCCATCTGGCTGCCCTTCAACCTAGCATAAAACCCTGTTAATATAGTGTTCCTCTGCCTTGCCCACCCCAACTGCCGTGTTAGATTAAAAAAAAAAGGTTTCCGATTCTGCTATCTTCGCAGCCACGTCTGTTATTGGCTGTCCGGCTCCTCTCTGTTGTTTCCGGTTAGCAGAGAGGGGGAGAAGATAGCCACGGGAGTAAAGGGAATGTAAGTATGAATCGGAAACTTTTTTTTAGTTTTAACACGGTGGTTGGGTGGGAAATGCAGAGGAACAGTAAATTAAAAGTAGTATCGGCTTGTACACATAAGCTAACCTGGCAAGATATATACAAACAACAGACTACTGATTGATATGGATTGGATGTGCCTTCAAATTTATGTCCAATACATGTCCAATCTTTTTAATGAATATTTGAAAAAGATTGTCTACACAGTACATTTTAGATGTTTCGGCCCAACCAGACAAAATATCATATAAGGTGGTTAATCATCCCAAAATATTGACCTGAGTGTACCAGCTCTAGAACTTGAGTGATTTGTGAAACTGTACAACAGCCCTCCAATAAATGCATGAATGTGACTTTTACTGTTAATGGCCTTAACCCTGTAATTATTTGAAGTTGCTGGACTGTTCTTACTAAACACAGGACCTTTAATGATACTCCTCACTATAAGCTTGAACTTTAATAAATGAAATCACAGTTACGATAACTTTGCTTATGGTATAATACTACAAAGGGAAAGAAAGACACGGGACTCATTTAAAGGAATATATGCATAAAGTAACACGTTCCCTTTATTAATTTATACAATAATGGGGACATATGCAATCCATCCAAGACATATGTATAAACCTTATAACTACACAATAAGTAATGAAAATACTTTTTGTAAAGTCTTTGACATGCTGGGTGATTTGCCTTAACCTTGCAGGTTTGAGGAATTCACAATTCCACTCTATCATCTGGTGGAATGCACTAAACCCTCTCCTAGGAGGGAACGGGCACTCACGCTACACTTTTACAAAACTTTTACGCCATTGACAAAGCCTGTTGGGATGAAACATGTCCAGTGCTTCTTTATCGTGGAGTTCATCAATCTCCTGTTGGCTGAGCAACTTTGCCATGATATTTGACCTATGATCCTTCCTGTGTCTGACTTAGTGACTGTATCTGCGATGGTGTATTTTGACTGATAATTACTGTTTACCTACTGCGTAGCTTTAGTGTATGGATTATTGTACGAAAATCGGGCCAAAATTTTATCAGTCCAATGGGAATAGCTTGATCGTACAATTGAATTATAGTACAACAAAAAATTTCCCATTGGACCGATAACAAAATTTTCATACGATTTTCGGCCAGGATTTGTTACTATAACTAGCCAATATTTATGTGTTAGTGTGGGAATTTTTTAATTGTTTCTAACTTTAGGTGATGGATTGCATATATCCCCTTGTTTATATAAATTAAGGGACGATTTTAACTTAATATATATATTTATTCAAACTAGTGCCAAATATTATACTTATTCATACACCATGAGCACTGTTTGTCCACTAGGGTTATAAATAAAAATAAACCTGTGAATTGACTTTATTAAAGTGCATATAGGAACTTTGGTTATGGTCTCATAGCGCTGTTTATGAACATTTTAAAGATTCTAAGTACATGTAATTACAGTCCAATTGCCAATTATTCATAACAATTTGATTGGATATAATTAAATATACCTGTGTTTTTTGACACAAGAACACAAATAAAATGCACACCATTTCAAAATAAAAGTAATTCGAAGACAAAAGCATAATGATAAAAATGTATGTATTTAGTACGAGTTTTTGTTTGATGGTCATAACCACCAATACATAACCTCCAACCCCACAAAGACGGTTTAACACACTTAATAATCAGTGTTCCCTCACAGCTGTGCATTCGTGCGCGCTCACACATCTCTGCAGGCCTGTGCACATAGCTTAAAATGGTGCGCGCGCAAAAATCTTCTGGAATCGGGTGTCTCTCTAATGAGGCAATATGAGCAAAATGCTCAGCGGCCCTGCTAAATATCAGAGAGGCGGCAGGCAGAGCTCACGATTCAATAAAAGTTCTTATCGTTTAAAATGGTGCTAATTTTGCACCAACCAATCAGAACTTATGTAACATTTGAAAGCTAACATCTGATTGGTTGGGGCAAAATTAGCACCATTTTAAACGATAAGAACTTTTATTGAATCACCCTGATAGCGTCTAGTAGTACATAGGGGCTGCATTCAAAAGTTTGTCTCAGGTGGCAAAAA
Organism: Hymenochirus boettgeri; assembly: GCA_019447015.1. Lineage (NCBI taxonomy): Eukaryota > Metazoa > Chordata > Amphibia > Anura > Pipidae > Hymenochirus > Hymenochirus boettgeri. The sequence goes on along the minus strand of CM033472.1, from coordinate 127,359,565 downwards.
CCCTAGAGAAACCCCTGTCTGGAATGTAAGTGCTGCTGTATGGAGCGCACAAAATTTACTTTTGCATGCACACAGAAAATATATTTCTGCGCACACAGCCAATTTAAGGTTAGAGGGAACATTGTTACTAATGCACCACCTATACCCACCCACCCTTCCAATTTCATGGTAACCATTCGTAAATCATCACTTTATAATTAGAAACACAAAACCATACCCACAACCATATACGGACATTGGTACAAACACCTTCTGGTCCACCCCTTCAACTAACCTTTCCGTTTCAATGGCAACCATACACACGTTAATAAAAATATATGTATTTACTCAGAATAAAGATTGAAATGCTGTAGTAATGTTATTGAGTTTCAAACAAACAATCTTGCAGCAAACACTGAATACACCGAAATGTGGCCCCTTGAGACACATTAAAAATGTATACTTAAACTTTCCCTTTCCAGTTATGTGTTTAGGATTTCTATTTATTTCAAAGTAAATATAGATAATACTCAAGGTTTTCTAACATAAAAGGATACCAGGGTGTACCATGTGCAGTTTTTATTAAGGAAATGCTTAAGAGCATTGTTGTGTGCTCTCTAAAGAAATAATCCATAATATCAAACTGGCCTCAGTACATTTCTTCAGAACTAATTGTTTTAGTGCACTACTGCTGGCATGATATTTGGCCTTATTAGGGATATAGTGCATGTTTATTGATCAAATTTAGACATACAGGGAGATTCAATAAAAGTTCTTATCATTAAAAATGGTGCTAATTTTGCTCCAACCAATCAGATGTTCGCTTTCAAATGTTAAATAAGATCTGATTGGTTGGAGCAAAATTAGCACCTTTTTTAACGATAAGAACTTTTATAGAATCTCCGTGATAGTATATTAAGCATGTTCTTATCAAGATGCAACCACATAGCACATATTCTAACTTGCACTACACTAGCTGTTTGAAGGAAATGTTTAGAAAGTAAATCTTTTTTACAACTGTAAGTACCTGTCCTGTACATCTTTAAGAAACCAGCTTGCACGTCTCTTTGTTCATTTTCTCAGTTTATGTGCGTTTGGACAGAGCACACTGAAATGTTCCTAATCAATAACGCTAAGTCAGCATTCCAAAAACACACGCATGCACGCACACTGTTATTATTTTAAACTCTCCAGTATCTGCAGACTAGCTACTGTGAGCCTGCCAGCACCACAAGAAAACAAACCAGAGGAAAATGATCTGGAGTGATATGTGTCATGTACAGCCCCTGCCAGCACTGGTCCTGATGCCATGTTATTTTCTAGTCTTATAAAAAAGAAAGTTTTCATTTCCTATTAGTTTAGATGTATATAAAAAGTTATAAGACTTATAAAAATGTGTATAGCTCTATATAGTTTCAGTAAACCTTAGTACAATAAATTAGGGACAATGGTCTTATTTCTTTATTGTTCCTCTTTAAAGGAGAACTAAATTCTCCTTGGGGTAGAGGTCCATGGTGTGTTTTTGCCAGCTTATTTGTAAAAATTATTTCGCAACACTATGTATGTATGTATAGTTTATTTATAAAGCGCCACTTGGGGACGCAGCGATGTACAGTAATGAAATACAATTAAGTCATACAAGGGGAACAAATACATAGATAGTTCAGTATATAAATTATATAAATGGAAGTACTAGAGCTTTGCCACAAGAGGAAAGGAGGTCCCTGCCCCGTAGAGCTTACATTCTAGTTAGGTGGGTAACATATAGATACAATAGAATGGGTAGTGCTGGAGTGAGACGTATGCAGTGCAAATAAAACAATCATATACTGTGCTGGTTACCAGATAGGTAGGATGTAAGGATAGATTTAAACCTGCTAATAGAGGTTTCTTGACATAGAGAGAGGGGAATAGAATTCCAGAGGACGGGAGCCACAAGAGAGAAAGGTTTAAGGCGAGAGGAAGCAGTATGAGTGGGGGGTCTGTCCAGGAGCTGGTTCTGCAATGAGCGGAGGGTACGGGCAGGAACATATGGGGAGACTAGAGAGGAAATATAAGTAGGGGCAGCAGAGCGAAGGGATATAAATGTTAGGAGAAGGATTTTGTATACAATGCGCTGTTTAACAGGGAGCCAGGTTGTTGTCCGGTACAGAGGAGATTTGGGATCCGGTTTATTAGAGAGCGAAACAATAGGTGTGGCGGAGTTAATTATAGACTGAAGGGGAGAGAGGTGGGAACTGCAAACTGGGTTTTGGGCCTAGGCACTCCTTTCTGGCTACTAGCCAACTTCTTCAAAGGTGCTCCCTTCTCAGGTCCTCTACCATGGACCTACTGCTATAGCTATAGTGTTGATGTGATCGAATAAAGTAATTTGAATTCACAGAAAGAGTGCCCCTCTCATGTACCTTTTTTGCTTGAGAGAGGTGGGAAGCAGGAAGACCAGAAAGTAGTAGGTTGCAATAGTCCAGGCACGATAGGACGAGAGCATGCATAAGCATAGCGGTGGTCGGGAGAGAAAGGAACCTGCGAATTTTGGCTATATTGCGAAGGAAGAAGCGTCAGGTTTTTGCAACATGGTTAATGTGGTTAGAAAAAGAGAGAGAGAAGTCAATAATTACGCCTAGGCAGCGTGCCGATTGGATAGGGGAAATTGGGGTATTGTCAACTGAGATGTAGAAAGATGGGACAGGACCAGGTTTAGGTGGAAAAAACGATCAGTTCAGTTTTAGAAAGATTTAATTTGAGGTAGCGTTGAGACATCCAGGAGGAGATGGCAAGGAGGCAGTCGGAGACACGTGATTGGAAGTTGGCATAGGGGTGGAAAAATAGATTTGTGTATCGTCTGCATATAAATGATAGTTGAAGCCAAAAGAGGTAATAACATCTCCCAAGGAAATAGTGTAGAGGGAGAACAATAAGGGTCCAAGAACAGACCCCTGCGGGACCCCCACACCAAGAGGAACCAGAGAAGAGGTATTGCTAGCATACGATACAGAGTAAGTTCTGTCAGAGAGATAGGATAGAAACCAGGATGCCACTTCATTCCGAATGCCCAAAGAGTGAAGTATCCGCATAAGGAAGGAATGATTGACTGTGTCAAAAGCAGAGGAGAGGTCAAGGAGGTTAAGAATAGAAAAATGACCATTGGCCTTTGCAACCTGCAGATCATTTACAACCTTACACAGAGCCGTCGCGTTGGAATGCGCAGGATGGAATCCAGATTGCAAAGGATCCAATAGGTTATGAGCATGAAGGTAGTTAGCGATACAGGTGAAGGCTAAACGTTCTAGAAATTTAGAGGCTATCGGTAAGAGAGAGACCGGGCGGTAGTTGGCTAAACAGGAGGGGTCCAGCGAGGGCTTAACATGGGCATGCTTAAAGACAGAAGGGAAAATTCCAGATGTAAGATAGGCGTTGAATATGTGTGTAAGTATGGGGGTAAGCACATGATTACAGTGCTTCAGTAATACAGAAGGCATGGGATCAAGAGGACAGGTCATGAGTGGACATGAAAGAAGCAGGCGAGAGACTTCTGAATGGGTCACAGGAGGAGAGGGCAACAAAATCTGAGAGTCATCCCTAGGACCAGATATCTGCACGCGGGTGGTCTCCAATTTATGCTGAAAGTAATAGGCAGAGTGCGGAGAAAGGAGAGGGTCCACGAATTGAACCACGACGGGGCGAGCGAAGGTGAGACAGGGTACGGATGATGGCAGACAGAGATGTTACATGGTCCATTATTTTCGGACACATCACCAGCAGACAGAAGTAGGAGGACGAACAGAGACAGAAGGTGGGAGGAGGATTTGTGTTTTCCTTTTTTGCATTTGAACAAGAAGAGCAGTGTTAGCGAGGAGCTGATATAGCGTATGGGAGCAGTAAGAGGGGGTAGAGAGAAGGGATGGAGAGATATAAACAGATTTGGGAGATTGGTAAGGAGGGGTAGAATACAAATACATTAGGGAACATGGTGCAGAAAACAGTGAGACCCAGCCACAGTATATACATCATTTTTCCAATAAGATTAGGCAGATATTAAGGTGAAAGTGGATCCTCAGCTCCTTCTGTAATTCTGTGTTGTTGATCTCCTTGTTGAACTCGCATGCCATAGAAAGGAACATATTGGCTTTACAACAAAGTTCTGTTTCTTGGTACAGCATGCATTAAAAATCATGCAGACAAATGAATCTTTAAGGCCCATGGTACTGTGTACATCTCACTATTGGGACAGTGGTAATTACTTCCATGTAAATACAAAGAAGACGTATACAAAAAATTATGCACAGCTTTCAGTCCATAAAGTACTCGGCAAACCCAATAATATTGCCTAACAATCATAAGTTCCTCTTCTCTGTCATTTTTTAAATAAAAAAGCAATGCTTGATCAATCTACAAATAAAATATTCATATTTTATTCATATCATAAGTTGCATTCTGTTTTCAACACAGGTACAAATCAAACATTTTTATTATTTATTTAACCAAGCTTTTTGACTGAAAGTCAGGAAAACATTTAAATCCCAAAGCTGAATTTTTATTATTATTTATTTAAAATCTGGAAACTCTTTATAGAGAAAAAAACATTAATTTCTAGATTTAAACAGCTATCACAAAGTGTTTATGGCTATTGTCAAAATTAAACTACAAAGATCTTATTTTAATGAACTGCTATATACCTAAGCTGGGTACATACTGCTCTCTTTATAAAGTATAGGGAGATTGTTCGGTACTGCCACGCTCCCTACAGCCACAGCCAGTTCCCTATAGTTCAGAAGGGGGGCCGGTCGTGGGAAATTTTCCACAGTACACATTTTACCAATTATAAGAGAATTATGGTATATTGCATTTCTTATAATTATGGTCCTGCCCCCCCCCCCCAATATAAATTAACAAGAGTAAATATTCTTAGCATTATATTCACCAGCCTGGGATGTTTGATTAGCACCGTTAGAATATTAAAGCAGGGTAAGTATGTTAGACTATAAAATGGTATATCAATTTCCTGTGTACTTTATACTAAATAGGACTTAGATAATAGTGCCAAAACTGTTTTGTTTAGCAGATGTAGTATAGCAAGGACGTCTTTGTGTAAATATGGTTTCAAAATCAATTTGTACTAGGAACATGGATTTATTGGCATCATCACTTGTTTATATAAATAAACATGTTGCAGGTGCGAAACAATACAGTAATTGATTTAATATGCACAAAATAATTTCTTTTTAGGTTCCACTAAACAAACATTTTTATTTCATTTTTTTTCTGTCCATGATCTCTCCACAGCTCCAAAAACACCCATTTTACCCCAGGATCTAACAGTTACATTTCTGACAGACATAATTTGGCTGAACCTTGTGTGCTCTCCCTTTGAGAAGACTGTTAAAAAATTTTAGTACTATATGTAATAGCAGATTTTTTTCCAGTTAAGGAAAGGACATGAAAACAGGGTGCATGTGACTTAGTCCACACTTATCCACTAATCTACTATTGCTGACCATGCATTAGACTGATAATTTGACGTCAAATCAATTTGCCTATCTGGCATGTTTCCTCGTACAACGAATTCAGGTGGTTTGAATAATGTATGGCCAGTACTACACATGGAATGTATACAGCAGAACTCACATTTATCAATGCAGTCCTTTTATCCTACTGTATAATGTATTAGATTCCCAACACAAAGGTAATATCTTGTTTTAAGAAAAGTGGTTTATATGATCTTACTAGATCTATATATTACTAAATATTCTATATTATAAGGAAAAGTTCAGGCTAGCAAATGCTTAATTAAAAATATATCACCTTTCTAAGTAATTCTAACCTCAATGAAAAAATATCAAACCTTTCAGTGCCACAAATTCTTTGTCTCTTAAGCTGGGTACACCTATTTTAAAAGCTGTCTATAATTTGGGTAAATGCCATTACATAAGAGAGGTGTTAATTTGTATTCCCTGACACTTTTATAAAACATATTTTAGGATTTGTAAACAATAATTTTGTCTCTCAGTGATTTCAAAAGCAGTGCATGGAAACCGTAACACATTTGATTTTCTCTTACAGAGAAAGACTAGCTTGGAAATCGATATAAGAAATGGAAGAGAGAATAAAGTTAGCTGGCAGAACAATGGTAAGAAATTTGCATTGCCTGAGCCATTATTTCCATAGATTTTTGGAAATAGCTAAGTGCAAGCGATACAATAAATTTAGCTGTGATTTTGCATGAAAATTAAAGCCTTTTGAATTGTGGCTGTAAAGCCTTGCAAAAGATCACAACTTACTGCTCACATTTACACGATGCAATAATGTTTGCAAAGTGGTTACTACATGGGGCGAACGGGTGCAGGTAATTTGTGATAGGCATATGTATTGCATCTCCCCCTTGGTACTGTGTTGCTAATGGGCATATTTTAAACATGCATTTTCTTTTACTAAAATCCTTTCCCTGCTTTTGTGTAAGGCTTTCTGTACACACAGCTTGTAGGTTAATAAAAGTGTTTTTAGTCTATTATTGCAATCTATTATGATGAGCCATCTGATGAAGGCAATGACTATATCAGAAGCAGCATGCCATGAATAGATGAGAAAGATAGACCAGGCTGTGTAAAGAACAAAGCAAACAGAGATCACATAAAGTCAGGGTCACAGTTAAAGATCAAGGCAGGGAGCATTCAAACAGCCAGGAACATGAATGATCAAACCAGGAAGTCAAGCTGAAACTGATGGCTAAACTGAGAGGTCGAAACCTTTGCTCAGGCAAAGATGGACAATTATATTCTAGTCAATAAAGATTTAAATGATCAAAGAGCAAATTATTGGCAGACAAAATGAAAATCTTCAAATACACAGATTCAGACTTAGGGCCATATTTGCAAGAGGGCAAATAGAAAATTATGTTGTTTTTTTATGTCACACTTTTTTTGCTGTTCAACAAATTTTATAGTGTATTTTATGCTGAATGTGAATTTAGGTATTTTTTAAAATGTGAGATGTTTTTTTTTGTGTACAAAACACTAGTCCCCATATCCCAATATATATGAGGGATATGCAGTCAACACTAATAAAAGTGGGTGCAACTGGGAGAAAAGGGGTCCCCAGACCAGATACACTATGCAGTGTAGGTCCTGGTTATACTGTATGTAGGACCCAAAGTCTCTAGTAGGGAAATGAGAACGATTTTAATCTCCTTATTAATATGGAGTTTTGGGAATGAGGCTTGTGTTCAGTTAATATTGTTCCTACCAATAAATGAATTTTACCTTTAAAGTAGAATAACAAAAATATACTAAAACTAGTATAAAGGCAGTGTTCACAGTGCTGAAAACTTTTCTTTACATCATTTTGTATAACACAGTAATACTGATTTAACATGTTCATCTATTTTATTAGCATCTATAGTGGTAACGGGTGATTCAGAAGAAGAAAGTTCCAATATGGAGACTGAGGAGGATGAAGGAATAACTTTTGTTGCTCGAGCAACAGATGACATTCTCCAGTGTATTAAAGTATCCAGTAAGTTATGTAAAGGCTCAACATGCACTGATTAAATGTTTCAAAGGTTAGATTTTTAAGATATACTTGATATACAGATGCTTGTGCCAGTTTCTCCCTTTGACCGATTAGGGAGGGCAAAACTTTTAACACAGGATATAAAAGGAGGGTCTTTTTTAAACTACATATAAATTACCTTTAAAGTAAAACCATTTGATACCAAAAACATGATTTTTGGTAATATAATATGGCAGTTGTGAGTAATGTTATGGCAATACCTAGGACTGGTTAATCATGACGGAGAACATGTGAACATACATTGCAAGAATAAAAAAAATGTAGGGATCTTACCTGGAAGCTTTTATTACATGTTAATTATAAAACACTTTAGTTAGATGAGAAGCAATGTAGCAAGCGAACACTAATATGCTTTATTTATTTGCTTTAAAGGGCATCTCCACCCCCAAAACTATAAGTTAACCCACTACTAGCCCCACTGTGTAGTGTAATAAAATCCTTATCTTACATCCCAGCTCCAAATGGTTCTTCTGTAATCCCCCCCCCCCAAAGTCCCAAAAACTGCCCACCAGAAGGATAGCAGAGTCCGTATAGGACTCTGCCTCCTGTCTCCCCTCCGGGAGAAGTTTGGCATGCGCATTGCAGGCCTCCCTCTCCCTCCCGTTTTGCGATCCTTCCCCCTACCATAAAAACCCTTTGCCATATGGTAGTATTCTTTCCCCCAGCCCCAACTGCTATAAAAGATATTTAAGAAAGTCCCCTGAACTCTACTTACCTCTCTCCCCCGGGGTTTTGAGCAGCCAGCGGCCGTGATTGGCGGCCTCTCAGCCAATCAGGGTCGCGGCTGCCGGTCCGGCCCCCTGCTTGCAGTGTCATGCAAGCAGAAGGCCGGGCAGTGCGGCGGATGAGAGAGGTAAGGTAAGTAACTATCAGGGGAACTTTCTTGAAAACCTTTAATAGCTGTTGGGGCTGGGGGAAGGAATACTACTAACATATGGAAAAACATTTTTCTAGGGGTGGAATATGCCCTTTAAGAAAGAGTTGGCTGAGCTTAAAAACCAAAACACATTGCAGACATAAAATTCGATACCAAATGTTTTTATTTGCAGGAACATTGGGTGTGTGCCAGAGTCCCCATATTGTCCCACCTTCTCCAACCCTGGCTGAAAAAGAACTGCCATGGAAGACAGAGCCAGATGAGAACACACTCTGTATTTCTTCTGAGACCACCAAAATTGTTCCTGTGGACCTACAGAAGGCCTGGAAACAGAGCATTTCCTCCCTAGAGAGTGTGGGTTCTCCTCCTGTTCCAGATAATACTCATGACTGTGCACGTTACACAAGGCAGGATTCAAGGAATCCATCAGTCCTTCAAACATTGCCAGAGACCTGTAGCTGTTTTCCATTTTCTAATATACCTGGGCATCGCATAAATGCACATATGGGCCCCATGCACACACAAGAGCAGGAACTGCAGCCTCTTATGCCAAGAGGTGAAGGAACTGGAATGAGCCCACTGTCATCAAGGCACAGCCATAGCAAACGATTGCTGCATCTACACAGGCCTTCCAAAATCTGATATGTGTATAACCTATGGTCTGCTAACAAGCCATCAAACGGATTTGCACATGAAACACAGTAACCTTTACTATGTTCCTACAATTTTTTCCTGTGCTGTTAAAGTGACAGTTTAAGGGTCTGTAAACTATAATGAGTAAATAATAACTGTTATTATGAAGATCCAGTATTACATTATTTTCTGTAATATTGGAAGCTTCATCCCTTTGTTCTATGGACTTGCTGGCAAACAAAATATTCTTTGCTTTAGTTTCAACTACAACAATTTTTTACATTCTATGTGTAAAAAGGTCAGATCCTACAAATTAGTACTTAGTTGTGAATGAAGTGGAACTAATGTTTTACTGTCCTTTATACAATTTAAATTATATAAATGCACTATTACATAGTTTATATATAGGGTATTAAAACCATCACCATGAAACACTGTATAAAGTTATTAGACATAAATTTAACAATTACCATTATTTGCAAAATTCATGCATGCACATATATACAGAAGAAGCATGCCACTCTTCTTACATTTAAGAATAGGAGTACTCCTTCCTACCACCGCATTATTTATACTTTTCAGTTATTTTTTTGGGTACATACACCCTTAAATTAAAATTTCTTCTTTATTGTTAAAGTGTAAAATTATATATTTTTCTATAATAGTTTTTTTTTTTTTTTTACATTGTTCTTAGGACTGGTAAACACAGGCCAATTAAAGGATAACTGTATTGCCTCAAGGTATTTTTTTTTTTTTTTATTGCTTTAAAAAGAGTAAAGGTATACAGCCCTCCCCATACATTTTTTTCCTGATTTCAAGCCTCTCTCCGCCTTCAATTAGCCATGCTGTGAATGGAGCGTAACAATTCTGTCTGATTCTAACTGTCACTCAATGCTAGCATGTGAGAAAACACTCCTCCACCCATCCTTGATCAGCTTGATTATGTAGGCTGTATCCTAGCAACAGGACATTTCAAGTTTGTTTGACTGGCAAAGGAGGAGTAGAGAGGTTGTAACAGACATTCCCACCAGCCAATAACAAGTGCTGTGTTAACCACGGCCCTGGGCTAGCTAGGAGGCAGGCTTTTAGTACTCATCTTTGCTGTGTGATATCTAAGGGAGGGCAGCACAGTTGTAAATATGAGTAAGCGATTTCAGCTGCTGGAAGTGTGGACATGTAATGGGGGTGATGTTATTTTTTTTGATATTGTTGTCCAGGTTTTGGCCTGACCAATCTTATGGTCGAAAAAAAGGCTGCATGTTCAGCTGTGATTTACCGACATAAACAATCACTCTGATCAACTAATTTTCCTAAAAGGACCAAAATAACAAACCAGGTGGTTTATCAGGTTGAAATGGTGACCCACTTGGGGACGCATCACTGTACAATTTTATAATACAAAAATCCGTACAGGGGACAAAAAATATGAATAACTATTTAAATGAGTATCAAAAATATACAAGTGCTTGAACCATTTAACATCAGGAAAGAGGTCCCTGTCCTGTGGAGCTTACAATTGAATTGGGTTTGTAACATAGGGAAGGGTAGAAGTGCCATAGTAAGAACTTGTTCAGTGTCAATTTAACAATTCTATTCTGTGATCTGAGAGGTAGGATGTGAGGTTAGTTTTGAAGTTTCTTAGCTAAGAGAGAGGAATAGAATTCCAGAGGATGGGAGCTACATGATCAGAATACATGGAAGTTATGCACCAAAGGGCAAGTACACTTTTCCCAACATATATGTTTATACAGTATGTATGTTCTGGTTTATACAGTGATAGTGAGAGGAGAGTGATTCCAATCAACATAACATGATACAGAAGGAATATGTGATTAAAATGTTACTTTTGACTTTATTAGCATTAGAGGCCTATTTAAACTATTTACACGTGACCTAAATAAAATTTTAAAAAATGTTGTTTTGGAGTCAAAGTATTACTATATTACTTATCTGCTTCTAAATGTAATTTATTTACGTGAAAATCGGTAAAAAAAAAAAATAACCAAGGTTTAATTCCGATGCTACAAATGAATAATAAAGATTTGCATGTTCTCATCACTAAAGTAGGTCCAAAAATACTGCAATACTGGTTGTGCGTGAAGTCTAATGACAAAATGAATTTATTTTTTAATGTGTTTGTCCCTTTATAGTGTTAGGCGATAGTTAAATGGGGGTACTTAATTTCTCTAAAGACTGTCAGCCTTATCCTAATTCTATGCACAAACCTCTTTATTTATCAGGAGTGGGTCCTCGCATATGTTGGAGGCAGGGTGTTGCTGAACTACCACTTAGGTAGAATGCAATAAATGGGCGCCAGTGGTTCTTGAACTTAAACAGTATTTTATTTATTAACTAAAACTGGCAGACTATGACACTTTGCAACGCAAGTGCAAAAAAAGTGTTAATTTTGGACTTAATGTGAAATTTAAAAAGCAACACAAAGCTTGCATTCATCAGTACCAAAGAGGTATGCAATTGAAAATTAACTGTAATAGGTGAAACCTGATGGGTTTCAGACCTCCAACAGTCCTTCGTTATAGGTGTACAGATGCTGAAACCTTGACCGTACATATCTCTTCCAGAAAGGGCTTGAGAGTGCACAGTTTTGCCCAACACTTTGCCATGCTGTGTACAGAAGGGGTTTAATAAATCTATTGAAAACATTGTTTCACCTATATTTGGAGGACTCTTTTTATTTCTCATACATTTCCCTCCCAGTGTTACATCATTTGGATGCACCTCCTCTTAAAGCGAAAGACGAATTTGATTTTACATCTATGTTGTGAAAAAGACAAATATGCAAACTGTTGAAACAATACATCCATAGTCCATAATTGCTATCAGAAAAGAAAAAATAAAGTAAAATTCAGCAAAAAAATAGGAAATAAAAAGAACCTGACAAGTAATATATATACATAAATTCATATACACTAAATTCAAATATCACAGGAATTAAAGGGACAGTTCAGTGGAAATTATCAATATTTGTTAAATTGTTAGTTTGTGTAATGCCTTCTTAGTTATTCTACATATTCTCTCCCATTTTGAAAAATCAGTTGATTTCATACCCTTTGCTGTTGCCTGCTGTTGACGTTAGTGAGCTGACATTTCAGGTTCTAACGGTCCTTCTTCTTCCCAGGATGCACCACATCCTTGGAATGTTCCTAACAGTAATTTCTACTGATTGGCTGTTGGATGGGTCAAAGATGCTCAGATCTCTACTGAGCAACTGAATCAACCCAGGTGCTGGGTCAAGGGCAAGACCATAACGGTTTCTATTAGGGGTCCTGCAAACAGGAAGTCAGTATTTCTGTTGCATTTATTTATACACAGACAAAATGCTGAATGGGCAGGTTGAGGTCATTAGGATGAAAAAAATACTGCTCTTTTTTCTGAAAAGTATATGTATTTGCACTGAACTTCCCCTTTAATAGATAAATCTCATAATACATATACGTATAATTGAATTCAATATCAGACTAATAAACCAGTAAGTTAATGAGTTAATAAGAGCCCTGTATATGTTCATAATAGTCTACCCAATGAAGGACCTAACATCCATGATTAAATTCATACCCTTAGGCTGGGTACACACCAGCAGATATTTTCGGCCGACCGTCCGATTCACAGCACTTTCGGTTGGCCGAAAATATCTTCTGGTGTGGGGCGGCCGGCCGCGACCGACCTCGATCGTTCGCCCGGATCGGACGAACGAACGATCGGATATGTCGGTAAATCCCGATCAATTGTTTGCACTTTTGGCCACGGCAAAATTTGCCGCAACCGATGGAATTTTTCCCGGCCGAGCACTCGCTTGTAGCGAACGACTGGTCGGGACAAATTGTGTGTGTTTACCCAGCCTTAGGCTTTGTTCATACTACAGCATGTTTTGGTGCGGTAACATCATAGAAATTAATGTCGCTGTTGAGTTTGCAGTGCTGCAATGTAGTGTGTTGCGTGCAATGCACTGCATGCAGCAATTTGGTGCGTTAACCCTTAGCGTTACGATAGAAAATGATGGCATGCGTTGTGTGATAACACAGTGGAATAATGCACGATATTCCGCTGTGTTAAAAGACTCCTAGTGTGAATGTAGCCTTAGGATATCTAGTATCCAAATTAAATATCCGTTTTCTCCTGCTACAGTTACAGAGCAGTTTTGTAGTGCCCTTTTCCTGGAGTCTTTACATATACTTATTTGTAATTGCAAACAACCTATGTTACTATTGCATGTAATGTCTGTCTACCTGACTATTCATATCTTTTTTGATTATTGCTTTAATATGTTCCCTAATCCTGGATTTCATAGTACACTCTACATACTGCATATTACATACAGTGCATGTTAATACATATATTACATAATTGGAGGTGCAATTAATGTATTGTCTAATATCATAACTTTTCCATTATTAGAACTATGAAATACTTTGCGTATTTTTACTACACCACAGGTGATGTGTATGTCCACATTTAAACATACTTTCCTTAAGTTCCCTTATAACAATGAATCAGAGCAGTCCTATCCCTTCTCCGTGTTTTCAAGAAGACTTTTCTTATTAACAAAAAGGTGTACCCTCTTTCCAAAAAACAATCATACATATTACATGACTTAGTCAAATATTCATTGTCCATTGTGCAATTCCGTTGAAACCTGAGTGCAATGTTTGGGGTGACAGAGCGAACATGTAGCACAGTATTCTTAGAATTTACCCTTCTAAAGACATTAGTTAAGACTTGGCATTCATGCGTGGTGATAGAGAGATCTAAATAATGAACCAAAATACCCCCATTATGACCATGAAAATTGGAGGTTCAGATTATTTTTATTAAGACTATTCATGAGGAGAATAAATTGGGACTCTGTACCTCCCCACACCTATAACTGGTCATCAGAGTATCTTTTTTGATGTATTTAAGTGTGGGTTGGGTTAACATAGGTTATATTTACCTACCCACCATTTATTTACCCACCATTCTAGATATAAATTTGCATACGTGGGGGCAAAGTTTGCCCCCATCTCTTCCCCCACGTACTTAGAACTCACTAAATATAACTTTTTTTAAACTTGAAAAAGTTATGTGTTAGTAGATATCTACAGTAACAGCTTCATTAATTAATATTTTCCATCCTATGGAGTAGTTACTATACGTATCCAAATGGTACCTTTGAGCAATAATTACGTGGTATACTTGAGTAAAGAGATATGTCTATTGTAACCAATTCATAGAATGGAAACCGCTGTAATGTAGCTAGAAATTATAAGAAATTGAGATCTCTAGGGGACTGTCTTTCCCCCAGTGAATACACCAATACACAGAATACATCTACTTGTTGGTTGGGATACACAGGCATGTTTAAATGTGGACATACTAGATGCATCACCTGTGGTATAGTAAAAATAGGTGAAGTATTTGCTAGTTCTAATACTGTAAAAAGTTATGATCTTAGACAATACATTAATTGCACCTTTATTTATATAATATACATATTAACATGCACTGTATGTAATGTGCAGTAGGTAGGGTGTACTATTTATATGTTGAAATCCAGGATAAGGGAACATATTCAAGCATATGAATAGTCCGTCAGCCAGACATTACATGCATTAATAGTAACATAGGTTGTTTGCAATTATATGGAATGTTAAAGGATCACTATACTCACTGAAACAACTTTGTATAATCTGAAAGTACAATGTTAGGGTAGTAAAATGATGTTACTTACATGTCTGTCTGTGCTTCCTTTGTCCGTGAATTTTCAATGTTTAGTAACTGCTCCACAATGTCCCCCACCTCCCTTAAGGTTCGTACACACGTGCGATCGCGGGTCCCGACCCGAAACGCACGATGCGTACGAACGTTCGTTTCGACTGATAATCGCCCCTTGTATGGGCCCTTTATCGGTCGAAACCGCCGTGTTAAAGAATCTTCAGGATAAGACCTCTATGAGACCCCCTCTGGACGCGGAGTCTAAGTACCTGCCGGTCTTCACCAGAGACTCTAATGGTGAGGATGTTTTGCGGCGAACAGATACCAGGTTGCGGCTCCTGAGGAAAGAACCACAAAGGCAAATCCCACAATGTGGAGAGGCAACAGAATTGGAGATCGGAGTAACTAGGAGGTAGGAACTGTAGAAGGTATGAAGACTAGGAGATAAGTGCTGTGGTAGATATGCAGACCAGAGATAGGAGCTGTGGTAAATATGCAGACCGGAGGTAACTGGAGGTAGGAGCTGTGGTAGGTATTCGGACCGGTGGTTGGAGCTGTGGAAGATATACAGACCGGAGGTTACTGGAGGTAGGAGCTGTGGTAGATATTTGGACCGGTGGTAAGAGCTGTGGAAGATATACAGACCGGAAGTAACTGGAGGGAGGAGCTGTGGTAGATATTCAGACCAGTGGTAGGAGCTGTGGAAAATATGCAGACCGGAGGTAACTGGAGGTAGGAGCTGTGGTAGATATTTGGACCGGTGGTAGGAGCTGTGGAAGATATGCAGACCGGAGGTAACTGGAGGTAGTAGCTGTGGTAGATATTCGGACCGGTGGTAGGAGCTGTGGAAGATATACAGACTGGAGGTAGGAGCTGTGGTAGATATTCGGACCGGTGGTAGGAGCTGTGGAAGATATGCAGACCAGAGGTAACTGGAGGTAGGAGCTGTGATAGATATTCGGACCAGTGGTAGGAGCTGTGGAAAATATGCAGACCGGAGGTAGGAGCTGTGGTAGATATTCCCAAAGAACTAGACATGCTATAACAGAAGAGCTAGGGTTCAGAGCAAAACAAACTGAACTGGCAGCAAGAGGCAAGCTGCCAGGAGGAGCCTAAATAGGCCCCAGTGACCTCATCACTGCTGGACACGCGGCCCCCGGCCCGCGTGCGTGCCGGAAGATGGCCGCTGGCAGGGTCGAAGGTCGCGCCGCCCACGTCATCGCGTCACTGAAGACGTGCGACCGCCGGTGAAGGACCCTGGGCACGGGAAAAGGTAAGTACCTGACAGTCGGGGATCGTTGCCCGACCAACCGGACGGATCTCTGAACAACCGGCCGTTTCGACTGATAAGGGCCGAAACGAACGTTCGTACACATTGGGACCCGCGATTGCACGTGTGTACGAACCTTTAGTCACTTCCCACTTGTAATGTAGATGACACTGGATACATTAATTTACATTATAAAGAGCCTATTCAGCCTGACACTATAGAGCTCATTAACATATTTTCCTGGCACTGCTGGGAGTGGGTGTGGCTGCTGCTGTTTTCTCCATCTCCCTTTCTAAGTACAAAGCTGTGAAAGTGAGTGGGGGAGGGGCTGCTGTGTGAGACACTGGATGGATGAATGGATACAGATTGAGACAGAGAGATAGGCAGGCAGGCAGACAGACAGACTAGACAGATTAGACAGGAGTCTAATATTATTAATCAGCTCATTATATTTGGGGCTGTATTAATAAATGCTTTGACATGTATTGGGAGATCCTAGTAAGAGGTCACTTTAGGGGCACAAATTAGCATATCTGGTTTGAGTGACAAGTCTTTCCCTGTACATGCTGTTATTTAAAATGAAGATTTCTGAGAATCTACAGCTCGGATTTCAAATCTGAAAAATGTGTTGGAGTAGTGGGCCATTACACTATTTAAATGTATGATTTTTAAAAATTCGATTTTTGGAAGTATAGATACCCTTTAAGTATAGGTAAAGACTCCAGTAATAGGGATTGCACTATGAAACTGCTCTGTAGCGAGACAAAATGGATATTTAATTTAGATACTAGCAGGGCAATTCAATAAAATTTCTTATCGTTTAAAATGGTGCTAATTTTGCACCAACCAATCAGATGTTAGCTTTCAAATGTTAAATAAGTTTTGCACCATTTTAAATGATAAGAACTTTTATTGAATAACCCTGTAGATATCCTAAAGGTATAAAATCGATTATGGGGGTTAGTTTCTTCATTGGGAAGATTATTATGAACATATACAGGGCTCTTATTAAATAATTAACTTAATAACTTATTAGTTATTAATATTATTAAATAATATCTTATTAGTCTGGTTTTGAATTCATTTCTATATTTGTTTTATGAGAAGGTACGTTTATTAATTCCTGTGAAATTTGAATTTAGTGTATATGATTTTTTATTGGATTATCTATATATATATTACTTGCTATGTACTTTTTAGTCACTATTATTTAGCATATTTTGACTTTATTTTTTTTTTTTTAAATCCATTATGAACTGTTGTTGTATTGTTTCAGCTGTCTGCATCCTTTTTCACAACATAGATGTAGAATTAAAAGCATCCTTCCCTTTAAGAGGAGGTGCATCCAAGGGTAATTTAAACAGTCAGGGTTTCAGTTTCTTTACACCTATGACTAAGGACTGTTGGAGGTCTGAAACACGTCACATTTCACCTAATAAAGTTACTTTTTAATTGCATGCATCGAGGAGTTTGGACAGGGTTTTCTTTGGCATCAGTGAATGCAAGCTTTGTGTTGCTTTCTACTTGTGGAGTCCTGCGACAGGTGTGGGGCTTCCATACCCAGGCCAACAGAGTCTAATGGTAAGCCATATAATTGGCATTTCTAGAAATGTTTGCTGGTATGAAATAAGCATTGGGCGAGGAGTTTGGCGCATGATTTGGTTGCTGGGAGTTGTAGTTTCTAAACATCTGTATTGGCAAGCGCAACAAAAAATAAAGTATGCATAACTCTTTCCAAACTCTGCAGCCCCCAAAGAATAAGAATAGGATGGCTTTATCTTAGCGCTCCTTCCCTGCTCCTCCATTGCAGTGCGTTCAGCGTAACTCGCGTAGCGGGGTGCCCGCGCCGAACGTGCTCACATATCTCCTTATCCGGAATTTACCTGTATTTCCTGGCACCTGCAGCACTTGTTACTATGAGCTCTGGGTACAGATACAGTGGCAAAAGAATTGTACCTGTAAGTTAACAACTTGCAACATACACATACCAGTACTGTACTTGTAGCTCCATTGGCATTCATTTTTCTTTTGTTTTCCTGCTGTGACCTGAGTATAAGTCGAGGCAAGGTTTTAGGCTGATTTTTAAACCTAAAAACCTCGGCTTATACTCACGTTTTTACAGTACTCTCCAATTCTATTTAGTTATCCTTTAAAGGGTATGTCCACCCAAAAAATAAACTTTTTATATGTTCTTTATATAATAGCACCAACCTCAAGCGCCATGTTCCTTTTTCTAAAAATCATTTGCTTTGCCCGATATTTAATGAGATATACATCAGGCTGCACTTCCGCTCCACTTCCTCTCTCCCGAGACGTTAGCTGACCCCGCGCGTAGAAAAAAAAAAGATAACTCCTTGCGCGGCTTCCCGGACGCAGAAGCCAATGAGAACCCAGCATTCACGGAGAGAGGTGTGTGTGTGTGTGTGTGTAAGCCGAGAGCGGCTGGCTGCAACATGTTCATCCTGGGTTTCTTCCGTACACAAAACTTTACGGCTGTGATTGGTTGATTAGCAAAGGAGGGCGGGATCCAGGGGTCAGATCATTACTGGATGCAGCTTCCTCTGTGCTCACTGCTGGATGTTAACAGACATGCGCGAGAACATGAAAAGAACAGAGGCAATGTAACGTAACTTGTCTCTGTTCATCGCTGTACTGGTCCATGCTGCAGGATTAAGCCAGATACAAAGGTCTGTAAATTTTGAACCACTGGACTGATTTAGATACTGTAAAGTTTTTTTGGAGCAGTTATTTGGGCTAAATAAATATAGAAAGTTAGTTTGGGGGGTGGACATGCCCTTTAAGTCTTAACTGAGCTTCCTTGACTCTGTACCTCCCCACACCTATAACAGGTCATCAATGTACCGTATCTTATATGATGCACAGATTGAACAAAACCAATCAGTTTCATTCATCTTTATTCTGGAAATTTAAGAAGGGCAAAGTTTTTCACGTGTTTGAACGTTGAGCGTGCAACAGTATTTCTGTACATTATATATAAAAAGAACCCACAGAATCACTTTCATAAAGAAACAATCTGCACACTATATAATAAAGTTAAAATTTATTTAAACACTCAGGGACATATCTACCCAAATACCTCCTAACTCATTAAAAACAATTAAAAACCTAATATATACATAGCGTGTTGTCTGACACATCTATACAAAAACGGTCCAAAAATTATTAAAGTGATATCTATTGTATATGTAGTAAAGCGGTACCTCCGTCCTGTATATTAAACAAGCAGTCTCAATATAACAGCATATAATACACTCACAGTCCTAATGTCGCGGACAGGCTAAAGGGACGAACTTGATTGCCATACGCGCTCGCCGATGACGGCTTCAAAATGCGGCTCTGAGCGCATTTTGAAGCCGTCATCAGCAAGCACGTACGGCGTTCCCGCGTGGTAGACTTGCACTAATTCTGAGCGATTGACTGTTTCCTCTGATCCGCTGCTAAACCCCATCGGCAATCAAGTTAGTCCCTTTAGCCTGTCCGCGACATTAGGACTTTGAGTGTATTATATGCTGACTGTTATATTGAGACTGCTTGTTAAATATACAGGACGGAGGTACCGCTTTACTACATATACAATAGATATCACTTTAATAATTTTTGTACTGTTTTGTATAGATGTGACAGGCAACACGCTATGTATATATTAGATTTTTAATTGTTTAGGAGGTATTTGGGTAGATATTTCCCTGAGTGTTTAAATAAAGGATTTTTACTTTATTATATAGTGTGTGCAGATTGTTTCTTTATGAAAGGGATTCTGTGGGTTCTTTTTATATATATTGTAATATATAATCCCTATCAAGCACCTCCCCAAAATATTCCAGTATTGCAAAAGGGTAAATAATCAATAATACAATTTTGTACATTCACTAGTGCCCTATCTCAAATTTTGTTTCTCTTAGTATTTCTGTACATGTCGGAATGTTGTGGGTTAAATGTTAAGCAGGAATAGCCATCTCTTATGTATTCTAGGATGTTGGGTGTTAATGGAAAAACACTGCACGCCACCTGTTTTCACTAAAGGAGTGGCATCGCCACAAACTGGGAAGAGGCCCAACAATATGACATTTTATACAAGGCCACCAAAGCTTTAAAAGGACCCTTATTTTTTTAGTGTGTAACCGCAATAAACATGCAAGAGATGTACTACACATATATATATATATATAAGTATACATATCGAAAGCCCCCCCAAACAAAACTCACGGGGCTTAATAAACTTAACTTTTTTAGTACGAAATAAAGGCGCTATATCTACACGTTTCGGCTAGCCAACAAGCCGTCCTTATGATCCTGAGGACGGATTGTTGGCTAGCCGAACGCGTAGATATAGCGCCTTTATTTCGTACTAATAAAAGTTCTTTATTAAGCCCCGTGAGTGCCTTCGATCTCTATACTTGGATTATTACTTTTGATGTGCACCCGGGCCTTCGTCACTGGGAATGGTGTGCTGATCGCTGATCGCTGTTTATATATATAATATATATAATGTGTGTGTATATATATATATATATATATATTCTACAAAAGACTCCAGCACTCAATTACACATACAATTATATGAATAGGGTAAAATCATCAAGCATATATGCAAGCAAAGTTTAAATGGATACCTTTAGTTACATTGTTTGTACAAACATGTCCAAGCTGATGCGTTCCTTCACGGCAGTATCCTAGCATCTAATTGAAGTGCTTCCACAATCCTTGTATTGTATGTATCTATTGGGAGGCTTGGTCAAGCTTCCATGTGGTTATAGCACCCCCAACACGCCCTTTTTATGGGAGGTCCTATGCCTTTAATATAAAGCACTGGATGGATGGCCTCTTCCCTCATTTTAAGAAGCCAAAGGGCTGAAGGGAAGTAAGAAAGGCTGTTGTATGGATCCAGTGCACAACTATGAGAAATGCAAAACTTGGCAATTGAAGTAAAAAAGGTTAGAAGTTAGGACCTTCCAGACTGGGGTTACCTTGACGTGGTTGGAAGGCTTTTCATTCATGTGATCACAGTAATGTATACGAAAACCCCTTTGTTTATAATGTATGCCAGTGTGCAGATAATATGATATTGTATGGGGCCTAGGAATGTGCATTGATTATCTTTTCTATGTTTGTATATATGTTTGACCAGATCAGTAGCACTTCCGCTAAATGTAGTTGTAAATTAGTCTATTGGAGTGCTTCCACAATCCTTGTATTGTGTGTATATATATATATATTATATATTTATATATATATATAATAATATATAGTTATGCGTGGATGTCCTCAGCACTCCCCTCTGTACGCAGCCGCCTCGTGCATCCGTAAAGACATGTAGAACAACGAAACTCGGAGCACTCGCAGGACTTACTTCACGGTACAAAACTTTTATTCAACAAGAATCAACGCGTTTCGGCCATTGTGCTTACGGCCGTCGTCAGGATCCGGACGACGCGTAACACAATGGCCGAAACGCGTTGATTCTGTTGAATAAAAGTTTTGTACCGTGAAGTAAGTCCTGCAAGTGCTCCGAGTTTCGTTGTTCTATATATATATATATATATATATATATTATAGGTGTGGGGTGGAGCAAGGAGCAAGACCAGATCTGCCCTAGTGGTTTAGGCCTTCACCCTTGATAACTTTATTGGGAACTGTGTCCCTGGGGGTGGATGCGAACAGCTCTCATAGATGCTTAGCACTAGATTTACCAGGCCAGATTTGCGTAAATTCCCTGGACCTCATATCTACTAGCACCCCTGCTGAGTTGTTTAACATGCTATCATGTTATGCTATGTACAATGCTGTTTTGACACCTTACTCTGGGCGTTCCTATAACACCTCTTAGCCACTATCTAATCACACCCTTAACACCTGGCTGTGATATGCTAATTAGGATTTTCCAGGGTACATAATTGCCAACAGATTCTTGTACAAGTCATTCTGAACTGAGAAAGCCAGTCGGATGACTAGCGAAACGTCTTCAAGAACTACATTTCAAGTCCAGTTGATCTAATTGAATACAACAGATATACCATGGCCTGGATGAATGAGAACCTTCACAAGCATGCTATCAGCTCCATTGTTCTCTTTCTTTTGTTCTGAAAATACACCCATTACCTGTGAGGCCTGGCACATTTGCATTTGTTAGCTTGAACCAAGGAAGGTTGAATCTTTGTGTGTGGAAACCTTTAGAAATGCCTGCCATATTTATACAAAAGACACATTCACAATATATGGATACACAAGTATGTTTTATTTTTAAGTGTTTCAAATTTTACAGAGTTTACAGCGTTTGCAGACCCAGTGTCCATCGTCCCTGCATTTGGCACTGGTGAATTTCTGACATGTTGTACAGGTAAACCTGCTGCGATTCCTGTTGCAGCTCTCTTGGACCTGGCACTGTGTTGTCTGTACAGTCCCTGGCACAGCAGCTGCAACAGCTTCAGCAGCCCGCCTTTGTGCCAATATTTCCTTGTGCTGCATGAATCGGCAACGGAGTTCTTTAGCTAGAAGACTCAGAAACAATCTTTTTTTGCCTGTCCACCCTGTACATGCCTTGTACAAAATGTAGGCATTCACCGCTGCCAGGTCCAGCATATTGTAAAAAACTGCTACTGGCCACCTGCGTGTTGCTGCTCTTATGGAATACATCTGTGCCATTTGGTCCAACACGTCTACACCACACTGATTTCCCCACAAAATGTTTGGGTGGGAGGTCCGAGGTCCGTGGGGTTGGAAGGTCGTGGGGGGGGGGGCATCATTTTTTTTTGCTATGGGGCCCAGTCATTTCTAGCTACGCCCCTGGCTAATACTGTACTTACTGAAAGTATCAGGGATCAGCATACAATACAGCTGGTTTACAATCAGTAAAGGCACACAGTTAGGTAGTGAGTGACAGCAGGGACCCCCGTTAGGTAGCGAGTGACAGCAGGGACCCCCGTTTGATAGTGAGTGACAGGGATCCCAGGTTAGATAGTGAGTGACAGGGACCCCCGTTAGGTAGTAAGTGACAGGGACCCCCGTTAGGTAGTAAGTGACAGGGACCCCCATTAGGTAGTGAGTGACAGGCGCCCCCTCACCTCGCAGCCAGCAGCGTCAGACCTCGATAAGCGGGCGGCCCGACCAGTTAGAGCGGGCGCAAATAAGCGGCCTGCTCTAACATGTACAAACATACATTGGAGACTGAAGTGTTAGCAAGTTTTCATTGTATTCATGTCATTGTATCAGCAAGTTTTCATTCTGTTTTCACACTATTTTTTATAAAAGACTTGTGTTTCCATATATTGTGAATGTGTGTCTGACATGTGGGGGACATTTTGTATAGATGCAGGCATTTCTGAAGGTTTCCACGTCTCACACACAGGTTTGGAAATCTGCCTTTGATCTGAGCTACTCTGAGTAAAATGCAAATGTGCCAGGCCTTACAGGTAATGGGTGATTTGCTCAACAATAGATTGCAGATAATCAACCTGAAGACCTGTGAAAATCTCAGCAGGGGTGAGCCTTGCACCAGAAACTAAAAAAGTTGTTAATTCTTGTGTTAGCTGGATAAAAAACAAAAACATTCATTTGTAAGGCAGGAAGAGCAACAGAGGTGTAACTACAGGGGAGGGAGTAAAAGCAGGGGGGCCCGGGATCCAAGGGGGCCCCATCTTCTTATTTTTCCTATGACAGGTATAGCCACTTCCCATAAAACCACTGCGAATCATAGTTTTGCTGGGGGGCCCAGTGATTGCTAGTTACGCCACCGAAGAGCAACATTTCAGGTAGCTTAAAAAAAGGGTGATATTTGCCTTTCCAACTATGTATAAGGTATTTCTGGTATTGTTAAAGGGTAACTGTGGTCTCGAATTCTTCCAAATTATTAAGAATTATATAAAAAGCCTTCCATCACACCTTCAAAATAAAATCTAAATCACATCTCTAGATAAAATTTGTGAGAAGTTATAGCTGGAAAGGTTCAGCAATGTAACTTTCTGCTTGAACACTTCGAGCCTCATTTACCCAGACTCGCTGGGCAAATATATGGAGGTAAAGTCGCGCTAAACGGTTGGTTACCGGTAAGCACGACTTTAACTTCATATTAGCACCGGATGTCCAGGTTACGCCAAAATCACCAGCGCATCTGACGCTCGCATTTTAATATTGCGTTTTTAGCGCAGGATTTTAACGCCAGCAAACAGCTGGCGTTAAAATCCTGCAGTAACGCGATATTGAATTGTGGAAGGAGCATTTACCCAGAGCGATAGCGTCTCCGGGAAAATGAGCCTATTCCCGTTTTCAGTGTCGGACTGGGGTCTTGGGGCTCACCAGGAAATCAGACACCATTGGCCCACCAGGAAGAGTTTAGGGGCCCACCTAACATTTCGTATCTCTATTATCACTCATTTACATATCTATCTTCCTACAATTGACTCCTTTTGTTTATTAGAATGCATTTCTTATTGTCCCTTTGGTTCTGTATTTAAATTTTTGCTGTTTTCCCTGTTTTCTTGGGTGAGTGGGCTGTGAGCCCACCGGGGGATTCCCCTGTAACCCTGTGGGCCAGTCCGACACTGCCTGTTTTTAGCCATGTGACCAGCTTGTAGCCATGTGACCAGCCTCTGCTTGCATTAATAGGCTCCTGTTCTCAACTGTCAATTTTCCCCCCCAGGTTCTTCCTGATTTCCCCTACATTAAGTCTTTACTGAGCATGCTTCTCCCCTGGGGCAGAGGGGCGGACAGAGGTAAGGTGATGTCACTAAAGCTACTGGAAGCAGGAAGGAACATTCACCCCAATATCATTTCTCACAGGGTGAAGCCAGAGATGTGATTGTCGGCTCATTATAATGGAAATACTGCAGGCTTTCATTTAACCCTAACTTTTTTGGAGACCACAGTTGCACTGTAAGTAGAAACACTTTGGATCAATGAGGAAAACCAAATAATAGATCTAATCTAGATCATACTTTAGTGGAATTCATTCAGGAATAGAAAAAGTAAATGCACAGAGAGCTACTTCATTTTTCTATTTGAAGGACTCAAATAGAAAATATATTCATGCCTCGATGTAGTGAAACATTAAACTTCAATCTTCCCAAATGTACCATTTTAAGGGACCTATCCCAGTTTCCTGGACTACCAAGCTGTGTCCCAGGACAGGGTCTGGTCGGTCCAGGTCTGGGGATAAGTCAAGTATGAATACCTGTCTGAATTAGGTAATGAGTTGCCGTAAAGTTGCCGTAAAGTGATTTATAATTGGAGAAAGATCTCAGGAAATGAGAAGACCAAGGACAATTCTAAAAAGAAACAATATTTTTAAAGGGAAATATGTACCACAAAAGAAAAGCATTTTGGTGCATAATAGGTTAGTCCTACATATGTCAGCTTTCGAGCTATTGCAGTTTTGTTTTGTTTTTTCACTTGAGGGGTGGAACTGCCCTTTCCCATATTCTGACTGCTTAAGACTGATCTAGGGGAAGATGTGCTTCTTGCAATGCAAGTTTTACCATTAAACAAATCTTGGATTATCAAAGGGGGCCAGACAGATCTCTCAGCCACAATCTCATTTTCAGTAGGTTGGTACAGGGGGTCCAGGCAAAACCCAGGGTGACAAGCTAGCTTTCTTGGTTCTCTCATACCAGGGTTTTTTAAGAGGGGTGGGGGGTAAGGTTGGAGTATTATTGGTGTGTGTACCTGTGTCAGTTTGGGGGAGGTAAAAAAAACTAACTTATTTGATGATTTGTCATAATCTGTTTTTTGACTATTGTTACCCTTTAAATATAACAGCCACTTGAATGGATGGGTAGGTTAGTTGGTGTGTGTAACTGTCAGGTTGGGGGGTAAAAAAAACCCAATCTTTTTTATGATTGGTCAAAATTAATTTTCTGACTATAGTTACTCTTTAAGTATGGCTGCCACGGGAATGGAAGGGTAGGTCAGTAGGTGTGTGCACCAACTAGAAAGGGAAAGTTTAAGTATAAACTTTGAATTTGGCCGCATTTTGGAAATAGGAATGTGTGTTTGTGCTGCAGATTTTAAAACTCAATAATGGCAATGATGAAAACATTGTTGTTTTTTACTTAAATATGGCTGTCACATGAATGAATGGGTAACTCAGTTGGTGGGTGTACCTGTGTCAGGTTGGAAGTTAAAAAAAACAAACTTTTTTGATTATCAATTTTTTTTTTAAAAAGTTAGTTACTCTTTAAGTATGGCTGCCACAGTAATGGAGGGGTAGGTCAGTAGGTGTGTGTACCTGAGTCAGGTTGGGGTTAAAAAAAACAAACTTTGTTGATGATTGTTAAAATTTTTGTTTTTTTTAACTTTAGTTATCCTTTAAATATGGCTGCCATGGAAATGGAAGGGTAGGTCAGTAGGTGTGTGTAACTGGGTCAGGTTGGAATTTATTGATCAAAATTAGTTTTTTTGACTTTAGTTACCCTTTAAGTATGACTGCCACGGAAATGGAAGGGTAGGTAAGAAGGTGAGTGTACCTGTGTTAGGTTGGGGGTTAAAAAAAACAAAAATTTGGGTGATTGGTCAAACTTTGTTTTTTTGACTATGGTTAACCTTTATATGACTGCCACCGAAAAGGGAGGGTAAGTCAGTAGGTGTGTATACCTGGGGCTGGTTAAAGGGGTATGTCTTTTTTGTGTTTACAACCATAAAATAACTTTTATTGAGGATATATGAAAAATATTTTTTACTTTATTTACCCTTTAAGCATGGCTGCCACAGGAATGGAAGGGTAGGTCAGTAGGTGTGTGTTCCCGTGTGAGGTTGGGGGTATGTGTTTTTGCATGTATGACCATATAACTAACTTTTATTGATGATTGATTAAAATAATTTTTTGACTATAGTTACTCTTTAAAGGGCATCTATTGTGAAAAAAACACATTGCCCCTTTGCAAAGTTAAATTCATGTACTCTGTGCTGCCTTAATCCTATCTCTGTCAGTGTTTAACCATGGTGTCAGATCTCTGTGCAGCACTCCCCCCTTCCCCCTCCCCTCTGTTACCTCCTCCATGTCTCAACTCCGGCTTGCCGACAAGCTTATCATGTGCAGTAGGAGTTAAAAGTTCAACATCCTGAAAAACACACCCACGTACAGTGGCCAATAGAAAGCAAACTGTCCTGGAGACACGGAAGAAGGAGATCAGTACAATTTACGATCTCTCTCTTTGTGACCCATCATCAATCAGTGAAGTCTATCAAGAAGTGGGGTCAAGTGCAGCCTTATATCTACCATCAAAGCTACCTCTATCCCCTGCTAATGCTCTTATCTCTATGTTTATTACAGAGCAGGGAGGGGGGATCACGTCACAGGGATTTGATTGACAGTCCAAGTAGGAGTAGAGGAATGCAATCACTATTCTAACTGGTGTATCTCAGGACAGAGAGGGAATCTGTAAAAAGTGAAGACACTCTGGGGGTTGTGGGGAATTATAGAACACATGGAAAGAAAGAATAAAAAGTTCATTTTCCCACTATAGATGCCCTTTAAGTATGGCTTCCATGGGAATGGAAGGTAGGTCTGGGGAAGGTGGGTGTACCTGTGTCTGTGTGTGGGGTATCAGTGGTTGTGTTTATGACCATGAAACAAACTGTTTTGATCTCATGACTAAACCTTGAAATACAATAGCCACATTTGAGCATTGTTACCATTATAGTCTATGGGAAAAAATGTCCTGGAATTCCACAATAACGCGGCAACGTTTCCGCGGATTCCTCAGCTAGGTAATAGCACACTTCTCCTATATGCCCAGCATATTTGTACCGAGCTCAAAAGCTGTGGGAGGAGAAAAAAGCAGAAGAAGAAAAAGAAGAAATTGAACAGTAATATTGTCTCTTCAAGCTAAATTATTAATAAAACTTACCAATAATAATAATTACAATAATAATTACAATTATAATAATAACAATAATATTTATTACAATAAAAATAGCCAAGTCAATTTAATAAAAGAAATTTAGGGTTAATTCAATCCCTCCAGCATTATTCCCCCACTTCTTACCCAGTCACATTTACAGCTAAAGGGACTCTATACTGAAAAAATGACTTTTCCTCATCCTGAAAAAATGACTTTTCCTGCCTTAATCCAGCACACATTTTGTTTAAAGGCGAACTGTGGTCTCCAAACAAGACCAGTTTTCTACCTTTAAAATGAGCCATCAACCACCTCTCTACGTGCTCCACAGCCCAAGATATAAAGAAATGACTGACCAGAAAATTAATGGGTGGGAGGCTGACATGTGACATTCTTAAGGATTCTCCTGCACAGTGCTGGCAAGCACAGCCTCAGACTCCCTCAGTGTGTGAGGGAGACAGGATGTCCCTCCTCCTCTCTGCTGTGTGAAGTCCTGACAGAGAAGGTAAGGGTGGGTCTGAGTAACCCACGGCACCTGCGAGTGGGCGGGGCTTAGACTCCCGCGAGTGGGCGGGACTTAGACTCCCACGAGTGGGCGGGGCTTAGACACCTGCATGTGGGCGGGGCCACATGGGGCTGTAAGATAATGGGCCATGGGGGGCCTGCAACTGGAGGGACCATGGGGTCCATGAGTGGGAGGGACCAGGGGGGCTGCAAAGGGGCGGAGGAGACACAGGACAGATTGACTGACAGTTTCAGAGCAGGAAGCAGAAAGTGCAGGGGACCTGGTGATGCTGCTGCCATATCACACACAAAAATGTAAATATCTTCAAAACTATGCAAAATAAACAATGGAAATAAATTGCAAAAATTCCCAGGGGAGCAATTCCTATCAATTTACCTAAAGTCATTTTTGGACCACAGTTCCCCTTTAAGAGGAGTATCCCTCCTCCCTCTTTTAACCATTCCCACTTCCATCTTACCTGACTGTTATTCCCACAAACCAACTGTCAAAACTGAACACAGCATACAGCATTCCATATGTCCTTTCATCTGACGCTTCTTCTCTCAGGTTGCCTGTTTAGACAGATACCCCTGATTGTGAACTGATCTTCTAGCAAAACACAGTGTCACATTATTATTATAATTATTATTGTGGATGTATATATAAATATATTCTTTATATAGGTTTGCGGAAAACCTTAATCCGTTTCTGATTGGTCAATTTTTTTAATGCTTGTTTACATGGTTTACATTAACCAATCAGATTTCAGAAAATTCTCTGAAATCTGATTGATGACTTTTTGATGATTGGTCAAAATTTTTTTTTTTTTTTTTACTTTGGTTACCCTTACAGTATGGCTGCAACAGGAATGATAGGGTAGGTGTGTGTACCTGTGTCAGGTGTTTTGTTTTTTTTTTTAAACTTACTTTTTTTCATGATTGGTCAAAAATGTTTTTGACTATAGCTACCCTTTAAGTATGGCTGCCACAGGAATTAAAGGGTAGGTAAGTAGGTGTGTGTTGTATATTTGGTATTCCCCGCACTCCTGTTTTCCGATTTTGATGGTGCTGTTTTCCCTCAAACTGCTAACCAGTGGCAGTTGGTACCTTGTACTATATATATTAATGGAAAAATGCACTCTTTCAAATTTTACTTGTTTTTTATTGTGACATGCTAGTGAGAGTTTTTTGTGAGTGCGAGTGCGTTTTTCCATCAATATACAGTATATAGTACAAGTAGGTGTGTGTACCTGTGTCAGGTTGGGGGTATCTTTTGACTAACTTTTATTGATGATAGATCATAATTAGTTTTTTTTGTTTTTTTTACTATAGTTGCCCTTTGAGTATGGCTGACATAGAAATGGAAGGGTATGTCAGTATGTGTATCTACCTGTGTCTATGTGGGGGTTGGGGGTATCCGTGTTTGTGTTCATGACCATGAAACAAACTGTTTTAATCACATGACCCTAAAACCTCCAAATATCCACATTTGAGCATTATTTCCATTATAGTCTATAGGAAAAAATGTGGGAGGAGATACAGTCCAAAAAAGCAGAAGAGTAAAATGGAAGAAGAAGAAATAGAAAGAACAGTAGTTTGGCTCTTCAAGCCAAATTAACATGCAACCTCCTCTTGGCAGCATCATGGGACACCCAAGCCCACACCCACAAGATGTGCAACATGTATACCTCCTTTTTACATAAAGGTACATAACTCCGCCAAAACTCACCCGACCTCAATCAGCACGATAAGAAACTTCTTTACCCTTACGCCCACATTTAGAACAACCGGATAAGCTCTATCACACCCTTACCCTCCCTCCCTGGAACTTTACTGAACTTATCTTCAGACTCTCTTGCGACTGTAATATTTTCTCCTTAGACTGCATATCCTTTAAGGCAAGACACTTATGGTTCTTCTTGCTGCCAACAAACAGTATTTAAACATCCCCCCAAAAAACAATGGCTAGAGATCAATGGAAGGTGAGATCAAAACTGCACAAGGATGTGCTGTCCTATTTTGGACAGAGACTCTAAACCCCCCACACCACCACCACCGTGGTTCAATGTTCTGCACCATGTTCATTATTATGTTGTTATTGGATTGTTCTGCGGGTTGCCCAATGCAGGCAATACCCCTAATTTGGGCAAAGGCTTGCAAAAGCCTACAGACAAATGTCTAATCTATCGGCTAGCCTGTTCTTTTTAGCAATCAACTTGTGATCACAAAATTATTGGGTCAAAGGTCATTATGTCAAGACAAAAATTCATAACTACTTGTAAAGTGCTGTCTTTTGACATTAGATAGATTAGACGTTTGTCTATAGACAAATCTGACTAGTTTATGGCCAGCTTTAAAATGGCTATCCAGGAGCTATGGTGGATTTACATATTTTTTGTATACTTTATACAATGTCTCTTTATACAACATATTGGAACCTTGTATCACTAAAATGCAAATAGTAATATTATAACAAGTTTCCAAGAATTGTAATTATTAATGAAGAAATTTGTATATGTTCCCATTATTGAGTACATCTTTTTATGCGATGCCAGGTGTGTGCAATTCCCCCCCTCTACCTTTTTTCCACTCCTCCCATCAAATAAAATGAAAATACAACAGTATATGTTATACATTCAGTTTCTATAATAATTGCACTATAAGACTGAAAGTTGTAATGCTTTATATAATGTTGAAACTTAAATAAAAAATATTGAAAAAAAAAATAATTTCCTCTTGCTCTAGTGTCACGTTACCTGGCTTAACTGACTTATGCATGTTATTTGAAAAACGGTGCGCTATGGATGGAAGGAGTTAAAAACGAGTTATCTATTTCTGCTTCTCATGTGCTCATGTGACAAACCTGATCTTTTTTTTTCTGGGCCAATCTCGGACTCTTTGTAAGCACAGAAAATAAATCCCAGGCTTTTAATGAGGACTTGTTAAATACCTTGTTACAACCTGCACAATGCCCTCACTGTTGTCTAGTGCAACTTGGAACAAAGTCAAGAACTTTGTGCCCCAGCAGTAACACAACTGTTAACAGTTGCTGGATACATGTTAGTTTGCCCAATAAGAAATAGGCTTCGCACTTTAGGGTTCGCACTCTCAGGGATTTGCATGGACATGTTGGTCTGATGGTCAAATAGAAATCTGTAATCCCTAACATATATTACATGGTTAATTTAACAGTAAAACGGTTTTATTCACAGTTTTCGGAAGGTCTTGTGATTAAAGGATTGCAAATACAGCCAAGATTAAGGCAACTTCCAATTGATGTTTTTTTGGGAGGGGCACCATGCCCCAAGACATGTTTATACTTTTGGCAGACTGGGGTCCTCAGAATTTCAGAGACTTGATGCAGCAAAGCTTCAGTTTATATTAATCCTGGTGAACATAAGGTAAGTGTGATTCTCTGTGCAGCACGGTGGCTCAGTGATTAGCTCTGATGCTTTGCAGCGCTGAGGTCCTGAGTTTGTTTCCACATTTAGACACATCTGCAAGGAGTTTGTATGTTCTCCCCGTGCTTGCATGGGTTTCCTCTGGACACTCCGGTCTCCCCCACAATTATAAAGACATACTGATAGGTTGTATATGTCAAATAAATGTGCTTAGATTGTAAGCTCTTCGGGGCAGGGCCTGATGTGAATGTATACATGTAATTGTAAAGCGCTACGGAAGATGTTGGCGCTATATAACTCCACAATAATAATAATTCTCCCACCGGTTCTTGAAATCCTGTATTTGGTTTCCTTACAGAATGCAGGGTTTGACAGATTTGTGTATAATTTATGTTTAATTTCAACCCTCCAGGCTATTTTCTCTTTAAAGATTGCATCTTGTCTTAATTGTAATTTAGGTGCTATTGTAATTTAGGTGCTGGGTTTGTCACATGGTCTTTGCTTTATGGTGACAGGGAGATGTAATACTTAGCATTCCTGTTAAAGAGAGTGCTTTATAAGATTCAGTATTGTATCATGCCTGAGGAAGAAGCCTAGTGCTTCGAAAACTTGCATTTTCAATCATTTTAGTTAGCCAATAAAAGGTATTACTTTATATCCAAGATGTCTTCACATTCTTGTTAAAGTGAGTGTAAATCTATGCTACTTGTGATGTAACTGTGTGGCAGTTTAGGGCTCGATTTCTGAAACTTTTTGGAAAATTGTGCAGTGCACCCCGACACAGTAATTACGTTTTTGTGCCATCTTTTAGTGTGAAAGATTACAGGTATTGTATCTGCCTGTACAAGTATTCAAAGTGCTGCTCTTACCATGCCACACTGCAGTGAGTGTCTCAAAGTAAATACTGCATTGTGGGAGGACCTTAAGTTAAGAACTGGTGCCTTGCGATATTGCATGGTCTGGCAAGTGTCAAACACAGTATGCAAATAAACTGAGGCATACATTCTAAGCAGTGCAGTGATACTGAGATGATTCCCAAAATAGACAGTGTTCAACTTCATGAAAACCAGGGAAAATACATAGAAAGTCAGGAATGCTTAACTATCAGTTTTGTGTGTATTGCTCCTAGAATGGTTTCAGATAAGCATTGAAGACCTCTGGGTTTTGTGCAAAGTACCTCAGACAGGCCTTGTGGGTATTGTAGATTGCTGTCTACATTTCAGCAGTATAATGCGGTGGTTCTGAAACGTGCGATCCGAATAATGTGTCCGAACGTTTGTTTCGGGCAATAATCGGCCCGTGTATGGCCCCTTTATCGGCTGAAACGGTCCGTCAACGATCCCCAACTGAACGTCCATTTCGGCCGATAAAGTGCCCATACACAGCCCGGTTATCGTCAGAAACGAACGTTCGAACACATCGCATGTGTGTACGAACCTTTTGTTACATTGATTGCATTGAGATTTGAACAAAATAAAAATGTCCATTATACTGATGAAAATATTCCATTACCAACATTTTGAGCACAACTCTGGCTCTCTGAAGGCACACCAGTGTATCCTGGCACACCCTTTGAAAAACCGTAGTATACTGCGTACAGGCTAGCTCCCACCGCACTAAAGGAGTATGGAGAAAATGAAAAGCCTTGCATTCATTGACTGGGTACACCCTTTGTGTACATCCTCAACTTGTAAAGAGCTTGTAGAGAGTAGGTGGGAGGCGACAGCTTTGGAGGAGAGGACAACCAAAATACATTACAGCCTCCTGATGGCTTCTAGAAAGCTGGGAATGAAGTAGTTGGAGGTGATTTAACAGAATTAAACAGTAGCAGCATTAATATTATTATATTTTCACATGAAAATAAGTACAGTATAAGAGAGGGCTTACATAGAATAGCAGGCATCTTGTCTCTGAACTTCAGGGTGTCTACCTAATTTTGATAGTGGCTTCCTTACACCTGTAGATTATATAGTCTCCCTGCAATTTATTTTTTAATTAATACGAGGAGAGTACAATGATCCCAGCGCTTATTGGCCAAAAAGAGTGAGCGACAAGACACACACAATTATGATTCTCACTAAATTCTTGCAGGGGTGTCTGGCAAAGGCTAAAATGTGAAGTTGCAAATAATTTAAAGTAATAAAATAAAGTGCAAAGTGCTGTACTTTTCGTTATCTCCCAAAAGGTTAAAAGGTCGGTTTTAGGTGAACTTGAGTATAGTTTAGTAGACAATGCAGTCAATTGTCCATATAGCAGCTGCAGGAAGACATTTTCCTTTTCACTGTCATTTCCTTATTGGAATCCTGTAAACACATGTAAAAGACCATGTTATTTGGTTATTTTATATTTTAAAGTATGTGAAAATATCTTTATATTATATGCATTGTAAAATGTCTAAACATATAAACAATTTGTTATATCGCTACCGTCTCTTTAACCCCGTGCACTACACAATATCAACAAATAAGAGCAACCAGTGTAAAATATCAAAAAGATCTTTTAAATGCCAGAAGGATGGGATAGGTCCCTGTGTGTGTAAGGGGTGTGTGTGTGTGTGTGATGAGAGAGTTGAAGGGGGGAGGCACATAGTAAGCTAACACAATGTGATCCAAGTCAGGGTTGAAGTTTACCGGTTCTTTTGCTGCTCTGTAATGTTTTGGAATTCTGTCTGGACCGGTTGCATTTGTTCTTGTTATTTCAAGCTGGAATTACATGAGTTTTGTCTGCATTTTGGAGAATTTGTTTTAAGCAGCTAGCACACTGTAAGTAAGAGAGTTCTGTTTATGATTTGTGTGTGTACAGCTGTCATTGGGACAAATATGTGGTGTGTGTACTTTCCGAAAATGTGATGGGTTAACCATGTAGTCTTCTGTGTTAAATGTACTATTGATTCATACACATTATTGTAAATATTACATTAACAATACTGCATTTACTTATTATACATAGAATAAATATCCTATATATGTCTTCATATAGATTATGATTTGAGACTATAATTGTTCATCTCTAGTCATAGGCATTTACCAGATCATTGATATACATTTCTATAGTGTCATTTGGAAGCTCCAGTTCATCTACGGTGTCAGAATTGTCTGTTTTGTATAATTAGTGTCCCAGTGTCTGAGTTACGTATCGATAAGTTTACTGCAAGATTGTGTATGTCTATTGTATATGGTAGGTTGTATATGTGTAGACAATGATGGAATGGCAGTCACTATGCTAGCCCGTAAGGAAATATGTCATTGTATTTAATATTTTATAGACTAGTAACTTTATCTCTGTTTACTGGTATCTTTTCACTCTTCACTGTAATACCACAACTCTGTTGTCCCTTTCCAGGATATAGAGAGGTGATTACACTTTTTTCCTGCTTTTTTTTAATTTTATTGAATTAAATGTAAGATTTCTCTGTAAATTAACAGACTGAGCCACAGTCCTATGAATGTTCTGTTGTTTGTTGTAAGTGTTTGATGGTTTAAGCAGCTGTGTAAGGAGGGGGATCCTTCCTATGAATGTTGTCATTGTAAACATCTCTGTTACAAGCCTGGAAATTCGAAGGCAATGTTACACACCTGGTATCCTACGCATTGCATGCTAGAGGATAACTCATTCATGGCCAAGACTTATGAAATCAAGCCATATCCACTGTGCCAAGGTGCAGATTCATAAGGGGCATGCAAGATATATATATTGTTATAGGATTATGAATATGATTAGAAAAGCCAGGATCCACTTGCCATTGTCATTAGATTTTTTTGTATAATTTAAAACTAATTATGATCACTAGATAAATCCTTTAAAATCAATAACATATACTAATTAGCT
This sequence comes from Hymenochirus boettgeri, assembly GCA_019447015.1. Lineage (NCBI taxonomy): Eukaryota > Metazoa > Chordata > Amphibia > Anura > Pipidae > Hymenochirus > Hymenochirus boettgeri. The sequence continues at coordinate 127,323,943 of CM033472.1, read as the reverse complement.
TACAAGGATAAATCATTATTAAAGACAAATTAATGTTGAAAATTCTATACACAATTTGGTAGAGCACTAAGCCTTCCTTACACAAAGCTTTATTGTTATAGTCAATTCATTTAGATTTCAGTTGGCTTGTTTGACTTTTAAACAAAAACAATAATCTATTGCAGAACCACTCAAGGGGATAAATGTCTGGTAGATCCTGAATTGATTAGATAGTAAGTGCCCTTGCTTGCTAAAGGTCTGTAGACACATCTGATAGGACACCCGAGCCCCAAGCGCAAGACACGTGAAAAGAACTGCTGTTTCAGACGATAATCGCCTGTCTGTATGCATTCCCTTGGGCTTCTTTTGTTGATCCACCATGGCGGATTGACGAACGATGCCCGAGGGTATGCATACACACGTGTGATTATCGGATAAAACGGCCGTTCAACGTGCTTGTGCACGTGATCAGCCGCCATTCGTTGTGCATCCTTTTGGACGTGTGTACGAGGCTTAATTCACTCCAACAAGAATCGAAAGTCGGAAATGTTCTACACTTTCTGAGGGTCACTTTTGGTTGATTAAATGCAAAAGATGAATCCATTTTGCATCAATGTGGTGAAAACAATTGAATGGACAGAATGAGCGAATGCTAAATCTGATCCATGTGTAGCTATTGTTAGTTAAAAACAAATATTCTCAGCTGAGCTTGGTTCATATGGTAACCATTTTTCATCTGAATATAATATAGAATAATACATCTTTTGTGAGCAATTAATGCTGCTTTATGCAGTCCATGTAGCTCTCTCCATATGGAACAAGGAAACCTAATTTTAGTTTGCATTTGCACAAGATAGAACAAGCTTTGAAATGCTTGAATGCATAAAAATGTTATCCCAAAATAAGAGAGTGTGAGTTTGTGATTGTCTACAGACCTGGAAACCAAACCATAGAAAAATAACATGTAATAATGCAAATAATTATGTTTTTATTAAATCCGATTCTGGCTTGTCCTTTTATCACATCACATTTCCATGACTTCAGCTCCAATTATGGTATGCCACCGGAGATGTAACCAGAAACCAAACAGAATGTTAGAACAGAACTAGATAATTATGGTGAGATGATTAAGCAGCATTTTTGGTAAGGCTCAAGTTGTGTATTAAACCATTCCGTAAAAAGGATCCGTCTGGGAACAGGTCAGCATTCTGTGGGACAGGCAGGAAACATCACACAGATGATTTGAAATCCTTTTTCTTCCTCCAGTGAAAATTAATCTGAAAAGCCTATTTTACATGGAATGTAAATAGCATGATAAATAGTATATTATAACATGTCTGCTGAACTGAGATTTAAATTAACTGGAACAATAATAATAATATTTAAAATAAAGTCCTAGCCTGATTTGAAGCAATTAGTGTAAGTCTGGTTTTATAACAGAATATGGAACTGACCCAGGAATCCAGAGCTTCAGAGAGGGGTGGTTGTTATCCCAGAATACACTGTCCAATATTTTGCCACAATCATCTGTCTGTCATGATATTTTTGTTGAATGGGTTAAAAAAAATATGAGGTCATTTTTACCATAACCAACAGATCTCAGTCAAACTTTTTTTCTGAAAATGACAAAAGATCAATCAGACACGTCTGTATATTTCAGGCAATTGTGTGGCTTTTAATGTGCCACACGATAAATAGGCTGCGGCACTTTTACTTCAAACCTGTAGACTAATCACTTAGAATCTGAAAACAAACCCCCAAAAAACACCAATAACCTATAAAATACTATTTCCGTGAATTATTTTATACTATACTAAAAAAATGACTTTGAATCATCTTATATATAATTGAATATATGTAAGTAGTGCTTACTCTGATTTGTGTGTGTTGCTGCATGCTTTCAATCCAGCACACATTTTGTTTAGGAGCAGTACCCTCCCCCCCACTCCCACTTCCATCCGACCTGACTTTTTCCCCACAGACCAACTGTCACGCCTGCACACAGCATTCTAACTGTCAAAACTGTCATCATTCCAGTAAAACTACTCACAGAAGAATAGTTTTTGAGAGAAAGGAACTTGATTGACAGATGAAATTTTAGTTTTAGAAAAGAAAAAATGATACTGTGATGGTTGGGAAGAATTATAGTTTCCAGTTATGGTCAATTTAAAATAACCTATTTTTCGGTATAAATGCCCTTTAAAGTAAATGTAAGCATTTTTAGAACTGGATGAAGTATCTGTGTGTATGTGCAGTGTCAGACCACACATCCTGACCTCAGTCACATGCTTCCTTGCCTTTTCTGTCCTGTAAAAGGAGATTATTAATGGGTGTGACCAACTGTAACAAGTTTCTGCCATAGCTAAGGACTGAGCATGTGCAGAACATAATGGTCGTTGACCAAACTGTGTGATACTAGAATGCTGTGAAGTAAAGCACAAACCATATGATATTTAGGCAAATTTCCCAGCGCCTGTATCACAATGAGAGGTAAGACACAGATTACTGGTTTTATATCAAGGTGTTCTGCTTTCTGGTTCAGTGTTGTTCTGTGGCTTTAGTTGTCCTTTAAAATAACTGTTGTTGTTCAACGTCAGCTCTCAGGATCTACAATCTCTAAAGCCAAAGGCTGTTAGTTATGGGAATTGTTTTATTATTATTCAATAACAGCTGAAAAGAAATCTGTATCATTTTTAATTCCTAAAATTTGGGCACTCAAGTCACTTCCTTCACTAAGACCAGCTGTGAAACTGCATAGTTGGGTAGCATTCAATATAAATCACAAGATGCACACGTCCTATTCTTTATTTCAACATCTTACTTTGGTTAACCTCTGAACGTGTGCACCAACAGCAAATTCATTCTGAATAGAATATAAGTGTAATAATGTCAAAGGACCTGAGCCTATTTGGTCAATCCCATCTTTAAAATCTCTGAAAATCAGGTATCACCTATTGTTTCCAAAAGGGGATGACACTGGTCTATAGTCCATAGTTTCCCCTTAGCTACAAACCATCTTAAAAGCATTTATTTCATTTTGTTCAGAGTTGACAAGGTTCTAGAGCTTACACTGTGGAACCAGAGAGTTCTGGTTACTCCAAGTTCTGGAGTAAAATGAATGCTTTACTTTGGAGCTATATTTATATATTCTTAAGTTTTCTGTATTCATTTGGATGTTTGATCATGAGGTTTTTGCTAAAGCCACTTTTAAGCAGAAATACATGGAGCCCATCCAATCCAACCCTACATTGATGTTCTAGACACTTTTTTCGACTCCAAATAAATAACTTTAATAAATGACTTGCCTGGTTTGCAAATAACACGTGGCACTGCAAATATGAATTATTTTAAAGAAAGTTAGTTTTAAGATGAGAAGTATATGGGAAATGTAGCAAAACATTTAACCAGTTCAGGGAAAGAATACATAGACAACATGTAAATTTCTATAGTCATTGTATTATATTATCAAATGCTTTATGTCACACTTTCCTACGTTTACAAATATTTCATATATTTATTATGTGCAAACAAAATGAGCTGTAGATTTTGCTTACTGTGTGGTTCATGGGCTTTCACCCTGAGCAAACAATTCGATTTTTGTTCATTACTGTAACAATGTTTACAAAATCTCAGGGTAGCCTGTACAGTAGCCTTCCTACAGAACAGGAATCAAGGTTTCCTGAACAGGACATTACATAAGCTTTTTGTTTTGTTAGCATCGTGTGATTAATGTGATGAGTAATGTGTTCATCTCTTTGTTTACATAATGGTTCTGTGGTGCCTTGTGGACTTTCTGAATTAATATTTCTTTTGCTTGATTTTGGGGCGTTAAAAAGGGTGTAAAGACTGTAAACTATTATTCTGTGTTCAGGTCCCTTGGTTAGCTAAAACAAATGGTAAGAAAAAGAGTCTAGTACATGGAGCTTCTGACTTCACCCAGTGTTCTCATTTATCTGTATACTGCCACACAAAAAAATTGGAGGGTGACTGATTCTGGAAATTATATTTGTGGGAAAAATCAATATGCTATAATATCCAGTTTAAGTCACAGTATACAAGTGTTGGTTAGGGTCCACTAGCTCTATATTATTGATCCCGTCCAAAGCAGTAACTATTCACGTGTGCCACTAAAAAAGATATAAAATATGTGTACTTTTCATCCACACAAAGCTCCATCCATTCCCTTAGGCAAAATATACAGAAAATCTCTGTCAATGGCTTTATTGATCCATCATCAAACACCTGACATTATGAGCAGCTTAGCTATAGGAGCCCATTGGAAAGAAAAGAAAATGTCCAGGTAGACATTATGGGTAGGACCAATGCTCCTGTCTTGCGCTGTGGGAAGCAATACAATTCCTTTGAGCTTTCTGCTGAAATCTGTGTTGGAGGGTTACCCACTGTAAGGGGGACCATTGCTGGAAGCTTTATGCCTTCTCCCTTACCAGCACTATGCAAGCGTGCATTTTCCACTAACCAGCACAACCAGCTGGCCCATGTAACTTAAGTAACTGAATCAGAAATGAACAGGCAAAATTTAGCCCATGAAATTAAAGACAGAATAAGAAGGATCACACAAATTAATAAGGGCAGCAAAACAACTACAAAGTTCTTACTATTTGTCACATAGGAAAAGGAGAACATCTTCCCATTAGCCAGTCCAGGAACAGTTCCTGAATGCAGGAGGGTGGTGGGTCTAGACTGGTATTATAAGCTGGTCTTTGACTGCTTGGTATGGGACATCTAAATCGAACCCAGGGATGAGGATCTAGTGGTTTATCTCCTCATCATGGGGTGAGGAGATTTATAATTAATTAATTTAATTGACATTAATTGTAAATTTAAGGTATAAAAAGACTAATGGCAGACATATTTGCATAATGCTGACATAAAATCTACTGTTATGTTAGCTTAAAAGTGGATCCACAATCTAAAACGAGACCATACATTAAGGCTGTAAAATGGCTGCCCCTAGTCATGCTGCTTGCCCTGCCCAGGCAATAATCAATGAAATATGGATAGAACACTTGATAAAGGACTACTCAGTCGGAAACATGTTGTGTGTTTCGCTCCAATAAAGAGCACCATTTGCAGCTACATTTGTGTTGTGTACTAAGACCTTTCTACATGCCGCATTCTATTCTTATTTCATTCGCTTAAAAGTGGTTACAGTGCACAATGTAGCTAGTGCCTTATAAATCAGAGTTACCTAAATATCAAATGTTTGTAGACTTACAGTATTTGACAAAGATGCAGACACACACAAGCCGTTCTTTAAAGGGCATGTAAACCCGCAAAACTAAAATTTGACCCACTGCTGGCCTCTGTGTGTAGTGTTAAAAAGTACTAAATTTCTCCTCAGCTCTTTATGGTTGTGCTGCAGTTCTAAAGGTCCAAAAAAGTGCATGCTACTTCCTTGCTTTCCGAAGGACTCTGGCATGAGCAAGGGAGCTCTTCCCCCTCCCTCCCATCCTCCAGATCCCTCCATGCTGTACTTTTCTGTAGTGTAGTGGGAACTTTTCTGTTGTGTAGGGGGAACTTTTCTGTAGTGTAGGGGACTCTTCTTCAACCCTAAACGCTAGGGTTTAGCTTAAAAAAATAGAAATAGAAAAAAAGGAAATAGAATTTCCTTTTATCAATCGGCTCTCTCAAGTAATTGGCTGACAGAAGAGCAATAAAGGCAGAGGCCCGAGGGAATGAAGGTAGGTAAGTTAATTTCTGGGCTTTTAAAGTTAAAACCCTAGCGTTTAGGGTTGGGGTGGGGGGTGCCCTAATTTACAGAAAAAAAATATTTTGGGGGTGGAAATATCCTTTAAATATATTACTTTAAAAGTATTTTGGTGCCCTGTAGTACTTTTATTAAAATGTAGCAGCTTTGTTTCTAGGAGCAGTGTCATCTGAAGGGAGCTGCCTCCACCACTATCTAGACATGGAAGCATGCCTCATATGCATCTATGGCCATGGTATCCATACAGCAGAACCGACCCAGGTTGGTAGAATACTAAAACAATCAGAAAATATCTTCTGGTCTTAAAAATGGGCAACAAGGTTAGCAGAGCAAACAAGTTAAAGGGAATGTCTACCCCTCTGGGCAAAAATCTGTATCTTGTGCAAACCCCCCCCCCCCCCAAAGCTGGACTTCGTTTTGTTTAAAATCATTAATTCTGCTCCCACCCAGAGATTTTATACTCACAAGCTCCTCCTCAATCCACCGCTGCGGCTCTGACAGTGCCATCACGGCCAATCACTGACTGCCATTCCCGGAGCAGTTTCCACTGTGGCTGCTCGGGAACAGAAAAACCACACAGCAGCCGCAGTGGAGACAGATCGAGGAGGATCGGAAGTGGCGGTGGATCGAGGAGCTTGTAAGTATAATATCTCTGGCTGGAAGCAGAATTAATGATTTTAAACAAAATGAAGTCCAGCTTTTGGGGGGTTTTGTACAAGATGCTGATTTTTGCCCAGAGGGGTGTACATTAGATACTGGTGATTTGTAGGGCCTTTCATAAAAGAATGTGAAATCCCGTCAAAATGGTTCATCAACCAAATTAATAAGAGCATATGACCTAATATTAAATGATCCAATGTTCAGTGGCTCACTTTCAATAAAATCATATTTGTTTCTCATGTGTGTTTATTGGCACAGCATAGGTGTAGCTGAGGGTGTGACAGGCTAAAAGATATGGCTTATATTACTGGAAACTAGGTTTTCTATGCCTACAGGCTCCTGAAATGTAAACCTTGTCCAAAATTGGAAGAGACTTAACTCAGCAAAAACAGTGCTAGTAAATACCTTCATGCTGCAGTTTTCCAGCAGTTTTGTGATGGAATATGATTGAAATATACACCAGAAAGACCTGTTGCACAAAAATGTATTTTAGAGAGCTGGTGCTTTAGCAAATTCAAGATTGTAATACAATGCAACCAGCAGGGACAGAAGCAAGCCACAAAAAGAAAATATCAGCACCTGTCTTTTTTACGAATCATTATAATTATTGAGGATTTATATAGTGCCAACACCTTCCATAGCGCTTTACAATTACAGATATACATTCACATTAGGCCCTGCCCCAAAGAGCTTACAATCTAAGCAATATTGTTTTTAATTATTTTAAACCGCAAACATCCAACCTAAAGGCCTGAATGTTGAATTAGTTCCAGTTTCACCCAAATTTGGACTTAGGGCAATCTATAAAGAGCCGATAACTGGTGGCAAAAACTCGTACCTCCGCATAACACCATGTTGCTTATCACAGGCACAGCATATTGCTGCTGGATCTTATTTATAAAACACCCAAAAGTGTTGTATTGCGTTAAAGGGCCTGTACACCCCCAAAACTATAATCCCCCCAACTACTGGCCCCACCATGTAGTGTAGTTTAATCCTTACCTCACATCCCAGCCCATAGGGTTCTCCGTAAACCCCCCCCAAAGTCCCAAACTAACCACCAGGAGGATAGCAGGGCTCTGCCTGCTATCTTGCCTCAGGTACATATTTGCCATGCGCACTGCAGCCCTTCTCCCCCCCCCTCCCCTCCCCCCCTCCCTCTCCTTCGTTTACTATCCCTCCCCCTAGCGTCAATCTCCCTTAATATGCTGCCCCCATGTGCCCCAGCCCCAACCCCATATTTTTTTTTCAAAAAGCTCCCCAAACTCTTACTACCTCTCTGCTTCTCCGCTGCACTGAATGACCGCAGCAGCCGTCCGTGATTGGCTGCCGCTCAGCCAATCACAGACGCGACTGCGGGCCCGCCCCTCTGCTTGCATTCTCGCAAGCAGAGGGCCGGCAGTGTGGCGGAGGAACGAGGGGAGTAAGTAGAGTTTGGGGGGCTTTCTGAAAAAAATATTTATGCGGTTGGGGCTGGGAGCATGGGGGAGCAGCATATTAAAAATCCATTTAGGGGTGGACATACCTTTAAGCCTTTTAAAATTGTAGCAAAAATGCATTAGTGGCCATATTTGTAGCTTGGAAATGGGTCTCTGGAAGGTGTCAGTACATTACTTTGTGTTTGGCAATACAAATATTAAAATTCGTAAACACGTGCGTTCGTGGGTGCCAACCTGTGGCATACGATGTGTGATTCTGCTGATTATCGTGCCGTGTATGGGCACTTTCTCGCTTGGGCGAAATGGCCCGGGTGGATCTTCGAAAGAGCGGCCATTTCGGCACGATTATCGTCCAAAAGGCCATTCATACACATTGTGCACCCACAATCGTACGTGTGTACAAACTTTTAGACTAGAATAGTGTTAGACTATTTTCAATCATTTACTGTAATACCCTTGGGGATTATTGAATTTGTTTTTTTTTTAAATTTATGCTTTTCGCTATTTAACAGTAAATTCCAGGAAGGGGGGGGGTCTTATTTCCACATATACATGTGTGAGTGTTTTATCTGCAAAAGACTCCCCTGTTATGTTGTCTAATTCTCAGTTACAGCCCTGTATTGGTAGACATTATGGTGCTATTTCTCTCTTTGAGGCAAAAATTATACTGTTTATATGTACGGCGATCTTAAGGCTGTTTGCCATTGTGAAGTCCGGCATTAGTGAAATAACAAAAATAATGCTCCTTTATAAATATGCCCCCCAGACTCAAGGGACCCCCAAGCTCAATAATTCCCATGCATCAGGGCCTAAACAACCTTTAGGTTAACATGGACCAATATTTTGCCCAATTGACCACACAATATAATAATTTTATAAGTTGGGTTAAAATATTGAAGATATTATCAACATAATAGCAATATTTTATCTGATTTTTAAACAAAATTAATGAGATATCTCTGTAAATTTAAGCCAATCTCACATGGTCTTTAGTAATTTACACAAGTCGCTCTAAAATGTCAGTGGTTCCAATTCTCTTTTTGACCACCAGTTAATTAATTGGTAGCAGGGCCAGACTTACCATTAGCCACAATGGGCATGTGCCTAGGGGCACCTGTAGTTGCAGTGAAGTATGTTAATCTCTCCACTATTGTTAGCACTTTTATTTGCAACACATCAGATTTATAAAAAAGCACCTGACACCCCCTGTATGCAGTTATTTTAAACAGGTTACGTTTTATTCATAATAAGTAAGTAAAAACGTATGCAGTTTGGGGGTGTAGCCTGTGTTTCGGGGCGTGGTTAAAGGCGCCAGACATTTTCTGCCTATTTGCTCCTGAGATGTAAAAAGTAAATCCGACAGGTAGTCTGATGGTCAGTTAGATAAAGTTAAAACTGACCCGTGTGTAGAATCCCTAACTGATCTAAAAATTCATAGCAGTGAGGATGAGGAACAGCATCAGTAACAGCAACTGTAAATCATTGAATGAACCGCTGCTTATCCCCCTTGTGGATCTCAGGTCATTGCTGGGGAAGCAGGACTCAAATGTAAAAGCCAGGATTGTCCTGTGGAATGTGGTATGGTTTAGCAGTTTGTTGGCCAGTGTCCACACTAACCTAATTGGATTTTAGGCTTGGATTCTACCCATTTTTCATTGGTAAATGGTATGATTTATTTGTGACTGAATCTTATTAATGCCAAATAATACTAGGTACTACTTAAATAAACTTTCCAGTTTTTGAAGTTTAGGTCAAGAGGTGACATTCAGGTGAGGTTGCCAGTTAGTAAATAGTATTAAATAGCAAAAATGGGTAACTATTGTCTGCGCAAATAGATTTCCTTTACCCAGTAGCTCTATTACCATTTACAAGGGAGTGGCACTGATAATAAATGAAAAACAAATGGTACACGGGTAGCAAATTAATAACTCAAATCTGGTGCAATAAAGGATGTTTCATTATTAAGTATATGGTGTGAGAGGTATGTTCTGTTTCAGTGCCTCACCTGAATAAATATTGCAATGATTAATTGTTTACAAATGTAAACAAAAAATACAAAGTCATTTTTTTATAAACTTGCTTGAGCTACAGAAAGCAAACATTTCTTTCAATATATAAAAGCTGAGCTTTGGTAACCCTGTGAGTCCACCAATACCGGAAAATTTTCATGCAGTAAAATCGCACAAAATGCATGGCCAATAGAAGTGGCCTCTGTGATGTGGTGCGTTGTAAAAAACACATTGCTTGCAGCAGTTTAGTTACTATAGTAACTAAAGTATGTACATCAAAAAGTATGCAAGTGCTTGAGCTATGTAACATGAGGAAAGAAGTCCCTGCTCCGTAGATCTAATATTCTACTTAGGTGGGTAACATACAGATATATAGGAAAGGGTAGAAGTGCCATAGTAGTATGTGATAACACAAGTGTGACATTCCCTTAAAGGGTATGTCCAGCAAAAAAGTAAGTATGTTTCTAAATGATTTACTGAAGAACAGGAGGTAAATGCACTCTTACCCCCCTTTCTTCAGTAAATCTTCCAGGAGAGGAGGAGACACTTACCCGTGGACCTGCTCCAGCGCCGAAATCCCCGGCGCCTTCGATGCATCTCCAGTCCTTTGCACTGTGCGCGCATGGGGATTTCGGATGCGTTGGGGATTTCGGCGCTGGAGCGGGTCCGCGGGTAAGTGTCTCTTATCTCTGTCAATTGTTTTAGGTATTCTAATCTATGCAAAGATTAATACAAGAGGTGGTTAAAGTTTGATTTGGGTAGGGGGATCCAGGGGAGACTTAATTAGGGCATACAAGTTGCCCACTGTTACTGGTACGTGCAAGTTAGGTATCTAAGTTAGGGAATCAAAATGGCTGAAACCGGCATACAAGCTGCAGTATTCTAATCTAAGTTAGATTGGTAACATATTGATCTATGGCTGAAAATGATCCCAGTCTTTAAAGGGCATGTCCACCCCAAAATTAAAATTTAACCCCATGCTGGCCCCATTGTATAATGTTAGAAAAAACCCTTGCCTTGCATCTCTGCTCCAAATGGTTCCTCTGCAGTGCATGTCCAAAGTCCAGGAAACTGAATATTAGGAGCTGTCTCTCTGGGATGTCCTCAGTTATGTGATTTGGAGACAATTCCCCACTCCCTCCCTTCATCCATATCCATCGGTGCTGCACTTTAGTTTTACATAAAATAGTTTTTCTGTAGTGTAGCTTTCCCCCTACCAACTCTAACCAACCCTAACTGCATTGTGTATATGTAAAAAAAAAAGGTCTGCATAAACTTACCAATTTTAAAACACACCCTTTAGTACAAAAAATACTTTAAGTTAGCCCTCCACTCTCTCAGTGCCCTAGAAGCTGGCCTAGGTCGCTTATGCCTAGAAATGACACTAGTTGTATGTACCAGTCACTGTGGGCAACTTGTATGTACCAGTCACTGTGGGCAGCTTTTATGCATTGCCAGTTCTGGCCATTTTGATGCCATAACTTAAACTGGCCCTGCATAAAAGTTGCACACATACATGTCTGGGGTGTGAAGGTCTCTATTGCTCCTAACTTGTGCTGGTATTCACTAGCTGGTTATACAGGTATATTTTTATCTATATTAGAGACTCAGGACTCTTTATATTATATTTTTTACTGTTATTCATATATCTTTAGTAATAAATATTGACTTTTAGTGGCTATAATCCTGCTACTCTTTATTGTTGTTATCTTTTAGTGGGAAGTTTTATTCTCTTCCCACTTTTTGACTGTGTGTGGGACCTACACAGTTTTTAGCAGGTAGCCATTGATTTGTTGCGGTTATCTGCTTTTTGGTATACCACATACATGTTGCCCCACAGACTGGTATATATAAGTTGCCCACAGTGATTGGTACTAAAGGTTTTATCTAACTGTAGCAGGCAGAGGCAGGATCAGATCATAGCTACTCTAGGCCATCAGTGAGTGCAGCCAACCCCCTGCATATCCAGGCACTTTATCTAAGTGCCGCACTGCTGCTTTGTACTCTATCACAGGCCTCATGGTAGCGGCGGTCCTGGCCCAAGCGTGTTGGACACATCTTACTTACATGCTACAAATCCACAGTGATATATATAATATATCAATGTATTTATATATATATAAAATTTGCAGAGTGGAAGTTGCATCGGGATGGTATCTGTTGATCAGCTCTGAGATGTATGGAGGGGCTGTGTTGGATAGTAGTTTATAGGATAGGGTAAGCAGCTTGAATTGGATCCTTTGTGTAATGGCCAGCCAGATGAGGGACTGACAGAGAGGAAAGGCGTTAGAGAAGCGAGAAAATAAATGAATGAGCCAGTAAGCAGAGTTTAGGTTGGAAGTGGCACCAGGTGGTTGTTTGGTAAACCACACAGGAGTCTGTTGCAGTAATCTAGCCAGGGTATGATTAGGGCATGAGTAAGGGATGAATGCGGGAGATATTTTTGCGTTGGAGCCGACAGGTGTTGGTTATCATGGGGGTGGTATATAATTTCAGGGAGTCATGGATCTGTCATTAATATCAGGGACACTTCCTGAACTTCAGGGAGAGGTTGGATGCTTAAAACAGCATTCAAGGATGCTTTAGTTTTGCCTTATCCCATTGTATTTTGCCCTTATGTTCACTCATTTCATTTACATGTAGTTTTATTTTGTCTTTAAGCTTTGTGTTATGTTGTTGAAACACACACACATTTATATTATATATGCATTTTCTTTTAGTTTGGCAATAAAACAATATCACACAATATTTGGCTTATATAACATAGAGGTTTTCTTTCCATGGCATAGTGGCACATTTGATAATCGATACTGACTCCCAAACAATTATATTTAGTAAGTTTCTCTAAAACCATAAACAATGGTGTGTGTAGTTATGTAATGTTATTAAAAATTATATTAAGCCTGTGATATAAATGTCATTCATACTGTACATTACCTTATTTTTCATGTCATACCAATGCATATTCATACTAATAGCTTAAATGCTATATAATTACAGCAAACACATAAATGCATGTAGTGATTATAGACCAGGCTGGGCAATAAAACATCCTGAGGGTATAAATTCAACACATAAGAGAACAGTGAGAACTTGTTTTTTTAACAGCTGTAGGGACAGGAAATGTGTGTATACTTTGCATGTCTAACCTCCAAGGGGAGGGGGAATAGTTAAAGGTGACAAAGGATTTTTCTGACATCCTGAGCATGTAAAAAGCCTGACTTACACATGTTGATATGTCCAATCAAAAAGGGATCAGACCAGTCAGAAAATTTTCTGAAAATACCAATGGAATATGTTGGGTAGATTTTAATTTGAAATCTGATAGATAGTGCAGAGTGGTATAGTTCTATTGGTACTGTACTTCCTGATCGACTTTCAATTGGGAAGTACCATTGGCTACATAATTGTACATCCAACAAAAATGTATGGCCAGCTTAATTCACAGGGTACATTATTTTATATGTTATGAAAAAAAACTTGTTTGGTAAGTTAAAAAAATGTATAATAAAAATGGTATTGCTTTGCATTATTATAGTGACGAGAGATAATTGTTATAACCCTTTTTAATGTTGTATTTTATAAATACATAAAGCAGGTAATACAGGAATTATACCCTTTTCTATAGTAAACTAGTCTTTATTACTAGTTTCATTCAAAAATCACTTCAGTTTTCAAGCTTCAGTAAAAAAGGGGAATTTGTTACTTGCCTATTTATTGGACATAGGATGTGGCCACTGGCCAAATTGGTATTTATAACCTCTGGTGCCCCAGGCTTGAATGCTATGGTAAATGTGCAGTCCAATTAGGGTTGCCATCTGGCTGGTATTTAAGATCTCTGCTGCTATAAGAAATAAAATTAACATTATGGCCCATCTCCTATACTCTATAAAGGACATGAGGCTTCAGACTAATTTATAAACTCTGTTTGGAGATATGATATATAATAAGTAGCATAGAACTGTCACCTAAACCCTGTGGTTGCTCCCCTGGTAGTTATGCCCCTGACATAAAATAATGAAACAATTTGTTTTTCTGAAGCCATTGTACCCTTTATATTTATGTGTCTCTTGCTAGTCCGCATTTTGGTAAACCTATTGATACGTGGCATCAGTTTACTCATACATGGAATTAATTTTTAAAATGCAGGGGGAAAAGACACTGCTTTTGTGTTTGCTTTTCCTTGTGTTTTCACCTGCATTTTGCTTTTTCACTTCAGTGCTATGCAAATCGCGTTTCTGGATAAAAATACGTGCAGCATTGCATTGTAAAAATGCACTGTACAAGTAGGAACACTATAATACGATCCTTACTGCCACAAAATAAGCTTTTCGGGAACAGCTGGAAATGCTTGCTAGTGTGAACAAATCCTTTGACTATATGGGTGATTTGACACAAATAGTAGCAGGGCACATGTATGCTATTAACCTATGTAGGTTAGGTGCAAAAATCGAAAAACAGCACCACATAGACAGAAACAGAGTATACTCCCTTGGTGTGTAGCATAGTGGATTCAAAAGTCAGATCAAAAATCACTTGTGGTTTGTGGTTTTGTAAAAAAAAAAAACACATCTATTTAAGTTCTTTAGGGTGAATGTTTTAAAAAAAAATATACCCTGTGTGTTCAAGGGGGTATCTCAATTGAGGCAAGGTGAAACATTTGTCTCAGGGAAGCAGGTGCCCTGGTACTTGAGAGGGAGAGCAGGCAGACCAGAGGAAGTTTTTTTGCCTTCCTCTGGATCAACAGTTAGGCAGGAAATGAGGATATTGCTAGATGGGTTGGACTGGATGGACATATGTCTATATTCAACCTCAAATACTATACTATACTATACTATAAGGCACATAGGGCCCTATTTATAAAGTACTGTTACCGGTATCGCTAAAATAACGATCGTTATTTTATCAATAACGATCGTTATTTTACGATATTGCCACCATAAATCTACGATGGCGATATCATAAAATAACGATCGCTATCATATAATAACGATCGTTATCGTAAAATAGCAATCGTTATCGTAAAATACCAATTGCTATAACGATCGATATTTAATGATAACGATCGCTATATTACGATAACAATCATTATTATATGGCGATATCGTAAAATAACGATCGTTATCGATAAAATAATAATCATTATTTTAGCGATACCGATAACTTTATAAATAGGGCCCATAATCTCTCTTTCACACATATTACACTATAGATTATGTTTTTTTATGTTATATGGCAGATGGAGACTGTAACTGTATAACATACCTCTGTGTTTTTATTTTCCCACACTCTATGAAATGTCCACTTTCAAAATTCACTGCTAATTAAGGTTAGTGTGCTTCACGTATACACCCCTATCACTTCTGGGTAATTTGTTTTTGGTGGGTGGAGACATCTTTACAATGTTTGTCTGAGGTGGCAAACACCCATGTGTAGACTGCTACTTTTGTGCCTCTATTTTTTCACTCGCTTGAGAAAGGGCATAACCTACCATAAAAAACATTATTTTCTAAGCGATGTCTTTGCAGTGATCTCACTAAACTGCATCCATTATGTAATAATTCCCATTTTGTGTGATTTTTTTAATACCAGCAAATACTTAAATAACTAAACCCAACTGTTTACACTCCAGAATCTGAACATATACCCTCTAAAAACACCAATAAACTGTAAAATAGCAATACAGTAAATAGCATTAAAGTAAATGTTGCCACTTGAATAACTGGATGAAGTGACTGTGTGTATGTACAGTGACTGGCCACACCCCTGATCTCCGTCACATGCTCACTTGCCTATTCTGTCCAGTAAAAGCAGGTATCCCACTACTCCCGGATCTTCTGGGAGTCTCCCGCAAATCGGGGTGGTCTCCCGCGCTCCTGCGAGACCATCCCGATCTCACGCAAAGGAGAGGAGACCTGAATCTCCTCCCTTTTACACCCCCTTTCAGTCTGCCCCTGGACCGCCCACACCACACCCCTAACCCCGCCTCCCCACCCCTAGTGTGTATGCCCCGCCCACTGTGTGACATCAATGGCATCACACAGTGTAGCCACGCCCCCTCACCCACCCTGCCCGGAAGAACGAAGAGGCAGGGTGGGATGTCTGGTAAAAGTATTGGCTAGAAGCTGCTAGTGGGTGTGACCAACTGTAACAAGTTCCTGCAGTATCTTAGGACTGAGCATGTGTAAAGAACATAATGGTCAGTGACCAATATGTGCAATACTGGAACACTGGGAAATAAGATACAAACCTTGTGTTAGAAAGTTAAATTTCTCAACAGCCAAATTAAAATGAGAGGTGAAACCCTCATATCTGCTTTTATAACAAGGAGATCTGTCTTCTAATTTAATGTTGTTTTGAGGCTTTAGATGGGAATGTAGGTTTGGTACAGGAATAGTGCTGTAGAGATTGTGGCAGGGTGAAACTAGAAATCACTGCCTCCCCTTATACTGGGGCCCTTCGTCCTTTTCTGCTTCATATACAGCAGTTGAAACAAGAAAATGTCCCTATATAATATGAAAAGAGCCTATCCAGATAAATATATTGAAAAACAAACGCTAAGACGTGTAGAGGATATCAAAAGGCTAAAACATATATTTATTATCAAAATGTTAAAAGATCGACAACTGATCACATGAAGTAACCAAATATCATTATCAAAATGTATAACAATAACAATTAAATATAAAAATAATGTTAAGGTAAGTAACTCTGGAGAGCCCCCCTATTTATAAACCAACTCCCAACTCAATCAGTAACCTCAAATCAATACAGTGAAAAGTGAGCGATACTTATCAGTCACATCGGTAAGTCTCAGTCATAGGTCCGTGCACGGAACAAAACATCAAAAGGAACACCCCCCCTGTTGCCACCCCACTTTTGTTACTGTGATACCTTGTGATAAGAGCTCTTGAATACACAGTCCTTTTGATGTTTTGTTCCGTGCACGGACCTATGACTGAGACTTACCGATGTGACTGATAAGTATCGCTCACTTTTCACTGTATTGATTTGAGGTTACTGATTGAGTCGGGAGTTGGTTTATAAATAGGGGGGCTCTCCAGAGATACTTACCTTAACATTATGTTTATATTTAATTGTTATTGTTATACATTTTGATAATGATATTTGGTTACTTCATGTGATCAGTTGTCGATCTTTTAACATTGTGATAATAAATATATGTTTTAGCCTTTTGATATCCTCTACACGTCTTAGTGTTTGTTTTTCATCATATACAGCAGTTGACTGTGGCAGCTTTATTTGTGAGAGTAAAAGTAAAAAACTTGGGCCCCTTGCTGCCCTGGTATTTACACCTCTGTGCATTGCCCTTTTTATATGGGGGCATCCAGGGATCTGCATTCCGTCTGTACAAAAACAGTTTCAAGACTGGTTTAGAAAAGGCATCAACTACTATTTTCTACACTGTAGTGTTTGCATTTTAAACAGGCCCGTGTACAAGACATACACTAGACAGGAAGAGATTATTAAAAAAATTTAGGGATCAGACAGGAAACAATTCTGCAGAGAGGGAAATCAGATGAAGTTATTTTCATATACAGCTGGTATACAATAGCTAAATTCAGGCTTATCAAGACACAAGTAAAATTAGGATTTAAACACTGTCAGTTTTCACCAGGTAGTCCAATTATGTGCAAATAATCAAACTGATCAAACACAACCCTATTATGTCTGCTGAAAACACATGTAGTTGGCATCTTCTTCTGGCCTCCAGGTCATAAAGAGTTAACAAGATGTAGACTGGGCCAACATAGTTATAATTTTGTAGGCTGTGCATCTTGAGACATATTGTAGTAACAAAATGAAAAGGGGAACTAAAGGTTAAAACCACCCTACTTCTTTTTGAAGAAACCAGGATGAGGCTGTACGTCCCCTGGCTCAGGGGGCTGGCCCCAGAAAAGATTAATTTGTAAATTGAACAAAAACATTATTGCAACCACTCACATGAACATTTTTGAACCATTCATGTGAGTGGTTCAAAAATGGATACAGAAAATAATTAACTTATTAAAAGAAAAGCTACAGATGACACAGTATAAGTTCATCATTTAATAGTCACATCCCTACAATAAAAAATGTCTATTAGTACATGTAAATTTTACTGGTACTAGCTGTTGCCCAATAAACAACTTGATGGTTTGTTGACAGACAGTAATCTCAGTTATGAATTAAAGCATAAACCAGTATTTTTAGTCTGAAAGTAAATGAAGAAAAATCTGTACTCCCTCCATGAAGTTTTTCTGGGCTCTGCCATTATGTTTCATTTTTTTTTTTTGCTTATAAATTGGTGTAATTGGCCAGAGGTGGAGTTCTGTGTTCACTTTTCTAAAAACATATTTATGAAACATCTGTTCCTCTAAAATTGGAGTATACAGATAGAAGCTATTTAAACAAACTTTTTTTACATGTTTGCTCTGCTCTGCCAGTAATTCTTACATATTTCCCCCTAATCTTTTTAAACTAATCTAAAACTAGCCATACACGGATCAATGGATGCCAGATGCATCCGATCAATTCTTAACAATTTTATTTAGATAGGGAAGCACCAGCCCAAATGTACCTTTGATCTTTAGCAGAGTAGACTGAAAATTATCCGTCTGACTCGATTTCCTTTTTCGTTCGACTGCTCGATATCTTCAAGCAGTCAATTGAAAAAATTATAAAATGCTAAATGATTTTTTTACCGATCAAAACAATTGGTCAAATCAATCCAAAAACCTATCCTGTGTTTGTACTTGGCATACGTAACCGTAACAGAAAAAATGTGAGCGTTATTGAAAGGTTAGGTAGCCAACAGAACTACAAGTACTTTTTAAATAAATACAACACCAGAACAAGTTGGGTTATATGGAGTCCTTCCACTATGTATGCTGCTATCCGATTATTTGTCTGTTTTTCTTTTTCAATCTGCAATGACATTTGATTTTTAATGGAAATCACAGGAACCAGTTCCCACTAATTGTAAATCACATGTATGCACGACTTTTGGTCCCTTTGTCTCTATTCCTGTTCATTTTGCAATTCAATTATATGGGAAGACAGAAAAAAGCATAGACAAACTAATGTGTTTTACCTATAGTAGGAAATAGTTAACACAAACACATACAAACGGACACAAATGCATACTCAAACTCATTGCGTTTTTAATGCTATGCAGTTGGACCTTAGCATAATTCCATATTTTCCATTTCCAAAAGGCTTTATATATAAACAAGCTCAACCTCTATAAAATTGTAAGTCCCAGTGGCGCTTTAAGGGAGAATGGCAACTAAAAACAAAATGAACTCTGGTGCTTTCCTAGTTGCCATGGCTCTCTATGGGGCGAGAAGGGTGGCACAAACATAGACTTCCATTGCAGGAAACCAGTGCCTGAAACAATTTTTTCAACTTGCCTCATGGACATTACCTTTAGATAGTACCTATTAGCAGAAGATTATATGCTAGACATTTATTATATGTCAGTTTAAGTGGCTATGTTTCACTTTGGATACCTGCCCAGACAATCCATTTTTACTGCTAAGGCTAAAGGCTTCCAATTGATATGTCAAATCTTATCATTGCCATTGTTTCTGAATGTATTATTTTAGCGCTTCTCCATATTCCACATTCTCTAGCCATTAACTTTCAAAGTAAAAAGGAAATATTACATCATGTTTTATCCCTTACAGATCTTTCCATCAGGATGTTGATACACATTTTTGTGGCCATGCTAAATCACAGAATTTGAGTCAGTTTCCAGTTGTGTTAGCTATTACACAAATGTCTATTTAAAAACATAGAGATCTACATCTTCACTGAAGTTAAAGGAAAAGTTCAGTGGAAAAAATTATTTTCAAATTCTTAGTTTATATTATGCATACCTAGTTATTCTACATATTCTCTTCCATTATGAAAAATCAGTTGAATTTATACCCCTTACTAATCCCTGCTGTTGACATTAGTGATTGGCTGTTGGATGGGTCAAACATGCTCAGATCTCTATTGAGCAACTGAATCAACCCAGGCGCTGTGTCAACGGCAAGTCTATTATGGTCTTTGTACAATAAATTGAGGTCGGAGCTTGTTAGTAAACCATTTCTAATTACCTAATTATCAGGATTATGGTACTTGGTTCCAACTTCCATTTAAATGGTGGTGCTCAGGATATACACACAAATATTGCAACAAACATAGTTAGAGTATCCCTTATAGCACACATGGAATCCCAATTATGAGTCTCCCCACATCAAAGTAATGGGGACCAAAGTTACAGACACATGGGTATCTTTTGTGCTTAGTTTATTAAATTGATAATTTTCCAAAAATACCTCACCCAAAGGACTACACACATCCTATCCATGTAACCAACCATAGTATACAAACATTGCAACCATAGATAAAAGCAATAAATAGCTTAAGATATAAATAGCTTAAGATAGCTTGAGAAAGGTCTAAGACACAGACTGAAACGTCGCTATCTGTTTCGTTGCACATGAAATAAAGTTGGAACTTCTGCACAAGCCCTGTGAGTGCTCTGCGATTTACTTTATGAATAGATATAAATATATAGAAAACTTAGTTCAAAGTGTCTGTGCTTGGATAGTCCCAACAAAGTTCATACCATACATATACAGTTCATATGTTTTGTGTGTAATGTTACATCCTGGGGTTAGTGAAAACAAAGCACAAATGTCTCCCTTAATAACTGTCATGGAGGAGTACTGCAAAAAATAACTGCTGTCGTGCGTGTCTGGTCGGCAGGGTGGATCTTACCCCTCGGGTAGGAAGCCTTCTAGGTGTCCAAGTCAGGCCGATAATTTCTGTGTCCACTCTCCCGTCTCAGTGCTGGTTCGTCTCTCTCTAGGCCACCCGGGAACACGTGATCAGGGGTGCCCCTACCATGAAGCAAACTGAAACATTTGCTCAGGGCGCACCAATGCGGAACACTTAAAAGGTAGAGGTTAAATAAATTTTCCTTCATGCAATACTGCATTTCAGCACCAGTCCACCAATCTGTGTTAAGTCATGCCCACTGAACGTAGAGCCACCTGTCTGCCAATAGGCAGCATTTAAAAATTGTTTCAGGTGTCAAAAACACTAGGAACACCCCTGCAAGTGATGTTTCTCCTGTATCCAATCGAATCACTTGCTCCCCTCAGAAGCCAGCCCACTTTTGTAGAGGGGTGAAACGTATGTAGGATACTGGGAAATTTTCAAGTAGGTCATTGAAGTGCCTTTTCCTTTTTGTATGAAAGTCGCTGCAACTTCTAAAAACCGTGCTAGTATGTGTTTGGGAAGGTAAGAGGATTGGACCCTGAGAGGTGGTAAAATTGAGTGCAGTGGAGCAAGTGATCTGGTCAGCTACGGGAGAAACATCACGTGTTCCTGGGTGGCCTGGAGAGAGACGGACCAGCACTGTAACTTTGGTCCCCATTACTTTGATGTGGGGACTTATAATTGGGATTCCACGTGTGCTATAAGGGA
The DNA here is from genome assembly GCA_019447015.1 of Hymenochirus boettgeri. Taxonomy (NCBI): domain Eukaryota; kingdom Metazoa; phylum Chordata; class Amphibia; order Anura; family Pipidae; genus Hymenochirus; species Hymenochirus boettgeri. Next base: position 127,302,644 of record CM033472.1, on the reverse strand, counting down.
TACTCTAGCTATCTAGCTGTGTTTATTGCACTTTTGTGGTCTTTATTAAGGGTACTGCAAACAGGAAGTCAATACTTATTTATATACAGACACAATGCTGAATGGGCAGGTTTAGGTAGGTCATTAGGATGGGAAAATGCTGCTCCTTTTTCGTAAAAGTATATGTATTTGCACTGAACCTCCCCTTTAAAATGGCAGAATTTTCCTGGGCATTTTCCCTTTATATTTTTAAGTTAAAAAGAATCTAAAATTTTTCAAACACCTTGGGGCCGATTTACCCAGTCTCGCTGGGCAAATATATGGAGTTAGATTTGCTACCGGTTAGCGTGACTTTAACTCCATATTTGCATTGGCTAATAGCTGGCGTTAAAATCCCGCCGTGAGTAAATCTCTTACAGGGATTTACCCACATTCGCAAATGAGATATTGAATCACGAATGAGCATTTATCCAGAGTGATAGCATCTCTGGGTAAATAAGCCTGCTAATTTCTGGGATGTCAAACTTGTGTCCCAACAAATTTTTGAAAACTACAATCTTCCAGAACTCCCTGGCTGCAGTATATGATGGAAGTTGTAATTTCAACACATCTGGAGTTTGACATCAAACCACCCTCCCCCTTTACCTGATCATTTATAGCGCCTTAGCTATAGCCATTACACACTGAGTGGTAGGATAACTGGGGGGCTGGCTGTAGTGAATACAATGTGCTCCCCAGGTGTAACCCTATTACATTAACAAGTAGATATTGGGTCCTTTATTATAAAATGGACCATAATATCATAGACTATACTTATTTTTTATTTACTGCACTCTGTCCTCCTATAGTCTATACCAGTCACACTACCAGTCAGGCAGAGTTTTTGTTCAGAGGTAAGCTAGGTTCCTGAGGTTTACCCATCAATGAGAACCTCAGACAGACAAAATGCAAAGTGACGGTAGAGGGAGGGTCCTGTGGGACATACTTGAGGCGTTTCACCGTGGCTTTTGCGGCCTATTGCCTGTACTGTGGACATCATATTTGAGGTCCGAACGAACTTCCCACATCATTTATGTATTGCCTTCCTACATCAGTGCGTAGGTGTATATTTAATTGTTTTTAATCATTGTTCCTCATCTCCCCATAACTATCAATTGTACAATGAAGGGATTTCACTCATATTCCCACTTGAGTGAGTGGTTTCATTATGGGTCTTTTGTATATGCTTGTGAAGGTTCTCATTCATCCAGGTCATGGTATATCTGTTGTATTCAATTAGATCAACTGGACTTGAAGTTTAGTTCTTGAAGACATTTCGCTAGTCATCCGACTGGCTTTCTCAATTCAGGATGACTTGTACAAGATTCTGTGAAGGTTCTCATTCATCCAGGTCATTTTCCAGGGTACATAATTGCCACAATTTCTTGTACAGTCATTCTGAATTGAGAAAGCCAGTCGGATGACTAGCGAAACGTCTTCAAGAACTAAACTTCAAGTCTAGTTGCTCTAATTGAATACAACAGATGTGGTCTTTTGTATAGTTTGCAGGGGCGTAACTAGAGGGGAGCAGGGGGAGCAACCGCAGGGAGGCCCCATCTTTTTTTTTCCTATGACAGATATATCCTCCTCCCAGAAAACCAATGTGAATGAAGCACGGATAGGGGTCCCATCATAGTTTTGCTGGGTGCCCAGTGATTCCTAGTTACGCCACCGATAGTTTGTATATTCTAACCCATATGCTACTCCCCTATTTATATAATGAAATAGAATATTAATATTAAATAGAACGGACATGATAACATGTCAATGTGTATGGTACTTTTACCACGTGAGCTATAACATGGAACGTCCCATAACTGTAAAGGTGATCACACAGCACGCGCAGCTCCTCCAGCACCATCTACCACCCACCCAACCCTGTCCGCACCCCCTTTCCCGGATCCCAAATCCAGACCGCCCGAGTCATGTGCCAGCGATGGGGAGGGGGCGGGGCCAGGGATAGTGTTACACACGGTCACCAACACTGCGTTAACTAACATGGCAGCGAGGTAAACGGGCAGGAGAAGGAGACTGGGCGACCGGACGGGGTGACCATATGGATTGGCGGTGAGGAGGAGAATAATCCACAGAGATGGTGAGTGGGATTTCTCTGTTACTGGACTTTGGTACTTGTTACACTGACCGTGGAAGTGGTGAGAGTTCTGTTTAAATACCAAACGGTCTTCAGGTCACTACCTATATGAATCTCCCAGAGTGGTGGGATCGTACCATTCCCATTAGTGGTGGGATCGTACCATTCCCATTAGTGGTGAGGTAGGGGGATATGTCCACACCTGTGCAGGGGGTCACAGTCTGGTCACTGGCGGGATGGGTCACTGTGTATATGCATTAGGTATTACAGTACCGAATGTGATTACTCCCTGCAGGCTGTGGGATTTACCATTTTACAGGTTAATACCCCAACCCCTATTCCCAGTTGCAGTATTGGTAATGTGAGGAATGACAAATTGTTAATTTGACATCTATAGTTTATGTCATTAGCTTAGTGATTGGAGTTTGTCCCATCCTGTAAACAGAATGAAATTGTCTAAAACTTCCAATTCCCAGCATATTCCCAATAGTGTACACATACTATAAACAATATACTATAGTATAACAGAATCGGGGGTACCACATAGGTTAAACATAATGGATACAATTATGTATTTTGCAGATTGGTTTATTGCATTATTTAAATTTAGGGCTGTTGTGTCATCTTGAATCACATTGTCTGGGAGGGAAATAAATGTTGGGTTTCTTTGATTTATTGATTTGTTGGTAAATTTGGTAAGTGAAAGAAAATCATTTCACTTAATAGTGCAAAAGGAAAACACATGGGAAAAATTGTGTTGTCTATCAAGTGCATTCAATCTATTTTGAATTTTGATCTGTTTTATTTCAACATGCTTGGTTTTTTCTGTGCTCTGATGCTGAGTGTCAACACAAGGATTGCTACATTATCAGTCAATGAGTGTCATGTTTGGATGTGTAGCAAGCACACAGATATTCCATTGATAGATTGATAGCATGTATTTGTGCACCTGTGAACATATTGTGTTTGTGTGTCTTTGTATGTGTGGGCAGACAGAGTGTACTGAAACACAAGCTACCTACATTTGCCTATATCACACAATTAAGATTTGTTGCACCTACTTGTACCCAGCTTGTAATTATTTTTTGAAGTAATCTACCTTGCTCACAAAAAAGAAAATATTTTTATCTAACAAAGAACAGCAACTACACATCTCCTTGTATATATGTAAACTTAATAAAGATCTCCTCTCCCTCCATGCCTGTATAAGTGTTATGGACAATAAGGGTCTAAATGTTACTGTACTGCATGCTGTAGTGATGGATTCTACTGATTTCATACATGTGTACCTTTGGAATCACCTATAAATACTAAAAAGTGATTCATAGGTTTAGTCTAGGGCAGGAAAAGAGTTTTCCTAACGTAAACTGACCATACTCTGAATTCATTGGTTGCTCTGGCCCCCAGTACACAGAACAATCAATTGGCTTTCTACATGAAGTAAAAGAAGCTGATGCAGACAATTGGCAAATCTTGTCAACAGCAATAGTTGGAGACATCATCTCTGTTTTCACACCATCTTGCTGATATTAGGCAAGGTAAATGGCAACCTTGCATATTTTATAGTGGCATCTCACTTGAAATCCCAGCATGCATTGTAGCTTCAAATGGGATGGTGATCTGGGAGGAAACTACCAGTACTTTTTAAGATAAATGTTAAGGATAAATGTTATTCTACACCTCATAGAAATCTTAAGCATGCTTGAAATTACCTTTAAAGTGATTAAAAGTTTTGATCCTTTTCTTTTTCCCTTGAATAAATGGAGCATTGACAATGACCATGAAGCATTTACTCCTCCACCCAGAATAGTTTATTTTTTATAATCATATTTATTGTAGACATCAAGTCTAAACGGGGCCATTGTCTGATTTCCCAGCCAATTTAATTCATACGACTGGGATTGGTGCGTTTATAGCCCTCTTAAGTTAGTTGTGCTGGCCTGTGTTTTAGTGCCATGGCTGTGATTATGCGGGGGTGACAGAAGCTAAAGAAAGTTCTGCATATACTTAAAGAAGGTATACCGTGATTATGAGTGGGTGTGCAAACATCCATATAGACCATTGTGTGAAGGCAGAGTATCTAATGGGAATATGGTTATAGTGACAGGTCAGTTTGTGTTAATTAAAATCTATGGTGATTGCTTCTAATATGTTAGTGCTTTCTAGACAATGTTTTGGAAGGAAATGAGCAAGTTTATTTTGGAAATAAGCCAGCAAGGAAATAGAAGATTGATGACCCATGAACTTTTACATTTAAAAATTCAGACTTTCCCTGCAGGATTATTGTATTCCTTATCTAATTGACTTTGTGCAATTGATTGCTAGGCTTCGGCATATGCCGCTGTTGAATTGAAAGTTTATTTAAGATATCCCAGCCTGAGGCAGAGCACATTCTTCTTTGAGGCAGAAAATAAAATGTTTGTTTCCTTTAATACATTGTAATTCTAAAATTATCCTACAATCTAATGCATATTTGATATAAGATATTTGAACTTAGTATAGTTTTTTACAGCTCCACAGTCCCACTATGCCTGTCTAACCACAAACACACCCCTTGAAGCATACATAGTGGGAACACTCCAATAGCACTGCATTGCCCATGCGAATCGGAATGGCGATTGGAGTTTCAAATTTAAGTGTCCAAAAAAACGGTCAGCAAACTCCCCTTGTAGTCTCTACCTATGATTAAAGGAGAACTAAACCCAAGCTACCTTGTGATGTTTCCCACTCCCCTTATGCTAAGCTGCATGTAAAAGTTGAACTCAGAGTCCCCACCTGCTAGTGACTCCCAGCCAATTATCAGAGATAGCAGTGAGTGGGGGAAGGTGTTAACCCTTTTCATGTATTTAGGAAGCAACTTGTTAACCTTTTTTATTTGTGAGCATTTCTTCAAGAGAATGTCAGGCTCATTTACCCAGACTCGCTGGGCAGATATATGGAGTTAAAGTCGTGCTAGCCGGTTCGCTACCGGTTAGTGCAACTTTAACTCTATATTAGTGTTGGATGTGGGGGTTATGCAAAAATCACGCGCGCATCCGTCACTCATGATTCAATATCGCGTTTGCGTTAGTTTAAGCCCAGCAAATAGCTGACGTTAAAATCCAGCAGTGGGTACATTCGCAAACATGATATTGAATCGCGAACAGGACATTTACCCACATCGATATCGGCTCGAGGTAAATGAGCCCGTGTGTCTTTGTATGTGTTTATTTCTGCACTTTACCATTTGTATTAGTGTGTGTATTGCTACAATGTATATTTAGGGCACAGCCACACTGCAATGCACCTGAAGCGCACAAACAATCGCATTCCATTTACATGCGTTTGCGCTTGCGATTTGTCCTTTTTCATTCTGAAAACGCATGCTATTGCAAGATTGCAAGTTTTTGGTGCGTTGCTGTGATTTCAATACAATTGAAAAATCACAATTGCCTGAAAAACGTGATGTAATGCAAGCAGCATTGATTTCAGTTTAGCCATACAGCATGTATTTAACGCAATGGAACTTAGCTTTGCAGCAGGTCAATTTACTGAGGCTGTGGCCCCACTTATGGCCCCACTTAAGTGCAAGGGAAGACGTACGTTCGCAATAATGCGCAATCGTGCTCACTTCCGTGCATGGGTGTTGTGCTTCCACAATTGGTCCTAGCAGAGCGCATGCAATACAGACAAAAATGGTGATCGCATGCACTCCAATAGCACACTGAAAAGCATTGCATGTAGTGAGGCCAGTCCCATAGGCTATTACATGCCTGCACAATCGGATCGCAAACTGCAATCCAAAATGCGCTGGGGGGGTAGCCCTAAGAGTTTGAGTCTTAAAGGGAAAGGTGCTAACCCCAGTAGAATTGAACTGACCACTTTACAAGGTACACTTATAAAAACAAAACAGCTCAGAGTGACAGGTGCAACATATTGGCTTGAACATGGTCTTGGCACAGCTCTGTGCAATGCATTTTACAGGCCACCTTTGCCTTTAAGACCCAAACACATATTAAATCTACATGCTGCAGTGCTAAGTACTATTGCATTAAATACAAACTGTATCAGCCTGCATCATGCTTCTAAAGAAAATACTAACAACCTTTTGTTGTGTAGATATTATCAGGCCTATGTAATAAAAGTTATTAAAATCTGATTGGTTGGGGTAAATTTGCACCATTTTTAATGATAAGAACTTTTAATACATAGGCCTATATATGTGTTTAGGTCTTAAAGGCAAAGGTGGTAACCCTAGTTGCAAGAGAGTTTTTGTTTATGCAAAACTTCCCAGAGGCAGCCCACCTGCTGCATTAATTTTATATAACATGTTTGCATCCCTCTAACAGTACCTCTTTAATTGGCATTCCCTCCAATAATTCCTATTAATATGTAGTTTTATAGAAACAACATGGTGCAGAGCTGCAAGTGGCATACCCTCCAACATTCCCCTTTAATACGTACACTTATAGAACATAGTGCAGTGCTGCAGGTGGAGGATAATATAATGACCCTGATCTTAGGACAGCTCTGTACTACAGTTGTTTTTATACAGACAGCCAAATTAAAAGCACACTTTCTACCCTCCAACATTCCCTTTAATTAGTTACACTGATGAAATGCATTGCACAGAGCTGTGCTAAAATCAGGTTCACTTCACTATCCTCCCCCTACAGTTCTGCACCATGTGCTTTCTATAAAAACACTCTTCCTACCCTCCAACATTTCCTTTAATAAGGTACACTGATGAGAAATGCATTGCACAGAGCTGTGCTAAAATCAGGTTCACTTCACTATCCTCCCCCTACAGTTCTGCACCGTGTGGTTTCTATAAAAACACACTCTTCCTACCCTCCAACATTACCTTTAATAAGGTACACTGATGAGAAATGCATTGCACAGAGCTGTGCTAAGATTAGGTTCACTTCACTATCCTTCCCCTACAGTTCTGCACCATGTGCTTTCTATAAAAACACTCTTCCTACCCTCCAACATTCCCTTTAATAAGGTACACTGATGAGAAATGCATTGCACAGAGCTGTGTTAAGATTAGGTTCACTTCACTATCCTTCCCCTACAGTTCTGCACCATGTGCTTTCTATAGAAACACTTTTCCTACCCCCCAACATTCCCTTTAATAAGGTACAATGATGATAAATGCATTGCACAGAGGTGTGGTAAGATCAGGTTCACTTCACTATCCTCCCCCTACAGTTCTGCACCGTGTGGTTTCTATAAAAACACACTCTTCCTACCCTCCAACATTCCCTTTAATAAGGTACACTGATGAGAAATGCATTGCACAGAGGTGTGGTAAGATCAGGTTTACTTCACTATCCTCCCCCTACATTTCTGCACCATGTGCTTTCTATAAAAACACTCTTCCTACCCTCCAACATTTCCTTTAATAAGGTACACTGATGAGAAATGCATTACACAGAGCTGTGCTAAAATCAGGTTCAATTCACTATCCTCCCCCTACAGTTCTGCACCATGTGCTTTCTATAAAAACACACTCTTCCTACCCTCCAACATTCCCTTTAATAATGTACACTGATGAGAAATGCATTGCACAGAGCTGTGCTAAGATCAGGTTCACTTCACTATCCTTCCCCTACAGTTCTGCACCATGTGGTTTCTATAAAAACTCACTCTTCCTGCCCTTCAACATTCCCCTTTAACAAGCTACACTTTCCACTAATATTTCTGCAGCTGACAGGGAGAGCTAGACCTTCACACTACGGGCCATATTTATAAAGGTGTGGTATCGCAGTCTTTAACTGTGAATAGTGCGGGTTTATTGCAAAACATGCATGCTACATGTTTCTGACCCACTTGTCCTTCCTCAAGTGCTTGAGTGGGTCTGAAACATGTAGCATGCATGTTTTGGAACAAACTTGCAATATTCACAGCTAGAGACCTGTGTCTTTGTAGGTTTCACCTGCAATTTATTGTTTATATATATATATGTTTATAGACCTGTGTCTTTGTATGTTTCACCTGCAATTTATTGTTTATATATCGGATTTGGTGGAGTGAAAGCCGTAGGTGAGATATACATTATTTCAGATCCGGACCCACTAGATACCCAGACCTATATACATAACACTACAACACTGCTACTAGGAAAGGGTTAATCAGCTGCACCACCAATTTGAATATTGATGATTTAATATATTCCTACATCATAGGGGTTAAGAGGTAGGAGTGGAGATCACACAGTTGCTGAACATGTAATGAAGGTAAAAGTACTGGCAGGCAAGGGAAAATGTCAGCTTCAGATTGGGGAACAAACAGAACCTAAAATGAGCTCACAGAGGTAAAGAAAAGGCCCCTGAGTGGAACCTTCCATGCTGAGAAGGATTTTGAGGGAAGTACTTTCTAACTTAAACTTTGATTTTTTTGGGTTTAGTTCTCCTTTAAGTGCTCATTGCACGAAATGTGTCAGGTGTCATCGGCAACGTGTCAGATGCTGTAATAAAGATTTGCTTTTACCTAACTCGAGTTCCGTTATTTCAGTGTGCACGCTCCTTTTTTTTTCCTTTGGAGACCTTCCATATACCCAAGATAATATTTTTGGTTGCAAGCTGTTTTTAATTCTCTCCTTTGCATACCTTAAAAACTAAACTGGATTTATTCATTTACATATTTGTGTATATTTCTGTCTGTAGGTCATATTTCATGTCTAAATACACATTGCTATTTTGGATATATTAAATAATAGCATGACAAATGGACTTGTCCAGACAGGTTACTTTGATTTTGATTTAGGCATGAGAATAACGCCTAAATACAGCTGTATACTTCCAATTTAGTTATTCAGGCTGAAAACTGATCAACAATGAACAAAATTGTTTTAATGGAAATAATTGATGTATTATTTTGCCAACACAAAATCCTCTATCCTTCATGAAGGGAGCAGATCTATAGTCTTAAGTGTTTTCAACTACTAAATTGCTTGATATTTAACTGTGGGAAAACCATCCTCTCACAGAGACTTTGACAAGAACTGTTCTGCAATACTTATTTTAATAACAAACAAACTAAATAATCCGTGACCTCATAATTCTTGGCATATGTTTAAGTTAAAATAGATTGAACATGGATATAAAAATAATATACTCCTATTGGGGTATGATATATATATATTTATGTGGGCATAGTTTAACATAGAGATAAGTTGAAGTTTTTAAAGCTAAAATTGTTTAGGATTACATCCTGACTGTTTAAGCAACCTTATAGATGGATGCGATCCCTAGGATCTATGTAAGGTGGTTTTAATCCCCCATTTCCTAGAAAGCTCAGCTCTATATTAACAGCAGATCCTTAAGGATTCCATAGTCCAAAATATGCTATGGTGACCAATATTGTTATAAACAAGTTCTTAATGAATGTTATTATTTATACTTTATTTTTTTTTCCTAATGTAAATATTAGTGTACGAAACTATACTACCATATTGCCTTTATTTGGCTGTAATATTTGAAAAACCCCAATAAAAAAACTATTGAAACTATTTTGCCAACACAGCTTTTTCTGGGAAGTATTAAGTAAGCAAAATAGTAGAAATGAGAGCTAGGCCAGACTAGCCCATTTAAATGTGGAGGGAGCCATTAAAAGTTTTTTCTTTAAGGCTGAGGCCTCACTACAATGCATAAAATAGCACTGTGCGTTTCTGGCCGCTTTTGCTATCCGCTTCTGTCTGCATTTACTTGAGTTTTCACTTGCGTTTTGTAGGGGATTATGGGTAAAACTAAATTCACATGTCATGTTGATTGTGCCTGCTTCTGTCTGTTTTCAGTGTGCTTCCATAAAATTTTATTAAGTGTAATTTTGACAAAAAGATACCAAAAATGGCAGGAGCAGTTTTACACCTCAGAAGCCAGTAGGCTCAGAAACCCTAGTACCCTTAGCTCCACCCCTTAACAGACTGCAGCCATAAACCAAACCCATTTTCTCTTTTTTGGGAGAAAAATAAACTATAAAGTGGGTGGATTGGTGAGGGGGAGATAGACAGCCACCCCTTCAACCACAGGCACCCCTAGGCATGTGCCTATTGTGCCTAATGCTAAATTCGGGCCTGAAAAAAATGGTGATGGCATGCGTTACCAAATTGCAACAGATTGCAGTGCACACAGTGGGGCCTACTTTTACATTAAAGTGTCATTGCGGATCACAAAGGGCAAACAGATTGCAAAATGCTGCAAAAACGCACTAGTGTGGCTTAAGCATGGTACACACCATGCAATATTTTGGCCTGATCGACTGGTACCTAGTTTCGGTCTATCAGGCAGAAAAAATTGCATGGTATTTCGGATGTGACCGATTGTTCGTTTTTCCGAATTGGATAAATGCGAAATCAGACATGTCTGAAAACCACGGGCGATTGTGTTGTCCTTTATGGACCGCACACTCGGACCCGGCAAACTGTCAGCCGTGACCGACAGTCCTTCCTCCTGGCCAACCGGTCGGAACAGCCGAATGGTCGGTCAGGAGGAAATATTGCATAGCCCTCAAAAGACAGGGATCCTTATCAGCCATAGAGCAACAAGCTGTTGCCCATCTAGTTTTCTGTAGCCTCTCAATAAAATAATCTTGGCTGATTTTTACAATCTGTTCAAAGACTTTTGGTGGCCATGGACGCTATAACTGTAGTTTTATGATAGTTGGCCCGTGTGTGAACAATTGGCTGTTCACAATTGTTCACTATCAGGCTGGTTGGAAATCGCCCCCAAAAACATTTTACTGTCCAAGTATCGCACAACCATGATTGTAGCATCTGTGACCAGGTAGTTGGGAGAAGTTTCAGTAGGGAAGGGGGCACAAGGGGAAACTTGCTTTGGGCACTGAAATGGCTAGAACTGGCCCGGAAGTATCCATTGGTTTTGGAATACAAGAGAATGGATCTATTTGGATACATTCTTTATAGGTTAAAGGACAATTGTACTCACCGTTTCTATAATTCATACCTGCATAGTATCCAGGGTCTGAACCTTAAAGGGTCCAAAAATGACTTCAGGTAAATTGACAGGAGTTGCTTTCTTGAGTATTTTTTGCAATTTCCTTTCATTATTTTTTTTACATAGTTTTGAAGATACGTACATTTTTATGTGTTATATGGTGGCAGCATCACCAGATCCCCTGCACTTACTGCTTCCTGCTCCATCCCTTGCAGCCTCCTGTGGCCCCTGCCACTCACGGGTCCCATGGCCCCTCCCACTCACGTGTTCTGTGGCCCCTCCCTTTGCAGACCCAACCTGGCCCTTTCCCTTGCAGCCCCCTGTGGCCCCACCCACTCGTGGGTCCTGTGCCTCATCCCACTTTTTAAGAATAAAACTGCACGTTGTATTAATTTGTGACCACTTGTGTCTACTTTTCTTGTGCTTCCATAGACGAGTATTGAGTTTTTTTGACAGAAATGGACCAAAAATGGTTTGCCTGACCATATGCCCATACATGAACGAATTGTCGGCCGTTCCAGCAGCAAGTGTATAACTGATTTTGGACATTCAATTATACTTTATTCTAACTACTGATATGTCACATTTTAATGACATTAAATTCCTGTTATTCTCATTTTTTTCAAATAATAGTTTTCTTTACCACTCCCCAGTTCAGGGAGTGGTGGGAAAGGCCTGCCAGTGAAAGGCCAGCGTGGGTGAAATTGTTGTATTCCAGAGAGCTGACGTTGTATTCCAGGCTGTTGCCTTTTTGCTCATTTAAACCCACCCAAACTGTATGACTGTGAGATAGAAAAAAAATCATTCTTCTAATAGACTATTGTCAGTTGCCTTATCATTGTGATGGATTTGCATTTTTACTTGGCCTGTTCAAATAGATGTAAAGATCAACCACATTATACCCATCTTTTCCCTATTGCCCAGAATCAAGATTTACTTTAATTTGTTGAGTTGAGAGCATCAAAAGACAAGAGTTTATTTTTTTGGTTTCCTGCCAACTGCAGACTACAGTTTAAAATAGTTATCCGTGTTTCTGTTTTGCTGCCCTGGAATTTCATAGAGATGAAGGAAATCGTTCCATAACCTGGATGTTATATATATGTTGATTTAGCGGCTGTACTTAGCATCTGTTATATCATCTATGGTTTAAGTGACATTATTGATGGAAAATAATCTAATCGTAAATACCAGTGTGTTTGGTTTCCCTCTCTATAGGCAAATGAAAAGTAAAGAAAAAAGGAAATGTTTTTACTTAATTCACAATCATTTTATCTGTGCTTGTCATCTCTTTACATACCCTCCATCTCACCTGGGGTAATCTTCATCATAAGGCTATGCACACACTTTCTTTTAATCGTTTACTCAACACAGACTGTTTATAGTTGTAAAGATGTGATGATAGGACACCTTTTTTCCAGTCTAAAGCTGAGGCCACACTAGAATGTACGGTAATACACGGGGGAAAGCACACGCTTAGATTGAATGCTCTCTGACAACGGATCGCAGAGCAGCACATGCAATGGGGCCACAACACATAGACATGCACTGCTCTGCGTTTCTTACATGCAAACGGATGGCAATTTGTGATCGTAAGCGAGTGAGAAACTCACTCGTGAGGCCTTTCCCTAAAGCACTAAAGTGCATAGCTGCAGAAGAAATCTGTTTAAGTAGGTCTTTTAATGCTATGTCTTGTAATAAAATAAAATTATCTCTGGGAATATAGAGTTTGGTGGACAGTTTGCCTTTATTAAATATTATGTTGGTGTTTGTCTATGACCCCAGGGAATGGTTAGCATTTAGTGTGTTTTGGGAATTGCTGATGCTGTAGAGCCAAACTATTCTGAAAAGGGGAGTGGCAAATCCTGAGAATAGTTTTCTTCTGACTGACAAATGGATCATTGTATGTTCCCAGGACACCTGCCAAAACGTGGGTGCCCAGGATGAGGGTGAAACGGAAAGGACCCCTCCCCACTCTAGAGCTTTTATAATGTGACACTTTAGGAAGTTTCTTTGCAATGAAACATGCACCTAAAGAGTTTCTGAGCCAGAGCTGGGATTGCAGTGTTGACAGTTAATAATACATTTATAGAGATGCCTACATTAATCCTGCCTGGTTATATACTGTTGTGTGTAAATTAGTGATTACTGTAATAAGGGAAGGATATTATTATATTAAATATCCAGTTGCCTATGGATTAATGGGTCACTATACTCACTCAAACAAATTTATATTAACTGAAAACTATAATTTCAGAGAAAAACTATAATTTCAGAGAAGTAAAATGGTGGTACTCACATATTTATCAGTGCTTGCTTTGTCATTAAATTATTAATGTTTAGGGCTAGGCCCTAAACTATATGCATTTACGCAAGCAATTTTGATGGAAATCGTGGGAACGCAAAAAGTTCCTGTGATTTCCAATGCGTTGCGTTTGCGATTCTGATTTGGAAGCGCATACGATCACCATTTTTAATTGCAATCGCATGCGCTTCCATTATTGGAATTGAGGAATCGCAAGGGCAAACGCGTTAGAACACATGGAAATCTCAAGCGCAATTGCGTTTGCGCTGCAGTGTGGCCTTGCCCTTAGTGAGTGCTCCTAATCGCCCTCCACCTCCCTTACTCACTGCGACACTTTTAGGTTCTGCACAGCCTCACCATGGACACTGCTTCTCTTACACATCTCCCCCTCCCTCCCCTTTTTTTCTTTTCTCTGCTAATTCTATTAAATGTTGCAGAAAGTGTGCTGGTAGGCAGATAAAAATCCCAGTAAGAGGTCAGGAATAGATACATTATAATTTCTGCTACTGGAGTGACAGGTGTTTCCCTTTTAATGCTGTGATTTCAAATAATGATTTCTCAGAAAATACAGCTCAGATTTAAAATCTGCAAAAACATTTGAAGCAGTGGGATCTTGCTGTACCTAAAGGTACACTTTTTGAAAATTCCATTTAAAGAGTAAAGATACCCTTTAAACACAAAGAATGAAATAATAATACTTCATGCTAATTCATCCTATTCAGTTTCTTGCATGTTATTTGTTAAACAAATTATGTACAGATTTCTTAACCTGTTCATTATATTTAAAGGGGCAGTATACTAAACTGATTTGAATTTTTATAATAGAAAAGAGAAAGTGCTGCTGTAATTTGTATTTCAATAATTCTGACATTCAATTAAGGTTGGTACTCAAGGAACAATATTTCAGCCATATTTGTGAGATTGGGTGGGTGATTGCTTGTGATTTCTGTTTCGACCGAACGTACCCGACTGATTAGTGTGCAAAATTGATATATCTTATTAATTTGACATGTCAGATGTGTCATGGTTGATCATGTGGTCTTTGATAGGTTGTACAATTGGTTGGGTTGAATTATCAGTGTGTACCACTTAAATCTAAACCAACCAATTACAGAACTGAATATTAATCTGTAAAATTTTTTTGTCCAGCATTGGGAAGAAATTGGTTTGTGTGTAATAATAAATTTAGGCCTCGTTCACACTAGACACGTTTTTGTCAGTTAACATGCTATGTGGAAAGTTTTTTTAACAGATCACCTTGACCCGATCCGTGGGTATTTTTGTCAGGAAACAGACAAATTTTAATTAAAAAGATAGGAGAAAAACAGGCGAAAATGGACTAAAAACAGACTGGTTCATTTTTGTCTCTCCTAGTGCTAACGAGTCCTATTTCTAATTGCTTGCCCTAAATAGTAACAGCGCAGCACCCACTCATAGATATAAAATAGATAATTACCAATGAGAAAATGCTAGGAGTTAAGTTGCCCTAATTTGCCCTTATTTTCATTTTTGAAACAACATTCCATATGTAGGTTAAGACTCCCCCCATATGCATTTTCACTTTTTCCCCCTCTCTCTCTTACCCAATCCTTCTTGCTGGTTAACCTTGAACAGATTCAAGTACTGTTTATCTCCCCATTTTGATTATAACATTCCTGGCCTTGATAGATAAATAGTTTGCAATGGAAAGAAAATAAAACCTAAATAGCAGAGGATTTGGAAACAAAACAGCTTTCCAGAGAGACAGGCTATAGGCCAACATTTGCTTTATTATACATTACTTCATGTTAGGGCTATAAAATGGTACATTGCCCATAGAGAAGGATTGTGCAGTAACCAAATGACCCACCTTTGATGGAATCTATTCTGATTCCTAACACAGATTGAATTGAATGTAAATGAATGTTTCACGCTTTCTCATTGATATTGTTCAGAGATAATATATTACAGACTTCCCCTGGAGTGTGTGTAAATGAAAACCAGTTCATGCATTTTCCTGCTTTATTTAAAGGGCATGTCCAGCCCTTTTTTGAACTTTTAATATATTATACATATTGATCCCCCATCCCCAACCGCTGTAATAAAATTCTTAGAAAGTGCCCTGATAGTTACTTACCTTCCCTCTATCCTCCGCGGCACTCTCCAGGCCCTCTGCTTGCACGGAAATGCAAGCAGGGGGCAGGACCGGCAGCCGCGTCCCTGATTGGCTGAGAGGCTGCCAATCAGGGACGCGGCTGCCGGCTGCTCAGAACGCCGGAAGATAGAGGGAAGGTAAGTAACTATCTGGTCACTTTCTATGAATTCTGTTACGGCGGTTGGGGCTGGGGGATCAATATATATAATATATACTTGGGGTTTTACACTAGGGGGAGGGAGAAGAAAACGGGAGGGGGGGAGGACTCCTGCGCATGCCTCAGACCTTGTCGAGGTTGAGGCTGAGACAGGCGCAGGATGAGTTACCCAGACCTTCTACACTACACTTTCCTGGACTTTGGAGGGGCACAGCATTGCAACCATAAGGAGCTGGTATGTAAGGTAAGGATTTTTGTACACTACAAAGTGGGGCCAGTATGGGGTTAAATTTGAGTTTTGGGGGTGGACATGCCCTTTAAATATAAAAATGTCTTAAATGTAAAAAAAAAATCTAAACATTATTGCTGGTCTTTGTTGATTTAGATTGAGTATAACTGAACTATCTGTATTTCTAATCTGTTTCCTAACTACTGGGTAGACTACAACCATGCATTCTACTGGATAGAACATATATGACCTTTCTAAATGTGCTTGGTTTTACTAAAGTTATTTTATTATATTTAAAGGGGAAGTGCAGTGCAAATGCATATTCTTTAAAGAAAAAAAAAACATCAGGGCCATTTAACTACGGTAATAAAAGTTCTTATAGTTTTATAGTTTAAAATTTTTGCCCCAACCAACCAGATGTTAGCTTCCATTTGAAAGCTGACATCTGATTGGTAGTTTTATAGTTTATAGTATTTGAGGTTGAATAAAGACATACGTCCATCCAGTCCATCCCATGTAGCAATATCCTCATTTCCTGCCTAACTGTTTTTCCAGAGGAAGGCAAAACAACCCCACCAAGTTTATGAAGGGGGAAAAAATTCCTTACTGACTCCAAGTGGCAATCAGAAATTTCCCTGGATCAACTTTTATGTATTACTTGCAACATTCCTTGTTTGCAGAAACTCATTCAGCTTTTTTTTGAACCTGCCATAACAACATCCACTGGAAGACAGTTCCATAGCTTTAATGTTCTCACAGTGAAAAACCCTTTCCGAACTTGAAGCCTAAACCTTTTTCTTCAAGTCTTAAGGGATGTCCTCGTGTCCTCTGACATGTTCTATTGGTGAACAATGCCCCAGATAGTTTATTGTATGGCCTGTTAATGTATTTATACACAGTAATCATATCCTGCTGGCTCTGGCTGTTGCCACCTGGCACTGCTTGCTACCTTTAAGTTTGTTATCTACCAAAACTCCAAGATCCCTTTCCAACAGGGATTCACTTAACACAGAGCCATTTATAGTATAAGTAGCACAAGGATTTTTAAGTCCAAAATGCATCACCTTACATTTATCAAGGTGACAAGCCCAATGTGACAATCTATCTAGATCTCCCTGCAACAATTGCAAATCCTCTGAAGTTTTTAATGGTCGACAAAGTTTTGTGTCGTCAGCAAACACAGAAACCTTGCAGACAATACCCACTTCCAAATCATTAATAAATAGATTAAATAGAAGCGGCCCCAACACATAACCCTGTGGCACCCCACTTAGCACTTTAGTCCCTAATCATGAAGCCCCATTTACAACTACTCTATGCATCCTATTCATTAAAGGGCATGTCCACCCCTTATAAAAACTTTTGATATGCAGTAGGACATGCTTCCCCAGCCCCAACCGCATTAATATAATTGTTAGAAAGTCCCCGATACTTAACTTCCCTCTCTCCTCAGAGTGTTCCGGCCCTCTGCTTGCATGGAATTGCAAGCAGGTGGCGGGACCGGCAGCCACGTCCGTGATTGGCTGAGAGGCAGCCAATCACGGTCGCGGCTGCCGGTAGTTCTGAACAGCGGAAGAGAGAGGGAACGTAAGTAAAGATTGGGGGACTTTCTAACAATTATATTAATGCGGTTGGGGCTGGGGGAGCATGCCCTACCGCATAACCAAAGGGTTTAATGTTAGGGGGAGGCAGAGAAAAATGGGAGGGAGAGGGAGGGGAGGGCTGCACTGAGCATGCCTCAAACCTTGACGAGGTTGAGGCAGACTCAGGCACAGCATGAGTCACAAACTGCTGCTACACAGCAGTTTCCTGGACTTTGGAGGGGCACAGCAGGGGAACTATTTTGAGCAGAAATGTAAGGTAAGGCTTGTTTTAAACTACTTGATGTGGCCAGTAAATTTTAGTTTTGGGGGTGGACATGCCCTTTAACCAATTTTCTATCCATGTACAAATGTGACTCCCCAAAGTTAGCACAATTTTTAGAACTTTTATTGAATATCCCTTTCTATTTTTCCACCTTAATTACTTTAACATGCCCTTAGTCTGTGTATAAATAAATATTTAGTGCACACATGAGGTCTTTGCTTTCATTTTTAAAAAAAAAAATTATTCACACATATTCAGTGCAGACAGCGACGTTTCGGTCGTGAATAAAAGTTTTTTTTTAAAAATGAAAGCAAAGACCTCATGTGTGCACTGGATACAACCAATCATATTAAGAATTTCCCATCAGTAGCACCAAGGCAATACTACTTGTTAAGTGAGTGCCTAACCATACCACAAACATAAATAAATATTTATACACAGAAATATTGACTTCCTGTTTGCAGGACCCCAAATAGTGTCCATTATGGTCTTGCCCAGTTGCTCAGTAGTGATTGGAGCATGTTTGACCCATCCAACAGCCAATCAGTAGAACATACTGTTAAGGACATTCCAAGGAAGAGTGCATCCTGGAAAGAAGAAGGATTGTTACAGAACCTGAAATGTCTGCTTAGTAATGACTACAGCATGGCAAAGCATAAGGTATATGGTATACAAAATTGGAAATGTGATGCACAGTACTAACCTAAGTGAAAATGGCACTTTTCATACTCTTGTATGTAGGGCTCTTTGGGGATATTATTTTCCCATACTCTCCCCCCCCACTTACCCATAAGAAAAAAGTCTGTATGTTATCTGCACTATCCCAGGATGCTCTCCTAGTAGATACTAGTCATATTATTGTGCTCTCACCTTGTGATTTTGATTTTTTTTAATGTATACCTAATAAAATATTGTACTTTTTAACTTTCCCTTTTTTTCTGGACCTGCGGTGGTTAGGATAATTAGTGAGGGGGATACTTTCTCTCTTTGAAATCAACTTATTTTTCAGAATGGAGGAGAACTAGGCGTGGGTATATAATAATATAATTTAAACAATAATGATATTTTTCACTGAACTTTCTAAATATATCTGTGAAGTAAAAAATGAAATATTCAACTGCTTTTCTTCTGCTTTGCATACTCTTTTCCGTATACCAGACTGTATTTGTGCTACTTTTATCCTTAGACATGTGTGTTTGGCTATTAACATTTTACACAAAACAGTTGTATTTGAGATGGCTGTGGATGGCTCTGCTCTGAATGGGAAATTAGTCTATGTAAGTATACATACACTTTTAGTTATTTATACAGTATCATGCTATGTATTTCTGGTTATAAATTAAATTGTTCTCAAGTAAAACAGTATTATACAAATCAGAACCAATCTGCCACCCGTCTCCCGGGCAGGTTACTTACATGCTGGTTCTGCAGGTGTTAAACAGTCAACTGAAACCAATCCTACTTTTACCCTTTCTAGAAAGGTTAAAAAATGGCTACAAGTTCAAATAAATGTGTTACTCGCATCCTTACACAGTCTGCAGTACTCTACAGCCCACACCTCATCTGCAAACCAGAAGAACTCTGAGTACTAAAGCAGGGCTCACTATTAAACCATTTTGCAACTGAAGAATACAGAAGAATGTGTTAAAATTGTTCCCAAAGAGTAGAGGCTAAATAGTTGCTTCTAGCTTGCAAATTGTAATTCTGCACCGATATAAGCATCTGAAACTACCCTGAAACTACATCAGATGAGGGCTGCTGCAGTCACAATTTTTGGTCCATTTTTTTCCAGATCGCACTGTAATGCAAGTCTATGGGAATGCAGAAAAACACAAATACAAGAACACACAAACACTCTGTACATGGTGTTTTGATGCATTTTTTCCCACAATCCCTTGGTACACGTAAAGATTTCTAAATCAGATATAAGTTAAAATACATCTGTGCTGTGTCATTTAAAATAGTCTACAAAAAAGAATGAATTAATCACACATTTGAATTTGAAAAAGCACTTTTGTACCCAGTCAATTTTCTGTTTCTTTTTATCCAGGAATTGCCCAAAACAGTTCTCAAGAAATATTATTTTAATTCTATATTTTTTTTGTGTGAATGGGGCGGAGATACAGTCTTGCTTTATCTTCCGGAAACTGTATGGAAGACTGACAGTTTATTGTGCATTAACAAGGCTAGTTGTTAAACAGGGCTTTGTTCTCAGTGACGCAGGAAGTGTGGGTTTCTCTGTCTAATAAGTATTGTCATATAGTTACTCTGAGTTCCCAGTCACAAAAGACAGAGGTTCCACATTTTCTGTGGGTAGATGGTATCAGACTTTTATTGCAGGGTAGTCATATAGATGAAACTGCTTTAACTTGACAATATAAAAGTTTCTATGTATAGGAGTTATATTCCTGTTGTGGAAAAATGGAATAGCTTTAAGATTTTATTTTAGTCTGTAAGCCTATGATATGCTTGCTTGTAATGATGCTCATGAACAGGGCAGTTCCTTTCTGTGACAATCCTCGTCAGTTTCTAGTGCTACCTAATAATAGCAGCAGCCTGGTTTGCTGTAAATCACCGTTATAGTAAATCTGGATAGTTTAATGGGTAAAACCATTAATAAAAAGCTTGGTTACGTAGGCAGCCACACATTATTTTTGTTTAGTTGTTTATAGAAAATGTTGTGAACAGAATCACACAAAAGGGAAGAGGTGATCAGAATGGCATTTCTATCTTTATTGGCCTTCATGACTAAAACACAAGTAACAAATTTATCCAAGCTTGTAAAAATCTGACCGTTTTGTTTTTTGAATAGTGCAGCCGCTTGCTTAACAAAAGAAATACTGTTGGGACCTAGAATCTCTAAAATGCCACAGTTGATGTGACAAATAGATGCCCACATTTTCTGAATTCAACAAAGCAACAAATACAAATATGAAGCAAATATATATTCTATTATTTTCTAAGAGCAGTGTTTCTTAATATCCCTGTTTTGTTGTTTTTGTGATCTAAATTCATTTGTTTTATATAAAATCTGTGCTTTTCCCATTATACTTTGTTTTTCTGTTTATTCCATGAAACAATGTAAAGCTTTTGATGTGAAACATGGTTTACAGCATTTTTGAACAGCAGCACGTTGCTCTTTGGGGCTCCTGTGTACAGATCCTACCCGTAAACAAGCCTCAGTGGAGAAGGTGTTTGGACAGCTGGACAAGTCCATCCTATGTGTATTTTCTGTAACACATAGGAAAAATCTGTTATGTAAATTAACACATAGGTGCTAAATCTGTTTATTTGTCTACATCCCTATTACTTCTGGCTTGACTGCATTTATTGAGGCTGGACACATATACAGGCTAAAGAACTTCAAAAGTTTTTTTTTCACTCCACAGTATAGTAGTAATATTTTATCAAGGGAAGTACAGTAAATAAACTATTGCTCCACAAATTATACTGCTGGGATATATGTCTTTACCATACAGTACTACATTATTATAATAGGTGTCTTCTATTTAACTGAAATCAATGGGGAACTGTAGGCTCGTGTGCCACAACAATTAAAATGTATATTAGTACATTACATATACATTAAAAGTTCGTACATGCGTGCGATCGCGGGTGCCGACCCGCAATGCACAAGATGTACGAACGGCCAATTCGGGTGATAATCGGCCCGTGTATGAGCTCTTTATCGGCTAAAACGGCCACTCGTTCAGAGATCCGCCCGGTGGATCCTCACGTGTGTACAAACCTTGTAGGATTTTCTGTCAGATTGTTTTGCAGCTTCTTTATTTTTTTTGTTTAAATGCTCAAGTCAGACAAAGTATGGTAGTGGGTAAATGGATAAGACTATGATGGGAAGCAGTATTTTTCTGAAATGTATATGGAAATAGTTATATAGGTACTTGCAAACATAAAGTAAATATACTGTAGGCCAAAAATAGCCAACCCTGAATTTGTAATGTTCTTATGGATCTTTGGAGGATGTAGATCATCTGTGATATTTTTCTTCATGCCATTCAGCACTAAGTATTACTTATGGAGTAGATAGTATAACAAAAACTGGGGGGTAAGGGTGCACACACGTCTAGGAGAGAACCAAACTAACATGGACAAGCTTACATGGTGTTATGCTGTTCTCTGGACACACTGCAAGTTAACTGCCAAGGGGCTATAACAGAATATTGCAGACAACCAAGTGTATTACTTAAATTTTTCATGCTTCTCATTCTTCTCTACCATCTGTCCTCTGGCATATTATCTTTCCTTCCAAAATCATAGTGACACTAAAAGCCAGTAATTAAAATGGATTTAGTACGCTAGTTTCTTCCCCCTCGCTTTTCTTAATTGTTTAAGCGAAAGTGATTTAACTGTAATGTGATTACACTGCTTTCTTTTGTTTAAAACTGTCATGTCGTGTATAGAGAAGTGTGGCAGTGGCAGCTGAGTTCACACTCCGTGTTTCATATGGTTAATGTAAATCACTAGCACTCATTACTAAATAGAGAAAGATGGACTGTAGAAGGTTGTATGGGAATAGATGGGCATTTGTGCTTTTATCTTCTGTGATAGGAATTCATAGAGGATAAGAAACCTTTGTGTCTCCTGTTCCTTTGTTTCAATCATGTGGTTGAACAGATGTTTACTCATCCTTGTCATTAATATCCAAACAAAAATAATGGCACATTCCTTATTTCTGAGTTATTGCTACTAGTAAAAGCCAATAATATTTTTGTGGCATATACGGTACATGATCTGGTATCTTAGTAAATTCACAGAAATCCATTATCTTGTTAGAAACAATCTCTGAACAGACAATTTAAAGGAGTAGTATGAAAGTCAGGGATGTCAAATTTGCAACCATCCAGATTTATGAAAACTCCCCTGCAAAGGACAGCCAGGAAATGCTGGGTGTTGTAGTTTTCAAAACTACTAATTACTCAGATGTCAAGTTGTATGGCCAGTATTTTAGCCCAATTTACAAAATAGGCATATTCAATATGCAGCATTGCCTGTAGTTTTCCAATCCTTCTTTTTAAAAATGTTTGGTTGTGGCTGATCTAACCATTATTAACCAATATATGGGGCTGAGCAATTGATTGAGTAGCTTTGGGTAAGTTATATACTTCCCCAAATCCCCCCCTTAATTAATAGGATGAGGATGTTAAGCAGGTGTATATATTTGTCCATTCGTTTCTAAAAGTGTATTGTAATTACACAAGATTCTTTAATTAAAAGCATGCGTGTGCCTATGCATCACAGAAATTTGCTTTACGAAGTGTACCTTAGTCTGAAAAAGAGCATTAATCTAGAATAATGACATATTTAGAAAAGAATGGCCTCTTTAAATTATGTTGATATCCTACTTTGTCCTCTGAAATCATTACTATATGCCTGCTATGCTCCTGGATGCCTCATGGAAACGGAGCAATTTAGTGAGCTGGTTTTTAGCTTAAGCATGCTCAGATGAGGCAGCTAGGGGATTAGCATTCATTCATTGGTTCTCATCTGTCATATCCATAACTGACAGTTGCTAACTAACTGGATGAACAGGGAAGCAGAAACAAGGGCAACATGACATTGTGCAAGTTAGACTTATATGTTTCAGATTCCAAACTACCGTATTACAATTTAGGGTTTAAGGGGGTGATTTACCTGTATATAATTTTTTATTTGAGGGCTGAACATGCCCTTTAAACTAGAGAGTAAAGATAGGGGCACCTACATTTATAAGGGGAACGAGGGGAAGATTATATATGATAGGGTTGTAAATACCAATATTTCCACCCAACTGAAGACTATACAAACTTCTGTGATTTTTCTCACATGTTGTTTAGACCAACTGGTTTTACAGAAAAATCAGTAGGGAATGATCATTTGTGTTGGAAATTACAGCTAATTACCTAGCCAATCTAAAGAAAATATTCGACCAGATGATCAAGGATTTTCTGATTGTTATCTGGAGTGAGGAAGTATTTTTTCCTTCTGGTGCAAATTGGATATGTCTTCAGATGAGTTTTTCCCCGTTCCTCTGGATTACTGTTAAAGCTTTTCTTTTTGGGTAATGAAAGCTATATGATACAGTACAAAATTACATTAATTGTGTAAAACGGTAATGACTTTCACATGGTATGTTTAATGAACTGGATTGTGGAAATCAGAGACCTGCAGGAACAACAGTATGTATTTATTGCTATCTAATTTAGTGCCTTGAATATACACTTCATTATCTATGAGCTGTATTGCCTTTTTTAAAGCTGCATATAACCTTTGCAAATGTGGTAATAAAACACCACAGACTGTTTAAAAATAGCTTCCCATTAGGTAAAATAGCATGAAACAGCCAGTGTCTAGGTTTCTAACTTTGGACGTAGACATAAATATGCAATTCTCACTCATTTTAATAGGAGTTTTAAAGCAGAACCAATGTCTCCTCCTTGAATTGTGTTAGCTGGTGCTTCCAAGGACCCTTAACACTATAATTAAAGGGCATCTATACCGGAAAATAGGTTATTTTAAATTGACCATAAGTAGAAACTATAATTCTTCCCAACCACCACTGTATCATGTTTTTTTGTTGATCTGCCCCCTATATCTTTATATATCTAATCTAAAACTACTTATATTTCAGCTGTCAATCAAGTTCCTTGATTGACAAGTACTTTTACTGTAGCTGGAATGGTGACAGAGCTTTGGAATGCTGTGTGCAAGATTGACAGTTGGTTTGTGGTAAAAAAAAGTCAGGTCGGATGGAAGTGGGAGTGGTTAAAAAAGGGGGGGAACTGCTCCTAAACAAATTGTGTGCTGGATTGAAGGCATGCAGCAACACACGTAAGTGCTACTTACATGTATTCAATTATAGATTAAGATGAGGCAAAGTTGTTTTTTCAGTATAGTGTCCCTTTAAAAACCTGGAAATAGTAAGTCCTATTTATTTATTAACTGTAAAACTTCATTTTTTGCTTTCTACTAAACTAATAGACCAAGACTAAGTTTAATAGTATAAAACATGGGGGACCAACAAGCAAAAGAACAAGTTAAGTTGCTTACTTTTCATTAGAGAGCTGCAGGGCTAGGTAATGGCAAACAGAAGAATGTACTTGCCCTTTAAACATTTCATGGCATTTTATTTGTGTTTTTTCCTTTAAGAAACCTGGCACAGAGAATGTGCTGTATCAATAAAATAGCTAAAGAAATAATTGTCTGTAAGCTTTACTTAAGATTAGGTTAGGTACGGTATATAGAAATATGGTACAATGTGCAATGTAAGGACCGCTGTCTGTTTTATCAGAGGAGACGGTTGCACAATTCCATAAATCACAAGGAAATATCTGCATTAAAGTCAGCACAACATGTATATAAATGCAGTCCAGCCTTTGTAAACACTTTCACTTTTTTATGTTTGTGTGATTCCCAGTAGCTTAACATGAATGTGGTTTTCTGTGAAATATGATTTTGTAATGTAAGTACATGGATAGTTATTTTACTCATCAACGTTAAAGCTTTATCTCACTTGGCACAATTTAGAAGACTAGTGCAACAATTACTGTCATTATGGCATCTATGGCTGGTATGACCTCTTCTCATGTCCACATTTATGTTTTACAGAATAACTGTTCTGTTCTGGATCTTGTGAAATCCCACCAGTAGAAATTGTTGTAAACAAGTTTATTGCATTAACACTAATGTTTACTTATCAATAGATGCTTATATTTTCTTTGTATTTCTCACTTTGCAGGACTCCCAGTCTCTAGATGGCTGCATTCAGAAAACTCTCTCCTCCCTTTACCATCCATTTGAGTACACTGCAGCCACTGTGCTTTGCCAGGTCTTAGATGTTGTAGAAAAAACTTACCGCGGAGACGGGCTAAGTTACCTTATTGATTTCTTGATTCCTGCAAAGCGTGTCCTAGAAAGTCTGCAACAGGAGGCCTGTGTAAGTATTATAAAACTAAATGTTGTGTCTTGATGGGTGCGATATTTGGGGCATTCTCTTTTTTAGTCTATATGTCTGTCACAAAGGTATATAAAAGTTTAGTCTTAAAGGGGAAATCAGTGCAAATCCATATGCTTTTCAGAAAAAAGAGCAGTATTTTTTCATCCCAATGACCTTATGCCAATTCAGCATTTTGTCTGTGTATAAATAAACGCAACCGAAATACTTCCTGTTTGCAGGACCCCTAATAGAGACCGTTATGGTCTTGCCCTTGACCCAGCGTCTGGGTTGATTCAGTTGCTCAGTAGAGATCTGAGCATGTTTGACCCATCCAACAGCCAATCAGTAAAAATTACTGTTAGGAACATTCCAAGGAAATGGTGCATCCTGGGAAGAAGAAAGACTGTTGGAACCTGAAATGGCAGCTCACTAATGTCAACAGCAGAAACAGCAAAGGGTATGAAATCAACTGATTTTTCAAAATGGGAGAGAATATGTAGAATAACTAAGAAGGCATTACACAACCTAACAATTTAAAAAATATTGACAATTTCCTCTGAACTGTCCCTTTAAGCAAATGGTCTTTTAATTAATAATAATGAAAATATCTGTTTGGCCTTATTTAGTAAGCATTATATTTTTGTTTGTAAAACTGTGGGTATATTGCACTTGTTATCGTTGCGGTATGACCTGTGCACATTTCCACTCTTACCTTTAAAATGAGCTGTAGCTAACATCTCCTGGTGCAGCCTAAGAGAAGATATATTACTGAAAACATTAAGGGCTAGGCCACACTACTGTGCTATCTGATCGCACAGTAGTGTTGGGCTATGGGGGTGGCCACACAATATCTTTTGGTGTTTGGTGTGCTACGATCTGCTTATTGGAGTGCATGTGATCACCATTTTTGGTAAGATTCACATGCGCTCGGATAAGGGCAAATTTCTAAAAGTGCAAGCGGACAACAACTCTTGGTAACGCGTGCATGTGATTGTGCAATCACGCATGTTTTAGTGTTGCCTCAGCCTAACACGTTCTGCCTCCAGTAGTTCGAGTGACAAAACCTGCATCCTCTGCATTGCCCCTGTCCGGTAGTGTAAGCAAATTTTGCTGGAAAAAAAAAAAAAAGATTGAGTGTTGTGGGGGTTGTGGCAGATGAAAAATGCCAGTCACATAAATTCAAACTGCAGAATGCAGAAAGAGTCAATTTTTTCAGTTCTTTCCCACTTGCTGGGATCCAGAGCTTATTTAAAGGGCAACTATAGTGAAAAAAAAACTTTGTCTGTATACAATGTATAGATCACTTAGTATAAGCTGCCTTACTTTCATGTTTCTGTGTGGCTTCATTTCTTCACACTGGCAGAAGTTTGTACCAAGCTGTGTAGTCCCCCTCCCCTCTCTGTCTAGTCCCCCTCAAGCAGTGACGGGCTGTATAGAGTCCGAGCATTGTCAGTTTGGACTTTCTATGGGGCTGTGTATGGGACTTTCTATGGGGCTGTGTATTGGACTTTCTATGGGGCTGTGTATGGGACTTTCTATGGGGCTGTGTATTGGACTTTCTATGGGGCTGTGTATGGGACTTTCTATGGGGCTGTGTATTGGACTTTCTATGGTGCTGTGTATCTGTGTATGGGACTTTCTATGGGACTGTGTATGGGACTTTCTATGGGACTGTGTATGGGACTTTCTATGGGGCTGTGCATGGACTTTCTATGGGACTGTGTATTGGACTTTCTATGGGGCTGTGTATTGGACTTTCTATGGGACTGTGTATGGGACTTTCTATGGGACTGTGTATTGGACTTTCTATGGGGCTGTGTATGGAACTTTCTATGGGGCTGTGTATAAGACTTTCTATGAGGCTGTGTATTGGACTTTCTATGGGGCTGTGTATTGGACTTTCTATGCCGAACTTGAAGCTTAAACCTTTTTTCTTCAAGTCTTAAGGGATGTCTGCGTGTCCTCTGACATGTTCTATTGGTGAACAATGTCCCAGATAGTTTATTGTGTTGCCTGTTAATGTATTTATATACAGAAGTCATATCCCCACGCAAGCGTCTTTTCTCCGGTGTACATAATTGTAACTTTTCCAGTCTCTCTTCATATTCAAGCTCCCCCAATCCCCTTATTAATTTAGTTGCCCTTCTCTGAACCCTTTCTATTTCAAAGATGTCCTTTTTGTACACAGGATTCCAAATTTGCACTGCATATTCCAAATGAGGCCTTACCAATGCTTTGTAAAGAGAGAGAATAACATTTTCCTCCCTTGAATCCATACCTCTCTTTATACAAGACAATAACCATGCTGGCTCTGGCTGATGCCATCTGGCACTGCTTGCTACCTTTAAGTTTGTTATCCACCAAAACTCCAAGATCCCTTTCCAACAAGGATTCACTTATCAACATTGAATCTCATCTGCCACTTAGCAGCCCAATGTGACAATCTATCTTGATCCCCCTGCAATGATTGCACATCCTCTGAAGTTTTTAATGATTGACAGTTTTGTGTCATCAGCAAACACAGAAACCTTGCTGACAATACCCACCTCCAAATCATTAATAATTAGATTAAATAGAAGCGGCCCCAACACAGAACCCTGTGGCACCCCACTTAGCACTTTAGTCCATAATAATGAATCCCCATTAACAACTACTCTCTGCATCCAAATCATTAACCAATTTTCTATCCATGTACAAATGTAACTCCCCATATGCCACTTAACACGGGGATATGCACCTTATATAAAGATTCCCCTTCTACTGGTATCAGACAGATGAGAATGAATCCTTTCTGACTTCAGAACTTCCCTGAGCCACAGAGAGGCCCAAATCAATATCCAATGGGACGTCTTTAAAGCCGTACTAATAGGCCATCTTAACTCCACCATCAACCCCACCATCAACCCCACCCCAACTCCACCATTTTCCCTCTTTGTAAAGAGGGAAAATGTAATTCTCCCTCTTTACAAAGCATTGGTAAGGCCTCATCTGGAATATGCAGTGCAATTTTGGAATCCTGTGTACAAAAAGGACATCTTTAAAATGGAAAGGGTTCAGAGAAGGGCAACTAAACTAATAAGGGGATTGGGGGAGCTTGAATATGAAGAGAGACTGGAAAAGTTACAATTATGTACGCTGGAGAAAAGGCGCTTGCGTGGGGATATGATTACTGTGTATAAATACATTAACGGGCCATACAATAAACTATCTGGGGCATTGTTCACCAATAGAGCATGTCAGAGGACACATGGCCATCCCTTAAGACTTGATGAAAAAAGGTTTAGGCTTCAAATTCGGAAAGGGTTTTTCACTGTGAGAACGGTAAAGCTATGGAACTGTCTTCCAGTGGACGTTGTAATGGCAGGTTCATTGGTCAGTTTCAAAAAAAAGCTGGATGAGTTTCTGCAAACAAGGAATGTTACAAGTTACTGGTATTGATACATAAAGTAGAGTTGATCCAGGGAAATTTCCCATTGCCACTTCATAAATTTGGTGGGGGTTTTTTGCCTTCCTCTGGATCAACAGTTAGGCAGGAAATGAGGATATTGCTAGATGGGTTGGACTGGATGGACGTATGTCTTTATTCAACCTGAAATACTATACTATACTAAACATATAAAAACATTACTGCACAAGAAGAGAAACAAATACAATCTGACTTATTTGCTCCCAAAGCACAATATGTAAATAATCCCTCCATACAAAGCAAATTCTTCCATGTATGAAGCTCACATCATGCTATTGTTAAAAAAAAAAATACCCCCTAGTTTGTGGCTCTAACCGTCCGATCTTTCTACTAAATATTGATTACAAGCTACTGGCAAAAGTACTGGCACTGAGACTCGAAAAGATTGATCAGACCGGTTTCATGCCAGGCAAGTCTACATCTATCAACATCAGGAAAACATTAATACACTGTCAGATAGATCATGACAATGCTGGCACCAGACTCATGCCTTTGACTCTGTGGAGTGGCCCTGCCTATGGGCTTGCCTGGACAAATTCGTGTTTGGACCCATATTTACTAAATGGGTCAAACTACTAAGGCGGCCATAAAAGCGAATAACGTATGTTCCTCAATTTTCAACCTGAACAGAGGTACTAGACAGGGCTGCCCATTATCCCCCTACCTATTTGCAATAGCTATCGAACCCTTAGCAATTCCATTCCTCAATAATACTAACATTCGAGGACTCACACTGAGGGCCCAGACATCCCTCCTGAGCCTCTACGCGGATGACCTGATAATGTATCTGGCAGATCCTCAGGACACACTAATAAACATCTTTAATACAATCTCTAACTTTAGTCCTTACTCCGGACTATATATCTTGTATATTCCCTATAGATGATCATCTAGACAGCCCCCCCACATCAAAACACTTATTCCAGTCAAAACAGAATTTACATACGTAAGTGCCCAAATCACAAATCCCCCATACAATTTCTACAAAACAATATATTATTGAAGGTCTGCTGTAGGACTGCTAGAAACATAACTTAACAATTTAAAAGTTAATACACTAAATATTGTATATAAGGTGCCCTACCATGTTGATATATACCTAACAAGGCTAACATTGAAACTGTTATGTGGAGACAGTACACCTAGCAAGGAATGACCCCCCCTATTTTACCCTGTTTTTAAATGTTATAAAAAGTATATGTATAAAACATGTAACACGTATACAGCAAAATCTTAATATACTGTATATTGTCATTGTAACTGCAAGTTATTGTAACTACATATATGACTTAAAGGGCATGTCCACCCCCAAAACTATAATCCCCCCCGCTGCCCCACCATGTAGTGTATAAATCCTTACCTCACATCCCAGCTCCATAAGGTTGTCCTGTAGTCCCCCCCCAAAGTCCCAAAACTGCCCACAAGGAGATAGCAGAGTCCTATAGGACTCTGCCTCCTACCTGGCCTCTGGGAGAAGTTTGGCATCGTACTGCAGCCCTTCTCCCCCTCCTCCCTCTCCCTTCCGTTTTGCTATCCCTCCCCCTACCATAAAACCCCTTGCCTGTATAATAGAACAACTTCCCCCACCCCCAACCACATAAAAAATATTGTAAGAAAGTGACCGAAACTCTACTTACCTCCCTCTCTCCTCTCCACCGCATTCTGAGAAGCCGGCAGCCGCGTCCGTGATTGGCTGCCTCTCAGCCATCACGGACGCGGCTGCCAGTCCCGCCCCCTGCTTGTATTGTCTTGCACCAAAGGCCGGGCTGGGCGTTGGAGGAGAGAGGGAAGGTAAGTAAAGATTTGGTCACTTTCCTTAAATTATTTTTATGGCGGTTGGGGCTGGGGGAGGGTATTCTATTAAAGGCTAAAGGTTTTTTAAAAGGGTGGACATACCCTTTAAATAAAATGAAACAAGGGTATCTCCAGTGATGAAACAGGAGTTAAATGCACATACAGTAGGAACTCTGTCAGGACCTGTCAAAAGAACAGTGGTGGAGTGTGAGCCTGGGTAAGTTCCTTACCTTCGTTCCTGACTGAAGGTTTTATTGAAGAACAGAAGGTAAGACACAGTTCCTTTACCTCTCGTTCTTCAATAAAACTTAAAACCCCAAACCACTTTTCCCCACTGGAGATACCCTTTAAAGGTTTATATTCAGCATATAATACTGATTTGGTCAGTAGTTTCTGAGTGACCAGATTTTATTATAATCAAAGTTTACAAATGATGTCTCAATTGTCTGGTTTAGAACTACCGTATACATAAACTGTATTTGTGAATTAATGTGTTTAATGGAACTTTTATGCTTGCATTCTCTTTGACAGCTGCAGTACTGTGGGCTTCTGTTCAGGCATGCTGGGTGGCCTCTTTGTATCCATGAAAAGATTGTTCTACAGTTGGCATCCATAGACTGGAGATTTCTTCAGCCAGGAGACTTTTACCTTCAGGTTGTACCTTATCTGAGGAAGACTCCTAGAATTGTGCTAAAATGCCTGGCAGAGGATCAACATAACATTGAGGAGCTGGTAATCCTAGAAGTATCTTACACTTCTGTTTTCACATTGGAATGGTTGGAATTCATTAACTCAGGACGAATTGGGACCACTTTGGAAAACTGCCTACTGCTGTCTGATGACCAGATTTTTAGGGTTCCGTGGGAAAAGGTGGTCCATCCAGAATTTATAGATAATGCTGAAACTCCTGAGGAAAAGGTTAGGGAGAAAGTAGCAAATGAGGATTTCTCTAATGAAAATAACAGTAGGGTGCAGGAGCCTACCATGGCGGAGATGATTGTCCAACATATGGAAACTTCTTTTAATGTGGATTCAGTCACTGGCGAAACATTCTCTTCCATGGAGAGCAATTTGGAAGTAAAAACAAGAATAGCTTCCAGTGATATTGAAGGGGAGTATGTTGAACTGTCAGATATTTCAATGCCTCATTTAGGACCTCAGATGGGGTCGCTAACACAGTCTATAGCCTTAAATTACAAAAGCCAACATAAAGGAATTTACCAAAAACCAAGAGAAAAGCAGAGCCATGTTGTTATTGTAAACAGGGAAACATGTAAACAAAATTCAATATGCTCAGATATAATTCCAGCACTTTGTCCTTTAAAACCTTCCACTAAAGCAACTTTTTCACATGCACATATAATGCAACACGATATTCTGGGCAAAAGTGTGGAACTTAATTTCCCAGAGTTTCACTGTGTACCAAATGATGCAATGACTCAAAGTGGGAAATCTGTATTAACTGACCCTTCGGAAAACAAAAATTGGAGACATGGGGACATTTCCGAAAGAACATTTCAAGGAAAGGACAGTGATAAAGTTTTAGCTGATAACTGCACAAAAAACAATGACCAGCCAAGCTTGGAGCATGGTAATTTTAGCACATCCTTATCACTGCAACAAGAAAGAAGAAACCACTTCACAAATGCCACTGAGGATTTTAGAGTGGTAACAGATGCTTTACAAGAACCTGCTACAGAGCATTCCAGGATACAAGCAAGACCTTTGGTTGAATCTGCTGAAAACAAAATATACCTTAAAGATTTTGCTCATTGTAATGAAACCAAGGAAAATGACCAAAGTGTGCCTTTAATAGAAAATACATCAGATAAATATAACTGTCAGCCTGATAATATAAAGAATAAACATAATATTGAATACGTAACTGCAGAAGTAAAAGTAAACCAGGAAGACAGAAATGTATGTAATGTTATTAATTACTGTGTACCAGCAAATTCATTTGTCCCAATGTATGATTCTAGTGACCAAAGGACATCTTCTGTTGCCGAGTTGCAGCAAAGTCATGATGTTTTGACTTTAGATTGCAGGAATAGTTTGGAAGAACAGGTGCAAAATACATGCAAAGAATTATTAAATGGTGATAAAGACAAAACAGAGTGCCCCAGTGAACCCACCAAGGAGCAGCATGTACAGGACAGAAACAATAACAACTTGCACAGGGAGACTTGTATAGTTATAAATAATAAACAAGAGTGTTCACATCACATGATTTCTGCTGTGTCCGGGCCAGAAATATTGTCTTTGCCTTTAGAAACTCTTCATGAAGTTGTAGAAGATGAGCAGGAGCTTATAGACTCTAGCAGTGGATCAACTACTGGGGAGCTGCCAACTTGTCAGAATATTTCTGAAACAGGTAACTGCCAATTTATTAAGATCTTGGTTTTTCCAAATCATTTACTTATTCAATGATGTAACTATCCTTTATTATCAAACTTGTAGATAGCAATGCTTTGTTGTGTAGTGTTGTATTCTATATGTATTTAATTATGTTATAGAATGATACAACATCATACGGCTCTCTGCATAGCCGGCAGCCGTGTCTTTGATTGGCTGACTCTCTGCCAATCACAGATGCGACTGCCCATCAGGCCCCTGTTTGCAACTTTCTGCAAGCAGGGAGCCAGGAGCAGATAGCCGAGGGAGCGTTGGGTGGTAAGTCTGTTTCTGAGGGTTTTCTTACAAAATGAACATGGCGGTTGGGGGTGGGCTGGGGTACCCATCACTACAAAAAAAATTGGGGTAGATACCCTTTAACACATTTAATTCTTAAATGGGAAGGTTTCTACAGGGCTGAGAAGCACTTGCCAGCACTATCGAAGTTTCCCCACTTCTGGTACTAGAGGATCTATATTATGCAATATAAACCTCATATAACATGACATTTTGGGATTAGCTATAAGTTCTATCATCATACACATTTCAAGTAATTGTTTTTTGGGATATATTTAAAGGGAAACTGTGGTCTCCAAACAAGTTTATTTTAAATGAAAGGCCAGGTTCATACCAGGTTAAAACGAGCCATCAACGACCTCTCTACGTGCTGCACAGCCCAAAATATGAAGAAATCACTGATCAGAAAGTTAGGGCATGGGAGGTTCTGAATCTGCAGTCAGAAATACTGTTTCCTCCTCTAATCTGCGGTTGGCACATGCTCAGTGCATTACTGAAGGGTAGGAGGGGGTGGGGAGAACAGCACAGCCCACAGCACTGTTTTTTTAAATGCCTCCCACTTGCTGGCCCTTCCCAATCGTGGGCCCTGTGTCCACTCCCCTTGCAGCCCCCTGTGGCCCCTCCCACTCATGGACTCTGTGGCTCCGCACACTCGTGGGTCCTGTGGCCCCTCCCCCACTTGCCCCAGTGGGAATGGCCCCGGGAGGCTGCAAGGGAAAGGCCCAAGGGGCTGCAAGGGGAGGGGCCATGGGGGCCCACGAGGAGGAGAAAACACAGAAGAGGGACTGTCACATGGTTTCGGTGCAGGAAGCAGGAAGTGCAGGGGATCTGGTGATGCTGCAACCATATCACACATATAAATGTAAATATCTTCAAAACTATGTAAAATAAATAATGGAAGTAAATTGCAAAAATCCTCAGGAAAGCAATTCCTGTCAATTTACCTAAAGTAATTTTTGGACCACAGTTACCCTTTAAGTAAATTATTTGGATAAGTATGAATATAAATATATCCAACCAATCTGTAAGGAACATGTTTGTTGAATAATACAGATTAGTAATGAGTCTTATACCAGTCCAAATCACGCAGTAGTTTACCTTAGATATTCATAGAATATTAATTTTTTAAATAAGTTCCTCATTTAAGCCATTAGATGTTTTTAAACAGCTGATCACGCATATGCAGTAAAGATCCGCGCGATCAGCAGTTTAAAAGAACCAGAGGGAGTTTTAAACAGCTGATCGTATTTATCTTTACTGCATATAAGAGATCAGCTGTTAAGAAACTGGTGCGGGGATTGCTGGCCCTCTTTTCTCCCGGCTCCCCTGCCATTATGGGCACATCAATGATTGCTCTGTATAAAGAATATGGAACCATTGCTCCTGTGTACTGTATATATAATATAATGCAATATTGACAGTCAGCTATACAACCACAACCAGAATCTCTCAATGTCCCCTCTTCCTGCTGACTAAATCTGTGTACACACAATGCAAAATTTTGGCCCGATCGACCGATAGTTCAGTCTATGGGTCCAACCGGGTCCAACCGTAAGCTGTGTTAGGGGAAAAAACAAGGACATAAAATTCACATAGGAATGTTATAGTGCCATTCACACTACTGTGCTTTTCTGCGTTGCATTTTTGTAATGCACTGATTGCAGCAGTTCAAAGTCTATGAGGAAAAGGAAAAAAACGCATGAAAACGTGTTTTTTAACGTGCCATTTAACCCAAAAACCCACTAAAATGCACTGCATAAAAACTCATTGAAAAACGCTTAAAACACTTTTCAAAAACGCTTTAAATCGCAAGGCAATTGAATGTGTTTTTTATGCGTTTTTACGTTTTTTGTTGTGTAGTGCGAACGTAGCCTTAAAGGGCATCTCCACCCCTCCTATAAAATTTTGATATACTGTAGTGTGCCCCCTAAAACCCCATTTAGGCTATACTTACATTTAGAAGAGGTGCTCCCAGAGTTAGATATTCACCTTACAAATCCCAGATCCATTGGCGCTTGTTCCTGCATCCTCCACTGCTGCAGCATGCCCAAGGGTATAGCTAGATATCACTGGGCCCCATAGCAAGATTTTAGATGGAGCCCCCCCACATAAAAAAAACTGTTCGGTACTGTTCATCCTTACCTGACCAAAATGCAGCTTTAAAGGGCATGTTCACCCTTCTATGAAAAAGTTTACCTTGCGTAGTTCAGCCCCACAAACGCCGTTTTCATTTTACTTAAACCTGGGAGCATTTTTGAAAGGTTTTAGTAAAATGACAATGGGGTTTGTGGGGCTTAGGAGGACATGGACATGGATGTGACTCCCTTTATGTCTGAGCCCCATAGCAACTGCTATGGTTGCTATAATGATCCCTAATCCCCTGAGCGTGCCCTTTAAGTGTGCAAGCAGCAGCAGTGGAGACTCGTCTGGTAATGGCCAGCCATTGGTCGTGACATCACCAGGAAGAATCAGGGAGCAGCTCTGGTGGATCAGGGATTTGTATGGTGAATATCTAACGCTGGGAGCATCTCTTCTAAATGTATAGTAGTATAGTGTAAATTGGAGTTTTGGGGATGGACTACAGTATATCAACATTATATAGAAGGGGTGGAGAGGCCCTTCAATGTTAATACTGTTCTCTATGCTCTCGTGAATCACAGGGCAGACTGCATTGAACAAAAAAAAAATGCTGCTTCTCACTTTCAGCTAAATTAACAATGTAACAATCTATGGAACAAACTATGTTACAGTCTGTGTAACTATGGGCACCAGGAGAAGTGGAACAGCAGACAGCAATGAGCAGGCAAAAAGAAGGGATTACAGGCAGTAAATCCCTTCCTAAACACACCCCTGCTCTACCTCGACATTACACTGATTAGACATTCTATCTGAGTTAAGTGTCAAATTGATTGTAATTTCAAGAGAAGCAGCGGTTTTACCTGCCGACATTACTGGGACATTTCCCGGGTGAATCTTGTTAAAAACGTAATTATGATTGCAAAATGACCAGGTCAGACGGTTGTTGGAACATTGCTCTGACATTGGGAGGTAAGTTTGTAGTGTATTGCTAGCATTACTCTCTACTTTGGATGCTTTGCAGACACATTTTTCTCGTATCCTATATGTGTCCTATATGTGTCCCCCGTAAAACCAACGAGAGGCCATGGATCCCACTAAAAACATACCGAGTCCTTTTGTTAAAATGTCCTCCCCATCCATAACATGATTTTTTAAACTTTATTCTGGCATACACAGTAGCACCAAACAATACAAAAATGTAAATTTAACAATAGGACTCGGTATGTTTTCACTGGGATCCATGGCCTCTTGTTAGTTTTATGGGGGACTCCTCGGTTTTTATAGGTAGGTGTAGGGCATTGCATATGTTTTCATTTTTGTATTGTTTGGTGCTACTGTGTATGGCAGAATAAAGTTCAATTCAGCTGTTTGACAGTGTTGTGCTCCATTGGGTGTACTGGGGAGGGGGCTGTAGCTCCTGACAGTGTTGTTTCGAGTTATCTATTCTTTCAACAGGAGCACCACCCTTAACACAGCAGCAAATTTCAGCATGATGTGCAACTAGAATACACTTTATCTAAGCTTCAACTTAATGCCTATTGAATGCAGGCTTACGGGGCTGATGCAGTTAGTCTTACCTGACCGGGATCCTGTGATGCTATAAGCTTCGTGGGATCGAGGTCAGGTAAGAAGTAACTTTTTTTTTACTAAATCGGCCTGTGGCCTGTGCCCATGTTAATGCATATAATATACTTTTATTGATTTTCTAGGAAAATACAGTAATAAAGAAGAAAGGATAGAACAAGATCAATTACTTTCCTGTCAAAATGGTTTTATTTCTACCCCTGCTTTGCCTAGAAGAAACCACAGTCAGCCACTGCCTACAACAGCCCAGGATGTCAATTTAGAGGTCCTGTCAAGTGAAGTGGTTTATCTACCTGGTGAGTTCAGTGCTCTCTGCAAATCACTATAGAATTAGACGTTTTTAAATTCATGTCAGTTAAACTTGATTAAAGGGTATCTCCACTCGTTTTTCTAAGTTTTCGTAATCCAGTTCTATTGAAGAACGGGGGATAAAGGAGCTGTGCCTTACCTTCCGTTCTTCAATAGAACACACAGGAGTCAGGAGAGAAGGTAAGAACTTACCCGCTCGCTCGCTCCCCCGGCGTGTAGTCTGACAGGTCCCGACGGACCTTGTCTTCTATGCGCATGCGCGATCTATGCGCATAGAAGACAAGGTCCATCGGGACCTGTCAGACCAAGCAATAGAACTGGATTACGAAAACTTAGAAAAACGAGTGGAGATACCCTTTAAATGGCAAATAACACTTTAACAGAGACCATTCCCTACCTAATTCTCAAAATAGGAAGGCCACAATCAGATCTAGGTTTAAATACTAGCATCTCAAACTATGGGCCATAATAGAGCCATTGGTGTACCACTAAAATGTAATATTAAATAAATGTATTTATTCTTGCTATATTGCTTTATTATAAAAAGATATATAGGATTAGAATTAGAATATACGGTAATAAATGTAGGGTAACAATACTCTACAATGCCCACTGGTTGCTCTACAAGTTGCTGATGCCCTTTCTGAAACATGTTATTCATTGATGTGCACCCACATATAGGAACTCCATTTATTAATAATATAGAAATCTGTATTTTCATGTTAAAGTCTAGTGATGCTGATGAAGCCATTTTCTTTGGCAGTTCTCAAGACAGCTATTTGGTCTGAAGTAACAATTGTTGATATAAAAAGTGGTAGTATGGTTAGGCCCAGTACACATTGGGTCAATTTTGAACATATTTTTCAGACGAACTATCGATAAATAAACCAATAGGTAGTCTGCCAGTGAGACATTATGGAATGCTAAATTGACTATTGGAGACCATGCAATAGGGCGAAATGTGCAGACCCAATCAAACTTTTTCTGGTGTGGTTGAAAGTTTAACCAAGGTCTGTTGGTTGTGCAATTTTTTATGTTTACTTTGGACCAAACTATTGCATTGATCTATCAATCTGCCTGAAATATCAGCCTTTGTGTACCAGGCCTAAATGTCCAATCAAATGCTGCTAGGAGCATCAAATTGGGAGGGTAAAAATTGCCTACATAATATTGGCTTGATATCAGTAGCAACAACAAAAGTCCGAATCATAAAAGTTTCTTTTCTCCCCATACAAAAGGAACAAAGGACAGAGGTGGACGGGCAGTTGTTATAATCAACACGCGGAACACAGCTTGGCTAAATCCTTACTGTAATGCCTCGGAACTGAAGCGTATATTCCTGTACTTCTACAGCATTCCGAGGTATAAATATGGAAACTTAGGAAGAGACATGAACACTTCACTCTGTTTGGTAATATCACTAGGTTTCTCACTAACCTGCACAAGCAATTATTGTTATGACTTCAACATTAAATTCCATCTGGGAGCCAAGCTTTTGTATTCTTTGACCTGCCATGTTTTGTCACTTGACATTTCTTCCTGTAAATTGTAGGAAAGATTGCAAAGTTTTGGGCCTGACTTTTCTGATTGATGCCCGGCGCTGCTCTCCAGTCCCTGCCTTGTTTAAAGCCTTTATTACTTTGCAGGTACTGTACATTTATGTATAGAAATATTTGGAATAGCTTGCATTTGTTCATACTACCTACCGTATATATTCGAAAATAAAGCTGAGATTTTTATTTTTTTTAAATGGGCCTTAAAAGCTATACTCGGGTCACAAACTTTACAAGATAGGAGGACAAAAGACAAGGAACTTCAGTTACGGTTATTCCAGTTATTTGCTGTCATTATCAGAGATGGATGTGCTTTAAATGCTGCCGCAAATGTAGGAGCAGTCAGGATAATGTATGAGACCGGAGCAGTCAGAAGAGCTGGTAGTCGCACTTAGACTTGCGGGCAGCGTGCACTAGTTATGCATCTCCTCTCATTAATACATACAGTACCATGGAGGAGCATGCAAGGAGCTCTGACTCTCCTGTCTGAGGTGGGCAGGTGCATTTCCTTTTTTGCTTGTTGGCCTAATAATGGATGCTTGTAACAATTGATAATAACTGTTGCTTGAACCTTGCTACTCCAGATGATTAGAAACTACAACTCCCAGCTGGGACTTGTAGTTTCCAAACATCTGGAGTGCCAAGGAATTGGGGGTTACTTTATTTAGGTCTTTGGGGTCTATGGAGGGTTTGCAGTAGTGGTTTATACTCAAGTCAGTTTTATTCGTTTTTCGTGTAAAAAATCTGGACCAAACTTTGTTTTCTGCACATTTAAATTGTTAAAACCCCCCACGTTGATTGCACCTTGTTTCCTGCAATTGTGTTGTATTCAAGGCCAAAACATAGTTAAAACACACACATTAACTATATATATATATTACACAGAAGTCTCCAGCACTCAACTATACATATAAGCATAAATTAATTAGATATCACGATCAAACATATATGCATGCAACGAAAGGTTTGAGCTGCATATCCTTGTATTTGTGTATATATAATAATATATATATATATATATATATATATATATATATATAAAATCAAAGAAAAATGATCAATACACATCCCTAGGCCCTATACAATATCATATTTTCTGCACACTGGCATACATTATAAACAAAGGGGTTTTAGTATACATTACTGTGATCACATGAATGAAAAGCCTTCCAACCACGTCAAGGTAAAACCTTTTTACTTTGATTATCTTTAGCAAATTTTTGCATTCATCATGCACTGGATCCGTCAGGACCTGGTGCTTTATTTGGTTTTAGTGGCTTAATGGCGTGTAATATTTCTTGATCTGTTATAGGATTAGATAGATAGATAGATAGATAGATTAAATTTAAGCTGACTTTGTGAATGACACTTGTCCTCTTCCTCAGACAGGCAAACAAATGGACAGCATTATCTAAAATTTCTAAATGTTCTAACTGATGCATTAAAAGCTTTTGAAACTTTGATCAAGTGTGCAGAACTTTCATTTTTTGTAGTATTGAGACTGAAGGAGGCATACTCTCTTGTAGATGCTCCTGGGATTTTGATATCTGATAGTGGAGAGCTGTGGCATGTAAATTATGTGTGTATGTTTATTTGTATGCACTACATCAAGGCCCTGCAGTGTTTTCTAAATATAAAACACATACGGTAACCAATCATTTACCAAGCAAAAATAAAAACAGTTTTATCTTATCCAAGTGTGAACAGTGATACTGAGTTAAATGACAGTATGTCTGCAAACTCATGCATCATTTACTATTCCTTCTGATGTCAATGTCATTAAGGGCAATGCCTTTGCCTCAGCCGTTTACTTAAATTTACTAGTACAGTATATCAACACTCATTGAAAAGAGATGTACTGGAATGTAAGTAATCTGGCTCTGATACTTGCTTTTAAGCAAATGGTCATGTTTCAACTAGTAATGTCGTCTTGGAATAACATTGGACAAGCCAGTTAATCTCTGCTTGCCCCAATATGTGTGATTTTTTGTACTGTATTTTGCATATCAAATGGAGCAATCAAGATTTTCTTTTGTAGTTCCGGTTCTTATATTGCACAGGACATATTAATAAGTCCTATAACAGTTAGCTTATTTATTTTCATCATGCCCTATCCAAAGACAAACTCAATGGGATTTGTTGAGTATTGGCCATGTGTATGGCATAATATATATATTATGCAGCATAAACTGAAGTAAAAAAAATTTAATTTTCCTCAAATTTTTAAAAGTATCTTTTGTGAAATGTTTTTATAAAAAAATAAATTTACTCTAATCATGCTGTTGACTTGGTCCTGTACATCATTTTGGCATCATTTTGGATTAAGGAATATTGCTGCCCAGTTCTGTTGTAGTTATCAGTAATGCACTCTGCTTTCTAAGTTAAGGGGGGTACACATTGTAACAATCTGTCAAAGATGATTTTGTCTGTCATCTTTGACAGATGGGAGCACACACAGTCACAATCGTACTCCTTATATAAAGTACAGGGAGAATGTTTGTGACTGCCATACTCTCTATGATCACAGCCGACTCTCTATACCTTACCTTTGCCAACCACAAACAAGAGAAATTTGTTGTCCAAAATGTCCATTTCCGGTACTGTCAGGATTGGCCCTTTATTAGGAATGTGTGTACCCAGCTTATACCCTGGGCTTTCCTGTATGCAAATTGAGTCACAAATTTTCTGTGGTTAACATTATGTTCTCACAACCCGCTAGATTAAAATGCACTATTATTTTTTTCTGTGCTTTTGCAATTTCCATTTTGAATATGCACTACACTGCACAGTAACAGCTGCATTTATTGTTTATAACATTTTTGTGCTATAAAGCAAATATGTAATTTGATCTGATCCTCTTTGTTATATTACAGGCGACAATCCCCAACTGCATTCATGGAGTTTTAATGCTAATGGAAAAAGACCTAGTCCTGAATGTAGAGAAGCCCCAGGGTATGCAAGTAAGTGGGCAGTGACTGCAGGAGGTATTATTCATTTGTAAAGCTCGGTACACACACTAAAGCTGGGTACACACCATACAATAATTCAGCCCGACTGAAATTGAAGATTCTTGAAAGATGATAGACAGAATCTGTATGATCCTGTCATTTTTCAAAGATCACACTACACACAGTCCCAAATGTTTTCCCTATGTAAAGCATAGGGAGAACACTCGGGACTGCACTTTTTCCTCAGCTGCGGCCGACTCTCCAATACTTAAATACAGGGAGACGACTGTGGCAGAGGGATATTTGCGGGTATTTCTGAAGCTTAAAGATTGAAAATGCAAGTGCTGATCCTCCCTCAGACCTTCTCTCCTGGCTAATATTAAGCACAAACAAACATGGCGGCTCCCATCCTCCCCACGTGTGCCTCCTTCAATTGGGTCCTTCCAATCAATAGCTATCCAACGTGCCTGCAGTATTTAGTTGTGTCTTCCCTATAAAAGTATAGACCAAAAAAGAAAAGTTATTGCTGCACCGTCAGACAATTCTATTAGCTAGCAGACAGATATCAGATGTCTTTGAATAAAAACATCTCTTTATTTCAAATCTTAATTAAAGACATTACCACAGCCAGGAACAGATCACAGATGGGTCTGACGCGTTTCAGGTCATAGCCCTTAGTCAGAGACACTTCCTATTACAGGCCGTTACACCTTCTTAAAGGGAAAACCACCAATTAGAAAGAAACAATAGTTTGTTCACATTTCTTTAACCCTTTATACCCTTTAAACATACATACAAATTCCTAGACAATACCATGATGTGTTTATTTCCAGCCACATTAAATGAGAGAGAATATCCTGTGTACGCGTTCGGTCGGGGGTCGTTTGTTGATCTGCCTGGCGGATAGGCGAATGACCCCCGACCGAACGCATACACACGGATGATTCGGCCATCAGGGGTCATTGCTCGCTCGCAAATTGAGCGCGTGTATGAAACTTAAGGGCTGTGGTCTGAAACGCGTCAGACCTATCTGTGATCTGTTCCTGGCTGCGGTAATGTTTTTAATTGAGATTTGAAATAAAGAGATGTTTTTATTAAAAGACATCTAATATCTCTCTGCTGGCTAATAGTATCGTCGTCACTGTGCATTGGTAACTTTTCCTTTTTGGTCTGTTCTCCTGGCTAATAGGTTTCTTGTTTAATTTTCCTTTGGTATGTTTACATGGATAAAGCCCTGCAATCGTTGTGATTAAAAAGATCAAGATTCAACTCTTTAAACAAAAATTTGTTTGCCAAAGTTATTTTTCTTAGTCTTTCCTTTGTGTTTTTGCTTTGGGACTTGGAAAGACCAAGCATATGGAAGTGCAGCAAACACAGTTTAGAAAACTATATGCAAGCCTGATCCTCCAGAGACTTGAAATCAGCATTGGCAGAAGCGAGGTCAAAATTAGCATCACACTGAGGCTAACCTTTTCTTCAGTGGCTGCTTTCAACAAAGGTGCTGTGAATGGCCTCTGACAGCTCACATCACTGACAGCGGCTAATTTGAAAGTTTGATAAACAGATAGTGGTCTTGGATCATTAAGACAAAGTAACAAAGAACAATCTGTGACTTTGACCTATGATCTTATCAGATACTGGCTGTTAAGGTGGCCATACACATGGACAATTTTCAGCAAATCCCAACGGGATTTATTGATTATTGGGCATAGCCTCTTTAGGTATCCAGGATTCTGCACTTTCTTGATTATCTTCCTATCTCTCTGGTAGGACTTTTAGTGTTTTCAACTCTGCTATTAGCTCCCCCCTCCCTGTGGGGGTACCGCAAGGCTCAGTACTTGGTCCTCTTTTTTTTCTCCATTTACACCTATGGCCTTTTACAACTCATTAGTTCATTTGGCTTCCAGTATCACCTGTATGTGGATGATACCCAAATTTACATCTCTGCCCCAGATCTCCCTACGCTGACATCCCAGGTTTGAAGAAATATTAAGAGTTTTATTTTGAAGAACAGGAATAGGACCAGGTTAGACTTGGGGCACAAAGCCCTCAAGGCACTCTGTATATAGGTTGACAATATCTGTTGTATTCAATTAGATCAACTGGACTTGAAGTTTAGTTCTTGAAGACGTTTCGCTAGTCATCTGACTGGCTTTCTGACTTGTACAAGAATCTGTGGCAATTATGTACCCTGGAAAATCCCAATTAGCATATCTCAGCCAGGTGTTAAGGTCGTGATTGCATAGTGGCTAAGAGGTGTTATAGGAACGCCCAGAGTAAGGTGTTAAAACAGCATTGTACATGGCAGACAGTTGGTGTCCGAACCCCCCCACCCCCCACCCCCACATCATAGTATATGATGTCGCTTTTCTTGTGTTTAGGTATTGGGTCTTTCGGATGTACCAATTGCTGCCTCATTGTATTGTTCGTTTAAAGCAGACAGGGATACTGTGTTTTTTGAAAATGCTTCTTAATTTCTCGGAGACCCCTGCTACATATGGGATGACCATGTTCTTTCTCCTGTCTTGCTTTTCCCCTTTACTGTTGGTATTCGTGTTATTTTCTTTCCTTCTACTTCTTTTAACAAAGGCCCAGTCTGGACACAACCTCCGCTCTGAATATTATATCCTCCTTTCATCCACCCTTGTCGCCTAATCCCTTGCCCGCATTTAGGACATTGATTGTGCTTCCCCTCTTCCCTGGAACTCCCCTTCTCTGTCTGTCCGTCACTCACCATCACATAATACCTTCAAACGTAACCTTAAAACCCACCTCTTCTGGAAAGCATATAACCTGGCCTAGACATTATCCCTCTCACTGACCCAACCTGATCCAACCCGCCTTTCACACTCC
Source organism: Hymenochirus boettgeri (assembly GCA_019447015.1). Classification (NCBI taxonomy): domain Eukaryota; kingdom Metazoa; phylum Chordata; class Amphibia; order Anura; family Pipidae; genus Hymenochirus; species Hymenochirus boettgeri. The sequence continues at coordinate 127,257,697 of CM033472.1, read as the reverse complement.
ACTGCTAATCTATTTACAGCCTACCGATTTACTTCACCTTATGTCTTACCCCATTTTCCCTAGACTGTAAGCTCTTTCCTATTTTATCACGGTATTTCTGTAAGTAACTACATACTCGGTGTACTTATATTATGTAATATATATGAGTTTGTAAAATATGTATTACCCTTGTATTTAATGTATGACTATGTAATTGTAAAGCGCCACGGAAGATGTTTGCGCTATTTAAATCCATAATAATGTGTATGGGTACGTCACGGTGCAGACGAACTATTACAGTTGCAACCTATGGGTCCAAATGGAAAACTTCCATTGGATTGTTATTAGCACCCTTTAATGCTATAGAGGGAGCCAATAACATAGGACACATGAATGGCGGTAACGAACAGCCAGAAATAACTAAACGTTCTTTTGTTTAAATAGGATGAAAGGACAGTCGGTGTGTACATAGTCTGAGACACTGACTAGATAGTCTTTTACACTAGATAGCTGTAGCCCATTCCCAATCAAAACGCAATCAAGAAATAGCAGTCAAACTACACCACCATGTCCCATCCATCTTGAGCAACTTTCAGCTTGATAATGCGGATGGGATTTTCAGAAATTATTCCAACAGGTTCATTCAGCTTCTTTTCAATAAAGTGAATAAAAAATTGCCTCCCCAATCTCATTTCATATATGAATTTAAAAAATGCAATTTGATTATTAGAAACCTTTGTTCTATGTAGTCTACTCCTAAGTGAGAAGTGTAAACTTGCGTTGCAAAAGGAGTGTTTAAACAGGCTTTGGAGGGTAGAAACACTGTGATGTGTAAGGTGGATTTACTGGCAAGAATCAGGTAGGCTGTATGGGCTAGTCCACACTACCGCGCATTTTGTCTTGTTCTTCTTATGACCGCATCAATTTGCGATCCATCTGGCAGTGGATGTCACACTGTGCATGTCGTTTTCCAGCATTTTAAAATGCATCTGATCACTATTTTTAGTGCGAAATGCATACATTTTAATTCTGACTATTGGAATACGTTCCGTAAGCATACAGAAAATATATTTCAAATTAATTTTTTCTGTATAGTTTGGTGTGGCCCCAGTCTTATCTACATTTTACAAAAAGGTAAATTTGTTTCAATGTCTTTATTATCCCCCAGTTTGATATCCTTACGTCAACAAAATCCTTACACAAACACATCGAGGCTTCCCAGCTCCCAATTGAATTTGATGGGTCATTTCGATACTGTCACAGAGACTGGCTGGTATTTCGCATGGTGAGTCATAAATTATACCTGAGTTATTAAAGATCATTGGGGTTATTCAATAAAAGTTCTTATCGTTTAAAATGGTGCTAATTTTGCCCCAACCAATCAGATGTTATTTAACATTTGAAAGCTAACATCTGATTGGATGGGGCAAAATTAGCACCATTTTAAACGATAATAACTTTTATTGAATCTCCCTGCATGTGCTTTTTTGTTTGGCATATAATTGAGTAGGGCCACTGGGGCATCACTGTGACTCAATGATTAGCAGGGTCGTGGATTTAAATCTACCCTAGGCATGAAGTTTTATGTTCTCTGTGTGCTTGTGTAGATTTCCTTCAGACAATCCTATTTACCCCCATAATCAAGAAAAATCATACGGACTAGTGCACAATCAGTTTTTCATTTTGATTTACAAGATAATTTAAAAGGAAATTACCTGAATGCTCTTCCTGTTGAAATTACTGCTGCCTGTGGCTCTTTCTTACTGCAGAAACTGGAAAACCTGCAGGAAGGCTGCCAAAATGCCTGCACATTTTTGCAGAATGCCATCAAAAGCCTGAATATAGTCTCCTTACCAGCTAAGGCAGAGGTGAGATATGTGACCTATAAAACTTTATAACTAATAATATGTTTTGGTCAGCCAAATATACATAGTTGGCATGAATAAGGTTCAGAATGATTTGTCCTTCTCTGATTTTCCCCAGAGTAAATAACTAATGTAGGCTCCTATTGTTTGTATGTTTAGTTAGTAATTATATATATCTTATATAGCTTAAATATTGCGTGGTGTGTACATACCCTAAGGATCAATTTAATGTGCTTAGAGACTTATATCTCTTTGTTTTGTAAACTTACATTGAATTGTATAACTGTTTTTTTAAGGATGCCAAACTTTTCCTGAAAAAATTTAGAGACCTAATGAGGATGGTGCTAGAGGACACAAGACTTGTTCAGTTGCAGACAGAAGGAGGAGCTATCTTAGCGAGGCTGAGGAAGGAAACATCATGTGTCACACTTACTGAAGATTATAGGTCAGAATCTTTACATTATCCTTCCTTTATATAAAATTATTTTCCATTTTGTGGAGATTGCATTGAGTTTTTAGACTGTACTATGTAGGTGGGGGTAGGCTAAAATAATATTATACATAGTTACAGTGTATATTGTAATGTAAAAGGTATAACATTAATTAGTTTATTAATATGTACACAATAAAGATATATAAGTGTGTAACAGTGTGTAAATGGCATATGAAATAAAAAAGTACTAACTTACAGAATCTCCCCATGATTGAATGGACTTGTCAAAATGGGAGCTATAGACACACCTCTCAAATTGATAAAATTCTGCATGGAAGTTTGCTGCCATTTCCTTATTGTCCTTATTATCCAATACGTGTGCTTCTTGTAGCTGCTGTAGCACTACATCACATCCTGACACAATGCATGCTTTACAGTAACATCCTTTAGCTTTGCATTGTGGGAGAGACTTACTGAGCATGTGCGGGTTAATGGCCAATCAAAAGAAAGTTAGCTTTCCCAGTAAGTGTAGATGATATCTAGCTGTATTGCATTGTGGGAGAGAACTTCACATCCTGTTGCAATGTGTAGTGGGAGTGGGTGGGCGTGGCCAAACGACACTGCTTTACTGAAAACTTCCCCTGAAGGCTGGTAAGTGACTAAATGTTATTAGTTTTTTGCTTTAGTGAACACTCTCTCTGTGCCTCTCTCTCTCTCTCAGTTTGTCTGTCTGTCTGTCTCTCTCTGTTTGTCTCTCCCTCTGTCTGTCTCTGTCACTCCCTCTGTCTGTCTCTCTCTGTCTGTCTCTCTGTCTGTCTCTCTCTCTGTCTGTCTCTCTCTCTGTCTGTCTCTCCATATGTGTATGTATCACATCGTCTGTCGGTCTGTCTCTTCTCTGTCTGCTCTCTGTCTGTCTGTCTGTCTTCTCTTTTGTCTGTCTCTGGTACTGTCTCTCTGTCTGTTCTCTCTCTGTCTGTCTGTCTCTGTTGTCTGTCTCTCTCTTTGTGTCTCTCTCTCTCTCTATGTCTCTCTCTTCTGTCTGTCTTTCTCTCTCTGTGTTACTCTCTCTCTGTTCTCTCTCTCTGTCTCTCCTCTCTGTCTCTCTCTCGTGTCTCTGTCTGTCTCTCTGTGTCTCTTGTTCTGTCTCTTCTGTGTCTGTCTCTGTCTGTCTGCTCTCGTCTCTCTCGTCTCTCTCTCTCTCCTCTGTGTCTGTCTCTCTCTCTTCTGCTTCTCGTCTTCTCTCTCTGTCTCTCTCTCGTCTGTTGTCTCTATCTCTTCTCTGTTCTCTCTTTGTTCTCTCTTCTCTGTGTCTCTCTTCTTTCTTGTCTCTCCTTTCTCTGTCTTCTCCGTTTTCTTCTCTGTCTGTGTTCTCTGTCTCTCTCTGTCTGTCTGCTGTGTCTTCTCTTCTGTCTGTCTCTCTCTGTCTGTCTCTCTCTCTTCGTCTTTCTCTCTTTCCTTCTCTTTTGTCTTCTCGTCTCCTTGTTCTCTCTCCTCTTCTCTCTCTTCTCTGTTGTCTCTCTCTCTGTCTGTCTCTTGTGTTGTCTTCTCTCTGTCTGTCTCTCTCTTGTCTGTCTCTCTCTCTTTCTTCTCTTTGTTCTCTCTGTCTGTCTCTTTTGTCTATCTCTGTCTGTCTCTCGCTCTGTTTGTTTGTCTGTCTGGTTG